>OU342948.1:35472730-36840912 GCA_910592335.1 Adalia bipunctata
TGTTCTCGTGTGTCATACGCAAAATTGTATGGTACCCCGTTCACATTCCCTCTGCTAACACTAAGATTTGGATCGGGAAACAGATTGTTTTTTTTATACAATCTGTTCCTTGTCGCCATTTCTTCACACGTGCCTTATGCCATATATTGTTTGATTTAAGAAAAAAGTATGTATTACTCTCTTTCAAAAGAATATATATAAGTGAATACACCGCTGATGATTACGTTTTGGGACCGTAGTTATTTATTTGTCCAGGTCCATATAAAATGCTTTCAATTGAACGAAAAAAACCGATATTCAAATATTGCTGTTACAAATGATCCAGGACCGAGGACGATTTCTTTGGCAATTCTCTTGACAGCTCTAGAAATTTGTTCCATCAATTTCTCGAAGTGAAAAATGCAAATCTACTGCAGAAAGGTGAATGAACGATCGGCCAATGACCCATTTTTCATTGAGCATGTAGGTATTGACCTGAGTGGGGAACTTGAAGGGGATTCCTAATGCCTCCAGAAAATATCTAGACAGACTTTGGAAACATGCTGGAAACTGTTCAATCCAGAAGTTGTGAAGTCGGTTGGGTGCTGGCTATTTCCTGCAGTTACTAGTTGCTTTGATGTATTTGGAGATTTCCTCGACTGTGGAATGATGAGTTCTCACGAGTTCTGATGTGCGTCTCTTAGCTAGATAGTAGGTATATTCCTCTGGAATTGTTCACTTTCCGACCATGAGGAACTCCAATATTGCCGAGAATCGTCTCTGCTGATATCAGAAGGCAGATTAGTGGATCATTCCGATAGTCTTTTTAGACAATCGAGGAATCTGGTGTTTTTCATAAATTCAGAATTTGAATGTTCTAGCTTTGATTGCTTATTGCATCTTCGAAAACAAGTACCTTCAATTTGATGTGTCCAATGATCTTACACTGATAAGCCCGGAATTTTTCAACTGTAGTTGAATCTAGCCGTGGAAACCTAAATAAAATTATTGAAGGAAAGCTGGAACAAAGGGAAATATGCGTTATCACCTTTATGTAGGGGAAGAACGTACAAAATGACATAGGGTTTTATTTCAGAGGCATAACTTGTTAGTAGTGAATCACAGTAATGTCATATTCTACAACTATGATCTTTGGTGAAATGAAATAAAAATATCAAAAAATAAAATATTCTCAGATAAATTGGGATAAACGAAATTCATTTTGTCCGAATGCTATGGACAAAATGACATACCGGCAAAAGGCAACTGTATTTTTCTACTTATAGTTACAAAACTACTGACAAAGTTCACTAATGAAACGATGGGTTCTTCTAGGAACATCAGCACAAGATGCGTCAGCCCAATGCATGCATCATGCATCGTAACTAGTCTTTTCCAGTGCTAATCCTGGAGAAGACTGGTTTTTTCCGATCTGAATCGGGAAAAAAGGTCATAACAATAGACAGTTGGACAATCGTCTTCATCATCTCGAAAGTTGAGAGAAACATTTTCTTCTTCATTGTCTTCTTCAAATAATGCCCTAGGGACGTGTCTCATTTTCTTTGGAGGTGGTATGGGCTCATTTTTTGATTTGATTGCAATCATATTAGGTGAAGAAGTTGAAACTAAGTATACGTTCAACGTGTCTTCGGCTCACGTTTGCCTTGTCCACTTATGAATCGTCCATTAGGGATTGGAGGAACCTCTTCATAGGATCATCAATGCATCTTAATCGATGCATTGCTTTTATTAGCTACAGTTGAATATTTTGTTATGAATATGTTAAGACAAGTCCTGTCTCTTTGTTTGGTGATGGAGCCTGGGATGAATGGTCTCGGTGTTGTCCGGTAGATACGGTTAATTCAGCTGAAATACCTATGTCATTTTGTCCATTCACTGTATATGTCATTTTGTCCATAAAGCGTTATAAAACTAGAAATATACCGAATTGACACAAAAAGTATATTTAACATAAAGAAAGCTTCGCGAATACAATAACAAAAATGTATAGGTCGAAATGAATGCAATATAAATGAAAAAAATAGTGAAAACTGGCCATTTATTCCAAAAATTTGGCGCAATAGAAAAATCTCGTGACCTATTATTTTCTGTCATCACTCATAACGACCAAATGAACAAGAGTAGCGCTTGCGAGTTTTCAGAGGTAAATTGAACCCACTCGGGTGGTGTGATTTGGTGGGCAGTTCAGCATTTGATACCTCCAAACTCAAGTTATGATGCCTATGTCATTTTGTCCATATATGTCGTTTTGTACGTATTTCCCCTACATATACAGGTTTGGAAATAAAAGTTGGAAACATAGCGAATTCAGCATTGAAGGAGTGGATGCATATTGTGGACCAATAAAATAATCAAATCCCATCGCGTGAGCGACAGCGAATAAATGACTGACCGCACTCAATAGCCTAGGAAGTGAACTACAGTGAGACTCGAGAGATCTCGAAGCCCACACTCTATACTCTACAGTATCCTGTGCCATTAAGTGGGGTGAGCCATTTATTCGTCATAGCATCGCGCCGAGGGTTTTGATTATTTTACTGGTCAACTAGACAATTTTCTTCCACTCATTTAACGCGATGTTCCAACTCAATTTTCAAACCTGTATAATTTGAATAATCAATATCCTCAGCGTAATCTGAATTCATCTGAAGTAGAAGAATGTGGAGCTGTCGAATTCGAGGAATATCATCATAGAATGTTTCTAAGATTGTGTCAAAAATTTGGAAGAAATTTGACAATAACTTCTGTTTCTCAAATCAGCACCCCATTTTTCATGATTCCATTGGATTTCACATAAACATAATATAATAATTGTTTCAACGGAAAAAAACAGCTTCAGTACAAGAATGAACATTTATTCAAACTAAAGTGTACTAAAAGGTGCAAATTGTTCTTGAAGGAATTCGCACTAACACTGTTCACCACCATAAAAAGAAGCTGATTCAGGGCATAGAAAACTCGATTTGGGATAACATTTTTCTTAGCTGTGCAATGAAAACTTTAGCGATACAGTTTGAACCGGTGATCTCGTAGAATTAGGTCGATATAAACTTGTTGGACCAACACCAGGGGGTAGTTAAACAGGCAGCAGGATCCATAATACTCATACGTCATACCCACTTTTAAATCGCTGCTACGTACCGACGTAGCAGCTACGACATTTACGCTGAAGTGGATTGAAACGACAATCTTAATGTATGAATAGAACAAGTGCAGTTATGTAAATAAGTGAACTGAAGAATTAAATGGAGAAAGTTCCGTCAATTGTGATCTAGGGATTAAGAGGATATAAACGAATTATTCTATTCCAAGTTTATTATCTTCTCAAAACTTGTACAGCCCTAAATATTTTTTTCTGAAACCTACAGAACATACATTGATAATAGAAAATTCGGTGTGGAAGGTGATTTGTCCTATATTTTATATTTTCAGATAAAGAATTGAATTTTGATCCAAAGTCTGTTTGAAATTCAATTGTTTCAAGCTCCTATAAGATGATTGATTCGAAATATAATAATCTTCAAATTTTGTTGATCTGAAACCTGATGTTTATGAATTCTCAAAGATGAGCACTGACTATTTAGAACCATTCTAATTTGAAAAAAAAACTGGCATATTGAGTTATCAAGTTCCCAGCATGCTTTGATGATGATTTCTACCGATTATAACATTACCTGACTGAACTCATCTCTCAGATCCTGGTTTCTGTCAAATCAAGGTAACGTTATCACCATTCATTTCTACATTTCCTCCGGTCTTAATATCCAAAAATTACTTTTGGAAAACGTGAATTTTTGACGTTTTCTACTCGATTCGATCCTCGGCCTAAGAGATCGCCTTTGACAAATGTTCTCAATTTTAAAAATGCAGATTAATTAGAATTTCACTGAAGAAGTCGAAGATAAAGTATAGTATTCAATTCGCGGTAATGGTCATAACACCCTTGATGAATTAGGCTACTCGCCTGACGGCTCGTGCTGCAAAATTCATCTGCGTGTGTTTTGACTTACATTACCACTCGTTGAATAATAAACGATTATTTTCCACAACCTCGAAAACATAATCAATGCTTCACTCAAAATGGTGGAGGTGCAAGTATCCGACAAATGCTTGATATTTTCGTTATATTTCTCTATCCTTCTCTTCGCTGTGAAATTCCACGAAGCATGCATATAGCGACAACTGGCGCTGGATAAAGGAGGAACACTTTTGAATACTTATGCCAATTCTGTATATAAATACAGAATTAATCATAAAATTAATTCTATTTCAACTCATCAATCTTCTACATAGAATAATGAATATAGAATTTGAGCGTAATTCTATCGCCAATTGTTGCTATACTTATGCGTCATGAACTTTCGCGGCTGAGAGAAGGTACATGTCATTATGTATCCATGGATACCTTATGGAATTTTCTTCTTGCTGCCGATTACCCAATCACAATATTTCCTATCGCACGTGCGCAATATTTCTCTTCGGCACCTAGATGTTTCACTTTTAATTTCAAGGATCGAATTGAAGGTATGGAATGATGTGACCTACAGACCTACTATTTCTGAACAAACACAAGGCCAAGGACTGAAGCAATCACACGTAACAGTATTCCCGATCAATCAACTGAATATGAATTTCAAAATAAACAATATGACACATATGCGCTCCTCCACAGATAAGTTACTCTTATGGAGAATGGAATCAATTAAAAAATTTCCGCATTATATGAAATAACAGTTGAAATAATCGAAATTTCCAAAATTGGAGAAAACTCAACTTTAAAATACTCACATGGCATGAACAATCACGAAGACAATCATCAATTAAACATCTGGATAATGCTTCCGAATTAGGTTGAACAGAAGTTGTGTTGTGATTTGTGAAATAAAAGGTAATCGTCCGATTTGGCCATTTCCTAATTGGTCGCCCACTCACCTCTTTGCCAGACCCAGAGCTGAACCATGTTGCCATGAACAGGCTTTCAAGGTACCAGCATCTGCAACTGTTACTGCAACAGTTCTGGTCACGATGGTCCAGAGAGTATTCACCAGAACTGCAAGAGAGGTACAAGTGGACAAAGGAGCAACGTAATGTGAAGGACGGTCAGTTGGTTATAGTTTGAGACGATAATCTACCCCCCTTGAAGTGGCGGTTGGGTCGTGTAACAAAGGTTTACGAGGGACCCGATGCTAAGGTGCGTGTTGTTTCAGTGAAGACCTCAGGGCCTCTATTCTTGAAAACCAGGGAGTAGAACGATCGAGAGAACGGCGACGTGGCCCTACCAATCAGTAGGGCCACGTCGCCGTTCTCTCGATCGTTCTACTCCCTGGTTTTCAAGAATAAAGGCCCTGATGGGACATATAAGAGGCCTATATCAAAATTGTGCCCGTTACCGATGCCCGATTGCATCGAATGAAAAAAGTGTGTTGAAAAAAATATGTTTCAAGGTGGGGGTATGTTGCATCCCGGAAAAAGACACAATCGCGCAACCCGGGTTATCATCGGGCTCAACATCGTCGGTCGAGAAGTGCCGAACAGTCTTCGAGGTAGAATCGGCCCTATCCCTTAGGATAGCATTCTTTGTATTGTAATTATAACTCAAGTTGGTGAAAGACGCTAGTCATTGTTAATTGTTGTTGGTCTGCTTATTAGAATAAAGTAGAGAAAGTTCGAGTAGGTACTAGTGTTTTATTTAAACAATCAAGTGGGTAATTGGTTGAATACCCAGTACCTATTATTTATTGGCTAAAAATAATCAATTTGGTTTTTGCTCCTGATGTCCAGAATCTAACGAGTTAGATCTCCGATTCCAATTAGCATTGAGAAAATACTGAACCAGGACCGACTTATTTTTCAATTGAACATTCAGTTCAAAGAAACGTGTGATTCTCCAAGTCTTTGAGAAGAATTGGATTTCTCTTTGATGCGGCATTCTTTGATAATTTCGAATATATGATTATTTCCGAAAACTCCCAGATATAGTCGTTTCCTATGATCACCCAACCGAATCATCCTCAGATAATGACCCTCCGACTCCGTAAGTTCGTGACCTTTCAGACGAAGCATCGAATATCCTTCATGCACGTGCGCTTCCACATACCTACATTGAATAATCATCGTTCGTATTTCAAATGTGTGGAATTCTGTAAAATATGTCACCTTAATATCACACGTGCTGAAATTCTCAGTTACTCAATTTGAAGATAACAGCATTTTGTGCGATCACGTTAGGAATTTTAGAATTTTGTTCAGCTAGGAAAAATCAAACTAAATTAATATCTTTATTAATATTTTCTTATATTATTTGAAGGTGAATTTTGAGTTTTTTTGCAATGGTTACTTCTCCTTCTTATAATAAGCTTATTGGAATTAGCGACACAGTTTTGTGTCTTCGTATTGTTTTGACATACTGCGCCTGAAAGGGGATAATGTTCGTATTATTTTCGTGTATGTAGGTATGTCATTTTCTTTTTCAACAGCCCGTTTGATAGATTTCAACATATGTCATCACATTCGTTCGAGTTGTGGGAGTGACATTCGGGGCTATTCACTAAGCAAAGTTGTTATGGATAGCAACTGTAAATCGTCGTTATCCCATGTAATAAGCATGGGATAACGACGATTTACAGTTTGTATCCATAACAACTTTGCTTAGTGAATAGCCCCGAATGACTATGATGAATTTTTCTTTATTCAGTTCTGAGATAGGTACTGTATATGAGATTCGAATCGAAATGCGCAGAGTGAAGAGTTCGGTATATTGAAAAATTATGCTTCACAAATTCTTATATATTCATATACCTCACTATATTTTTTTTCTATGAGGTTTGTCGATAATATGTTTCATTTTTGAAGATGTGTACACTGCAACAGTGATATTTTTCCTCCAAATTATTATAATAGAGACCTCAGATCCAAAATGTTGTTTACTCGTTACCATTTGGTTTGAGAGTTGTGATAAGTTCCTTATAATAAATTTCAACGATCCGAAAGAGCTTTGCTCTCTGAAGTTCCCGCCATTTAGTCGTAGAGAAACTAAGCCTTGGTCCAGGAAATCTGAACTCCAAAAACTGATGTGAATTGATTTGGAGTTATGCAGATATGTGACAAAATATTTTGGAAAATTGATTCAGAAAAGAGTTCTATGATTCCCTATTGTCTGGAACTCCTATTTCGTTGCCTTTCTTCACTGTATATTCTCATCTTCACTGATCAACTCGTTTATAAATGAAACTTAAAAGATTTAAAGAAAACTTAAAAGATTTAAAGATAAACATTGTGAAAATTAAAATAGGTAGATATAAGTCAGTTTCCGCCTGCAATTCATTGTAGAACTCACAACATACTCAGGCCCGCCGTAAGCGGGCGTGCAAGGCGTGCTCGGCACAAGGGCGGCACGTCCAGGGGGGCGGCAAATCCAAGTAAAATTGAATTTTTTTTTGGAGGGGACAAACAACGTGGTAAGCAGGAGGGGCGGTTGTCCAACTCCAACTGCTTTAAAATTTTGCCAACTGTCATAGAAACATAGAAATTTTGCCATATGCGATCGAAACTTTGCCAACTGCTTTGAAATTTCTCCAACTCCGTTCAACATTTGGGGCGGCAAGGTCTCCCCATCCCCCTTAGAGAGACTTTTTTCTCTGAAGGATCGGGAGGACAGGCGGCCAACATCGATAATTTCCGTATATCCACGGAATTCAGTGAATTCACTGCAGTTTTTCTTTCAGGTATATTTCCGGGAGGGGCACTGCCGCCCCCCGAAGTTCCGCAGGTGCAACCCCCGGCGAAATACTGAGAGCGCCTAGATTCAGTTATGGCGCAAAACTTCAAGATCGAAAAATTCACATAATCCGATAAATTGCCCTCCCGGAACTTCGAATTGCGCCCTCGGGAAAAATTTTCTGAAAGAAAAATCGGATCGGAAAGTTCCTACGGCATCTCTGATTTTGTTGAATATTCTACGAGAAAAATTTGCAGATGTTTTTTCCCAATATTACAACCAGGTAGTAGTAGTAGTAGTAGTAGTTGAATATTTTCAGTGTCGCCGTATCGTTTATGCCAATTATTGCATGTCATAAAAAACCATCTGTTACCAAATTGCGCCCTTTCTACTAGCCGAGTTTAGGTAGGTACGTGATTTTGAAGAGAGAATTACGAAAATAAAGATAAAAACAGAATGAGGGTCTTTTTCGGAATATTTTTCGGATCAGTTCAGGTCCCTCGCTAAAACTTGCCACTACACCCCCCCCCCCACGAATTACTTTCAGGATACGGCCCTGATGTAGCGCCCTATTGGGGGCGGCATAACAATATTTGCACGCGGGCGCTCAGACAGCTAGCGGCGGGCCTGAACATACTCATATTGAAATATAAACCATCATCTGCTCAAGTAGGTACACGAAAAAACATTGCAGCAATACAATACTTACACAAAATTTCAACGATTTAGTAGAGGCCTTTTTTTTGTTCATCAATAATTTGTTAGTTTACGTGTATTTCTTGATTGTTTACATCCTCTCAATGAACATTTCAGCATCTATACTTCATTCACTTACACAGGGTGCGGCACGGAGGATGGATGGTTTTAAAAAAATAATAGTTAATTTTTACTCAAAAACACATTTATTGACGGAATCAGATTCTCAAGGAAATAGCATTTGAGACAGTCAAGTGTGGAAAATCACATCAGGCATGTGGTGGCCGAAATCGGTGATGCAGTGCTGGAGGCGCTCTTGGAAGTTCGCGTAGACTCTCTCCAACATCGCTCTCTCAAATTGGGCAACTTCCACGCGAATAGCCCTTTTCAATTCGTCCAGAGTTCGGGGCTTGGTCTCGTATACTCTAGCCTCTGGACGAATTGAAAAGGGCTATTCGCGTGGAAGTTGCCCAAGTTGAGAGAGCGATGTTGGAGAGAGTCTACGCGAACTTCCAAGAGCGCCTCCAGCACTGCATCACCGATTTCGGCCACCACATGCCTGATGTGATTTTCCACACTTGACTGTCTCAAATGCTATTTCCTTGAGAATCTGGTTCCGTCAATAAATGTGTTTTTGAGTAAAAACTAACGCTTTTATTATTTTTTTAAAACCATCCATCGTCCGTGCCGCACCCTGTATAAAGTATCCCGGTGAGCCAAGATTTAGGTTTATCAAGTTTTTTGACTTTTGACGCAGGTTGGCACTCATAAATTATCGGAAAAGTCAAAATAATTCTCAGAGACTGAAGCTAAGCTGCATCCTGCAAGTTTAGAAATTTATGTTCTTTTCAAATCAGTGTATCATTCACATAGATTCCCAAGAACTTTGTAAATGGAGTTATTTTTTTTAAGATTCAACTGTGACACAGGTTTCGTAGTACGACTACATTTTCATACTGGAGCATTTCAAGTTGTGCGAAAATGTATTTCAATGGCTTCTGCAGGCTTATCGCTAGAGAATTTTGAGAAATGGGGAATTCCATATTTAGAAGTTTTGCTGTCGGGTTATCCAAGTATATGTATCCTTTTTTCGAATGAACTATCACAAAGTAATGTACGATTACGAGGATTTATTGATATCTAGTTAGCCTAGACCAGTTCCATGCATAAACAAAATATTGCGATACCATATCAACGAACAATAACTTATTAGAAGTGTCAGTGTAGAATTCGACGTTACGCATTAAATTAAAAAAAAGAGATGTCCACCGAAATTGTAAACATCGAAAAATTGGAGTATCGAGCCATCATCAAGTACCTGTAATTAAAAGGGTAAAAAGGTTAGCAGATTTACGAAGATATGCTTAATACCCTTGGTGATCAATGTCCTTCGTAAGCGACCGTGAAAAATTCGACTGCAAGCTTCAAAAGAGGTGAATTTTCCATTGAAGATGATGACCGATCGGGAAGGCCAGTTTCTGTGTCAGTCCCCGAAAATATCGATGCAGTTCATGATATGATTTTATCAGACCGTCGAATTGGGCTAAAACGGATATCTGAAGCACTGAAGATTTCATACGAAAGCGTTCATCATAAAGCGGACGTCAATTTGGACATGAGAAAAATTTCTGCAAAATGGATCCCCAAATGTTTGAATGTTTTCCAAAAGCGTGCAAGGGTAGAAGCATCGCGTTCGATCTATGCTCGATTTAAAACGATGTAGATTTCTGAAACCGAATTGTAACTATGGATGAGACCTGGGTACATTCCTACGATCCAGAAAGAAAGCAACGATCGATGGAATGGTGACACTCTGGTTCACCAAGACCTAAGAAGTTTCGTTTCCAAAAATCTGCTGGAAAAATTCTTGCTTCAGCTTTTTGGGATTGCCATGGGGTAATCATGATCGATTTTTTGGATGAGGGTGGATGGAAGAACAATAACTGGAGATTACTATTCGACATTAGATACTGACCACTCTACGAGAAAAAAATAAGGAGAAAAGACGCGGAGAGCTGTCCAAAGGTGTTATGTTTTTACAGAACAACGCCCCAGTACACAAATCTCATGTTGCCATGCAAAAAATTCGTGATTTAGGGTTAGAATTACTAGAACACCCCCCTTATTCACCAGATTTGGCTCCGTCCGACTATCATCTCTTTCCTCAACTGAAAAAAAGTTCGAAAGGTCGTAAATTTTCTTCCAACGAGGAGGTAATAAAAGCAGTGGAGGACTGCTTTGCAGAGCAAGAAGAAACATTTTTTTTAAAGGTCTATAATAGACATTGCAGGTTAGCTGTAATAAATGTATTCAATAAAGAGGAGAATATGTTGAGTAATAAAATATTTCGACATTGAAATTTTGTTTGGTTCTATAGTAGGCTAAGAATTTTTCAATATATCCTCGTATATACATTAAGCAGTAAAAATTCAAGACTCGATTTTTGATTTCCGCACAAGAAAATAGCATAACTATGTGTATATATGTGTATATATGTGTATATATGTAAAATATTTCCAGTTTTAACAGAGAAAAAAGTTTCTTTAACATCCGCCAGGTCTTTGGAATTATTGAATTCACTCAATATTTTCTCCAATTCATTATTTCCCCAAAGTAGATAGAAATTTTGTTGAATACGTAGTTATCACGACCTCTTTTCGGATAAGACATCGTTGTGTAGTTATCTGACAGGAAAATGACTATAATCTGACATTCTCAGAATAAACAGTGTGAAATGTGTCAGAATGTCATGGCCAACCGGGATACTTTATGAAAGTGAATGGAGTATATTTGTTCCAATTATTCGAAAGAAGTTTTTGTTTTTGAATGGAGAATGTGATGTGAAGTAGCACAGATAGATACGAAAATAATTTTTTTGTTTTTGAGCTCTCATTCCACTCAAACGAGGGTAACGTTGTACGAATTTCGAGTTGAGGATGATCTCAATCTATTGTTTGATTTACAGATCACGAATTCTTGGCCAAATTCAATCCTGTCTGTTCGTCCGAACGGCTGTCCATAAACCATGATAACGCTCGAACAGATGAACCTATAGAGCCCTAGAGACTTGAAATTTTCAGGGGAGGTTCGCATATCGAATAATGGTCGTTAATAGGCAAATTTCGACCATTTCTGTGAATATGGTCGTACGAAATATTATGTTCCTGATAAATCTATATCTATTCGATACAAGCTGCGTGCAAAATTTTGTCCAGAACCATGTGAGATGATAGCGAATTATTGACAACAAAATATCCAAAATTGCAATGATAGCATTTCAAGGATCATTGACGGCTGCTGTCAATTTTTTTGACAACTATCAGAATTTTTCCAAATGGATTCTAGAATCACGTCAGTGATCATTTCTGATTTCATTTTTTTTCGGATGATGAAACATTTTTTTTTTAATTTAATCATAAGTACCTCTATCAAATAACTCTTTGAATTGAATTCCACAGTAAAATGCATATTAACATAGTACACCCTTTGACTGAAAATTTGCAATCATACCCTGCAGCCGCTTGAAGATTTTCAAATGACTGGTTGGCCTTTTTTCGGTGCAAATGAATCGTAGGATGTGATGGCTGAAGTTCGGTTCAGAATTCATTGCGGTTCAGAATTCATTTTTTTATTTTCATCCATATTCGATACCACAAGGTTGATAGTGCTCTCGTTAGTTTCATATCCAAAAAGTGAATTTGTTTCGTGAAAAAGACTATAATTCGTACAACACAAACACGTGGCCAGTAAACAAGCAGATATATGTCTCAAGCTAGGAACAACCGTGAGAACCATTCTTTCAGAGTTCACTTTGTGGTTCTTATTCAATCTCATGCATATATTCAATTCTTTCATTTTCGCTTCGGTAAGAATTGGTAAATCTTTCCAAAAGAGCACTTTGTATAATTAGCATTAAGAGTTGAAATGTTGAAATTGTTCATCATATCCTTCTAGACAGTAATTGAATCATCGTAAGAATTAAGAAAAAAAAGCATATTTTTCATAATCGAATCCTTGAACTGGTAGAAAATGTTCTTCAATATTTATTGTTCAGACATGAACGGTAAGCAGTTTGAACATTCATTAAAATTCGGTCAGAATTCCCACTGATATCATCTACCTAGATTTCTCCAAGGCCTTCGACCGAGTTCCTCATGGACGTCTCCTTTCCAAGCTTGAGCACTTTGGGATCAGAGGACAATTGTTGCGGTGGATCGGAGCTTTTCTTCGAGGGAGGAGTTTCTCTATGAGGGTTTCGAACAGTTTCTCCTTGCCTAGACCTGTGACCAGCGGTGTGCCCCAGGGGACAGTTTTGGGCCCTCTTCTCTTTCTGGTCTACACTGCCGATTTGCCCCGAAGTTTGAGGTCACCTTGTTTCCAATTTGCGGACGACACAAAGCTTTTTAACAACCCGATGACCCATTGTGATCTGCTTCAGGAAGACCTGAATATCCTCTCCGACTGGTCAAGGAATTGGTTGCTTCCACTGAACCTTGGAAAGTGTGTAGTTCTTCACATTGGCAAGCAGAACCCGAAACATCCTTACTTTCTGGATGGACATCAGCTGGCTACAACAGAGTCACATGAGGATTTGGGGTTAACCATCACACCTGACTTGAACTGGTCTACTCATGTAAAGAAGGTAACATCCAAGGCAAGGAGCCTCGTCTTTATGTTATCCAAGTGTTTCCGAGGTTGCTCTCCCGCTGTCTGTTGTAGCATATACAAGACTTATATAAGACCAATCCTCGAATTTGCTGGTCCTGCTTGGAGCCCTATCCTTAAGGGTGACATGGAGCAGCTGGAGGCGGTACAGCGTTGGGTTACTCGCATTCCTTATGGTCCTGTCCGTCCTGGATATGAGGAGAGACTCGGCATCTTTGGTATAACCTCGTTTCAGGATCGCCGTCTGAGAGGTGACCTCATATTCAGCTTCCGGGCTATCAATAATATGATTGGTGTCAACCTATCCCCACTTTTCTCCCCCAACACCAATAGTTTACGAGGACACCGGTACAAATTGAGGAATAGTATATTTCATTACTAGTCCAGAAAGTGAGCTTTTTCCGTGCGCGCGCGATGTGTTCCCGTGTGAGGCGGAGCCGGACACGGGAACTCGTGCAAGCACGGAAAAAGCCTTTCTGGACGTGTAATGAACGATATTTTTCATTACACCTCTCTGAAAACAATAACACGGGAAAAATTTCCAGCAGAAAGCATTTCGATATTGTGAAACAATAATTATTCAAAACACTGACATCTACTGTCACGCAATCGTTGCTCTGTGTCTCTGCATAGGTATAGGAATCATGGGATGCATCTATGCCTTAGCGCACCGTAAAACTTTTTGCGGTGCGGCCGCACGGAAAAGAGTCATTTTCGATGTTCTAAATCTACATGTTTTGATAGGGTTTTCTGTGCGGTGTAATGAAAAGAGAATTTCAGGACTACCCAGCGTCAAAACTTCCTGTCCAATAGAATTTTTTCGACCTGGAACGGCTTGCCTGCGGATGTGGTTTGTGCTCCTAGTGTGAACTCCTTCAAAAATAGATTGGACTCCTTTGGATTTCGCACACATGATGCCGGATTGAGTGCTTGAATTTGTATAATTATGTTGCTATTTAGTTCTTCTTTTCTTTTCTTTATTACTACTCGGCTGTATCAATTTTTAGTTTTGTTTCTGAGCTTAAAAGGCATAGCCTCAGCTCTTGTCATTTAATTAATAATAATAATAAAAATCTGTAGCAATTAATGCACTTTACTATGAACTTCCAACGACTTTTTCACATCGTGCTCACGGAAATATTCAGCTGAACTGTTTTATTTGGGCCACGCGATACATTCTGTTGAGAAAGTACACCACTTCAATTTCCGTATAATCTTACCCCGGACGAATGAGGGGAAAAAGAAGACGTTTTTGACGAGTGGGTAACCTGAGTGGAAGAACGCTGGAGAAAGGGTGCATGACGCCCGTGTTCATGCTCGGATTGAATCGATACAAAGCTTTTCAACGTGAATCAGGAGGTGACCTCGAGTCGAGTTTTTCGCTTCGAGAGAATATAAATGATCTCAATACGTACCTTCGGCGTATTTTTCTTGGTATTCCTTACTCTCGCGTGTATTTCAAACACACAGCAAATAAAGAAATTTCGAAATAAAAGTCAGTTCGATTCATGTCGTTGTCCATTCTGGAAAACTTTTTCGCGGAAACATTTGTAGGCTTCAAGCTATTTATCCCTACAATCCGTGATATGAATTAAAGATTAGGTACCTGCGATTTTCATTTTTGAAACAAATTTGTTCTGAACTCAGCATATATTCGATTTTGCCATGCATCCTATGAATTTTGCATCGTCTGATGGAGTTGATGCGACAAAATATTGATATATGTACAGGCTGAGCCTCAGACTAGATAATTTTTGTTATTGCAAAATTTTATGATCAAAAGGAACCTTTTTTAATTCAACATTTTCACGAATCCGGCCTTATTGGGATGATTTCTTATGAAAAAAAAAATCTTCATTTGAAATAATGGTTCCGAAGATATTGACAGAAAAGTCTTTATGTATAGATTTTCGACATTGATTTCAAGACCGAAACATATTTCTCTTTCAGACATAAACGACGATTTTCAATAGGTGATTTTTTGAGGACTATAGGAAATGAAAAAAAACAGTTAAAATTCGAAAAAATAATGGAATCTTCATTTATATACAGGGTGGCCCACCCCAGACGCGGTCCTCATTTTGAGGCAGTAAATGAAGACATTTTGACATTTTTTTCGTGAAATGTAAAGGGCAATCAGATGCACATATACACATACAGGGTGTTCACATATACAGGGTGTTCGATAACAAAGATATAGACCATACTTACACTTTTTTCATTGTAATACCCTATATATGAATTGAAAAATTGAATGGCAAGCTCAAATAATGATGAGTTTATAGAGACCATTTTATGCCTTAGGAGAACCATTTTGAAGAAAATATATTTTTAATTTGCAATTAAAGAATAAACCCTCCAAGCCAACGAGACAGACAATGTTTTTATGTGTAGACATATTGGCTACCCTAATACAGAAGGAAAAAGTTTAACTCTGGAATATACTGAGTGATCATAATTAATATTCAAACATCAACTACAAATAATGGTCAAAAACTTCCTTATTTCAAATGGCATACCCAGTATTTCTGAACGTGAAAATTGATATCGAAACTATCTTCATTGGGTTGCCCTATACCTAAACCTAATAGTTTTCCAGTAATTTTCGATTTTCAATTCAACTAGTTAACCTACTATTATGATTAGTGGTATTCATAGAAATACTTGGAAATATTTGTGGGGAAATGCTTACAATATTACTTGAAATCTGAAAAACTCATATGAAGATCTCAATAATGGTGTTGCGATCAGGCAAGATTTATTATTCCTTTATGAATGATTATCTACTGCTTTTCTGAATATCAATTCTTTTTCCAATTATTTTCAAATTAATTTCGCCTAGAAGGTATTAAGTGTCATTATCATTCAATCTTTTCCGGTACATGCCCTTAAATTTTTCTTTATTTCGATCGTTTTGAAGTTGAGCCATACGTTCAAAGAATCATGTAACGAACGATTTTCAATTAAAAAAATATTTGCTCAGGCGATGAACCTGTGCTCAAGTCCAACATTTTCCCTATTCTTCACATTTTCAATATTTTCATGTACCTGTCAGATCAGTGCCCTTGGTCCAGTGGTTAGGACATCGGATTAGGACCCGGCAAGTCCGAGTTCAATCCCGAGCTAGGAACGAAATTTTCTAGTCTCGGTAGGGGCCACCATTTCACTGTTGGGTCAAAAATTAACAGTGCTGTTCCTAAGGTGGCGCGAGGACACAGTAACAAAGCCTACACAGAACAGTACTGCTTACTCCGAACTCGGCACAAGTTACAAGCTTCGAAGCTTGTAGTTCCAGTTCCAGATGGGTCTCATTTCGAAATGTCTCCATTTACTGCCTCAAAATGAGAACCGCGTCTGGGGTGGGCCACCCTGTTTACATAATCTTATGAAAGAGAGCAGTGTGTAAATAGATATTTTGTTTTGGAAGAACAAAAATTCAAACATCATGGCGTGTTTAACGAAAAGGCAACAAGGAATAGATCATTCAACAAGCAGATGGATTTATTTCCCGCTTTATAATCTCGGAGAATGTTGAACGGGGCACCATACATTTCTACGTATGATGCAAGATCACAGATAGAAACCTCAGCAAATACTCTGACCTCCCTTATAAGTGTTGGGATATTGGATTTGTTCACAAAATAAGCTAATATTGATATTGAAGGTCGAAGGAGCATCTTCTTTTTGGACTACAATTAATTTTTCCTTTCCCCAAATGGGTGGATAAAAGCTTTTTGCAATAATCTGAAACAAAAAAAAAACAAAGGGAGAGAAATCGAGAAGGGGAAATCGATCAATATATTCACAATCAAATTGTTTTGAAGGTACCGACCAGCTCAAAGACGAATCAGGTTCTGAATGAACAGCCTTAAAAGCATATGGATATTTATAAACTGAACAGTTATTGACCAAATGGTCAATAGTTTGTTCTTCATGTCCACACTCACGTCTTCGGCTATCATCAATGGAATTCCATTTGAAAAGCATACTATAACAACGACCATGGCCTGTCCTCAGACGATTTAAAAGACACCAATTCTCCTAGACAGATGGAAACCAGGAACTTTTTCAAAAGGATCATTAAGTAGATAGAAATATTACGTTGTCCATCAATTTTGTGGACGTTGGAACTGTTGAACCAAACAGAACAGCAGTATTCAGCTCCAGAAAAAACCAAGGCTTAAGCAGCCGTACGAAGTGTGGTCGCATCGGCACCCCAGCTGATTTTTGAAGTATATTATTCCTCGTTTTCATTTGAATCGATATAACGGTCCATACAATTTAATATTTTAAGGTTATTTCATGCAAATATTGACCGCGGCTGCGCCTCAAATAGTCCATCCGCTTAGTCCAATTTTGGCATACTCTCTCCAACATTTCGGCCGGTATCTCACGAATAAATGATCCAATGTTGTCTAAGGCGCTGGTCTCCCTGAAACGCGTCCGTCGTCGGTCGCGTTTCTGCCCCGTACAACTTCCTAGTGATACATTTGGAAAACCTTGGATACGACCGTATCCATGAAAGTTATACGTGGCAGACCCGCGACCGACGACCGACGCGTTTCAGGGAGACCAATGCCTAAAATGCGTCAATCGAAGCAGGCTTGTCAGTATAGACATGAGCCTCAACATAGCCCCACAAAAAATAGTCATAAGGCGTTATTAAATCGCACGAACTATAGGCGGCTAATTCACTGATCCCAAACGTGAAATAAACTGTTCACCGAGCTTTCCTCTCAATTGGTTCATTGTTTCGCATGTTGTAGGACATGTGGCACCTTCTTGTTGAAACTACATGTCATGCGAGTCAATTTTGGGCAAAAAAAGTTGGATATCATCTCACGGATGAACTTTCTTAACAGAGCACTCATTTTGATTACAAAATTCAATGACTTGCAAGCGCTGTTCGGTTGTAAGACGATTCATGGTTGAATCATGAACCAAACTCAAGATCTCATCAGAGTGGGCATAACTCAACTTCGACAAGAAAGAACTGGAACCTGGGGTCATCTTAAAACAACACTCGTGGAAGTCAGGAGGATAAACTTTTCCTTGCTAGTGGAAATTCAGACCGAATAACTCCCTTTCGAAATCACCAGGATGAAGATAGCATAGATGGCATACTCTGAAAAGTTTCAAGGAAGTATGAAAGTCACTCTGAACAATAATTCCTGTAAAAGAATATAGCTTGAAAAGTTGTCTAGTTCTGTCGAAATCTTATTGTGAAAGCCTATATGACAACTGAAAATTAAAACGGATATAAACAAACCACCACTGATGCTTGTGGAGAATTAAATGAAAATTCAAGGAATGCACCTCGTTTGATTCATTCTCGCCAAATCTTACCTCAAGGATTGGTCTCCTGAAAGTAATGGAAGTAATTTTTCGGTGGAAATGGTGGAATTCGAAGTAAATTGCAAAATAAGTTGAATTATTTCCGATTCTGAGTTTTCCAGTGTTCATTGTGGATATTTCAGTTTTTAAAACGATTCATACTTTTCATATTTCATTCTAGATTTAACATCCCAATTCGATTAATGATTTGGAATATTCCAATGAATGAATGAATCTGAGGAACCAGTTAGTGCCGAACATATCAACCCTCTGAGCTTTCAATGCTCTGACTTTCAGCTTCTGAGCTAGAGAAAATATAATCTGAAAAACGATATGCATGACATTTTATATTAGAATGGAACTATTTCCGGATTGCGTTTCAGGAATTCACATACATAAATAATATATACCGTAGAACCGATAAAAATTAATTTTTTCATTACGAACCTGGGTAATCATCATTACTGACTCCATTACTTTCATGAGAAGTCATATTTCTGTACAAGGGTATTATATTAAAAAAATGGGTCACCAAAAGCACTGACTTGTAGTCAAGAGAATTTGGGCACCCGTCAATCCATCTTGTAGGTGGATCCATTTCGTAATTTGTAGGTGAATTGGCTTCGAAGAATCCAACAAAAATAAGTTTCGATAGAAGTGAAAGTGAATCATCCATGATTTCGGATGAGCAACGACAGAAATAATGGTATTTTTTGGGTTCTAGTTGGGCGATCAGGACAAAATTGAATATTAACGGTGGTTTTCACAAAGCGTTTTAACCGGTGAACGGAGATCAACGGCTTGATTCCATGATTTTGAACTGTAAAATAGACTTGATTTCAGATCAACCTCCTTTCACCGGTTATTATGCTTTGTGAAACCCACTGTAAATATGTCATTCTTCACTTCAATAGCAAAATTTCATATCGGTCGAAAGACATGTTTTATGGAAATAGATAGAAGCAAAAGATGATAATGAATAACATTTTGATTATTTTCAGAATGATATCCTCCACTTTCCACACAATTTTTCATGGATTGAAATTTTTATGGCTATAGAGTTATTTTGATCACTCGTTATGGTTAAAATTTAAATTTCAACGACCCCCGCAGACTATAATTTGTTTCATGAATTAATTTTATGAATTCAGATCATATAAAGCTCAGAACTAGTCATTTCCCGATAAACCACCAAACATGGTGTTCCAATTCGAAGAACAGATTGAAAGGGGGAACAGCAATAAATTACTGTATGGTCTTTAAAGATGACACTTAACCAAGCTTATATGATTTTATCAGGTTATCTTCATACGAAACTGAATAAAACAATTGTTATTCAATGCTAAGTAATCACAGTAAATGGAAATCCTTCAAAATTGATAGAAGAAATATTTTTGGAAATTCACCTCCTTAATCACGAAGGTTTGATTATTCCCCATCGATCATTGAGAGAACCCATAAACAGGCTGAAATTGCTACTGACAAAATGAACCAGAAATCTCGAAGCCAGACCTGGATTTTCAGAATCATGAACGAAATGGATTTTGAAGCTACTTAAAACAATCTTCCCTGAAAACTTCATTTGATTCATGATAACCGTTCAAAAGTAACACAAGATTGAAATTTTCGGAGAAAACCGAAAATCAGCTTGCATAAAACTCATAAAGGGTAGAAGGCGTTTTTAAATAGTCAGTCGATATTCACCGGAGTAGTCTCTATACGTGGTGGGCACATACAGGGCGAGTCTTTGACTTGTACATATATTTTAACTGTCATCAAACGAAACACTTTTTTCCTATAACATTTTTCAAAATTCGGTTTCGATCGAAAGATACATGAAATCAACAATTTTCTTTTCATATCTCTGGAACCGTTATTTCGAATAAACTGAATTTTGGTTGATTGTGTACTCTATTCACGGTGTATATTTTCGAAATAATCAATCATTTCAAAACATGAAAGTTTTCTAATGTTTTTTAATGAATGTCGTCGTTTTCAAGTTATTACGAATTTTACACGATAAAATTTGACGAAAAAATCAAAAATCATAAGAATAATCTGAATGCTTCCCTGTATTTTTAATATCACAGGATGGCTGAAATTTATAAACTCTCTGATCTCTATACATGTTAACAATGTTGTGAGAATGTTCATCAACTTTGTCAAGACCAAAATCTCTATGATGTAAAAAACGTTTGATGTAGAGATATGAAATGATAATCATGGGCGTAGCTAGCCCTTTTTCCTGGGGGGGGCCTGAGGGGGCACAGTGGAAAACGAGCAAGGAAAAACAAATGTGTTTTTCAGTTTTTCGGGGGCACCGTGGATTCTGGGGGGGCCGTGCCCCCCCAGGCCCCCCTATCTACGCCCATGATGATAATGAAATCGTACAAATGTGAGAAATGAAATCGAATTAAAAAAAGGGGGAAATTATACATTTTATACGCACAATTTCTATTGAAAATTTATTGTCACTGGTCCATATTTGAAATAAATGTCAATTGAATACAAAATTCGGATATCAATGATGAATATCAATACAAACCAGGTATCAAATTGAAATTAATGAAAAATGAAATGATACTCGGCACTTAATAGTCTGTGGTAGATAATGTTTCCATCTCGGTTTCCATCCAAACAATTTCCTCTTGAAAATCTATAAACTCGACACTACACGGTTATTGGGTTATTATTAAATAAATTCACTGAGATAACTTCACTGAAACTGGAAAGAGAAACGTGAGCCGAGTTGATGAAAGTCATCTAACTGCAATTGACTTGGGTGATTATTTTTATAAAATAGGGGAGGCTATAGGGTCTTCAGTAGGCTTTAACTTGGAGGAATCTAGCAAGATGCTCCGAAGCTGCAAACAACATACCACAATGCAACCATTTTCTATGTTTCTAATTCTAAGTCCAACTGACGAGAAAGAAATTAACATGATCGCTCGTAATTTGAAAGATAAGTGAACTTCTGATATAGATGGAATGAATACGTTTTTACTGAGGAGGAAATGTCCTGTAGTAGCACCAGATATTTGTGAGGTCTTCAATTTATGCATATTGCAGGGAGTGTTTCCTAGGTCTTTGAAGACGGCTAGAGTTGTTCCAGTGTATAAGAGTGGAGATGCCGATGTCTGCTCCAATTATATGCCTATATCTGTATTGCCATGTCTGTCGAAGATTCTGGAAGAGACTCTCAAAACGAGATTGCTTTCTTTTTTGGAAAGTAGAAAGGTCCTTGGAGCAAACCAGCATGGATATACTGCAAATAAATCGATAATTACTGCGCTGGTCAATCTCTTGGAAGCAATAGCCAACGCTATCGATAGTCCGCAGTGTTCTGAGATCTTGGCCTGTGACCTGAGTAAGGCCTTCGATTGTGTAGTAAAAGACATATTGCTTCAAAAGCTCGAATACTACGGAGTGCGTGGAAATGCCTTGCTCATCTTCGACTCATATCCCACCGACAGATGTCAGATTGTAGATTGGAAAAAACAGAAGTCCATAAAGCGATCGGTTTATACAGGAGTACCTCAAGGCTCGATTCTGGGACCCTTATTGCTCGTCATATACTTGAATGACTTACCTGATAATACTGGAGTAAGTAAATCCATCCTATATGCTGATGATATCAGCTTTTTGAATGAAGCGCCTTCCATTGAGATATTGCGGGAGGCCTCCGCAAACATTTTAACATCTGCCGGCAGTTGGTTCTCCTCTAATGGCTGCCAATTTCGCTATACTGGGCATTGCTTTTGATAAAGGTCTTACCTGGGAAAATCACATAGCGAATTTAACGAAGAAGTTGTCAACATCCATATACACCATTAGGAGGATGAAAGCTGTGGTGTCAACTGAAGCAAGTCTGCTTCCTTATTATTCCAACTTTCATTCGGTTGCCACCTACGGCATTTTATTGTGGGGTTACAGTCCCCATAGTTTGAGGGTATTCTTAAAACAGAAGGAAGCATTAAGAGCTAAATGCGGAGTGTCCAGTAGGACGAGCAGTAGGACGAGTAGGACGAGTCTCTTCAGACAGTATGGGATACTCACCATTCCATCGGCGTTCATCTCAAGTAGCCTGAAGTTCATTTTCGATAATAGAGCAAATTTCTTGACAAATGCTGACCTACATGAGCACAACACAAGGAACAAAAATAATTTTTTAATAGAACGGCATCGTTTATCGAGAACCCAAATTAGCATAAATTATCTAGCTATCAAATTATTCAATAAAGTCAAGCCTGCGTCGTTCATGGAACTGACGTTTGAGACACAGAACAACAGGTTGGAGATGGGTCAATTCATAAATCTTACGGTTTGTCTTGCGCGCCAGCTACCTCACATTGCGAGGTAGCGCACCGTTATACCATTGTTTAAAAAATAAATCAACCATCTGACATCGTCTTCCCAAAAGCTCGGTGAAATATCGAAGGAGAAGGTTAATGGAGTAATGTTAAATGTTAAAGGAGTAATGGAGTAAAACAATTTTGTATGAGATATTTTTGGGATATCGAGGAAAATATGAACGCAAGTTGTTAGTGTTTTCTAACTTATCTTCAGGAAAATCGAAGAAGGAACTTATTTTGGTGTGAGAAATATGGCTTTTCAATTGCAGAAATAATCGGACAAAACTAAGTGTTTTTGTTGAGAAATATCGTGTTTGTGACATTCTTGCTCTAATAAGTAATGTTAGTGAAAAAACAATTTTGTATGAGATATTTTTGGGATATCGAGGAAAATATGAACGCAAGTTGTTAGTGTTTTCTAACTTATCTTCAGGAAAATCGAAGAAGGAACTTATTTTGGTGTGAGAAATATGGCTTTTCAATTGCAGAAATAATCGGACAAAACTAAGTGTTTTTGTTGAGAAATATCGTGTTTGTGACATTCTTGCTCTAATAAGGTTAGTATTTCCTAAATGTATCAACTCAAATTCAAAAGAGAAATATGAACTTTGCATCGATTACAGCCAATCCTATTAGGCACGTATTTGGCCCAATTTTTTTCTTCGAATATATCTTCAAAACAGAGCCGAAAAAATGGAAAATGAAAAACAAGTTTCTTTCGGCCTCTAGAATCTACAGTTAAGATTTATGTACCAGTCAAAGACTCACCTTGTATACAGTTTCTTGTGACCCACCTTATACAGTGTGTTCCTAAATTTAGGGTACAAACGGAAAGGGGAGGTTTCTTGATTAATTTTAAGAAGAAAAATATCACTATCACAAACGTCACGTTCTTTAGAGTTTGAATTCTTCAGTATCTTTTTCTTATCTGCATTACCCAAGATATTCAAGTGGAATTTAGCGTAGATATTACAATTTAGAGTTCACACCATGTGACGTGACAATTTTGATTGCAAATCTACAAGGTGATATTTTCTCTGGAACCCTATTCCCTGTTTTCCTATTTTTTGTTAGTTTCAAAACAAAGCTTTGGTATTATACTAACTCCTGGAGTTTTGTCGTATCTACTACCGATTTCGAGAAAAAAATTTCGATCGATTCGAAATTCTCAGGAAAATTTTAATTGTCATAACTCATAACAATCTATTTGAGTCTAGGGATCTGGTGGGCCTTGACTTATGTGCACCCTGTCCAATCCACCTATTTTCATCATTTTCCTTCAAATACTCCCTAGTACACCAGGTAGATACACTCTGTATCTTGATTGTACCAACAAGTTTGCTGTACCATACTGATGGGACTTCTTTTCTTAAAATCCTGCAACGAATCTTTCCTCGACGTTTGTAACTTCATTTGAAGAACAGCCTGTAGGTATAATGTGCGGGTATCCAAATACCCAATTATCCTTGTGACACCGACTAAGCTAAAGCAGTCTCAATAGGTAATAATGTTCTATAAATATTTCGTAATGGAAAATATTTCAAATTTTATACTACTACTTCAAGACGACGATTTCCCAGAGACTAGTACGGAAACGTAGAACTGTGAAATCGGATTCTCAAGAAAAAATAACAGGAAAGAATCTATCCAGTTGAATTCTGGAACACAAAGTTTGAGAATTCGTTATGTTGCTAATGTTCTCAATGTTTCGTGATGTTTCTACACGATGATGCATTATGAAGTGGACAAATACAATCTGAATAATTTCAATAATCTCAAACTTTCATTCACCAGCAAGGAAAATACTCCACCCCATTTCTATGCATACTAAATTACTTAACTCAAGAGCATTGATATTATGGATGGTAGGGCTAATGAGGGAAACAGACACTACTGCATCTACACTCAGAACTAGTTCAATTAGAGATATTTCAAGAAAATGGGGCAACTATTCGCTCGGTGAAACTATCTGCACAAGACTCTGATATTAATATCTGAAGTATATTACGTGTTCGACTTGAACTGTTGGTAGTTCTATCCAGAAACTGAATTTTCATCAACAAACTCAGCAGCTTGATCGGGAAACATGATGCTGAATTATTTGCGATGCATGCCTCTTCCCACTCTCAAATTATTCCAGAAATCCTATCCCAACACGAAGTTTTCCTATAGCATTGTTAGAAAGTTATGTAGCTTGAAATATTGTTATGAAAGTATGCGGAGGCATTTTTGTGTTCCTCTATGCTCTTCCATCGTTAGTTAACGTCTTGATGATACAACAACTATCAGATCAATGAAAAGGCACTAATATAATTTTTCCGTTTGAGGATATGAACTCGAAGATATTCCCTGGAAATCCGTGTGATATTAGCGACCCGTTCCCATCCTCGGAAGCTGGAGCTATGAGAGTACTATCGAATCCTTTTTCCTGAAAAAATTGTGCCAATTAGATATTGGTTGAAGTTTCCTTAAGCCGGACTCCCACTACTCGTGTATTTGGCAAATATTTGCCACTTGCCTATATTTGGCATGTAGTGGGAATGGTTCACTCGGCCAATACTTGTCAATCTTGTCATTCAAATTCGAAACTTCGTCTACTTGCCAAGTACGCAAATAATTGTGTACTTGCCAAATATACGAGTAGTGGGAGTCCGCCTTTATGATTATATGAATATTTCATGAAAAAATAATGGACGTCAAATGTGCTCGCGAGATAATTTCGTTAAGGCTCATGCTTTAATAAATGCATAAATAGTCCATCCAAGGATTATTGACATCTCGGGCGGTTTTGGAAAATCGAAATTATGTTAGTAAAAGCCCATCCAGGAATATTTTGAGTTGCAGAATTCAGGTCGGTGTTGGAAATATCATTGACCCATGAAATTTCGTTCTGTTTGTTCATGTTCTTTGCCGAATCGGACGAATTTGGAAATGCTTGTATCAATTTTGAATGCTTATCGATTCGTTCTGAATTTGTGTATTTCTTCAGTCTTGTGTTATTCCAAAATGAATGAAATTGATCCGAATACTTCTCGCCTAACAACAAGGAAACGTGAGGTCCAATTCTCTTCGAAGAGGCAGTATAGAAGAAAACACACTATTTTTGAGTAACTTTTAATCTATAGGCGATCGATTTCGGTTCAGAATACCATCATCAGGCCAGCTGAAAATTTATACAGTTATGAGAACTCTTTAATGGAATGGATAATTCTGAGGGTTTTATTTCATTCAATTTACATTATATCTGTTGGAAGGTTGGAAGGTGTGCAACTTACCGTCGAAAGAAGTATACAAACGGTCATATATGCATGCAGCATCAGATATATCGACAAAATCTCCAAGTATCGAAATATATATATAATTTGTGCTTTTCTTATAATTCGATGTGAAATTTCTATTTTCTATAGGTGGTTAATTTCTTGTAAAAAAGAGACGTAGTTATTTGGATGGCGTATTACCCAGATTGAGAAGGACGGAAACGATTCGCGGATGAATTTTGGATCGAAAAGTAGTGCCGAGCGCGCGAATTTTAAAAAGGGGGATTTTTGTCAACGACGGTCAATAAGTTTGAATAGATTTCTTTGAGAAAATTCAGAGTGGTCATTTAGAAGGAACTGATTGTTTTCATGTTTCTGAATTTCGCACTGTTCCAAGAGAACCATTTTGTGATAACTGTTTTCTTTGTGTAAAATCTTTAGTTGGTCAAAGTTCGTACTATGATTATGTTGTATCAGATGATTACCTAGAGCTGAATGTGGGCGATTCTTTTGATGTTCTGTAAATCTCTTTTTGAAGGTTCTCGTGGTCATTCCTATGTAAAATGCTGGGCAGTCGGAACAAGTGATCTCATAAATACCACTGCATTGTTCGCGTTCGGTTTTTGTTTTATTATTAACTAGAATGTTCTCTAAAGTTCTGTGTCTCTTGTTGGTTAAACTGTAGTCGTGTTTCTTCAATGTTGCATTGATTCTTTGATTGAGTGTATTATAGTAGGGTATGGATATGAACCTATTCTTAACAGATGAATGGGGGTAGATCTTGTTGAGTGTCATTTTTCTTTTGATGGATACAATGATATCATCGATAAACTCTCTGGGGTATTGGTTATTTTTTCCTATCAAATATATGGTATTCAATTCTCTCTTATAATCATTCAGAGTTAAGGGTACATTTAGGAGTCTATTTATTAAAAACCTGAAGACTGTTCTCTTTATGGGAGGGGCGTGATATGAACTGAATGGTATAATTGTATCTGTCTGGGTGGGTTTCCTATATATGTCGAATAAGAACTTGTTATCATCCTTAAGGGATATTTTAAGATCGAGAAAGTTGATTGTGTTGAATGTTGCCTTTTCAAGTGTGAAATTAATTTTAAATTTAGAATTTATTGTATTGAAAAATGTCTCTAGTTCCTCCTCTGTTCCTGACCAGATACAGAATATGTCGTCAACATATCTTTTCCATAAAATTATTTTATCATTATAAGTTGAGTGCATAATTTTCTTCTCCACATAATCAACATATACGTCAGCAATCAGTCCACTGCTTGGGGAACCCATTGGTAGACCATCCTGCATCATATATATCTTACCATCAAATTCAAAAAAGTTTTGTTCAGTTATCAACTTACAAAGTTTCAATATGTTGTCTGTATCCGTTTCATCTAGGTTTAATTCGTTGTCTGAATTGCGATAATAGACTAGATATTCCCTCAATAAAGATAAGGATTCGTTGACAGGGACATTGGTGTACAAATTGACTATATCCAAAGAAAGAAGGATATATTTTCTATTGGGATCTAGCTTTAGTGTTTTTACTTCATCTACAACTTTTTTTGAATTTTTTATCGAATATTTTGATTTATATTTTAGTCTGTTGACAAAAAGATTATTAATGAATTTGGCAATTTTATGGCAAGGAGAGCTTATGGCAGATGTTATCGGTCTAATACTCTTGTCGGGTTTATGAAGTTTTATAAGACTATATAATTTAGGTGTTTGAGGGTTTCTCTCTTTTATGGTATAAATCGATTCATTAAATTTTTGTAAAGTTGGAATTGTGCTCTTTAAGATATTGTTCACTCTATTGGAAAATTTCAAGATTGGATTATTATTACATTGTATTATATCATTATCATTGAAAAATTTGAGTGTTTTTTCTAAATATAATCCTTTTTCTAATATGACAAGTCCTGCGTTTTTATCGGCTTTTGTTATAGTTAGTCCGTTTTCGGTTATTCTATTTTGAATGTCTTTTATGGTCTTTTTTAAGTTTTTATTGACTATGAATTGTTGACGGTTGCACACCTCTACCTTTTTATCCTTAAAAAATCTAAGCGCTTCTGCGATGTCTTCTGCAATCGTGTTGTAGGATGGGTTGTTCCTGATCTGTATCTCTATATCCACTGCCGTCTTATATACGTTAATTGGATTGGGGACTGGAGCAAATTTGTGTCCCAGGTTTAGTACTTCCACTTCATTCATAGGGAAAATTGTTCCGGAGAGATTAGTAAATCTATCGTGAAAAGGATGAATCTCGATTTCGTGGGTATCCACTATTGAAGTCTGTGGATCATTTTTTACTATTGGAGATTTTTTGGTCTTATCTCTGTCATTAATTAACTTATTTAGCTTCAAATATAAAATAAATCAAAATAAATCAAAATATTCGATAAAAAATTCAAAAAAAGTTGTAGATGAAGTAAAAACACTAAAGCTAGATCCCAATAGAAAATATATCCTTCTTTCTTTGGATATAGTCAATTTGTACACCAATGTCCCTGTCAACGAATCCTTATCTTTATTGAGGGAATATCTAGTCTATTATCGCAATTCAGACAACGAATTAAACCTAGATGAAACGGATACAGACAACATATTGAAACTTTGTAAGTTGATAACTGAACAAAACTTTTTTGAATTTGATGGTAAGATATATATGATGCAGGATGGTCTACCAATGGGTTCCCCAAGCAGTGGACTGATTGCTGACGTATATGTTGATTATGTGGAGAAGAAAATTATGCACTCAACTTATAATGATAAAATAATTTTATGGAAAAGATATGTTGACGACATATTCTGTATCTGGTCAGGAACAGAGGAGGAACTAGAGACATTTTTCAATACAATAAATTCTAAATTTAAAATTAATTTCACACTTGAAAAGGCAACATTCAACACAATCAACTTTCTCGATCTTAAAATATCCCTTAAGGATGATAACAAGTTCTTATTCGACATATATAGGAAACCCACCCAGACAGATACAATTATACCATTCAGTTCATATCACGCCCCTCCCATAAAGAGAACAGTCTTCAGGTTTTTAATAAATAGACTCCTAAATGTACCCTTAACTCTGAATGATTATAAGAGAGAATTGAATACCATATATTTGATAGGAAAAAATAACCAATACCCCAGAGAGTTTATCGATGATATCATTGTATCCATCAAAAGAAAAATGACACTCAACAAGATCTACCCCCATTCATCTGTTAAGAATAGGTTCATATCCATACCCTACTATAATACACTCAATCAAAGAATCAATGCAACATTGAAGAAACACGACTACAGTTTAACCAACAAGAGACACAGAACTTTAGAGAACATTCTAGTTAATAATAAAACAAAAACCGAACGCGAACAATGCAGTGGTATTTATGAGATCACTTGTTCCGACTGCCCAGCATTTTACATAGGAATGACCACGAGAACCTTCAAAAAGAGATTTACAGAACATCAAAAGAATCGCCCACATTCAGCTCTAGGTAATCATCTGATACAACATAATCATAGTACGAACTTTGACCAACTAAAGATTTTACACAAAGAAAACAGTTATCACAAAATGGTTCTCTTGGAACAGTGCGAAATTCAGAAACATGAAAACAATCAGTTCCTTCTAAATGACCACTCTGAATTTTCTCAAAGAAATCTATTCAAACTTATTGACCGTCGTTGACAAAAATCCCCCTTTTTAAAATTCGCGCGCTCGGCACTACTTTTCGATCCAAAATTCATCCGCGAATCGTTTCCGTCCTTCTCAATCTGGGTAATACGCCATCCAAATAACTACGTCTCTTTTTTACAAGAAATTAACCACCTATAGAAAATAGAAATTTCACATCGAATTATAAGAAAAGCACAAATTATATATATATTTCGATACTTGGAGATTTTGTCGATATATCTGATGCTGCATGCATATATGACCGTTTGTATACTTCTTTCGACGGTAAGTTGCACACCTTCCAACCTTCCAACAGATATAATGTAAATTGAATGAAATAAAACCCTCAGAATTATCCATTCCATTAAAGAGTTCTCATAACTGTATAAATTTTCAGCTGGCCTGATGATGGTATTCTGAACCGAAATCGATCGCCTATAGATTAAAAGTTACTCAAAAATAGTGTGTTTTCTTCTATACTGCCTTCTACATGAAAACATGAACACACTCATGGAAAAATTCATTACTAAAATCTCTTCGAAGAATTTTGGTCAAAAAAGAAGTCAATACATTTACCATATTGGTCAAGTTGCCAAACATGACGACCTTAGATTACCATCATAAAATTGTCAATATAACCCTATAGAAGTGTTTACGGGTTTCTGCAGAATGTGTTATTATCTAAGAATTCAGAGTGAATAAGAAGACTGGAGCAAGTGACATATCTTTGTAATGAGGCTCTTAAAGAGTGTACAGCTAATTAATAGAAAGCCTGCACAGAGCAAGTATAAAAAGAAAAGAGAGAAGATGAGTCAAAATATATGAGATATTAAGATATTACTGACATGAAAATTCTCATTATAAATATGGAGTTTTGCGCAAATAATAAAAACAACAGTTATGGTGTGATGACGTCATCCCTTAAAATTTCAAATGGAAATATGGATGTTGTAATACATTATTTGAAAGGTCTTTGAAATACCTATTCAGCCATATCGATATGTACAGTAATAGATCTGCGTATTGTCACAAATATTATTGATGGATATTGGTAATAAGAGGGTTCTTTTTGGTCTGGATTAAAGAGTCTCAATTAGACAAAATGCCGACGTTTCGATTTATTTCAAATCATCTTCAGGACTCTACAACGAATGATACATATAAATAACATAGAAAAATTTTTGAAATCCGATAGTGTAACCTCAATCTAACTTAGCTCAGCGGACATGAAACTCTCAAACAACAACAAAAAATCTCAGGCTTCCTGACAAGATTCAAAACTTCCTTCTAGGTTTTTACAATATATTAATAATTGAACTGGTATTACAACTCGAGCTCGACCATACACTGATTCTATACAATTGTTAAGTACTTATCTACTAAATCGTTGTCGGGTTTCCTCCTCTTGATAGTTTTAGTTGTCCAAAATCAGTCTCCACAGTTCCAGGAAAATCTCTGTCGAGGTTCCTCTTCTAGATAGTTTCAGTTGTCCAAAATCAGTCTCCACAGTTCCAGGAAAATCTCTGTCGAGGTTCCTCTTCTAGATAGTTTCAGTTGTCCAAAATCAGTCTCCACAGTTCCAGGAAAATCTCTGTCGAGGTTCCTCTTCTCGATAGTACTTGCTAATTCGAATAACGTTGAATAATTCAGGAGTTCAACTGCATTATACGCTTCAGGAAAGAAAAAGGCAGTTTCCCCTCTCGTATCAGGAAAACAAATGAGACAAATTTCCACTCCGGTACCAGGACTAGGGCTGTGAAATGTACAACTGTGCAAGTTCTTGCTACAATTACAAGAGCGTACCTTCAGGTTCTAGCAACCAATTATGTAGTCACATGAAAGATTATGACCAACAACCCTGAAGGAAGCTCGCCAACATTACTGAAAAACCCAGATACCAAACCTGGACAAGCACGGCCCGGAAGTCAAAAGTGCACTCCTTACATCTTCCTGTGATCAATCAAAATATGTATTGGCAAATCATAAACAACTTACCGCAAATAACTTTTGCGCTAAGATAACACTAAATCGTGAGTATTATATAATGATTCATTCAGATAAAACATCAAATTTATCAAATCTTCAACAGAACGCCACGTCCTGATCCAACCCTTTCAAAAATGACCCCAGAGACAAACGACACCCCTGTGACAGGTTCCGCCTGCATAGAACCGCATATCTTCCTCTCCGACGAAGCAACATCGCTCCTGTGGTGCAGGCTGCAGATCACACGCCGCCAAGTGCAACCAGTGGCGTCCCATCGGAGCGGCACTTTTACATGTTACAATAGAATAAACAAAAGTTGGCTATAACACAAAATATGAACCAGGAAACACACAAAAAAATTATATAACAGATATTGTACATAAACAATATTCATTTATGAAGCAACAAATACGATGGTATTTAAACAAAAAAAAGAACTCCATATACAGGGTGAGTCTTTGACTTGTACATATATTTCAACTGTAGATTCCTCTCATCAAACGAAACACTTTTTTCCCATACCATTTTTCAAAATTCGGTTTCGTTTGGAAGATACAGGGTGTCGAAAATCCACGAAAAAAACACTTTCCTGTTCATATCTTCGGAACCATTATTTCAAATGCACTGAATTTTGGTTGATTTTTTACTCTATTCGTGGTGCATATTACTCAATCGAAACTTATTCAATATCTCTCCTAGTTTGAAAGTTACAGGGTGGTCGACTCATAAATTCATGCAAAAACACTATCAAATCACTTGAAAAGAATAAACGGTTCACATTTTCGAAAGAACTAATCGGTTTAGAAAATAAAAGTATTCTTATGTTTTTTCAATAAAACGCGTCGTTCTCAAGTTATTCTTAATTGTCTAAGATTAAATTTGAGGAAAAAATCATGAATTTCAAGAATAATCTGAATGCTGTCCTGAGTTAAATCTCATCGAATATTATTTCTTCTCTGGTCTCTCAAAATTCAACAATGTTGTCAGAATTATTATCAGTTTATCAACTTTGTCAAGACGAAATCTCTATGATGAAAAAAGTTTGATGTAGAGATATGTAATAATAAAATCCCACAAATGTGGGAGATGAAATTGAATTCTAAGAAGCATGAAATTATACATTTTATAGGCAGTTTCTATTGAAATTTCATTGTTACCGGTCCTTCAGCAAAAAAATTTTCAAAACAATATAACTCGACACCAGACGACACTACTATTACACCAATTCACTAAGTCATTTACAGAATCATCACCTTTTTGCTTTATTCTCTGTCAATTAATCATTGACCTAGAATATTCTACATCAATGCAATTAATAAATAAATAAATCGAAGTCACTGACTAACGTTGGAGGTTAGAGACACAGAAACTCTGTATCTCTGTATGTCTTGCGTGGCGGCTACATCCACTCCACAGCCTTCAGAAGCATCAGAAGGGAAGAGTAGGCCGTGGCCCGTGCTACGTATCGCAGCCGGCAAAGAACGTAGCGCTATATCGGCGAGAATCAGAACTACTCGTTTGGCGTTTCCTACAGTGACTCTAATATCAAACTCTATCAATGATAAAGTCACTGTAGCGTTTCCGAAGAGCAACGCCTAGACGCCTTTAGCGAAAAGTAAACAAAACTGGTGCCCTTGCGATAAATGCGATAGTTCTTCTGGGGTACGTACCGCTCCCTTGGTTTCGACTATACCATTGTTTGAAGAGAAAATAGACAATCTGGCATCGTCTTCTGTAGAGTTCTGTGGAATATAATATCACAGAAGATGAGTTAGGTTAGGTCATTGACCTCGAATCATATGACTTAGGTTGATGGAGTTAGGATAGGTTAGTTGAAAGTTGAAACCACTTTTGATTAGATCGTTTCAGAATATCGGGGAAAATATGAACAAATTATTAGTGTTTACAAACTAATCTTCAGGAAAATCGAAGAAGGAACTTATTTTGGTGTGAGAAATATGGTATTTCAATTGCAGAAATGATGGACAAAACTTAGCGTTTTTGTTAGGAAATATCGTGTTTGTAACATTCTTATTCAAATAAGGTTAGTGCTCGAGTATTTTCTAAATGTATCACCCAGAATATCTAATAATCACATCAATTTCAATTGAAAAATATGAACTTTGAGGTGTTTGTAGAGAATAATATCAGGGACGCATTTAGCACAATTTTTTTTTTTCAAATGGCTATATCTTTTTATCAGAGCCGAATTCGGAAAAATGGAAAATGAAAAAAAGGTTTATTTTGGCCTAAAGAATCTACAGTTAAAATATATGTACAAGTCAAAGACTCACCCTGTATATTATGAAGAACTTCTCCGAAAAAACAATGAGAGCTACTTACATTGCCAGTTGGTCTCTATTGTCATCTCTGAAAATAAAAATACTGATGGACTGATAACGGATCTCATTCGGAAGGATAACGCTTGTGTACTGAAATATGTGGAATGTGGGTGAGTTGGAAGTTTGATATCAACGAACTGTTTATCCGATATCAAGAAAGAAAAAGGAACAATATGTGAACTCCGAAAACCAAGATCAATGTAAATAGTTAGATGTTCGTTTTTCTTTCTTGATATCGGATAAACAGTTTGTTGATATCAAACTTCCAACTCACCCACATATAGTCCATCCAAGAATGATTGACATCAGAGCAGGCCTTGAAAGTCCAGTCGCAGCTTTATTTCTAGTTACAAAAAAGTAACTAAAAATTATCTGTGCTTTCATCATAGATATCTATACTATGTTGAATTGCTTTGAAATGAAAATGTTCCCAATTTTCACATACGATTACCAGCGTGTGAATCTGTATACCAGCAATATATTATTTTCATCTTGTATTGATACATTTTCGATCTTACGATCAATTATAGGAGCATACAGCCTGGAAATTCTGGTTCGATAACGAAAAATATTGTGGGTGATTAAATAGCACGGTCCTTTTCAATGTTCAATATGAATATTCGCTAAACCGAAAAAATCTAGTTGATAATTTGAAGCGTGTTACTGCAATGTGAAATTTGTAATAGATATCAACACAGAAACAAAACTTAACCAATGGATCTATTTAATATATGAAATATATGAAATATGAAAAATATAAATATTCCTATTATTTTTTTCAACAACCACAACATGTTATTTTTTCCTCATCTGGGCAGAAATCGTCATGTTCATAATGAAAGGTTTTGTCAGCAATATATCATAACATTCCTTATATTTTGACTAATCTTCTCTCATTTCTTTTTCTACGTGCTCTGTGCAGGCTTTCCATTTTTTAGGTGTTCACTCTTCAAGAGCATCATTTCAAAGATATTGGATATTTATTTCACTTGCTCAATTTTTTGCCAAATTTGTTCCAAACATTAATGACAGAACAAAATGTCAGTGTTATTTCCAACACCAACCTGAATTCTGCAACTCAAAATATTACTGAATGGGCATTACCAACATAATTTCGATTTTCCAAAGCCCCCCGAGATGTCAATCATTCTTGGATGGACTATAACACATTCCACATATTTCAGTACACAAGCGTTATCCTTCCGAATGAGATCCGTTATCAGTCCATCCTTAGTATTTTTATTTTCAGAGATGACAATAGAGACCAACTGGCAATGTGAGTAGCTCTCATTGTTTTTTCAGAGAAGTTCTTAATATACAGATTACAGGGTGTCCCACTAGTGCCTCAGCGGACGATATACGCGTAACGGTCTGAGTTTGGCAAAATTTTTTGATGCAGACTTGATATACTATACAACCTAAAAATATTTTCGAATATATCGGGTGGTCCACAAAAGAGGAATAGCGGGTGACTTTGTTTTTTCAAATGGTACACCCTATATTCAATAGTGTTTTTCAATTCTCTGAAACTTCCTGCATGCTTTCGTATACTTTTCACATATTTTTATTCGACAGTTTTCGAAATATTGGCCATTTTGACAAAAAGTGATACTTGTAGAGGCTATGTTATCCAATTATATTTCACCAACCCTTGCACATACCAATAACAGTTTTATATGGATTGAAAGACAAGACTTCAAAGTATCCTACCCAGCTATGATAAAGCATCCCCAGCATACAGAGTGTCCACAAAAAGACTATCAACATGACGAATTTCAAATCGATTTTTCTTCATTTTTTCAAATGCAATGCATATAATTTTTTTTCATCATTGTAATCACCATTCATTTTACTTCATTTTTTGTCAAATACATGATGCATATCTCTAACGGAATAGGATTTTAAAGCGATTTTTCGAAATGTTTCCCTAAAATTCACATATACTCGTACCTTCGAATTCAAAAAGCAGATTTGGCTTTTCTGTGGTTATTGAGAACTGTCAAATTATTTCACTCAGAATTATCATCATGAAGCTTCAATTCATATTATAGCGAAATGAGAAACTAGAAAGTTTTGATGTATCTACTCAAAAATGTGATGAAATCAGTTACTGAAGACAGAAACTTGCTTTCTGTAGCCATTTTTCAAAATACATTTTTGATAATTTTCTATGTTTCTACTTGGAACGTCGAATCTTCCAAAAATTTCAAACAAGCTTTGAGCTTGCGATCTTGAAGATCTACTTGCGTGCCTGGGAAACTATGAATATCATTTTTTCGAAGAAAGTTGTATGAGGATAAGAGCGGGCACTTTTTTGTATACTGAAGTTTTGAAACTCGTTTTTTTGAAGCATTCATAACTTGTTCATTCAAACTCATTGGTATTTTTTGAATTTTTACAACATTGTGTGAGTATTCATCCAATCCGTAAAAACTATGATGATTTGAATTGAAGCTGCAATGATGTTAATTTTGAATAGAATAATTTGACAGTTCCGAATAACCACAGAAAAGCCAAATCTGCTGTTGAATTCGAAAGTAAATGTGAATTTGGAGGAAAACTCTAAAAAATCCTTTTCCTTTAGAGATATGCATATCATGTATTTGACAAAATATGAAGTAAAATGAATGTTGATTACAATGATAAAAAAAAATTATATGCATTGCATTTGAAGAAATGAAGAAAAATCGATTTGAAATTCGCCATGTTGAGAGTCTTTTTGTGGGCACTCTGTATGCTGGAGATGCTTCATTATAGCTGGGTAGGATACTTTGAAGTCTTGTCTTTCAAACCATTAAAACTGTTATCGGTATGTGCAAGTGTTCGTGAAATATAATTGGATAACATAGCCTCTACAAGTACCATTTTTTTTGTCAAAAAGGCCAATATTTCGAAAACTGTCGAATGAAAATATGTGGAAAGTATACGAAAGCATGCAGGAAGTTTCAGAGAATTGAAAAACACTATTGAATATAGGGTGTCCCATTTGAGAAAACAAAGTCACCCGCTATTCCTCTTTTGTGGGCCACCCGATATATTCGAAAATATTTTTAGGTTGTGCTCTTCTTGGAGTATATCAAGTCTGCATGAAAAAATTTTGCAAAACTCAGACCGTTACGCGTATATCGTCCGCTGCGGCACTAGTGGGACACCCTGTATATGGGGTTCTTTTTTTTTTGTTTAATAACCATCGTATTTGTTGCTTCATAAATGAATATTATTTATGTACAATATCTGTTATATAATTTTTTTGTGTGTTTCCTGGTTCATATTTTGTGTTATAGCTAACTTTTGTTTATTCTATCGGATTTCAAAACATTTTCTATGTTATTTAAATGTAGGTATCATTCGTTGTAGAGCCCTGAAGATGATTTGAAATAAATCGAAACGTCGGCATTTTGTCTAATTGAGACTCTTTAATCCAGACCAAAAAGAACCCTCTTATTTCCAATACGCATTGATACAAAGGTCATTAAAATATCAAAATTATTGATGAAATTTCAACAGATTCCTCAATAAAATGGACTGAGTATTGGTATGATGTATTCATTCACACACAAAAATGAATTTTTCATTGTATTTTAGCTGGAGGTAAACATTTTGAGCACTTTCTAGTTAGGAGTCGTTACACCAGGGTTTCTATGCATCTATCTGCCATCTAATTGTAAGTGCTTGTTTGTCAAACTGGTATTCCTAACTTCTGTGGATCCATGTTGATTTGAATATTTTCTATACTCGGAAAGAGATTGTTGAAGTCCTGCTAGTACAAAGTGGACCAGCCCCATATATGAAAAAATCATCTCGAGAAAATAATGACAAAATTCCGAATCGATCAAGTTTTGAACAATAAATGTTAGAATTTCAAGGATATTTTTTATTCTATAAATAAATTATGTAAGAAAAGGCAATTGGGTGCCATGTAAAAAAGGAATTTGTATCTTGTGGAGTTACCTCACTTATTAAAGAAATTAAAAGGGTTAAATAGATCTACTTGAACATTCGAAAAGTTCAAATAGTATATGAAGAAAATAGTCGAGAAAAGTCATCCAAATATTCGTGCACGACAAGTCGGAGTTGACTGAAGCTTCGTAAAATAGTCGTTTCTTATGACGAAAGCAATAACAATGTGTCGAAGCTTTTTCGTGTGAACAAATAAGAGGAATTCAACCCCGAATTCCGAAAAAAAATTACATAAATTCCCGATCTCCAACAGCGAAGAAATTTCCCGGTCCTGTGCAAGTTGTTAATTCGGGAAGCACACGGTTTCGTCATGTTGCCGAAATAAAGCCACAGACTTTTATGAACTACAATATGGAGGAATTTCGCTTTACGACCATTACGTGTTTATCGCCCAAAAGAACCACAAAACCGTATGCTCATTCGAAAGTTTATCATCCCAAATATTTTCGTAGCGCCATCTCATAACTGCATCGTCCATTTTTCATGTCTCCTGTGTTTCTCGCTCTTCTAGGAGATATACTACGGAATGATTGCATTTTGACGAGCAATTAGTTGTGTTGCCGAGTTATTATTTCCTTCGGGGGTTGTTCCATTTTCGTATTCATACGCGGGAGCTTGAGTGTTAATAAACGATTTGAAGTTGTGGAACCAATACGACTACATTCCACAGAATCAATGTGGAAAGATTCCGCAATCACTCAATTGAATAACTTCACGGAAATTCACAGACATGTTGAATTTCGGATGAAGTTTCGCTTCGAGCTCTATTTTCCAGCCAGCCAGCGTCCCTCACCACTTGGTATTTTTCGGTAGTCGAATATAAAGTGCGCGATTTTCATTCGCGATTGCTGAATTCGATTTCATTTTCTCAATATAGGTACTCGATTATATGAGAATTGACATATACAGACGTATTTTAAGGTGAGGCTTTTCTTTTGACTGATGGTAAAACTCATCAAAATAAGTCATTTTACCAAGAATGAAACTAGAATATTTTCTAGTTTCTAGGTGAATCTGAAAATTCCTCAGTCCGAACCTGCTCCCCAGCCTGCTCCTCGTAGATATCAACATCTCTTGATTTTTGTCTTCTTATCTAACAAATTTGCAGAAAATTCTAGTGCGTAGAACAGATCATTTTGCCATATGCCTTTTTTTTATGAATTATTTAAATTGAACATTTCATAAGTAGGTATAAGAAATTTTATCTATCACCAGTATCACCTGTCAAAAGAAAAGCTTCACCTTGAAATACACCCTGTATAATACCACTAGAGATGAAATTTTGCCGGCAAAATTACTCGATTGTAACATGAAAATTTGTTTGCTGAGGCATGTCGACATTCGTATCAAAATCACGAGAGTGATTTTGGAAAAAATGTCATGAGCGAAATTGACAAAAGCAACAAACTTTTATATTACAAGAGATAAATTTTACCTCCTTAAATTTTTTTACGGGGAGACAGGGTTTTTTCGGCTGAGGTTTTTCCCTGAGCTCTAGTATCATACGCAGAATGTTATGGTACCCCGTTTTTTTTTAACCTCAGCTAGGACCTTTTTGTATCACTATGTATTGTATTATTCTAGCTCTCTAATTCAAAAGAATATATATATATATATATATATCTCGAATGGTTTCACGAGGAAATGTGTGTTACAGTGATATGGTCATATGGGGCACGTATTGCGCTATTTGACAAATTGGTAAGTATTCATCATAGATTATCTGAACTTTGTTCGTTCTCTCTATGGTATTCATTTCCGAAGCTCTCTATGAATTTGAGAAACGTCAAAAATTCTGGAAAACTCTTAGACCATAGAAAGAATTTCTATGGTCTAAGGGAAAACTTGTTAGTTTCGCGGACTTGCATGTTTTATCGATGTGAAACGAGAAATGCTATGGAAACTTCCTCACTCAAAATGGAATGAGTGGAATAGTCATTGAAAATTTTCACTAAAAATCCAAGACAACTTTATCCATGCCGGGTGACTAAGATGCCTAGAATACTGGTGTAAGCACTCGTCGAATTTTGAATGGAATGACGTTCGACCAAATCGAGAATATCGGCAATATTTCGTGGCGGCGCCGCAATGTCATACAACGTCAATAAGGTCTTTTTTCCCTTGATCGATTTGATTGATTAATCAACAGCTGATCTGCCAAAGTCATTGTGACATGACCACAGAATAACATTTTTATATGGTGAAAGTCTTATACTTTTCCTCCATACTAATATGAATTAAAATGTCAAGAATATATTCCCAAATTATTGCTTGACAAAATTATCGGCTATTGACACAGCACGTTCACTAGAATAAATTCGAATATTTGAAATAACTAATAACAATCTGTCATAAATTGTGAATAGCGCCACCTGAAGTGGGAAAAACGAAATTTTGCCGATATTCTCAATTTGGTCAAAACAAAATCTAATCAGTGCAAACACCATGTGTTCAGTCATCGAACGGGTGACCCAGGGGTGCGTAAATGGCCTATAACTTCGTTTGTCCACGACTTCCCTATAATCCTTACATTTTGAATGATCTTTGAGAAATGTAATGGTAGTCATCATTCACCGGTGAATAATGACCAGTGAATAATGATTCATTATTCACTGCTGAATAATCACTTCTGAAAATTTTTAATTCGTCAGGATTCGAACCATAGAACTCATAGCACATGGAATGCTATTAGCCTTGCTGCTCAGCTCAAAAAAGTGGTTAAACATCTCCAGTTGGAGGAATACTGAAATTTCCATGTTGCCATGGTTACAACTTGTCATACAGAATAGAAACACAGAAATACTATGAATTTAATCGTCAAGATCCGATTCACTTGGCATTTCGGCAAACATTTCTGTGTTTCTGTTCGGTGTGACAGGTCGTATCCATGGGAACATGGAAATTTAGAGATTCCTCCAACTTGAGATGTTTACCCACTTTTCGATCTGGTAATAGCATTCCATGTACTATAAGTTCTATGATTCGAACCCGAGACGCCTTTTTTTCCACGATGGAAAATTGACTGCTAACCGCACCAAGCCATCGGCGCGATGGCAATTAAGAGACAAAAATAACCAGTTAATGTTTTCTTCTATGATTCCCATTCAGTTTGACAAGCTGAAAAATATTCGAAACGTCTGTTTTCAACGCATTGTGCCTCCCATAAATTGAATTTTTTTTCGAAGATACCTGCATAACAGAGTCATGAAGAAATGTTGTGTATTCCACCAGAAATAACTGAAATAAGGGAGGCTGCAAGAAATACTGCATTACATCTATTGCCGGAAAAATCAAGGAATCTCTGCCTCAAAGCTTTCAATAATTTCATGGACTGGAGCAGCTAATGAAATCCACTAATTTTCGGAGTCAGTTTTACTGGCGTATTTTTCGAAAATATCAGCTACCTATAAACAAACAACCCTATATGGAGCCATTATTCCATGCTTAAGAATACTCTCAACATAAATGAAGGCAACGATATTGGAAATTATAAAAAACTGCGTTCACTTTTGAGAAGGAAATCAGAAGGAAGAAAGCTAGAGTATTTTCTTGCGAAGAAATTATTCCTGAAGCATGCGATCAAAAATATCATGTAATGAAGGTAAAACACTAGGTTGTATAGTGTATACATTTGTATTTCATTTTCATCAGAGTGAAAGTATGGAAATGAATCGATGCCAACTGAACTTTTTGACGTTTATCGAGATTTTGCATTATTCAGTGCGAACACAGAGAAGGTTATGTCAACGCTTTTGATAACTATTTTCGTTGTTGAAAATGCAGATTAAATCGAAATTTACTGAGGAAGTCGTGGTGTAGTAGTATAGTATTCTATTCGCACATAATTACTATTATTCACTCGGGTGAATTGCGACACTCGCCTAATAGTAATCATTATGTGCTCATCGAATAATATACTATTCTATTCAAGCTATCGACTTGATTTCTTCTCCGAACAATGGGTGGCACAATCCGCACATCCTGAAAATATTTTTGTCCACATACAGGATGAAATGAAATACTTACATACATCGGCGTGCGTAGGCCCACAGAAAACGTCATAACTTCGGAACCTTTCAACATAATTCAATCATCTTTTTCCCACTCAATTCCCTAAGCTTTCGAGCATCTTCTGTATGGGGCTAGTATTCAATGTCTGTGTTCTATGGACTATTTAATCAACTCGAATTTTTCAAATGCAACACCCTGTATTTTATTGCACAGTTGTTTGATATTTCGTACAAGCTTTTCGTCGATATGTGGTTTGTGGGGTCTTCTGAGTGAAATTGGTGAAACAAATTTCGAAGAAAGAAATGTGGATGGTTGTAGTAGAATATAATAGAACGATGTCGAGAAATCGGAAACAACTATACAAAATAATTGAAAAAAATTGTTTCGAAATTGTGAGAGCGGTGTTTGAATAATGGTGGAAATAGAAACAGGAGAATATTAAGAAGGAAGTAACAAGAACATGAAGCGCTGAATAACAAGAAACCATCATTTTCCACACAAGCTGCAAGTCTTCTTGTAAATGAGCGTCGAACCCTAGCAAGTGTTGCTCCATCAATGGAATGGAAGGCTTGGGTCTCTCCTTCACGTAGCCCCAAAGAGAGAAATTTCTAGGATTTAGATCTGGAGATCACGCAGGCCAAGGAATGGTTCATGCTCGGCCAATGCATTTAATTCAATTTGTAATATCTCATTTTCAAACCAATGTAGTAGGCGATAAAACACATCAGACTTCGAAATCTTGCTCCTTTCAAAAGATGCGCAGAAGCTTCAGGAATTGACTGGGAAAGAGATGATTGAATTATGTTGAAAGGTTCCGAAGTTATGACTTTTTGTATAGGTCGAAGCACGAGGCTATTTCGACACATAAATTGACGTAGGTCTAAAATAAATGCAGATAAGACAATGAAACTTGGATGTGTTTTATCGATAATCACCCTTTGTATGTATTTAATTTTCGGATATCATGAATGTTGATAAAAATACCTCTGGGTCATCCTGTATCTACAGCGGAAAAAAAAATCACCCGACATTGTTGAAATTCATCATGGTTCCATTTCTTGCACGACTATGAAAATAGAATCAAATAACGATCCATTATTTTCATTAAAATTTTTCAAAAAAGGTCCTCCCGGACTAACATATTTTATTCTTCGAAAGACTGATGTACCTACGGAGGTTGAAATTGTGATAAGGGCTACCGAAATGTCCTATACAGCAATATGATCGAATTAAAAAAAAATCACTCTCATTTCAAGTTCTTCTGTGCAGAAATTATTGATGAAATTTCAACAGATTTCTTAATAAAATGTATTAATTTTTTTATCGGTATGATGCATTTATTGACACACAAAAATAAATTTCTCATTGTATTTTAGCTGAAGATGAACAATTTGAACACTTAATTTAGGTTTCGTTGTATTTAATAAATAATACATATTGAATATTTATTTTAATAAAAAAATATTATTAATTTTTCAAGCAAATACAAAAATCAATTACTCTACATATTGATATGGCTGAATAGGTATTTGAAAGACCTTTCAAATAATATATGACAACAACCACATTCCCATTTGAAAAAATTTTAGCGATGACGTCATCACGCTCGCATAGATGACATCAAAAATAAAAAGGTATCCTTAGGAATAGCCCGTTTTGAAATAAAAATCGAGGGGTTTCAGGATATCTCTTCAAAGTCGCCGGCTTACGAAATAACGAATTTATTCCGTTCATTTGCACCATACTGTGTAGTGTATATGCGTATGTGGGTCTGTCTTTTTTATTTTCAGTGTTTCAATGATTTGAAATGAAACTACGGTATAAAAAATACAATTTACTTGAAAGCAATATTTTTTCAATGGATACCTAACAATATCCGATGAAAAATAAAAAAATTATAAACTATGGTAGTATGGAATGAATATCAACTTAAAAAATCGGTTTTCAAAATTTGAAACTCTGTGGTGCTCGGAATATGGTATATATTCGAAACATATAAGTATCTAAAAATTCCTATACTCCATTCACTTTTATAAAGTATAATCCCGGTTGGCCATGATTTGGGTTTATCAAGTTTTTTCACTTAAAACAGACGCAGGTTGGCACTCGTGAAAATCAAGCGATATTGCCAAGTCTACTTTCTATTTACTCTTTTTCGACTTTGTAAATGGAGTAAGTTCTTCGAAGATTTAACTGTGGCGCAGGTTTCGTAGAACTACTACATTTTCATGCTGGAGTATTTCAGGTTGTGCAAAAATGTATTTAAATGTCTTCTGAATTAACATAATATTTTCTCAAATTCATTAATTTCCCAGAGTAAATGAACTTTGTGATAAATACTTAATTTCTACGATTTTTAGCAGAAACGACAACGATGTGGGCGTATCTGACAGTCCAATGACCATAACCTAACATTTTCAAAATAAACGTGGTGAAATGTGTCAAAATTTCATGGCAAACCGCAAACCGCGATACTTTAAAAAAGCGAATGGAGTATATATGGGGAATGGGTCAATGAAAACTGAAGCTGGGCTTCGGTAAGAAACCAGATCTGCGCGTGTGCCGCAATATTGAGAATAAAAATAATCCACTTATTCTGTCTCTCTGACACGTATTATTTCGTGAAACGTATGTCATTCATAAATTCATGTGAATACTTTCGATAATTACCTCACAATTTCCTGTGAAATGTTTCAATCGTTTTTTTTTCGTTTTCGTCAAGTCTGAATCTCTTATTCATATTTCAGAATTGGACTGAAAATATTCAAGTGACATATTTTCATCCTCGATATCTATTTTCTTGTTGTAGGTATTTCAAAATAAACATAACCTATACATTTCTCGAAATTTTTGAATTTTCAGTTGACGCAATCGTACAGCTCAATCCTTACCAAAGATCTGGCTCCACTTTGTGAGTGTGAAAACTAAGGGTATAATCCATATTGATGTTATTAGATATATGATTCGAAGTTAGGGGAAAAGGAACTTGCCAAATATGAAAAAGTACACATGGTGTTCCATTTGAAAATAGGAACTTGCTCTCAATATGTTGCCCGCGCTGTATATATTTCATTTTGTGAAATCATTTCGAAAAACATTTTTGTGTACCTCTTTCAGTAACAAAGTTAAAGGGGGAGGTCAAATTATGGTGAAAACCCGGTACAAAGCAAAGATTCACCCTGTATAACCGGAATTCCTGATTCGAAATTTATTCAACGAAAGTCTACACAAGAAAAGAGTATTCGTTTGGCGCGAAGTGCATTCCAATGCGGTATTCCTGCAATATCTCCGAGGGTACGAACATCTCTATCGAACGTAAATGGAGCAATAACTCCTGTAACGGTCCTTTGTACGACTCCAAGTGAACGTATCGGAAGAGTCCCGACTGCAAAGAGATCAAAAAGTCGGAGCGTCGACCCGATTCTCTAATCCCGGCCTCCGTAGACGCTTAAAACGCTGTGGCGGCAGCGGGAGAAAATGAGGAATGGGAAAACTTGGGTTTTTCATCCGTCGACGACGTCAGTCGTTAGAGTCATTGATGTTGCCCAAATGCTATAGAACATCTGCCGGCAGATGGGAGATGAGAGCAACCGCAATCTCGGAATGGGGCAGATGTTGATGGCATCACCATCACATTCCGTCTCGAAGCTGTGGGCTAGATGAACAACCAAGGCTGCAACGATAAATTTAATTCGCAGAATTCCCCTTGAGCGAATTATGCGAATCGGGGGGCTGTGCAATATCTCCGAGGCAATTCCCCACTTATTCCATGAAACGTCTACTTTTTGAGAAAGTTAAATTAAACAATGGCCCTGTGAGATCTCCACAAGGAAATGTGCAATTGTCTTGAAATATCCACTCATGTATTATGGCACCATTGAGTGTCCTGAAGGTTTCCTAGGACAAGGAAAGAATATTCAAATGTCTTTCCTCATTCGGATAACGCAATACGTCGCTGAATATATCGAATGTCATCTTCCAGATAGCAAATAGTTCTTTCTATTTTTTTGAACCAGTTTTTTTGTGAAACGGTCAAATGTTCATCGTGAAACTGCTGAATTTTGAAGTGATCAATAAAAATATCGATAACAACCTAGAAACTTGAAAATTTCACAGTAGGTTTGGATCTCGAATACCGAAGTTAATTTCATTAATGGGCGAGATTCGACTGATAATTTCGAAACTACGGATCAGATCGAGATGAATTGTTGATTTTAGATGAAGGATGAAGTAGTCAAGCAACACGTGAAGTTTGTCTTTATCGCAACCTGAACCATATGGAATTCTAGCGAATTATCAAAGAAAATACCAATAATGCTATGACAAATTATCCGAGACCATTCATAATTTCCATGACAGCTGCTGTAAAACTTTTTGACAGCGGTCCAGTGACGGCGCGTGGATTTTTATTTTGGGAGTGCACATGTGGGAGTAAGGGGGCGGAAAAAAAATTGAAAAGTAACCTTCAAAACTCGCATTTTAGAGCAGTTTTTGACGTTCTTTCGCCTTATCTTGGGATAATATTCAGTGGATAAAATACAGGAGCTCTCTTGGAGAGAAGAATGGACTGCTTGTACCAATCTTATAACCACGAGAATTAAAGAAATAAAATGGATGTATGAAAAAGAAATAAATACCACAAAGTAAACACTGTAGAAAATGGTACTCACGGTTTTTCAGATTTAAAGTTACGTATCTGCTTCTGTCTGCTTTCGTAGGTGTTGTACCGCGTAGAGTCCTTATCTCACTTGTACACGTTTAGGTAAGAATGTAAAGAGGTCCGATTCGTATCTAGGCAAGGGGAAACGTCTGCTAGAGTATAACGGAAAACCATTTGGAAAATGTTCGAAATGTCACTTGTTTCATCACTTATAGTTATAGTGAAAAGGGGTTACAGTTCACTGCGACCTTAAGGTCTATTGTGCCCCCTATCAGAGCTGTTATCATCGCGCCTCCTACAGCTCGCCCTCCAGTTCCAAAGATTTGATGAAATCCATTATCTGGGATGGCTTCAAGGAGGGTAGCTCCCCACTTCTACAAGTTTCTTGTCCAAAGCACTCTTTCCTTTGGCATAGCATTCCGTAACCAGGTGAATAGGAGTTTCTTCCTCCTCTCCACAGAATCTACACTCATCAGTGTCCGATAAACCCATTCTCAACAGATGCTTCTTTAGGCGACAATGTCCTGTGAGAAAGCCAGTGAGTAAGTGAAGTTGGTTTTTACTGAGATCCAGATATTTTTTGGATCTAGCAGTTCCAAAGTTCCGGAGGAACTTTTTGGAATGGTCCATCCCTGGGAGATTTCGCCAGAGTTTTTCTCTTTCGGTTCTCTCCTTTAGCATAAATTCCTTCTTATAGGTACATTTTCCTTACTCACTTCAGCATTTTGTGTTTATGCTACTGAATAAAAAGGAATTTGGCAGATGTAATTAATGATATCTATCATTAAAAAAAAAGAATGTAAAACATGGTAAGTTTTTGCATATGGTTCATAAGGAATTATTTATTTATCACTGGAGAGAAAACCGATGGCCGATTAGTTGAAATAAAGAGGTTTCCGATACAAATTCGAATCCAAATTCGCCATCTATTTAGGAACAACCTGTAACTTTTTTCTCTTGCATATTAGGGTAGTAAAATCTAAAACATGGTTTAAGTAACAGTTCCTGAAAATTTCATCTTTTTGGCGTGAAGGGAAAAGAAATAGCTGAAAATTCAAGACGAAAAACAGTTTTTTGTGAATAACTCAGAAAATATCCACTTCAGGACAAGGGTGTGATGCATACACTCACATTATTTTTTAACGTAGATTCAATATCTGCCATAAAAAAATGGGGTTCTAATTTGACAAAATTGATTTTTCACGATTTTGTCATCCCTATTTTTGAAAGCGAGAATTTTCCAACCAAAACTGAGAAATGTTACATCAAGATAACTTAAATTTTCTAAGGAATCTATTTCTGCAATAAAAAAATGGTGTTCTAATTTGAAAAACGGAAGTTGACGTCATTTCCGGAAAAACCGGAGGTGCTCATGCCTTGAAAATATTTTAGATTTCATCAGCATCGTGAAATACTTATAAGTGCTGAATTTCATGAAAATACGTTCAGTAGTTTCCCCTATAAATATGGGTGAGGTTCCTCGTGAAAGACCCTGTATTTCGCGTAGGTATATTTCGAAATTGTTAGGTTTTCGTCATTCCACTGACAGATACGCTCACAACGTTGTCGTTGCTACTAAAAAATCGTAGTAATAATAATGATAATTATTATTATTATTAAAGTAATTACGTATTCATCAAAATGTTCATTCACTTTGGGAAATTAATGAATTTGAGAAAATATTATGTGAATTCAGAAGACACGTAAATAACTTTTTGCACAACTTCAAATACTCCAGTATGAAAATGTAGTAGTTCTACGAAACCTGCACCATAGTTAAACCTTAGAAGAACTAACTCCATTTACAAAGTTAAAAAAGAGTAAATAGAAAGTAGACTTGGCAATGTCAATTGATTTTCACGAGTACCAACCTGCGTCTGTTTTAAGTGAAAAAACTTGATAAACCTAAATCATGGCTAACCGCGATACTTTATAAGAGTGAATGGAGATATGTTAGCTAAATGCTTAAGACTGTTACGGGACGTGTGGGGCGCGAGGGGTAGCTGCTGCTCCAAGCAAAGCTTATTTTCCGAGAGCAGTGTACTTGCCGACTGTGTCTAGCGTCTACGCGTATATTTGCATTGGCCGCATTGGCGTTCAAGGTTCGCCCGCCGTCTGTAGCCTGATATACAGAACTGTGAACCGGAACATCGGAAAAGAAAAATTAAATTAAATACCCGGATAGAAAACGTTACGTTTACGTCAAACACAAAAGTAAATTCCTTTAGATGAAGATATAAGTTGAGGGTGCACGTGCACATGTGCACTTATTGAGCAGCCGCCACTGCAGCTGTCAAAAAATTGTTTCAATTGATTCCTTGTAGTGTCAATCAGAATCCACTTTAAGGTGGATGAACGAACACCTGACTTAATCTTTGATCTCTTAGTTACCCATATTCATCAGATTGTTTCAGATAATAGAAAACACATTACCGTGTGGCAAGATTTACGATTACTGAATTGGATAACATGACCCGCAGTTTGCAGTTAGTAGATTCATATGGCACTAATATTTGATGAACTTCTCAAAAAGCCAGTTCTAGCTGTGTATATTTGTTTCATTCTCCAAAATCAATGGCATTGGTATTTATAATCTGTGGGTCTATCCTCGCATGAAACACCTCATCTAGACGTGGTGACTGGTGACCGATATGACGTGACTAGAGTCGTTTGAACTCTTCCTTATGGACTACCCGTCATCAAACTGAATGAAAATCAATAACTACTCGAATTATTCTGGAAGTAATCACACGGAGAACACAATGAAAATATTTATTTAACTGTAGGTATTGGGTATTGTGGATTGTGTAATTTCTTTCTTGAAAATTTCCCTTCAGTATTTTATTCGTTGTAACTCTTCGATAGGTCCGAATTATTTCAAGGTGCGTGGTCACATGCTGTACAGATAAAAGTGTCGAAAAGAATTTCCCATTTTCAGCTTGTCATTAGAGAACTTCAATACCGGAGTGCGATATCGAAAATTCAATGAAGAATTCAGGTCAAGTTAGTTTCAGTTCATGCAGCCATTTCTATTGACAACTGCAAGCATCATGTTCAAGAATTTCTTCCATAGAATGAGAAATTGGGAATGTGAAGACTGAAGGAAAATTGATAAAACCGGCACGTTTCTAAGCTCTCATCACAGCTGTACTTGAGACTCTCATAAAAAGGGTGCTTCTACTAGAGATATTGATTAATTTCGAAACTTCGCTCAGTCCATTTCGTAAATTGATGAACAATTCATATCTGCAATCTTATCTCAGCTCGAAAATTCAACTTCGAAAGGTAGATACTATCTGCTGAGGTCAACTTACATATTAATTATGCAGGAATAACAAAGTAGTCGTTCGGGAAACTTAAACAAAGAATATTCTTAATAGCAAATTTTTTGGAGTTCGGGATTGTAAATTCACTAAATATTTATTATTTCGAAGTTTTCTACAGGGTGTCCCACTAGTGCTGCAGCGGTTGTGTAGATATCTTTCTGCGTGGGTAGGTTTTCTATAAACCCTGCGCCTAGCTGGTAATTAGGCTTGTTATTGTTGTTGTTATGTTATTCTTTCATGGTGAACTTGATGTTTGTTTGCCTGCTATTGAGGTCTTTAAGAAAGACATTCGATTGCTCTTCACCGTGACAGACTGACAGCAAATCACAAAAGTATTATCGACATATGGCAGCCATTTGGATGGTTTCTTTGGGGTTATTTTGATGGAGTTCTTCACGAATTTTTTCATGAAGAAATTTGTAATGGCATACTGTGATTTTTAAAAATCGCCTTTCCTCCAGAAGTAGCTCGATGACAGGCCATGTGCGAAAGGCGTGTTATGTTCTCCGGAACATAATCAAAGAATCTTTTATAGGAACCAATGTAAAGAGAGACTCAACATCGAAGCTTACGAGAATATCCTTCGTGTTCTGATTCCATAAGCTGTTTTTTTTTGACAAACTGAGAATAGAATCTTTGAGGAATGCCTCTGTGTTCCTCACATGAGGCCTCAACATGGTTGTGCGAATCCTCGTCAGATCATATAGTTATGTTTTTCGATCCACTAAGTCTGTTTTTGAAAAGAATGTTATTCTTTCAATTATAAATCACAATCGTTTGCGAATGAATAATTATACAATTAAACAGAGTAGAACGGAGTTACATCAATCTCAAAGTAACTAAATCTAAGAAGTGTCTATTTTCACTCGAAACCTCAGATTCTGGAAGAATCCGTATCAGCACTCTCGCACTGTCGCGTAGCACTTTCCAGGAACTCGGCCGGCGTCAGCTACTTGGTACGACGAGGATATCGTAACAATATGTTGAACAGTCGATGGTGCTCACCATAGCTCTCAAAGGCACAATCTTACAGATTCTCTTGTTGTGCTTCTCACCGAATGATTGAGCTTTTACCTATTTTGCCTGAGTTCACACGACGTAGGATTCTTTGTTTTTTTGTATTTTCGGATGATTCCAGTAACTCATCTTTTCATCATATTCTGATGACTTCATGATCACCGTTGGAGCGTCTTCGCCTGCAGAGTGCAGGGAGTGCAATGGGGATTTCCAGTTCCTCAAAATATGCCCTTTTCTTCACATGAAGTAATGAAAGGGCAGTTCATAACACATTCGTAACCATTCATTCACTCTGAATTTCATAAAACTGATTAATTATTCGATATCGAAAATGTGATTTCAACACGTGTGAATTCAAACGTCCTTCTGCTGTGACGTCAGTGGCTCAATTAGTAATATGATTGGTTGAAGTTAGTGATGGAGGGGACAAAGCCCAGAGTAACTGAGAGACACGCCGCTGTAGTCAAGTCTTTGTGAAATCTGTGAATTCATTCATGAGCATATTCAGTAATTGTATTAAATTTGATAAGATCACTATAATGTTTTTGAAACATCGTCATATAACAACTTCATTTTCATTAGAGTTGATATCATACTCATTCTCTGAAAATACAAATACTGATGTGGCAACCACGCCTTCAAATTTTAAATAAAAACATAGGTAACCTTCTTATTTATGATTATTCGACATTTCGACGTCTTCTCTTCGTACTATAGAATGGCGTTTCTGGCAGTTAAATCTAGGAGTATTCTATACTCCTAGTTACCAAATCAATAATTATTCTTACCACTATATTTACACCTCTCAAAATGAAAATAATTATAAATGCTTCCTAAATTAGAAGACCGGCCTATATACACCAATTCTTAGCTGTGTAGACTAGGGATAATTATTTTTAATTGAATTTCTCACTTATCTGCTTCCTTGAACCCTCTATCTTCAATCAGGAGGTCGTCAATTGAATGATATTATGAAGCTTTATGGAGTACAAATGAAAATGTCATGATGATAAAAGAAAAACATCCAAAAAACAACATTGTATTATGATATTATTAGGAGAGGGAAAGCAAGGACTTTTTCAGGCTATTTTTTTTTATTTGGCAATGCTGTCATTTTTATATCAGCAGCACGTCATGATGAGTACAACCGATCAAAAATTTCTCTAGCCACCGACGTCACACGATTTCCCGCCATTTCTGATCGTTTGAATTCGGTAGATTATTTTCGAGTTTTCAATATTTTTTTGAAGGTACAAATTGACGAAGAAAAAATAAAAAAAATCACGAATCCAATATGTCAAAATATATTCTTTCTGGAATGACTGGAAATGTCCATTATGGACTCTCTTCACTGGGATCTCTTCATAGCTTGTCGTTTTCTGAGCATTATAAAGGGTTTTCTAAGAAGAAGTGACCCGTTATTTCGGTAGATATCAATTTTGGAGCTGTAATTTTTAGACATTTAACAAGAAGAAACTACGTCATTAATAAAAATGGAACGATTCTTGCTTCAACAACGCATTGAAATTATTAAAATTCACTATAAAAATGTTGGAAATTTGGCAGAGGGGGTTCGTAAAACTCGAACATTTTTGGGTTGTCGTGAAGCACCTTGTCGAACCGCGATACATAAATTGGTCGGAAAATTTGAGCTTTTAGGACAAGTTGGTGATGTGAAGAATAAAACATCCGAGAATATTGCTGCTGTAGCCGAAAGTGTTGAAGAAAATCCAGGTTTTACCATTGTTCTTTGGAATTAGGCATTCCACAAACGTCATAACACCGTGTTTTGCATAAAGATTTGGGTCTTATAAGTTCAGTTTACACAAGTTACACAATATGTCGGCAAACAAGGAGGATGAATCGTTAGCGACTCCGCGTCTGGAGTATTTTAAATGTGATGGCTGTAAAAAGTCAATTGCAAAAAGTGCACTAAAGTGTTCAGTTTGTTTCAAAGCAAACCATCCAAGTTGTGCAAAAAATAAAAAGTGTTGTGGACTTGACATGTTATTAGTTGATATAAAATCAAGTGGAAACACAACACCTACGCTAATTCAATCAGTCAATCCTTCGAAGGAATCTAAGTCAGTAATTACGAGTGAGACGACACAATACGATTTGCTATGTAAGATCATTGCTGGTTTGGAGGATAATAATTCCGTTTTGGTGGATAATATCTCATTGTTGAAGTTTAAAATTTCTACATTGGAATCGAAATTGATGGAGCGGGATTCAACGATTGAAGACCTTAATAAAAAGTTGAATTCCACAAAACCTTATCAGTGGGAACGGTATGTTAATGTTGACACCGTATCGGCTGCACAGATGATCGACACCGGAACAATTCTAAACACGGATGTTGTTGGAATTGGAGAAAAACAAATAAACAAAAGATTTGAGGTTGAGAAGCAATTTCACTCATCCGAATCGACCCAGAACAAATTGTTGAAAATTGATCCGATTGATCTTACCAAGAACCCATCAAAAATGGAATGTCAGTCAAGAGTAAAGATCAACAATTCAGAATTTAATGGAGAGGCAGAAAATTGTTCCATGGGGGTCCCGCCCATATCTAAGCCTGAAAGAGTTGAATCCGATTCCGAGGGCTTCAAAGTTGTTCAACATAAAAAGAAGAGAAAAATTCTTGTTGGACGTAACAATAATAAAGTCGTTCAAACTGTTCCAAAATTGACGTCCCTTCACGTTACTAGACTCAATCCATCTACCAAGGTGGAAGATATGGTGAGCTTGCTGGAGAATAAACTCGGCAATGTTGTTTGTGAGATACATCCCTCGAAGCATCCTTCTCACTATGCTTCCATGAAGATCACAATTAGTCAGGAACAGCTAAAGAAAGCTTGGAATAAGGATTTGTGGCCGAGAGGAGCGATTGTTTCTCATTTTTTACGGAGGAAGCCAGCATCGAAGAGCGCAACTTAACTCACAGGATATCAACTAAACATCATAAGCAGGTAACAGTATATTACCAGAATGTCCGAGGTCTGAGGTCCAAGACGGAAGACTTTTACACCAGTGTGTTATCATCCGATTTTGACATTGTAGCCTTGACAGAAACTTGGTTGAATGATGGAATACTTAACGAGGAAATTTTTGATGAGCGTTATGTGGTTGTAAGGAGTGACAGAAATACTGTCCAAACCAGGGGAGGAGGTGTTCTTCTTGCAGTCAAGTGTAATATTAATTTTGAAGTGGTGGAAACTGAGTGTTTGTTGGATTGTGTGCTGCTGAGGCTACTGGTCGGGAACTTTGAGTGCTATATCTCTGTTGTGTATTTTCCGCCGAATTCGGATCTCTCTTTGTACGTAAGCTATTTTGACATTTTCGATAATGCTTTATTAGACGATAAGAATCTACTTATTTCAGGAGATTTCAACATCCCTAACTTCTGTGAAATTTGTGTAAAAAGTACATTTGTGAATAATTTCATGAATTTATTCGATTTAAAGCAGCATAATGAGATTCCAAACTTTATGGGTAGAAAGCTAGATTTGATATTTTCCGATCTGAATCTGCTCGTGCAGAAATCACAAGTTCCTCTTCTTTGCGAGGACAGATACCATCCGGCGCTTGAGCTCTCCTTCCATTTCCATCATGATAAACTATCGGTAGATGGATTCGTTAAAAAACACAATTACAACTACTCTAGAGGTGATTATATGCTGCTCTACAATCTGATGTCACAGTGCGACTGGTCAGGCGTCATTAGTAGTGGGTGTGTTAATGAAAGTCTAAATCTGTTTTATAATAAAATTTACTTTATGCTGGACCAATCTATTCCTCAATTTTATAATTCGGCTGCTGCGAGAAGGCATAAATTTCCCATATGGTTCTCCCCGGATTTGAAACAAAAAATAATTAAAAAGAATAAATTACATAAAAATCTGAAAAAAAATGATATTATGTTTTCTTCTCTGAGAAAGGATATAAAACATCAAACAAAACTTGAGTATGTAAGATACAAAAAACAACTCGAAAAAAATTTCAATAGTAATCCTTCATCATTCTGGTCGTTTATTGGTGAAAAGAAATCTCAAAATAAAATACCAACATCGATGCAATTCAATCAAGAATTGCTCAATAACGCAAAAGACATTTCTTGTGCATTCGCTACTTTCTTTGAATCGATATACACCAGTGAAGTTGATTCGTGTGACATGAACCCGACATGGGGAAATTTCAAATTTTCCGTCATTTCAGAGGAGGATCTCAGAAACGCTGTGAGAAGGTTGAAACCCAAAAAATCTAATGGTCCCGATAATATTCCGTCCTATATCTACAAAGGCTGTATTGACTTTCTATAGTAGTTCCACTTCTTCACATATTTAATTTGTCACTTTCAGAAAATACCTTTCCAGATCGTCTCAAGTCATCTATAATAACTCCTGTCCATAAAAAAGGACAAAGAAATATCATTGACAACTATCGGCCAATCAGTATTTTGAATGCCCTATCTAAACTGTTTGAAATAATAATATATAACGATATAATTATTAACTCCAATATTAAATTCAATAACTGTCAGCATGGTTTTGTACAGGGGAAATCAACAATCAGTAATCTTTTGTTCTTTTACCGAGCTTGCAGTGGAGGCAATAGGAAAAGGTTTCCAACTCGATACGATATATACCGACTGTGAAAAGGCTTTCGATAGAGTCAATCACAGACTCCTAGTTGATAAGCTTGCTATGAGTGACTTTTCGAGCGATGCTTGTACTTTCGTTCGATCCTATTTACATCAGAGAATTCAAGTGGTGAAAGTTTGTGATCAGTTTTCACAGGATATATTACAGAGTTCTGGTGTCCCTCAAGGTAGTATACTGGGACCATTACTGTTTTTAATATTTATTAATGACCTTCCTGCCTGTTTGAGATCCTCCACCGCATTGCTATTCGCGGATGATTTCAAGTTGTCTAGGGGGGTCTTGAGTCCGCTTGACTGCTTTCTGTTGCAGGAGGACTTAGGTGGGGTGGAACAATGGTTCAAAATTAATAAAATGTCTCTCAATATAAAAAAGTGTCATATCGTCAGCTACACTCGAAGATCCAATCCGATATATTTCAATTATGAAATTGATTCGGAAATTATTGAACGCAAATTTGAAACAAAGGACTTGGGCGTGATCTTTCAAAACAATTTAAAATTCAACTCCCATTTTGAGTTCATCTCCAATAGAGCTTACAGGTTACTGGGTTTAGTTCTCAGAAATAGCAAGGATTTTGATTGCTCCACTACCATTTTGCTATATAAAACCCTTGTGAGACCTCTCCTTGATTACGCTTCAGTGGTTTGGATGCCATCAACCATAACCCATGTTGACATGATTGAAAGAGTTCAGAAAAGATTTCTACGATATTTACACCTTAAAAAATACAATGAAGTCATATATTTCCATGTTGGAAGATTTCGATATATGCACATTGATTGACAGACGCAAGTTCAATGCACTACTTTTCATTTTCAAGATTGTAAATAATTTAACATTTCAAAATTGTAATTTTATTGATTTTGTCAAATTTAAAGTACCTAATTTATATCTGAGGCTTAGAAATAGGGAAACTTTTCATGTAACACCAAGTAGTTTATCTCCTATTAACAAAATGATGTTTATATGCAATGAGTTGATTGAACAATTTGATTTAGATTTATTCAATACTAGTTTGGGAGATGTGAGAGGATTGTTCTCCTGGGTTAAGTAGTTGATAGTGGTTTTTTTTCCTTTTTTTTCTGTTGTTGTTCTGCATATGTAACTACTTACGGATATGTGGGTGTATGTGTAGAAATAAATAAATAAATAAAAAAAAAAAAAAAATACTCAAGCCGAACGATCATCAACCACGTCGTGTCTTTGCTGATTGAGTCTCGATGGCTTCGTCAACAAGCAAAATTGTCACATCGGGGGCTCGGAAAATCCAAGAGTTATTGTTGAAAAGCCTCTCTATCCTCAACGTGTGACTGTTTGGTGCGGTTTATGGTTTGGCGGGGTCATTGGACCTCACTTTTTCGAGACTGAGGCTGGAGCAACCCCTACGACGAATGGGTTGCGATATCGAGAGATGATTAATAATTTGTTATGGCCGCAATTGGATGGTATTGATCGGGACAACGTTTACTTCCAACAAGAAGGCGCTACGTGCCACATAAGCAACGAAACTGTTGATCTTTTACGGGGAAAGTTTCCGGACTGTGTTATCTCTCGATGAGGTGATCACAATTGGTCACCGAGATCTTGTGATTTTACAACTTGGGATTTTTTCTTTAGGGTCCATGTGAAAGAGAAGGTGTACGACAAGAGCTCAGCGTCGATGCAAGACCTCAAAGATGGAATTCGTGGGGCTATCGAGGACATAGGGCAGCCACGATTTGGTTATGAAAAATTACAGGATATGGTCCCGTAGTCGTGGTCCCTGGTCGTTTGGCTGATGTTATTTTCCATTTTTAACGGCATAGGTACTTTTCTCTTTATATTATTGAATGAACATCCGATCATTCATCTGAAAAATTGGTATTTTTCTTTGAATGTCAAAATAATAACTCTTATTAGAAAACCCTTTGTTACTTTACGGCGGTTAGGCGTTTCTGATGATTAAAAAAACGGAATCCTGTAAATTTTAAGTTGAATCCGTCCGTGAAAACCTTCATCAATATAAAATTCATTTCATTCGAAACAACGATTCCAAAGTTATGGACAGAAAAGTTCAAGAAGAACAAGCTCTAGAAAGATAAAAAAAATTTGTTCCATACCTTCCATATCAAAGAACTTTCCAATTTTTTTAAAGGCACGATGATAACGGATTTGATTTATATCTATCTCATTGATGTGTAGGTATACCAATGTGCTATATTGAATTTTTTTTAATTGCCAGGTTTGGTTGTTTGGTATACTTTCATTATACGGCTTGATACTGAATAATAATTTGAATGAATGAGAAGTTTTGAAAATATATTTTGATAAAAGCAAAAATAAGTATCTTCTTTTGGCCAGTTATGCCCAAGAATTTGCCTTGAAAATTTCAAGTATCCTAGGTCTCTTCTTTCGAGGTTTATCGTGTTGATGGACGACAGGACGGGCAACTACCTTTGACCACGAATTTTCCACCACTCTAGCATAATTTTTGGCTTAGATTTAAGAATCACAGACAGTTGGCCAAAACGATAACTCTTTTGTCCAAAAGAGCAACAGCATAAAAATAAAATGAAAGTTTGTCCTTGCCAAAACTATCAAAGACACATTTTCCTTTTGCATCGTAGAGGGGTTATTAATGATCGCCTTCGATAGAACAATAATGCTCAGATTTTCGAATGACTGATCGAGTTTTGCATCTATTCTCCTGAAAGTTTATTCGGTGTGTATACTGTACAGGGTCTTTCACGAGGAACCTCACCCATATTTATACGGGAAACTACTGAACGTATTTTCATGAAATTCAGCACATATAAGTATTTCACGATTCTGATGAAATCTAAAATATTTTCAAGGCATGAGCACCTCCGGTTTTTCCGGAAATGACGTCAACTTCCGTTTTTCAAATTAGAACACCATTTTTTCATTGCAGAAATAGATTCCTTAGAAAATTTCAAGTTATTTTGATGTAACATTTTTCAGTTTTGGTTGAAAAATTCTCTCTGAGCGGGAAAATTCGAAAAAAAAATCGAAAATAGAGCTCCGCTGAAACAAGAATAACTTCGAGGTTTTTGGATGGAAAATTTTCATTTTTGGGATTTTTCAAGATGTAAGATTGATGTATCCACTTTAAAAATCGAAATCGCGATTCATGATACAGGGGGTAAAAAAATCGCTTTCAAAGTTAGGGATGACAAAATCGTGAAAAATCAATTTTTTCAAATTAGAACCTCATTTTTTATGGCAGATATTGAATCTACGTTAAAAAATAATGTGAGTGTATGCATCACACCCTTGCCCTAAAGTGGATATTAACTCAGAAAATATCCATTTTAGGGCAAGGGTGTGATGCATACACTCACATTATTTTTTAACGTAGGTTCAATATCTGCCATTAAAAAATGGGGTTCTAATTTGAAAAAATTGATTTTTCACGATTTTGTCATCCCTAACTTTGAAAGCGATTTTTTCACCCCCTGTATCATGAATCGCGATTTCGATTTTTAAAGTGGATACATCAATTTTACATCTTGAAAAATCCCAAAAATGAAAATTTCCCATCCAAAAACCTCGAAGTTATTCTTGTTTCAGCGGAGCTCTATTTTCGATTTTTTTTTCGAATTTTCCCGCTCAGAGAGAATTTTCCAACCAAAACTGAAAAATGTTACATCAAAATAACTTGAAATTTTCTAAGGAATCTATTTCTGCAATAAAAAAATGGTGTTCTAATTTGAAAAACGGAAGTTGACGTCATTTCCGGAAAAACCGGAGGTGCTCATGCCTTGAAAATATTTTAGATTTCATCAGCATCGTGAAATACTTATAAGTGCTGAATTTCATGAAAATACGTTCAGTAGTTTCCCGTATAAATATGGGTGAGGTTCCTCGTGAAAGACCCTGTATAGCATTCATCAATGTGCGGTTTGTTAGGAAATAAATCACAACTGATCCTCAATTGGAAATTTATTCCATGACAGGAATCGTATAACCTTCTGTGTAGCCACATAATAATTTCAATCGATTCACTGGTGAATAATACTGCTGATCGGATTTAAGCGGAGTTTAGGCAACGGTTGAATCCAATGAGTAGGCTATATTGAACAGGATTTCATTGGAATCCGGTAAAGGACAACTATTATACAGGTTGAATATAACATAAATCATACCCGCACCAAGTAGGATATAAAGTGGGATCTAATATTCCTCAATATTGCACTATTATATCGCCTTATATTGGTTATTCCTTTCAGGATATTCTGTTTCATTTCGGGTGTTCCTTTTATGTATTGGGGAGGTTATGTGAATGAATAATTTGGAGATTTTCTGGTGAGTTGATTCCAACATAACACTTTTCAGCATATTAATGGTGCTTAACCGGTTGATATATTTTGTTTTGGGTATAGAATACTTTATTCAAATAGGAAAGCAGGACATAACAATAAAATAAAATCACATTACAATATTTTAATTCAAATTCAGAAATATCATGAACAAATGAAAAAATAATAATCATTATCACCAATAACACACTGAGAAAAAATTCTCATTATTCCGATTATAATTCTCATTGATTTTATAAAGCTATCTTCATTAAATAGGTGACCATTGGACGTCCCATAACTGTAATGAAACTCGTTTCATAAAAATGGATTTGGCTTTGCTTTAGCAACAATGGAAGTGTTTTATTAATATAATGGTCAAGTTCAATAACCTCAATGAAATTTCATCATGAAATTAATGAAACCTCCTATTGAATTTGTTAATGCGAGTTATAAATTTGATTAAAAAGTATTTTCAACTTGATGAACACTCCTATTGGATTTAATGAACTGATTAATATTTTCAATTAAAGAGTATAATAAAATTGATGTAGCCATACATTCAGAATTTCAGTTTCACTATTGTTTTGAAGATAGCACATTATATTCATTATTTATCATAGAATTCAACGATGAAAATGAGATAATATGTATAGACTTGTGATGAAGGAATGATATAATATAAATTAACATTATAAACTCCAGTTTATTTATCAATCAGTTATAATAGGTACTCCTAAAACTCCATAGCTATTAACAATAAAACTCAATTTATTTCTATAACTCAAAACATTACAAACAATACAATTTCAGTATTATGAAACAATATACATGTCGAAGCCTTGAGCCTTCTTTAGGCAGTATCTACTGTAGAATCCTATCGTCCGGTGAAATGAAACGAAAAGATTCATTATCCATTTCTCCTTCTGAAAACTAAAAAATATGCCATAACAAACACTACAGTCTACAGTACTCAAGTAGGTATTCAATAGGTATGAAAAATGTCACCTAATTTTAGCAGTTTCAATTTAATGATCTCAGCTTGAGTGGAAAATGAAGTTATTATAAGCATTCAATCAGTTTTTCATTAGTTATTATTGAAAAAAGGACCTTGCTCACATATAATTTCTAATGTAACTTACCTAAACCGAGATCAAATTTGATCTTGAGCTTCAAACTCAAACGTGCACAATTAAAAACCAACAGAGTAACGAAATAACCTCTTGCAACGCACTTCCACGACTTTGTTGTTAAATGAATAAGAAGTGACGCCAAGCCATGTTCATCCCCACTCTATAAAATGTTAGATGCAATAAAGCGTCACATAAAAACAATAGTGCTATTTTTTCAGCGCAGTCAGAATGTTTATTAAAATAATAGTAAAATTTTGAATGAAACAGGAAGTTGTCTTATAATTATCCCTAACATTGACACTATAGGATTTGTCATTATTCCAATTAAATAGATAACAATGAGATAGAACTTCTAATGAGAATGAAACGAAAACATTGAAATGAGCAGACAGATAATCGAATTAATTAAATTTAATATTGTAACAATTATGTGAGAGTCAATAAAGCTGTTTCATTAGAATCAAAATGAACATTTTTCTCAGTGCACTTACCAAATATGAATTATATTTATTTCATTGGTCATCTGTGCTATCAACGTGCTTTCCTCACTTCTGATTCTATGCAATTCAACGGACCTGTAGGACGATGAGGAGTAACGTGAATTCCCCAATGGAAAATTTGGAAATTTTCCGAAAGAATCCATACTAATATTATAAAGAGGAAAGATTTGTATTTTTAAATAAAATGATTCTTTCAGGTATTTGGACAACTTTTTATTTTAAAATTCCTTTTCACATCAATTCACCGACGTTTCGGTCTCCAATCGGACCTGTTTCAAGGCTAAAAATTTTTTAAAAACATTAAAAATATTAAAAACATTAAAAATCTCAAAAACATGACAAATTCAAAATAGACCTACATTATTGATTTACAGGAATTGAGTCAACAAAATAAAAACACATCTATCTGCTCCACCGCAGGCTGGTCGTGAATTTAAAAAAAGGGTTTTTTCCCTTCTGAACACCTAGACTGATTATAAGTGAAGACAAGTTAAAAATTCAAGAAAAAGGAAACAATTCGCAAACAACAAATGTGGAGAAAACTTCAAAAACATAACCTAGATTAGGATCACAGAGTTTATTTTGGGATCATAGAAGTCAGCGATAGGAATTCAGGCTATTTTCTTAAAGGAACCAATAGACTATTATAGATTGCGCTGAGTCCATTAACATCCTCTCTAAAATTCACTGTTTTATTGAGTGATATGTGAATCATTTCACTTATATTCCTACGATAGTTGTTGTTTTCGTGGTCCAGTATTGTTGTTCCTTCGAAATCGAATTTGTGCCCCTCCCTGTGTGTATGTGATGTGAGAGCAGTCTTCTCCATATGTATGATGTTGTTGGAGTCTGTTTTGTGTTGTCTAACTCTCTCTTTCAGCAATTGTCTCGTTTGTCCGATATAGGACCTGTCACAATTAGAGCATGGGATGTTATATACCACTGATGATTGTGAACCTTTGGGAACACAATCTTTCAACTGCGTGAAATATTTCTTAGTTGTGATTTTATTGTAGAAAGCACAGGTACAATTAATCCTCTTGAAGACCCTGGAAATCTTCTGCGAGAGTCCAGGGATGTAAGGGAACTTGCAGTATTGTGTAGATTCTCTTTTTTCTGGTCGGATGTTTTTTTGTGAACATATTACTTTTTCTTTTGCCTTATTTACTACACGTCGAATAACATATCCCGGATAGTTGTTTTCTCTCAAAATTCTACAAACCTTCTGTGTACATTCATCTCTAAATTTGTGGTCGCTTAAGGACAATGCTCTATATACCAGGCCAATCGCAGTGTTGACTTTTTGGGTGTTGCTATGGTTGCTGTAATAATTTATTATTCTGTTGGAACTTATAGTTTTTGTGAACCAACTGGTCGTTAAATTGTCCTCTTCTCTGGTAATTAAAAGATCTAAGAAGGAAATCTTGTTTTCAGTTTCGTCTTCTATGGTGAACCTTATACTGGGGTGGTATGAGTTGAATAGGTCGAAAATATTTTGTCTCATCTCTGAGGGGATCAACATCAGAGTGTCATCCACATATAGTAACATTAGAAGGACATGGAAATCCAATCCATCGCAGACAAAGTCGAACAGGTCGTTCATCACCAAATTAGCGAAGCTGGTACTAGCAGGGGCTCCCATCGCGGTGCCAGTTAATTGTTGGTAAATTTCATTGTTGAAACTGAAGTATCCACCTTCAAAACACAACTCAACTATGTAGTGATATGAAAGTAAGCTTATCAAGAGTAGTAAAGTTTTTTATGTAGTTCCATCTCTTGTGTGTCACCCTGATTACCAGTTCTTTGGAAACATTTGTAAATAAGGAAACTACATCTAGTGAAATAAGAATGTAACCTTTTGGCACCACAATATTTTTGATGATCTCTCTAGTTTGATAGGAATTTTTAACATTATATGGTGATGTCGATAAAACTCTGGATAGAATGTCATGCATAAATCTTCCCAAGTTGTAAGTGGGTGCATTTATGTTGCTTACTATTGGTCTCATACTCAATGTGTCCTTGTGAGTCTTCCTCAGGCAGTATAATTTAGGTATTACACTGTTGTGCCTGATTAACTTTTTGTATTCGATCTCATCTATCATTCCAGCTGTTCTCATGTGTTTTAACTTGGTATTTATTTTGCCCTGCATCTTCTTTGTGGGGTCTGTTTTTAGCTGTTTATATGTTTTTTTATCTTTTAGAAGTTCTGTGACACCCTTGATGTATTCCTCCCTGTACATAACCACTGTACAATTGCCCTTGTCAGATTGTGTTATTATGACCTCTGGATTGTTTCGTATAAAGTTACTTGTACATGCAAGGTACTTTTTGTATGGAAATCGGAATTTATCTATTCTGTCATGTCTTCTTAAACAATTATTTACAGCACCAGTATTTTTGCTTGTTTGCTCAAAAACTACTGGACCGATTTCAGAAATGTTTTCACCCTTAGAAAGCTACATTATCCCTTAGTGACATAAGAATACCTACTATAACTTCAATAGTTACAAAAAAATCAGCCATAATCAACTATTTTCACGTGCGCGCTGCAAAAACCGTAAGGGTGGAAACACATTGTTGTCACGTCACGTGAGGTCAGGTTCAATGTTTTGCGCTAGAGACGCACTATTTGACATTCGCGCTGTCATGAGCTATTCGGGCAGTATTCAGTGATGAAGCGAAATATTAGACGTGATATCACGTGCGGTCAGAAAATGTGAATTTGCGGAATTATAGATCTCGCGTGCTATCACGTGACAGCAGATACTAACCTTGCGACCGCGTGAACCACAACAATGCGTTTCTATAAGAGAATAAACTTCCATGCATTCGTGGTTGCACATTTTGCGAAGTGAAGTGATGTTGCGTGAGCTCACGTGACGTGATAACAATGTGTTTCCGCCTTAAGACTTCCGTGGATACAATGTATGACGGAAATGTACCTCTTAAATAGCTCTACAAAAAAATCCGGGTAGCATATATCTATCTAGTCAAGACTGACTAGCTATTACCTGTTTATGGTGATCAGATGTTTTCCAAAATTATGCACTATTTGGGAGTGTGTTTTTATGAATTGGGTATTGATCCTCATCCAACGTTATACGTTATTTAATTCAGAACGAAATTGCCCCTCACTTCATACAATTACAACGAGAACCTACATCTAAAGATATGGCAGGTTGAAGTGTTGTAGATGAAACCGCCGTGTGAAACAAATATCTACCCGGGCGAAGCTGGGGCGGTCTGCTTGTTAAAGATAAAGGGTTAGCGATCATTTTTAAATCTGTAGGAGTATTTCAAATTCGAAATAACTCAGATGGGAAAATATAAGATGAAAAATACCGAGCTGAACTAACTACGCTCTCGAAATGAACACACCTTCAGGGCACTTTTTCACTGCTTTTCAGCGGTGCTTTTGGATTTCGGAATCGGCTCAAATTTCCGAACTATAACAAAAACATTTTTTTTTCTAATCGAAATCATAATGGGTAATGATATTTCCAAATTGATCTTTCTGCAACGATTTCAAAAATATATAGCATGATATACTTCCGAGTTCACGATAGATCGACAATTTCGAAAAACACTTTTCGTTCAACAAAATCCAAGCAGGCTTTGGTTCACTTCCTTCAAAACTGGGGCGGTCATAGAATTTCATGTTTTCTTTTTTTTCCACTTGTCATTAAATTCAGTTTCATCATTGTTGTATCGTCTGGCGCTTCTTAAATTCCTATACAGGGTCTTTCACGAGGAACCTCACCCATATTTATACGGGAAACTACTGAACGTATTTTCATGAAATTCAGCACTTATAAGTATTTCACGATGCTGATGAAATCTAAAATATTTTCAAGGCATGAGCACCTCCGGTTTTTCCGGAAATGACGTCAACTTCCGTTTTCCAAATAATAACACCATTTTTTTATTGCAGAAATAGATTCCTTAGAAAATTTCAAGTTATTTTGATGTTTTGGTTAGAAAATTCTCTCTGAGCGGGAAAATTCGAAAAAAAATCGAAAATAGAGCTCCGCTGAAACAAGAATAACTTCGAGGTTTTTGGATGGAAAAATTTTCATTTTTGGGATTTTTCAAGATGTAAGATTGATGTATCCACTTTAAAAATCGAAATCGCGATTCATGATACAGGGGGTGAAAAAATCGCTTTCAAAGTAAGGGATGACAAAATCGTGAAAAATCAATTTTTTCAAATTAGAACCCCGTTTTTTATGGCAGATATTGAATCTACGCTAAAAAATAATGTGAGTGTATGCATCACACCCTTGTCCTAAAATGGATATTTTCTGAGTTAATATCCACTTTAGGGCAAGGGTGTGATGCATACACTCACATTATTTTTTAACGTAGATTCAATATCTGCCATAAAAAAATTGGATTCTAATTTGAAAAAATTGATTTTTCACGATTTTGTCATCCCTAACTTTGAAAGCGATTTTTTCACCCCCTGTATAATGAATCGCGATTTCGATTTTTAAAGTGGATACATCAATCTTACATCTTGAAAAATCCCAAAAATGTAAATTTTCCATCCAAAAACCTCGAAGTTATTCTTGTTTCAGCGGAGCTCTATTTTCGATTTTTTTTTCGAATTTTCCCGCTCAGAGAGAATTTTCCAACCAAAACTGAAAAATGTTACATCAAAATAACTTGAAATTTTCTAAGGAATCTATTTCTGCAATAAAAAAATGGTGTTCCAATTTGAAAAACGAAAGTTGACGTCATTTCCGGAAAAACCGGATGTGCTCATGCCTTGAAAATATTTTAGATTTCATCAGCATCGTGAAATACTCATAAGTGCTGAATTTCATGAAAATACGTTCAGTAGTTTCCCGTATAAATATGGGTGAGGTTCCTCGTGAAAGACCCTGTATTGCTCATGACATTTTTCTAAAATCACTCGCCTGTGTATCACAACATGCAATTTATGTATTTCCTCGAATGGAAAACGATATAAATATATGTTAGGAATGTTATTTTTTTCAAATAAACCTATATCTTTTCTTGAAGTGGCTCTTTTTGCCCTAATCATTACTGTTATCAACGGGTTACAACTTTGTGTTATTGTCATCATCCAATGATCTAAGTATTTAAATGGTTTTCATTTTTCAATTCAGCAGAGAAATCATATCAGAATCAACAAGGTTCGCGAAGCCCCTCTATTGGTCTGAGTAATAATAAAGCTGATATTTCCTGAATCAATTTGGCAGCTTACAATAATTGTGAGATATCGAATTCTATGATCTTATGAGAACTTTAGAAGCGCCAGACGATACAACAATGATGAAACCACATAATTCTATACCTATAATTTGATCCTTGAAATTAAAAGTGAAACATCTAAAGGGCTGTGCCTAGGGTCAGTGAGACTAGTGAGCATGTGCGATAACGGAGAGTGGGAACATAGGGGTATCGTGGCGATCAGCGGATGCAGTTTCTTTATTTGTCTCTGTTTGTATTGAGCCACATATGGTATCCATGGATACATAATTACATGTCCCTTCTCTTCTCCCTAGGCATGCGTATAGCGATGACTGACCCTGGATTTAAGGGGAACGATTGCCACACTTTTGTATACTTATTTTCAACTACGCTCAAATTCTATATTTATAATTCTATGGATGAAACTGAATTGAATTTGACAAGTGAAAAAAATAAGACATGAAATTCTATGACCCCTAGTTTTGAAGGAAGTGAATCAAAGCCTGCTTGGATTTTGTTGAACGAAGTGGTTTTTCGAAATTTTCGATATATACCTAGTGAACTCGGAAGTATACTATGATATATTTTTGAAAACTTTGAAGAAAGATCAATTCGGAAATATCATTTCCCATAATGGTTTCCATTTGAAATTTTTTTTTTGTTTTAGCTCCGAAATTTGAGCAGATACAAAAATCCAATAGCACCACTGAAAAGCAGTGAAAAACGTGCCCTGAAGAGGAGTTCATTTCGAGAACGTAGATCCTATAGTACGGAGGTTATAGTCAATTATAATAATTGGCCACAAAATCGCCCTGTAGCTCGGAAACTAGACGCCGTAGCAACTTGGGTTTTTCAGCAATTTCTGTTTCTCGAAGAAAGAGAACATGACATGTGATGTGTCTTACTTTTTCTCTATCTTTTATAGTTTGGGAGTTGTAGTACTAAACCATCGAAATCAGGCCACCCTGTACATGAACTTTCGCTTTCGATATCGCAATCAACATGATCACAATCAAAGAATCTCTATAAATGCATAACATTGGATTACCATGTTGATACGTGTGAAATCTTTTTTTGTGGGCAGGCAAATATTTTCCGATACAGTTTCTTTATGTGAGTAATAAATTCTCGAAGCAACAGAGTGTACGCAACCTTTTCTATATTCATTAACTACCTACATAATTACAAAACCAGATATTTTATCGATTTGCCATTCATTTTTTCAGCTTCACTAGCATTCTATGAGTTACAATTTGCTTCTTTTTCGTCAATTAATAATTCTTGAGAGATTTCACAACACGAAAAGCTTCATCCCTTGGCGAAATACTGTCATATTAATTTACGTCATGCTTCTACCCACTCAAGTTTATAACAGGTTAGCTACAAGATCTTTCGCTTCTGCGGGTATTCTCGAAGAAGATTAAAACACATTGAAGTGATATGCTGCAAGGCAGTTCTTGACAGCGCCAGCGCCTTAATTAATGATTAAGCTGACGGAGCCTGGTATTTGATATTTATTTTATCGAAAATAGATGTTTCTACAGTTGGCAACGTCAACAGCGAACAACGTGTCGAAAACAGATGAACTGTATGGCTGGAATGTTCGAGATGCACTGAGCCTTTCAAGGTTTCAAGGATATACAGGTACAGGCTCATTATCCTTGCCGACACAATAGAAAGAGTTCACTAAAATAAAAATAATAGTTTAAAATGGCGGCTCCTATGTGATTGAATAAAAGTGAATGGAGTATATATTGAAAAAACAAGTTTCATCAAGAAAGCTTTTATAATATCAAAATATTAATGTTTACTCAGTACCTACCTACTCTCAATCCGATTCGAATTATGTTACAAATTACAACTCGCGATTCCATTTCTACATCCTCCCTCTCGTGTAAATATCAGCTTCTTCCAACTACAGCCCGTTATTCATACATCTCTAGGAGTAATTGCCTGTGTATAATCCCCATCAGTACAGGTGGAAAGAATATAAGCGCATAACGAATGTGTGTTCTCTTCATTTGGAGCTTTCTCACTTCTAAATTAAACATCGTTAACTAGTGCGAGTATCGTTATCCATGTGCTCTTCAAAGCCTATACAAACTCAGAATCTATTCCGTCTCAATTCGTGATATGGTAATTGCTGGAAGTTTCAAAGAAGTTTGATAACCTGGCATGAATTTACTTGGGAGATAGAGGTATTTCTTCGTTACTAGAAGAACTTTTCTTTTAAACATTCACATGCTTCACGATATTCACATGCCATGATAACGGAGGGGTATAGAGGAATGGGTATTAAAACACACGGAGTTGTGACCACATACCTCAAGTTCAGTATTTTTATGTCAGAGTGTCAAACTGGGCCACCGGTCAAATGTACGGGTAGCCTAACTGAACAGCTGGAATGTGGCTCTCCTAGAAAATTTTCACAACCTATTCGAATCTCGGAGAAATATTTCGGATACAAAAAATCGCAATAAAATATGCGCCCCCTCGTTCATAGGGCGCTCTACTCACATGGTGCGAAGCATGCCAACAATTTTCGTGTGAACTTGGCCAATATTTCGCGTCAAAATTAATCCTCCACAATCACACATAATAGTGCGGCAATGAGTTCTCCCACATTTGAAAGAGCTGTTGAAAAAATACGAACAAAGATATTGGAAAAATTCTTTTTCAATTTGAAAGCCTACATAATCCAGTTTTTTCCCATTTATGTCTTGAAAAAAATTTCATCCAAAATACTCTCTTCCGCATAGCGGTTTCAATTTGGATGGTTTCGTCCTTGATTGCCTCTTTCAAGTCCTAGGGCGTTGTTTGAAGACCTCACTTTCGAGGCCTTGATTCTTGACTATCTACTGCGTAAGCTGTAGCCGAAAGATTTCAGTACAATTTCAATTTCCGATATAAACTCACCTAACGTAATATCATAAATGACTAACTACCAATATTATATATTCAAGTCACGTACGACCGTCACAACATGTTCCACTATATGTTTACTCTATTTTGGAAGGTTACCTCTATTGTGTAATCCTGCCATATAGATGAGTAGAGAGGCAGACTAACAATATACATTTGCATCGTAAGTGGCTGATAAAAAAAGGTCCACATCTTATATATTCAGGAGGCATGATATTGTCACTGAATTGAACCCTTGACAAATGAAGTGCCATTTATGGCGCTCAAGAAATCTCAGGAGGGATAATAGCATTTCTTTTGTGTGTTCGGGACAGAGAAACTCAAATATTTAGTTGGGTTACTATTGATGATACTGTCAAGGGAGATATAAGATTTTTTCCATATTTCTGAGGATATTCGGATATTTCCATAGTGTATTCCAAAAAGCTCAATGCGATATGCTTAATGGATTCTGGACATATTTCACGATTGAAAACTATGTTTCGTCAAACCAAATAAATATTCAAAAGGTTTTTTTCGATTTCTGTGATGATTCTATAGAGCAGGTGGTTGATACTTCTGCCAGTGATTCCATGCTGAGGTGGATAATTTTTGGAAAACACGTGTTGTAGGAAAAGCTTCGATTTCTGCATTTTCATAATTATATACGAGTGCTATTTGAAAAATTTAATTGAAAAAATCCTTTCACGTGCTGAATGCTTTTGCTATCGTATTTTCCGATTATTATCCACAGATATTTTTTCATAAATGATCATTCTTTCATATTAAAATAAGAACTCTATCTGAATGATTTCATTTTATTGTAGATGCTGTCAAGAATGCGCTAGAACGGAAGGTGAACCATGCGGAGGTGACCTCGGATTCAGTGGTACATGTGAACCAGGTCTGAGCTGTGAACAACCAGGTCCTTCACCAAGTGAAGGCACTTGCAGACCTATCTTCTACCACATCGAAGGGAATGCGACGTGAAGTGGCATTCGAAGGAGGCATGTTTTTTGGTAGGTACATATGAAATATATACAGAGTGTAATAACCAAATGGAATGAATTCGATAACGAATAAATGAGGGCGTGTTGGAAAAAAAGCTCGGACACGTCGATTTGTAATTTTAAATGCGCATATTTTTCAGGAAAATAATATTATATAGGGTGTTCCATGTAACCGGGGCCAATACCAACTTTCTTATTTCGAATGCAACCACCTGTATATTAGTTATTTTTTGGATTCTTCAGAGAATTCTAGACACAATTCATGCACAATATCCTATACCTGTCTTAAACTATTTCGGAAGTATTAAGTGTGTTCAGATTTATTGCAAAAATCAAAGTTTCAACAAAAAATTATTTTATTTCACAAACTCTGTACTTTACACTCAAAACCTAATGAGTAATACTGATTATTTCTTAATTATTAACAAAAAAACAAAAAAAACATTAATGTTAATGTAGGAAATGTTCAGAATGCTCGCCGCGAACGTCTTGGCAACTGCTAATCTGGTATAGGATTGTCTTCTAACGTTACTCATTTCAGGCGTGACTGATCTAATCGCAAGCGTGATTCGGTTTTTTAGGTCGTCTAAGTTTAGGGGTTCAGTTTCGTATACAATACTTTTGACATATCCCCACAAGAAGAAATCTAATGGTGTCAGATCAGGAGATCGTAATGCCATTCTTTCGATCCGCACCTCCCTATCCACCGATTTGGAAAAATCTGGTTCAAGTACTGCCGGACATTGATTTGGTAACGGGGCGGTGCTCCATCTTGCTGAAACCATATTATATTGGCAGTAATGGTTTTTGCTTACTTTCTTCATATCAAGAGGTAAATGAAAAATGAGTATTGAGTGTAATGTATCGAATTTGTGAAATAAAATAAATGTTGATTTTTGGGAAAAAATCTAAAAACACTTAATATTTCTGAAAAAGTTGAAGATAGGTATAGGACATTGTACATGAATTATGTCTAGAATTTTCTGAAGAATCCAAAAAATAAATTATATACAGGGGGTTGCATTTGAAATAAGAAAGTTGGTATTGGCCCCGGTCGCATGGAACACCCCTTATAATTTTATTTTCTTGAAAAATATGCGCATTTAAAATTACAAATCGACGTGTCCGAGCGTTTTTCCTAACACCTCCTCATTTATTTGTTATCGAATTTATTCCATTTGGCCGTTACACACTGTACAGGGTGGGCAAAATTGGTGCTACATGAACTATAACATATGATTAATTTCTGAAACGGGAAAAGAATAGCGATTCTTTCTAAGTCATTTCAAACTACTGTTTCCATAAGAAGAAATACAACTTTATGTTATAACTCAGCAACTAAACCTCTTAGAAAAAATCAGAGTACCTACGCCACTGAATTGCTATCAGAAAAGTGCCTGTATAATGTTTTTATTTCAACATCTTAGCATAATAAGAAACGGAGATAATGACCAAAGTTGAAATCGCCCAAATTTCAATTTTGGCCTATAACTCGGAAACGAAAGAAGATAGAGGAATGCAGTTGATGGCATTATCAGTTTCTCGAAAAAATATTACTATAAGGTGCCATTCATTTTTCTCTATCTCCTCGGGTTAAAAAGTTTTAGTTCATGTAGCACCAATTTTGCCCACCCTGTACATAGTTCCATTATCATCAATCATATATCTCATCACAGCGTCCAAAAAATATCCGTTGAAATTGATATCAGTGAATACAATATAATAAAGCAAATACAATCATATTCTGATGAAGCCCGACAAGAATTATTGAGCGAGTTGAATGAACGAAACTGGTCCGATGGTATTCGCGATTCAAAATTCTGATATCAACAAACCGTGGGACTGCTCCATTTCCATTATTTCGTGGATATTAAATAAAAATGTCCCCTTGAAAAAATTATGTTGAAAAATCAGAATGAGGTTAAAACAAAATAGTTCTTAACCTCACAACTGAAATAGAACTTGGATTTACTATTTATGTCAAGCAATCACGACGATAGATATAAAACTGTATAAAAAGCTTGAAAGACAGGATATGACCATGAATTGATTGATCGTAGGAAAGAATATCATAAGTACGAAATCATTCCATCCGAAAATGAAAGTAAAATCATGTGGAAAGATTGCAAGACGATTCAGGAGAACCACCTGAGGGCATTTCAAATAATTTTAATATCCAATTGATCGAATTCCAAATTCGATGCAAAACAATGACAATTTCGATGCAAAACAATGACAATTTCGAGTTAAGTTGTAAATATTGCAACTATTACAATTCAATATACTCAAATAAGCCTTTTACTTCAGATTTCTAAATTATGAAAATTTCACAAAGAATGAAAAATAAAAGTACCAATGGAATTGATGAAATTACTCTCAAAATCGTAAAAATGTGCACTTACATCTTTAGTTCGGAATTTCAAAATATTTTTATCAAAGATTATAGAGTACAAAGATAGGAAACGCCCTCATATCTCTCGTACTAAAAACCGACTACGTTTTATGCATATATATATCGGGACTTTTTACTCACGAGATGGCGTTTTCATTACAGATTACAGTGACTGTAGTTTTTTTCATTACAGATTACTGTTACTGGAAAGAGCGCGAATTTTGAATACCACCATAAGTAATAATTTTGATTTCCACCTATCGAGCCCAGACAATAATATACAGGGTGACACAACAAAAGCAGGGCTTCTGTTCTGCTCAGGATTATATTTTTGATCTACATATTAATTCAATTGATACTAATTAAACACACCAAATAGATTTGCTTACATATTTTTATTTCAAAATATACATACAATTTTAAATTGGAATACATGTCAAAAATATCTTTACATCTGAGTTACAGAATTATTAGAACATATTTTTTACAGAATACATACATTTCCATTTTCTTCGGTAATTTAAAGAAGGATAATTTCGGATTATTCCTTTTATTATTAGTACACTGCTTTGCCATGCAGCATGCTCCGGATGGCATCTTGTCTTCAAATATTTAACAACCGAAACACAGGAACGAATACTAATAAGCACGAATCAAACTAAATTATAACGAAAACACAAATATTAAACGAAAACTCAAACACTACACGATATATAACTCAAATAAAATACGAAAACTCAATTAAACTTAACGAATACAACTATTAATTATTCTTTGTAGATCTAATCTAAACGAACTCAACTTGAGAATAATCTAAATTTGATTTGAATTTGTCTGTTTGAATTGTACCATATGTGGTAACCATGGTAACATAAGGTCACTTCTCTATTATCTATCTCAGGACTTTCTTCTCACCAGACGGCGCTCACGTCAATGTTGTCGCTTCGTTTCCAATCTTCCTTCTCTATAATCTTTGATTTTGATAATAGCAGGTTGTTTGATGTTTTTGAAATATGAATATATGAATATTGGGGGGCTAGGTCAATTCAAACCGCGATAAGTCAATGGGCATTTTCAGAAAAAATATATTTTGACATATTGGATTTTCACGTAATTCGTGATTTTTTTATTTTTTCTTCATCAATTTATACCCTCAAAAAAATTTTGAAAACTCAAAAATAATCTACCGAATTCAAACGATCAGAAGAAGCAGGAAATCGTGTGACGTCGGTGGCTAGAGAGATTTTTGATTGGTCGTACTCGTCATGACGTGCTGCTGATATAAATATGACAGCATTGTCAAATCACACACAAAATTAGCCTGAAAAAGCCCTGGCTTTCACTTTCTAATAATATCATAATATACCTACTGTTGATTTTGGATGTTTTTCTTCTATCATGATGACATTTTCATTTGTACTCCATGAAGCTTCATAATATCATTCAATTTACGACCTTCTAATTGAAGATGAAGAGGGTTCAAGTAAGCAGATAGGTGAGAAATTCAATTAAAAATAATTATCCCTAGTCTACACACGTAAAAATTGGTAGGGGAATCCGGGGCAATATGGGGTACCTAACTTTAAGATCCTCATTTTTTCATAAAACATAATAACTCAACATTGCCATTTTGAATTAAGCTAGCTAAATATATTATCTTTAGACTTTAGCCAACCAAATCACCCACTAAAATTTTTTACGTGGTTTTTTTATATATTTTTTAAAAGTCAGGCCTTTCCCCGTTTCGCCCCGTATACGGGGCAAAATGGGAATTGTGTCTGGGGTAAAATGGGTTAGTGTATTAGGTACGTGTAGGTGAAAGAAAATATTTTATTAATACAAAACTCTTAGAGATATATGAATATATGATATACCAACTTATTTAGGAACATAATTTTGCTTTTGCAACATAACGTTCTAATGTAGTTTGAGGCACCTTAAATTGGTGTGCTGCTTTTTTATAACCCATGGTACCCCCAATAATCACCTGCACTGCTTCTTTCATCGACTCTTTAGACCAATTTTGACGAGTTGTCTTTCTTGCGTATTTTCGTACCATCTGAAACATAATAAATCTCAATAATTGCTTGGGGCAAAATGGGGTCCCCAAGGACTGGGTAAAATGGGACCCCGTTTTACCCCATTATCAAAACCCCATTTTGCCCCAAAATACCTGCTCAAATAAAACAAGAAACAAAATCAGTATTAACGTAATCTTGAAGCCATGCTTTTGATAAAGTATCTATATAGAGGCAATAACGATATAGCATTAACAAAACAACAAAAACTTTTCGAAAAATGTACGTACCTTGAGAGAATAAATGATCCACTTTTACAACACACGGCCTCCATAACTTTATGGCGGACAAACTCAAACTAACGTACGTCCTATTCGTGGTGCGTCTATTGCGGAGAAGGGTATTGGTTGTAGGGATAATGCGTTTGACATTTGGCGGGTTTATTCGAATAAAATACACGTAAAATGACGGTACCCCGTTATGCCCCAGTGGCCAGTACCCCGTTTTGCCCTGGATTCCCCTATATGTGCATGGGCCGGTCTTCTTATTTAGGAAGCATTAATCATTATTTTCATTTTGAGAAGTGCAAATTAGTGGTAAGTAAGATGCCTAGAATACTGGTGTAAGCACTCGTCAAATTTTGAATGGAATGACGTTCGACCAAATTGAGCATATCGGCAAGATTTCGTTTTTTCCACTTCAGGTGGCGCTCTTCACTAATTATGTCATACAACGTCATTACGGTTCTTTTTCCCTTGATCGATTTGATTGATTAATCAACAGCTGATCTGCCAAAGTCAATTATGACTTGACCATAGAATGACATTTTTATATGATGAAAGTCTTATACTTTTCCTGATATGAATTAAAATGTCAATAATATATTCCCAAATTATTGCTTGACAAAATTATCGGCTATTGACACAACATGTTCACCAGAATAAATTCGAATATTTGAAATCTATATATATAAAACAGAGTTGACAGAGTTGTTGGTTACACCATTTATAACTCGAGATCGAATGGACTGTTTGTTATGTAACTTCATTTATGGATTCGTCTACGGCCTGGTTATTATAAAATACGTTAAAACTCTGAAAAATTCGATGAAAAATTTGCTTATGTAGGAAATGCTTTTCCTCCTTTTGAATAAGGCCACTAGGTGTCGCTACGGTTGATGGCTCTTATCTAGACACTGTAGCGTAGTAGTGAAGGTACTATATTTGATATTATCGCCACTAGATGGCGAAGTATACAATTATTGTGTAATTTGCATAGAACTTATAATAACATGGCAGGCTATTATCAGATCAAAAAGCGGGTAAACATTTCAAGTTGGTGGAACAGTGAATTTTTACCGGAATGTCAAGTGAATCCGATTTACTAAATCGGATTGTGACGATCAGCATTAATCGTGAGTTGTCCATTTTCATCTTTTCTCTATATTTCTGAAATGTTTTTGATTTATGTTTGGGTATATATTTGCGGAAATAACTGAATTCAAAATTGCCCATAATTAGTAATTGACATATTATTTTTGTATTTCTGTTTTGTGTGACAGCTCATATCCATGGAAAAGATAACAGATGGTATTCGACAGATGACATTTGACGGATGACATTTGACAGATGTCATTTGACAATAAACAGATGACTATTGACAGATGTCATTTGACAGTAAACAGATGCCTATTGACAGATGACAGATGACATTCGACAGTTGATAGATGACATTTGACAAAACTTTTATTATGCCTAAATTATCTCCTGCTTGAAAAAATAGCAATGGTAAGTTTATACAACTTTAACGGTGGGTTTCACAAATCATATCACCGGTGACCGGATCTTGATCTAAAATCAACTCGATTTGACAGTTCAGAAATCTAACCAAGCCGTAGATCTCCGATCACTGGTGATTACGATTTGTGAAATCCACCGTAAGTAGAGGTATCATTTAGGCGAAACAAAGTTCGCCGGGCCAGCTAGTAACTAATAAAAATCAGTCATAATTAGTGAAAAGCGCCACCTGAAGTGGAAAAAACGAAATCTTGCCGATATTCTCAATTTGGTCGAAACAAAATCTAATCAGTGCAATCACCATGTGTTCAGTCATCGAAGTGGTAAGAATAATTATTGATTTGGGAACTGTGTACCTAGGAGTATAGAATATAGAGTATAGAATACTCCCAGACTTAACTGTAAGAAACATCATTCTATAGTACGCAGAGAAGATATGTCGAAATGTCGAATAATGACAAATAAGAAGGTTATGTTTTTATTTATAATTTGTAGGCGTGGTTGTCACATCAGTATTTGTATTTTCAGAGAATGAGTATTATATCAACTTTAAAAAATTAACGTTGTTATATGACGATGTTTCAAAAACATTATAGTGACCACATCAAATATAATACGATTACTTAATATATTTATGAATGAATTCAGAGATTTCACAAAGACTTGACAACAGCCGCGTGTCTTTCAGTTACTCTGGGCTTTGTCTCCTCCGTCACAAACTTCAACCAATCATATTACAAATTGAGCCACTGACGTCACAGCAGAGGGACCTTTGAATTCACACGTGTTGAAATCACATCTTCAATATCGAATAACTAATCAGTTCTTCAAAATTCAGAGTGAATAAATGGTTACAAATGTGTTATATACTGCCCTTCATTACGTCATGGGAAGAAAAGTGCATATTTTGAGGTACTGAAAATCTCCATTCACCACCAACATTATTTACATCATGCCACGAATTTTCAACCTACTGGCGGGTGAACTGAGATCTCAAATTTTATTCATTCAACTCCTACAAATTGTTCAGCAAATATGTAAAAATAAACAATATGATAATACAGATACATGCTGATAGTCAAGCTGCTTTCAAAGTATTATCCTTCTATGTCATCGACTCAAATTGGAGTGTCTGAAACTGGCAAGAGTCCTTTCAGTATGAGTTTCTGTTCACTCGGGAATCAAAGGGAACGAAGAGGCCAATACACTTGGCAGAGAGGGGACACATACGCCAAGAAGCTTTCTGTGGTATAGGAAAACGAACCTATTCGAAAAAATTTTGAAGTAAGATTGAACCAAAAAAGAAACACTCTGTCGGAATCTTCCAGGGTTGGATCAAGAACTTCCTTCGGAACTTTAAAACTGTACGATCCAAATAATGTATCTGTATGTCAGGTCAGGAAGAACAAGTTACACCTCCTTAATGACTTTCTTATAGGAGATTGTCGACTCAGCATCTGATTGTAATGAGCTTTTGTAATGAACTGAATAATAGCAGCAAAACTCCCACACACCTGTTTCCAGAGCGTCTTGCTTTTGCAATCTAAGGAAAAGAATGACTCGGACGAGAAGATTATAGGACGAATGAGGACTTCGAGCCCGCCAGATACTTGAGTTCATTGGACCTCTGGAGCTGAAGTTATAGATGGCACATCGGAGAGAATACCTCTGATGGGACGCACAATTATTTTATACTTAGAAAAGAACCTTCGAAAAAGAGACTTGATAGCCTGAGATCAGTTCTTGCGTTCCATTCAGAGGAGCATTTTTTATGAATACATCCACTTTATGTGGTTATGAATGAAATGATTATCAAGATATCGACGAAAAACTGAAAAGAGGGACCGAAAATTAAAAACGGTGGCTTGTTGCTTACCCCCTCATAAACAGTTTTGGCATATGTCCAAAAGGAAGGCTCATAGAAGAATTTGATTTAGTTCTTGACGTTTTCTACGCGATTCGATTCTCAATCGCTTTCAACAATTGTTCTCAATCTCAATCTGAAAATGCAGATTAAGTCGTAGATAAAGTATTGTATTCAATTCGCGGTAATGGCCATAACACACTTGATGAATTACAACACTCGCCTGACGGCTAGTGGTACAAAATTCATCTGCGTGTGTTATGACATACATTACTGCTCGTTGAATGATTATACTGTAACCCAAATGTTCAAAAAATGACTTTAAACTCCAACCATTCACGAAGCATTCAATATTTGCATTCAATTATAAACAGCATGAATCCCACTGAAATCGAAGAGATTGTTTTTATAGGAATCTTTATAATTACCTACACAACAAATCTTAGCGTCTCTTCATCAGCTTTTAAGTTACTCTCCCAAGCTTGTCACATCGTTAAGTGGTACCGTTTCAGAACTCCGCCTGTCCAAATGAATTTCTTACCTCCATCTAGTTCGCTTAAGCAAACCAGGTATTTCCGCGCATTATCATAAATACATATTTGCACAGCCAGAATTAATTAACTCTTTCTGGATCATGAATACGTTCCATCCCTCCGCTGTTTCTCGACATGGAACCGATTTTATCCGCCCCCGAATTAGAGGACACGAAATAAGCAACCGGGGGTTGGTAAACCATCCACGACCTTGGTCGGTCAATTACACGTTTAATTAGTTCTGATTACGGGAATGATGCATTAATTCAGGTGGGAGTCATTCCGTGACGTTATCTGTTTCGATGGGTTGGTGCTTTTCGAACCATAATGTTTTTTTCGTGTTTCGATTAAAACAAGAAATTGCGGAACGATGTTTGGTCTTAATGAGGGTTTTTATCAATTATTCGTATTAGGACATATACTTCCGTGATAGAAGTTTGGTTATTTATGGAAAACGGTACAAATTGACTCGCGAAACAGTAATTTCGGCGACTAAAATCTACTATCACATCTCTTCCACTTTAATGCACCATAGATTGAAAAGTAAGTTTTATAAAGTAGATTTGCCGCAAGTTCATTTTGTAGTGTAGGATTGTCGCTAAGGATATTAAAGAAATACAAATACAAATGAAAATGTAACATTGTCGGAGCTTGAGCATACAGAATTTTCATTTATACATCAGGGTGCGGAAACTAGTTCTCACACATTTGAAGGAAGATAGTGGAAATTTTTTTTTATTTTGAAAGTCTACATAATCAATTCAAATTCGCGGAAGTTTTCCATCATTCCCTTCAGTAAAGGGGTTTCAAATTGGATGATTTTCTCCTTGATTGCCTCTTTCAAGTCATCAAGGGTCCCACGGCGATGTTTGAAGACCTCATTCTTGAGGTCTTCTTTTTAACATTGGAAATGTTTATGTTCGTATATTGCAGGTAAATTAGGAGTTTTTGTTCAAGGTCAAAAGACAAAGTGTCGCCAGTAGACCAAAAAAGCATTCGAAAGTTATCGCGTGATTCATTAACGTAGGTGTGTTGGGCCAGCATATGCCAGCATACGAGAATCGGCGAACTGCGCCGAGGTGGGACTCAGGTGGGAGGTCCGCCAAATTCGCCGCAACGTTGCCGGATTGGGCACTTAGTCCGGTATTTGAAGGATAGATCATTGTTTTATTTCCTTCATTAGCACTTCGAGTGTTTATATTGTTGTTTAATCAAGTGAGATCTGGGCCGCGGTGAGCGGCCCGTCAAATTCGTCGCAGGCAATTATTCCGGTATTTGAAGGATAGATCATTGTTTTATTTCCTTCATTAGAACTTCGAGTGTTTATATTGTTGTTTAATCAAGTGAGATCTGGGCCGCGGTGAGCGGCCCGTCAAATTCGCCGCAACGTTGCCAGATTGGGCACTTATTTCGTTATTTGATCCACTGAAGAAACGGATTTGCACAGTCTGGCAACAAAATCCGCTTATGACACTGTTCGCCCATGCTCAAATCGGCCTCTAACGCCCGTTTGCACCGCTTACCCTTAAAAGTTCCTCGTTGCTAGGTACCACTTAGACTTAAGTTCCACTCAAAAATATTTCCATTTGCACCGGTACCACTTAACAGAAATTTAGCTAAGGATCACTGCCATTTGGCAACGCTGTATGATTATTCAAATATTGATACATTCGACCTACTTGAGAATTGAAAAGAAGAAATTCTATGCCGGTTTCTATGATCTATGACTAACCTATAACATAACAAATAACAGACAACGTACAAACATCGTACAGATAATTTGTGTTTTTCGGTTTTTCCTTGTGAAGTGTGAATTCAAAATGGATAGTGTTGAAAAGAAATCAACAAGAGCTCCAAATTTCTCTTCTAATGAGAAAAATAAACTTTTAAATTTGGTGAATAGTTTCAAGGGCACCATTGAAAATAAAAAACGAATGCAGTTACTTGGCGTGAAAAGACGGAAGCGTGGCAAGAAATTACGAATTTATTCAATTCACAATCCCCTGATGGACATCCAGTTCAATGAAAAGGCAATTTTCAAGCACAAGGAGCTCTGTAACATGGATAGCAGCATATTTTTAACATTGGAAATGTTTATGTTCGTATATTACAGGCAAGTTTCGAGTTTTCGTTCAAGGTCAAAAGTGTCGCTAGTAGACCAAAAAAGCATTCGAAAGTTATCGCGTGATATAGGTAATAGGTGACATAGGGTGTATTGCGCCAGCATACGAGAAGCGAGCATAAATTAATTCTCACGAATGCCTAACCATTCAGATTCACTCGATTCCGAGTGCTTCCGAATGCACCCGCGTGGAAGATCGTGAGAAGAAGCCGTTGCCCGTTATTCAGATCGCGCGTTTTGTCTTTTGTCATTCTTCATAAACGAATCTGATAGTGAAATAGTTGAAAACGGTTGGAACTTCGAACAGTTAACAGTTTGATTTTTATTGAATAGAATATCTAGCAAAATCTATTACAATTTCTCATTATGGACGTTTCAAATAAATGCTCGACTTTATTGCAGAGTGAATCCACTTATTTGCATTTGCGGCATATGTGGGAAAGAGTTTACCAGCGTATCTGTTAGAAACAGGACAATCCATAATGATGATTCCGCTAAAGTGGTGAAGAAGCAATATATTTTGTGTTCTCTTTGTTCTACTGATGAAAACCAGGAAACTTTTTCTACATATGATCATTTGAGAATAATTCATGGTGTTCTGTATGATTGATATTTCTTACATTTCCCCCATCTAAGAAAACTATGATACAACACACAGTTATATTGCCATATTTCAAAATACATATGCTAAATTACCTACTTAAATTCTCACTTTTGAGGTTTTTGTAAGCGCATATGTGCTTTTTTACAAGCTTTTATTTAGTTTCACCTGTCCCGGTGTCTGTCTGTCTGTCTCTATCTAATCAAATCTTGCAAGTTAAATATGACACACTTCTAATCGTCCGATTGATTTGAAATTTGGCAGGTGTACATAATTCTGGTGACAATGCATCATGAAATATTTTTCATAGAAAAAAACAAAATGGCTGCTCCAAAATGGCGGATGAGTTTCGTAATTATCATCCGATTTCATTCAAAATTAGTATCTAGGGGTTTTTGGGTTCGACAATGATGATTCTTCTGTCAAAATTGAAAAATTCAAGATGGCGGCTAGAATAGGCCGGACGAGTTTCGTAATTATGATCCGATTCTATTCAAAATGTGTATCTAGGGGTGTTCTGGGTCGGAAATTACGATTCTTCAAAATTGAGGAATTCAAGATGGCGGCTTCAAAATGGCGGATGAGGGTTGTTTTTATAAAAGATTGTTTTAAAGAATGATTTTTTTATTATAGCTTGTTCTAAATGCAAGGGCGGATATAGCTTTTTTTCATGGGGGGGGGGGGGTAATAACTATTGAAAATCAGGTTCACAATTTATGAAATTTTTTTATGTGCACCACATTGCGTAACTTCCTCTAAGGACTTTGATACTCATGGGGGGTAATTACCATAATATAAATCAAACTGTTCGAAGTTCCAAGTTCCAACCGTTTTCAACTATTTCACTATCAGATTCGTTTATGAAGAACGACAAAAGACAAAACGCGCGATCTGAATAACGGGCAACGGCTTCTTCTCACGATCGTCCTCTCGGGTGCATTCGGAAGCACTCGGAATCGAGTGAATCTGATTGGTTAGGAATTCGTGAGAATTAATGTATGCTCGAGAATCGGCGACGGCGACCAGTGAGCCGCGGTGAGAGGTACGTCAAATTCGCCGCAACGTTGCCAGATTGGGCAATTATTCCTGTATTTGAAGGATAGATCACTTCGAGTGTTTATATTGTTGTTTCATCAAGTGAGATCTGGGCCGCGGTGAGTGGTCCGTCAAATTCGCCGCAACGTTGCCAGATTGGGCAAATATTTCGGTATTTGAAGAATAGGTCAATAGTTGATCCGAGTACATATAAGATTCATGAATTTTAGTAGAAACAGAATCCTTCTATCTGAAGCCAATTTCATGAATACCCAGATTTGCTAAAATCAAAATTCACTTCGAAAATATTGGACGGAGTGGACTCAGCTTCATTTGATTTCCTCCGAGTAGGGGAGGACGGGGGAATTCCGCGCACGGAGGAATTCTGCGCATTGATATTCTACAACTCAGTTCAGTTATTTCAAAATTTAGATACAGCCACAGAAATATAATAAACATATGAATAAATAAATATTTTATTATATTTCTGTGGATACAGCGCACCATCTCGTATTTGCCTTGCCAACATCCTCCCGTAATTTAAAGATATTCGTGTTTTTATTTTAGACCAGGGAGCCGATTGTTCGTTTCACGATGCTATGATCTAATTTTCGAGAGAAATTGGAATCGTGGAAAGTACTTCTATTATTAATTTCTAATGAATCTATTGCATGACTATTTTCCTTCATATGTGTAGATTATTTAATGCAAAAGAACAATTACATAATTGTATTTCGTCATCTAATGTCAGTGATTAGTTAGGTTAGGTGACTCACACTGGGAGAATAACGCGCAGCTGTAGCGGGGTAATTCTTCAATAATATTTTTTGTACAGTCCTGGAAATTTGTTTAATTTACATTGTACTTGTTTATTACCTAAATAATGAAATATTTTTTCGAGTTTTTCAGCTGTTCAATATATGCGCATAATTATACCATCGCATGCGCGGTATTACCCAGTACGTGGGGGAAGACCGCGAAAAGACAGTTTTCAGAATTATTTTTTTTCTCAATTGGTATAGGTAGTTGAACCTTTTCCTTGTGATGAAAAAGTTCCAAATGGGTTCATGATTCAGCAGTTAAATTATGAAAGTTTGTGTGTACATAGGAAGGTTTTTGTGAGCATTTTCCCTAAGATGCGTGGAATTCCCCCGTCCTCCCCTACATATAAGATTCATGAATTTTAGTAAAAACATAATCCTTCTATCTCAAGCCAATTTCGAGAATACCTAGATTTGGTAAAATAAAAATTCTCTTCGAAAATATTGGACGGGGTGGACTCAGCTTCTTCTGATGATGTTTACTCCGAGAAGGTACATATAAGATTCCTGAATTTTAGTGAAAACAGAATCTTTCTACTTTCTATCTCAAACCAATTTCATGAAAACCCAGATTTGGTAAAATAAAAATTCGCTTAGAAAATATTGGACAGAATGGACTCAGCTTCATCCGATGAGAGTTGATCTGAGAACATATAAGATTCATGAATTTTAGTAAAAACAGAATCCTTCTATCTCGAGCCAATTTCGAGAAAACTCAGATTTGGTAAAATAAAAATTCTCTTCGAAAATATTGGACGAGGTCTCAGCTTATTCTGATGATGTTAACTCCGAGTACATGTAAGATTCATGAATTTTAGTGAAAACTGAATCCTTCTATCTAAAGCCAATTTCATGAAAACCCAGATTTGCTAAAATCAAAACTCACTTCGAAAATATTGGACAGGAATGACAGGATAATTCATCCAATTATTCATATCTTTATTTTTTATTATTATATCTTAAGAATACTCACTTTAGAAAGAACATTTTTGTTTTAAAATACGGTGACAAGTTTCCTCTCACATGTTTATGTTAGGAATTGGGAATGTTGATTGTTTCTTGCAATTATTATTGCTCATTATTATTATTGAAAATACTATTTTATTTTAAGTTCAAATGCAAATAAATGTTGGTAATATTCACATGTGGTGTTATCATTTCCAATGTCTCTGATGGTTGCAAGGATTGCGAAATCTGTAAATTTTTGACTTGAAAGAGGCAATCAAGGAGGAAATCATCCAAATTGAATGCTCTATAATGAAGGGATTGATGGAAAACTTCCGCGAGAGACTCCATATGTGCATCGCTCGTCGACTCGTCGAGGACGTCATTTGGATAACATTATTTTCAAGACATAAATGAAAAAAAAATTGATAACGTAGGCTTTCTGGATGAAAAAAAAATTTTTTCAATATCTTTTTTCGAATTTTTTCAACAGCTTCTTGAAATGTGGGAGAACCAGTTGCCGCACCCTGTGTATTGAAAAATTGGAGACGAATGGGCATTTCCAGTCATTTTCAGAAAAAATATATTTTAACATATTGGATTCTCAGGTTATTCCGAGGGTTATTCCTGATTTTGTTTTGAATTTTTTCTTCATCAATTTATACCCTTAAAAAATATTGAAAACTCACAAATAATCCACCGAATTCAAACGATCAGAGGAAGCGTGAAATCGTGTGACGTTGGTGGCTAGCGAGATTTTTGATTGGTTGTACTCGTCATGACGTGATGCTGATATAAAAATGACAGCATTGCCAAATCACAAAAAAGAATTAGCCTGAAAAAGCCTTTGCTTTCACTTTCCTAATAATATCATAATATAATGTTCATTTTGGATGTTTTTCTTTTATCATCATGTCATTATCATTTGTACTCCATGAAGCTGCATAACATCATTCAATTTACGACCTCCTAATTGAAGATAAAGAGGGTTCAAGTAAGCAGATAGGTGAGAAATTCAATCAAAAATAATTATCCCTAGTCTACACAGGTGAGAATTGGTATACAGGGTCTTTCACGAGGAACCTCACCCATATTTATACGGGAAACTACTGAACGTATTTTCATGAAATTCAGCACTTAAAAGTATTTCACGATGCTGATGAAATCTAAAATATTTTCAAGGCATGAGCACCTCCGGTTTTTCCGGAAATGACGTCAACTTCCGTTTTTCAAATAAGAACACCATTTTTTTATTGCAGAAATAGATTCCTCAGAGAATTTCAAGTTATTTTGATGTAACATTTTTCAGTTTTGGTTGGAAAACTCTCTGAGCGGGAAAATTCGAAAAAAAAATCGAAAATAGAGCTCCGCTGAAACAAGAATAACTTCGAGGTTTTTGGATGGAAATTTTTCATTTTTGGGATTTTTCAAGATGTAAGATTGATGTATCCACTTTAACCCATTCTCTCCCATCGTACTCATTTGAGTACAGTTCAAATTTCTCTCTGCCTGAGCCGTCTTTTGAAATATTTCAGAATTTTAAGAACTTGATAGTGTTGTACAATAGACATGGACCCTCATACTCCGAGGTTTTGTTATGCATGCTACAGATGACGATTAAATCGAATGTATTGTCTTTCGAAACACGTCCTAACTAGTTGCAGATTTTCAAAGTGTTAATTTTGATCGTGTATTGCCGGTTATTTCATTTGGCCCTACTTTTCTGATTACTAGGTACGTATTTAAGTTATTAATACTTTTTTCAGGAATAATTATTCTTTTTTTCTCGAAAAAATGATAAAAACGGGGATGTACTCGTTTGGGTACAGTGGGAGAATAGGTATACAAAAATTTTGAATTTCATTCCAGGTCGAATTCGATATGGATGGCGATTTTGGGCTGGTTCCTTCGGAATGTTTTTACGAAAAGCGTTTCAAAACTTTGGGAAAAGTAATGGACGAAATACTTTCCTTGACTATCGAACCTGATATCATTATTCTTCCTCTGATGTAGATTGTCGAACCGATGATGAGGAGTTTGACGAAGATGAAATGGAAAAAACGAACTTTCCGAACGATATTCCTGGTAAGGTAGAGATTCAATATCACACTAGTGAGCTTTCATCATCGGAAAATGCGGCCGAAAAAAAAAACAACTGAATAGCGAGGATAGTTTCAGTTCAGATGGCAATGTGCCGCTACTGCCGCTTTCAGCATTGTTTGCCAAGAAACCTAAAAATATCAGAAAAACTGAAGATTTAAGAAAACGACATCATCAAGAAAGAATAATGCTTCAATTCTTAAGAGTATTACAGAAGATAGCCATGGGCATTTTCCGAAAAAACTTGAGAAGCAACAGAGATGCTGCCAGTGTCACTTACGTTCGCGATGGAGTTTCCTGAAGTGTGGGGTCACCCTATGCATTGAGCGTGACTATTTTATACAATTTCATTATGATCATTGAAAAAAGTTTATTATTAACATTTTTCAATAAAGAATTTGATTATTCGTTCAAATTTGTTTTTATCATGGATCCTCCCAGTGTACTCATTCAAGTACACCATATTTTTCTTAAAATTTGGAGCAGAAGAATTTTTTCAATATTTTTCCTAGTACTTTTGTATCAAATATGCACCGGATAAAACACGAATATCATGAAAATGTAGAAAAAAATCCGTGGGAGGTAATGGGTTAAAAATCGAAATCGCAATTCATAATACAGGGGGTGAAAAAATCGCTTTCAAAGTTAGTGATGACAAAATCGTGAAAAATCAATTTTTTCAAATTAGAACCCCATTTTTTATGGCAGATATTGAATCTACGTTAAAAAATAATGTGAGTGTATGCATCACACCCTTGCCCTAAAATCGATATTTTCTGAGTTAATATCCACTTTAGGGCAAGGGTGTGATGCATACACTCACATTATTTTTTAACATAGATTCAATATCTGCCATAAAAAAATGGGGTTCTAATTTGAAAAAATTGATTTTTCACGATTTTGTCATCCCTAACTTTGAAAGCGATTTTTTCACCCCCTGTATCATGAATCGCGATTTCGATTTTTAAAGTGGATACATCAATCTTACATCTTGAAAAATCCCAAAAATGAAATTTTTCCATCAAAAAACCTCGAAGTTATTCTTGTTTCAGCGGAGCTCTATTTTCGATTTTTTTTTCGAATTTTCCCGCTCAGAGAGAATTTTCCAACCAAAACTGAAAAATGTTACATCAAAATAACTTGAAATTTTCTAAGAAATCTATTTCTACAATAAAAAAATGGTGTTCTAATTCGAAAAACGGAAGTTGACGTCATTTCCGGAAAAACCGGAGGTGCTCATGCCTTGAAAATATTTTAGATTTCATCAGCATCGTGAAATACTTATAAGTGCTGATTTTCATGAAAATACGTTCAGTAGTTTACCGTATAAATATGGGTGAGGTTCCTCGTGAAAGACCCTGTATATAGGCCGGTCTCCTAATTTAGGAAGCATTAATAATTATTTTCATTTTGAGAAGTGCAGATTAGTGGTAAAAATAATTATGGATTCGGCAACTGTGTATAGTCGTCAGTCGTTGACGTAACCTAGGAGTATAGAATATAGTGTTTAGAATACCCCTAGACTTAACTGTAAGAAACACCATTCTATGGTACGCAGAGAAGACGTCGAAATTTCGAATAATGACAAATAAGAAAGTTATGTTTTTATTTATAACAAGCTGGCCCGGCGAACTTTGTTTCGCCTAAATGATACCTATACCATAGCCATCTTTATCTTAAGAAGGCCGTGCCTATACTTACTGTGGATTTCACAAATCGTAATCACCAGTGATCGGAGATCAACGGCTTGGTTAGATTTCTGAACTGTCAAATCGAGTTGATTCTAGATCAAGCTCCGATCACCGGTGATATGCATTGTGAAACCCCCGTTTAACTTACCATTGCTATTTTTTCAAGCAGGAGATAAATTAGGCATAATAAAAGTGCTGTCAAATGTCATCTGTCTACTGACAAATGTCATCTGTCAAATGTCATCTGTCAAATGTCATCTGTCAAATGTCATCTGTCAAATATCATCTGTCAAATGTCATCTGTCGAATGTCATCTGTCAAATGTCATCTGTCAGATGTCATCTGTCAAATGTCATCTGTCAAATATCATCTGTCAAATGCCATCTGTCAAACGTCATCTGTCAAACGTCATCTGTCAAATATCATCTGTCGAATGTCATCTGTCGAATGTCATCTGTCAACCGTCATCTGTCATCTTTTCCACGGATATGAATAGAAATACAAAATAATATGTCAATTACTAATTATGGGCAATTTTGAATTCAGTTATTTCCGCAAATATATTTATTAGGTACCCAAACATAAATCAAGAAAATTTCAGAAATATAGAGAGAAAATGAAAATGGACAACTCACGATTGATGCTGATCGTCACATTTACTTTACAATCCGGTGAAAATTCACTGTTCCACCAACTTAAGATCTTTACCTGCTTTCGATCTGATTATAGCCTATGAATTTAATCGTCAAGATCCGATTCACTTGGCGTTTCGGCAAACATTTCTGTGTTTCTGTTCGTTGTGACAGGTCGTATCCATGGGAATATGGAAAGTTCGGTATTCCTCCAACTTGAGATGTTTATCCACTTTTTCATCTGGTAATAGCATTCCATGTACTATAAATTCTATGATTAATCCCCATGGAATATTCTTATACCGTTGGTAAGACCTACTGCACTTTTAACTATTCACTTGACATGCGATTCTGTGGAAGAAAAACTAACCTCCTTCGTCCAAATGTCAAAACCTATATAAGTACTCTATGATTGCTCGATTTGTGGTAACACATAATTCTATGGGTGGTAAGAAAAAGGAAGGCTTTTTTTCTTTCCTGTAGGATTTTTTTGGGAATATTTTGTTATATAAACCTTGCCCTAACAATAATAAACACAACAAAAAAAGAATTGTCCAATTTGGTGCGATCGTTTGAACAATATGGCATTTCGAAGTTTTGAACCAACCATAGATCGCCTTTTATTAATATAGATTTGTAGGCGTGGTTGTCACATCATTATTTGCATTTTCAGAGAATGAGTATTATATCAACTTCAATGAAAATTAAGTTGTTATATGACGATGTTTCAAAAACATTATAGTGGTCACATCAAATATAATACGATTACTGAATATATTTATGAATAAATTCAGAGATTTTACAAAGACTTGATAACATCGGCGTGTCTCTCAGTTACACTGGGCTTTGTCTCCTCCATCACAAACTTCAACCAATCATATTACAAATTGAGCCACTGACGTCACAGCAGAGGGACGTTTGAATTCACACTTGTTGAAATCACATTGTTATTGTGGGTTATCCTCAAGAGAAATACATATACCATCGTGGACTTTTTTGTTGACCTTCTTCAGGAGTACAATACCGGGTATATTATTTCGATTTATCTCTTGGGGTTCAGTCAGCGTTTGCAATGTAAGCGCAAAAAAATGTGTTTATTCACGACATTACATTATAAACCTGTAAATTTATCAGTGCAATATTATGCATGTATCATACATATAAATCTTCCTCGCGAATCACTTTATCTATTAAAAGAAAGCGTTTCAAGATCCGTTGCGTAGTTCTGAAGATTCTAGCATACATAGGGACTTTGTTTTATACTATGTACCTAATTATAATGTTGATTAGGATCTGTTTTCTCATACGAGAAGCTGATTACGATTAAAATTTGTTTCGAGTGTGAAGGTTTCTTATGTTTTCAGCTCGTGAAATTCAAATCGCTACTGAATACCATTAATAATAATCAACAGAGACTGACATAAGATGTAAAGAAAGATCCATAAACCCAATTGAAACTCTTGACACCAGATATGGTATCCCTCATCTTCATACCCTTTTTACTCATTCATAAATTTTTTTATGGATTTCCCGAGCATATCATGGCATTATTTCCAAACATATATGATCATGAATAAACATCATTTCTCGTTCCCATTACATGGTAATTTATGTTCTTGATGGAGCCGTCGCGTGTTTTCAGAAGGAACCATTTGCGGGAAAATTTACGTGAAACAAATATATCAGTGATTATGTAGATGAAGACAGTTGAACAAATGACGTTATTCTTGTGGTTTAACTATTCTTATAACAAAATTTCATGATACCTATGGCTAATTTCGAAAATAATCCTCCACTCAGTAGTATTCGAAAATGCGAGTCCTCACGTCAGAGACGGAGCTGTAATTGTGTTTGTTTTCCATAGCGAAATGAATGTCTATACTTCATTTACTTTTATAATGTATCCCGGTTGCAAATGATTTAGATCAAGTTTTTTCTTACTCAAAACTAACGCAGGTTGGTAATCATTAAATGTCAAATAATTATCAGAGACGTTGTCATCGGTCCTCATTTCTATTTACTCATTTTTAACTTTGTAAATGGAGTTACTTCTTTTGAGGTTTAACTGTGAAAATCTTATTTCTTGAGAATTTTCGAAAAAACATAAAAAACATACTTTCCCAAAGATATAGGTTCTCAAGTAGATAACATCGCTTAAGTATTATTTTTCAGTAAAATTTTAACACTCGATTCTTGATTTCCGTTTATATGTTTTATATACTTATTTACGTGAAATATTCTCAGTATTACCTGAAAACAAAGTTTCTTCAACATTCGCCAGGTCTTTGAAATAATTAATTCACATAATATTTTCTCAAAGTAGATATACATTTCGATAAATACATACGTAATTACTGCGGCCTGTATTAGGAAAAGACAACGTTGGATTATATATTTATTCCAAAATATACCAGGGTGAAGCGCGGACACCACGAACTCAACGAAATAGTGTTCGATAGTTATTTATTACTTAACTGCCTAGAAGGAGGTAGGGTCATGCTTGCCGAGTGTATGTATGTATGTCTATTTCTCTGTCAAGCTCCACACCTCGATGGGTGAAGGATTTCAATATATGGGGTGTCATTAGAATCGTTTGAATTGTGGCACCAATATGGGCTATGTTTCATTCCTGAAAAAGAAATATTTTCGAAGTGAAAATACTGTTTATTTAGCTGGGGAAAGAAATAAACCATAACATATTCCACTCTCGAAGATTTTCTTTGAAATTATGATGATAGTTACCCTAGGAATTCAGTTCAAACCAAATTTTTTTTAAGATACCTTCTGGAGTTTGGTTCAATACAGGGCGTCCCAAGTTCGAGTGCTTGTTAGACGTTTCTGGAGAACTAGACATATTTGACATCTGAAAATTGGGATTATGATATTGTTCGAAATTTTCTACAGAGCAAGAATATTTTTGGAGCCTGAGCACCGGTTACACAAGGAGTAAAAATAAATTTGTTCCAAATTTTTTTTATGATTGCGATGGATGCTGCGAAAAAAATAACTATTGCACTCTAAGATGCTCTTGCTCCTAAATTCAGTAATTTCTGAGTTATTTGAGATTTTCTGGATTTATGTAGTAGTCAAATTCATCTTATCTGTTGCATGAGAGTATTCTGTGAAAAAGATGAAAGATCCCATTGATAATTCACAAGTGAATCCTCTAGTTTCAAAACCCGACAAACACGAATGTTGGAAAATCTAGAAAAACTGTTCCGATATGTCGAATATATCTTGGATTCGTCGAGAACAACCTCCTACTTCAAAGGCAATTATTTGTGGTATTTACTTGTTTTAGGATTACATGATACAGAAAAATCGAAGAAGGAACTTATTTTGGTGAAAAAAATTTGACTTTTTAGTTGAAAAGCAACATGAAACTGGATGCCGGGTGAAACAAAATTTTTTTGTTGAAATTATCGTGATTGCAACATTTTTAGTCCAATAATGTTGGAAAATCTAGAAAAACTGTTCCGATATGTCGAATATATCTTGGATTCGTCGAGAACAACCTCCTACTTCAAAGGCAATTCTTTGTGGTATTTACTTGTTTTAGGATTACATTATAGTAGATACAGGATTGTGCACGAGAAGAAAACTAATTCAGTTCCGCATTCAACTCATTTTTCTCCTAAAATGGAGTTGTTACTATACACCATTCACTTTTATAATGTACCTCGGTTGGCCATGAAATTCTGACACATTTCACCGGGTAAATTTTGAAAATGTTAGTCATTTTCCTGTCAGATGAAGCGTTTTCCTTTCTACATAGAGGTCGTAGGGAATACGTATTTATCGAAATGTTAATTTTCTTTGGGAAAATAATGAATTTGAGAAAATATTATGTGAATTTAATGATTCCAAAGACCTGGCGAATGTTGAAGAAACTTTTTTTTCTGTTTATACAGGAAATATTCCACGTATATGAACATGGTTGGAAGATTCAGTTATGCTATTTTCTTGTACGAAAATCAAGAATCGAGTGTTGAAATTTTACTGAAAATATAGGACAGAATAGTCCGTTACTTTGTGATAGTTCATTCGAACAAAAATATAAGTACTCGAATAACCCGACAGAAATACTTCTGAACGAACAGTGAAATCCCCCTCCCTTTCAACATTCTCATGAAATGAGCCTACAGCAGACATTTAAATACCTCTTTGCACAACTTGAAATACTACAGTATGAAAATGTATAGTAGTACTACGAAACCTGTGTCACAGTTAAACCTTAAAAGAACTAACCCCATTAACAAAGTTTGAAAAGAGTAAAGAGAAACTAGCATTGGCAACGTATCTGAGAATTATTTGACATTTAACGAGTACCAACCAGCGTCAGTTTCAAGTAAAAAAACTTGATAAACCTGAATCATAGCCAACCGGAATAACATTATAAAAGTGAATGGAGTATATGTATACTCTTTCACAATTATAAGATCACAACTCTGTCCTTGGAAATTTGACACATTCCACTCTGTATCGAAGTTATGACGTTTTTCAAAATATTTTTATGTTTCAAGTCAACACTATGTTGCCCTTTCTACATTCTTAGCGTATTTCTCAGAATGTATATTTCATTTTGGAGAACACAACAGAAAATTGTGAACAATATTCTACATATAAAGGAGTTTTTGGATTTATGATTGTAAAGATTTATCGATGTGCTTTGTTTTCATCATGATATTGTATGTGATATGATTGTGAGGGCGCATAACATTTCTATTTCTAATAATTCTAATATTTCTTCATTTCAAATAAATAACAGTTTCATTCATTCATCACAAAGAAAATAAACATAATAACTAAACTCACGAATTTGTTCACAGAGAAACTAATAATTTCAATGCAATAGTAACTGAGTTTTGGTTATAAATTAATAAGCAAGAATGTCAATTCCTGAAAGCTTTATAGATAAACATTTCATTTATTTGATCTTATGAACAAGGAGTAAAATATTCTGACTGTAAAGTGATTTATTAGTTTAAAAAACATTTATACATTACAACCACAGTAGGTTTGTACAAATAAAATGGAATAGGTCAATTATATGCTTCACATTTATCATTCACCTCTTCTAAAATAAGACACAAACCCTTGGAATACCTATGGAAAAAACTGATGTATTCTGGTTCAATATAGCCTATTTCTATTTTCGGCAAAGGATTGGTAGGAATGAAAGCTCCAGTGACATATTTCAATTCCTCGGAATCTGAATTCACCTACCGTTGAATGCAATATAGTCATAATTCTTCTTTTTTTGAGCTTTTTCGACGTGTTATTTTTCTGAAAGAAAACAATCAACAATAATCATTTAGAGACCGATGATGGTCATCCAGAACCCATTTACTTACGAAAATCGTGCAATTTCAATCTGCAAGTTCTCTCCTCATAATTCCTCGAAAATCCTACCTGAACCATATTTTCCGGTCGCTTTCGTTAGAAGATCGTATAAGGAAGCCTTTTTTGTCCATTTACACATTTCAAATAAATTTTGAGCACCAAAAACGATACCGAAACTAAACAAACTTCTGGGGGACCGGAATTTCGTTTGAAACCTTTCTAAACGGCCAGATACCAAAAAAAAACTTCGTTATCAAGTGTAAAAAGGTCGATTAGTACTTACTTTCGCTTTATTTATGCTTATAAATCGATTTTTGGTCCCATTCAAATTTGCCGTTCGCACTCACGCCAAAAGTCGTGAAACGAAAAATGACACTTGCACGAAATTTCTCATATCGACGGGAAACTCGACGAAGAACGGAAAAATAGGTTATTTTCTATCGATATTTTCCCCCCAAATCGCCGATCGATTCGAACTAACAAAATGTGGAATATCTTTGATACTTTTACTTTGATGTAAACAAAGAAACTGGCAACGTCGTTTTGTCATTAACGATATTTTCTGTACGCGCACAGACTTTTCATCAGGTGCACCAACTCCTGAAAACGAAACGATGACCTCCTATGTGATTATAAATAAAAGTGAATGGAGTATATGTATAGTTGAAGTGAAAAGGGGTTACAGTCCACTGCGATCTTAAGTTCTATTGTGCCCCCTAGCAGAGCTGCTCTCATCGCGCTGCCTACAGCTCGTCTTCCAGTTTCAGAGATTTGATGAAATCCCGTATCTGGGACGGCTTCAACGAGGATAATTTCCTACTCCTACAAGTTTCTTGTCCAAAGCACTATTTCCTTTTTCTTTCAATGGCATAGCATTCCGTAACAGTCTAAATAGGAGTTTCTTCCTCCTCCCCACAGAATCCACACTCCTGTCCGATGAATCCATCCTCAACAGATTCATGTCCTGTGAGGAAGCCAGTGAGTAGGTGCAGTTGGTTCTTACTGAGATCCTGGGAGATTCCGCCAGAGTTTGGAATTTTAGCTTAAAAGTAAAAATATACGTAAATCTTCGAAAATCGACCGAATAATTGAATCCAAATAGCGATTGAATTCGAAAAATGTGCATATTAAAAAATTACGCCATACCTCGAACATATCGAGCGTCAACGCAATAATTCGAATTCTCTGGCCAGGTCTATGACGCCGTAAATTTTTCGGGGTTTCGTGGAACGTCAAACTTCGCAGATTCGTGGGTGGCGCTTGAGGGGCCATCCAGGCTCAAAAAAACCCAAGCTTTCAGCTTTGACAGATCCGTTCTTCCTCTTTCTGTCGCAGTTCGCGGTTTCGTCCAAGTGCCAAACGAAAAAAGTCTTTTGAGATCTATGTTTACACTTTTCGGCGATTTCGGTGAATTAGCAATTTTCACGATTTTTTTTTAACTTCCTGATTTCGCAGAAAAAAATCCAAAAACACCACAGTGGTGTTTTTGGTTTTTGGTGCCGTAGCGAACAGGGGCCGCTTGATTGATAATAATGGGTTTCAATTGATCGTTATGAAAAATCTGTATCTATGGATCTCATTAGGAAACGGATAATGGGCATATAAATTGTTAGTGTTATAGTGCGGGTGTAGAAAATAATACATTATTCAATATGAATATGACGTCAATGCTATAATGAATTGCAGGCGAGGACGAATGAAAATTAAAATGTTTAGGTACCAATTTGTTCCCACCTGCAATGTCAATCGAAAATAAGGCATCGGGTCATTCAAAATACACTTCGTATTATATGTTCATTTGAGTTTCGTTGGATCATTAACGCTTCTTTATAAAATATTATTTGTAAGTTATTTCTGCAATGCATTAGACATTGAAAACGCTGACTTTGGGAACTGGTTCTTATATATACAGGGTCTTTCACGAGGAACCTCACCCATATTTATACGGGAAACTACTGAACGCATTTTCATGAAATTCAGCACTTATAAGTATTTCACGATGCTGATGAAATCTAAAATATTTTCAAGGCATGAGCACCTCCGGTTTTTCCGGAAATGACGTCAACTTCCGTTTTTCAAATTAGAACACCATTTTTTTATTGCAGAAATAGATTCCTTAGAAAATTTCAAGTTATTTTGATGTAACATTTTTCAGTTTTGGTTGGAAAATTCTCTCTGAGCGGGAAAATTCGAAAAAAAAATCGAAAATAGAGCTCCGCTGAAACAAGGATAACTTCGAGGTTTTTGAATGGAAAATTTTCATTTTTGGGATTTTTCAAGATGTAAGATTGATGTATCCACTTTAAAAATCGAAATCGCGATTCATGATACAGGGGATGAAAAAATCGCTTTCAAAGTTAGGAATGACAAAATCGTGAAAAATCAATTTTTTCAAATTAGAACCCCATTTTTTATGGCAGATATTGAATCTACGTTGAAAAATAATGTGAGTGTATGCATCACACCCTTGCCCTAAAATGGATATTTTCTGAGTTAATATCCACTTTAGGGCAAGGGTGTGATGCATACACTCACATTATTTTTTAACGTAGATTCAATATCTGCCATAAAAAAATGCGGTTCTAATTTGAAAAAATTGATTTTTCACGATTTCGTCATCACTAACTTTGAAAGCGATTTTTTCACTCCCTGTATCATGAATCGCGATTTCGATTTTTAAAGTGGATACATCAATCTTACATCTTGAAAAATCCCAAAAATGAAAATTTTCCATCCAAAAACCTCGAAGTTATTCTTGTTTCAGCGGAGCTCTATTTTCGATTTTTTTTTCGAATTTGCCCGCTCAGAGAGAATTTTCCAACCAAAACTGAAAAATGTTACATCAAAATAACTTGAAATTTTCTAAGGAATCTATTTCTGCAATAAAAAAATGGTGTTCTAATTTGAAAAACGGAAGTTGACGTCATTTCCGGAAAAACCGGAGGTGCTCATGCCTTGAAAATATTTTAGATTTCATCAGCATCGTGAAATACTTATAAGTGCTGAATTTCATGAAAATACGTTCAGTAGTTTCCCGTATAAATATGGGTGAGGTTCCTCGTGAAAGACCCTGTATTAGTGAGCCTGGGCCACTCAACTTTAAATACAATGTAATGCTATGTATAGTACAAATTTGTTTTGAGTATCTCCAAAGTTCGGAACTCTTTTTCGATTAAATTCAATTCTGATATTGCGTTTTTTGGCCTAGGTTGAAATAAAATTTTATTCAAGGTGGAATGATATTTAACGAAATGAAATCACGGCATCCGTTACCTTTGTACAAAATGGAAATGTATCCTATATAAATGTCAATATTGTCCTAATGAAATTGAATCAACATGCACTCTGAAATTTTAGTAATATCTTTCGAATCAAATTAATTGAAGTAAATGAAATTTGCATACCATGTTCATCCTTTTGATTCTATTTGCGTTCATCGCAGGCAGAAACTAATTGATGAGGAAAGATCTCTCATTGTTTACTGTTTATTTGAGGAATAAGTTTCAGTTAGAGGTAAATAAACAACTTCTCTGCTCATTGTCAAACAACATAATAAAGGGTTTATTTCAAAGTTAATGATATTGTTTCCTATTGAATGATACCATGTGTCACTGTGAACTAAAGAATGATTTTATATATCAGAAGAATTGTACCTCAATTTTTTTTATACATGTATGAATTTGTTCAGTTCATATTATACCTCGACCGTTAATATTTAGTTCATATATTCATTCTTGTGTGTCCTTTTCCTTTCACACCAATTTGAACTTTCATATCTACGCCTAGGAAAACCAAAATCTATAATTTGTGGTTCAACCATTATTTTCTTCACATTGATTTATAATCAAACATCACTCTTGAAATAAGCGAAACATACATACATGTATATGAATGTTTATCATTGAACTTTTTTTTGATCCCGGTCATTTTGGGGTTTTTTTTAAGTTATGGTTGTTACACTAGGATTACGACACGGTGCAACAGAATCATATCCACAAATAGAGATTTCGGATTTAATCTATGGTTTCGAAATTTTCCATAACCAAATCGCAAAGTGGCTGCCCTATGCTCGATATAGCCGCACGAATTCCATCTTCGAGGGCTCGATGTTTGAATCGACGCTAGGCTCTTGGCGTAGACCTTCTCTTTCAGATGGCTCCACAGGAAGAAGTCGCAAGGTGTTAAATCACAAGATCTCTGTGGCCAATTGAGATTACCTCTTCGAGGGATAAAACGGTCCGGAAACTTTTCCCGTGAAAGATCAATGGTTTCGTTGCTTGTTGAAAGCAAACGTTGTCCTAATGAATACCATCCAATTCCAGCCATAAAAAATCATTGATGAGAGAAATTAATCAGAATGAAACAACACATCTATAACATTGAAAGATGTGAAAAATAAAGGAAACAACAGCCCTTTGCTCACATTATTTCAATAGGGCGCATTCTATTAATTTAAGTGATGTCGGGATTTGTGTTAGGAAAAGAAATTTCAAGAAACGAAATATTTTAGTAATGTTTTATACAGGGTGAGTCTTTGACTTGTACATATATTTTAACTGTAGATTCCTCTCATCAAACGAAACACTTTTTTTCAATACCATTCTTCAAAATTCGGTTTCGTTTGAAAGATACAGGGTGTCGAAAATCCATGAAAAAACACTTTATTGTCCATATCTTCGTAACCGTTATTTCGAATGAACTGAATTTCAGTTCATTGGTTACTCTATTCTCTATTCATGGTGCATATTCCTCAATCGAACCTTATTCAATATCTCTTCTAGTATAAAAGTTACAGGGTAGTCGACTCATTACTACACGAAAAAACACCATAAAACCACTTTAAAAAGATAAACGGTTCATATTTCCGAAAGAATCAACCATTCAAGAAACTAAAAGTATTTTCACGTTTTTTCAATAAAACGCGTCGTTTTCGAGTTATTTCCAATTTAACCCAGAAAAATTTGACGGAAAATCATTAATTACGAAAATAATCTGAATGCGTCTCTGAATTAAATATCATCGAATATATTTCCTTCTCTGGTCTTTGAACGAGTTTACAATGTTGTCAGAATATTTCGCCGCAATGTTTCATTTTATATTGTAAATTCTAAATGTTGTAACTCTACTTGTCGCAATAAATAAATAAAAAAAATAAAAATAAAAATGAAAAAAGGCGATTTCTGATGAAAACCGCTGAATTCATAGATATTCATACTATGTTTCGTGAAAAATCCTTTACCTCAATGAAAATATCAGCAAGCTGACAACATTTTCTTGAAATTTTTGTGCAAACATTCACAGCATAGGTACAAAATAGATAAGGTTAGGTTGTTTGATAATAAATTCTGATGATCAGAATGAAAAGTCTCACGGCCGGTTTTATAAAAGGCGAACCGTCAGTTGAACCGTGCACCAACTACCAGATAGTGAGGAATTTGGTTGTTGACGCAAAGGTTGAATCCTCGGTTGGCCTTTATAAAACCGGCTTTTAATGAGATTGTTTGGGAATTTCGAGGCAAATATGAACAAGTTATTAGTGTTTACAAATTCATCTGCAGAAAAATCGAAGAAGGAACTTATTTTGGTGGAAGAAATGTGACTTTTTAGTTGAAAAGCGACATGAAACCGGATGCTGGGTGAAACAAACTGTTTTTGTTGGAATTATCGTGATTGCAACATTTTTAGTCCAATAAGGTTTGTACCTACTTGAGTATTCTCTAAATATACAGGGTGTTTCACCATAAACTGGACAAACATATATAGCCGTGTAGTTGACATCGAGAAAGTCATTTTTGCCTTATGACATATACCACAGACCAACAAGACTTGGCACTCAGACGATTTAGTTCCCAGCTATTGGTCACGTGCTTCGCAACCTTGAGTGTCTTCTGTTAATGTTTTCCCCGCCTGGATTTACATTTGAAGGCATTAGAAAACGATTAAATCGAGGTGGGGCCAATCAGGGCGCAGATAAAACCGAATAAGGCCGATCAGCTCACGTGTTCCTTGCGAAGATGTAATGTCAATTATGTTTACATATTTCGCTAATATAATGAAAATTCTCGAATGGGGAATATTGTTGTTGGGAATTCATGCAATAATTATCTTCTATTCTTAATTTTCGTGCTGTCCTCGGTCTTTATTTACAGCTTTTCAGGGATTGTCAAGGAATACATTCGGTTTGAAAAGTTTTAATTGCAGAACCTACCATCTTTTGTATGCAAGATGCAACATAGAAAATTCAAATTAGTGTTGTTTGGATATTGATTATTCCGAAGAGATAAGTTTAACATTAATTATATTATAACTTGTCAAATATTAGAACATATTCAATTTGAGGATATACTGTTTGGAAATGGAAATTGGTTATTCTAAAGACGAGTCTTGAATACTGAGAATATTCCAGGAATTCAGCACCAAATTTAGAGATCTAGGGATCATTGTTGTCACATTTCATCAAATCAAGTTAAGAACAACATTTGATATTCAAAATTACTAGAAAAACAGAATACGATTCGTTTCCCAATGACAGTTAGAGGTTATGTTATTTCGATTTGAATTTCGCGCTTCGTCTGATTTGCTCCCACCACGAATTTCACCACCCCACAATTTCTCAAGGACAGTTTCGCAGATTTGGCGGGATGGGTTAAGTGAAATGTCTTGTTGGTCTGTGCATATACCCCGTTTTCGACGCATAATAGAGATACAGGGTGCTTAATGTCAACTTTGAGCAATATTCTGTGAACTGTGGTAAGTTATGCGTGATATTTGAAATAACGGTTCCTGGTCACATCTTAGTATTTTTTTTTAGGCTCAATTGAAATGTGGTGTAGTATTTTGCAAGAAAAAATTCAAAATGGCGGAAAACCTGCAAAGTCGGAATTTTTTTTTCTCGGTTGCCAATTTGGAATGCATAATCTCAACGTACTCAATTTTCTAAGATTTTCCGTGAAAAAGTTTTTCAAATTTCGAACTCAACTTTTTTTTTACATGTCTTCAAAGAAAAAAAAAATTCGGCCAAAATTTTTGGAATTTTCCACGGTTGAACAATCTTTTATTCTGAATACTTGGGTGGAATCAGAATGAAAAAATATCTATTGGTTTTCTTTTTGTAGCCTTCCGAAGATTACGCTAGGTGTACTTTCTTAATTTTTATTTGAGAAACTGGAGGCCGTACGAAGGTCAAAATTGTGCTGCTGGGCGGCCAGAACGACCCAGATAGAAATATGAAATTATAACAAAAAAAAAAATTTTTTTCGAAAAAATTAAAAAAAATTTGAAAAAAAATATTTTTTTTTTCCAAAAAACTTTGGTAAGGTTCGAACTCTATACTCTCGATTAACCAGTGTTGCTCTGGTAACGGAGATTTATAGGATTAAAATTAATCCAATTCATACTCGTAGAGTTCGATTCCTACCAAAATTTTTTGAAAAAATTTTTTTTGGTTTATAATTTCATATTTTTATCCGGATCATTCTGTCATCCCATCAGCACAATTTTGACCTCCGTACGGCCTCCAGTTTCTCAAATAAAAATTAAGAAAGTACACCGAGCGTAATCTTCGGAAGGCTACAAAAAGAAAACCAATTGATATTTTTTCATTCTGTTTTCACCCAAGTATTCAGAATTGAAGATTGTTCAACCATGAAAAAATCCAAAAATTTTGGCAGAAATTTTTTTTTACTGAAGACATGTAAAAAAAAGTTGAGTTCGAATTTTGAAAATTTTTTTTTACGGAAAATCTTAGAAAATTGAGTACGTTGAGATTATGCTTTCCAAATTAGCAACCGTGAAAAAAAATTCCAAATTTGCAGGTTTTCCGCCATATTGAATTTTTTTTCGCGAAATTCTACACCACAATTCAATTGAGCCCTCAAATATACTGAGATGTGACTAGAAACCGTTATTTCAAATATCACGCGTAACTCACCACAGTCATCAGAATATTGCTCAAAGTCGACATTGAACACCCTGTATCTCGCTTATGCGTCGAAAACGGGGTATATGTCATAGGGCAAAAATGACTTTCTCGGTGTCATCTACACGGCTATATATATGTTTGTCCAGTTTATGGTGAAACACCCTGTATAAACTCAATTTCAATCAAGAAATATGAACTTCGAATCAATTCCAGAGAATTTCATCAGGAACGTAATAAGCCCAAATTTTTTTCAAATGGCTATATCTTTTTAACAGAGCCGAATTCGAAAAAATGGAAAATGAAAAAGAGGTTTCTTTTGTCCTCACGAATTTACAATTGAAATATATGTACAAGTCAAAGATCACCCTGTATAACTTTATTCGAATCCATGAATTTTAGAACGTATACAGAACATCTAGCCTCACATTATAGTTCTTTCATTTCAAAATATGAAGACCTAAAAAGAAATACATAGTTAAGATTGTAAGGATTAGCACTAGATCAATAGTATCTGATGTCTTGTGTAGTCTTCTAAATTTGTGTTCCTGTTATGCAGGCTGCTATTAGTACTCCTTGAACAATGTTCATTTGCCTGTATTCCTTGTGCACGATCGGTGATCTCTGTCTGTGTTTTTATTCATTGGTTGACATTATTGATTGTAAATGTTTTTAACGTTATCTATCATATGGTTCTTTTGGTAGCTGACCTACTGTGTTCATTTCGATAGCTTTATAGTGTTCATAGTGTTTCTTGATGCTATTCTTTCTGACGAATTTTTGTAGTTTTTCACTTTTTAATTCGTTGATACATGTTTTCGGTGAGTTATTTGATTACTCGAATGAACTGTATACAATATGTATGTTTCTTTTAATAAATTGTAGGCCTGAAGAAGCAGAGTCCCACGTCGCCACGAATGTGAAAAAACTTGATTATTTGTTTTTTTTTTTCCTAGTCCTATTTCCTGCTATTCGTTGCTTTTTATTAAGAAAATGGAGGACGCAAATTATAATAAATAAATATGACAATTTTGAAAATTAGTTTTTATATCTGTTGCAAATAAGCTTTGTCTGCGAATTTGGCCAAAAATTGAAGAAATTGTTCAATCATTCCCAACATCCAAGTGGAGAATTAGAGATGATTCAGAAATTCTCGTGGTTAGAGAGCCTGTATGCGTTGAATGTGAAGGAGTCGTCGATAAGATTTAGTACTTCTCCTGCTTTTGCTGTAATTCTAATCTTACTCTGGCAACCACGAACATTTTTATTTATTTTAAATGTACCACTTCCTCGAAGTCGTTGGTGAATTCGTGTAAATAGAATGTGATGTGGAGCATTTCTGCATGTCTTCCGGAGGTTATTACCATTATTATTATGAATTATCACTAGAAATAATGATTATGTGACAAAAATCTCAAAATGATAAGCCGATCCAAAAATAATTGTAACTGAATCAAAGTTAATCGAAAGTAGTCAGTTGTCAAAGAAAATGAACTCCACTTACTAGATGAATTGTACCTCAGCAAGAAATTCCAAGAGACCATATTTGTTGAGAATTAATCAAGCGATCCAGAACTTATTATTCATTGTAACATATGAATATGGAATAAAGTTTCTTGCGAAACAAAATTTGGGGTTAGCTTTTTCTACCCTCGCAATCATGTTGAGTGGTGTACCCAACATTTTTTGAGTGCCTTCTTGCTGGCATAAAAAATCAACTGAATTCGATTCTTGTCGTTTAATTTTTTTCCATGACACTATACTCAGGTTATCTTTTACTGCCGGCCAACCTTTACCATTTATGATCAAAGCTGTATCATCAGCACGTGATAAAATTGAATCCTCCACTGGAATTTCAAGGAGTGAATTCAGATATAGAATAAATTGAATTGAACCAAGTATTTCCTCAGGTTTTTCCATCCATTTAGTTTATCAGTGAATGTGTTCTATATTTTTGTCATCTGTTGCAGTGGCGGATTTACGACTTCAGGGGCCATACGCTTCAAAACTTTTGGGGCCCCCTCTGAAACATTTTCGATTTTTCCAAAAGAATTTTTTAATTGAAACTCAGTTCTTTGACAACAAAACAGAGTTAATTAATAAAATACAAGGTATGTATATCTTAAGAAAAAAGCTCAAACAGGTCAATTTTTATATCAAACGTAGTATGTTATGACATAAAAGTTACGAACCTGACGTAATTCCTCTTCATGGGGGTGTCACCCCTTCGATTTTTTTTAATGAGAAAGTGCATCATGCGACACCTCATTTGAAACCTATTGAAACACTGATTTCAAAAATGTATAACACTTTGGTTCAAAAATTAACGGAGTCTGAGTTTAGAATTTATTTAGTTTTCAGTACACCTTTAGTTGTTACTTGTAATTTATTACATTAAATGATTAAATTCAGTTACCAACATTTACAATGTAGGAAAGATTTAATTAAAGACAAAACACTTCCAACCCTACAATGAGAAAACCTACCTTCAAGCCAACAGAATTCAATGAGTTCTTGCAAGGTAAGATTAGAACTCTCCAATAACTCAGACTCCGTTAATTTTTGAACCAAAGTGTTATACATTTTTGAAATTAGTGTTCCAATAGGTTTCAAATGAGGTGTCGCATGATGCACTTTCTCATCATTTATCGAAGGGGTGACCCCCCTATTAAGAGGGATTATGTTAGACTCGAAACTTCCATGTCAAAACATACTACGTTCAATACAAAAATTGCCCTGTTCGAGCTTTTTTCCTAAGATATAAAAAAGGAGTAGTTAATTAGGGGGGGGGTGTAACACTCATTCCACCGGTCTATCGGAGATGATCGGAAATCAAGAAAAAATTGCAACAATTAAATTGATAGACATCTAAATATGTATACATCCATATTTTTGAAACGAAATTATTTGTTTTGTTTGTCATTTCGTCGTACAAAAACGTAGGTTCAGGTTGAATCAAATAATTTCTGTAAATCGTATTTTGTATTTCCTTTTCCCAGGACTGAACCACTGTCATATGCCATATATCGAAAATGAATTTGACTGGTCTGCCTCATCATCGCTCGAATTATGTTTATGCCGAATTGCCCAAAAATTCACCAACACTTCTCAGTTTTTCACAATATTTGAATCTTACACGTTACACGAAACTCGCCCGTCACTGTCAACACTTTTCGAATCTTGTGAAATGAATGTGAGAAAAAAATATGCAGACCTAAGAACTAACTTCTGCACGTATTTTTCACTTTACAGCCCTAAACGAATCAACATCTGGTCGGCCGTTCTGTAGCACATTCCTAGATTTTAGAGGAAATGCCGACAGATTTATTGAATTATGATGTATTTGTAAATATTGGAATTCGGCCGCCACCCTTGACTGAATTTATTGCAGGCAGACAAGATAATTAGGGACAGTACGCTGAATCTAGAATGGTGTTTTTTCCAACATCTGAGTTTTGCTCTGAGGCTCTCGTTATTCAATTGCGTCTCATGTGAATGTAATAATTCATAATTCAGAAGTTGCCTCTGAGCTTCTTATAAAATATAGTACAGTCTGACTATTTTTTTTCACACTTACATACTGAATTTCCATTCTAGAAAAAAAATTCAATTCGATCGCCGGGGCCCAGTGCCCTATTACCGCCTAGGACAACATAGGCCATGGCCTAGGGGCGGCACAATTTTAGGGGCGGCAAATTTTTCGGTGAATAAAAAAAAATCTTTAACTCCTCTACGAAAATGTAGAAATAGCCATCTTCGAAAATTTCGCACATTTTTTCATTACCGATGTATAATTCTTTTGAATGGAAGATAGAAATATTGTTGCATTTTTCACACCCCTCGGTAATCTGAAAATCAAAGGAGCCGCCCTAAAACCGAACAGCAGTCGGCGGTTAAGCGCATCAAAGAGAACGTGGAAAACCTATCCTATCGTAAATTGTAATTGCTACTAATAAAACACGGATTACTGTCAGGGAAATCAGAGGACTGGCATAATATTTAAAATATGAATGCGGCACGTTTGATGAGTTTCCCTAGTAGGTATTATTTTCAATGGATGCAAGTAACTAGTTAAATTTTTTGCGTGAATTTCGGAATCGGAACTGGCAGCTCGTCAGTCCTATTTTTCCGTCCATGCAATACACTCAGAATCGAGAACTAACCACTATAGAGTTGTCGCCAGTCATTTTTAAACATTGCTAGTGCAATTTTTAGTATAAATAAATTTTGTGGGAACTTATCTTCAGATCTACTTGTTCATTCTTTTTTTCGCAATGTCAAGAAAACGTGAAAGTGGTTGTGAATATAGAAAAATTTTTTTGCAACGAACTGTTCAGCAGAGAGGTCGTTTTCAGCATTGAAGCGAATTTTATCCTATTTGCGATCTAGCATGTCTCAAGAGCGTTTGAATTCTCTGGCCGTTTTGTGCATTGAAGCTGAATTGTTGAAAAAATTAGACTTCGAAGCTGTGTTGCAACAATTTGCGGAAAAGAAGGCAAGAAGAAAACCATTATTAGTTTGATTATGAAAGCTGTGATTTTTTACTATGAAATATACACTCTGAAACATTAGATTGTTTTATTTCCAGATAGAAAATTGTCTTTATCAACTTCTGCGAAAATCACGTATTTAAAAAATTTGAATTTTTAAAATTCTCTTTACTCATAGGGTCGGAAAATTGTTTTTGGCCTAGGGGCGGAAAAGAGTTTGATCCGGCCCTGCCGGGGCCCCTATGGACCTCGGGGCCCTACGCTGCAGCGTACTAAGCGTACCGGTTAATCCGCTACTGATCTGTTGTTTTTTGCATAGTGCATAGTTTTTGAATAATCCGACCCGAGAGGAACTCCCAGGATTCAGAGAGAAGATTCCACTATCTGGCATGTGTATCGTAGGCCTGAGCCCAGTTTATGAAATATTTACAGCAATATTCATCTAAACTACAGCTCTCACAAGTTTCGATAAACTTCCACAAGTATACTCCATTCACAATTATAAAATCACAACTCTGGCCTTGGAAATTTGACACATTCCACTCTGTATCGAATTTATGACGTTTTTCAAAATATTTTTATGTTCCAAGTCAACACTATGTTGCCCTTTCTACATTCTTAGCGTATTTCTCAGAATGTGAATGAATTGGACAAGATGTGATGGACGAAAATAATTAACGTTTATATGAATTGATACAAAGGATTCCTTTTCTAGTTATTTGCATGAAAAGTATCAAATCAAATCAAAATCAAATCAAAATTTATTCATCATTCCAAAATTACAGCTCATTTTTACACAAACATTTCGAATAACCCTGCCTTATAATTAAGATCCAAATAATGTGAACGACCGACGTCTCGCGCTAAACCTGGAAGTGAGTATTCCAGGTCCGTGTTGCGAAACGACTGCCCAAACTACATACTACTCGACGCAGATGAGAAGTGGAGCTGTGGAGCAGAAAAGGAGCCAAAGGCGACCCAGCCGGCGGCACGGGGAGAAAGCCCCCGCGGGAGAAAATCTCAGGGAAAAAATCCCCGAAAAAAATTACATAAAATCTCTCATTACATCAATCTATAATAAATCCTGAAATGTCTCATAGTGTTCCCGAATATATTCCTTTGTCACGAAAATATATTTTTTCTTGTTATTAATAGCTGATTTTATACTAGGAGGAAGTCTATTGAAAAATTTGGGAGCAAAGTATGTTACAATTCTTCGAGTGTGAGCTTTGGTATATAACTGTGTTCTCAAAGACTCTGTTCTCAGATTATAATCTACGGTATTGTCTGGCAACATAGTTTTAATTTTTGGTAGATAAACGAGGCAGCTGTGTACGAAAAGTGCTCTCAGGGGAAGAATATTTGCTTCCTTATATAGGGACTTTGTACAATATGTGCGTTTTTTTTTATATATTATTTTGAGAGCATAGTTTTGTGTAACGAGTACATTTTTCAGAGCGTTTTTAAAGCAACCCCCCCAGACTATCAAACAATACCTCAGTATAGATTCGACCAATGACATATAAACTATTCTAATCATTTTCGCACTTAAAATAATTTTTTTATTGATGTAATGTGCATGTTCGTTCCACCTCAGATGATTGTCCACCATAACACCTAAATACTTAATATTTTCCACATTTTTTATCATCTCACATAGACAATTTTTATGATCGAAACAGAATTCGCTATGAATTTTTAATTGCAAATTAAGTGGCGGCCTATCAACATCAGAGATAGAAAAAGCAATATATTTTGTCTTTTTTACATTTAAACTAAGTAGACTATAATCTAGCCAATTATAAAATTTTCTGAGTTCTTCTTCTGCCCTCCTGAAAACAACTTCCCAACTCGACCCACTGAAGACAACAACAGTGTCATCCGCATAAGAAATTACGACGGCATTATCCAATATTGCTCCGATTTCATTAATATATATGAGGAACAAGAGGGGAACTAAAACCGTTCCCTGTGGTACACCAATTGTTATTTTTTCTGATTTGCTGTAATATTCCTCAATTTTAACTTTCTGGGTTCGGTTTGTTAAATAATTTTTGAGAAGTGAATTTGTAGTGCCTCTCACACCTATTTTCTCCATTCTGTACAACAACTGTTCGTGAGGAATTGTATCAAACGCCTTGGCCAAGTCAATAAAAACTGCCTAGGTCTTCCTACCGGAGTTAAGATTACCATTTATTTCATTAATTAGGTTGAAAACTGCATCTTCTGTGCTGAGGTTAGATCTGAATCCATATTGACGTTTATTGAGTATATTATTCGTTTCTAAAAATTGGATGATTCTTTTTTTCAAACACTTTTCGAAGAGTTTCGTGAAATTATTGATAAGAGAAATAGGTCGATAATTTTCCAATTTCTGTTTGTCACCGGACTTATATATGGGTATCACAATCGAAGTTTTCCAGTCCGAGGGTATTTCGCTTTTCTCAAAGCATAGGTTGATTAAGTAGGCCAAAGGCTCAATTAGATGGATATGCACACTCTTGATAATTTTATTGTCAATGCCGTCTTCCCCGGGTGCTGAATCGTTTTTCAAATTTGAAATTTCCTGAATTACTTCTTGAGGGGTTACTGGTTTAAGAAAAAGTGAATTGTGTGTGGCAAACTTATTTTTGTATTTTTTATCAGTTGGCGAAACATTGGACTGCATTCGGTTTCCTATGTCTGTGAAATAATTATTGAATGTATTGGCAACGTTTTCCGGCTGCGTAATTACTTCATCGTCTTCGTTTTTGATACCATTAATTTTCTGTTTTGTTTTGCTAATATCCACTGCTTCATTGATTGAATTTCAAATTTTTTTTGATCATATTTAGCATCGTTGATTTTAGTTTTATAGTAATTATTTCTTATCTGTTTCATAATTTTCTTGAGATTATTTCTGTATTTTATGTATTCAGTTTTCTTCTGATCTGTGTAAAATTTATTCAATTCCGATTTCATTTTGTCCCTTTTCCGTATAGAATTTATTATACCGAGTGTTATCCAGGGTTTCAGTTTCCTGTTTTTACTGTTTTCAACGAAGGTTTTCTTACATTTGTTTATATGATTTAGTAATGTATTTTTAAAGCAAAGATAACTCTCTTCCACCATTTTAATGTCATAAACACAGTGCCAACTTTCGTTTGCCAGATTACTATTTAGCATTTTGTGGTCGATTTTAGATATACTTATTTTACTACTCTTTGAATGTTTCATGATTTTATTGAATTCAATCTCCAATGCTATTGGGAAATGATCAGTTAAGGCGCATTCGAAAATATATGGTTTTAATAATAATTGAGTTTTTTTTTCATTTTTACATTTCACAAAAATATGGTCGATCAACGTGGAAGATGACTCCGTGACTCTTGTTGGTTGATTCAGATAGTTTTCGTATCCAAAGGAAGTTAGTAAATTCAGGTACACATTTGTAACTCTATCCTTTTCATCGAGAATATTGATATTTAAATCTCCTATAAGTAAATCAATTGGTTCCTGTTTCAAGTTTGCAAAATATTCTTCCAGCTCCGTTATAAATAAGTTCAAATTTGTGGATGGTGGTCTGTAAATTGCGGTTATTCCCATATTATGTTGATTGAATGATATTTTCAACCTTGAGATATTAGTTTCAGTAAACTCGAAATTTTGTGCTTTGGCATTCAAATCATCCCGAATGTAAACCACCAAGCCGTCATTTTTATTGTAAACAGAATTGTTAGTATAAGAGATCACTGTTGAAATATATTATTTTTCGCCATGGAAAAAAATTGCATTGCTTTCACATAATTTTCATATGCATGCTTGTGAAGATTTAATGTTTATTATCCTCTTGAACTGAAAGTTCAAGACTTGACGACATTTTATTGATTTGATCTTATGAACAAGGAGTAAAATATTCTGATTGTATAGTAATTTATTAGATTAAAAAATATTCATACATTACTACCACATTACTTGTACAAATAAAATGGAATAGGTCAAACATATGCTACACATTTATCATTCACCTGTTCTAAAATAAGACACAAACTCCTGGAATATGGAAAAAACCGATGTATTCTGGTTCAATATAGCCTATTTCTACTTTCGGCAAAGGATTGATAGGAATGAAAGCTCCAGTGACACATTTCAATTCATCGGAATCTGAATTCACCAACTGTGGAATGCAATATAGTCATATTTCTTCTTTTTTTTTAGCTTTTTCGACGTGTTTTTTCTGAAACGTGAAAACGGTCAACAATAATCATTTATGATGGCGATGATGGCCATCCAGAACCCGTTTAGGTACTTACGAAAATCGTGCAATTTCATTCTGCAAGTTCTTTCCTCATCCTACCTGAACCATATTTTCCGATCGCTTTCGTTAGAAGATCGTATAAGGAAGCCTTTTTTGTCCATTCACACATTCCAAATAAATTTTGAGCACCAAAAACGATACCGAAATTACCAAACTTCTGGGGGACCAGAATTTCGTTTGAAATCTTTCAAAACGGCAAGATACCTAAAAAAAACTTCGTTATCAAGTGTAAAAAGGTCGATTAGTACTTACTTCCGCTTCATTTATGCATATAAATCGATTTTTGGTCCAATTCAAATTTGCCGTTCGTACTCACGCCAAAACTCGTGAAAGGAAAAAATGACACTTGCACGAAACTTCTTCTGGACGACGAAGAACGGAAAAATAGGCGATTTCCTATCGATATTTCGCCCCAAAATCGCCAATCGATTCGAACTAACAGAATGTGGAAAATCTTTGATACTTTTACTTTGATGTAAACAGAAAAACTGGCATCGTCGTTTCGTCATAAACGATATTCTATGTACGCGCACAGATTTTTCATCAGGTGCACCAATTCCTGAAAACGAAACCATGGCCAGAGTTGAGATTTTATAATTGTGAATGGAGTATAGGTATGAGATAAACCTAGAGAATATGCTCTCACGTTCAAAATGATTCTAGAACTCAACGCACAATGAAGATCCTTCGGTTGAGTTCAAGCCTCAAAGATTCAAAAATCGTTAAATTTTTGCCTGCAAAATGTTTGTTGTGAACAATGATGTGACCTCACGGCGTGCAATTTCAAATGATTTTAAATACGACGATGCAAAATGGCGAATGCGCCCATATTTTTAGTGTTCCTGTACACGTACAGAACTGGATCCTTTGAAATATTCTTGCTTCACATATCACATTCATCTGATGATATACTCAGTGTGGGAGTATCTGAGCTACCTTCTGAACATCTGCAAATCCGTCCAGGAATGCGGCGAAACTTACGTATACCTACCTTATGAAGCAAATCCCTTTTGCAGCGCGGATTCAAGAACCACCGGGTTGGAAAAAGAAGAGCCTCTACTTCATTTTCCTTTCTATAACAAGATATCCCCTTTATGAATACTTTATGAGAGTGGCTGCAGCCATTCTGAACGGTGTATAGAGTTTGAATACCAAATGATAAAAGATGTTCCCGGGTGTGACGAAAATGAGATATCTCCTGTTTGTGTTCAACCTTTGGATGAAAGTGGAGGAGCATAAAACGAAATAATAAAACCCATTATTGGAGTAATAAAGCCATTATTGATGACTCTACCTTGTTACTCTATTTTTGTTTCGAGTAGCGTGCGAACAAAGGGATGTCAAATGGGGTATTTCGCGTCATTTCGAGAGAAATCTGATGAAGAATCTGTTCTCAAAATACGAGAACTGTATCATTTCATCATGATGTCTGTATTTTTCGAATTTCGAGCATAGAATTGATGACATCTCAATTTCGAATCAAAAAAACATCCTTGAATTAAATATAAAATATGCCCGATTCCTCCTATTTATGAAAGAAATTGTTCCGATTTTGTTTTTCGAAAACAGTTCTTTTTATTGACAATAAACAAGAGTACCTTTTTTTCAGCTTGATGTTCAAGCTATATAAATTTGTTTTTTTTTTCTACTCCTCATCATAACGTGAAACATTTCCAGTATTGACAGAGAAAAAAGTTTCTGACAGAAGAATGACTCTAACCTAACATTTTCAGAATATACACGGTGAAATGTGTCAGAATTCCATGGCCAACCCGTATACATTATGACAGTGAAAGAAGTATATGGAATATTTTTTAAATTGAAATTTCTAGGTGTACTGAAATATTAATGATGTTACCTTCGAAATAAGAAAAGAAGTATTTGTTTCCAGTATGAATTATGCCATTTCACTCTAAATATTTCACACCCTATGCGACACTTGCCCCCCAGTGAGGGCCAATTGCACCGTATTGGTTCTAAGCGTAAGTTAGTTAAGCGTCGATTAATTTATTTAATCTAGGATTAAATATTTGGCTTGCACCGATGCTGAATGTAATTAGATTAAAGTCAATCCACAAATCTGGTTATTTTTACGTAAATTGGTACTTGTGCCTATATTCACGTTGTTTATTCCATCCCTTTCTATGCTTTGACAGTTTCTATGTTTAGACATTTTTTGATATCGAGCGTTTCGCAAATTGAAAGAGTTTGTAAAAATGAATTTCTTTGGTAAAAACCGATGCAACATTCATTGCACAAGTTGACATCTTTGTACTTCAAATAAAAATATACCTGGTTAGAAACTCTTACTATCAGATCACTTACCACTTCAGATTTGGATGTAAAATATGATGAACTAATGGATTCTTGTATGGAAATAACTGATGCAAATAGAAAAGAAATGATCGAAAAGCATGAACAAACCTGATTTTCGGAAACATCTACAAGAATATGCAGAGTGTAACAGCCAAATGGAATAAATTCGATAACGAATAAATGAGGGCGTGTTGGGAAAAACGCTCAGACACGTCGATTCGTAATATTAAATGCGCATATTTTTCAAGAAAAAAATATTATATAGGGTATTCCATGCGATGGCCAATATCAACTTTCTTATTTCAAATGCAACCCACTGTATAGTAATCATTTTTTTGGATTCTTCAGAAAATTCTAGACATAATTCATGTACAATGTTCTATACCTACCATCTTCAACTTTTTCGTAAATATTAAGTGTTTTCAGATTTCTTACAAAAATTTACATTTTGAATGAAAATTATTTCATTTCACAAATTCGATACATTACACTCAATACCTATTTCCCATTTACCACTTGATATGAAGAAAGTAAGCAAAAACCATTAGTGAGAAGAAATTTTGAGTAACGTAAAGAGACAATTATTCTACACCAGATAAGCATGTTACCAAGACGTTCGCGGCGAACATTTTGAACAAATCCTACATTGACATTAATGTTTTGTTTGTTTTTTTTTAATGATTGAGTAATAACCAGTATTACTTATTAAGTTTTAAGTGTAATTTACCGAATTTGTGAAATTAAATAATTTTTATTTAAAACGTTGATTTTTGCAATAAATCTGAAAAAACTCAATACTTCCGAAATAGTTGAAGATAGGTATAGGACATTGTGCATGAATTGTGTCTAGAATTCTCTGAAGAATCCAAAAAATAAATAATATACAGGGGGTTGCATTCGAAATAAGAAAGTTGGTATTGGCCACGGTCACATGGATCTCCCTATATAATATTATTTTTTTGAAAAATATGCGCATTTAAAATTACAAATCGATGTGTCCGAGCGTTTTTCCCAACACGCCCTCATTTATTCGTTATCGAATTTTGTGCATGAATTGTGTCTAGAATTCTCTGAAGAATCCAAAAAATAAATAATATACAGGGGGTTGCATTCGAAATAAGAAAGTTGGTATTGGCCACGGTCACATGGATCTCCCTATATAATATTATTTTTTTGAAAAATATGCGCATTTAAAATTACAAATCGATGTGTCCGAGCGTTTTTCCCAACACGCCCTCATTTATTCGTTATCGAATTTATTCCATTTGGCTGTTACACTCTGTATGTGATATAAAATTTTTTCAATGAACATGCATCTTGAAATTTTGTTAATATGTTTTTATTCAGAAATGGTTGTTAAACTAGGATTACGACACGGTGGAAGAGAATCATAGACACTAATCGAGGTTTTGGATTTAATCTACAGTTTTGTCATACGGTGCAATCGGCTCTAAGATATTTTTGTTAAATATCTATTTATATGTATCGTGTTCCTGTTACTATCTCGAAATCTAGTCGGTGTAGCTCTGCAATGAATATCCATGTCTACAAATTATTTGAAAGGGCAGCAAAATTGTCAATTCTCTGAGGAAAGAATTTATTTACTAATATAAGATTATTGGCTGGAAATTAGTATAACTATACCTACCTAATTAGATGATGTAATAGTTATATGAACAACAAATGGAAACATTTTGAGCCTGTGTTCGGAGAAGAATGTTCCAGAATTGGAAATATTTTTATTTTCCAAAGTGATTGATTCTACTTGGAATATGAAACTCTGTTCGATTTTCGCTTTTCTCATAATTATTTTTTCGTGAATGTAAAAGTCGGTCAACCTGTGGTCGGAGAAGTATTCAATAAGTGTCGATTGAAGAAACTCTTAATTAAAATTCAACTTACTCCAACGAACGGTTCCGGAAATAACCTCGCATGGGAGAGAAACAGAGTTTTTTATTCAAACAAAACAAAAAATGTAGGGTAAGAAGAAGTAGGTACAAATAAAAGACTCACCCTGAATAATTGAAGAGAAGCAACATCTTCACAATGATAATTTATCCGACATTGAAAACAATCCCTCATTTCTGTATAAGACCCCAAATAAATAGAGACTGAAACATTGCTTCAGGAAATATCATTACTTATCCTTTCCTTTAATGACCTATACGCGTATGCTAAAGGAGGCAATCGTCCTACCACAAGCCAATTATGCGGTTCGTTTGCTACTGTATACTCACCGAACCCTTTTTTGTGACAAAAAAAGGTCGACAATTCGGCTAATTTGTGGCATATGAATCCTCCCAAGCAATGAATAAGGTCCTAATTCTAAGTTTTTTACCTGTATCAACCTGGGTTAATTCTCATTCGTCATGAATAGACGCGAAAGCTGAAGTGGATAGTTAAATGTGGATTCTTGTTTTGTTTTGCTGCGTCAAAAATAACGCATGAACAAAAAAAGGACAGATCATTTTGATGATTCAATATAGTTTTATCATATAGGTACAGGTTGTATTTTCAGGTGAGACTTTTCTTTCGACAGATGATAGAACTCATCAAAATAAGTCATTTTACCAAAAATTTTTTATAAGAAATATGCCCCTGTTTCGAGAAAATGAAACTAGATTTTTGTTTAGTTTCTAGGTGAATTTGAAAATTCCTCAGTCCGAACCTGCTCCCTGGCCTCCGTAGTTATTAATATCTCTTGTTTTTTGTCTTCTTATCTAACAAATTTGCAAAAAAATCTAGTGCGTAGAACAGATCATCTTGTCATATGCCGCTTTCTTATAAATTTCTCAAATTGAACATTTCATATAAGAAATTTTCGGTAAAATGACTCAGTTCATTCTGTCAAAAGAAGAGCCTCACCTTAAAATACACCCTGTTTATGCCAAACTTAAGTTGAATATCTTTAAAAGTGCAGACACAATGAAAAGAATATCTTTACCACACTGTATCTCAAAAACGAAACATTCGCGGTCCCTTGAGGTCTATCAAGTTGGCCCGGAAGTTTCAGCATTTCTTAGAAAAAAAAATTATACGGTAAATGCTAGCTAAATGCTGATAAATGCTGTAGAAAAAAATTAATTATCTTCGCTGGTGGTGGAAATATCGATTATTGAATTTTCCGGGCCAACTTATGTGCAGCCCGGAGACATCGGCATTTTTCATCGAAATGCTGACAAAGATTAATGCTAGCGAAATGCTGATGAATGCTGAAAAAAAATCGAAATATCTTTGACCGTAGTGGAAAAATCGAAGGTTGAATTTTCCGGGCCAACTTATGTGCAGCCCGGAGACATCGGCATTTTCCATCGAAATGCTGAAAAAAATGAATGCTAGTGAAATGCTGATGAATGCTGAAAAAAAATCGAAATATCTTCGACCGTAGTCGAAATATCGGTCATTGAATTTTACGGGCCAACTAATGTGCATCGGCATTTTTCATCGAAATGCTGAGAAAAATTAATGCTAGCTAAATGCTGGTGAATGCTGAAGAAAAAATCGGAATATCTTCTACTGTAGTGGAAATATCGAAGGTTGAATTTTCCGGATCAACATATGTGCAGCCCGGAGACATAGGCGTTTTTAATCGAAATGCTGACGAAACTTAATGCTAGCTACATGCTGAAAAAAATATCTTCAATCGTTGTGGAAAAATCAAATTTTGAATGATTCGGACCAACTCATATGCAAGAAGCAGTGGAAAATTATCTTTAGAAGAAAAAATGTCAGTGGAAAATTGGCGCGGTGAGCGCATTGTAAAGAAAAATCGCCCTAGGAAATCATATTTGGAACCGCAAAAGGAATGGGCTTTCATCAATCTTGCAGATGAATCTCAAATAATTCCAATTGGTTTTTTGAGAAATGCTAACGCAAGTGATTTGGAGCCGATTAAAATTGATAATTCGAAATATATTATAACCAACACTTGTGCGACAGATTGTCGCCTGCAAATTCTATGTACAGCATATTGTGATTCCTCTGAGTTCAATTACAAAATAGAGAACTGGTGTGAAGTTGAACGGACTATTACTGATAATTTTCTTCTGCGTATTCTCCAAAAGCTTGTTACAGGAAAAATTAGTGCTCAAGTATATGAGCTCCGAGGTAAAATTGTGAAAAAAATTCATGGAGAAAAAGGAACTTTTGATGCCGAACAAATTGAAGTTGCTCTTCTGCATAAGAGAACACTTGTAGAGCTTCTGCATAATCTTATGAAGGAAAATGTCTTGCCTTGGTGCAAAACTACTGAAGTACTATGTACTGTGTGTAAATCTGAAGAATTAATTAAAACGGCTTCAATTCCAGTGAACAAAATGTGTGGTTTTGAAACAAATCCTCATCTTTCACTTGAAGGAAAAAAAATATTCTGTTCAGAATGCTTAAGCAATTCAAAGGAAATAAATTACAAACTGAATGATTTCTTGATATTCCTTGAATGGACGGATGAAAAGGGATATGATATAGAATGTAAACTCTCTGATATACCTAATGATATACATACAGGGTTATCATAATAATCCCTGCATTAGACTTTTCTCGGCTTCTATAAGGACAAGATTTCTAAAATTTGGCACACGACCGTTTTTCAAAGGGGGAAATCATGCTAAAATATTTTCATCGAAATCGCACTTCCGGTTATACCGGAAGTGACCATCAGCTTTGGTATTTCAAATGGAACTAACTATTTTTCTTACCAGAAATGGATTCCTCTTTGAATTTTACACATTTTTTATTTGAAACATTTTTACGTAGTTGTCATGGTTACGAAGATATAAGGACTTCTATGAGAAAATGGCCAGATGCAGAGGTCCGCGAAACGTATCATAGCATGCATGCTATCCATAATAAAGAAACAAATGAAGGATCTTACGAAAATTCAATAATTTTGCTTAGTATTGCTTGGCTATCGAATCATGTTGTTCCATTGGAACTGTCACAATAAATTCATATTTCTGAGAAATTTCAAACTGCAATAACTTCATTTTTTCAAATGGCATATGCCCATATTTTTTGTACAGAAATCGACAGAAAACTTAATTACAAACATTTTTTCCGAGGATTCCTTATGTCCATCTTCAATCGTTTTCTGTACAAAAAATATCATATTCACGCCCCCCAAAAATTCTATAGATATGCCAATTTATCTGCGACGTACATAACTTTTCCAGAGAAATGTTTATACATATGAATACGGAGTCTCATGTCAACTTACACCAGTTGCATATAGGCTAATCATCGACTTTTTAACTACTGTCGAAGATAATTTTACTTTTTTTTCAGCATTTATCATCAGCATTTAGCAAGCATTAAGTTTCGTCAGCATCTCGTTGAGAAATGCCGATGTTCATCAGTTGGCCCGGAAAATTCAATGACCGATATTTCCACTACGGTACAAGATATTTCGATTTTTTTTCAGCATTCATCAGCATTTCGCTAGTATTCATTTTTTTCAGCATTTCGATGGAAAATGCTGATGTCTCCGGGCTGCACATAAGTTGGCCCGGAAAATTCAACCTTCGATTTTTCCACTACGGTCAAAGATATTTCGATTTTTTTTCAGCATTCATCAGCATTTCGCTATCATTAATCTTTGTCAGCATTTCGATGAAAAATGCCGATGTCTCCGGGCTGCACATAAGTTGGCCCGGAAAATTCAATCATCGTTTTTTCCACCACTAGCGAAGATTATTAATTTTTTTCTACAGCATTTATCAGCATTTAGCTAGCATTTACCGTATAATTTTTTTTTCTAAGAAATGCTGAAACTTCCGGGCCAACTTGATAGACCTGGTCCCTTGCTTATGGGACTTTGTCCCTCAGAATTATGCAAGAAATCTCCTCTCTTCTTTCAAACCTGCTGATGATGTGCATATTTTGATTTCTGAAAGAATGTGTAGATATTGAAAATGATTTCCATGTCGTCAACTTTATGTGATCCGGAATTAGTTAATTTAGTTAGTAAACTCAACAAATTTGAAAGAATTCATTCATTCGAAAATTTCATACATAATCTCAATTTCAATTCTATTCATTTTTATAGACTAGTGTGTTAGGTTTTTGACAACCAAAATGTTGTATTTTCCATCAAATTCCAATCAATCAGAGAACGAGTTTGTGAATACTTCTCAATGTTATTAAAAAACTAGACTATCAATTCTCATTAGAATCTCAAGGTAGATGAACCGCTTAAATAAAAATCATATTCGTCTGATATTTGGTCATTATCATCACAGCGCGCTTCGATCAAAATGAATATTTCTATTTTTAGCATTATGGCATTATGGACATCACGGATATGTTATTACCTGATTATTTTCTATTTCATGTTCACATGGTATCTACCTCCTATTACTATTCTCAGTTTTCACAAAAACTGGGACCCAATGAGTCCAATGCAATGCAAATGTCATTGTCATATCGATTTTAAAAAGTTTGCAATGGTATACGAATTCAATTAATACTTCTCTTTGTTTCTAGGTGTCTCGATATCTCAAAATTGGATATGGACCCCACCTTGATTGCTATGGATGGCAGTTGGTTTAATTGTGTACAGTGTAAAAAGAGTGTAAATTAAATTTTGCATATCAAATTTCTGTTTGTATGCCAATAATTGTGATCGCTATGATTCAGTGTAAATGTATAAATTTGTGACAATACCTCTAGGTTAAGTATGTAGAAAAAGATAAAAGAAATATATAAAAAGTAAATGAGGTTTGCTGTGCTTACCGTGTGTATCAAATAAATATGTTCATTATCATCATTGCTTCTCATTTCAAATATTATCCTAGATGAAATGTAATGATTGAAAGTAGCAAAAGCAAAACAATAACATTAGAAAAGTCGCCAATAAACAAATGTCATGGAATCCCCAAAAAATTCTTTCTCTGTTTTTTGGATATCATAAAATATCTGATAATACCAATTTAGCATTCTAAGCTATGTCAAAAAGTCAAGCCGAATCGTTAGTAGGAATTGAGCTAAAATAATGAGAAAAATCGAGGTTCTACAGGTGTCCTACTAGGAACTTTACATACTCCTACCAAATATGTATATTGTATGGGGTCAATCCTCAGGATCACGAAATGACCACTTCGAAATGTCTCCCATCTTTCCTTGCCAATTACAGGATGAAATTTCATTCGATTTTATTTCTGGTACTGTACCTGTGTCCGTGAAGTTAGCACCCAAATTTTCGAAAATGAAGGAAATTTTTTTTACATTCGTTAGTAACCCGTTAGTAACTATTTGTAACCTCAAAATTTTCTTCTGTAGCTCAAGGGAACTCGTAGAAATCGCCGCATTCCGCTGGGTGCTAACTTCACGGGCATCCACTTCTCTATTTTTTGCGAAAAAAAAATACGATTGACAAGTCTGTCGTTAGTAACTATTTGTTACATAAAAATTTTCGTTTGTAGCCTAACCCTTACTTAAAAAATTACACCCCTAGAATGCGAAGTTAGCTCCCTTATTTTCGAAAATTTACAAATTTTCTATTTCATTCGTTAGTACCTGGTTAGTAACTTTTTATACCAAAAAAATTCAGTTTGTAACCTAACCCTTACTGAAAAAATGACACACCTTACATGCGAAGTAAGCACCCGTATTTTCGAAAATGAAGAAATTTTTTTGCATTCGTAAGTAACTCGTTAGTAACTATTTGTAACTTCAAAATTTCCGTTTGTACCTCAAGGATACTCATAGAAAAACGCCGCATTTCGCTGGGTCCTAACTTCACGAGCATCCACTTCAATATTTCGCGAAGAAAAAAATATGATCGGAAATTCCCTCGTTAGTAACTATGTATTTATAACATAAAAATTTTCATTTGTAACATAACCCTTAATGAAAAAATGACACCTCTTGAATGCGAAGTTGGCACCCACATTTTCGAAAATTTACAAATTTTTTCTTTCATCCGTTAGGATACTCATAGAAAAACGCCGCATTCCGCTGAGTGCTAACTTCTTGGGGATCCACTTCCAAATTTTTCGCGAAAAAAACAATATGATCGGAAAATCCTTCGTTAGTATCTATTCGTAACATAAAAATTTTCGTTTGTAACCTAACCTTCAATGACAGAATCACACCCATTTTCTTTCATATCCAACAAAAATATTAAAAAAGTTTAGGCATCACAAAAAATTACAGATGAAGTATCATCAAGATCAATAGTATAGTATTTGAGAATTCTGAAGAAATTCCCGAATGGTTTTTCCATTGTCGATTGGGTTAAAAATATGAATTGAGTGTCAAAATTAGTTCATAAATAAATGCTATCGAGAGCAAAACACTATAGTTTATTTGCAAATGTTCAGATATCAGAGGTGTTTTTTTCTCACTGAAGATTAGGCTACAAACGAAAATTTATGTTACAAACAGTAACTAATGAGTTGCTAACGAATTTAAAACACATTCTCGAAAAAGAGGGTGATGACTTCGCATGTTAAAAGTCTCGCTTTCTCATTAGATAATAGAACAAACGAAAATTTTTAAAGTGCATAGTAACTAACGAGTTACTAACGAATGAAAGAAAAATTTCTTCATTCTCGAAAATGTGGATGCCCGTGAAGGTAGCACCCATCGGAATGCGGTGTTTTTCTTCAAGTACCCTTGAGGTACGAACAAAAATTTTTTTGTTACAAATACCTACTAAGGAGATACCTACTTACGAATTAAATAGAAAATTTTTAAATTTTCGAAAATGTGGGTGCTAACTTCGCATTCTAGGGGTGTCATTTTTTCAGTAGGGGTTAGGTTACAAACGAAAATTTTCCTGTTACGAATAGTTACTAACGGAGGACTTGCCGATCTTATTTTTTTTTTCGAGAAAAATTGAGAAGTGGTTTTTCTATGAGTATCCTTGAGTAACAAACGAAAATTTTTAGGTTACAAATAGTTATTAACAAGGTACTAACGAATGCAAAAAAATTTCCTTCATTTTCGAAAATGTGGTTGCTAACTAGAACAATTAATACTACAATCAAGACTATCAAGAGTGTCGATTTGATTTACAATTTTGGGTCACGATTTTCAGTTAGGGGACGTTACAACAGGGTTTCTATGCATCTTTGTCCCAACCAAAGATACGGCGATGCGATTGCTACGCTCCCTCTTCCCTCTTAGTTATTGGCCTCGCATGACGTGACAAGACCCGCCAGTCGCCTCAATACGAGAGAGACGCGAATAACGAGTTATTTTATACAGGGTGGCCAATTGAAAACGAAACAGACGCGATTACAGACGAAATAAATTTTTTCGATAGAAATGCTCGGACAGGTCGATTTCTGTTTCGAGGGGGACAACTTAAGATGTAGGTTACGGACGCATAGCGCTTCATCCCTTGCTACTACAACCCTCACCCCCAATTTTTGAATAGGGAAGATGGGGTGAGTGGTACCTCATTTGAAAGGTATTACTGATTTCAGCACAGTAATTTTTTCATTTTATGCATTAGTTCTCGAAATATTCTTAACTAAGTATTTGAAAATGAAGTGGTGTTTTCATGGCACTTGTAGTGTTTTTTTGTGAAAAATCGACATTTTGAGCTTCAAAACAACTATGACTGTGGCTTCCTTCCTCCAATCCACTGACATAGAAATCTTCAATCAAGATGTCGAACAAACAAAGCGTATTGCGAAGGAGCTCAATCTTGCTGAAACTCAATCTAAATTATCTTCGATATAATTTGCAGTATTTCCAATAACATGCGGTAACACTTGATCGATAGAAATCTCCAAATAGTTCTGAAAGAAATTTTTCCTTCAATAGAGATACCCCTTAGTGCATTGCTTACGAAATGCCTACAGGAGGGATATTTTCCGGAACAACTTAAAAAAGCCAAATTAGTTCCTATATACAAAAAAGGCGACAGGAGTTCCTCGGAAAACTACCGACCGATCTCGGTGCTTCCTGTTCTGTCAAAGCTGTTCGAGGTGATTATGAGAGATAGAATGGTTGGCTTTTTCAGAAAACAGAAGATTTTCAGCTCCGAGCAACATGGCTTCCTGACGAATAGATCGGTGGAAACAGCAATCACTGAAATTGTCCAAAAAATAAGTGAATCCTTCGATAGAAAGAAGAGATGTAGTCTGCAGGCATGCGATCTGTCAAAGGCTTTTGATAGCATCAAACATTCAGTGTTGCTGGAGAAACTGGAATTCTACGGTATTCGAGGAGTGGCACTGGACCTGGTGAGGAGTTATCTCACAGATAGAGTGCAGAAGACGTGTATCGGGGAGAAGTCATCATCGTGGGAGAGAGTAGGTCACGGTGTCCCACAAGGATCGATACTGGGGCCCATCCTGTTTGTGATCTACGTCAATGACTTGCCAGCAAATGTAACAGCAGATCAGTCAATTCTATTTGCCGATGACACCTCATTCTTGAACGTTGGAGTGGAATATGAGGAATTACATTCAAAAGATGAAAACACAATGGACAATGCAAAGTTGTGGTTTGATGCAAATGGCTTGTTGATGAACACCGAGAAAACTCAGAAGCTCCTCTTCGAAACCAAGCCGTCTTCCGATTGCTCCTTGAGACTCCTTGGGATCACGTTGATGCCCAGCCTGAGCTTCTCACTCCATGTCGACATGCTGATTCCGAGACTTTCGAGAGCAACTTATGCTGTAAGAAGAATCAGACAGCTGGCAGGACCCGAAGCAGCAAAATTGACATATTTCGGACACTTCCATAGCGCTCTCAATTTTGGCGTGCTCTTTTGGGGAGATTCTCCTGAGAGCATCAGGATATTTCGAAAGCAGAAGAACGCTTTAAGAGTGCTGTGCGGGGTGAATGGACGTCAAAGCTGTAGGGGATTGTTTCCGAGGGAGGGTATACTTACTTTGCCGTGTATTTTCATACTTGCCTCCATCCTTTTTGTCTATGATCATAAAGAAATACTGGAGAAGAACAACTGTCATCATGAATATGAAACCAGAAACCGTGATAACCTCAAAATCCCATATCACAGAGTGAAGGCTGCTCAATTGAGTGTGAACCACTTAGCTATTAAGTTATTTAATAAGCTACCTTCCAACCTGAAAATGGTCGATAGGAGACAGTTGAGGAAGATGCTCAGAGATATGTTGATGGAGAAGGCCTACTACAGTACCCAAGAATTTTTCGATGATTCCCTAGGCTGAGAGGTCCGTTTCAGTGTATATTTGTTCTATTGACCGTGTTTTTGTACCGTTATTATAATGTGAACTTGTTCTATACATATTATGCTTTTCTGACTCCCCATGTAATTTTGATGGGTCAAAAACTTATTTACATCTATTTTTTGTTGTAGATAAGTAAATAAATAAATAAATAAATAAATAAATAAAATAAATAAAAATACGTACATATCTCTAATCAGATTACTAGGTAAGAAAATCAAATCATTAATGATGCCACAGAAATATTCCAGTCCCAATTCGTGAAACGATTTCCGACTTAATTATGAAGTGTTTTCTCAGTTGGCTTCAATAATGTTTTCATTTTGTTGATTATTGAATTCATATCTTTTTCAAAAAAATGAGAATCGATAATTTTTTATTCATTACGAACAGATCATTAAGTTGGCTTACTGGTTCTTTGACATGTGAATTATTCTTAGTTTTGAATCGAGACTTGTATGTGTTCTAATTCATTGTTCGACATGGTTTATTCAATTGCAGAGCGGGTGGAAACAATTTCACTTTTTTTTGCAAACAATCAATGTGCGAATAGAACCGCAGAGTTCTTCAATCAACGACATTTAGATAAACATGTTAATAGGAAGTATGTTTTGGAATTAGTGTCAAAGTTTCAAGAAACCGGGTCCGTGGCTAATAAAAAACGAAACTTGGAAAGAAATGAAGCAGCTGAAGTAGCTGTTCTTGGACAGATTGCTCTGAATCCAATGACGAGTACGAGGCAGCTAGCACATGAATCTGGTTTTACACGAACTCGAATTGCAAATATTTTGAAGCATCATAAATTCCATCCTTACAAAATCCATCTTTCACACGCACTAAACGAAGATGATTTTGACCGTCGTGTTGAATTTTGTGATACAATGAGTGAACGAGTAACTGCTAATCCCAATTATCTGTACAATGTTTGTTTCTCCGATGAGTGTTCGTTCTTTCTAAACGGCACAGTAAATCGACACAATTGTCGTTATTGGGCCGATGCTAATCCGAGATTGTTCCACGAAGTTTATATTCAACAACCACAAAAACTCAATGTTTGGGCTGGAATATTTGGTGACAACATTGTCGGCCCGTTCTTTTTACCTGGTAATCTTACTGGAGATATGTATTTGGACTTATTGGAAAATCACATTGATCCAATTTTGACGGAAATTATTGAAAACAATGCTGGAAATTATGTGGAAGATCAGATTGTGTTTCAGCAGGATGGAGCTCCTCCACACTACGCCTTACCAGTTCGAGAATATCTGGATCAAAGATTTCCAAATCGGTGGATTGGAAGAAGGGGTCCCACTGAATGGCCAGCCAGATCGCCAGATCTGTCACCACTAGATTTCTTTCTTTGGGGCCACTTGAAGAGTAAAATTTACTCTACACAGCCCGATTCCATAGAAGATTCAAGAAGACGTATAGTGAACGAATGTCGTCAAATCACTCCAGAAATGCTGCAAAATGTGCGCCATCGTTTCGAACAAAACTTATTTCATTGCATGGAAGCTAATGGTGAACAATTTGAATATTTAATTAATTGATGTGAGTTTTTGATAAATTATTTACGTGAAAAATCTTATTTCTTAGATCACTACTTCAAATCGTTCTGATACCGTACAGTTGGAGAATGATTTCAGTGAATAAAACAGCTAGTCGAACATCTGACCCTAGTAGCATTAACACGTACGGTATGACTTCATTTGCCCAGTGGTAGATGTTTTGCAATTTCAAATACAAGTACGGAAATTTTGGTGTTTCGGAAGCACGAAATGTCAATTATTCGCAAAATAGTTATTTAATCAACTAGTTTATTAATCGCTAAATTGATAAACGAGTTGATTACAAGATTTTTCCGTCGACCTCATCACGAATTGAATGAGAATTCTGGATTCAAATAAATTTTTATTTTGCATAATAGACAAATTTGACATGATGTAAATTGTAAATGTTCATTTCGATATATTAATATTTATGCTCCCTATGGAACAATTCAAAAAAATCATAGAGGGAACATTGGTCATGTTGTGACATTCTGTATAGTTTACATTTAGTTTGCATTTATATCATTACCTATGATATCCGATAAGGAAAGTGTGGAGAAAGTGGAGGTTGAAGTATTATTTACTTGGCAAGTTTTTTCACCTGAAATTTCTTCTGCAGTCTATTTTATTTTGAATGGAGTTGTCAATATATCCTTCTCTGACAGAAGTTGTTGATTTCCAACCAAGCTCGATAGTGCTCTGACTGAATATTTTATGTTCGGTTGCCATGACAATCATGCATTAATAAGAAATCATGCATTAAAATAGGTCATTAATGGATGATTTCGAGTGCGTTAAAATGAGCTTTTATTCTATGGTCGACGGAAAAATCAATTTAAGTGATAAAATTAACTAACGCATGAATATTTCGAAAATTAATGCATAAAATGAAAAAACAATTACTGTGCTGAAATCAGTATAAAAATACCTTTGAATTGAGGTATCACTCACCCCATCTTTCCTATTCAAAAATTGGGGGTGGGGGTTGTAGCAGCAAGGGTTGAAGCGCTATGCGTCCGTAACCTACATCTTAAGTTGTCCCCCTCGAAACAGAAATACACCTGTCCGAGCATTTCTATCGAAAAAATTTATTTCGTCTGTAATCTCGTCTGTTTCGTTTTCAAATGGCCATCCTGTATATTGTTAAAATGAGGGATTGCCGAGTATTTTCAGTAAAGAAGGCAATAGCGTTGCTTTGGTATGCATGTTTGAATTAAATATTTTGGGCGTCAGCTAGTCCCTTGTTTTGAATTACGTCGCCGTATCGTAGCTGTCGCGTCGTGCGGCAAGGGCGTCGCCAAGGGGGTGGGGCAGGAGGAGCAGCTGCCCCCCCTGGATTTCAAATATCCCTTGAAAAGTCATGAAATAATAGCATGATATACGAAAATCAGTTAATTTTTTTTATTCTGATTGTTTTTTGCCCCCCCCCCATAGCTCAGAGGCTGTAGTGCAGCCTACAGACGAACAACTCAGTTGACAACTATGTTGTCAAGAATGTTGTATACCATACGGGAGTGAAGATAGCGGTTGTCGACCAGGTTGTAAACATCATTTCAGTGGAGGTTTCCGTCGGGTGATCATTGAATAGTAACCACTAATGGTTCAGTCTAAACTGATGTGTCAGTCTAAACTGACCCTTCTTTGTCCTAACTCTAACGAGATACCTTATCGTCATAATTGATGACTATGATGTTTTTGTACAATTCAGTATTGCAATCGAAGATTTGCCTAATTCTAACATACTTATTGTGCTTACTACCTAACCTTTGGCCGCGAATTCTTGGCCAGGTTCACGGCAAGAATTCTTGGCGCGATACGCGCCATGAGTGTGGAGCCGTGGAGCGGGCTTGTAGATGGAACATTTGTGCCTAGGCGCAAAGCCATAAGCCCGCTCCACACTCATGACAAATAAGTCATCCACACTCACACAAATATTCGCACTTTGGTTCGCGGCATCATCGCTGTCTACGAAGACTTTTCACCTGTTTAGCCAGCTATAAAAAAGGTTCATTCTGATAATAATCAAGAAATTTTCATTCAATTTATCTGAATCTAATATAATTTCACTTTATTGCTACATGAATCATTTATTTCAAAAGCGAATAAAGTCAGTGAACAAGCATTAAATCATTACTGCGCAGGTAGCGCGAAGCGGACGCCTGTGAGTGTGGATGGAACATTTGTGCTCAGGCGCGAAGCCTTTATCAAAGAGTAGATACAAGAGAGATCACTTAGGCTGGGCGCGAAATATTGGTTCGTCGACCTTGAATTTTACTACAACAAAGAGGAACAATATAATACTATCAAATCTTGGAGTGTCATAAATGAGAATACTCTTTGGTGGTGAAAAATAACCTCTCTAGAGATTCAAACTGTCAACAAATAACAAAAGAAAACGTCGAAATTGGATTTCAAATGCAAGGAATCTTTTATATTCATTACTAGCTGGCCCGGCGAACTTTTTTTCGCCTAAATGATACCTATACCATAGCCATCTTTATCTTAAGAAGGCCGTGCCTATACTTACTGTGGATTTCACAAATCGTAATCACCAGTGATCGGAGATCAACGGCTTGGTTAGATTTCTGAACTGTCAAATCGAGTTGATTCTAGATCAAGCTCCGATCACCGGTGATATGCTTTGTGAAACCCCCGTTAAAGTTGTATAAACTTACCATTGCTATTTTTTCAAGCAGGAGATAAATAAGGCATAATAAAAGTTCTGTCAAATGTCATCTGTCGAAAGTCATCTGTCTACTGACAAATGTCATCTGTCAAATGTCATCTGTCATCAGTCAAACGTCAAATGTCATCTGTCAACCGTCATCTGTCCAATGTCATCTGTCAACCGTCATCAGTCAACCGTCATCTGTCAACTGTCATCTTTTCCACGGATATGAGCTGTCACACAAAACAGAAATACAAAAATAATATGTCAATTAATAATTATGGGCAATTTCGAATTCAGTTATTTCCGCAAATATATTTATTACCCAAACATAAATCAAAAACATTTCAGAAATATAGAGAAAAGATGAGAATGGACAACTCACGATTGATACTGATCGTCAAAATCCGATTTACTTGACATTCCGGTGAAAATTCACTGTTCCACCAACTTGAGATCTTTACCCGCTTTTGATCTGATAATAGCCTTCCATGTTATTATAAGTTCTATGCAAATTACATCGCCATTCATACTCTAGTCTATACCATTTCTGAATTTCCTAGACTACTTCATGGCTTATATCTTCACAACGTTCTATTTTATTATTGCATTTCTATTTAATACCGTGGAACTTCGTTCTACTACAATACTACAATACTGTGGTTCTACTACTATTAATCCCCATGGAATATTTTTATACCGTTGGTAAGACCTACTGCACTTTTAACTATTCACTTGACATGCGATTCTGTGGAAGAAAAACTAACCTCCTTTGTCCAAATGTCAAAACCTATTTAAGTATTCTATGATTGCTCGATTGGTGGTAACACATAATTCTATGGGTGGTAAGAAAATGGAAGGCTTTTTTTTTCCTTTCTGTAGGATATTTTTGGGAATATTTTGTTATATATACCTTGCCCTAACAATAATAAACACAACAAAAAAAGAATTGTCCAATTTGGTGCGATCGTTTGAACAATATGGCATTTCGAAGTTTTGAACCAACCATAGATCGCCTTTTATTAATATAGATTCATGATGTCCGTTAATTATTTAATAAAACTGGTCGCTTTAATATTTAACTAATCCATAGTGACCCAAATGAGGAATTTCTGCGAGTTCTTATGTAATGTATGTTAAGACTTTCTGCTTGGAGAAATTATGTGCCCAGGTCAAAAGCACGATCTTAAAACATATTCACTCAACAATCAAATTACAGTGATCTGAATGAGGTAAAAATGAAGTGAAAAATGTATAAACGAAATCTTGAAATAGTATATTTCATTACTAGTCCAGAAAGTAAGCTTTTTCCGTGCGCGCGCGATGTGTTCCCGTGTGAGGCGGAGCCGAACACGGGAACTCGTGCAAGCACGGAAAAAGCCTTTCTGGACGTGTAATGAACGATATTTTTCATTACACCTCTCTGAAAACAATAACACGGGAAAAATTTTCAGCAGAAAGCATTTCGATATTGTGAAACAATAATTATTCAAAACACTGACATCTACTGTCACGCAATCGTTGCTCTGTGTCTCTGCATAGGAATCATAGGATGCATCTATGCCTCAGCGCACCGTAAAACTTTTTGCGGTGCGGCCGCACGGAAAAGTGTCATTTTCGATGTTCTAAATCTACATGTTATTATAGGGTTTTCTGTGCGGTGTAATGAAAAAGTATTTGTTTCAGGCAGAGCCTTTTATTATGAGAAAAATGGTTAATTTTGAAGTGAATAACTCTCACAACAAATTGGATTCTAGACAAGGAATACAGTAACAATCTCTTTTCCTAATGTTTTTGGAACCACAGCTGGACTTTCTTGTGTCAGTGTTTCCTTAATAAAAACCAGAAGACTTCACGATATTCTTTCTTGCAAGCTACATGTCAACATGTGTATTTCAACTAATAGGAAGTGATACTGATATTCAGATATACAATTGTAAAATAAATCATTTAATATGATCATCCTAAATATATTTTACAAATCTGAAGTGTCTATTGCATGATCCAACAATTAATTGATCACTTTATGAACACAGTTATCACCTCATTGATTAACCTTCTTCAGAAGTTTAAATATCTATATATCTATATTAATAAAAGGCGATCTATGGTTGGTTCAAAACTTCGAAATGCCATATTGTTCAAACGATCGCAGCAAATTGGACAATTCTTTTTTTGTTGTGTTTATTATTGTTAGGGCAAGGTTTATATAACAAAATATTCCCAAAAAATCCTACAGAAAAGAAAAGAAGCCTTCCTTTTTCTCGAGCAATCATAGAGTACTTATGTAGGTTTTGACATTTGGACAAAGGAGGTTAGTTTTTCTTTCACAGAATCGCATGTCAAGTGAATAGTTAAAAGTGCAGTAGGTCTTACCACAGAATACCTAACAACGGTATAAGAATATTCCATGGGGATTAATAGTGGTAGAACGAAGTTCCACGGTATTCAATAGAAATGCAATAATAAAATAGAACGAGAGAAATGGACTCGCTATTTTTGATAAAATAGAACGTTGTGAAGTTATAAGCCATGAAGTAGTCTGACAACGGTGCATTTCATTTTCTTGAAGGGTAGGAAATTCAGAAATGGTATAGACTAGAGTATGAATGGCGATGTATACTATTATTGTGTAATTTGCATAGAACTTATAATGACATGGAAGGCTATTATCAGATCAAGTTGGTGGAACAGTGAATTTTTACCGGAATGTAAAGTAAATTGGATTGTGACGATCAGCATCAATCGTGAATTGTCCATTTTCATCTTTTCTCTATATTTCTGAAATGTTTTTGATTTATGTTTGGGTAATAAATATATTTGCGGAAATAACTGAATTCAAAATTGACATATTATTTTTGTATTTCTGTTTTGTGTGACAGCCCATATCCATGGAAAAGATGACGTTTGACAGATGACGTTTGACAGATGACATTTGACAGTTGACATTTGACAGTTGACATTTGACAGATGACGTTTGACAGATGACATTTGACAGATGACGATGACGTTTGACAGATGACATTTGACAGTTGACAGATGACATTTGACAGAACTTTCATTATGCCTAATTCATCTCCTGCTTGAAAAAATAGCAATACAACTTTAACGGGGGTTTCACAAAGCATATCACCGGTGATCGGAGCTTGATCTAGAATCAACTCGATTTGACAGTTCAGAAATCTAACCAAGCCGTTGATTTCCGATCACTGGTGATTACGATTTGTGAAATCCACAGTAAGTACAGGCACGGCCTTCTGAAGATAAAGATGGCTTTGGTATAGGTATCATTTAGGCGAAACAAAGTTCGCCGGGCCAGCTAGTCTTATATTAATAAAAGGCGATCTATGCACACAAAAAAGACTGTGCTAACGGCAATAGTAGATATTTCATTGACATCGTTTCAGTTGGCCCAATAAAACTTCTTGTTATATCAATAAATTATTTTTGAAGTAATTAAATTCAGATAATTCATTGAATGATACGGCTGTCATTCAATTATAGTCATAATAATATTGAAATAAGGAAGAACTGCATATTCGTTAAATAAGACTTCTATTTGAATGAATCGATCAGAATAATATTGAAATAAAAAAGAACTATATTTGCTTTGAATACAACCTATATTTGAATGAATTGATTCATTTCATTCAATAGCTAAAAAAAGTAACGGAACAATAACTAGATTTATTCCAATGAAGCCTATGATTGATTCAAAAATAGTAAATAAAGCTACGAAGACGACGGCATCAAGACAAGACGCGACAGGATTTTGATTTAGTATTTAGTTGCGTGTTGCGTGTGTGTGTGTTACTGCGAAGAAAGAGTTTGAAAATGGAAGAGCTATTGAATAAGTGGGGAATGGAATCTCTAGTTCCACATTTTCAGGGTAAGTACCTTCATATTCATATAAAAATGTCTCAAAGACTTCTGTTTTATTGTGAATGTGTGCCATAAACGAAAGACAATCTAATAATGGTACTTATTTTACCGATAGTTGCTAGGATGTTAGTTATTTCACTATTTCTACCCTTTAAGTTAAAACTTGGTGCACCATCGCTTTCGAAGGAGGGACATCCATTTTCAAGATTAAATTGAACCAAATCTTAGTGGTTGCTTTTGATATACCTGGGCCTGTTTCATAAAACAAGTTATAAGTTAACAGGCAGATATTCTGCGAGTTGTAAGTTTTTTGTCCAATATCTGCTCCATAAAAATAACTAACTAAGAACTAAGGTAACAATACCGATTAAATTGATTCGTAAAATTGTAATCCAACTAAAAGTGGGAGTAGTATTTGGTGAAATTCACTTGTTTTTAATGTGCATTACTTGTAAAATTGTTTTTGTTTTTTTATGAGACTGGGTATTGATCATACAACTGTGTCCCACAGTTATCCACTACTCACAGAGTTTGATGTTAGTAAAAATTTTATTAAGTCTCTAATATTCATTCTATTTTCAAACAAGCTTTTGCTTATGTAGTTTTTTGAGGTTTAGAAAATCGAAAAGAAAAATATCCCTTAAGATCCCTATTTAATATTGTCGCTCATTATCACAGTACCATAACTATGTTCAAATTAGAGGAAATAAGTTATTGTTTTGTTATGAATATTAGTATGTTACTGTTTACTTATTGTTATTGTGTTCTTGAGACAACATTTATGATTTTGTTGATAAAATAATAAACAAATGTGAAACATTCAAAATAGTATTATTTGATACATCTCATCATTCAATCAATAAATTAAGGAGTTAAATTAACAATAATAAACTTTCAATTCAAATATAGTTAATATTTCTAACAACTGCATCATATTGATTCAATTGATGTAGTTTCTATCTCCAATATGAAGTTTATTTAAATCAAAATCAAGCATTCATTCTTTTTATAGTAAACTACCTTTCAAGAAATTACATCTTGTTTCAGTTTTAATATATCCTACATTTAAAACAATCCAAATGTATAGTTATTCAATAATATATTTATTCTCCTGAAATATTATAGTTAATCGATAGAGAAAAAGTTGGGTTTGTTTTAATTGTTTTCTTTCATTGAAACTAACTAACGCTTTTCTTGTCCCAAATATAGCATTTCATTGAATACTTTTACTGCTTAGATAAAATCAATGAGACCTATAATTGAATCAAAAATAGGCAGCATTGGCATAGGAAGAACAAGATAAGCATTGAATTAAATATAGTAATCATTCAGGAATAGGGAATACAGTATATCATTGATTCAATGGTTATGCCATTGTTTCTACTAACAGTGTTTTTTGTGTGTGGTTGGTTCAAAACTTCGAAATGCCATATTGTTCAAACGATCGCACCAAATTGGACAATTCTTTTTTAGTTGTGTTTATTATTGTTAGGGCAAGGTTTATATAACGAAATATTCCCAAAAAAATCCTACAGAAAAGAAAAAAAAGCCTTCCTTTTTCTTACCACCCATAGAATTATGTGTTACCACCAATCGAGCAATCATAGAGTACTTTATATAGGTTTTGACATTTGGACAAAGGAGGTTAGTTTTTCTTCCACAGAATCGCATGTCAAGTGAATAGTTAAAAGTGCAGTAGGTCTTACCAACGGTATAAGAATATTCCATGGGGATTAATAGTAGTAGAACCACAGTATTGTAGTCAGGTATTCTGTGGTAGAACGAAGTTCCACGGTATTCAATAGAAATGCAATTATAAAATAGAACGTTGTGAAGATATAAGCCATGAAGTAGTCTGGCAACAGTGCATTTCATTTTCTTGAAGGGTAGGAAATTCAGATATGGTATAGACTAGAGTATGAATAGCGATGTATACAATTATTGTGTAATTTGCATAGAACTTATACTAACATGGAAGGCTATAATCAGATCAAAAGCGGGTAAAGATCTCAAGTTGGTGGAACAGTGAATTTTCACCGGAATGTAAAGTGAATGTGACGATCACATCAATCGTGAGTTGTCCATTTTCATCTTCTCTCTATATTTCTGAAATGTTTTTGATTTATGTTTGGGTACCTAATAAATATATTTGCGGAAATAACTGAATTCAAAATTGCCCATAATTAGTAATTGACATATTATTTTTGTATTTCTGTTTTGTGTGACAGCTTATATCCGTGGAAAAGATGACAGATGACGGTTGACAGATGACATTTGACAGATGACGTTTGACATATGACGTTTGACAGATGACGTTTGATAGATGACGTTTGATAGATGACGTTTGACAGATGACATTTGACAGATGACATTTGACAGATGACATTTGACAGATGACATTTGACAGATGATATTTGACAGATGACATTTGACAGATGATATTTGACAGATGACATTAGACAGATGACATCTGACATTTGTCAGTAGACAGATGACTTTTGACAGATGACATTTGTCAGTAGACAGATGACTTTTGACAGATGACATTTGACAGCAGTTTCATTATGCCTAATTTATCTCCTGCTTGAAAAAATAGCAATGGTAAGTTTATACAACTTAAACGGGGGTTTCACAATGCATATCACCGGTGATCGGAGCTTGATCTAGAATCAACTCGATTTGAAAGTTCAGAAATCTAACCAAGCCGTTGATCTCCGATCACTGGTGATTACGATTTGTGAAATCCACAGTAAGTATAGGCACGGCCTTCTTAAGATAAAGATGGCTATGGTATAGGTATCATTTAGGCGAAACAAAGTTCGCCGGGCCAGCTAGTATATTAATAAAAGGCGATCTATGGTTGGTTCAAAACTTCGAAATGCCATATTGTTCAAACGATCGCAGCAAATTGGACAATTCTTTTTTTGTTGTGTTTATTATTGTTAGGGCAAGGTTTATATAACAAAATATTCCCAAAAAATCCTACAGAAAAGAAAAGAAGCCTTCCTTTTTCTCGAGCAATCATAGAGTACTTATGTAGGTTTTGACATTTGGACAAAGGAGGTTAGTTTTTCTTTCACAGAATCACATGTCAAGTGAATAGTTAAAAGTGCAGTAGGTCTTACCACAGAATACCTAACAACGGTATAAGAATATTCCATGGGGATTAATAGTGGTAGAACGAAGTTCCACGGTATTCAATAGAAATGCAATAATAAAATAGAACGAGAGAAATGGACTCGCTATTTTTGATAAAATAGAACGTTGTGAAGTTATAAGCCATGAAGTAGTCTGACAACGGTGCATTTCATTTTCTTGAAGGGTAGGAAATTCAGAAATGGTATAGACTAGAGTATGAATGGCGATGTATACTATTATTGTGTAATTTGCATAGAACTTATAATGACATGGAAGGCTATTATCAGATCAAGTTGGTGGAACAGTGAATTTTTACCGGAATGTAAAGTAAATTGGATTGTGACGATCAGCATCAATCGTGAATTGTCCATTTTCATCTTTTCTCTATATTTCTGAAATGTTTTTGATTTATGTTTGGGTAATAAATATATTTGCGGAAATAACTGAATTCAAAATTGACATATTATTTTTGTATTTCTGTTTTGTGTGACAGCCCATATCCATGGAAAAGATGACGTTTGACAGATGACGTTTGACAGATGACGTTTGACAGATGACATTTGACAGTTGACATTTGACATTTGACAGTTGACATTTGACAGATGACGTTTGACAGATGACATTTGACATTTGACAGATGACGATGACGTTTGACAGATGACATTTGACAGTTGACAGATGACATTTGACAGAACACATACGGGAATTCGTGGGATTGGAAGAGTTTGAAAATAGACACTATGTCATTCCATTAAGCAACGTTTCGTAACTTTATTTTTGTTACTTCATCAGGCTCTACAATATAAAACACACATCTTTATTACAAGAAATAAACAAGCAACATGAAGTCAATACAAACAACATATATACATACCTCGGAAGCGGCAAATGTCCGTCAAACAGTCATAAATCATAAATATTCAGAAATTACGGATATTATTCGAATAATTTTCAATGGCAGCCGACAGTTGTAAACAAATAATTCCAAGTGAGTACGCAGATCGCGCAGATATATTGAAACCTGTTCTTTCAACATATTTTCTTCGAGCTGACCGGACTTCACCACTTCCTTCATGCAATGAACGTTCTGAATTTAAAAACACTCATGAATTAAAAATCAAAAATTGGAATTACATCGATCGACAAACATCTAAAAATTGTAAAATGAATTGTAAAAATGAGTGTGATCGATCATCTACTATTTCGAGAGTACAAATTGAGGATATTATGATAAATTGCACTCAAACCTAAGCAGTCTGTTCTCAAGTTAATATTGTCGGTTGAATGAATCTGCATCATCTCCCCTATATTGCGTTTTAACCAATTTGACTCTCTATCCAAAACCACCGTTTCCTCAAAGTTAAAATTGTGTCCGGTTTCAAAGTGATGTAATGCCAGCGCGGTTTTATTTATTTTAGTTTGATTATGGTTTTTACAATCATTTTTGTGCTGATTTATTCGCGACTTTAAATATTGTTTCGTCTGCCCTACATATGATTTATTACAGGTGCACGGTATTTTGTAAATGACGTTGGATTGATCATTTAGCGGAACTGGGTCTTTCAATTTCGTGAAGAGAATGTTTGTGGTTTTCACACTATGATACGCTAGTTGGACATTTTGATTGAACATTCTGTTGATGTTTTGCGATAGACCTTGTATAAAGGGAAACCGAAAGTATTTAATCACTGAATTAGCTTCTGAGTTCTTAGTCCGTTCACGTTCAACGAAAAAAGCATTTATGTGTTGGCTGACAAAGGATTTGGGATAATTATTGTTTCTAAGGATGGTTTTGATTTTCACTATGTTGGAATCGTGATAGCGGGAGTGGCTTAGGTTAACCATTCTGTTCAGCAGACCTTTGATTACGGCCGCTTTGTGGGCAATTGGATTATTTGAAAGATAATTCATTATTCTACCCGAGCTTGTTGGTTTTGTGTACCAGTTGGTTACCAGTTCGCCACTCTCAACTCTAACAACCTCCACATCCAAAAACGTTATTCTCTCGTTCTTTTCTTTCTCCATGGTGAACTGCAGATTCGGATGAAAAGAGTTGAAACAATCAAGGACCATGTCCTGGAGCCCCTCGGGTATGGCCGTCATTGAATCATCTACATATAACCAGAAAAAAGGTACCTTGAATGTTAAATTTTCCAGTGCGAAAGAAACCAGTTCGTCCATGACAATATCAGCAATCACAGGGCTTAAAGGATTTCCCATGGCGCTACCCTCTAACTGAAGATAGATTGTTCCCTCAAACTGAAAATAGCCGGACTCCAGACAGAATTCGACCATCTCCATGAACAGCCTATGTGGAATGGTGGTGTAGGCTGAAATAAATTTCCATCTTTTTTTCAGCACTGTGAGAACAAGGTTTTTTGGTATGTTCGTGAACAATGATATTACGTCCAGAGAGACCAATCTATAATCTGGTGGCAGTCGTTCATTTTTCAGGTTATTCACGAATTCAAAGGAATTCTTGATTTTATGCGTGAAAGTTGTTGTGAAAGGTAGCAAAATTTGATGGAGGAACACTGCCAAACCATAGGAAGGTGCGTTGATGCAGCTGACAATTGGCCTGAGAGCGAAGGAATCCTTATGAGTCTTTCTGAGACCATATATTTTGGGCGGAACCGAGTTGTGAATCGTTATCTTTTTGTTCTGTGTTATGTCAATGTATCCCTCCTGAAGCAGCAATTTTGCAAAGTTGTTGACGCGACTTTGGTATATTCTAGTTGGGTTCTTTCGCACCGCCTTGTACACGTTGTTGTCAGCGAGTAATTCTGCCATTTTTTCTCCATAGTCGTCCTTCAGCATGAGAACAGTGGAGTTACCTTTGTCAGCTCTACTTACTAAGATGTTTTGGTGGTTTTTCAAGAAAGTTTTGGTTTCAGCAACGTCCCTCATAAGTGTATTATGGGATTTTGGCATTTGATAAGTCAAATAAAAATTGGTTAGAAAATTAGTGGTGCGTGCTCTGAGGCTATTTTTCTCCATTTCGTCTTCGTGCTGGCTTGCGATGCAATATTCCAGGTCTTTTATTATCCTGTGGATAGGAATGTCCTTTTTCTGTAGGGGCAAACCGAAATTTGGTCCTAATGCTAAGGTTCTTTTGACCGGATCGGGTAGGTCTATATTTGTATAGTTGTAAACGAATCCACCATGATTGTCTACGAGAAAATTGCAACTGTCAACCTGTAAACTCTCAATTTTTCTGATATTTCCCTTTCTGATTTGTTGGAATTTTTTCTCGAATTTTCTAGTGTTGATGTTTTTTGCCTCTCGAAATATGTCATCCGGAAGCAGTGTCTTTAAACGGTGTACTAGCTGTTCAATCGAATGTAGAAGTTTTTTGTACTTCCACACGGTTATATCTATTTCCACATTCAAAACTGTCTTTTTAAAGTTTGTGGAGATGTTCTGAACTCTGTTCCTGAATGGATGTTTTGTAACAAGTAAAGGTACTAGGCAACCAATGTTGTCAGCTATGTGCTTGGGAAAAATATTTCTGGATCTGCACTGTAACAAAAATATGCGTCTGTTCTTCAGCGAAGCGAGTTTTACCAGGTCATTCGACCAGTCCTTCAGCAATCTGTGTTGTTCACTGCCATAATTATTCCTAATATTCTCGAAGAACCCCATTTCGTAAAATTCAATTAAAGTTTTTGGATGTGGAGGTTGTTAGAGTTGAGAGTGGCGAACTGGTAACCAACTGGTACACAAAACCAACAAGCTCGGGTAGAATAATGAATTATCTTTCAAATAATCCAATTGCCCACAAAGCGGCCGTAATCAAAGGTCTGCTGAACAGAATGGTTAACCTAAGCCACTCCCGCTATCACGATTCCAACATAGTGAAAATCAAAACCATCCTTAGAAACAATAATTATCCCAAATCCTTTGTCAGCCAACACATAAATGCTTTTTTCGTTGAACGTGAACGGACTAAGAACTCAGAAGCTAATTCAGTGATTAAATACTTTCGGTTTCCCTTTATACAAGGTCTATCGCAAAACATCAACAGAATGTTCAATCAAAATGTCCAACTAGCGTATCATAGTGTGAAAACCACAAACATTCTCTTCACGAAATTGAAAGACCCAGTTCCGCTAAATGATCAATCCAACGTCATTTACAAAATACCGTGCACCTGTAATAAATCATATGTAGGGCAGACGAAACAATATTTAAAGTCGCGAATAAATCAGCACAAAAATGATTGTAAAAACCATAATCAAACTAAAATAAATAAAACCGCGCTGGCATTACATCACTTTGAAACCGGACACAATTTTAACTTTGAGGAAACGGTGGTTTTGGATAGAGAGTCAAATTGGTTAAAACGCAATATAGGGGAGATGATGCAGATTCATTCAACCGACAATATTAACTTGAGAACAGACTGCTTAGGTTTGAGTGCAATTTATCATAATATCCTCAATTTGTACTCTCGAAATAGTAGATGATCGATCACACTCATTTTTACAATTCATTTTACAATTTTTAGATGTTTGTCGATCGATGTAATTCCAATTTTTGATTTTTAATTCATGAGTGTTTTTAAATTCAGAACATTCATTGCATGAAGGAAGTGGTGAAGTCCGGTCAGCTCGAAGAAAATATGTTGAAAGAACAGGTTTCAATATATCTGCGCGATCTGCGTACTCACTTGGAATTATTTGTTTACAACTGTCGGCTGCCATTGAAAATTATTCGAATAATATCCGTAATTTCTGAATATTTATGATTTATGACTGTTTGACGGACATTTGCCGCTTCCGAGGTATGTATATATGTTGTTTGTATTGACTTCATGTTGCTTGTTTATTTCTTGTAATAAAGATGTGTGTTTTATATTGTAGAGCCTGATGAAGTAACAAAAATAAAGTTACGAAACGTTGCTTAATGGAATGACATAGTGTCTATTTTCAAACTCTTCCAATCCCACGAATTCCCGTATGTGTATTAAAACAAGGAAGACGAAAAACTTTAATTGAATTTGACAGAACTTTCATTATGCCTAATTCATCTCCTGCTTGAAAAAATAGCAATACAACTTTAACGGGGGTTTCACAAAGCATATCACTGGTGATCGGAGCTTGATCTAGAATCAACTCGATTTGACAGTTCAGAAATCTAACCAAGCCGTTGATCTTCGATCACTGGTGATCACGTTGTGAAATCTACAGTAAGTATAGGTACGGCCTTCTTAAGATAAAGATGGCTATGGTATAGGTTTGACGAAACAAAGTTCGCCGGGCCAGCTAGTAACTGAATATGCTGAATATTCAATAAAATGCAAGGACACCAAAGGTTTGTCAGCATCCAAGATATCATTGTGAAAAGATCATATACCCGGAAGATAAAATTTTGGTAATCTGTTATTTATCAGTTCCACAATCTTCTCGCCTAGTAAAAAAGGATAGAGGCGATAGAGCGTTTACTCAAAAATAGATTCATCACTACCAAATGAACGCAGAAATAATTTACCAAATCGTAAACTGTATACATTTCCTTTGTTGCTTTTGCTTTGACAGTGCTACTCACACTATAGCTTCTTCTGGGGCAACAAACCCCAAACTTGGGCTTTAAAGTTCTCTGGGAATTTTATTTCAGAAATTCTTGAAAAGCAGTAAGAACAACTTCAAAGTATCATGTTTATTAATTACTAGCTGGCCCGGCGAACTTTGTTTCGCCTAAATGATACCTATACCATAGCCATCTTTATCTTAAGAAGGCCGTGCCTATACTTACTGTGGATTTCACAAATCGTAATCACCAGTGATCGGAGATCAACGGCTTGGTTAGATTTCTGAACTTTCAAATCGAGTTGATTCTAGATCAAGCTCCGATCACCGGTGATATGCATTGTGAAACCCCTGTTTAAGTTGTATAAACTTACCATTGCTATTTTTTCAAGCAGGAGATAAATTAGGCATAATGAAACTGCTGTCAAATGTCATCTGTCAAAAGTCATCTGTCTACTGACAAATGTCATCTGTCAAAAGTCATCTGTATACTGACAAATGTCATCTGTCAAATATAATCTGTCAAATGTCATCTGTCAAACGTCATCTATCAAACGTCATCTGTCAAACGTCATATGTCAAATGTCATCTGTCAACCGTCTTCTGTCATCTTTTTCACGGATATGAGCTGTCACACAAAACAGAAATACAAAAATAATATGTCAATTACTAATTATGGGCAATTTTGAATTCAGTTATTTCCGCAAATATATTTATTAGGTACCCAAACATAAATCAAAAACATTTCAGAAATATAGAGAGAAGATGAAAATGGACAACTCATGATTGATGTGATCGTCACATTCACTTTACATTCCGGTGAAAATTCACTGTTCCACCAACTTGAGATCTTTACCCGCTTTTGATCTGATTATAGCCTTCCATGTTAGTATAAGTTCTATGCAAATTACACAATAATTGTATACATCGCTATTCATACTCTAGTCTATACCATATCTGAATTTCCTACCCTTCAAGAAAATGAAATGCACCGTTGCCAGACTACTTCATGGCTTATATCTTCACAACGTTCTATTTTATAATTGCATTTCTATTGAATACCGTGGAACTTCGTTCTACCACAGAATACCTGACTACAATACTGTGGTTCTACTACTATTAATCCCCATGGAATATTCTTATACCGTTGGTAAGACCTACTGCACTTTTAACTATTCACTTGACATGCGATTCTGTGGAAGAAAAACTAACCTCCTTTGTCCAAATGTCAAAACCTATATAAGTACTCTATGATTGCTCGATTGGTGGTAACACATAATTCTATGGGTGGTAAGAAAAAGGAAGGCTTTTTTTTCTTTTCTGTAGGATTTTTTGGAAATATTTCGTTATATAAACCTTGCCCTAACAATAATAAACACAACAAAAAAAGAATTGTCCAATTTGGTGCGATCGTTTGAACAATATGGCATTTCGAAGTTTTGAACCAACCATAGATCGCCTTTTATTAATATAGATATAGATTTTCCATTTGTTAACTTCATGTGTAGTTACACGATATACATGTATCTAAAATACAAATTTAAAACATCTCGACATCACCTTATCAAGCGTGATCATGAAATCAGTTTTAGGCTGAAAAACCTGTAACCTTAGTTGAACTTAACTGCAGAAGATTTTGCTTAAGCAATATACCTTTTAATATGAACAGGAAGACCTTTTTTGATAGGATTTTAGAAGTTTTATAATAATGAAATTGCTTTCTCTCCTTCTATATCTATTTTCACTGGAATAATATCAGTCAGTGTACTGGGCATAGATTATGTTGTTTTTTACCAGCAAAAAAAAACCTGAAATAAAAATATAATATATTTGTTGTCACAACATAAAACATAACCTAATTGTTCCGTCAATTTCGTTCTTCGCGGACAGAGTAAATACTGGGAATACTGGGATGTGATTGGCACCCCTCGTTTAGACCTCGTCATTCACAAATGACTTTCAAGGTCAAACAAACGATGTTCGCGATTTCATTCATAAATAGGGGGAGTGAGGTCAATTGTATCTACTCTTTGCCTTTATCGCGGGACAGGAGACCGCAAACGAACGGAGAAGTCCGCGAAGCACGAATGTGACACAAGAAAGTTATCCACATTCACGTTCGCGGTATTGGCCGAGGTTCTTGCCATGAAAGTGGAACGGGCTCTTGACGCGGGAGAGGAGACCGCAACGAACAGTGAAGGCCGCGAAGCGCGAACGTGACACAAGAAAGTTATTCACACTCACGTGCGCCGTGCGCTGTATTGGCCGAGGTTCTTGCCATGAGTGTGGAGCGGGCTTTTGGACCACAGACCAACAAGACGTTCCACTCATCCTCCCTTCAATTTAGTAACCAAGATTGGTTCGCGAAACACCATACTCCAGAGGTCTAGTACATTATTAAGCCCGCTCCACACTCATGACAAGAACCTCGGCCAATACCGTGAACGCGAGTGTGGGGGTAACTTTCCATTCTGTCACGTTCTTCGCGCTTCGCGGCCTACCCCGTTCGTTGGCAGTCTCTGTCCCGCGTCAAAGGCATTGCGCCTAAGCACAAATGTTCCATCACACTCACAGGCGTTCGCGGTCCCTGCGCAGTAATGATATGATATTGTTCATTGTTTATCCTGATTACTCCTAGGTCTCCTGAGGAGACCCCTCTGAAACTACAAACTACAAGCTTCGAAGATTGTAACTTGTGCCGAGTTCGGAGTGAGCAGTTGTGTTCTGTGTAGGCTTTGTTACTGTGTCCTTACGCCACCTTAGGCAGAGCACTGTTAATTTTTGATCCAACAGTGGGAACGGTGGCCCCTACCGAGACTAGAAAATTTCTTCCCTAGCTCGGGATTGAACTTCAGACCTTTAGGTCCTAATTCCAACGCTCTACCACTGAGCCAAGGGCACTCATTCATTACTGACTTTATTCGTAAATAAATGGTTCAAGTAGCAATGAAGTGGGATGAGATTAGATTCAGATGAGTAGAATGAGAATTTCTGGATTATTATCAGAATGAACCCTTTCTATAGCTGGCTAAACAGGGAAAAGTCTTCGTAGACGGCGTGAATGCCACGAACCAAAGTGCGAATATTTGTGTGAGTGTGGATGACTTATTTGGCCGAGAATTCTTGGCCAAGTTCACGACAAGAATTCCTGGCGCGATTTGTGGAGCGCCCTTCCTTATATTATAAGTGGAACAATCAGATGGCATTGATATGCGATGGCTAAACCAGAAATGGGATAATTTATTGGAGCATGTCATTGGAGAAACAACGAAGCTGATGAATGAAAATATTTAAGATTATTTCGGCATCTCGTATAGAACACTAAGAATGAATTTCATGGAAAAAGTTACAACAGAATGACCCTGTTGAGTATTATTTTTATATGATCAGTATTAAAATAACACAATTCAAATTGCATTAGTGTGATACCATCGCTGCTCCGTTTCATATGCAGGGTGTTCCACTTAAACTGGACAAACATACAGGGTGTTTCACCATAAACTGGACAAACATATATAGCCGTGTAGATGACACCGAGGAAGTAATTTTTGCCTTATGACCTATACCCCGTTTTCGACGCATAAGCGAGATTCAGGGTGTTTAATGTCAACTTTGAGCAATATTCTGATAACTGTGGTGAGTTATGCGTGTTATTTGAAATAACGGTTACTGGTAACGTATTTTCTAGTGCTCAATTCAATTGTGGTGTAGAATTCTGAAAAAAAAATTCAAAATGGCGGAAAGCCTGCAAAGTTTGAATTTTTTTTCTCGGTTACCAATTTCGAAAGCACTTTTTCAACGTACCCGATTTTCTAAGATTTTCCGTGAAAAATGTTTTCAAAATCCGAACTCAACTTGTTTTTACATGTCTTCAGTGAAAAAAAAATTTGGCCGAAATTGTTGAAATTTTCCATGGTTGGACTATCTTTAATTCTGAATACTTGGGTGAGAACAGAATAAAAAAATATCAATCGGTTTTTTTTTGTAGCCTTCCAAAGATTACGCTCGGAGAACTTTCATGATTTTTATTCAAAAAACTGGAGGCCGTACGAAGGCCAAATTGTGGCTAATGATCTGCCAGAGTGACCCGGACGGAAATATGAATTTATGAACCAAAAAAAATTTTTTCAAAAAACTTTGGTAGGATTCGAACTCTCTACGAGTATGGATTTGGTTTATTTTAATCCTATAAATTTAAGTTACCGGAGCGACGCTACTAAATCGAAAGTGGAGAGTTCGATTCCCACCAAAGTTCTTCGAAAAAAATTTTTTTGTTTTATAAATTCATATTTCTGTGCGGGTCATTCTGGCAGCCCATTAGCACAATTTTGGCCTTCGTACAGCTTCCAGTTTTCTTAATAAAAATTATGAAAGTTCTCCGTAATCTTTGGATGGCTACAAAAATAAAACCAATGGATATTTTTTTATTCTGTTTTCACCCGAGTAATCAGGTGATAGTTCGACCATGAAAAATTCCAAACATTTTGGGCGAAATTTTTTTCACTGAAGACATGTAAAAAAAAAGTTGATTTCGAATTTAGAAAAAACTTTTTCACGGAAAATCTTAGAAAATCGAGTACTTTGAAATAGTGCTTTCCAAATTGGCACCCGAGAAAAAAAAATTCAAACTTTGCAGGCTTTCCGCCATTTTGAAATTTTTTTTTCAGAATTCTACACCACAATTGAATTGAGCCTCGAAAAATACTAAGATGTGACCAGTAACCATTATTTCAAATGTCACGCATAACTCACCACAGTTATCAGAATATTGCTGAAAGTTGACATTAAACACCCTGTATCTCGCTTATGCGTCGAAAACGGGGTATATGTCATAAGGCAAAAATGACTTCCCCGGTGTCGTCTACACGGCTATATATTTTTGTCCAGTTTATGGTGAAACACCCTGTATATAGCCGTGTAGACGACACCGGGGAAGTCATTTTTGGTTTATGACATATACCCCGTTTTCGACGCATAAGCGAGATACAGGGTGTTTAATGTCAACTTTGAGCAATATTCTGATGACTGTGGTGAGTTATGCGTGACATATTTGAAATAACGGTTACTGGTCACATCTTAGTATTATTTAGGGCTCAATTCAATTGTGGTGTAGAATTCTGAAAAAAAATTCAAAATGGCGGAAAGCCTGAAGTTTGAATTTTTTTCTCTCGTTTGCCAATTTGGAAAGCACTATTTCAACGTACCCGATTTTCTAAGATATTCCGTGAAAAACTTTTTCAAAATTCGAACTCAACTTGTTTTTACAGTTTCAGTGAAAACAAAAATTTGGCAGAAATTGTTGAAATTTTCCATGGTTGGACTATCTTTAATTCTGTGAATACTTGGGTGAATATTTTAAGATTTTCGATGAAAAAATTTTTTCAAAGTTCAAACTCAACTTTTTCTCACATGTCTTCCTTCAGTGGAAAAAAAATTCGGCCGAAATTGTTGAAATTTTCCATGGTTGAACCATGAACCATTGAAAAATATCAGTGTTCAGAATTAAAGATAGTTCAACCATGAAAAATTCCAAAAATTTTGGGCGAAATTTTTTTTCACTTAGGACCAAAAAAAATGGGTTCGACATCTGAAAAAATTTTTTCATGGAAAATCTAAGAAAATCGAGTACGTTGAAAAAGTGCTTTTCAAATTGGCAACCGGGAAGAAAAATTCCAAATTTGCAGGCTTTCCGACATTTTTGAATTTTTTTCTCAGAATTCCACACCACAATTGAATTTAGACCTGAAAAATACTAAGATGAGACCAGTAACCGTTATTTCTAATGTCACGCATAACTCACCACAGACATTAAACACCCTGTATCTCGCTTATGCGTCGAAAACGGGGTATATGTCATGAGGCAAAAATGACTTCCTCGGTGTCATCTACACGGCAATATATGTTTGTCCAGTTTATGGTGAAATACCCTGTATATTATGTGTTTCTAAATCGGATTGGATTGGATAACATTTCTCTGTGTAACTGACATTCGTACTAGAATTGCAAAAACAATGTTCGCTGAAATATTTACGTCAACAATGAATTCGGCCTAATACAGTTAAAAATCAAAAATTAATTCAACGGAAAATATTCAACAGAACATTGTTGATTTATTTTGACACAAATGATCAATTAGGCAGTTGAATGTTTTAACGATAATAGAACCCGATGCAATGTCCACTACAAATCTCCCTGTGGGAGGAAAAATGGAAAAGGCTGACTGAACCATACACCTGCGGCTAACTAAAAATTATTGAAAACCATTAGTATATATTTGAATATTGACATTTCATAAATATTGCAGCTCTATTTTACCGCCTGTTCATTTGCATATCTGTGTTTCGAATAAAATATTTAGGTTCCCTATAGTTCGGGACATAATAATCACTTGAATTGGTTTTGCATGAAATATTTTCAAAATTTTGCTGATTAGTCAAAAGTCTTCCATCAACGTTCAATAAACACAAAACTGAAACCTAAATTTTATTAAGAGAGAAATAAAAAAAAGACAGCCAAATCGACAGATGTAGCTACGACAATATGGAATTCTATTAAAAAATGATGAAATGCTGGTTTGGCATTCATTTCGATGTGACAGAACTCATTGTAACTGATGGGTGTGCATTGAGTGGATGAGTTTATGAACGAATTTCAATTTATAAGTCATTCAGTATTGAATGGCCTTCAAGATCCCATGATTTGACACTAATTGATTTTTTTCATTGAATCATTTGAAGATTGTCGTTTTCAACACAGTTGGTTTCTTCAGGAGCTTTTCGCCTCGAAAATGTGACAGAATGTGAACATATTGAATGAAGACTCGTATAAGTACTGTTCAGAAATAAACAGCAGACAATACAGGGTGATTCTTTTTTCATTTCCCGTTTTTCCGATACGACTCGAACAGATATAGCCATTCGAAAAAAAAATTGGGCCCAATACGTGCCTGATACGATTCTCTAGAATTGATGCAAAGTTTATATTTTTCAATTGAAATTGAGTTGATACATTTAGGAAATACTCAAGTATTTGAATAAGTTGTTACAAACACAGTATTTCCTAACAAAAACACTTAATTTTGTCCGATTATTTCTGCAATTGATAAGACATATTTCTCTCACCAAAATAAGTTCCGTCATCGATTTTCCTGAAGATTAGTTTTTAAACACTAATCACTTGTTCATATTTTTCTCGATATCCCAATAATTTCTAATAAAAAATTGTTTGTTCATAAACTAACATAACTCCATTAATCAAGGTAATAGGATTGTAGCTCAATGACCTGACCTATCCCATCCATATGATATTTCACCAAACTTTTGAGAAGACGCCAGATTGTTGATTTTCTTTTCAAACGATGGTATAACAGTAATCTACCTCGCAATGCGAGGTAGCCGACGCGCAAGACAAACCATTGTTCTTTGTTCTGTACAGAGAGGAGTCTTTGGTTCTGTGTCTCAAACGCCAGTCCATTGAACGACGCATGCGTATAGCGATAACCAGCGAGATGCATTACGAATAATTTATGCGAACAGGTGTACAAACACCCAATTCAACTTGATGTGAATGGCTAAAATGGTCAAATCAGTTCTAGAACTATCTCGTGATGATTATGTGGAGACTCTCAGTGAATTAACCGTGTTGTTTCGGGTTTATAAAAGTTCAAGAGGATATTCTTCATTTGAGAAACATCGCCACAGATTATTCGGTGCTAAGTATCATTTAATTATTCATTGATCTCAATTTAATGCGTGGTTTGTATCGGCATTCATCATCAATATCTGAATTTTTTATTTTATCGACATTTTTGATATGGACCGGTAACAATAAATTTGCAATAGGAACTGTGCGTATTGATATTGATTATACTGATTATTCCTAGGTCTCTCAAGGAGACACCTCAGGAACTACAAGCTTCGTCCTTCGAAGCTCATAACTTGTTCGAGTTCGAAGAAGCAGTTGTGTTCTGTGTAGGCTCCCAGGAAACACAGACTTCTCCGCGAGCTCTCTGGGAGGTTACAATGCGACTTTTATGCGAGCTCCTACCGCGAGATTCCAGAGATCTCTATGTGAGGTTCCTAAGCGAAGTTCCCAGTGATGTACCCATGCGATATCTTGGAGACCTCGATATGCGATATCTTTGAGAGCTCTCCCATGCGATATCTCTGAGAGGTTACAATGCGACTTTCATGCGAGATCCTACCGCGAGGTCCCAGAGATCTCTTTGCGAGGTTACTAAGCGAAGTTCCCACTGATGTGCCCATGCGATATCTCGGAGACCTCGCCATGTGGTATATTTGTGTCAGCATGACTACGCAGGCCGACAAAGGGATCTCCAGCCGAAAAGTCCGAAAACGTCTCCATAAGATTTATTTACTCGCTTGTTTTGATGTGCCGCCCATCTGTACGATAGTTGCATATGTCTTCAATTTTTTACGCGGCAAGAGGGAAATATAGAGCTCAACTGAATCGGGAACTTGAACCCAATTGATAATAGTATTAAGGTTCATAGTCGCGGATCATGGACCAACCGAAATGGACGATCCATTTCGGTTGGTGTATTCTGGATTACGGAAAATAACGTTGTCTATTCGTTTCCTCAATTCCCGCTTCCCTTATTTTCAGACCATATCTTGTACTTGTATGTGTAGGATGCTCTCATTGTTCTGATTTACTGTTGAGCTAAGAGACGTTTTGTGTATAATTAGTTAAGTGTCCCTGTGCTGTACAAGGTTCGCTTTTGTTTACAATTTCGAAGAGGATATTTGTACTCGAAGGTAAGTGTTATTTTTATTAAATTCTTGAGTTTCAACCTACCACTCACCCAGTTACAGTGGCGGATCCAGCTCTCGAGAAAAGGGGGGGTCACGGTCAGGTGGATTACATACCCGCCAATTGATTTTTTTTTATCAAACACACAAGATTTGAGGGTTCGTCCAGTCCAGGGGGGGGGTCATGACCCCCATGACCCCCCCCCTGGATCCGCGCTTGCCCAGTTAGGATATATACCGTTATCATTTCTGCCGCTTATTTAGGTCTTTCTGAGTAATTCAACCAGACAACCACTGGCAATATCGGAAGTGATTAATTTACATTTATCTACTTTCAACTAACAACAGATCTTCTGATATCACTCAAAAAGTCATTCATTCTTAATAGTAATTGCTTGAATAAATATTATGAAAGGAACTTTGCAAGTCTGCAGAGGTGCAGAGGATGATAATTATGTTGTTTGCTGAAATATGTATTTAGGGTGTCTTTGCATATAAAATTTTTGTTGTTGAAATTCTATTCAATTTGTGCTCCAGAAGAACTTGTTACAGTTTTCATTCGCATTGATGAATGTATAAACAACTGATCTTACAAAAGTGCATTACTATATACATGTCATTTTCATTCTTCCAGATGTAATGAAGCAGACATGGAAAACAACCGAGAAGGAATTCGAGGTTTTTTCACAAAATTGGCTACGCCATTGTAGCCAAAGAAAGAAGAGGAAAGAAGAAAGAAACCGGATGATTTGAAATATTTTTTTATTTTTCTGTTCGTTATCAATAAAATAATAAAGATTATAGGAGTTATTCGATTGTTTAAGTATACCTTCTGTTGCTGCCGAAAATAATAAATAACTTTCAACACTGTTTGTTGTGTAGCTCAACTCAATAATATAAGCTTATATACAGATTTTTATCATATAAATAAAAGTCATACGCTAATATACAGATTTTTATTATATAAATAAAACTTAATCCATTTGTTAATCAAACAAATCTAGTATGATACACTGAAAGTACCATGATCGATCATTTCCTGTAAAAAGGTACATCTGTTCTATTTACACCTTTCTACAGGAAATGGTCGATCATGGTACTTTCAGTGTATCATACTTAATTTGTATAATTAACAAATGGAGTAAGTTTTATTTATATGATAAAAATCTGTATAGTAGCGACCTATTTAGGAACTTCTTATACTTCTCGCAATGTGACCTATTTGAGAATATCTTAAATATCTCGCAATGTGACCTATATGAGAATATCTTATACATCTCGCAATGTGACCTATTTGAGAATATCTTATAGATCTCGCAATGCGAGCTCGCATAGATCTCACTAAAGGAGGCTAATGCGAAGTTCTCAAAGTCCTCGCCGCGGGAGGTGTATGCGAACTCCTAGTGTGACTTGTTTAGTTGTTTGAGAATATCCACGTAGGACATCGCCAAGAGATCTCTGGGAGATCTCTTATGGCGGACATTTGGAGCAGATATAGAGCTCTCCGCGACCTCTCAAAGATGTCACAAAAGGCGTCACAACTTCCTAAAAAGAAGTCGCAGAGATGTCTATGGGATATCTTTGTGTTTCCTGGGCTTTGTTACTGTGTCCTTACGCCACCCTCAGGCACAGCACTGTTAATTTTCGACCCAACAGTGGAATGGTGGTCCACAACCGAGGCAAGAAAATTTCTTTCTTAGCCTCGGGATTCAACTCGCGATTTTCTGCGTCAGAGTCAATCGCCATAGCCACTTGGACGGGTACTACTAAAATGCATAATTTCATGCTTCTTAGAATTCAATTTTATCTCTCACATTTGTAAGATATTATTATATCTCTACATCAAACGTTTTTCCATCATAGAGATTTCAGTCTTGACAAAGTGGATGAACCTTCTGACAACATTGTTAACTCTTATATGGATCAGAGAGTTAACATATTTCAGCCATTCTGTGATATTAAAAATCCAAGGAAGCATCCAGATTATTCTTATAATTTTTGATTGTTTCGTCAAATTTTATCGGGTGAAATTTGAAATAACTTTAAAACGAAGCGTTTTATCAAAAAAACATAGGAATTATTTTATTTTTTTGAATGATTGAGCCTTTCGAAAATATGAAGCGTTTATCTTTTTCAAGTGGTTTGATGTTAATTTCGCGTGGATTTATGAGTCAGCTACGCTGTAACTTTTATGACAGGAAAAATATTGAATAAGAGTTGATTGAGGAATATGCACCATGAAGAGAGTAAACAATCAACCATTCAAAATAACGGTTCTGAAGATATGAACAGAAATGTGTTTTTTTATGGATTTCAGTATTCTCAGGAAAAACTTATTCTCAAGGAAATATCTGGTAGAAATGTTTCATGGGGCAACCCTGTATACTTGGCGAATTACACGAATCGTTATCTTGTCCAGAATAATGGGGGAGTCATGTTTTGCCAACGATAAATATTCATCAGCTTGAAATTAATATTTGTCTAGTTTCCAGGCCTCGCAGCCATCAACAGAGTAAACTTTACTCAGAATAGTTCCAAAAGGGAAGAATGTCATATCTCAATTAAAATAAAATTGAATGGGTCATGAAATGGACCATTAACCCGAACTATTCTCTCGCCAAATTTGGTCCCTCATGTGGAAATAAAGAAATCTCTTGAGGAAAGCTGTGTGAACAGAAATATCCCGCCGATTTCCCCTAGTGTGAGTATGCAGACCGCACTATCGATTTTTCTTGCATACAACGTGGACACTACTTTCAGAACAAATCATAATTCTTTGGATATTGTATGGCAAAAATCATCAATTTTTGTCATGAGTCACAGGGAACAATAACTTGGTAGAAATTTTCTGCGCAGAATACTTTTCATTCAGATTTATTTCCGTTGCCGCTAAAACTATGATTATAATGATAATGGACCCATTTACTGGTAGACCATAAATAGTATTCAGCCATGGTCGATGCCATGTTGAACAAGGAACAATACAAATTTACTACGTCAGTACGATCATAAAATACCAAAGATAACATGAGGTGAAAGTACAGAAGAAAAATGGGTGAATTTCACTGACATGAAGTTATGAGCTTTTGAGCTCACCCATCTTGTAAATTGATCCGTCTTTTGTATATAGTTATTGTTCACCGCGACCTCGATGTCTATTTTGCCCCTAATGCCGGCCATCCACGAAGCGACCGATCCGAGCGTTTTATGACATTTTATGAGACCATGAGCGAAAAGAGTCTCTGTGATTGGTCGGAAGCTCATTAAATGTCATTAAAGGCCATAAAACGCTCGGATCGGTCGCTTCGTGGATGGCCGGCATAACAGAGAAGTTCTCACCAAGGAATTTACAGCTTGCCTTCCAGCCTCAGAGATCTAATGAAATTCAATATCTGCGAAGGTTACAACGAGGCTAGTTCCTCACTCCTAAAAGTTTCTTGCCCAAAGAATTCTTTCCTTTGGCTTACAATGGCAAGGCATGCGGTGACTAGGTGAACAGGAGTTTCTTCTGGGTAAGAGTGATTGGCGTTAGTGCGCCCTCTCTGGCAAGCATATCGGCCTCTTCGTTTCCTTTGATTCCTGAATGAACCCAGATTAAAGAAACTTATTTTTCTTGCCTACCCCATTTTTTCTTCGGCACTACCAAATCAACTTTGAGTGTGTTTTAGGTAAATTCACATTCAATAATCCAACGAAAATAAATTTCACAACAGCTGTCAGAAATCTTCCATAATCCTGGATATGTATAGCAAATATTGGGAATTTTTTTCGTTAATAATTCGCTAGCCTTTCATATGGTTCTGTTTCAGCGATCTGAACGAGGTAGATATACAGGGTGGCCCACCCCAGACGCGGTTCTCATTTTGAGGCAGTAAACGAAGTCATTTTGAAAATTTCACATATACAGGGTGTTCGATAACAAAGATATAGACCAAAGTTACATTTTTTTAAATGGAAAACCCTATATATTAATTCAAAAATTGAATGGCAAGCTCAAATAATGATGAGTTTATAAAGACCATTTTATGCCTTAGAAGAACCATTGTAGAGAAAATGGCGAAAAATCGAAAAAAATGAGTATTTTTAATTTGCAATTAATGAATAAACCCTTCAAGCCAACGAGACAGACAGTGTTTTTTCGTGTAGACATATTGGCTACCCTTATGCAGAAGAAAAAAATTTAACTCTGGAATATACTGAGTGATCATAATTAATGTTCAAACATTAACTACAAATAATGGTCAAAAACTTTCTTATTTCAAATGGCACACCCAGTATTTCTGTACCTTGTTGAACGTAAAAATTAATATCGAAACTATCTTCATTGTGTTTCCCTATACCTAAACCTAATAGTTTTCAAGTAATTCCCGATTTTTAATTCAACTAGTTAACCTACTATTATGATTAGCGATATTCATAAGTAATATCATAAGTGCATCCAATTTTTCCGAACAAAATCGAAAAAACACGTTGCTAAGTAATATTTTAACAAGAAGCATGAGTGCAGGTGGCAACAAAAATCCGAGTCGAAGACGAGGATTTTTGCACCTGCACGAATGCTTTTTGTTAAAAAAATATTACTTCGCACTGTGTTTTTTCGATTTTTTTCACAGGAAAAATTAGATGCACGAATGGTATTTGACAAGACTATTTCTTGAGTAACAGATTATTCTGGATGCATCTATGTATATATTATTAATTTTCGTTGACAACAACTGTCAAGTTTTGCCGCGGGTAAACCCGAAAAAACTGCTGACAGCTGCTGCCAAACAATTTTTCCATCTAGAAACCATTTGTGATTCAAAATTGCGCGTTTCTGATTGGTGGAAATTAAGACGAGGGAAATAGTCATAGAAATATTTGGAAATATTTGTGGGGAAATGATCACAATATTATTTGAAATCTGAAAAACTCATATGAAGATCTCAATAATGGTGTTGCGGTCACGCAAGATTTATTATTTCTTTATAAATGATCAGGTATCTATTTTCTGAATATCGATTCTTTTTTCAATTATTTTCAAATTAATTTTGCCTAGAAGGTATTAAGTGTCATTATCATTCAATCTTTTTCGGTACATGCCCTTAAATTTTTCTTTATTCTTATCGTTTTGAAGTTAAGCCATACGTTCAAAGAATCATGTAACAAACGATTCATTTAAAAAAATATTTGCTCAGGCGATGAACTTTTGATTCTTCATACTTGTTATCTCCAATTGTTGGATTGAGTATAAGTAGACTCAAAGATTCAACGATGTTCACAAAATACCTTCAAATACTACCTTACTACTGAATAACTGAATGTCCTTATGCTGGTGAAACTCGTTCCACTCGGTACTCAACTCACTCTCTGGCCAGAGGTTCACTATCACAGATCTCTTTTGAAAATCTCTAAAAGTCTTCAAAATATTGAAAATGTGAAGAATAGGGAAAATGTTGGACTGGAGCACAGGTTCATAGCCTGAACAAATATTTTTTCAAATGAATCGTTTGTTACATGATTCTTTGAACGTATCGCTTAACTTCAAATCAAAACGATCGGAATAAAGAAAAATTTAAGGGCATGTACCGGAAAAGATTGAATGATAATGACACTTAATACCTTCTAGGCGAAATTAATTTGAAAATAATTGAAAAAAAGATATTCAGAAAAACAGTAGATACCTAATCATTTATAAAGGGAGTTAAATTTTTTTCGTCTGCATAAGGGTAGCATGTGTCTACACGAAAAAACATTTTCTGTCTCGTTGGCTTGAAGGATTTATTCATTAATTGCAACTTAAAAATACTCCTTTTTTTCGATTTTTCGCCATTTTCTCTAGAATGGTTCTTCTAAGGCATTAAATGGTCTCTATAAACTCATCATTATTTGAGCTTGCCATTCAATTTTTGAATTCATATATAGGGTATTCCATTCAAAAAAGTGTAACTTTGGTCTATATCTTTGTTATCGAACACCCTGTATATGTGAAAACAATTTTAAATTGTGCATCTGATTGTCCTCTACATTTCACGAAAAAAAAAATTTCAAAATGTCCTCGTTTACTGCCTCAAAATGAGAACCGCGTCTGGGGTGGGCCACCCTGTATATTATGTCATAAGGCAAAAATGACTTTCTTGATGTCATCTACACGGCAATACAGGGTGAGTCTTTGACTGGTACATATATTCTAACTGTAGATTCCTCTCATCAAACGAAACACTTTTTTCCCCACACCATCCGTCGATCCATTAAAAAACACTGTTCTTTCTATATCTTCGGAACCGTTATTTCAAATGTCGTATTTATTAAAAAAAGCCTTATCTTTTTCTTTAAAAAAGGATGCAATTCCTTCAAAGTATATGCATAAAAAGAATTGAAGAAAAAGGTTTTGCTTGGAGGAGTTTGCTTTGCAGTTAAAGGTTACCTATATATATACGTTCGCCGTATTTATAAAAAAGGGCATTTGCTCAAAAACTAAAAGATTTGCTTCCAAAACATAGATCTAGGTTCACAACTATTCTTCTCACTCTTTTCGTTGTGAAAAGCCAGCCCAATTTGGAGAAGGATACGTCAATCGCTGTACTTTTCACTCCACTTATACGAAGCATTTCCTTGCAAGGAAAAGGCGGAGATTATGAATACGAATTGAAGCAAAAACTTTTACTTCTACCTTTTACTTGTAAATGAATGCTCCATTTTTATAAATACGGACTAATAATAATATGTCTCCCGGTATGGAAGTTACAATGTAGCCGATTCATGAATTCACGCAAAAATACATACTACAAAACTAATTAAAAAAAAAACGGTTTATGTTTTTGAAAGAATCAATAATTTTAGAAAATTAAAGTATTCGTATGTTTCTTCAATAAAACGAGTTATTTCCAATTTTAATTATGAATTTTGACAAACAAATAAAAAATCTCGCGAATATTCTGGATGCTCCCCTAGATTTTGAATATCATAGAATTGGGAGAAAGTTAATATGTCTCTGATTGCAGTACAAGTTAACAAATTTGTCAGAATGTTTATCAACTTCATCGAATTCGAAATGACATTTTGCCGGCAAAATTTCTCGATTGCAATATGAAAGTTTATTGCTGGCAATTTCGCGAATTACACTAGTATGAAATTCACGAGCCATCAGGCAAGTGCTGTTGGAAAAAATGTCATGAGCGAAATTGTCGAAAAGCAACAAACTTGAATATTAGGTACAAGAGAGAAATTTTACCTGCTTGAATTTCATCGCGAGTGGTATTCGACCGAGTATTCGACACGACTATTTCACGAGAAAATGTGTCTAACACATCGAACATTCACTTTTATAAAGTATCTCGGTTTGCCATGAAATTCTGATACATTTCACCGTGTATGTTTCGAAAATGTTGGGTTATAGTCATTCTTCTGTCAGTTGAACGAGCAACGTTGCCTTTTCTGCCAAAAAATCGTAGTAATTACGTATTTATCAAAATGTTTCTGAGACTTTGAGAAATTAATGAATTTCAGAAAATATTATGTGAATTCAGAAGACTTTCAAATACATTTTTGCACAACTTGAAATACCCCAGTATGAAAATGTAGTAGTTCTACGAAACCTGCGCCACAGTTAAACCTTAGACGGACTTACTCCATTTATGAGGTTGAAAAAGAGTAAATAGAAAGTAAACTTGGCAATGTCGCTTGATTTTCACGAGTACCAACCTGCGTCCGTTTTAAGTGAAAAAACTTGATAAACCTAAAATTTGGCCAACCGCGATACTTTATAAAAGTGAATGGAGTATATCGCAAGTTGGAGGAACAGTGGGATTTTCATGTTTCCATAGAAATGACCTGTCACATGGAGCAGAAATACAGGAATTTCTGCCGAAATGCCAAGTGGACAAATGTGTGACAGTTCATATCTATGGGAACATGGAAATCTCGCGGTTCCGCCAACTGAGATGTTCAGCCATTATTTCAATCTGAGCAGCAAGGCAGGCAAGGCTAATAGCATTTCATGTTATAAGTTCTATGTTCTAACCTTAATATATAAAAAATTCATATTTTTACAGATTTTGAAAGAGCTTGTTATTTCGAATTCATACATACTGAGTTTAGTGTAAACAAATTTGTAACAACGAGGTTGTAGTACCTATCTACTACTACATTTTCATACTGGAGTATTTCAAGTTGTGCAGTTATGTCTTCTGTAGGTATCTCTTGAAAATTTTGAAAAGTGAGGAATTCCATAGGTTCGTCTGTTCCGTTCGTTTTTTTGGGTTATTCGAGTACTTTTATTTTTTTTCCGAATGAACTATCACAAAGTAACGAACAATTCTGTCCATTTTTTTTTCAGTAAAATTTCAACACTCGTTTCTTGATTTCCGTACAAGAAAATAGCATAACTGAATCTTATTTGATAATATAATATTTCCAGTTTTAACAGAGAAAAAGTTTCTACAGCATTCGCCAGGTCCTTGAAATTACTGAATTCACATCATAGTAAATGAACATTTTGATAATTACGTAATCACTACGATTTTTTAGCAGAAACGACAACGTTGTGGGCGTATCTGACAGTGGAATGACCATAACCTAACATATTCAAAATAGACGCGGTGAAATGTGTCAGAATTTCATGGCAAACCGCGATACTTTACAAAAGTGAATGGAGTAGGTATACTCCATTCACAATTATAAAATCACAGCTCTGGCATTGGAAATTTGACACATTCCACTCTGTATCGAAGTTATGACGTTTTTTAAAATATTTTTATGTTCCAAGTCAACACTATGTTGCCCTTTCTACATTCTTAGCGTATTTCTCAGAATGTGAATGAATTGGAAAAGATGTGATGGACGAAAATAATTAACGTTTATATGAATTGATAGAAAGGATTCCTTTTCTAGTTATTTGCATGAAAAGTACAAGAGATCACTGTTGAAATATATTGTTTTTCGCCATGGAAAAAAAATGCATTGCTTTCACATAATTTTCATATGCATGCTTGTGAAGATTTAATGTTTATTATCCTCTCGAACTGAAAGTTCAAGACTTGACGACATTTTATTTATTTGATCTTATGAACAAGGAGTAAAATATTCTGATTGTATAGTAATTTATCGGATTAAAAAATATTCATACATTACTACCACAGTAGGTTTGTACAAATTCTGGAATAGGTCAAACATATGCTTCACATTTATCATTCACCTGTTCTAAAATAAGACACAAACTCCTGGAATATGGAAAAAACCGATGTATTCTGGTTCAATATAGCCTTTTTCTACTTTCGGCAAAGGAATGAAAGCTCCAGTGACACATTTCAATTCTACCTGAACCATATTTTCCGGTCGCTTCCGTTAGAAGATCGTATAAGGGGAAGCCTTTCTTGTCCATTTACACATTCCAAATAAATTTTGATCACCAAAATCGATACCGAAACTAACCAAACTTCTGGGGGACCGGAATTTCGTTTGAAATCTTTCAAAACGGCCAGATACCTAAAAAAACTTCGTTATCAAGTGTAAAAAGGTCGATTAGTACTTACTTTCGCTTTATTTATGCTTATAAATCGATTGTTGGTCCAATTCAAATTTGCCGTTCGTACTCACGCCAAAACTCGTGGAAGGAAAAAATGACACTTGCACGAAACTTTCTTCTGGACGCCGAAGAACGGAAAAATAGGCAATTTCCTATCGATATTTCTCCCCAAAATCGCCGATCGATACGAACTAACAAAATGGGGAAAATCTTTGATACTTTTACTTTGATGTAAACAGAAAAACTGGCATCGTCGTTTTGTGATTTACCATATTCTATGTACGCGCACAGATTTTTCATCAGGTGCACCAATTCCTGAAAACGAAACCATGGCCAGAGTTGTGATTTTATAATTGTGAATGGAGTATGAATGTATCAATTCAAAATAATAAACTCTTTCAAATTCTGTGAAAATATATAGGGTATCTCATTTGAATTAAAGAAGTTGATGACATTGCCGGTTAAACCGGAAGTATATTATTAACAAAAAATGTACATCAGAAGCATTTGTTCCATTGCACTTACCTACCTGCAAATTTTCATGCGAATATCGTTGTTTTCGTTTAAAAGATATTAAAATGGTTCCATACGTTATCCCAACCCTGTATAGTGTATAATACCACTAGAGATGAAATTTTGCCGGCAAAATTTCTCGATTGTGATATGAAAGTTTGTTGCTTTTCGGCAATTTTGCGAATGACATATTTGTATCAAAATCACGAGCCGTCAGACGAGTTGTCAATTAATATTTTGTTCTTGTTTATCCATTTGTATTTTGTAATGAATAAAGACAATTTATTATTGCAATAATTATCATCACATTCAAAGTGTTTTCAGAACTTATCACGTTCGTGAGTTACCATATTGAAATGTTTCGATTTCTTCCAAGAACTCGCAATTCTTTTTCAAATCGACCACATCCCTCATTTGATAGAAGTAATATGTACTTTCAATTCATCAAAAGCATCAGATATAACGATTAATTATTTCCGATAAAATAACCGAATTATGAGATCCATTCCATCTATCTTCCTCCCTGGCTGGCGCGAATTAACGGACGCAAAACCAATATATCCTCTTCATAAATAAGAGCAAAAACGTTTTAAGGATCGTTCGATAAACCTACCAAACAGCTCCTGAAGGAGCCATCTTTGCAGCGATAAACTAGAACAACTGCAGGAAGAAAAGCTGATCAAGTCCCTGGAGGATTAAATAACGCCATTCTGAGTACGTGCCTGTTTGGAAAAAAACAGGGGTAGCAAATTAAAAGATTCAGTGGAGAAAGGAATATCTCGATTGAATTGAAGGATGTGTTCGCCTCCAGATTATTTAATTAAAAGGAGTTCAGGAGGTATCGAACGGGAAACTGTTATGATCAGATACAGATGCTAACAGAATTATTATACGTATTGTATTTCTACGCCGGAAAAGGTATGATGTGGAATCAACTGGTCCTACTCGAATGATTTCACGGTTGTGTAGGTCATAACACACGCAGATGAATTTTGCAGCCCGAGCCGTTAGGCGAGGGGTGTAATTCATCAAGTGTGTTATGACCATTACCGCGAATTGAACACTATACCAAAGACTATAACTATACTTCATCTTCGATTTCTTCAGTTAAATTCGAATTAGTCTGCATTTTCACAATTGACAACAGTTGTCAAAAGCGATTTCTGTGGTCGAAAATCGAATCGATATCGAATCCCGTAGGAAACGTCTAAAATTCACGTTTTCCAAATGCAATTTCTAGATATTCAGACCTAAGAAAATGTAGAAATGGATGTCGATAACGTTACCAAGGTAACGTTCAATCAAGATGTCTGAAATAGAGTTCCCATAGAACTTATAGTACATGGAATGCTATTAGCCTTGCTGCTCGGCTTAAAAAAATGGATAAACATCTCCAGTTGGAGGAATACTGAAATATCCATGTTCCCATAGATACGTCTTGTCATACAGAACAGAAACACAGAAATACAATGAATTTAACAAATAATTCTATACCTATAACTTGATCCTTGTGGTTTTCCTTGAAGCAGTCGACCTAGGCATATGGAGACTACTGCGCATGCGCGAATACGGGGAAGTAGCTTGAAGTAGGATTCTAAACAGGGTAGGGGCAATATGGCGGCGATGGCGCATGCGTATAAGCCATTGTCCCAGGTCTTGGCTTCATTTTTACGCAATTTTTTGCACAATGCTAGCGGTATAGAAGTTTAAGTATATGGAATTTAATCGTCAAGATGCGATTCAGTTGGCATTTCGGCAAACATTTCTGTGTTTCTGTTCGGTGTGACAGGTCGTATCCATGGGAACATGGAAATTTAGAGATTCCTCCAACTTGAGATGTTTACCCACTTTTTGATCTGGTAATAGCATTCCATGTACTATAAGTTCTATGAGAGTTCCCCATTGACTCGACTTTTTTATTCATTTCGTAAGCTACATTTTTCCTATTTGTATTAGAGTGAGTTATAGGCGCGAGTTATTATAACCTCACATTATTGGTTTATAGAGACTATTACACAGGGGCGGATTAACCATTAGGCAGAGTAGGCGACTGCCTAGGGGCGCCGCATCGGCTAGGGGACCCACGTGACCAATGGAAGGTTTTATACAGGGAAGATTGCACTTCCTAGCCCCCCCCCACATGGTTAATCCGGCCCTGCTATTAGGGGAAGTACGTACAAAATGACATAGGGTTTTATTTCAGAGGCATAACTTGTTAGTAGTGAATCACAGTTATGTTATATTCTACAACTGTGATCTTTGGTCCTTTCTTCACAAAATCTAATCAAACTATATGAAATAAAAGTACCAAAAATTAAAATATTCTCAGATAAATTGGGATAAACGAAATTCATTTTGTCTGAATGTTATGGACAAAATGACATACCGGCAATAGACAACTGTATTTTTCTACTTATAGTTACAAAACTACTGACAAAGTTCACCAATGAAACGCTTGGTTCTTCTAGAAACATCAGCACAAGATGCGTGAGCCCAATGCAACCAATGCATGCATCGTAACCAGTCTTTTCCAGTGCTCATCCTGGAGAAGAGTGGTTTTTTCCCTTCTGAATCGGGAAAATAGGATCATAACAATAGACAGTTGGACAATCGCCTTCATCATCTCGAAAGTTGCTAGAAACATTTTCTTCTTCTTCTTCATTGTCTTCTTCAAATAATGCCCTAGGGACGTGTCTCCTTTTCTTTGGAGGAGGTATGGGCTCATTTTTTGATTTGATTTTTTTGATTGATATTAGGACATTAGGTGTAGAAGTTGAAACTAAGTCCAGCCCGTCCAAAATTTTCGAAGAGAATTTTTATTTTACCAAGTCTGAGTTTTTTTTTTATATACCTATGTTTATCGTGTCTTCGGCTCACGTTTGCCTTGTCCACTTATGAATCGTCCATTAGGGATTGGAGGAACCTCCTCATAGGATCAGCAATGCATCTTAATCTATTAAGATGCATTGCCTTTATTATTCGCAGATGAATATTTTGTTATGAATTTGTTAAGACAAGTCCTGGCTCTTTGTTTTGCTGATGGAGCCTGGGATGAATGGTCTCGGTGTTGTCCGGTAGATACGGTTAATTCAGCGGAAATACCTATGTCATTTTGTCCGTTCACTGTATATGTCATTTTGTCCATAAAGCGTTAGAAAACTAGAAATATATCGAATTGATACAAAAAGTATATTTAACATAAAAAAAAAGCTTCGTGAATACAATGACAAATAAGTAAAGTTCGAAATGAATGCAACATAAATGAAAAAAAATTATGAAAACTGGCCATTTCTTCCAAAAATTTGGCGCAATAAAAAAAATTCGTGACCTATTATTTTCTGTTATCACTCATAACGACCGAATGAACAAGAGTAGCGCCTGCAAGTTTTCAGAGGTTAATTGAACCCACTCGGGTCGTGTGATTTGGTAGGCAGTTCCGCATTTGATACCTCCAAACTCAAGTTATGATGCCTATGTCATTTTGTCCATTTATGTCGTTTTGTACGTATTTCCCCTACAGATCAAATTCAGTTGAATAATGGATATATTATTCTATGGAAGTGGATAAATAGTATATTATTTCATAGGGAGAAGTGTCACTTTTCATGGCGAGCTTTAGTTTGACTGCCGAAAGTAGTGAGGCGGGTAATTGAAAGCGAGCCATGAAAAGTCACTTCTCCTTCGAATGAAATATGTTTTTTTATTTTCAAACATTTTAAAATTCCTGGAAATCTGAATATCCTCCTTTGGATTGACATTTACGATCGCTTTAATCGAGTGAAAATTGTAACATTTGCATAGTAAAGGTTGACAACACTTTTCCTGCCGCAGCGTCGGAGGGAAGAGTAAGCCATATAGCAACTATTTCTTCACCTAGGCGGAGAAATAGAACTTCGATAATTCTGTCAGTCAAAAAATGACGTCGTTATCGTACGTTTGAAAATAATAGTTATTTATGTAATAAGGATAATAAAGACGATCATTATGGTACAAGTCGTGTAGTGTTGGGTAGTACACGTCTCAAAATTGAGTTTGTAAGAGGCGCCTCATTTTTGTACTGAAGCAGTACAGTGTACCACTTCAAATGAGGCGAGGCGTTCATGAGGCGGAGGCGTTTATGACGTGATAGGGAGTCGGGACAAAATATGTACTACCACAGATACAGACTGACGACGGGTAGTTGAGGAGAGGTAGGAACGTTGACGTCGGACGTCGTTGACCGTCTCGATGACTCGTTACACTTCAAATAAGTCGATGCAAAAGGAGGGTAACGTCGACTAAGTTGAAGCAATGAAATGCACAAAAAACGAATTTGGAAAACCCAGAATTGCTGCAATATTGAATTAGGGTAGTTTCCGGATCCGGAGCAAGTTTTCAGATTACAGGCCGAAAAATTTGGGTTGAATTCTTTTTGTGGGACTTCATTATGCCGACGAGGTATATTGGTTATTTATGGCTCATCGCAATTCGCAATTTTAACATTTATGAGGGTCATTTATTGAGTATTACTATTACGGAGATTTCATATATGTATTTAATAATTTTTGTTTATTTGGTTAGTAAGAAACAATTTCGCCCTTTTATAATGATAATAATAATAGTTCGTTCAATTTTTCGTCGAATCGACGATTAATGCTCACTATTTTTTCTTTATCTGTGTCGAGCAGAATTCTCAATAATAATTAATAATTATTGTTCAATCGGAAAGATTAACACTCTAATGTCATGAGATACTAGTAAATAAATAGAAGGATATAATCGAGATCTGAGCATTTTGATCCTTCTGTGAAGAATAAATATTCTCTTCATACAATGTGGAGAATAAAATTGATTTTCTGTTGAGTTGAAAATCAAAGGAAACTCCTACAAAATCCCAGCATATTCGGTAAGAGGCGCCAAAGATGCCGCCCCATAAAACCAACCGTAAATCCATAATTTATGACATCTGTATCTGTGTATTATGAGTCATGAAACACTTCAGTAGTTCAGGACTCAGGTACAATCCCTCATCATACAACCTCTGTCGATCTTGTCCCTTCCCCTCTTTTGGATCCATTTGTCGCGTTCTCCTCGATCGCTTCTTGGGCCTCATCGAGGATTCCAGACTAAGTGGGACATTCGAATTGAAGTGGTACAGTTTATAAAAATGAGCCGCTCTTACATTTCTTCGTCGTGTACGGGACAAGTGAGCCGCCTCTTGTAAGACGTACCCAACACTAAAGTCGTGAATGTTATCGGGCGAGGCGTAGCCGAGTCCGATAACACGGCGTGTGCCATAATGATTGTTTATGATTCGTATTACATACAAAATTTTATCTGAGCCATATTTTCGCGTGACAATATTTTAAAATTATTTCGTCCGTTTTGAAATATTCGTGTTTAAGCGTCGAACTGGTGACGTCACGCACCAAATGGTTCGAAATAATTTGCAGCGGTTTGAAAGCAGGTAGTGGAATAGTTCGAACTGAAGTTTGATTTTTGGAATCAGCTGATTGAAAATGAAATGTTTTTGAAATAGTTTTAAACCGTGATTGACGCGAAAAAATGGCTCTGATGGCATTTATATCAATACATTTTCGAAAAATTAAAAACTGCATTTTCGACATGTCACAATGACAACTATTTTTAAAGGACTATTCCACTCATTCCATTTTTAGTGAGGAATATTCCTTAGCAACACTTGTTTCTCATCGATAAAACATGGTAACGGGCAAAATCAACAACTTGGTTTTTCAGCGACAAAATTTTTGACGTTTCTCAAATTCGTAGATAGCTTCGGGAATGATTACCATAGAGAAAACAAACAACGTTTAGTTGATCTATGATGAATACTTAAGGCTGTTACACCCTTTGCCAGAAAGCTCGAATTCCGCTAGATGGCACTACATGAAAATACCCAGCAATAAAAATTCAAAACGCCCAATATTTCAATAGCCCCGCCTATTCTTGCCGAGTTACTTCGAACAAAATTTTCGACAGAACAGAATGAACATCTGGTATTATTACAATTTATGACACCATAATAAAGCCCACCGCTCTATTTACCAGATGTAAAAGGGAACCGAAAGGATCGAAACGTTCGTCAATTCTGGTATAGAAAGAAGAATTCTGTGGGAATCGTTTCCTCAGATCGATAGAATTACCGAAACTGCGTCATTGGAATATATTTAGAAATAGTAAAATTTATTTATTTTTATACCATACTACCTATCAATAACATCATGCAAGTATTTGACCAAATTCCATGATTACTATTATTGAATGAATATTCTAAGACTTTGTTTATATCAGAGGTTAAGAGATACCTACGTATTATCAAATGGTTTTCAATTTCTTTTCAAAGTCTTGTTTGATACACAATGTAATAATATAAAATATTGAAAAGAATACGAATATTCGAAATAAAAAGGCTGTTTCAATTGATTTGACACTAGTTATAATGAGTCCATCGAGCGCTCAAAAATATTTCATTTTTCTATTATTACACTGAAGGTCTGAAGAGTAGGATCATTTATGTTTAGGGATGAAAAATCTGAATAAATGCAAGATGAGATGAATTTGACGTACGAACCACATAAATTCAGAAAATCTCAAATAACTCAGAAATTACTGTATTTAGGAGCAAGAAGAACATCACAGAGTGTTATCACTATTTTTCTTCGCAGAATTCAACGCAATCATGGAAAAATAGGGTTATAATTTGAAAAACTGTGATTTTCCATCACAGTTTTCGACACTTAATTTGAAACACCCTGTGATGATATTTATGAAATTCGAAAGATGCATGACCTTTCCATATTCTTCTTCTTTGACGATGTGAGAAAAGTTTACACTCGGGATGTTCAGAATAAGAAAAATGAACATAATAGGTACTCACTATGAATTTTCGACTTTTTTTCAGTTTTTTTTTCGATATTTTGAAACTATTCGAATGAATACAATGCACCAGAAATGTATTCAGCTTTGAATACTAAATCATAGATATCAGAAACGTAAAAATTTAAAAAACAATTTTCAACAAATTTATTTTCACTAACCGGAAGTTCTCAGGCTCCAAAAATATTTTAGGTCTGTAAAGAATTTCGAACAATATCATAATGCCAATTTTCATAGTTCAAATATGTCCAGTTCTCCAGAAACGTCTAATAGGCACTCGAACTTGGGACACCCTGTACTGTATAGGTATTATCCTGTTGCTGACATTGAATTGTGTTGGCCTCTACTCGGTTGAAACCCATAGTACACTAATGGAATAAAGTACATATAATATGTTGATTTCTGTTTATAATGACTTGAAACATTTATATTCGGGGCTATTCACTAAGCAAAGTTATTATGGATAGCAACTTTGCTTAGTGAAGAGCCCCGATTATCGCGTTTCAGCTACTTCAGAAACGGACAGAGATGTCGACTGTGCGAGTTGCCATTTTTGCGCCTCCCTTCCGAGCGAATCGCTTCTTTCTGTATGACACATTCAAAAAACAACAGGTGAAACCGAAAGATGAGCACTTTCCAAAAATTACGCTGGTTTTTGTAATGACTGCAATCGGGACCTAACGTTTAAAATAATAATTGCAACAAGAATAATTCGCAATCCTTGTAAGACCTGATATGATACTGAAAACGGCTTTTATTGATATCGGTTCTGTGGAAAAAGTTTTTAGCTCATTCATTTCCCTGTTTGACTACTGTCATACTGTGATTCGACCCTGCCCAACAAATGTCTCAAAACATCGAGATAAAGCCCATAACAGACAGGTAAATATCACTTATGATCAGGCACCCACCCAATTTGGGAAATAACAATAGATTATTTATTTTATTGCTGGCGGTTCCTTGGAGGATCTTGCCCCCATATCTCAAGTCCGGTATACATCTGGTACGGCCTTTTAGTTACAATACAGGTTTTATTCATTTGGGGCAATGCGACAATGCACTTGCTCCTAGATGAATAAACAATTAAGATGGAAATTTTATAATTTTGTCTGGTTATCCATTCGATTCCTTCAAAGCCTCAGTCATTGGAAGCAATCAAGGAATATACAGCATGACGAAACAAAATTCTCTAATTCACCTCTAGTGCAATATTTCGGCATGGTTCTTTGAAAACATCTGAAGCGGTACAATGTTGCGAAACGCATTATGTTTCAACTCTTGATAACTAGAAATCAACATACCTATACAGGGCGAGATCTAATTGATAGATAATCTGTCGCCTGGGTATCAAGACTAGGAAAATTGGAGGTACAAAGAGTGGAAATTCCTTGCATAATTTAAAAAAAGCCGCATTTGCGACCGCAAACTTTCGTTTTCATTAATGTTTGACTTTTCTCAAGATTTTTTCTCTGATGATTATAAACTTCATCGAATCTCTCAATCATTGCTTCAGAACGGAAAAATAATGATGAAACTAACGATGAATCTATTCTTCGAAGATTACTACTGATAGATTTTCATGACTGTTTGTATTTTTCTGAGGATTTTTGTGAGTTTGCAATTTTTTCTCGAGATCGGTAGCAGATACGACAAAACTTCAAGAAACCGTAAAATTTAGTTAAACAACAAACCTCTTTTTTTACAATTTTTCAAACTCCCAGTGGCTCACCAAAAAAAGAATCTGGAGCAGCTAAGGGAACAGTGACCCATAAAAAAATTTCACCCTGTAAATTTACAATCGAAATTAGCATGTCGAATGGTGTAAACTCTACATTGTTTTATTTATGCCGAATTTCAGTGGATATCTTATGAACTGCAGGTACTGTTAGAATAAACTTGGAACGCAAACCAGACTTTGATATCCTGTACCTCGAAAACGAAAAGTTTGCGGTCCATGTTTTTGTGATTACGATTGTTGAATAGGCAGGGAAGAATATTACTCAAAAATAACTAAAAGCGTCATAAAACCATAAAAGTTATTGAAGCCCGACGCTGGTACTTCCGAACTATGCAAATAAAGGTCATGACAAATTTCCTGTGGTATTGAAATCAAGATGCAGATCAAATGTACCGACAATCGTTGGCATCATTACCCTATCATAAAAACCATCATAAGAACTTCTTTGAGTGAAATATTGCCCTTTTGAAAGCCATAAATCAAAATTGAATTGAAGATGTACGTTTTCATTGGTTATTCCGATATTTAGAGGCGGTGCTAGATGGGAGGCGTGAATTTTAAGAACTTCGAAACTTTAGAACGCTCTAAACTCAATATCATTTAGAAAAAAAAAATTTAATTTATATTTAAGAAAACTTCTTTGAAATTGGAATGTTTCTGTGTATTGATTTTTTCCCGAAAACTTCGGAGTTGGGAGATATGATCATTTATAAAATTTCTCGATTTCAAATTCAAATTTCAGGAGATTCTGAAAATATTTTTCCAAAAATCCAACACAGATCCATTGATTATTCCCATTCGAGTCTACTCTATGAAAATGAAATGTATCCATGGAGCCAATTTCGAGTTAGAATGTTCTAAAATTAGCATTGAGAAGCATAGGGCGAATGGAAGTACTGTACACCCTTAATTTTGTCAAATAGCGCAATACAAGCCCAATGTGACCATCTTCAGACACATTTTCTCGAGAAATAGTCATTTCGAATACCACTCGAGATGAAATTTAAGCAGGTAAAATTATTTCTCTCTTGTAATATTCAAGTTTGTTGCTTCTCGGCAATTTCGCTCATGACATTTTTCCAAAATCACTCTCCTGACGGCTCGTGATTTTGATACAAATGTCATTCTCGAAATTGCCGAAAGCAACAAACTTTCATTTTACAATCGAGAAATTTTGCCGGCAAAATTTCATCTCTAGTGGTATTATATATGAGTAAATATTGTGTAGTTTCCAATATTATAGAATTTCATTATGGTACTTAGTACCATAATGAGCTTCCTTATGTCATCAAAATTGAGTGACATAACGTTGTCATTATGACATGCCATCAGATAAAGCTATTTATAACAGCTTGAAAGCAATGAAATATAAAATTAAGTTTTTTTCAACTCAAGGATGCGTACATGTTTCATAACTTTTATTCTAAGTAGATATAGATTGGGGGCTCAAAAGAATCTCAGCTTCACAAAATCGACGATTATATAAAGGGTGTTGGGTGGAAATGCGGCAAAAATTGAAGAGGTTATTCCTTGGACTATTTTTAGGATATTTTATCCTCTGATTATTTTTGAAGAAGCGCTTTGTTGCGAAGATATAAAACGAAACATATCTTCAACGAATAACAATTCATCAGTGAAAATTACATGTTTTATTCCTAAACCTACACCAATTCCTATAAAAATGGCTACTATCAGCTCGGATGCAACCATCCAATCTTCTCCTCATTGACTGCCGAACTCTTTCAAAAACATCAGGGTCGTTTCCCATTGACAGTATCGACCTCACCCACCAATAATCCGATCTCTTAAATCGACCACATCTTCAACGGGACAAGTAAGAACTAATGACTTCAGATAGCCACATTGAATCTCACCAACGTTCTATTGCAGACCTCGCCAATCGAAAACGTCTCGACTCCAGCTCCAGATATATTCCAATCCAATTGCAACTGCATCCTTCAACCGAAAAGGTTAGAAAAATTCTTCCAAAACTCGATCGTTAATTCTAAAAAATCACACTCCAAATGGATTAGCCAATCGAGGTTCAAATCCATCTAAAAATCCACCATCCCATCAGCGGTCTAATACGCCAATTCGAATTCAAAAACTACTGTTAACTGCTAAAACCCCGACAATCCACCGGATTTCCTATAGACCCGTTTAAGCCTGGCGCGCTTCATCCCACTTTCAATAGACTAGAAAATCCGGACTCCGAAATCCTCGAAATAGAAACAAAGGAGGCATCTGTCGGTGTTTTCGTTCACTGACAGCCCATAAATCTGCCCAAAATCAGTGGCGTTATACTTCTCGATAAATCAAGCCCCTGAATAAGTGGAAACTGTCATCGACCGGGATGGATTTACGAGTGACGGGATAATTTGAAAAGTATCGGGTAACTCGAAATACAACGAAATAATGCCGAATCCAGTCTCGTTCGAGACAAGTGCGGAGGTTTTTGCCGATATTTCAACAGATGTAGCAATTGAAATTAGGTTTTCCAATAGGAACTTTTAGATGTTGCAATCTCCAGACGAAAGAGGACTCGTTTTTGGGGCCACTAGTTCACTCTTTTATAGAAACTATGATGCGTCCGACTTGGGGATAGGTAATTGTAGGCGCACTCACCACAAAAGTATCGCATCATTCTATTTACCCTCAATGTTAATTTAAATCATTGGTGTTTTGTACCCAGGTTAGTTTACCTAGGTTGTTCTGGTTTTATTTTTGTACACTGATTAGTTTATCAGAATAATGGTTTACTTGCACCTCTTCTGGTTGGTGGATGCTGGTGATCCACGTAAATGTCGATGATTTGTTGTGGCTTCACAACCGATGTAAGGGGGTAGGTATACTAAACGATATGCACCCTATTGTAATCTTGATAATTACCTCGATGAGTTGTTATCAGTCTTCTTCTTCTTATTCAGCCCTCCGTTATCCACTGCTGGACATTGGCCTCCCCCATGCTTCTCCATACTGATCGGTCTTGTGCTATCTGAAACCACCACCTTCCTGCATGCTGCTTAACATCATCAAGCCATCTTCTTTGCGGTCTTCCTATGCTGCGCTTTGTTTGTCTTGGCCTCCAGTGTACGAGCTTGTATGTCCATCTCGACTGATCTTGTCGTGCGACATGACCCACCCACTGCCACTTCAAGTCTGCAATACGTGCTATTATATCAACGACCTTAGTTCTTCGTCGGATTTCTTCGTTTCTTATTCTGTCCCTAAGACTGATGTTTAGCATGGTTCTTTCCATGGCTCGTTGCATTACTCTCAGTTGATTTGTGGTCTTTTTCGTCATAGCCATTGTTTCCAGGCCATAAGTCGCTACTGGCAATACGCACGTGTCGAAAACTCTTCTTTTGAGGCTTATAGGAACTTCACCATTTCCAAAGATGAATTTCAGTTTCCCGAAGGCTATCCAAGTTAGTCTTATCCTTCTCTTAATCGCCGCTGTTTGATTTTCCTTTCCTATTCTTATTGCGTGACCCAAGTATATATACTCCTCTACATTTTCGAGTCTTGCACCGTCTATAAATATTTGTTCTGTGGTGTTATTATTTGAGGTTTTGGTCTTCGAAATGTTCATTTTCAAACCGATCATTTTAGAGGCATCACTTAGTTGATTTACCATCTCTCGCAGCTCCTGTATGTTGCTACTTATAATGACGATGTCGTCGGCGAAACGTAGATGGCTCAAGTAGGATCCATTTATATTTATGCCTTTAGTTTCCCACTGCAATGACCTAAAGACATTCTCCTGCGCTAGTGTGAACAATTTCGGAGAAATGGTATCACCCTGTCGGACTCCCCTATTAATTTTGATTTTTTCCGTCTTTGTGTACTCGTCGATTCTTACATGTAGTGAGGCGTTTTTATATATATTTTTCAGTAAGCTGGTATAGCGAGAGTCTATTCTTGCATCGTCCATTGCCTGTGTAAATGCCCACGTTTCAACAGAATCGAACGCCTTATGAAAATCTATGAATGCCATATACAGTGGTACATTGTACTCGGTTGATTTTTCTATCAGTGTCCTCATAGTTTGCAGATGGTCGATGGTGCTGAACCCCTTGCGAAACCCTGCCTGCTCCACCGGCTGATATTCATCAAATTTGTTACTTAGACTATTGGTAATGATCTTGGTGAGTAACTTGTACATGTGGGACAGAAGGCTAATTGGCCGGTAGTTTTCAATATCACCACTATTCCCTTTTTTTAAAAGCAGAACAACTTCTGAATTCGGCCATCCATCCGGAATCTGGCCTCCCTGAAGACATTTATTCAGAAGAATCTGTAAAGGCCTTTCGATTACTTCACCCCCTAACTTGAGCATTTCACAAGTGATTCTGTCTTCACCTGGGCTCTTTCGGTTTTTCATCATCTTCAGAGCAGCCTTTATTTCTTGTCGAGATATCTCTGGAATATCCTCGGATCCCACATTGCACACAGTCACATCTTCCGTTGTTGAAGCAGGTCTAATGGAAGTATAAAGAGTGCTATAAAATTTTTGGATGTGATCAGCAATACTCTGGTTGTTCGACACTACATTACCAGATTGGTCAATCATTTTCGTGATCTTGCGACTTCCTAGGGATAGTTTCGATCTGAGAACCCTCATATTTGCGTTATTCTCAATGGTGTCCTCGATAATTTTGGTATTATATGCTCGGATGTCTTTTCTAACCTCTTTATGTATCTTTTTATTCAACTGATTACATTCCGGTGTGCTCCTGGGAGTGTTTCTTCTTTGTTCCATGAGCCTCAAAGTGTCTGGGCTCAACTTGGGGTCACTTTTTTTCCTTGGTTTCGAGCAAATCTTTCTGACCGAGGAGTAGATGTCATTCGTCATTTTCTGATTCAGCTCGTTGATATCCATGTCAGCATAGGTATTGTCTGATCCGAACTTCCTTGCCAGCTCTGTTTGATATTCCTCTGTTCGAGTTCCTCTGCTGCAGAAGGTTTGCCTCCGTGTATGAGCTTGTTCCTTTCGATTCTCAACATGAACCTAAGAGTTGCCCTCACCAGCCTGTGATCACTGCCAGTGTCGAACCGGCTTAGCACTGAAATGTCTGTGCATATTTTTTTTGTTGTTCGCGAGAATGTATTCGATCTTGTTTTTCGTTGTGCCGTCGGGGCTTTTCCAAGTCCACTTCCTCTGAACAGGTTTCTTGAAAAGTGTGTTAAGGCAGTATAAACGTTCTTTATTTAGGAGGTCAACCAACATTTCTCCTCTTTGATTTCTCGTACCCAAACCAAAAGTTCCGATGTTATCAGAGTCAGTTGTGCTTTTTTGCCCAATCTTACAGTTAAAGTCGCCACTTATGACCTTGTAGTGGGTTTTGCATGCGTCAGTCGCTTTGGATAGGTCCTCGAGAAAAGTCTCCATTTTCTCATCCTCTGCTTTACTTGTTGGTGCATATCCATGAACGAACTGTACACTGTATCGCCCGTTGAGTCTGAGCACTATGTAGATGACTCTATCAGAGATCGATCTCATCTCGGTTATCAAATGTTTCAGCTTCCTATTGATGAGAAATGCCACTCCTCCTTGACCTTTTTGTCTAGTGCCATTATTCCGATAAAGTATGTGGCCTGATTTTAGGACAGTGGTTTCCTCATCTGGTAGTCGAGTCTCACAGAGACCGAGGATGTCCCACTTTATATGTTCAAGTTCTTCTTCTAGCTTGATGAGACGTTCGGGATCCTTCATGGTTCTGATATTGTATGTTGCCAAGTAGATCTTTGTGATATTGTGTGGTTTCTGTGGTTTACTCCGATGAATCGAATTTTTGCCTCCCCCAGAATCCGAAATGAGGCAGACTGGTTTTCCATCAGTGTGAGATTTCGTGCGTTTAGCACTACTCACCTGGGGTATTTTATTCAAATTCGACATTTCAGCATAAATTCACCTGAAAGGGGTTCTGGCATGTAAAACGCCACGCTTGCCGAGCGTGTTGGCGAGTAGTGTTATCAGCCGCCCATTCTGGATCAGACGCTGTTTGTAGCCGCTCATTCTGAGTCAGACGCCACAGTGATGGTTTTGGTCCGCACGGAGTATTTGATTTCCTCGGTACCACCCATATCTGGGAGGCATTTCCCTATCCGCCACCCGGGGAGGCGCCCTATGGGGGACCATCAACCCCGAAAGGGGTTATCAGTACTTGATAACAACTACGAAGAGGATGATGAAGTGGTGAAATGTGAAAGCACTCTCAACAACAAATAAACGGTATTTTTCTTGTTACCTCAACTTTCACTTAGGTAACAAGCACGAATTATACAATTATTATGTATACAAGTTATGTTAAGTTTTTCGGGGAATCTGGGACATGCAGAGCACGACTGCAGGAAGATCTCGATAGAGTATCCCTTTGGTCTTCTCGTTGGCTTATACCACTCAACCAGTCAAAGTGTCGCGTTCTCTATCTGGGTGCAAACAATCCCCGACACAGTTATTATATTGATGGACGTAGAGTGGAGGGTTGTACTGCGCACGTTGACCTGGGTGTGACCATCACCAGTGATCTCTCCTGGTCAAGCCACATAACGAAGACTCTGAACAGGGCGAGAAGGTCACTTTTCATCATACAGAGATCCTTCCAGAAATGTGATGCAGCAATTGTAGGACAAATCTACAAAATTTTTTTAAGGCCAATCTTGGAGTTTGCTGGTCCGGTTTGGCACCCATGGCTCAGGGGTGACCTGACGCTCCTGGAGAGGTTTCAACGCAGAGTGACACGTTTGCCTTATGGCGTCTTCAGACCACCCTACCAGGAGAGGTTGAGGCTGATGGGATTGTCTTCACTGGAGGATAGGCGGCTGCGCGGGGACCTGATCATTACCTTTCGTGCGCTCCATGGGATGTTTGGTGTGGACATCTCGCATTTGTATGAACTTAACACGAACAATTTGCGCGGTCACAGCTTGAAACTCAAGCGTGAGAATTTTCGTGCGAAGTGCCGCGAACATTTCATTTCTAACAGAGTGTTCAGTGTCTGGAACGGTCTCCCCTGTGACGTAGTGAACGCACCCTCGGTGAATACTTTCAAAAACAGGCTTGACATTACCTTTTACTTGCATTACTTCTGTGTTAGAGTTCACGATGTTTCTTTTTTATGCTGTTTGTTTATTTTTCCTTTCTAATTTTTCTACTTGTAGCATTATCAAATTTATTACTTATTTTTGAGTTCATAGGCTTATGCCTCAACTCTGTGATTCTTTTTTAATAATAATAATAATAAGTATGAATCTACCTTCTATATGATAATTTTATAGCAAGGGAGCAAAGGTGTTATGATTACGAATAGTACAGGGTGGGGCAGAAGAACCTATCCGATTTCAAATCCCTTTTTCTCAGAAGAGAGAGCAGGTAGAGTAGTGGGGTAAAAACCGTTAGAAAGCTGGTTTTATGCCATTTGTCAGTAGTCAACATGCCTTGGTCTGGTGAACATCGTGCTTTTGTTATTGAGCGGTTTATCGAATGCGGCGGTTCGATAATTGCTACACAACGTGCTTTTCGAATTCATTTCGGACTCGGGCGTCATGATCCTGTTCCACATCACGCTACGATTAAAGTGTGGGTGTCAAATTTTAGACAGACGAGTTCAGCATTGAAAAAGAAGTCGTCTGGACGTCCCAGGACAGCAACAGGACCTGAAAACGTGGCCAATGTGAGAGCCGCGATTGAACGTTCCCCGCGTCGTTCGGCGCCTAAATAAGTGTATCCGCTCCCAAGGACGACATTTGAGTGATGTGCTTTTCAAAACTTAAAGGACCCCGCACTTTTACTACGGGAAATGGCGTTCCGTCAAATTTTCTAAAATTTTGGTATAATGTAGTACTCGAGATACTGATCAAAAGTGTCCATGGCCCCAACTCAATCCTATGACTAGTTTTTGAGATACAGGGCGTTGAAGTTGAGAATTACCCACTTTTACTACGCCCGTATCTCGGAACAGAATCGAATGAACTTCAATTTTTCTCAAGAAACATTTCATCACATCCCCAAGGAGCAAACATATAGAGGAATATGACCGAAAATCGTTACGAATACAGGGTTATCCATAATTGAATGCATGCCCGATTTTGAAAGTATAAAATATGTCAATTCCAGAGCGAAAACGTTCGCAAAATGAACTATTACACTAGATATGTTGTTGTTACATCGAAAAAGTCTGAAATACCCAGAATTTATACTGGGTGATCCATTATTATAGAAACTATTCTCAAGGAAGGTTAAATAAACACCCTGTATTTATGGGTTGATTCAAGGTGTTTGTTTAATTTTTTTAGAACATATCATCATGGACTTCAAAGAATACAGGGTGATTCAGTCATGAATTGAACTTTGAACCTCACGAAAATACCCAAAAACCACCTTTTTTTTTCATCACCCTCTATTTCAAGATTGAATCCGACGAGGTGGGAGTTTTCTTTCACCACTGTACTTAATATGAAAACATCAATACGGCTGAGAGTTTTTATCCACTTCCTATGACCAGATTTTTTTTATGTAATATGAAAATTATTTATTTATGTGATTCTTTTCGTATTCCAGCAGAAAATCTGGTCATAGGAAGAGGATGAAAACTCTCATCCGTATTGATGTTTTCATATAAAGTACAGTGGTGAAAGAAAACTCCCACCTCGTCGGATTCAATCTTGAAATAGAGGGTGATGAAAAAAAAAGGTGGTTTTTGGGTATTTTCGTGGGGTTCAAAGTTCAATTCATGACTGAATCACCCTGTATTCTTTGAAGTCCATGATGATATGTTCTAAAAAAATTGAACGAACACCTTGAATCAACCCATAAATACAGGGTTTCCATTTAACCTTCCTTGAGAATAGTTTCTATAATAATGGATCACCCAGTATAAATTCTGCGTATTTCAGACTTTTTCGATGTAACAACAACATATCTAGTGTAATAGTTCATTTTGCGAACGTTTTCGCTCTGGAATTGACATATTTTATACTTTCAAAATCGGGCATGCATTCAATTATGGATAACCCTGTATTCGTAACGATTTTCGGTCATATTCCTCTATATGTTTGCTCCTTGGGGATGTGATGAAATGTTTCTTGAGAAAAATTGAAGTTAATTCGATTCTGTTCCGAGATACGGGCGTAGTAAAAGTGGGTAATTCTCAACTTCAACACCCTGTATCTCAAAAACTAGTCATAGGATTGAGTTGGGGCCATGGACACTTTTGATCAGTATGTCGAGTACTACATTATACAAAAATTTTAGAAAATTTGACGGAACGCCATTACCCGTAGTAAAAGTGCGGGGTCCTTTAAAAATGGCATAAAATTTGCGATATGTTAATAAAAAAATTTTTTGACAAGCTGAGTGGTTTTAATTTTATAACGTTTTGAAATCGGATAGGTTTTTCTGCCCCACCCTGTATTACCTCACTTTACTTCACCGACGATTATAAAATCAACCTTCTACATAAAAATGTGTAGCAAGGAGGAATTATGATTACTAATACAAAAAGTTTTCTTTATTTTACCGAGGATTATAAACTCAACATTCTACATGAAATGTATAGCATGGAGGAATCATAATTACTTATACAAAAACTTTTCTTTACTGATTGCTTGTTCCCCTAACATAGGTTTTCAAGGACAAGTTCGAAAATGAGGGAGATTCATTTCCTCAGAATAAAAGTGGAAAAGATCAACAATTGATTGGATGTCAGAATCGCGCAACACTTCGCTAAGCCAACAAAGTGCTCCCATCTGCTAGTTTAACTATAGCGGGAAAAACAACCCAATTTCATAAATCTAGACCAATGAGGACACTTCGACGATCTGCTACTATCTCATGACATGACATGTTGTTAAGTGTGAAGACTCTGTTACGCCCCTGATCTTATACACCCTCCAGAACAGTTACGCTACTGCTCTGAGTATCACGCGAGTACGGTGTGACACGCATGCGCCGCAAGAGGGCTCCTGCCGCAGGCGTAGGAAGAACCTAGAGCAGTACGAGAAGAGCAGCGATTAATGAATTTAACTCTCGTATTCATGTTATCGACTAGATGTACACGAAATAAAGTTTATTAGATACAGTCCACAGTTTCAATTTATACCAGTGCAAACAACACATGTACCTTTTTCTCAGATGTAGGTAACTTGAACCGCCATGAATTCACCACATGTTTAATTTTATGAGCCTTTACTGCGAACCAAATGAAGGTTCATCCGACATGGTTCCTCACTTCTTTTCGCCAAAAAAACCGGATGAATCTCCTAAACTTGACCTGAATTCTTGGGTTTGAAAAACTGTTCAATAGACCATTATTGGTCGACAAGGGTATTTTGAACAAAGAACGAAAAATTGTAACAATAAAACATATGGGAATATTAAAGCCTTCCAAGGGTTCGATCTCATACGGTTAAATCAATACAACATTTTTGAAAAGTGGCAGCTCCTTTCTGGTGAACCAAGGAGACGAAATTTATCTGTTTCAGATGTTGCGAAGTGAAACGCAACAATTAGTATCTCTTTATTGAACGGAAGTATTTCTTTGACTTTTTGATGAAATAATTCAAGGTTGTGAATTCATGTTGATAATGCAGGAATAACTTTCATTTACCAAATACTGAAAAGCAGGTCTCTGTCATTCGTGGTTGGAGGCCACTCAGCAAATGTTGAATATACTGTACACTTGTTCAGGGTGTTTGCAAAGTTTAGCCTTTTTTCAATGTGAGCCACTCACGAGGCATCTTTTTCGGGAATTTTGAAAGTCGGATTATGTGTACCTATACTTTTCTTACCTTAACTAATCAATACCTTTATAACTGTTAATTATACGAGAGCACTCTTGGAGAGGAAAATGGACTGGTGAACGAATTCCTACCGTCACGAGAATCAAAGGAAAAATGTTTGTATGAAATAGAAACAAGAACACAAAGTAAACACTGAAGGAATGGTACTTGCAGTTGGTCTGACTTGAAGAGATGTATCTGCTGGTTTTCTGTGGCCTCTTGAAGATGAATATTCTTTCATTTCACGGAACGAATTCACCTTTATGGATACGAAAACAAACCGGTTGCGGCGTGGGGATGAATTTGAGTTGAAAATGAGTTCAGGATATTCTTCGTTACCGACGAAGTCCACCAGAAGTATGAATTGACAACGTTTATAAAATAAGTAGGTAGGTATATTCGAACTTGTCATCAAATTTTCGTCTATTCGAGAATTTGCCTATACAAAAATCATATGCTCAATTTTCAATATGCTCTCTGGCATATTCTACACTTTCTATTTTCCACAAGCCTTTTAAATTCAATAAAACGTATCGAGTTGGTTTCAGCCCATGAATTATTGCCCCACAATTGTCTGATGAGAGGATTTCAGATTTTTCCTAATCAAAATCCATACTACAACATCTTATTGGTACCTGGAGAACAAATATTCTAATTGATATAACATCAAACATGAAAATATCAAGGGGATTATTTCAAGGCGATGCACTGTAACCAATGTGGGTCTGTAGGGCCCAGAACTATGCGTCAACTCTTCTATAGAATATGAACGAGGGGTACAGACTTGCAATGTGGAATCCAAAAAAATCTCATTTCTTATACATAACGATCTCAAACTCTATAGCGAGAAACAAAACAGCTTCACTCGCTCATAGATAGAGTAGGCACCTTCAGAAGCGACATTGGCTTGTTCTTTGGTCTCGATAAATCAGGAACAGTTTCTGGACATCTGCAATATGTTACGAGAAGAAATCTTCAAATATCTTGGCACACAACAGAATGGAACTATTGAACACACGCGTTTGAAAATTGAGTTCATTGAGAAATGTAAGAAAAGGTTAACAAAAGTACTCAACACCAAGCTGTCTGCTAAACACCAGATCAATGCATTGAATCCTTGGGTTACACCAGTTCTGACCAAACATTCGGAGTCTCGATGTGGTTAGATCCTGATCTATCGCCTAATGATGCAATTCCGATGTCTACAAACCAATGCATCAGTGGAAAGGCAAATTTTGAAATTTCCCAAACATCTGGAGGAGGAAAATTTCGACAAAATAGATCCTTTGTCGTGACTTAATACGGGCAAGCTATATCTGAAACTGAGGGATTTCTGACAGCTATCCAAATCCACTTTTATAAAGTATACCGGTTGGCCATGGAATTTTGACACATTTCACTCTGTATTTTTTGAAAATGTTAGGTTATAGTCATTTTTCTGTCAGATGATTGAGCAATGTTGCCCTTTCTTCATAAGAGTCGTAGTAATTACGTATCTATTTATCTAAATGTTTATTTACTTTGGGAAAATAATGAATTTGAGAAAATATTATGTGAATTCAATAATTCCAGAGACCTGGCGAATGTTGAAGAAACTTTTTTCTCTGTTAATACTGGAAATATTTAACATATATTAACATGGTTGAAAGATTCAGTTATGCTATTTTCTCGTACGGAAGACGAGAATCGAGTGTTGAAATTTCACTGAAAAATAATGGCCAGAATAGTCCGTTACTTTGTGATAGTTTATTCGAAAAAAAAAATCAAAGTACAATGGGATGAAATAAGATATAGTGTAATTCATAATGTAATTTCCTTACATAATTTCAATGGCATTACAGCTTAAGACATAATTTTTTTACAATATTCAATTAGTAATTTTTCAAGAGAATTGTTTATACTCTTATCCAATTAGAATAACTCCACTAATATAAATGAGATCGCACACATGGAAGAGTTCAGGTGAAAACTTCTGATGTAAGCAGTAATATTGAATTCAAAAAAGTCTACTCATGGAGGCTATGCATACAATCATTAATAAGGATTCTTTTTCAAACTGGCATATAATGATTGGATACAAAAACTTGAGAAAACGGTAACTCAATAAAGAAATTGGATTTGAATATATAAAACGTCCATAATTTTCAATCACCTAAAACTTTATTTTCTAACATTGTTACATGTATGTTTTTTTGAGAAAAAGCATAAGGTCATTTGATGTATCAAACATTATAGCATGTTCAAAGCAATTACAGTAATAGCAAAACAGATTCGAACAGGACACCATACATGATACATTTTTAACTATGATACAAGAGCACAAAGATAAAAACCTCTCTGAGTAAGTATAGAGGTTTTGCAATTTTTTCAAAGAATAGGCTGACATATTTATAATGGATGGAATCTTCTTCAGGAACAACATTTTATCTTTCTTTTGGATTGAGACTGACAAAATATCTTGAAATCATATCTGCAACAGAAAAGGAGATAGAAAATCATCAGGAAATAATAAATAATATAACCTACATTTGGTCCTTGACAACGAAGGTCTTCTGACCAGATCTGGCCCTCCAAGCAGGCCTACTTATATTGAGAAATTCTTTCCCAGATTCCTGATTGGTTATTTTTCTATCTAGGTGGTTTGCAGCAACTTCCTTTTCCATAGTATAGGCTTTTTGTCATTTTGTTTGATTCAGTTGAACCTCCTTGATCGTAGAGAATCTTCGATACAGTACTAGTTGAATAAGGAGGGTATTCGACATTTTTGCAATACTAGAATATCCAAACGTTAGGTCTTTCACACTGCCGGATAAAGAGTTCTGTTGAACTTACACTAGTAATGTTCCTTTTGGAGTTTTTGAACCTCCATCCATTTTGAATTTCCCCATTTTAAGTGGAAGAGACGAGTTCTCAGAATTTCCTCTACATATTATTCCATATCCATTAGATCATTGTTTGAGTCAGAGTAACCCTCAGAAAATTCTGAATCTGAATCAGATTCTCCCAATGCAATAATGAATGGAAGAATATCTGCTATTGGAAGATTACCCATGTGTTTCGTCCAGTCCTCTGTGATAAGTCTTTCACAATGTAAATAAAAATTTTGCCACATATCTGATGTACATTTTGAAAGAGCCAGACTCCATAAATTCAACACTCTATCCGTTGTATAGGGATGCGAATTTATGTTTTTGTTATAGAAGTTCTTCAGTGGCGGCTCGTCAGGGACGGCAGGGTCGGCAATGCCGAGCCTATATATTTTATGTCCAGCCAAAATTTAAATTACTCTTTCTTCTGTTGAATTACCAAATTTATTATAATTATTGTATTTCCAAGACCTGTGTAAATAAAATTCTATAAATCATATTTGTATATCACTGATATATTTCAACTTCTTGGAAATACGCTCTTCCAATCTCAACGCCGCGCCGTTTCCGTCTACTCAAATCAGTCCGAGAATTGAAATGTGTACGACGAGAGCGCCAAGCATCGAACGCTTTCTAGCGACCAAGTACGGCATGCCGGTCCTGATTCGACGTTTCAATGAAATGCGAATACGAATGAGGCGAAACAATTTTAACCCGACTGTTTTCTGTTGGAATTTTATTCAGATAATGATAAATATTATATTCGCCTCCTAGTTAATGCTTTTTCAAAATCGAAAATGCGATGTTTTCGTTGTTCGTTCCACCTCACAAATTTTAAGAGATAAATGTTGCTTAAAACGAATTTTTGTCGTATTTCGTACTTTTATAGACAAGGATATCGAATATGATAGTACTTATATGAATTTCCGACCATTTCCACTATTTCCCGAAATTTTTAGCCGAGAAACAAAATGCTGAACAGTAGCCGCTAAACTCTTATAGCAGGCTCAACACATCGTAGGGTCGGCAGATGGGATTATGCCGTACCTGAAATGCCTCGACTCGTATTATACACGAGGAACGATGGGATCGGACGATCGGACCGATCGGGGATTGTTTTCGTTTGTATTGCGGGATGCGGCTACAGGAGCCTTCAGTGTTCGTTTGTTTGGTTCTTAACGGGGTGAGTGGTTGGATCGTTTCTTCCAGGAAATTAATTATTTTACGCGAACTCAAAAAATTCCTATTCTATTAGAGATGTGCATAAATCATGTATTTGACAAAAAATGGAGTAAAATGAATGGTTATTATAATGCAGAAAAAAAATAATATGCAAGGCATTTGAAAAAATTAAGAAAAATGGATTTGAAATTCGTCATGTTGATAGTCTTTTTGTGGACTCTATATGCTGGAGATGCTTTATTATAGCTGGGTAGGATACTTTGAAGTCTTGTCTTTCAATCCATATAAAACTGTTATTGGTATGTGCAAGGGTTCGTGAAATATAATTGGATAACATAGTTTCAGAGAATTGTAAAACACTATTGAATATAGGGTGTCCCATTTGAAAAAACAAAGTCACCCGCTATTCCTCTTTTGTGGGCCACCCGATATATTCGAAAATATTTTCAGGATGTGCTCTTCTTGGAGTATATCAAGTCTGCATCAAAATATTTTGACAAACTCAGTCCGTTACGCGTATATCGTCCATTGCGGCACTAGTGGGACACCCTGTATATCTGCCGACCCAAGATAAAAGTTTACGAGCCGCCACTGAAGTTCTTACAAAACGTCCATGCCATTTCAATAGGATTGTACTGACAATGGTATGGGGGTAATCTAAGAACCTCATGCTCCTTCAAAAGGTCATCAACTACATATTGTCTCTGTCTGTCAGTTCGATGAGGTAATATCAAATTCCAAAGTTGTTTCTTGGTAATATTTTGATTGAAATCAATCTTGTTTTTAATCAACCAATCCTGCATCTCGCTTTTTTTGCTGGAAAAGGTGGGTGGTTTTTGAATGAGCCGATTTCAATTCTTCCTTATAGTTTGTCTCTGCTTTTTCGTCACTACCTTCGGCATTTTTAGTTTCCTGGCGTGATGAATATATTTATATTTGTTAAAGTAAAATGTGATCAACGCTTACGGAACAGTTTTTATAGTTTTTTATTTCAGAAAGCGAAATATCTTTCAAGTGAATCAGACTTTTATTGTTTATTAATCAGACTCAGTGGCGGATCCAGCTCTCGAGAAAGGGGGGGGGGTCACGGTCAGGTGGATTACATTACATACCCGCCAATTGATTTTTTTTATCAAACACAATATTTGAGGGTTCGTCCAGTCCAGGGGGGGGGTCATGACCCCCATGACCCCCCCCCTGGATCCGCGCTTGATCAGACTTGACATTTCTCTTATCAGCACACTTAATTTAATCTTGAAGATCACTTCAAGAATATTGAGGGGATAAATTAGCGAATTAACATTGGCAACGTTGTTTAATTTTCACGAGTGCCAACCTGCGTCTGTTCTAGGGGAGAAAACTTGATAAACCTAAAACTTGGCCAACCGGGATACTTTATAAATGTGAATGGAGTATACGAAAAACTCTGTTTGAAGCTGGACGTTGATGACAAATGCAGAGAATGAGTTGGCGAGTCCATCGAACATGATATAATCGCCGGTTGCCGAAGATTCCTGTTTTTTTCTTATCTAAGGAAAGTGCCGATAAATTTGGACCAATTCATATGTAAATCAACCAAATTGATTAAAAATAAGAATCAAACAAAGGTTTTCAAAACTTTTCTTTCATTACTATCTAGGTATTCTTTTCAGTTTTAAATAAACCTTCGAATTGCGGACGTTTCCGCGATTCCCAGATGAATTGATTCATTACATTAAAATTCGCAATCTTTTGGAACGTTCTGAAAGAAAATTTCCTTTATGTTCACTCAATCACTGAGACGGGAAACTTTTCTGATGATTAATAGAGGTCGCAGGCCTTGTCAATTCTGGTACGCTACCGATGGAGAGATCCTGACGAAAAGATTTTCCATTCAGCATCGGGTTTGGATATTCCTGCCGAGTACTTATGAGGACGAACCTGCAGTCGATCTGATTCCCAGTTGCCGTTGGACCACAGTATAAAACTCACATAAAACTTCCAAGATGACAAAGTTGTCATAACTTGAAGTTGTGTTCAATTCGTTAAAATAGGGCATTCGGTACCATTTACGATATCAGGCTCAGATATCCTAGGACCAATGCTACCATCTCTTTTGTGTACAGGCCGGATTTTTACATAAAAGGATCGATTCGAATGACGTTTTTTTCATCTTTGTCATTCTGAAAGTTTGCTTCATGCGATTTTTGGTGGATTCGTTGATTTTGATGAGTTTCTGGCCGAAAAGTCGATAAATATTATCGAATATCCACCGTATGCCCGTGATAAGGTTCCGGCTGAATCATTCTCTTTCCATAAGTGAAATTTTCAGTTCTGAGAATCCATTTTCAGTGAATAAAAAGAGACTTCTATGAAGGCGATGAAATGAATTTAGATAACAGGTTTCGTATTCGATGGACCGATTTTCGATTCACTTTCTGAATATGTGAAAGAAACCTGTCTTACAGGCACGTAGCCAGGATTTTGTTTCGGGGGGGGCCCACAACTTTCGGGGGGGGGCCCACAATAAGTAAACATTGCAAATTTTGTCAAATATACAGGCATTTTCTGATTTTTTTGATATTTCGGGGGGGGCCCGGCCCCCCGGGCTCCCCCCCTCGCTACGTGCCTGCTGTCTTACCTGTCCAAATAAATTCATTTTGTATTTGTTTGTTTTTTTCGAATTTTGAGCCGGAAATGGAATTGATCGACTTTAAGCATTCAGGGTAGTTCCGAATGCCGCGGATGAGTTCGTTAATAGGAAAATTCGACCAGGGGTTCCGCAAATATCGTCGTTCACATTTTTTATTCCTGATAATTCGAAAACTACGAATTCAATCTATGTGAGATTTCTCATCGAAAAGTAAAATGACGTCTTTCAATCTCAACCATATTGTATGTGAGCGAATTATAGACATAATTATGATATGAAATAATCCAACCCTTAGACTATATGGTCAAAAAATCCAACCACTCCCATTCCGGGATTTGAAAACACTCATTGGACGAATTATACAGGGTGGCCCACCCCAGACGCGGTTCTCATTTTGAGGCAGTAAATGAAGACATTTTGAAATTTTTTTTTTCGTAAAATGTGAAGGACAATCAGATGCACAATTCAAAATTGTTTTCACATATACAGGGTGTTCGATAACAAAGATATGGACCATAGTTACACTATTTCAAATGGAATACCCTATATATAAATTCAAAAATTGAATGGCAAGCTCAAATTATGATGAGTTCATAAAGACCATTTTATGCCTTCGAGCCATTGTAGAGAAAATGGCGAAAAATCGAAAAAAAGGAGTATTTTTGATTTGCAATTAATGAATAAACCCTTCAAATCAACGAGAAAGACAATGTTTTCTCGTGTAGACATATTGGCTATCCTTATTCAGAAGAAAAAAATTTAACTCTGGAATATACTGAGTGATCATAATTAATGTTCAAACATTAACTATAAATAATGGTCAAAAACTTCCTCATTTCAAATGGCACACCCAGTCAGTATTTCTGTACCTTGTTGAACCTAAAAATTAATATCGAAACTATCTTCATTGGATTTCCCTATGCATAAACCTAATAGTTTTCAAGTAATTTTCGATTTTCAATTCAACTAGTTAACCTACTATTATGATTAGCGGTATCCATTGAAATGCTTGGAAATATTTGTGGGGAAATACTAACAATATTATTTGAAATCTGAAAAACTCATATGAAGATCTCTATAATGGTGTTGCAGTAACGCAAGATTTATTATTCCTTTATAAATGATTATCTACTGTTTTTCTGAATATCAATTCTTTTTTCAATTATTTTCAACTTAATTTCGCCTAGAAAGTATTGAGTGTCATTATAATTCAATATTTTCCGGTACATGCCCTTAAATTTGTCTTTATTTCGATCGTTTTGATTTGAAGTTAAGCCATACGTTCAAAGAATCATATAACAAACGATTCATTTAAAAAAATAAAATATTTGCTCAGGCCTGTGCTCCAGTCCAACATTTTCCCTATTCTCCACATTTTCAATATTTTGAAGACTTTTCGAGATTTTCAAAACAGGTCTGTGATAGTGAACCTCCGGCCAGAAAGTGAGTTGAGTACCTACCGAGTGGAACGAGTTTCACCAGCATAAGGACATTCAGTAGTAAGGTAGTATTAGAAGGTATTTTGTGAACATCTTTGAATCTTTGAGTCTACTAATACTCAATCCAACAATTGGAGATAACAAGTATGAAGAATCAAAGGTTCATCGACTGAGCAAATATTTTTTTAAATGAATCGTTTGTTAGGTACATGATTCTTTGAACGTATGGCTTAACTTCAAAACGATAAAAATAAAGAAAAATTTAAGGGCATGTACCGAAAAAGATTGAATTATAATGACACTCAATACTTATTTCTAGGCGAAATTAATTTGAAAATAATTGAAAAAATAATTGATATTCAGAAAAACAGATAAAGGAATAATAAATCTGCGTGACCGCAACACCATTATTGAGATCTTCATATGAGTTTTTCCGATTTCAAATAATATTGTAAGCATTTCCCCACAAATATTTCCAAGTATTTCTATGAATATCGCTAATCATTATAGTAGGTTAACTAGTTGAATCAAAAATCGAAAATTACTCGAAAACTATCAGGTTTAGGTATAGGGAAACCCTATGAAGATAGTTTCGATATTAATTTTTACGTTCCAGAAGGTACAGAAATACTGGATGTGCCATTTGAAATAAGAAAGTTTTTGACCATTATTTGTAGTTAATGTTTGAACATTGATTATGATCACTCAGTATATTCCAGAGTAAAATTTTTCTCTTTTGCATAAGGGTAGCCAATATGTCTACACGAAAAAACATTGTCTGTCTCGTTGGCTTGAAGGGTTTATTCATTTATTGCAAATTGAAAATACTCATTTTTTTCCGATTTTTCGCCATTTCTCTACAATGGTTCTTCTAAGGCATAAAATGGTCTTTATAAACTCATCATAATTTGAGCTTGCCATTCAATTTTTGAATTCAATAGGGTATTCCATTCAAAAAAGTGTAACTATGGTCTATATCTTTGTTATCGAACATCCAGTATATGTGAAAACAATTTTAAATTGTGCATCTGATTGTCCTTTATATTTCACGACAAAAAAATTTCAAAATGTCTTCATTCACTGCCTCAAAATGAGAACCGCGTCTGGGGTTGGCCATCCTGTAAAGTTCGATTTCAATTCCGTTGAAATCCATGACAGCTGATATCGCTAGCATTGTGAACATGAAAATCGATTTTACAGGGTGCAGCAACTTATTCTCCCTCATTTGAAGGAGCTGTTGAAAAAATACTAAAAAATATATTGAAAGAATTATTCTTTATTTTGAAAGCCTACGTGATCATTTTTTTTTTTTCATTCATGTAATTTCTGAGTTATTTGAGATTTCTGAATTTATGTTGTACATAGAGTCAAATTCATCTTATCTGTTGCATGAGAATGTTCTGCGAACATTGAAGATAAATTCTCCCAATAATAATTCACAAGTGACAGGTCTTATTATTGGACCTCATCTTAACTTCTCGATTTTACTTCAATGGTAACTATAGTTCCATAAGAATATTCACCGAATCTGTATAACATTTGACTCTACGTGCAACATAAATCCATAAAATCCCGAATCCAAGGCAATCAAAAAATAAGGTTCTGATTTGAAAAAAAGATTTGTAAAAATTGGGAAAAATCGAAACTATCATGAAGGAAAGATACAAACACATATTATATCGATGTATATTATTTTCGACTCATTTATACCTCATTGAAACGCTTTCACACTCTTAACCTAAAAATAAAAATGATAGAAAAGTCGTAAATTATGAGAAGGCATTAATCACGTATACTTTCAGCTGGTCTGATGATGATTAACCAACCATAATCGATAGCCTAAGATTAAAATTATTATTATTATCACATCAATAAGTATTGATTGATCAATATTGATCATACTGAAATACTGGTAACAGATATACCATATACCTCTTTAGTTGCACAGTGTAGTTAGTCCCCTTTTTCATAGATAAATGAGATGTATGCTTGTTTCCATTCGTCAGGAACTGGTTCATCTTTCAGTTATTGATTGATAGTATTGATACACCAAGTAAGTTGGTCAAATAATTTTTCGGATCCTCCTGGACCTGTATTGTTAACCTGGTCATCGTTGACTGTTATATCTTCACCCTCTTTTAATATATCGATTCGCTTTTTCAAAAGAAATCTTGCCCACTTATTGTTGTAGATGATGAAGAAACACCCATTTTTAAATTTAGGAAAACCTTGACGTAAATGCTTTCAGAGTATTATATAAAACAAGCTATAATGAAAAAACATTTTTCAAGACAAGCTTTTATAATAACAACATCCGCTATTTTGAAGCCGCCATCTTGAATTCCTCAATTTTGAAGAATCGTAATTTCCGACCCAGAAAACCCCCAGATACCAATTTTGAATAGAATCGGATCATAATCACAAAACTCGTCCGCCATCTTGAATTTTCCAATTTTGACAGAAGTATCATCATTGTCGAACCAAAAAACCCCCAGATAATAATTTTGAATGGAATCGGATCATAATTACAAAACTCATCCGCCATTTTGCAGCCGCCATTTCGTTTTTTTCTACAACAAATAATATTTCATGATGCATTGTCACCAGAATTATGTACCTACACCTGCCAAATTTCAAATCAATGGGACCATTAAAAGAGAGGCCATTCAACTTGCAAGATTTGATAACAGACAGACAGACACCCGGACAGGTGAAACCAAATAAAAGCATGTAAAAACAGTTATAAAATGATGCATTGTCGCCACGTTAATTGAACACAATGAATATAGTCATTATTTAAAGTATTTAGACTTATACAGAGTCCTGTAATAGTGCGTTAGGCTTTCATAGCTGCCAAACCAGACGTTTTAGAAATTTTGTTGAAAAGCATTTCTTTTGTCATTTCAATTCTGCATCTCAGGAAATTATTCTCTAATATACAGGGTGTTCCCAAATAATTATATATTTTCGCATATTTTGAATGCTCCTCAATAGCTCTATCATGACGCAAAATATTAGGGATATTTTTCCAATGGTACGGATCTTATTCAGAAAAAACTGCAAAATTTCTACGAAACAGTAGTTCGGTGAAAGCCCTCTACCGATTTCCAGAAGCGATAGAAACATGAATTTGATCAGGATTTCTTTTAACTGAAGAATTTGCCTAGTCATCGTTCCTAAATGATCAACCTTTTTCATACAATGTGTCCGTTATCTATGTCCAAATATGAAGAATTTCAAATTGTTTTTCTCGATTTTTTTCAAATGTAACACCCTGTATTTTTTTCCATGACGATGTACACAGTTTAAAACCTTACCTTTTTTCAGGAGTAACCTTAGGATTATTTTCACTCCTGTGTCCAGCAGACACGAAAAATGACATTCCAACCAAAAATTTCAGGAATAATGAACATAATAACTAACGGATATTTCAAATGAGTCACGCAATGAAACCAAACTGAATGATCGATTTTTGAAAAACTTCAAAACCCTTACAAATTTGAATCATAATTCTTGTTCAACATACACATACATTGGTAACATGTGTATTCTAACGATTACAGAGTTTTATCGGCATCCAAAAAAATTATTAATCATGAAATGGTTCATATAATTTTTATGTCGCAGCAGTGCCACAGAAACTGTTATGAAGTACATCGATTATTATTATTGATCAAAATATTGTTATTCAGAGCTCAAAGTTATTTCCGATTACAATAAATTGAGAACAATTTTGGTAAAGATGAAATGGTTGATATGATTTCCATGTTGAGGCAGTGCCACAGAAACTGTTTATTAGCTAGTAGATCCTATGCTGTCGAATATCCCGAAAGAAGACATCCACATGAATCGAGTTTTCGGAGGCTTTTACAGATTTGTATAGTCAGGAGATGTCAAGTATAAAAAAGAAGAAAGGATAACATCGGCCACTAACGAGGACAAGGAGCTCGAGGCTTTACTGCATGTAACTGAAAATCCACACACAAACCAAAGGGAGCTTGGTGTAGCCTGTAGTAAAAGTGAGCGTTTTCTTCAAAGAATCCTCAAAAAAAAGTATCAAGCCTACCACATTCAGATGCATCAGGCGCTTACCGATAGCGATTTTGAAAACCGTCTGAATTTCTGTAACTGGGCAAGTTTTCAAATTGAACAGAACCCTACATGTTTTGAATTTGTGTTATTCAGTGATGAAGCAACCTTCCACAATTCCGGAGCCGTCAATAGGCACAATTTTCATTATTACTCTGTAGAAAATCCAAGAATTATAAGGGAAATAGACAATCAACACAGGTGGTCATTGAATGTCTGGGGAGCAGTAATCGGCAATCATGTGATAGGCCCTCATTTTTTCGAAGGAAATTTAGATGGAGCTGCATATTTTACTTTCGTTCAGAACATTCTTCCCGGAATGTTAGCGGTGTTACCCACGGAATGAAATATGAAACAGCATGGAGCACCTGCTCATAATTCTCGTCCTGTGAGGGATTTACTGGACCAACAGTTTCCAAATAGATGGATTGGTAGGGGCGGACCGACAAGATGGCCTGCTAGTTCACCGGATCTCACCATGGCAAAATAGATTTCATATGTGGGAAATACATAAAGGGAATAGTGTATGATGAAGTTCCAACAACAGCTTTCAATATGCGAAAGAAGATTGTGACTGCTTTGCTTTCCGAAGCATTACTCAAACCATGCTGACGAGGGTTAGTGGGACTTTCAACGATCGGATCGCTTTGTGTTCCAGAGAAGGCGGACGACACTTTGAACATCTCTTGTATCATTGACACAATTTTTCTCTGTCTTTTTCAACGCCCGTTTGTTTTTATATCCAATATTTGAATGAAAATTTTCGTTCTGATTTCATTTTTCGTACCTGCTGGACGCAGGAGTGAAAATAGCCCTTTGGTTACTCCTGAAAAAATGTAAGGTTTTAAACTGTGTACATCATCATGGAAAAAATACGGGGTGTTACATTTGAAAAATTCGAGAAAAAACAATTTGAAATGCTTCATATTTGGACATTGATAACGAACATCCTGTATAAGAGAGCTCAGTGGCGGCTCGTCGGGTGAGGCAAGTGAGGCGGCGCCTCACCTATCATTTTATCATTTTCCTCACAATCTCACAAAAATAAAAGAACAGGGAGCGAACACCAAAATATTAAAATATGCACCATATCTAATCAAAATCAGCAATAATTTTCTTCGCCGCCACTGCTCAATAACATCCCATGAGGACGCAGAGGCGACGATGAACATCGTCTCATCCAGTTCAAATTCGAAACAGCCGACGGAATCCGAAGGAACTCGAAGGTGTCGCTATTTTTCGATCTTTGAGGCGACGATCTCATCGTCTCTATCCAGTCCAAATTCGAAGCAGCCAACCGAATCCGAGTGACGGCGAAGGAACGCGAAGGAGCGCGAAGTTGTCGGTATTATTCGGTTTTTGAGTAGGGCTGCCAGATTTCCGGAAACGAAAAGCGGGAGAAAAAATTTTCAATTCCTACCCCCCCCCCCTAGACAGGGGGATTACGACAAACAACAAATTTGCAGAGTACTAGACCAAGAGTTTTCAGCGATCGTCAATCTGTAACCTATGTGTAATCTCTTCAGAATATTCATATTTATTGATTAAATCTATGTAAATTCGGGATCCCGGAAAAATCGGGAGGTTTCAAGCTCAGTTTGAAAAGCGGGAGCGAGTATGAGAAATCGGGAGACTCCCGCCTAAATCGGGAGGTATGACAGCCCTATTTTTGAGGCGACGCAACTATCGCCGATCGGACCTTTCCGTGATTCTACAGGATTCGAGGATAGGTTCAATAGATGTCGCCACTCCCCATCTGTTGATTTGTTTATGTAATCCACCTGCAACTTAACTTGCAACATCGTCTGCTCATGTTCAGTTGAGTTACAGCATTTCATATCGTTCGATATCTCGATTATTTCTTTGAATTATCTCATATTACTTTCGTTGTGGTTTAATTAAGAGTGTAATTGAGCGATAATCCTACAGTTGAGTAGTTTGAATATTGAGTTATGCATAACCCAAATAAATATTGCCCTTGAGAGGTTACAAGGAAAGCGTAATGAAAATTCTGTAAAGCAGATTTTCGAAAAATCAAAGGCACTCACAGGAATACGTTTTGACCGAGAAAAATATAATTTGAACGTAGTTGAACTATTTGAAAAATATAAACGTTTATTTTATGAAATTTTAGATTGTATCATTCACCAAATAAAAATTAGGTTCGAGAATCTGAGTGAGATTAAATTTTTAGGATTACTTGATAGGACCAAATATCAATTATTTTCATCAGAGTTAAAACATATTTGCGGAATACGATATTCCAAGATAGACTCTCGGCTCTCGCAATGATGTCAATAGAGAAGGCATTGTTTGTCGCCATCAGCGAAGATAATGGTCAATTTTTTGAAGACATTATATAGATAAATTTAATTTATAAAAAGTGATATTATGGCGCATTTCCGAAATTCTCATTTTTCACCTTTTATTTTTTTTAAATTGAATCTACTACTGAGTACACCTCTGAGGATTTCTCGATAAAAAAGTTACTGTTATTATACTGAATAACATTGAATAATACTGTTCTCTCTCAGTAGTTAGATATGAAAATTATGTTGTAGTCAACCACTATGTATAAATTTTTTTTATATAATCGCCTCACCAGCTCACGAGGTCACAAGCCGCCACTGAGAGAGCTTGATCATTTAGGAACGATGACTAGAAAAATTCCTGAGTTAAAAGAAATCCTGATCAAATTCATGTTTCTATCGCTTCTGGAAATCGGCAAAGGGCTTTTACCAAACTACTGTTTCGTCGAAATTTTGCAGTTTTTTCTCAATGATATCCGTACTGTTGGAAAAATATCCCTAATATTTTGCATCATGGTACAGGTAGGTATTGAAGAGCATTGAAAATATGCAAAAACATAAGGGGTGTTCCATTCAAAAAATCACTAATTTGTTGAATAATTTCATTTGTATATCATAAAATAATTTCCTGAGATGAAGAATTGCAAGTACAAAGGGAATGCTTTTCAACTTAATTCCTAAATCGTCTGGTTTAGCAGCTATATAAGCTTAACGCACTCGGCACTATTGCAGGACTCAGTAGATGTATACTATACTATTATGGTGACTAATGGAAACCATTCACATTGAACAGATATCAAGCAATTTGAAACTGATTGGTCTCAATATGAATGTATCAGTTTGTTTTTTTGGATATCAATTCGAAGATATTGTGATCAGGATCGTGAAACATCCTGGATATTCCATATAATGTAACTGCGAAGCTGTATCACGGAAAATGAACAACAAAATATCGAATTATACTGAGTTATCATGTCAAAGAAGGCAATCTAAATCTGTTCAGTCAACTCTCGTGGTTCTGGGGGGCTTCTTTCAGCAATGTCTTCATATTTCCCGAAAGTCTGCAGCATAACTGGAGAAAAGGCGTAAAAAAGAGAATCCGACAAATAATGGCCGTCTATTTCTTGAATCATTAATTTTCATTGTCAAAGCGACGCCTTGAGATGAAGAGAGTCTTAAGGGGACACTTAGTTTCAATCTGGGGGCTTCGAATGAAACACTTTTGCCTTCTTTCGTCTTTATTGATTGTCTTTCGTTGCAGTTCAGCACTCACACTTAACCTCCGAATTAGTTGAAGAAGTGATTATCTGAATATCTCAGCTGAAGCTGATGCTTTGTAAATTATGCACAAAGGATGTTGTTAACAGTGAATATTTTTTCAATAGAAGATAGAACTCATCGAAATAAACCATTACACATAAAATTATCTTCTGCACTCTATAAATTGAGCCGGAGCGATCCAAGAATCAAGATGCATAAGACTACTCTGATGTTTTATATTTTCAATGAAACAGTTCATTTGACTGAGTTCTATCTTCTCTGCCGGGACATCCAATTTCTCAGTTCGACCGCACAAGAAGCTTCGCCCAACCACCAGATTGCGCAACGTTTGAATATTCTACGGACTTCAGTAAGGCGCATAGTGGCCCTTTTCCTGGAAACTGGCAGCGTTGCCCGGAGACCGGTGCCTGATCGATCCATAGCAACATCTGCAAGCAAAGACCATGATATCGCAAATCGAACGGTATCTGTAACAGCTGGTGTAAGTCATTTATGAGGACCTATGGACGGGTAGTCCCAAGCAGTACCTACCTACCATAAGGAAACGGGTGCATTTCTCAAATTCAAGGGCAAGAAAACCTTCAATAGTAGGTACCTCCGCTATCACCTGGACATAGAGCTATCCGTCGGCAATGGGAAGAACACCACCGTGATTGGCTTTTACCTCAAGAGCGCAATGTACCTTTTAAAACGAGTCACGATTCGCTTCACTAAGGGCCGGTCTCATAAAGAGCACGTTCAAGCCGTGGTTAATCAAACGAGGATTGGATGTCAACTCTCGGTTGAAAAAATTTCAGTATAATAAATAATGTCTTTAGCGTACCTATATTCAAAACTAGAATTACGAAATTTCTAAGCTTAGCAACTTGGACATTTCACAACTTTCTGACATTGATTTTTGAATACCACAAAAATCTTCAAATATGTTTACAACTCTGGAATGATCCAGCTAATTCAGATGAAAGAGTTTTTATTTGATCGAAATCTCTTCTTCGTGCCATCTTTGAAGTGGTTGAAAGGAAATGTGAAATCATTCGATTGGTAACTTTCTTATTCACTATCGTTACTATCTTTTGAATGCCTTACAATTATTTCATTATTATTTCAACCAGAGTCATTTCCGATCTTATATTCACACAGAAACCTGGCACTCCTATCCCTCGAAGATAAGGCACAAAAATTTAGAAATATCTTTCCATATGAATTATTAAAACATAGCCAACCTACAAAAAGACTGATTAATGCTATTACCAACATAATTTCTATTTTCCAAAGCATCCGAGATGTCAATAATTCTTGTATGGACTATTAGGTGGTTATATCACGAGTGTATGCTGACAGTCGTGAAATTCCAATTTTATTGATAACGGCAAAACTGCTGATTTTATAGACATACATTGATAAGATTAGAATCAGAATGAATCCAATTCATACTCGTATGGAGTTCGATTCTCACCGTTTCTTGAAGAAAAATTTATTCGTAGATAAATTCATATTTCTATCCGAGTCATTTTAGCAGCCTAATTTCAGCCTTCAGTTTTTGATTAAAAATTATGCGTGCTGCAAAAAGAAAACCAATGGATATTTTTTCATTCTGTTTTCATATCAGTGTTTAGAATAAAAGATAGTTCAACCATGAAAGAATTCAACAATTTTGGTCAAATTCTTTTTTTCCTGAAGACGTTGCAACAAATTGAGTTCAAATCTTTTTCACGGAAAATCTTAGAAAATCGAATACGCTGTTAAAATGCTGTCTAAATTGTCGACCGAGAAGAAAAATGTTGCACACCACGATTGAATTTAACACTAACAAATACTAAGATGTGACCCGAAAGCGTGTATTATTTAACTGTCACGTAAAGCCTACCAGTACCACAGTTATCTCAATATATGCTTCGAGAACGGGTTATAGGTATGCGCATAAGACGAAAATGACTGTCGCGGTCTTATCAACGCGGCTATACAGGGTCTTTCACGAGGAACCTCACCCATATTTATACGGGAAACTACTGAACGTATTTTCATGAAATTCAGCACTTATAAGTATTTCACGATGCTGATGAAATCTGAAATATTTTCGAGGCATGAGCACCCCCGGTTTTTCCGGAAATGACGTCTACTTCCGTTTTTCAAATTAGAACACCATTTTTTTATTGCAGAAATAGATTCCTTAGTAACATTTTTCAGTTTTGGTTGGGAAATTCTCTCTGAGCGGGAAAATTCGAAAGAAAAATCGAAAATAGAGCTCCGCTGAAACAAGAATAACTTCGAGGTTTTTGGATGGAAAATTTTCATTTTTGGGATTTTTCAAGATGTAAGATTGATGTATCCACTTTGAAAATCGAAATCGCGATTCATGATACAGGGGGTGAAAAAATCGCTTTCAAAGTTATGGATGACAAAATCGTGAAAAATCAATTTTTTCAAATTAGAACCCCATTTTTTTATGGCAGATATTGAATCTACGTTAAAAAATAATGTGAGTGTATGCATCACATCCTTGCTCTAAAGTGGATATTAACTCAGAAAATATCCATTTTAGGGCAAGGGTGTGATGCATACACTCATATTATTTTTTAACGTAGATTCAATATCTGCCATAAAAAAATGGGGTTCTCATTCGAAAAAATTGATTTTTCACGATTTTGTCATCCCTAACTTCGAAAGCGATTTTTTCACCCCCTGTATCATGAATCGCGATTTCGATTTTCAAAGTGGATACATCAATCTTTCATCTTGAAAAATCCCAAAAATGAAAATTTTCCATCCAAAAACCTCAAAGTTATTCTTTATTTCCCAACCAAAACTGAAAAATGTTACATCAAAATAACTTGAAATTTTCTAAAGAATCTATTTCTGCAATAAAAAAATGGTGTTCTAATTTGAAAAACGGAAGTTGACGTCATTTCCGGAAAAACCCGAGGTGCTCATTCCTTGAAAATATTTTAGATTTCATCAGCATCGTGAAATACTTATAAGTGCTGAATTTCATGAAAATACGTTCAGTAGTTTCCCGTATAAATATGGGTGAGGTTCCTCGTGAAAGACCCTGTATACTTCATTCACTTTTATGAAGTATCGCGGTTTGCCATGAAATTTTAACACATTTCACCGCGTATATTTTTAAAATGTTAGGTTATTGTCATTGCACTGTCAGATACGCCCACAACGTTGTTGTCGTTTCTGCTAAAAAATCGTAGTAATTACGTATTTATCAAAATGTTCATTTACTTTGGGAAATTGATGAATTTGAGAAAATATTATGTTAATTCAGAAGATATTTAAATACATTTTTGCACAACCTGAAATACTCCAGCATGAAAATGTAGTAGTTCTACGAAACCTGCGCCACAGTTAAATCTTCGAAGAACTAACTCCATTTACAAAGTTGAAAAAGAGTAAATAGAAAGTAGACCTGGCAATGTCACTTGATTTTCACGAGTGCCAACCTGCGTCTGTTCTAGGGGAAAAAACTTGATAAACCTAAATCATGGCCAACCGCGAATCGCGATACTTTATAAAAGTGAATGGAGTATACATGATATTCCTAAATTGAACGTACAAACGAAAAGAGGAGATTCCTTAGGTAAGTTTAACAGAGAAAGTCCCATAAACATGGGGTCGCAAACGTTTCGTTTTCGAGATACCGAGTGGTGAACTTTTAATTTTTTTCTCATAGTACCTATCTACACTTTACAAGATATTCAACTGACATTTGGCATAGATTTTTTTTATTGAGAGTTCTCACCACGTGACATGGCAATTTCGATAGCAGATCTACAGGGTGATATTTTTTCTGGAACACTGCCGCCTGTTTTTCTCCAGAACTTTTTTTTGGTGGCCCACTGTTGGTTTGAAAAATTGTAAGAAGTAGCTTTGGTACTAAACTTTGTGGTCTCTTGTAGTTTCGAAGTATCTGCTACCGATTTCGAGAAAAAATTTTTGGAAGATTCTCTTGAAATCCTCAGAAGAATCAAAATTGTCAAGAAGATCTAGTCAGTACGAAAAGAAATCTGAACTATTCAAGTCTGGGGATCTGGCGGGTGATGACTGATGTCCAATTCACCTGTTTTCATAACTTTCTTTCAAATACTCCCTAATAAACCTAGTACACCTTGCATCTCTAAAACGAAACGTTTTCGACCCCATGTTCACGGGACTTTCTTTTCTTAAACCTACTTTTCGTTTGTACGTTCAATTTAGGAACACCCTGTATATGTTATGGTGAAGCACTCTGAATCAAATACTCGACCTACCCAATACAACTTCTTCATCGATATCTAATCTGAAGCATACGTCATAACTTACCACAATGCCATTCAGGCAATGAAAGCATTATCAATTTATGACATAACTGATTCTATACTTTTTCCTAGCCTTGAGCAATTTGAAGATGCAGTCTCGCCTGCAGTTAGAGATTCAATTGGACTCCAATTATTTTCCATCTCCTCGAATTCACTTCTAAGCAGTTTGGGGTTGTGGAGAGCATCCTTCAAACCCCCTCTTCTGTCTTCTCCACAGAAATCACGAACTCGAATACCATCTTCACATTGGGAATGACATCATTACTTAACCAGTGCCATACTTGTGGCAGATCACACCATCGTGTACCTGCAATGTGGTGCATTCCAGAATAGGATGACTTCATCCTCTTAAGCCAAATCGATGTCAAAGGCCTCATCTCCATCTACGCCCCATCCTTCTACTTCTGAGTCCTGAGCCTTAATCTTCTGTTTCAAAATTGTCACCGCGTTCTTCATCTTTCCGTGCCTCATCACCTTGTTTCTCCCATGCTGTTTTCTCATCTTGCTGGGGAGAATCTGATTGACATCTTGTAATCGTCTAGCTTCACCTCTCATCACATGATTTCTTCCTTACGCATGTTCTAATCTTCTCGATTCATTATGCATCGAAACAAAAATCCTGATCAGCTGATCTGCACAGCTTGGATTCGCCTAGATAATGTTAAATTTCTCGCATTCACTTGCGTGTTTCTAGATTCAGTTGTCAAGATACCCCCATCAGATCGAAATGTGCCTCTTTTCTTTGTATTCGCCTTAATTCTGAGGCAGTCGATTTTGGCACGATGGGCAACTCCGATAGTGTGCTTGTCGAGAGAAATTTTTACGTTTTTTCATCACCGAGTTGATCCTTCTCACATCACTATCAGGGACTATGCCATGGTTTTTTGCATTTGTTAACTTCACCATAACCTCAAAATTACAGTTTTCAGTCTTCTTTTAATTCGATGAAACAACAGAACAAATACGGAAATCGAGGCGGAAATTAATTTTCGAAATAATTTTCAGAAAAGTTGAGGTGGGTGATTTGTCGTGTGTCTTGGAGACATATTTTACATTTATGAGTTCTTTGTAGTCTTGATAAAGAAGTGAATTACTCGGAAACGAAAGCGAAATTTTGTGGAAAATTTCACACCAGTGAAGATTGTTTAGTCCAAATTCCTGTCATCAATTTATTTGAAATTATTATTATTACATGTTGCCTCTAGAAAACTAGAGGTGATCCGATACCATATGCATACCCTAACGTACACGATGTGGTGAACATAGACACTTTCTTCCAAATTGTGGATCTCGCCTTTCACTTCCATCCTCCATACCGAAATAAAACATTATTGCTGCATCGTTTTTGTAAGTTATTCCACAACAAAATTGGAATTCCCTTTCCGGTTCTGATGCTTGTATTTTCCTCGAAAGATACCTATAAGTTGATCCTTGAGTTTGAAACTGAAATATCTAGTGTGTTTTGTCTGGAAGTAGGATATAAAGGACAGTAGGGGTAATATGGCGATTATCAGCTTTACGTGTTTGGTTAGGTTACACTGAGCACGTGATCAAGCGCGAGCGGTGTGTGCAGATTTTTCCACACTCTAGTGGACGCCACAAACAATCTTCTGATTTTTCTTGTGGTGACGGATTCCATCGATGACATATGATAGAGACGTACCAGGCTGCATCTAGCATCTATCAGTTGTTTCAATGTTTTAAATTGCAGCTTTCACTCATAATTTGTAATAGAGTGAGATCCCAGAGCAATCGGACATAACTTATTTTCACACGGATGAAACCTGAAGTTTTCGGTAGAGGCCTACCACACGCTCAAGCTTCACGACAGTTTGGCTTGCGCAAACCGGCTTGAACACTGAACACTGAGGGAAACTGTATATAATTCTCCCAACCACACGCTCAGTGTTCAGTGTTCAAGCCGGTTTGCGCAAGCCAAACTGTGGTGAAGCTTGAGCGTGTGGTAGGCCCAGTAGCGTCTCGTGTGCCTTGAATATCTACGCGCTTTGTGGAACTTGCCGAGTGACACCTGGGCAGGTACCAGGTGAGAAAGGTAACTAAAAATAAGAATTATTTAACTTAAATTCACATGGCTGATTTTCATATAATGTCATGTAGAATATTATTTTAAAGTAATATCATAAGTGTCAGACCCTTTTGATGGACCAGAGCTTTTGTCAGACGCTTTTAAGCTACCCAAAAAATAAATGAACTTTACTTATTTTTACATGTCTGATTTTTCAATATGTTATTGAAGTATTTATTTAAAAGTTATTTTCAATCAGTCAGACAAATAAGAGTGACCAAACATCCCCTAAGGCAAAAATTATTCGGCCAGAAGTATGAGGGCGAGAGCACTATGCATGCGCTTCAGAGTGAGTGAGACGTCCATAATAACTCGGTTCCCCTTTTTAAACTCACCATATATTTCAATCTCTGTGTATGTGCTGTTTGCGATAACGAATAAATGAAGGCGTGTTGGGAAAAACGCTCGGACACGTCGATTTGTATTTTAAATGCGCATATTTTTCAAGAAAATAATATTATATAGGGTGTTCCATGTGACCGTGGCCAATACCAACTTTCTTATTTCAAATGCATCTCCCTGTATATTATTTATTTTTTGGATTCTTCAGAGAATTATAGACACAATTTACTGTTTTCAGATTTATTGCGAAAATCAACGTTTAAAATGAAAATTATTTTATTTCACAAATTCGGTAGATTACACTTAGAACCTAATAAGTAATACTGATCATTAATCTTTATTATTGAAAAAAAAACAAGAAAAGACATTAATGTCAATGTAGGAAATGTTCAAAATGCTCGCCGCGAACGACTTGGCAACATGCTAATCTGGTGTAGAATTGTCTTCTAACGTTACTCAACATTTCTTCTCAGTAATGGTTTTTGCTTACTTTCTTCATATCGAGAGGTAAATGGGAAATAAGTATTGAGTGTAATGTATCGAATTTGTGAAATAAAATAATTTTCATTCAAAATGTTAATTTTTGTAAAAAATCTGAAAACACTTAATATTTCCGAAAAACTTGAAGATAGGTATAGGACATTGTACATGAATTATGTCTAGAAACTTCTGAAGAAGCCAAAAAATGAATAATATACAGGTGGTTGCATTTGAAATAAGAAAGTTGGTATTGGCCACGGTCGCATGGAACACCCTATATAATATTATTTTCTTGGAAAATATGCGCATTCAAAATTACAAATCGACGTGTCCGAGCGTTTTTCCTAACACCCCCTCATTTATTCGTTATCGAATTCATTCCATTCGGCTGTTACACTCTGTATATACAGGGTGTCCCACTAGTGCCGCAGCGGACGATATACGCGTAACGGCCTGAGATTGGCAAAATTTTTTGATGCAGACTTGATCTACTACAAGAAGAGCACAACCTAAAAATATTTTCGAATATATCGGGTGGCCCACAAAAGAGGAATAGCGGGTGACTTTGTTTTTTCAAATGGGACACCCTATATTCAATAGTGTTTTTCAATTCTCTGAAACTTCCTGCATGCTTTCGTATACTTTTCACATATTTTTATTCGATAGTTTTCGAAATATTGGCCATTTCGACAAAAAAATGATACTTGTAAAGGCTATGTTATACAATTATATTTCACGAACCCTTGCACATACCGATAACAGTTTTATATGGATTGAAAGACAAGACTTCAAAGTATCCTTCCCAGGTATAATAAAGCATCTTCAGCATACAGAGTGTCCACAAAAATATTATCAACATGACGAATTTCAAATCGATTTTTCTCCCTTTTTTCAAATGCAATGCATATAATTTTTTTTCATCATTATAATCACCATTCATTTTACTTCGTTTTTTGTCAAATACATGATATGCATATCTCTAACGGAATAGGATTTTTGAGCGCTATTTCGTAATGTTTCCCTAAAATTCACATATACCTTCGAATTCATATAGCAGATTTGGCTTTTCTGTGGTTATTGGGAAATGTCAAATTATTCCCCTCAGAATTAGCATCATTGAAGCTACAATTCATATTATAGCGAAATGAGAAACTAGAAGGTTTTGATGTATATACTCAAAAATGTGATGAAATCAGTTACTGAAGACAAAAAATTGCTTTCTGTACCCATTTTTCAAAATACATTTTTGATAATTTTCTATGTTTCTACTTGGAACGTCGAATCTTTCAAAAATTTCAAACAAGCTTTGAGCTTGCGAGCTTGAAGATCTGCGTGCGTGTCTGTGAAACTTATGAATATCATTTTTTCGAAGAAAGTTGTATAAGGATAAGAGCGGGCACTTTTTTGTAGCCTGAAGTTTCGAAACTTGTTTTATTGAAGCATTCATAACATGTACATTCAAACTCATTGGTATTTTTTGAATTTTTACATCATTGTATGAGTATTCATCCAATCCGTAAAAACTATGATGATTTGAAATTTGAATTGAAGCTGCAATGATGTAAATTTTTAATAGAATAATTTGACAGTTCCCAATAACCACAGAAAAGCCAAATCTGCTCTTTGAATTCGAAAGTATATGTGAATTTGGAGGAAAAACTCTCAAAAATCCTATTACGTTAGAGATATGCAATCATGTATTTGACAAAAAATGAAGTAAAATGAATGGTGATTACAATGATAAAAAAAATTATATGCATTGCATTTACAAAAATGAAGAAAAATCGATTTGAAATTCGTCATGTTGATAGTCTTTTTGTGGACACTCTGTATGCTGGGGCTGCTTCATTATGGCTGGGTGTGTGTCTTTCAATCCATATGAAACTGTTATTGGTATGTGCAAGGGTTCGTGAAATATAATTATTCTCAAGGAAATAGCATTTGAGACAGTCAAGTGTGGAAAATCACATCAGGCATGTGGTGGCCGAAATCGGTGATGCAGTGCTGGAGGCGCTCTTGGAAGTTCGCGTAGACTCTCTCCAACATCGCTCTCTCAACTTGGGCAACTTCCACGCGAATAGCCCTTTTCAATTCGTCCAGAGTTCGGGGCTTGGTCTCGTATACTCTAGCCTTGAGGTGTCCCCATAAGAAAAAATCGCGACGGACTGCGAAGAATGGTTTGTCGAACGCGTTCAACATTTTCAGGCGTTCGAACTGTTCGTACAGGTCCTCTTGGACTTCTGTTGATCAGTTCACCACGTCTGCGAAGTGATTCAACCCAACGAAGGATGGTGTTTCGAGAGGGAATAGCTCTATTCCGATGAATGTGGAAATGGCGACGAAACTCACGCTGCACGACCGTGACTGACTCATTATTTCGGACGAAACTATCATAGGCGAAAACACGATGCTCCACCGTCCAAGGCTCCATGACGACAACTGGTAAATAAATGCTAGGAACACACGAGTCTAACGGCACCTTCCCCACTTCTCTCGTCCTCAGTGGGGGAAAGTTATGCCCATCTGAAAAACGTCCGCCCTCCGTGCCGCACCTTGTATAACAAACTGGGGCTCATTTTTGGTGTAGAATACGTGGTTCGAATTTCTTGGTTCTGGACCACCCACCACCCTGTATAATGAAGAAGATAGAATGTAATGGATCTCATCATTGGTTCGTGCTAATATAAGCACAACGAACTAGGGACCTATACTCCATTCACTTTTATAAAGTATCGCGGTTTGCCATGAAATTTTGACACATTTCACCGTGTATGTTTTGAAAATGTTGGGTTATGGTCATTCTTCTGTCAGTTGAACGAGCAACGTTGCCGTTTCTGCTAAAAAATCGTAGTAATTACGTTTTTATCAAAATGTTCCTTTACTTTGGGAAATTAATGAATTTGAGAAAATATTATGTGAACCAAGTTCACCTAAGATCCAGGTAGAAAATATATATGTAACACCATATCCATCAATAAAATACCTTGGCATACAAATTGACAACAAAGCTAATATGAAACTCCATTCAAACCTCACCAAAAAAAAAACAATTGCAAGAGCAAAACATTTCAATTGCCTCACATATAAAAACGAAGGAATCAGTTTGGAAAATGCCTCAAAGATTTACAAAACAATATGTAGGCCAATTCTTGAATATGGACAGACACTGTATGCAAACTCATCAAATTCGGTGTTAAGAAACATAGAGGTAGGGGAAAGAACATCGATGAGAATAATAACACGGCTGAGACACCCCCTTAATAGATTACACAATCCATCCAACGAACTACTATACACGAAGACCGGCATACAACCGATATCAGAAAGATTGAAAATTCTGAATGGAAGATTTCTGAAACGTGTAAAGGAACAGGAGGACATATATGGGATGTTCCATAGAGATGAAGTGACTGAGACAACCAGAAAGTTTCCGACCCACACTGTGATAGACGGACTCATGATGACAAACTAAAAACATTTGATGAATAATTTTTACAGAAAATATAATTTTTTTTTTTTTTTCATCTACTGTAAATGAATGTACAGGGCTGAAGGACTCCGGTCGATGGCCTTTGACTATGGTCAATAAAGTACTGTTATTATTATTATTATTATGTGAATTCAGAGGACATTTAAATACATTTTTGCACAACTTGAAATACTCCAGTATGAAAATGTAGTAGTTCTACGAAACCTGCGCCACAATCAAACCTTAGACGAACTAACTCCATTCATAAAGTTGAAAAAGAGTAAATAGAAAGTAGACTAGGCAATGTCGCTTGATTTTCACGAGTATACCAACCTGCATTCGTTTTAAGTGAAAGAACTTGATAAACCTGAATCATGGCTAACCGCGATACTTTATAAAAGTGAATGGAGTATAGAAATTATAATGTAGTCAGATATGAATGGAGGACGAACTTACATGTTGAACAAAAGGTTCTTTGGATATCTATGATATAATGGCGATTTTCAACAACAGGACACGTTGTCTAACGAAAAACCGTCAAAAAACAAACAGAACCAACCCTTCTTATTTAATCTACCTTCTCCACAGAACATCTAATCGTTTTTTTTGTTTTTCGCAACGTTGCCACTCTACCAGTGGTGAAAAACAGCGTCCTATCTTATTTCTTGAGCGCATCATCTACGTATAGGGTCACTTTCAGCTATTCGTGATGTTTTATATAATTATGAAATTCGTTCCGAAAAGACTGTTTTTAAAAAAGATTTTATTTCCTTCGAACTATAAGTCACAATGATTTAGACAATAAATGACGTTATACTTCTACAGCTTTCGAATACGGAGTTACCAAAAATAGAGCTAATTGATACAAGTGAATTTGTATAAAGCTAGAATGGAACTAATCCTAAGATAAGTGTCTATTTCACTTTTCACGATCGCGTCGCAAGATCGTTGCACTTATTGCACTGACACGTGGAGAGGAACGCTGACTTGCAGTCTTGGCACTTTCCATGTATCGGCGGTTTCCTGTGATTCGGGATACATAACTCCTCCTTCCTTAAGAGATAACGTCTCTGTTATCTGAGCCCTGAGGGTTCTCTGGTGTTTTCGATTTCCACGTGTATGACTTTCCGTGGGTTGTAAAGTAACTCAGCAATTCTTGTTCTATTTCTCAGTAAGAAGATGATTCCAAGCATTACTAAGCAGAACAATAACACACTCGTGGCTTGGTGGATTATTTGAGTTGTGGGTTGAAGATATACAGGCTGGTCCAAAAGTCTTTCCGCTTCTTGGAGAATAGAAGTAGGTTCTTTCAGATGCCTGAATTGGAAGTCGATTTTGTGGGTATAATTCAGAGTTATTTTCGAAACGTTTTGGATGGATATTTCGAAAATTGGAATAGTGTTGTCAAATATGGTTTCATCGATGATGATTTTACAGGGTGAGCTCAATAGGTTGGTCCCCTGGATTGATTTCTTGAAAAGGATGCCATTGCAATCTTCTAGTATTGTATGGTTCTTCTTGAAGAGGGTCAGTAGTTGATGATTCTTCAAAGGGTAGATGATGTTGAACTCGTTGTTGACGAGCGTTGTTTGGCATCGTTCTGGGGTTGGCAGCATGCAGGCTTCTTTGATGGGGGGTTGGAGACAAAGCACCGTGGAACATCCCAGTGTAGACTTGCATGGCTCGTTGGTCCAGTATTCTTCATTGTGAATCTTGATGGAAAACATCTTTGGCGGGATCACAGCAATATTTTGGTGATTGGGTAAAGGATAAACTCGGGAATAGTTAGCAATTACTTGTTTGAGGATTGGGATTTTGAGAAGAAAAGAAATAGTTTCTTCCGTTCCAATGACAGAAATTTTTGTGAATTCTATTATTTTAAAAAGATTAACATGATCAATTGGTGATAACTGCTGTGTCTTATAAATTTGCTCAAGATATGCTCCAATGGACATAAGTTCTTCGACTTTAATGATTTCTAAATTTGGAATTTCTTTCATTGCAAAACTAATAGTTCTTTCAAGCATGAGTAAAGTATTCAAAAGGGTTTCGGATTGAAGTATTTGGTATTCTACAATGATTCGAAATTCTTCGGTAGAAGTAAGATTTCTGAATAAAGTTTTGGTATGAATAATATTTTCATTTAACAAGGCTAAATCTTCTGAATATCTTTGTGATAAATGGTTGGCAAAGGAAGTTAATTTATTTATTCTTTCTATTTCTGAAGATTTACTTTTATGGAGAGTTTCTAGATTTTCATTGATAGTTTTAAGATCGTCGTCATCTAAGTTACCTGTGATAAACTTGATACCTTTTCCAATGAAATTAGCCAAACCTCTTCTAACTTTTCTGTTTGCAAATTTACGTAAAATTTGTTCAATTTGTTCCAAATTTATTCTTAGTTGATGATAAATTCTATGAGATAGTTCGTCGATTGTTCGATTTTCCTGAATAGCGTTGAAATTGTAATTTAACTGGTCGAAATTATCTCTCAAATGGGTTATATTCATGAAGAAGAGAAAATTATGATAGTGGTCAAGAATTTTGGCATTACTTAAGTGTTCTTCGAAGTAGCCATTACTTTTTATTTCGAAGACCTGAAGGGCCTGCTTCGTTTGGGTCTGAATTAGGAGGATTAGTAGTATCCTGAAAAGAACAAACGTTTTTTCTTAGTTTTTTGACATTTCTTATGTGGGCTGTGGTTTCTCTGGATTTTGCAGTTAAACCACTGATTTTATTTTGTTTTTGTTTTTGAACAGTAATTTTTTCGAAAGGTGGATCAGTTTTTCTTGGTCTATTTCTTTCGACATAAACTTCTTCTTGCTCTAAAATTGGAGGATCATCTCGATTCTCATTTAATCTTGTTAATGTTTTTTGGGCTTTATCTTTATTTCGTTTGTATATGTGGTCAAAAAATGGTAAAATTTCTCTTTTTCTTTTTTCGTTATATTGCTCGTAAACGGTCATTGTTAAGTCAAATTCTGGTAATTTATCATAAGGTCCATAAAGTAAATGAAAAGGTGAATAACCTGTGGCTGAGTGAATTGATTGATTGTAAATCAATGTTACTGAAATCATGAGATTAGCAGGATTTTCATTTGGATTTGACAATTTTAAAATTCTAAGTTTTTCTAAAATTGTGGAATGAAATCGTTCGATTGGAGAGTTTGAACTTGGATTATTCACTGTTGTAAAATGTAAATTGATTTTATTCAAGTTACAAAATTCTTTAAATGTTTTATTTTGAAATTCCCGTCCTTCGTCACAAACGATTTTTTGTGGAATGTTATGGTGTGCAAAGTAATGTCGTAATTTATTAAGAATGGTTAATGCAGTGCCGTCTTTAACAAGATACGATTGTGCGTATTTTGAGAATAAATCAATGATTGTTAGGAATTTAGAATTTTGGAAAGAGAATGTGTCAATGTGGATTACTTCGAAAGGTCGTTTAGCTAAGAGAGGACCTGAAAATTTTAATTTGTAGGGGTGTCTCTCATATTTTGATTGTAGACATAATTCGCATTTGTTGATAATTTCTGTTATTTTATTCCTCATTTTTGGCCAATAGTATTTTTTCGATAAATGGTTATACGTTTCTGAAATACCATTGTGGTTTTTATCGTGATATTCTGAAATAATTTCACTTTGATTTTCTTCGCAAGGTACATCTAATAAGAGTGTATTGCTTATGAAAAGCTTAACGGAGTAATTGAACGATTTTTTGCAAAATCTGACAAAAGGTAGTCGTAATTTGTCGTCTCTGAAAAATATTCCGTATGTTTCATTTGTTCTGAAAATTTCTTCGAAAAATTTCGAAAAGTCGTTATTCATGAAATTTTGTCTTATTGTAATGTTATATGTGTTTCTCTTGAAAATTTTGGTGAATTTTAATTTGTATTGTTCGCCAATATTTAAAATAATTCTATTTGGATAAATATTGACAGAAGATTCCGTGATTGGAATAACCTTTCCGTTATCTTCTTGAGTCGAATGAATTGTTGCATTAGAATCAATTTCGTCATTCTGTTGATTGGTAATGTTTGGAGAGTTCAGAATATTTTCGAGTTCTTCGTCACTTAATATCGGAAGTTCATTGACGTTAGGTAAAACAGATGAAATTTCGAAGTCTAAATCACGTTCTGATAATAAAGATTCTTCGTTTTCTCTATTATTAATTTCAACTCGTGAAAGGGCATCAGCTACTTTATTTTCCTTTCCTTTTTTATGTATAATGTTGAAGTCAAATTCATCAAGTTTCAATTTCCAACGTATAAGTCTGGAATTGGGTTCTTTAATTTTATAAAGCCAAACCAATGGATTATGATCGGTTTCTATTGTGAAATTTTGGCCGTAGAGATATGGTCGAAAATGTTTTGTCGAATCTAAGATTGAAAGTAGTTCTTTCTCTATAGTGGAATAGTTTTTCTCTGCAGAATTCAAAGTTCTCGAGTAATAAGCTACTGGGCGATTGGATTGTGACAGCACACTTCCAATTGCAACATTTGAAGCATCAGTTGTTAATGTAAATGGTTTTTTGAAATCTGGATAAACTAATATTGGGGCATTCGTCAATAATTCTTTGCATAGGTGAAAAGCATTCGCCATTCACATAATCAGGGTCATCGATTTTTATTTTTGCTCCTTTTTTAAGACACTTAGTAAGAGGAGACACAATATGTGCAAAATTTTGAATAAATCTTCTATAATAACCTATTAAGCCTAAAAATGATTTTATTTCTTTCGCTGTACGTGGTATAGGATATTTTTCAACAGCTTTTAGTTTTGAAGGATTTGGTGATATACCTTCAGGAGTTATTACATGTCCTAGAAATTCAACATTTTTACTCAAAAATTCACATTTGTCAAGTTCAATTTTTTAATTAAATTTTCTTATTTTTTGGAAAATTGATTTTAAATGGCAAGTATGTTCTTGTAAGGATTTCGAAAATATCACTATATCGTCCATGTAAACAAAACAAAATTTGTGTAAATATTCTTTAAGTACATTGTCCATTACGCGTTGAAAGGTACTTGGTCCGTTTTTTAATCCATAAGGCATACGAAGATATTCGTAATGACCATTATTCACGGTAAATGCAGTTTTCTCTATGGATTTCTCATCCATTTCGATTTGATGAAATGCTTTTGCCATATCTAGGGTTGAAAAATAGCAACTTTTTCCTAAATTATCTAAAATTTCTTCGATTCGAGGTAGAGGGTATTTATCTTCTATCGTTTTTTCATTTAATCGACGGTAATCAATTACCATACGATATTTCTTTTGACCAGAAGCATCTTTTTTCTTATCTACAATCCAAACTGGTGCACTATAAGGAGAAATTGATGGGCGTATGATTTTATCGTCTAGGAGTTTTTGAATTTGTTCTTGAATTATGTTTTTCATACTATGGGGGTGTCTGAAAGATTTTACATAAACAGGTTGTTCATCTTTCGTCCTAATTTGATGTTTAACTGTATTGCTAAATGTAAGATCACATTTTTCGTTATAAAAAATGTCCTTGAATTTAGAACAGAGTTTTAAAATTTCATGTTTTTCTTCAGAATTCATGTGAGTCGTTCGTATGTTTTTCGAAAGGTTAAATTTGTGATTTTCTACCTGAGGGGCAGCTATTTCCGTTTCAGATATTGATTTCACGGGTATTCTTTCTGAAAAGTTTATCTCTATTTTATCATTTATCGGTTCTGAAATAGGTACAAAACAAAATCCGTTTTTTGCGTTAGCGATACATGCAGGGATTGAGAATTGTTTGAAATTAATTTCAGGTAACAAAACGTCACCGTTTTCCAAAGATACTGGAATTTTTAAAAAATCTTTCACTATCGTTTTATTAGGTTTCAATTTAGTGGACGAGTATTCAAGAATGAATGGAATTTTCAAATTTTTAATTTCCAAAATGTGATTCTGATAATCTATCTTTGCATTTAATTTTTGTAAGTCTGATGTTCCTAATAAAGCATCGAAATTTTTGTGCCAATCGACAACATGTAAGTGAATATTGTCGAGGATACCTAGTTCGTATAAAATTGGAATATTTAAATTATCATCCGCTTTGATCGTAGTTCCTAAACCGGTAACACTAAAATTTTCCTTGTACAGAAATTTGAAAAATTTTTCGAACGCTGGTTTTCTATTTATTACTGAACTAGCTGGCCCGGCGAACTTTGTTTCGCCTAAATGATACCTATACCCATATCCATCTTTATCTTAAGAAGGCCGTGCCTATACTTACTGTGGATTTCACAAATCGTAATCACCAGTGATCGGAGACCAACGGCTTGGTTAGATTTCTGAACTGTCAAATCGAGTTGATTCTAGATCAAGCTCCGATCACCGGTGATATGCTTTGTGAAACCCCCGTTGAAGATGTATAAACTTACCATTGCTATTTTTTCAAGCAGGAGATAAATTAGGCATAATGAAAGTTCTGTCAAATGTCATCTGTAAACTGTCAAATGTCATTTGTCTACTGACAAATGTCATCTGTCAAATGTCATCTGTCAAATGTCATCTGTTAAATGTCATCTGTCAAATGTCATCTGTCGAATGTCATCTGTCAACTGTCATCTTTTCCATGGATATGAGCTGTCACACAAAACAGAAATACAAAAATAATATGTCAAATACTAATTATGGGCAATTTTGAATTCAGTTATTCCCGCAAATATATTCATTACCCAAACATAAATCAAAAACATCTCAGAAATATAGAGAAAAGATGAAAATGGACAACTCACGATGCATGCTGATCGTCACAATCCGATTTACTTTACCCGCTTTTGATCTGATAATAGCCTTCCATGTTATTATAAGTTCTATGCAAATTTCACAATAATTGTATACATCGCCATTCATACTCTATGCCATTTCTGAATTTCCTATCCTTCAAGAAAATGAAATGCTCCATTGCCAGACTACTTCATGGCTTATAACTTCACAACGATCTATTTTATTATTGCATTTCTATTGAATACCGTAGAACTTCGTTCTACTACTATTAATCCCCATGGAATATTCTTATACCGTTGGTAAGACCTACTGCACTTTCAACTATTCACTTGACATGCGATTCTGTGAAAGAAAAACTAACCTCCTTTGTCCAAATGTCAAAACCCATATAAGTACTCTATGATTGCTCGATTCGTCGTAAGGAATTGGAATGCCTTTTTTTCTTTTCTGTAGGATTTTTTTGGGAATATTTTGTTATATAAACCTTGCCCTAACAATAATAAACACAACAAAAAAAATTGTCCAATTTGGTGCGATCGTTTGAACAATAAGGCATTTCGAAGTTCTGAACCAACCATAGATCCTCTTTTATTAATATAGATAGCGAGTGCATTTCTCTCGTTCTATTTTATTATTGCATTTCTATTAAATACCGTGGAACTTCGTTCTACCACTATTAATCCCCATTGAATATTCTTATACCATTGTTAGGTATTCTGTGGTAAGACCTACTGCACTTTCAACTATTCACTTGACATGCGATTCTGTGAAAGAAAAACTAACCTCCTTTGTCCAAATGTCAAAACCTACATAAATACTCTATGATTGCTCGAGAAAAAGGAAGGCTTTTTTTCTTTTCTGTAGGATTTTTTTGGGAATATTTTGTTATATAAACCTTGCCCTAACAATAATAAACACAACAAAAAAAGTATTGTCCAATTTGGTGCGATCGTTTGAACAATATGGCATTTCGAAGTTTTGAACCAACCATAGATCGCCTTTTATTAAGGTCGCCGTTTGATGCGCGTAGGACAAGTCGACCGATAGAGGCGCCACCGTGCATTTTATGGAATATCTCCATAGAACTTACATTATCTCTATTAGTTCTATGAATATCTCTCTAATTATGAATGAAATGTACTATGGCGCTCTCTATCCGACAATAGCTGAATTATGAAATTAGTGAATATGTGGGTAAAACAGGAACTTTTTCCCGCCATATTTTGAATTTGGCCATTCTCTGCCAATTCCGCATTTCAAGTTGTTTTTCTGAACGAAATTATCTGTAGATTCACTTTTAATCGGAAGTTGAACTATTTTCATGGGTCTTTCGTTTGAAATAAAACAGAAGCCTGAGTTGACTTATTTTCTTCTATTTTTGAAAGAAAAAAAAAAGAACTGTTGAAATGAAATAAATCTCAATCATCTCATTAAGAACTCCAAACCTTTCTGAGTTCACCCACAAAATTTCAGTTCTCAAAGTGAAACCATGTTCAAATGCAACTTGAAATAAAAACACACTACATTAAACGCCCACCTTAATATAGATTTGTAGCGCCTGAATCAATTAAAATTCTTAGGTTGATTTTAGGTAAATAAATGTACGGTAATTTTGATTGAACTTTTACGCAATTAAGATTTACGTTTCTGGGTTTTCGTGAGGCCAATTCTGAAAATTTTCATCTATTTCGTAATTGTTCTCGTATGAATCATTATTTTCTACTAAGTCATTTTCTTCCGTATACTCGGGTTCTTGAAATTCAAATTCTTGATCATCTAAGTGTTCAGATGTTGACTGAACATTAAAGAGGTGTTTGTTTCGTGGAAATTTAGAATTTCTGGTGGAAATAGACATAGGCGTCGGTTTGGTATTTCTAGTTGAAATAGACATTGGTGTTGGTTCTTGCTGAGGTTTATGAAAACCGGAGCTTGGTTTTGTTCCAAAAACTTGTTTATTAGTAAAAAATTTCTGGTTGTTTGTAGCATGTTGGTTGTGTGGAAAAACAATGTTTTTGGGATTTTGATTCCTGTTATTATTATTGAAATTTGGAAATTGATCATTATTATTTTGAAATTGTTGTCTGAAGTTCGGTTGATTATTAAAATTTGGATTATGTTTGAGATGGTATTGCGGTGGATGTTTCTTATTTTCCTGAGATTTCCTGAGAAATTCGGAATATTCCCATTCCTGTTTCCTGTTATCATAAAATTTACATTTATTTATACATTGCTCTAAGTTTCCTAATTCGAAATTACTAATGTAGCTCCTATAAGGCTCTAATATACCTACTTGAAAAGTTTTGAGTGCTAGTTTTTCAGCTTCGAATTGTTTGTACTTTAATAAATTTTGATCTGCAATATTCAAAGAGAGATGTTGGAGGAGGTCGCTCAAAGTTTTAGACAGTCTACAGTAGTAATCGAGATAGTTTTCATTTTTTTTCTGAACGCAATGTGTTACAGCGGTAACGAGTAAATCTTCGTTTCTTTGGTCACCGTACCTCTGAAGGAGTGTACGTCTTATAGTCGTCCATTCTGTTGCATTCTGAAACGCTATTAAATCTCGGGCTTCGTTCAAGATTTTGGAACGAATCGAGAAATTCAAACAGAATTGTAAATCGTCATTCAATCTGCCTCTTAAATGATTTATTAAATTATCCACTTCGTTAATAAAAATAGACAAATTTTTTCCAGGTGAAAATTCTGGAATAGAATTTAAAAGTAGTTGGAGGTCTTGACGAGACATGGTATCATTTGCCGGTGTGTTAGAAGAGTTTGCCGGTGTGTTAGAAGAGTTTTGATTCATTTCGGATAAAACTCTACTAGGATAGGGTCTAAATCTGTTATTTCTAAATAAAAAATCTTGAATAGATTGGGTATTAAGCGATTCTAAAGTATCGTTATCTTCAGCAATTATCTCAAATTGTTGAGAGTCTGTCATTGAAATTAAAGACACTTAATGGAAAATTGGATTGGAAAATAGGTCTTACACCAAGATTTGCATCCTTCCTTCTGGTTGAAGTGGAGTTGTTCTCTTCCTTCTGGTGGAAAAGGGTTGGTTTCTTCCTTCTGGTGGAAGTGGGTTTGTTGGTGATGATATCGCACTAAGAGTTGAAACTCAACGGAGATCCTCGAACACAATCTTAACAGTTTGTATTCACTAGTGGACACTATTTTTCAGTCTATCTTTGCGTGAAAAACCGAAAAACCGTTGCGATATCCTGTTCGCAGCGCCAATTATGAAATTCGTTTCGAAAAGACTGTTTTTAAAAAAGATTTTATTTCCTTCGAACTATAAGTCACAATGATTTAGACAATAAATGACGTTATACTTCTACAGCTTTCGAATACGGAGTTACCAAAAATAGAGCTAATTGATACAAGTGAATTTGTATAAAGCTAGAATGGAACTAATCCTAAGATAAGTGTCTATTTCACTTTTCACGATCGCGTCGCAAGATCGTTGCACTTATTGCACTGACACGTGGAGAGGAACGCTGACTTGCAGTCTTGGCACTTTCCATGTATCGGCGGTTTCCTGTGATTCGGGATACATAACTATATAAATTATTTGTGTCTATGAATTCGGGATCATCACAAACAGAGAATTATTCGGTGGAAAAAACTAATTGGAAGTCAGGTTACACAGGGCACATTCATAATAACCAATTGACTATTGCCAGCATCTCATGAATCATTTCATAATATTATGTCACCAGTTTTCACCATTAAATTGACTGATGTAAACGATTTTTCCTTTTTTCATATTTTTCAACGGATGTGTTACCAATTCCCATAGCGAAGGTCCAGTGCTGAATCTGAATATGCGGCACATTTCTAATGCTTAGAGAAGTGACAGCATTCTCCCTGAAATTACACTAAATTCTCTGTTTCGCCCATCCCAGATTTTTTTTACTGTTCAGTCGCATAGTATATGTAAATCAAATGCCCGCATGAGCTCACGTGTAATGGGTTATTTGTGCGAACTCACAACGAACGTTTACTGCAACAGTTTTGTCATAAATCTCAGATTGTGCAAGTTCAAAACACCGCTGGGTCCAACATAAAGCTCTCATTCCCAAACGAATTACATAATACGTGCAGAATAGGACTTAGCTGCAGATGGTTGCACAGAACAGATTTGAATGGATGAAAAAGTCGTTTTCGGGGATTATATCCGATTAATAATGCCAGATTTACTGCATGCTCGCTCTGGAAAGGCTGAAAAAATTTTCCGTTTTATCCCTCATTTTTCTACTTTGTCAATCAGGTAATCCCATTTTGGAGATAGGGACTGGAAAAAAGATTTTTCCACCGCATTCATGGAGAAATTATCTACATAACGATGGAATTTCATGTTGAAAAACCGGGAAATGACAATTTCGAACATTCATATTGATCTGAAGAATTGAGGAATGCAAGAATAGGAAATCCATGTACACTGTACAGGCTGATCTCGTAAGAACTATGCAGTGTGGAGAGGCCAAATAGAATAAATTCATTATCTCGGTTACTGTGAATATTCATGAAATATGAAGTATCATTCGTCTACGTAGAAATGCGAAAGACAGGAACAAACCCCATTTTTTAAATTGAAAACATGGGCTTATGATACATCGTTTGAAATACCCAAGAACTAACCTTATTCGAATAAGAATATTACAATTACGATATTTCTCAACAAAAACACTTAGCTTCGTCCGATTATGTCTGCAATTGAAAAGCCATACAGAATAAGTTCCTTCTTCGATTTTCCTGAAGATTACTTTGTGAACACCCATCACTGGTTCATATTTTCCTCGATATCCCGAAAATATCTCATGAAAAATTGATTTTCCGCAAATCGCTAGGAAGTTTTGACATTCCTAACAAAATTTGTCATAGAAAAAGTCAAGATTTACCAACTGTTAGGAAATATTCATTTCCTTACTGTAAGGAAATGATATTCAGGGCCCCCGCTACCATGTGCGCAAAGTGTGCAATGCACACGGGCGCCATCCTTTGAGGGGCGCCAAAATCCTGGATCAAAAATCGCAAAAATATACTTTTTTCTTGATTTCTTTGGCAATAATTCTAATGAAGCAGTATTCACTGCCTCAACCAGCTCTGGGGGAGTTCCAGAAATGGAAAATTCTTTATCACTCATTGTTTCACACTGTTTTGTCTTCGGAAAGACCACCAATTTAATTAATAGTCGTCAAGTTTGAAAATTCAGCATTAATGCGTGTCCATAGTAACGTAACCAATTCCATTCCGAATTTTAAAGCTCCATTTATTTATGAATGCAATAATTCGCGATTTTTTTTCAAAATTTCAAACCATTTGCGGAAAAATAGTATGTTTACCTCGTAGGAAAAGCCACATTCCTGGACTCTGTGTTGTCTCGGCTTACGCCTCGACTTAGCAATCATCACGATCGTCAAGGAATGTGGTTTTACCTACATGGTTAACAATGTATTATTTTCACTTTATTTTTAACGAGATTCATAATGATTAATCAACCTTACTCATAGGATTCTAAGTCAATAACCTAACCTAACCCATCTTCTTTGATATTTCACAGAGCTTCTGAGAAGACGATGCCAGATTGTTGATTTTCTCTTTAAACAATGATAAACGGTGCGCTACCTTGCATTGCGAGGTAGCGGGCGCGCAACACAAACCGTAAGCTCTATTAATCGACTCATCTTAAACCTTATATTGTTGTTCTGTGTCTCAAACGTCAGTCCCATGAACGACGCATGCGTATAGCGACAACCGGCGTGATGTGAATAGCGTAAACAAAATAACAAATCATTTCTAGAGCAATGTTGTTATAGAAGGGGAAAGAGATTATTTTAGCTGTTCCTCTTCGATCTTGTGAAGTTAATGTGAAGACTTTCAGTGTATTAATATTAACCGTATAGTATCGAGTTTATGAAATTTCAAGGGGATAATGTTCAGATAGAAACATCGCCACTGATTATTTAGTGCTAAGTACCTATCATTCTATTTTTCATTTTCATTAATTTCAATTCAATACGTGATTTGTATCGACATTCATCATCAATATCCGAATTTTGTATTTATTGACATAAATTTTCAATAGAAACTGTGCGTATCAAATGTATAATTTCATGATCAAACGTTTTTCCATTATTTAGAATATTCGAATAAACTCGACAAAGTTGATAAACCTTGTTGATTTGTTTAGAAGAAATAAAATTGAATGATATTTAATCAAGGAAAGCATCCACATCATTCTTGAAATTCATGATTTTTTCCTCAAATCTCATCGTATTAGGAATAACCCTTCTTGAAAAACATAGAAATACTTTCATATTCTATAATGATTGATTCTTTCTAAAATATGTTTCCTCGGGAGACCTAGGAGTAATCAGTAATCATGCACTTAAACATGTACCGTTTATCTTTTTCAAGTGATTTTATAGTATTTTTGTTTGGATTTTTGAGTTGGCTACGCTGTAACTTTCATACCAGGAGAAATATTGAATAAGTTTTTAGAAATATGCAACATAAAATAGAGTTAACATTAAACTAAAATTAAGTTCATTCGAAACTACTGTTCCGAAAATATGAACAGAAAAGTGTTTTTTCATGGATTTTCGACACCCTGTATCAGTCAAACGAAACCGAATTTTGAAAAATGGCAAGGACAAAAAGAGTTTTGTTTGATGAGAGGAATCTACAGTTAAAATATATGTATAAGCCGAAGAATTAACCTGTATACCTACATTGTTAATTTTTATTCGATCTTAAATATTTGAACCTGTCGAGACATTTCGGACAATCCGAATAACGATGAATATGTTTTGAATTGAATTGATTTGAAGAGCATATGTTTCAGTTGAGTAATGACACGAGAAATTCATTCATATTGTGCCCAGAAAAAATGACGGAAATAAATCTTTATGTCGATATACATATTATATTTTTATACCTTTTTTACAAATTTATTTTTACACACAAAAAACACTGTTAGTAGAAACAATGGCATAACCATTGAATCAATGATATACTGTATTCCCTATTCCTGAATGATTACTATATTTAATTCAATGCTTATCTTGTTCTTCCTATGCCAATGCTGCCTATTTTTGATTCAATTATAGGTCTCATTGATTTTATCTAAGCAGTAAAAGTATTCAATGAAATGCTATAATTGGGACAAGAAAAGCGTTAGTTACCTAGTTTCAATGAAAGAATACAATTAAAACAAACCCAACTTTTTTTCTATCAATTAACTATAATATTTCAGGAAAATAAATATATTATTGAATAACTATACATTTGGATTGTTTTAAATGTAGGATATATTAAAACTGACACAAGATGTAATTTCTTGAAAGGTAGTTTACTATAAAAAGAATGAATGCTTGATTTTGATTTAAATAAACTTCATATTGAAGAAAGAAACTACATCAATTGAATTCATTTTAATGCAGTTGTTAGAAATATTTTACTATATTTGAATTGAAAGTTTATTATTGTTAATTTAACTCTTTTATTGATTGAATGATAAGATGTATCAAATAAAACTATTTTGAATGTTTTACATTTGTTTATTATTTTATCAACAAAATCATAAATGTTGTCTCAAGAACACAATAACAATAAGTAAAAAGTAACATACTAATATTCATAACAAAACAATAACTTATTTCCTCTAATTTGAACATAGTTATGGTATACTGTGATAATAAGCGACAATATTAAATAGGGATCTAAGGGATATTTTTCTTTTCGATTTTCTAAACCTCAAAAAACTACATAAGCAAAACCTTGTTTGAAAATAGAATGAATGTTAGAGACTTGATTAAATTTTTACTAATATCAAACTCTGTAAGTAGTGGATAACTGTGGGACATGAACTAATTATGTTCGATACCCAGTTTCATAAAATAACAAGTTACAATTTTACAAGTAAAAGTACTTGTAATGCACATTGAAAACAAGTGAATTTCACCAAATACTGCTCCCACTTTTAGTTGAATTACAATTTTACGAATTAATTTAATCGGTATTGTTACCTTAGTTCTTAGTTAGTTATTTTTATGGAGCGGATATTGGACAAAAAACTTACAACTCGTAGAATATTTGCCTTTTAACTTATAACTTGTTTTATGAAACAGGCCCAGGTATATCAAAAGCAACCACTAAGATTTGGTTCAATTTAATCTTGAAATTGGATGTCCCTCCTTCGAAAGCGATGGTGCACCAAGTTTTAACTTAAGGGGTTGAAATAGTGAAATAACTAACATCTTAGCAACTATCGGTAAAATAAGTACCATTATTAGATTGTCTTTCGTTTATGGCACACATTCACAATAAAACGGAAGGCTTTGAGACATTTTATATGAATATGAAGGTACTTACCCTGAAAATGTGGAACTAGAGATTCCATTCCCCACTTATTTAATAGCTCTTCCATTTTCAAACACTTTCTTCGCAGTAACACACACACGCAACACGCAACTAAATACTAAATCAAAATCCTGTCGCGTCTTGTCTTGATGCAGTCGTCTTCGTAGCTTTATTTACTATTTTTGAATCAATCATAGGCTTCATTGGAATAAATCTAGTTATTGTTTCGTTACTATTTTTAGCTATTGAATTAAATGAATCAATTCATTCGAATATAGGTTGTATTCAAAGCAAATATAGTTCTTTTTTATTTCAATATTATTCTGATCGATTCATTCAAATAGAAGTCTTATTTAACGAATATGCAGTTCTTCCTTATTTCAATATTATTCTGACTATAATTGAATGACAGCCGTATTATTCAATGAATTATCTGAATTTAATTACTCCAAAAATAATTTATTGATATAAGAAGAAGTTTTATTGGGCCAACTGAAACGATGTCAATAAAATATCTACTATTGCCGTTAGCACAGTCTTTTTTGTGTGTATGGTGGTATCAAATCTAGTTTTTTTAAGTGGTAGAATGGGGATGCGAAAACAAAACAATGAATATGCGTATCAAAAGAAGAGAGTAAAGTGTGGTAATCTTGACCAACAATAAGACTATTTTTCCATAGTGCCAACTGTTCGCACTGAGAAAAATGTTCATTTTGATTCTAATGAAACAGCTCTATTAACTCTCACATAATTGTTACAATAGTAAATTTAATTAATTCGATTATCTGTCTGCTCATTTCAATGTTTTCGTTTCATTCTCATTAGAAGTTTTATCTCATTGTTATCTATTTAATTGGAATAATAACAAATCCTATAGTGTCAATGTTAGGGATAATTATAAGACAACTTCCTGTTCCATTCAAAATTTTACTATTATTTTGATAAACATTCTGACAGCGCTGAAAAAATAGCACTATTGTTTTTATGTGACGCTTCATTGCATCTAACATTTTATACAGTGGGGATGAACATGGCTTGGCGTCACTTCTTATTCATTTAACAACAAAGTCGTGGACGTGCGTTACAAGAGGTTGTTTCGTTACTCTAATAGTTTTTAATTGTGCACGTGTGAGTTTGAAGCTTAAGATCAAATTTGATCTCGGTTTAGGTAAGTTACATTAGAAATTATATGTGAGCAAGGTCATCTTTTCAATAATAACTAATGAAAAACTAATTGAATGCTTATAATAACTTCATTTTCCACTCAAGCTGAGATCATTAAATTGAAACTGCTAAAATTAGGTGACATTTTTCATACCTATTGAATACCTACTTGAGTACTGTAGACTGTAGTGTTTGTTATGGCATATTTTATAGTTTTCAGAAGGAGAAATGGATAATGAATCTTTTCCTTTCATTTTACCGGACGATAGGATTCTACAGTAGATACTGCCTAAAGAAGGCTCAAGGCTTCGACATGTATATTGTTTCATAATACTGAAATTGTATTGTTTGTAATGTTTTGAGTTATAGAAATGAATTGAGTTTTCATTGTTAATAGCTATGGAGTTTTAGGAGTACCTATTATAACTGATTGTTAAATAAACTGGAGTTTATAATGTTAATTTATATTATATCATTCCTTCATCACAAGTCTATACATATTATCTCATTTTCATCGTTGAATTCTATGATAAATTTCCATATTATTTTTATCATTCCATAGTATTTTTCTATAATCTTATTCTTCATATTGCGAAATAATCAATTTTTTCATTCTTGAATTGAAGTATGATGTCTAATAAATATAATGTGCTATCTTATAAACAATAGTGAAACTGAAATTCTGAATGTATGGCTACATCAATTTTATTATACTCTTTAATTGAAAATATTAATCAGTTCATTAAATCCAATAGGAGTGTTCATCAAGTTGAAAATACTTTTTAATCAAATTTATAACTCGCATTAACAAATTCAATAGAAGGTTTCATTAATTTCATGATGAAATTTCATTGAGGTTATTGAACTTGACCATTATATTAATAAAACACTTCCATTGTTGCTAAAGCAAAGCCAAATCCATTTTTATGAAACGAGTTTCATTACAGTTATGGGACGTCCAATGGTCACCTATTTAATGAAGATAGCTTTATAAAATCAATGAGAATTATAATCGGAATAATGAGAATTTTTTCTCAGTGCGAAACTATCGTAAGTAATATCATAAGTGCATCAAATTTTTCCGAAAAAAATCGAATAAACACGTTGCTAAGTAATATTTTAACAAGAAGCATGAGTGCTGGTGGCAACAAAAATCCGAGTCGAAGACGAGAATTTTTGCACCTGCATGAATGCTTTTTGTTAAAAAAATATTACTTCGCACTGTGTTTTTTCGATTTTTTTCACAGGAAAAATTAGATGCACGAATGGTATTTGACAAGACTATTTCATGAGTAACAGATTATTCTGGATGCATTATGTATTATTAATTTGCGTTGACAACAACTGTCAAGTTTTGCCGCGGGTAAACCCGAAAAAACTGCTGACAGCTGCTGCCAAACAATTTTTCCATCTAGAAACCATTTGTGATTCAAAATTGCGAATGGTGGAAATTGGGACGAGGGAAATAGTCGGTGAAAAACCTGTTCATATATGAACATTATTGAATTGTTGATGTCAATCAAAAGATTGAATCTCAGATGTTATTATGATTTTCAATTTGAACTCCCCACGAAAGTGGCACCTAGTTCGAAGAAAACACAGGTATAGATTATTGTATAGAAGAATTGAAGAGGTGAATTCTTCCTTTTCTGCAGGAATCGGCAGATTCACGGAACGGTTATCTATGGTGAACACTTATTCCTTGTCGTACAAATCAGATAAAAATTAGAGCATATTATGAGGTTGGATGATTAAAAATAGAAAATTATATCATGGGTAGGAGAAGTGTAACTTTTCAAGGCGTGCTTAAGGGTAATTGATAGCGAGCCGCATGAAAAGTCACTTTTCAACCGATTGAAATATGTTATTTTATTTCAAAACCTTTTGAAATTCATGAAAATCTGAATATACATTTTTGGATTGACATTTACGATAACTATACTCGAGAGAACAATGTAACATTTGCCTAATAACGGCAAAATTATTTTATGTATTCTAAGTGTTTTATGTATATTATGTATTTATTAATTCAAATTAACCTAATCTCTTCATCTTTTCATTCTTCTCATCTGGTTATCGCTTGAATTTACTTTAGAAGCTCTAATGAGATCCCCTAAAAATCTCCCATTAGTTTTTAGGGATGATAATACAGATGTAAGTGAAACATACTGAAGTTCAGATAACGCCCATTTACAGTGGCGGATTTAGGGGGGGGGCGAAGGTGGTTTCGCCCCCCCCTCGGGATTAGAATTCGTTCTGTGATAATATAATTTTTGCTGGTTTATCCGAGAATTATTACTGTGTTACTTTGGAATCGCCCCCCCCTCAAAAAATTCCTAGATCCGCCCCTGCCCATTTATAAACGGTAATGACCACTTTGTTGCCATTCGATAGTCAGATAGGGCTGTGAATACACAGAAAGTACTGTTTGAAATATACTAACGGGCTCTCAAGTAGAATATCACATTTCATAGCCTGCATATAGAGATAATTCCTAATGCTTTTCCGCTCCAGAGTTATATTCCGTTTCATTTTCATTTTGTCGAGGTGTTTCTGTGTTACATTGTTGAATTATTAGTTTCTTAATCAGCTAGGTGAGAATCCGTTGGTGTTGACATAACAGGAATATGAAGCCGAATAAGATCGGAGCATTTAATCCCGAATATGCAGTCCGAGGGACATTAAAGTCAGAATTTGGAAGATTCAGGATGATTCTTTGACTTGTACACATATTCTAACTGTAAATTCCTCTCATGAAACGAAACACTTTTCTCCTATACCATAAAGATATTACTGTATTTATGGTCCATTTTCCTCATTCAATGAATACTCAGTAATTCTCCTGGTATAAAATTTTTCAGCGTAGCCTACTCATAAATTCAGGCAAAAATACTATAAAACTATTTGAAAAACATAAACGGTTCATATTTCGGAATGAACCAATCATTTCAGAAAATGAAGGTGTTCTTATGTTTTCTTGATAAAACGCATCGTTTTCGAATGATTCCTAATTTTATCCGATAAAATTTGACGAAACATTCATAAATCTCAAGAATAATCTGAATGCTTTCCTAGATTTCAAATGCCAGTGAATAGCAAAAAAATTAAGAACTTTCGGATCGCACTACAAGTTACCAATGTTGTCTGAATGAATGTTTGTCGAATCTTCATTTGGAAATCACAGACATAGTTAAAAATAACAGAATATTAATCAACTTTGTTGGATTCTCAGTTAAAAATCACAGACCTAGTAAGGATTAAAATCTCTATGATAGGGGACTTTCGATGTAGAGAGGTGTGATAATAAAATCCCATAATTGGGGGAGATGAAATTGATATCTGAGGAGCATGAAGTTATACAGGGTGAGTCTTTGACTTGTACATATATTTTAACTGTAGATTCCTCCCATCAAACGAATCATACTATTTTTTTAAATTCGGTTTGGGTTGGAAGATACAGGGTATCGAAAATCCATGAAAAAAACACTTTTCTGTTTATATCTGGTGCATTCGTGCATTTCAGATCGAATCTGATATTCCCCGAGAGATAGCTGGTGATAACGGTTGTACTATAGTATACTATTTTTGAACTTACATGAAATTCGAAGTGTTAGCTGATAAATTCAACAATTTTTTTGTTGATATAAGTAAACGCCCTGCAAGTTATATAACCAGACCTCGGGTATCTGATAACTTCAAAGGTCCCCTATATTGACATATTGTTCTTCCATATTCCTGAAGCCTACACGGATCAAATATAAAGACGGTGTGGTCGATTGTATCAAACATAGAAATAATAGAATTCCGCACTAGCGGAATACAGGGTCTTTCACGAGGAACCTCACACATATTTATACGGGAAACTACTGAACGTATTTTCATGAAATTCAGCACTTATAAGTATTTCACGATGTTGATGAAATCTAAAATATTTTCAAGGCATCAGCACCTCCGGTTTTTCCGGAAATGACGTCAACTTCCGTTTTTCGAATTAGAACACCATTTTTTTATTGCAGAAATAGATTCCTTAGAAAATTTCAAGTTATTTTGATGTAACATTTTCAGTTTTGGTTGGAAAATTCTCTCTGAGCGGGAAAATTCGAAAAAAAAATCGAAAATAGAGCTCCGCTGAAACAAGAATAACTTCGAGGTTTTTGGATGGAAAATTTTCATTTTTGGGATTTTTGAAGATGTAAGATTGATGTATCCACTTCAAAAATCGAAATCGCGATTCATGATACAGGGGGTGAAAAAATCGCTTTCAAAGTTAGGGATGACAAAATCGTGAAAAATCAATTTTTTCAAATTAGAACCCCATTTTTTTATGGCAGATATTGAATCTACGTTGAAAAATAATGTGAGTGTATGCATCACACCCTTGCCCTGAAGTGGATATTAACTCAGAAAATATCCATTTTAGGGCAAGGGTGTGATGCATACACTCACATTATTTTTTAACTTGATGAATAGACACGAGACATTGTGCTCGCTGAAATCCGCTTGCCATCATCAACAGATATAAGCCAAGGAGGCCATCGAAATCTATAACCACGAACAAAACATGAACAGGAAAGACGAGACTCCCATTGTTTTTAGTGCATGGTTGCGTACCTTCTGCAATAAAAGAAGTGAATTTTTTCGAAGCGGAGCCGATGAACCGACCGACCACACCGAGGGTGGAGCCCCGACTAAAAGGACAGTGCTCGATATCACCGTCAATTCGGAGCTAATAATCGTCACGTCACAACCTCCCCAACTTATATGGGGTTAGTGTCTGTTAGAATTTCAGTAATAAATTTCAAGGAACAATTTGAAATTTTAATATGTTGTGTGCCACATATGTCAGAGGCATATTTGTTGCACTAAGCATGATTCCCTATCTCAACTTCGTGTCGTATTGAATTGGGTAGCTGTTGATTTTTATGCCGCATTCACAATACATTTTCACAAAGTCAATCTTTCCATGTTTAAATTCTCTCGTCTTCCAGGATTAGCCTGAAATAAAATATAATTTCAGAATATTTCCCTCATTTCCTACAAGAATTATAGCTCATAAATTTCAATTCCAGAATTTTCGCATTCCACATAAGCCGGAGATTAATAAATGCGGCTGCAAAATTCCTAACCCTATCTCTCGTCTGAGAAAGCGCATCGTTACATCTCTTGGTTAACGCTCGAAGAAAGTCCGATGGGATCAGGATCTTATTATTCGAATTCTGCTCATCAAGAGAGGGCGATAAATTAGAAGGAATTTTCCGGATGTATTTCGCATCGTCCTCTCTGAGAATTCAATTTCGAGCCAGACGAGAATGCGAGCAGTATCATCAATTTGAATTTTCATCTGAATATAATTACTGGGAGACACCCAGTATTTCTCAGAACGGGATATTTTCTATTGGTGCTGAGCATACCAAGATCAACTAGTGAGTTTGAATAGGTTTGCTCAGATCTGCAAGAAGGTTTCATCGAATTGTTAATTTCTAACGTTCGTGGATTGTCCTTCTTTTCTCACAATCCTCTTGTTTAATATTGCGTTACTGACGACCGATTAGGGGATCTTATACGGAGTGGCAACTTTTTCAATGTGATTATATTGGTGACTTTTGAACCATAAGAGTTATAGAAGGTCGAATGGAGAAAAGTTGCATTTATAGAAGCATTGTCAAGCAGTTCAAACAAATCAAGATTATCAGGGCCGGTTATTGAGATATCATAAGAAAAGTAAATTCTGTCATTTCTGTCCTTTTTATTTTTCTTTTTACGGACCTGCATATTTAATGGCACTTTTTAAATAACATAACAGGAAATTACATTGTATAATATATCGTTGAATTCAGAGTTAAAAGTTATTTCGAAAAGTGTCATAAGATATGCAGGTCCGTATTAAAAAAAAATGAGGTTGAGGGGGCCCAGAGAGTACGAAACGTTGGATACGAAATCTGATTATGTCAATTGGAGGATAAATTACTGTCGAATAAACAATTTCTGTAACATTTTTTGATAATATTTGAAATGAAGTGAGAATAAAAGAAAAATCAAAATGATAGAATTTACTTTTCTTTAGATATCTCAATAGCCGTCCCTGATAATCTCGATTTGTTTGAATTGCTTGACAATGCTTCTGTGAATGCAACTTCTTCTCCTTTTGACCGACCCTCTAACGCTTATGGTTTGAAAGTGACCAATACAATCCCATTAAAAAAGTGGTCACCCTGTATATACAGACAAAGAAACTGCAGCACCCATCAGAAGGAGCGGTTCGAATATTAAATTTATTTTGGTAAAATAGTAATTGATTAAATTTAGAAAAGAGAATCGTCAAGGTTTTTAATGTAAACATTTGTTGTTACTCAAATATTTTAGTCGTTTTTTGCAAATTTTTTAGATTTTAAAATAAACCAGCTGTTCGAGGAGATCCAGAGTCGATGTTCAGTTGCTGTTGAAATGCCTAGAACAGGTGTATGCGGAATTTATCGCCAGCTAAGTGAATTCGAAAGAGGTCGCGTTATTGGTCTACAGGAGGCGGGATCGTCATTTCGAGAAATCGTTAACCGTCTGAACAGAAATCCAACTACTGTCATGAGATGTTGTCAAGCGTGGTTCGATAATGCCCAAAATCGAAGAAGAGTATGAACCGGGCGTCGAAGGGGCACAAATGAAATTCAAGATCGACGTCTAAGATTTATGAGCGCTAGAGACCCGATCTTTGGCTGATGAGTAAGGAGTAAGGAGAACAAGGCCATCCTCCTGTAACTTTCCGAACGGTTTACTGCCGGATAAGGTCTTTTGGACTGCTGCTTCATCGACCCCAGACCCCATCTTGTGTTACCTCTGACGGTTGAGCATCGCCGGCGACGATTACAGTGGTGCAGAGAACGGCAACATTGGAATGTGGTTTGGCCTCAGGTCGTCTGTTCTGATGAATCTCGATTCTCCTTGGGTGTACATAAAGGCCGAAGAAGAGTTAAACGAGGTCGGGGAGAAAGACGTGAACCTCAGTTGGATGTTGAGCGTTATGTACACCGGACACTGGACAGTAGGCGTTATGATATGGGCAGGGCCGATCCTAGCAGGTGTGCAGCGCGTGCCCCGCACGCGGGCGGCCAAATTCAAGGGGCGGCCGCAGGCCGCTATCTTTTTATGTCAGTTTGTAAAAAATATAATTTTCAACAAATTTCAAAGAGATAATTGTTTTTAATTGTCGATTATTACTCTGATCATCCAAAATTTGAATGAGACGACCAAAAAATTCAATAAACTGAAATAAACATGAAATTGCGGTTAAACATTTTCTGTGGAATCATGGTGCGAGTTAAAATTGAGATTGGAAAAGAATTATACCTACTATATACAGGGTCTCTCACGAGGAACCTCACCCATATTTATACGGGAAACTACTGAACGTATTTTCATGAAATTCAGCTCCTATAAGTATTTCACGATGCTGATGAAATCTAAAATATTTTCAAGGCATGAGCACCTCCGGTTTTTCCGAAAATGACTTCCGTTTTTCAAATTAGAACACCATTTTTTTTATTGCAGAAATAGATTCCTTAGAAAATTTCAAGTGATTTTGATGTAACATTTTTCAGTTTTGGTTGGAAAATTCTCTCTGAGCGGGAAAATTCGAAAGAAAAATCGAAAATAGAGCTCCGCTGAAACAAGAATAACTTCGAGGTTTTTGGATGGAAAATTTTCATTTTTGGGATTTTTCAAGATGTAAGATTGATGTATCCACTTTAAAAATCGAAATCGCGATTCATGATACAGGGGGTGAAAAAATCGCTTTCGAAGTTAGGGATGACAAAATCGTGAAAAATCAATTTTTTCAAATTAGAATCCCATTTTTTTATGGCAGATATTGAATCTACGTTAAAAAATAATGTGAGTGTATGCATCACACCCTTGCCCTAAAATGGATATTTTCTGAGTTAATATCCACTTTAGGGTTTCAATATTTTTTTCAATTTTTTCGTTTATGATATGATGTAGTATTCAATGCTGAATACATTTCTGTCAAAACCATTGTATTCATTGAAATAGATTTCAAAATACCGAAAAACCTGAAAAACAGTCAAATATTTATAGTCAGTGTATGATGTTCATTTTTCTAATTCTGAACATCCCCAGTGAAAACCGTTCTCACAATGTCAAAGTAGGAAAATGTGGAAAGGTCAGGTCATACATCTTTTGAATTTCATAAATATCATCACAGGGTGTTTCAAATTTTGTGTCGAAAACTGTGATCGAAAATTGGCCATAAAATAGTGATAGCACTCTTTAAGATGTCCTTTCTCATGAATTCAGTGGTTCCTGAGTTATTTGACTCTACAGTCTACGTACAACATTAATCCCGAAAATCCCGAATAACTCCGAAACTACTGAATTCAGGAGCAATTTCTTAGAGTGCTATCACTCCTATCTTTGCAGAATCCAACGCATAAAAAAATAGGGTTCTGATTTGAAACACAGAAGTTATGGCTAATTTTCGACCCAAAATTTGAAACACCCTGTGATGATAATAATGAATTTCAAAAACTGCATGACCTTTCCACATTCTTCTACTTTGACGTTGAGAGAACAGTTTACACTGGGAATGTTCAAAATAAGAAAAATGAACAGAAATGTATTAAGCATTGAATTTCGGACAATAATATAATCCCAATTTTCTGATTTCAAATATGTCCAGTTCTCCAGAAACGTCTAATAGGCACTCGAACTTGGGACACCCTGTATATATGTATATACATTAAAAAAAAAGGTATATTTTGTGTCTTTGGGGCGGCACATAAGGATTCTGCACGCGGGCGGCCAACACCCTATAGGATCGGCCCTGGATATGGGGTACTATTGCACATGCAAGTGGGTCACCTTTAGTCTTTATTCAATACATGACAGCGCAGCGGTACCTTCAAGAAATAGTGGAGCCATATTATGTCCATTCCGATAAATATGCAACGTTGTATTTTCTACATGGAGGTCGTGACAATTACGTTTTTATCGAAATGTTTATTTACGTTGAGAAATTAAGGAACTTGAGAAAATATTATGTGAATTCAATAATTCCAAAGACTTGGCGAATGTTGAAGAAACTTTCTTCTCTGTTAATACTGAAAATCTTTCACGTATATAAACATGGTTGGAAGATTCAGTGATGCTATTTTCATGTAAGGAAATCATGAACCCAGTATTGAAATTTTACTAAAAAATAATGGACAGAATTAAGGTGGGCGTTCAATGTATTGTGTTTTTATTACGAGTTGCATTTGGAAATGGTTTCACTTCGAGAACTGAAATTTTTTGGGTAAACTCAGAAAGGATTGGAGTTCTTAATGAGGTAATTGAGATTAATTGCATTTTTTCATTTTTTTCCTTTCGAAAATAGAAGAAAATAAGCCAACTCATGCTTCTGTTTCATTTCAAATGAAAGACCCATAAAAATAGTTCAACTTCCGATTGAAAGTGAATCTACAGATAATTTCATTCAGAAAAACAACTTGAAATACGGAATTGGCAGAGAATGGCCACATTCAAATTTTACCGGGAAGAAGTTCCTGCTTAATGCTGGATTTAGTGGATTTCCATGCAACCGTCATCCGATGATACGACCGTCCGATCGTCGTTGTGATTGGCAGAAATATTCAAAATTGAAAATTTCGGACGGTCGTATCATCGGATGACAGATGCATGGAAATTCAGCTTTATCCACATTTTCACTAATTTCATAGTTCAGCGAGTTTCGGATAGACAGCGCTATTGTACATTTCATTCATGATTAGAGAGATATTCATATACTGGGTTCGTTCCCGGAGTGGAGCGATACAAACGGATATACAATCACGTGACTTCGGAGCGCAGAACAGAGAGGAAAGTGTCAACCATGTGTCAACAGACTGACTATGAAGATATTCCATAAAATGCACGGTGGCGCCTCTATCGGTTGATTTTTCCTACGCGCTTCAAACGGCGACCTTAATATAGTCCATTACTTTGTGATAGTTCATTCAAAACTCAATAAACCTAGGTGAATCTTGGCCAACCGGGATACTTCTCAAAAGTGAATGGAGTATAGCTAACTTCCTAAATTTTTCAAGATTTGGGTATAAAGATATCAGAAAAAAAGAGATATCTTCCTACTGGCGGTGCCCATCGTCAGCCCAACATTGCACATGCGGCACAATTTTCAAAATATGAAAACTTTCTGTGTGAAACTTGACTTATTTCAAATTTAACAATTTTTGCAAAAGTATAGGTATTTTGCAAGGAAAAGAGTCCCCTCAACGAATCAACAATAAAATGAAAGCAGCACTCAGCCCGCCTAATATAATAATGCGTCCGGGGCCCCGGGAGCCAGTGATAGTTTTTGGTGACCAATTTTAACCCTGGTCATAATTTCTATTTGTCTTATAAGTATAGTGACCGTCAGCTGGCGCACCAGTGGTGGGTTAGTCATTTTTACCCTGCTGAAATTTACAGAGATGGTAGTTTATATAATTTTTCGAATAAAAAAAATCGTCCGCTGGCTGAACGTTGGTGGAAAACCCGTCCGCTGGACATGAAACTTGTTTTCCACCAACGTAAAGCCAGCGGACGATTTTTTTTTCGAATATGAACTACCACCTCTGTAAATTTCAGCAGGGTTAATATGGCTGAAACTCAAATTTTTTTTACAAGCTTTCATGTCCAGCGGACGGGTTTTCCACCAACGTACAGCCAGCGGACGATTTTTTTTATTCGAATAATAAACAACCACCCCTGTAAATTTCAGCAGGGTTAAAATGACTGTAACTCAAAATTTTTTTCATGTCCTACGGACGGGTTTTCCACCAACGGACGATATTTTTTATTCGGCAGGGTATAAATGACTGAAACTCAAAATTTCTTCACAAGTTTTCATGTCCAGCAGACGTTTTCATGTCCAGCGAACGCGTTTTCCACCAACGTACAGCTAGCGGAAGATTTTTTTATTCGAATAATTATATAAACTACCACCTTTGTAAATTTCAGCAGGGTTAAAATGACTGAAACTCAATATTTTTTTTACATGATTTCGTTGCTCCCGTTGGCGAGCCCACTACTGTTGAGCCAGCTGACGGTCACTTTGGCTAAGAAAACAACCAAATCAAGCTATATACAAATTATGGCCAGGGTTAAAATGACTGACTAAAAACTATCACTGGCTCCCGGGCTATTACTATAACATCCCTAGGTTTCAATATTCGCCCCCACAGAGTGACAAAACCAGATGTTTCATGGGCATCCAGATCCGGCTCTTTGATATTTTCCAATTAATTATTTACATGATCCGTGTACCCAAAATCTGCCTAGAAATTAAGTAATTAAAATTCAAATGTCTCCTCAAAATTTACATAAATTAATCCATACAGTCGCAAAATGTCCTTGGGATGCAGGGCAGGCCCCTTTCATTTTCCCCTGATGAACCGGAATATGAGTAGGTACATCATAAACCGAACTTTCTGACAGGGGCCAATTCAATTACCGTCTCACGAAAGACCGGCAGCAGTATTATGACTAGAACCGCACATGCCCCAAGTTGTTAGCCCACCCTCTCTCCTTGACATGATGCTTTCGGTTTCTTGGAGAGCCCTGGCGATGCCACAAAATGGATATAGTATTAAAAGTTTCATGTTGACATAACTTTGAGGAAACTCATTATCATCTTGGCGAAAATGGTTGTATTAATGCAGATAAGGACGAAAATAACAACGAAATGAAGGTCCATAAATAATGGCCCTCTCACAAAAGGATCTGATGATAAAGCCGGATTCACAGGATCTGCCTACCGGACGTTTCCGCTATATTTAGAGTGATATTAGGGAAACATAATCCTCGCTCCCGTGAGCACTTGCAACGGAGGCTGCTTCCGAATCGTTGAAGAGTTACCCGTCATGAGTGGGCGAAGAGAATGAAAATGGCCACAGAGTTGCTTTGATTCCCTCAGCCTCAAGGACATTGAATTGCTCTGGAAGCCTCACACAAACTTCAGCTCATATTATTTGTCGGGCAATAAAAATGAATTCAACAAAAATAATCAGAAAGTCGGAGTGAATCAAAAAACCAAAAGCACGTCAGTTTAAGACACGCATCTTTTCATTACAAATTCGCGAGTGTAGTTCTAATCTCTCAGGAAATGGCCAACAAATGGTGTTACATAATTCTCCGAATAATGTGTGCCGATCCTTGTTGTGAATATTTTCGAATGTCCTTATTGTACGGACTGAATTAATATTTCCGATTGATTCTTTCAGTTATGTTATTATATCATTTTTATTATCATTTCTTCTATTATAATGGTTTTAGCTTTACATTTCATTACCCACATTTTTGAGATTTTTTCCGCATTTTTTTGTTTGTCCGAATCACGTGGTATTGATACCTGTAAGAATTATTTTTTGTTCATGACTAAATCTTTGAGAACAATATCCGGTTTGTTCCTCCTACAGTAGTACAGCCCTACGCCCCTAATGTCAGATTCCAATGTTTGCAACATAATATTCGTCTACATACTGACAGTGATATTTTTATAGATTTTTCGATGCGGATTTCACACTGAGAGAGAATCTGAACTCTCCTCTTAATTGAATAGGTTGATTATTTTAGTGAAATATCATTTAATTTCGTTCTTTGTGAATTTCGCAGTCCCTCGAAATTAGAATTCATTGTTATATGACCTGAATCAAAACTGATGAAAAAATTGTGTAGCGCCCCAAAATTCTAATTTTTACAAAGAATTCTATATTGAAATCTTTTCTTTTTGAACCATTGAAGGGCATCCTTTCCATTTTTCATCGCAGGTTTCGACCCTTCACAAGAGGGAAACCTCGTAATATTTTGCGCCCAACGTTAAATGATAGGTGTTGAAATTGCCCAGGAGAATTTGAAATTGTCTCCTAATACTCGCAAGTTTATTAATTCATTATGTACTAATCGTAATCTCTAGTCGAATAGTAGGTATGTATTCGATCGATACAGTGGCTTTATACAGGACAGTGCATGGCGACAATAGACGTTCACGTTTCGATTGGTCGGACTGTTTTCGACCACTAAGATCGAGTCAAATGTCAAACAACACCAGTGTTGAGTGTGGTGTTACACCACACTCAAATGTAAACAAATATCCGCCATGCTTGTGCAAAAACGTGTTCTATAACCCTATGTCGCCACTGTCTTGTATAAAGCCACAGCAGTATTTATATTGTAACGTTTTCTGCGTTAGTAAAACGTCCGGGTTCAATAAACTGTTTATTTACACTACTTATAACACTAATAATTAATAACTAATGAACTTATTCTAACAAAAGTCTGTACAATTTATTTCTACTGATTTATCTGGCACTATTTATTTTCACTCGGCGCTCGTCTCTAACTGAACTAATTCCCATCCGTCGATGTGCACCTTATATGTATAACGCCAATTGTTTCTCGTTATAGCCCGGGAGCCAGTGACATTTTTTAGTCAGTCATTTTAACCCTGGCCATAATTTGTATATAGCTTGATTTGGTCGTTTTCTTAGCCAAAGTGACGGTCAGCTGGCTAAACAGTGGTGGGTTCGCCAACGGGAGCAACGGAAACATGTAAAAAAAATTTTGAGTTTTAGTCATTTTAACCCTGCTGAAATTTACAGAGATGGTAGTTTGTATAATTATTCGAATAAAAAAAATCGTCCGCTGGTTGTACGTTGGTGGAAAACTCGTCCGCTGGACATGAAAACGTCCGCTGGACATGGGAACTTTTGAAAACAATTTGAGTTTCAGTCATTTTAACCCTGCTGAAATTTACAGAGATGGTAGTTTGTATAATTATTCCAATAAAAAAAATCGCCCGCTGGCAGTACGTTGGTGGAAAACCCGTCCGCTGGACATGAAAACTTGTAAAAAAAATTTTGCGTTTTAGTCATTTTAACCCTGCTGAAATTTACAGAGATGGTAGTTTGTATAATTATTCGAATAAAAAAAATCGTCCGCTGGCTGTACGTTGGTGGAAAACCCGTCCGCTGGACATGGAAACTTGTAAAAAAAATTTTGAGTTTCAGTCATTTTAACCCTGCTGAAATTTACAGAGATGGTAGTTTATATAATTATTCGAATAAAAAAAGTCGTCCGCTGGTTGTACGTTGGTGGAAAACCCGTCCGCTGGACATGAAAACTTGTAAAAAAAAATTGAGTTTCAGTCATTTTAACCCTGATAAAATTCACAAAGTTGGTAGTTTATATAATTATTCGAACAAAAAAATGGTCCGCTGGCTGTACGTTGGTGGAAAACAAGTTTTCATGTCCAGCGGACGGGTTTTCCACCAACGGACAGCCAGCGGACGATTTTTTTTATTCGAATAATTATATAAACTACCATTTCTGTGAATTTCAGCAGGGTTAAAATGACTGAAACCCAATATTTTTTTTACGTGTTTTCGTTGCTCCCGTTGGCAAACCCACCACTGGTGCGCCAGCTGACGAACACTATGCTATAAGACAAATACAAATTAAGCTGTATACAAATTATGGCCAGGGTTAAAATTGGTCACCAAAAACTATCACTGGCTCCCGGGCTATTAAGTCCGGACCCATCTAGAAACGCGTATCATTCAAGCCGCTATGTCGTCGGATGGAACACTCCACGCGTTTCCAGAAACCTCTCGATCGGGCCGTAGCGCACAGGGCCGTACTTGTCACACTATGGTGTATTCCTATGAGAAGTTCTTATGATTATTCTTCTTATTATACAGAGTGGCCATTTTTTTAATGAGATTGTATTGGTAACTTTCAAACCATAAGAGTTAGAAGGTCGGTCAAATGGAGAAAAGGTTGCATTTACAGAAGCATTGCCAAGAAGTTCAAACAAATCGAGATTATCATGGCCAGTTATTGAGTTATCATAAAAAAAGTAAATTCTGTCATTTCGATTTTTCTTTTTTCCAATACGAACCTGCATATTGTACGGCACTTTTTGAAATAACTTCAAACTCTGAATTCAACCATATATCATACAATGTAATTCAATGTTGATTTTCAGTTCTAGCCCCTCATCCAAATTTCTTTGAGTCGGATCTGTATAACATTTACCTTTGGTTCAATTAACAACGTGCAATAAATTTCGATAAGAACATTGATATCGTTGATGGACTCGTTTTTTCTTACATACACACAACTCTAGGTTTATTGAATGTATTATTTTCAAGAAGTAGGCCGTTGATAAAAAAAACATAACAAGTAATGACATTGTATGATATATATCGTTGAATTCAGCGTTAAAAGTTATTTCGAAAAGTGCCGGCCTGTATTGACAAAAATGAGATTGAGAGTGGACCCCAGAGAGTAAGAAACGTTGGATACGAAATCTGATTATGTCAATTTGTGGATAATTTACTGTCAAATGAAAATTCCTGTAACATTTTTTGATAATGCATACTTACTTGAAATAAAGTGGAAAAAAAACAAATATCAAAATGACAGAATTTACTTCTTTTATGTAATCTCAATAACCGGCCCTGATAATCTCGATTTGTTTGAACTGTTTGACAATGCTTTTACGAATGCAACTTTTTCTTCATTTGACCGACCTTCTAACTCGAGTTTTAACTCTCATGGTGCAAAAGTTACCAATACAATCCCATCAATGTGGCCACTCTGTAGAGCGATATGAATGTCGTTGGTTGAGTTGTCGCTATATTAATTTTCTTTCTATTGGAATGCGCAGATAAGTTGAGCCATATTTGATTGCATGTGAACACATCTCACCAATTTACGTAGAGAACAATACAGTATCACATGAGCTTAGCGTTATAATTGAAAATTTTTATTTCCTTTCTTATATTGGCAAAATACAGGGTGGCCAAGAGATTGACATCAAAAAGAAAAAAACAGGTCCCTCGTGTCATGGGCTATTCGAATTACCCCAATGTATGTTATGCTATTTTTCACGGTTTTCGAGTTATGAATTTTTTTATGAACTTTGAGGATAGGGATGTTGACTAGTTTTTGGAAATTATTTTAATTTGTAGATAAGCCCTATACAAATACGAAAAAAATATTTACATGGAAAAAATATAGCAAAAACCAATAAAAAATGCGTAAATAAAAATAGTTTTCAAAATTCCCGCTGAAACGAAGTGATTATGATGACGTCACTATACGGTAAACAGACTTCGCAGTCTGTCAAAGCGAACTGATCGTGTGATTTCTTGCGAACAAATCGTTTGCGTAATAACAAATAATCGTGAAATTGTAATTTGTAACATGTGTCAACATCCCTATTTTCGACTTGACCATCTTAAAAAAGATATTAAAAAATGTACAAGACTTCTCTGTGAAATTCTTTTTGTAACTTGATCTCCATGAATTGTACTTTTATAGGTACATAAAATAACCAGATTCGTAACTTTGATAAAAATTATGGAAATGTTGGTCTCAAGAGAAAAAGTTACGTGAATCGGATTATGATCTGAATTTTCGAATCAAAATTAAAAATGTAAAAAGGCGATTTCACGGATTCTTAGTATGCTTAAAAACTGCGCTCAACAGTCAGCTTTCAGAATCATTGATGAAAAATGGTACTTAACACTCTACTTCTGCTAGAATTAGCCTTCAAAGTCATCGGGTGAAGAAAATCAAAGAACTAGACATTTACTACAAAATTATTTTTAGCCATTTTAAGATTTTTTGATCAAGTTATGATAGAAAATGCTGAAAATTAATGATGTTGCTACTGTAAGGTCCTTTAAAAATAAAAAATGTACAGGTATTGATAATATATCTGTCAGGGTTTTGAAAGCTATAGTGGATATTGTTGCAGATCATATCGCACATATGATAAATTTATCAGTAAACACAGGAAAATTTCCTTCATTCTTGAAATCGGCTTCGATTACACCTGTTTTTAAAAAAGGCGATCCTTGTAATATCGCAAACTACCGGCCCATTTCAATTTTGAGCATATTTTCAAAAGTCTTTGAAAGAATCATATATAGTCGGATGTTAGTGTTCTTAACTCGATTCAAAATTGTTACCGACTGCCAACACGGCTTCCGAGAGGGCAGATCCACTGAAACAGCTGCCCTTTCATTTGTGAATTTTGTGTATAAAAAATTGGATGATGGTCATTTTGTCGCTGGTCTATTTTTCGACCTATCACGTGCTTTTGATGTACTTTCCCGGGATTTCTTGGAATGTAAGCTTTACAACCTAGGATTTCGAGGTATTTTTTTTGCAGTGGATCGTTAGTTTCACTGTTGATCGTACTTCGTCGGTAAGAATGGGGAGGTCCACTTCGGACAAATGTAAGATGGGACTGGGAGTGCCGCAAGGCTCTGTTCTGGGATCGTTATTGTTTCTTCTTTATATTAATGATCTACCTTTTCATATTGTCACCAATAATTCAATAAATTTGATCATATTTGCTGATGATACGTCAATGGCGGTTTCAGCGCACAGCCTTGGGGCACTCTCATTTTTATGTAGTCAACTGGTCGATGGGTTTGAAAATTGGTGTCACTCCAATGCCCTCATATTGAACTTCGATAAAACTGAATGTATGTACTTTCGCATTAGAAACCCTGGTGGGGAACGCTTAGCTATGAATTGTCTGGGCAGGCAAATGACATCCTGTGAGCATGTTAAATTTTTAGGCATACATTCAGATTGCTCTTTAAGATAGGATTGTCAAGTTACGGCTGTTTGTAAGAAGTAAGGGAAGTCTTATTATGCAATAAGTAGAATAAAAAACTCTCTTCCGATTCAGTCTATTATTACAGTATATTTCAGTTTCGTATATAGCTTTCTGAACTATAATATTTTGTTATGGGGTAATTCGATTGATTCTAACAGAGTGTTTATCGCACAAAAAAGAATAATACGCCTCATTTTCAATTTGGATTCCCGCGAATCCTGTAGGCCTACTTTTAAGAAATACCAACTTTTCACACTTTCTTGTTTATATATATTTAGATGTTTACTTTATGTTAAAGAAAACGAAAAATTCTATTGTTAAGTTGTCAGACTTTCATACTTACTCAACTAGAAATGCTGACACTTTGTGCATTCCATCTCATTCAACTACTAAGTTTAAATCGTCTTGTGTTTATCAGGCAATTATTCTTTATAATCATTTACCACCAGCCATCAAGATGTTGAATAGAGCAAAATTTAAGAAATTGATTAAATGTAAATTACTGAATAATTGTTATTATAATGTTAGTGAATATTTGGCTGATGACAGCTTTCTCGATTAGTATTTTGAATTTTGTATTATACTTATTTTTGTATTTATATTGACCTGTCCTATACATATTTATTATGTCATAATGGATTAATAAAGCTTATTATTATTAAAGCTTATTATATTAATGATTCAGTTTTAAGTTTTTCTCATTATGGCTGCTCACGAAAATTACGAGAAATATGACATGCTTGTTTGTTTCATCCAGAGCAATGAAAATTGCCAAGAAGCCTCGGAACTAAACTTTCAAACGTAACCTTTAGGAGCGCTATGGTTACGTTCTAATCTTATTTGTTTTTTTAAATATTAGATATCCAGAGAGAAGACAACCTTTTCATGACATATTTGCCCGCCTAAAATATACACGAAAGAAGAGAGAGATGAATGAAACGCATGTATTGGGTTATGTAGAAGAAACCCCATCATCGTCATGTAACCAGATAGAGGAAGCAACTGGCGTGTCAAAATCCAATGCCCAAAGAATTAAAAAAAAATATAAGTATCATCCGTATAAATTTCATATAGTTCAACATTTACACCCCGGTGATGCGGAGCGCCGATTGGTGTTTTGCCAATGGTATTTACAGCAAATCCGTACCAATGACACCTTTGGGAGACTTGTTATCTGGTCTGATGAATGCTTTATTTCAAGTGCTGGAATCCTTAATCGCCATAATTCAAGAACCTGGTCTAGTGGAAATCATCATTTAATTTTTGAGAGGGCACAACAAGGACGCTTTGGGGTTGGGGTATCTTGTTTTATTTCGGGGAGACGAATTGCTTATCGAATTTTTGAAGGAGGTCTTACAGCTCGTCGATATCAAGAAAACCTTTAGGAAGTTATTCCAGAGTTGATGGACAATGTTCCATTGGCCCATTACGGTGCCGTTTATCCCCAACAAGACGGTGCTCCAAGCCACAACTCTGGACTTGTAAGGCCATTTATAGATCATAACTTTCCGCAAAGATGGATTGGTACACACGGGCCTGTAAGATGCCCCCCTCAATCTTCGGATCTCTCAATTTTAGATTTTTTTTTATGGGGTTATATGCAAAATACAATTTATAAAACAAAATATAATTCAGTAGCGGAGCTTCGTGCGGCAATTATTTTGGCCTTTGAAAATTTGCAAAGAAGGCCTATGATTCTTTTGAACGCCATTAAAAGAATAACGAAACAAAATTATAAAATTTTGTTATCGTTTTGGATTCCCTAATGAAAATTTAATAATTGGTATTTATAGGTAATCAATTATTTGAATTTTCGAAAAATTGCAAATTAAATCAAGTTAAATATTAGATCATGTGATGTAGATATTATGTCAACATTATTTTCGATTTCTAACGAAATCTTGTCATTCATTTTTTGTTTTTAATAAACAGTCATAGAGCCTACTACTTAGTTATTGACAATTGAATTACAAAATCTTGAATTCTGAGCTTGGTTTTGTCAATTAAATGCATAAAATAATATGTTTTTGAAAATCTGAGATTGTGCTTGATAAGAATAAAAAATAATATAGTCCAATTTGAAAAAATATATGTTTGCTCAATAACTCAAAAACGGAAAGTTTAATTGAAAAACTGACTACGCCACTGGATTCTACGGAAAAAATCTATAGGAATGCGTTCCAACCATTTCTCCAAGTTCAAGCACAACTGAGATACGGGGGGTGATTAAAAAGTGATACTTTTAATTTCCAGCCTGTATAGCAAAAACTAAGAGGGCTATGCAAAAACTGATTGCTCCATCTTTAGTTTCACAAAAAAGTAGCACCCTGTCGCGAAAACCGCATCCCGCTAACGTCAAAAATAACGGAGATATCCCGTAAAAGTGCCCAAAATGGGATACCCTGTACAGGGTGGGCAAAATTGGTGCTACATGAACTAAAACTTTTTAACCCGAGGAGATAGAGAAAAATGAATGGCACCTTATAGTCTTTTTTTTTCGAGAAACTGATAATGCCATCAACTGCATTCCTCTATCTTCTTTTGTTTCCGAGTTATAGGCCAAAATTTAAATTTGGGCGATTTCAACTTTGGTCATTATCTCCGTTTCTGTTTATGCTAGGATGTTGAAATAAAAACATTATACAGGCACTTTATTGATAGCAATCCAGTGACGTACTCTGTTTTTTTCTAAGAGGTTCATTTGCTGAGTTATAACATAAAGTTGTGTTTTTTCTTATGGAAACAGTAGTTTGAAATGACTTAGAAAGAATCGCCACTTTTTTCCCGTTTCAGAAATGTATCATATGTCATACATCGCCCTCAGATTCGTTAAGATATTATGAAAAATATGGTTTGTATATGGAATTCAAATTATTGAGTATTAAGTAGGCTGAATCATAGAATTATGTGTCTCTACGCATGGTGTAATTATTATTTCACAGTTGAATCACTTGCTGCCCCACTATTTTCATTCGCTAAAATGAAACATTTTAACATATCATATTTTTCGTAATTTTGGATTATCTACATAATCCCGCCAACGATTATTTCAAATTTCAATAACTGACAGTTGTTTCAAACAGAGATCACACCATCAAGTATTCAACCGTGAAATAATAATTAGACCATGAGTAGAGACACATAATTCTATGATTCAGCCTACTTAATACTCAAAATAATTTGAATTCCATATACAAACCATATTTTTCATAATATCTTAACGAATCTGAGGGCGATGTATGACATATGATACATTTCTGAAACGGGAAAAAAATGGCGATTCTTTCTAAGTCATTTCAAACTACTGTTTCCATAAGAAAAAACACAACTTTATGTTATAACTCAGCAAATGAACCTCTTAGAAAAAAACAGAGTACGCCACTGGATTGCTATAAAAAAAGTGCCTGTATAATGTTTTTATTTCAACATGCTAGCATAAACAGAAACGGAGATAATGACCAAAGTTGAAATCGCCCAAATTTCAATTTTGGCTTATAACTCGGAAACAAAAGAAGATAGAGGAATGCAGTTGATGGCATTATCAGTTTCTCGAAAAAAGAGGACTATAATGTGCCATTCATTTTTCTCTATCTCCTCGGGTTAAAAAGTTTTAGTTCATGTAGCACCAATTTTGCCCACCCTGTACAAGTCAAATCTATGAGGAGAGACTAATTCCACCTAAACAGAATATTTACGATGCATGCATATTCTAGCCATCCTTAGCAGATTTCATGTATACGGAACCATTTAGATTGATTAGGAATTATAATTCTATAGTTGGAAACCAAGTAAGTTCGAATCAGTCTCCCCTTGTACATAGTTACTGCAATTACGAGGTTGGCAACAGCCGCTGTAGCCATCACTGCTCAGCCGGATGTTACATCCGACATCAAACTTTATCAGATCAAGGCATTCATAATAGAAACGGATGTTCCGGGACTTCTGTGATTGGTAGTTAGGATGAAAACGCAAATTGTGGTCCATGCTTTCAGCCGATATAAACGCTTGAACGTAGGTTGCAAATGGACCTTCAGATGGGAACTCTCATTTTTGATAGATTAGACAAACGATGTGCCTACGACAGGACTATACAGGCTAATTCGTTCCGCGTCCGTATTCACCAACGTTCCTTATCTCGTTTCAGAGTCTTTAGCCTTCAAAATAAGAAACGTATACCGCCAGATGGCTGTGCAGTGCATTAATTTTTATTTATTGGAATATTCAGTTTGATAGAACGAATGTTGGGGCGCAGGGAATATAACAAGAAATCCTACCCTGAACTAGATCTCACACTGGCTGTATAATACTCTTTTCTTCACTAGTCATCGGAGCGTGTCATTCCACGTTAGAATCCACAATTGTGAGAAACCAATAATTTTCACTAATCAAATACAAATGGATATTTATTATTTCGAATGGAAAAATTCAAGGAAATAAATATCGCGAAAACAACATTGTAATGACATTTTTTACAAAAAAACGGTAAATTCTGAAAGAAATATGAGATAAACTTTTGATTAACTGATTGATAGACTTCAATACTGAAATGAAAAAACACAAAAATATTTTCTCGTTTTGATGGTGGAAATGTTACAAAATAACCAAAAATTATGGAGAATATCCTTTTCATTCATTAAATTTTTTTTTGTAATTTTTATCTTTATTCACTCATACATCCCTTCATCAATCTGAAAAAAATAAATCGTTTCTGACTCTCCTTTTTTTCAGGGACGAAGACCCTCAAGGAGCTGACCGATTGTGTTGTGCGATTTTCAACCAAGATTATGATTCAATAGCTTTTTGAATCGAGTTGTCAGGTTGAAATTCAACTGATGAAGATTTCATCTCCAGATATCAAGAGAAAATTGGGGTTGTGTTCATCTAAAAAAAAACATATTCAACTGTCTATTTCATTTTGCATTTTTCCGAATTCGACTCTGTTAAAAAAATATAGCCATTTGATGAAAAAAATATGCCTGATACCACCATTCCCTGGTTTGAACCTCAAAGTTTATATTTCTCGATTGAGAATGGGTTAATACATTCAGAAAATATTCAAGTAGTAACCTTATTGGAGTGAAAATATAACAAAATCGATATTTCTCAACAAGAACATTTAGTTTTGTCAGACTATATCAGCAATTAAAAAGCCACATTTCTCCCACCAAATATGCTCCTTCTTGGATTTTCCTGAAAATTAGTTTGTTAACACTAATAACTTGTTCATATTTGCTCCGATATCCCAAAAACATTTTATAAATAAAGGTTTTCCATTCAATATGTGATTTATTAAGATATATCAACCTATTTTGTATTCAAAACAATCTGAACATTGATCTTTTATGAATAATTCACAGAGCTTTTGAGAAGTCATCGTCAGCTTGTGGATTTTTCGGATAACATAGTATGAATATTTATGAATTCTACCATGTATCACCTTTTCTCATATCAGGAATCGAACATTCGAACCATCTCAAACGTCTAGGAAGAGCTATGTTGTGATGTGTCCATGTTCGACTGCTTCATAAACACTTGATTCATGAATGCGTTTAGCGTCCATAATTGACTACTTTATTGGACACCACTTTATTGGACTCAACTGTCACAGTTTTTCTCGATTTTGCAATTTTCTTCGTTTCACACCACTTGTATAGGCTGCATACAAATTTTCATAAGCACTTTCAGTAGTAGAGATTCTTTGGCACTTGTGGCTAAATCATTTACGCTTTCCTCTCCCGAACTATCCATTTTTGGGATTATTATGACGTTTGTCACAGAATCAATGAAGTAAACAACTTTGTTCAGTGAGATTGCTAAGGTCGCTGATGGTTACTAATATAAGAAAAGCAAAGGCACACTCAATGTGTTCTTGAAATAAAGCGACGAATATAATAATTGCCATTTCAGAAAATAAAATTTCTGCATTGCAGTCAAACATAAAGCTTTGTGAGCAACTCTTACATAATTAGGCTTATGGACTTGCCCAAATTATTGAGCTCGCTCGCTTTGCCATGAACTTTTGAACTCGTCTATAAAGACCTAATTTATGTACTTACATAAATGTTACATAAATAGCTTTCAGTGAATTGAGGTTATATCAACAGTGTAGTGTCGAGTATATGAAATTTACGTGCATTATATCAATGTCATATTTTTTATCCTCTGTGATAATTTGCTACCAACTAGGGAACAACTCCACACAAAAAAATCAGTTCATACTCTAAATTCGCGAGAAATAATGACTTCTGCGAATATGTTCAATATCATAATCGTTATTTTATCCAAAAATGAACGTAAGTATACTCCATTCACAATTATAAAATCACAACTCTGGCCTTGGAAAGGACCCCGCACTTTTACTACGGGAAATGGCGTTCCGTCAAATTTTCTAAAATTTTGGTATAATGTAGTACTCGAGATACTGATCAAAAGTGTCCATGGCCCCAACTCAATCCTATGACTAGTTTTTGAGATACAGGGCGTTGAAGTTGAGAATTACCCACTTTTACTACGCCCGTATCTCGGAACATAATCGAATGAACTTCAATTTTTCTCAAGAAACAATTCATTACATCCCCAAGAAGCAAGCATATAGAGGAATATGACCGAAAATCGTTACAAATACAGGGTTATCCATAATTGAATGCATGCCCGATTTTGAAAGTATAAAATATGTCAGTTCCAGAGCGAGAACGTTCGCAAAATGAACTATTACACTAGATATGTTGTTGTTACATCGAAAAAGTCTGAAATACCCAGAATTAATACTGGGTGATCCATTATTATAGAAACTATTCTCAAGGAAGGTTAAATGGACATCCTGTATTTATGGGTTGATTCAAGGTGTTTGTTTAATGTTTTTAGAACATATCATCATGGACTTCAAAGAATACAGGGTGATTCAGTCATGAATTGAACTTTGAACCTCACGAAAATACCCAAAAACCACCTCTTTTTTTCATCACCCTCTATCTCAAGATTAAATCCGAGGAGGTGGGAGTTTTCTTTCACCACTGTACTCGATATAAAAACATCAACACGGCTGAGAGTTTTTATCCACTTCCTATGACCAGATTTTTAGCTGGAATAAGAATAGAATAACATAAATAAATAATTTTCATATTACATAAAAAATAATCTGGTCATAGGAAGTGGATAAAAACTCTCAGCCGTGTTGATGTTTTTATATCGAGTACAGTGGTGAAAGAAAACTCCCACCTCCTCGGATTTAATCTTGAGATAGAGGGTGATGGAAAAAAGAGGTGGTTTTTGGGTATTTTCGTGAGGTTCAAAGTTCATTTCATCAATGAATCACCCTGTATTCTTTGAAGTCCATGATGATATGTTCTAAAAACATTAAACAAACACCTTGAATCAACCCATAAATACAGGATGTCCATTTAACCTTCCTTGAGAATAGTTTCTATAATAATGGATCACCCAGTATAAATTCTGGGTATTTCAGACTTTTTCGATGTAACAACAACATATCTAGTGAAATAGTTCATTTTGCGAACGTTGTCGCTCTGGAACTGACATATTTTATACTTTCGAAATCGGGCATGCATTCAATTATGGATAACCCTGTATTCGTAACGATTTTCGGTCATATTCCTCTATATGCTTGCTCCTTGGGGATGTAATGAAATGTTTCTTGAGAAAAATTGAAGTTCATTCGATTATGTTCCGAGATACGGGCGTAGTAAAAGTGGGTAATTCTCAACTTCAACGCCCTGTATCTCAAAAACTAGTCATAGGATTGAGTTGGGGCCATGGACACTTTTGATCATATGTCGAGTACTACATTATACCAAAATTTTAGAAAATTTGACGGAACGCCATTTCCCGTAGTAAAAGTGCGGGGTCCTTTGACACATTCAACTCTGTATCGAAGTTATGACGTTTCTCAAAATATTTTCATGTTCCAAGTCAACACTATGTTGCCCTTTATACATTCTTAGTGTATTTCTCGAAATGTATATTTCATTTTGGAGAACACAACAGAAAATTGTGAACAATATTCTACATATAAAGGAGTTTTTGGATTTATGAATGTAAAGATGTATCGATGTGCTTTGTTTCCATCATGATATTGTATGTTATATGATTGTGAGAGTGCATAACATTTCTTTTTCTAATATTTCTTTATTTCAAATGAATAACAGTTTTATTCATTCATCACAAAGAAAATAAACATAATAACTAAATTAACGAATTTGTTTACAGAGAAACTAATAATTTCAATGCAATAGTAACTGAGTTTTGGTTATAAATTAATAAGCAAGAATGTCAATTCCTGAAAGCTTTATAGATATACATTTCATTCATTTGATCTTATGAACAAGGAGTAAGATATTCTGACTGTATAGTACTTAATTCATTAGTTTAAAAAATATTCATACAATACTACCACAGTAGGTTTGTACAAATAAAATGGAATCGGACAAACATATGCTTCACATTTATCATTCACCTGTTCTAAAATAAGACACAAACTCCTGGAATATGGAAAAACCGATGTATTCTGTTCAGTATAGCCTATTTCTACTTTCGGCAAAGGATGGATAGGAATGAAAGTTCCAGTGACACATTTCAATTCATCGGAATCTGAATTCACCTACCGTTGAATGCAATAGAGTCATATTTCTTCTTTTTTTTTAGCTTTTTCGTCGTGTTTTTTTTCTGAAACGTGAAAATACAACAATAATCATTTAGAGACCGATGATGGCCATCCAGAACCCGTTTACTTACGAAAATCGTGCAATTTCATTATGCAAGTTCTTTCCTCATAATTCCTCGAAAATCCTACCTGAACCATATTTTCCGGTTGCTTTCGTTAGAAGACCGTATAAGGAAGCCCTTTTTGTCCATTTACACATTCCGAATGAATTGAGCACCAAAAACGATACCGAAATTAACCAAACTTCTGGGGAACCGGAATTTCGTTTGAAATCTTTCTAAACGGCCAGATACCTAAAAAAAACTTCGTTATCAAGTGTAAAAAGGTCGATTAGTACTTACTTTCGCTTTATGCTTATAAATCGATTTTTGGTCCCATTCAAATTTGCCGTTCGTACCTACTCACACCAAAAGTCGTGAAACGAAAAATGACACTTGCACAAAATTTCTCATATCGACGGGAAATGCTTCTGGACGACGAAGAACGGAAAAATAGGTTATTTCCTATCGATATTTTGCCCCCAAATCGCCGATCGATTCGAACCAACAAAATGTGGAATATCTTTGATACTTTTACTTTGATGTGAACAAAGAAACTGGCAACGTCGTTTTGTCATTAACGATATTTTCTGTACGCGCACAGACTTTTCATCAGGTGCACCAACTCCTGAAAACGAAACCATGACCTCCTATGTGATTGAATAAAAGTGAATGAAGTACATATAGTTATTTAATTCACAATCGAAACTGTTCGGAAATGTTTAGTACCATTATGGTAATGAATTCATATAGTTAAATATCAGAGCAAATGTTCGCTATTTCACATCGTCTGGTTAAAAGGGGTTCGATTAGTAACTAACCACAAACGTCATGTTTTGACAATGTCAATAGCAGGGTTTCCAACCGCATTTTCCGAATTCGAATCGCGGGAAATAATTCATTATTGAATTATGTGTTCGATAGAGGACGGATGTTTACAAATTGACCTTTTGGTATGACAATATCCTACACATAATTCGAATAGATAGAATAGACTTCGATAGAAAGTCTTCATGCTGCATTCATTCAGTATTCTGCAAATATTTGTCTTGAAATTCGGGATGATCAATTATCTATGTTATAGTCCAAGATCTCAGAGCAATCAGACATAACTTATTTTCACTCGGATGAAACCTGCAGTTTTCGGTAGCGTCTCGTGTGCCTTGAATATCTACGCGCTTTGTGGAACTTGCCGAGTGACACCTGGGCAGGTACCAGGTGAGAAAGGTAACTAAAAATAAGAATTATTTAACTTAAATTCACATGGCTGATTTACATATATGTCATGTAGAATATTATTTTAAAGTAATATCATAAGTGTCAGACACTTTTGATGGACCAGAGCTTTGGTCAGACGCTTTTAAGCTACCTAAAAAATAAATGAACTTTACTTATTTTCACATGTCTGATTTTTCAATATGTTATTGAAGTATTTATTTAAAAGTTATCTTCAGTCAGACAAATTAGAGTGACCAAACATCCGCTAAGACAACAATTATTCGGCCAGAAGTATGAGGGCGAGAGCACTATGCATGCGCTTCAGAGTGAGTGAGACGTCCATAATAACTCGGTTCCCCTTCTTAAACTCACCATATGTTTCAATCTACTGTGTATGTGCTGTTTGCGTGTAATATAACATATTTATACAGGGTGTCCCACTAGTGCCGCAGCACGACGATATACGCGTAACGGATTGCGTCTTGCAAAATTTTTTGATGCAGACTTGATATACTTCAAGAAGAGCACAACCTAAAAATATTTTGGAATATATAGGGTGGCCCACAAAAGAGGAATAGCGGGTGACTTTGTTTTTTCAAATGGGACACCCTACATTCAATAGTCTTTTTCAATTCTCTGAAACTTCCTGCATGCATCCGTATACTTTTCACATATTTTTATTCGACTGTTTTCGAAATAATGGCCATTTTGACAAAAAAATGATACTTGTAGAGGCTATGTTATCCAATGATTCCGTCAATAAATGTGTTTTTGAGTAAAAATTAACGCTTTTATTATTTTTTTGAAACCATCCATCCTCCGTGTTGCACCCTGTATGAACATATGTCGAGAAATGTTTCCTCTGCGAGATACGGGGTGTTAAAATTATAGAAAAAAAATGTTTTTTTACAAGCTTTTATTTAGTTTCACCTGTCCCGGTGTCTGTCTGTAATCAAATCTTGCAAGTTAAATATGACACACTTCTAATGGTCCGATTGAGTTGAAATTTGGCAGGTGTACATAATTCTGGTGACAATGCATCATGAAATATTTTTTATAGAAAAAAACAAAATGGCGGCTCCAAAATGGCGGATGAGTTTTGTAATTATCATCCGATTCCATTCAAAATTAGTATCTGGGGGTTTTTGGGTTCGACAATGATGATTCTTCTGTCGAAATTGAAAAATTCAAAATGGCGGCTACAATATGGTGGACGAGTTTTGTAATTATGATCCGATTATCTTGAAAATTGGTATCTGGGGGTTTTCTGGGTCGGAAATCACGATTCTTCAAAATTGAGGAATTCAAGATGGCGGCTTCAAAATGGCGGATTAGTGTTGTTATTATAAAAGCTTGTCTAAAAAAAGGTTTTTTTATAATAGCTTGTTTATAAATAACTTTAACACTGCTTGAAATATTTTTATGAAATTTGAGACATATGTTTCGAGCGGAAAAACCAGTGGCGTCTCATTTTTTTATCTGAAAATATTCAGTCTCGCTGAGGTACGGACGCCACTGATAAAGAGAAATTATATTATGCAAAAAGTGCTCCTTAACGCTCAAAACCTTTGTCTCGAATTTCATAAAAATATTTGAAGCAGTGTGAAAGGTATCAATAAAAAACATTTTTTTTTCTATAATTTTAACACCCCGTATTTCGGAGAGGAAACATTTCTCGACATATGTTTATATGACAAACTAGGACTTGTTTTTGATGTAGAATACGTGGTCAAAATTTCTTGGTTACGATCTGGACCATCCTGTTTTCCTTCAATCAAGCATTATCAAATAGATATCTGAAATAGCAACGATATGCATAGGTCAGATCTGTTCATATTTATACAGGGTCCGGCAGAGATGTATGACGTTTTTTGGATGCGTATAACTCGGCGAAGGGGAAGCCTAACTTTTTCGCAATGGTTTATATGTGACCGCAAGGAGTTGCCATTATTTCTTGTTCAGTCGCCATGGAGCCGTGGACGCTAGAGCAACGGGTGTCGTATAGCCATTAGAAATGTTTTCTTCCAGCAAGACGGGGCAACTTGTCACACGTCAAGGGAATCTATGGCATTTTTGAGACAGCATTTTCCTGGACGACTGATTTCGCTAGGAGGGGATATTGAGTGGCCTCCACGATCGCCTGATCTCACCCCATGTGATTTTTTTTTCTGTGGGGGCACCTAAAAGCTCGTGTATTTATTGACAAGCCACGTAACCTTGACGAACTTTCTCTTGCAATCACCCGCGAAATTCATGCAATTCCAAACAACATGCTGAAACGATGCATGGACAACTTCACAAATCGGCTGCAGGAGTGTGTGGAAAAACAGGGCAACCATTTATTTGACATTATCTTTCGTTCATGATTATTTTTCATCTTTTTTTTGATGTGGTATCAATGGCAAACTCTCATGTACATTTGAAACAAATAAAATTTCATTTTCCTCAAAATCTCACTTAGTTATGATTTTTTCAAAAACGTCATACATCTCTGCCGGACCCTGTACCTACCTAAATGGTATTTTGTTTTTTTGGGTATAATTTCTTATGCAATGGTTCGAATGACTTCATACAGATCACAGGATTCACAGGTTCTATTTATGTTCTGATGACTGATTGTTAATCTCATATCCTTTCTTTCTGCAGCCTGTGCTGTGATTGGATAGGATATTTTATTTTCATCTGTACATTTGTTTTAACGGTTATCTTACTATCCAATGATATTCCAATGCAAGTAAGTTCATCCTTTTTTTATACCACATGCCTATCTATTTCTTTTTGATCTGGGATCATAGATTGGTGAGAACGTCACTGTACGTTAACTACTAGGGAAGTTGTGTAGGGTCTGGAGTTTCTGTAGGATCCCTGTGCTGGTCTGTTAGGTAGGATACTGTGTGACATGTTCGATTGCACGAACTCTGGAAATATTCAGTTCATCTCGTTAACGACAATCACAAAGGAATGTCATTGTGAGCCTGGAGCAGGGTTCCTGTTGGATCTCAGTGCTGGTCTGTTAGACAGCTGCGGTAGAATACTGTAGCTTGTTCGAACACATTGACCCAGGAGTATACTTTAAGAACTGAATGAACTGATTAACTAAAGTGTACCACCCACTTGTTCTACCTATGCTCTTTTTCTTTATAATATTTAACCAATTGATTCTGATACTTGCTACATGCAATTTTATTGAACTGTCAAGCTGAGGAGTTTTTTGAAATTCAGACTTTATAGGCACGTTTTCGCCACAATTTTTGTGGCACCGGGGGTTTCAGAAGAACCTTTGACTTGGTCGAGGGTGCCGGTACTTATCATTTTGAATCCTTCAGGGTTATAATTGAGCACATTTCTCTCACCAGTTCAGATTTTTAGTAGAATTTTACACTGAGCTCTTCAGAGTAAGTATCAGTCTTTTTCTTATTGACTTTGGTCTCTACACGTTAAAGTAGAGTAGGGCTTGTAGTAGAGTGTTAGAAAATGAAAAACTTGCAGAAGCGGTAAGGCCTCCGATCCCATTGCATTCTGTTGATTATTTCACTCGAAATATCGTTCCAACCAATAGATTATCCTGTGTATCAACATTTATTATATTTTTTCCTCTGTGATACGAGTAGGTACTTCGAATTTCTAGTGATTTATATTTGAATTGACCTCGTCGAGATTACAACAATAATGAAACACCGCTTCACCAGAGGTCACTTCGACAAGTGTATAGAGGTTCCATATACAGGGTCTTTCACGAGGAACCTCACCCATATTTATACGGGAAACTACTGAACGTATTTTCATGAAATTCAGCACTTATAAGTATTTCACGATGCTGATGAAATCTAAAATATTTTCAAGGCATGAGCACCTTCGGTTTTTCCGGAAATGACGTCAACTTCCGTTTTTCAAATTAGAACATTATTTTTTTATTGCAGAAATAGATTCCTTAGAAAATTTCAAGTTATTTTGATGCAACATTTTTCAGTTTTGGTTGGAAAATTTTCTCTGAGCGGGAAAATTCGAAAAAAAAATCGAAAACAGAGCTCCGCTGAAACAAGAATAACTTCGAGGTTTTTGGATGGAAAATTTTCATTTTTGGGATTTTTCAAGATGTAAGATTGATGTATCCACTTTAAAAATCGAAATCGCGATTCATGATACAGGGGGTGAAAAAATCGCTTTCAAAGTTAGGGATGACAAAATCGTGAAAAATCAATTTTTTCAAATCAGAACCCCATTTTTTTATGGCAGATATTGAATCTACGTTAAAAAATGATGTGAGTGTATGCATCACACCCTTGCCCTAAAGTGGATATTAACTCAGAAAATATCCATTTTAGGGCAAGGGTGTGATGCATACACTCACATTATTTTTCAACGTAGATTCAATATCTGCAATAAAAAAATGGGATTCTAATTTGAAAAAATTGATTTTTCAAGATTTTGTCATCCCTAACTTCGAAAGCGATTTTTTCACCCCCTGTATCATGAATCACGATTTCGCGGAGCTCTATTTTCGATTTTTTTTTCGAATTTGCCCGCTCAGAGAGAATTTTCCAACCAAAACTGAAAAATGTTACATCAAAATAACTTGAAATTTTCTAAGGAATCTATTTCTGCAATAAAAAAATGGTGTTCTAATTTGAAAAACGGTAGTTGACGTCATTTCCGGAAAAACCGGAGGTGCTCATGCCTTGAAAATATTTTAGATTTCATGAGCATCGTGAAATACTTATAAGTGCTGAATTTCATGAAAATACGTTCAGTAGTTTCCCGTATAAATATGGGTGAGGTTCCTCGTGAAAGACCCTGTATTTCGTATTCTAGCGTTGTTAGGGCTGAGTTTCTCCCTTGGTCAATCCCCTAAAAGTCTGCGGATTTACAAAAGTCACTCCGTCAGGTTGAGGAGTTTCATTTTTCAAATTTCTATGGATCTAATAACTAATTTTCACACAACTTCACACAAGCTTCTGATGGGTCTCTTTGGAGGACCTGAGAGTTATCGGTATAATCATAATGATTATGATAACCACAAAAGGGTCGAAGAGAACTGTAGCTCACCACGAAGATCAATTATCTGTTAATGTATGGCTTGGATAATTTTAAGATCACTCACTCAATTGGTCCAAAATTTTTTTTCTAGAAGAAAAACTTCATGTACTTCTTCAAAATATTCCTTTGCGTGTCCGAAGGACAATCTGGATTATGCATGTCGGGATATTCAAAATACTTTCGACCGAGTAACACAATCGCTGGTCACTCTGAACATTCAATATGATCCCAAATAGCACGAAGGAAATATTTATCGAAATTAATCAACAAAGTTGGTTACAATCGATGAATTTTTCTTTCCTGCTATTTGTGATGTACTGAATTGGGCCTTTCGGCATGTACCTACTTTTTAGCAATTCAATATGATATTATTTGATTCGTGAAAAATTTGAAATTGTTTTGTTTGTTCCATTTATCATAGATGCATAAAAATACCTGGTGTAAAGAGTAACGACTCCTTACTGAAAATCGTGACCAAAATTTATAGATCAAAACGGCACTCTAGATTTGAGTTCTCGCTTCACTTCCGGAATAATCCGCAATATTTTATCGGTGGTGGCGCTACTGCGGCAATGGAAAATAGCGCGACCCCTTTCGAGAGAAATGAAAAGTAGTTCAAGAACTCCGATTTTCGATCGACAAGAAAGTCTTGAACAAAATCGAATCAGTGCCAACACCAGGTATGCTATGCATCTATCATTTATCTCATATATGTGTCAGTTTTCAATCAAAATGTCAACTTCATCGGCCTCATGAATAAATTTGAGTTAGAAAATAATTCTCAACAACTCAGGCGTGTACAATTATTGGTTGATAATATGTAGCCATTTAGGAAGAAATTACTTATTTGTTACGAATGGATCGACAAATTTTTTTTCAAAATTTAACCAAAATTGGTGGAATTATTTGAAGTTGAAGTATCATTTATTCTAAACAGTAAACACTAACGTAAAAATAGAATAAAAAAGGTCCATTGGTTTTTTCTATAGCCTCCCAAAGATTCCGCTCGGAGTAGGTAATTTCATAATTTTCATATGAAAAACTAGTTAACTTACGAAGGATAATGCTAATGGGCTGCAGGAATAGAAAATGAATTTATAAAAAAGATTGAAAGAATAGAAGTTCAACCTTGAAATATTCCACTTATGCACAAAAAAGTTGAGTTCGCATTTTGAAAAAAAATTTCCACTGAAAGTCTCAGAGAAATCAAGAATAAAAATTCCAAAGTCCCATAAACATGGGGTCGCGAACGTTTCGTTTTCGAGATGCAGGGTGTAGGTTTATTAGGGTGTATTTGAAAGAAAGTTATGAAAACGGGTGGATTGGCAGTAGCGGATTAACCGGTACGCTTACGGCCGTTTTCAATAACCGATCTATCCCTCGAAACGGCCGATATATAGGTACTAGAGATCGAGCAATCTCCCGTTTTGTACCTGTTTCCGTTTCAATATTGTATCTGCAGATAAGGATTCTTACTGGTCCTTGCGATCCATCCCTTGTTCCGAAAAGAGGTCAGATGGATAAGAACTTTCATTGTTTATGCGCCTACCTGCGTTTCAAAGAACTTTCACGTTAAACACAGATAGCCAGAAATATCTCTAGTAGCTCTGTTTGTTTATCTGAGGAGTTCGAGATAAGCGTTGAAAATTGTTGTTAGTGCAATTCAGCGTTGGTTTCTTGACTATTTAATTATAAATTAACTTTAAAAAATGGATTATTTGAGTATCCCAACTAGCAAAACTATTTCCATAAAGGCTGTGAGAAATGCTATACAGCATATCTTATAGAACCGTGAAAATCTTATTATGTGGCTATAAACCACTATACAATGTCTTTACAACCAAAAAGGGCCCCAGTTTATACAACAGATCAGTTCTGTTAGGACAATTCTTTAGTAACCTATACAACCGTTATAAGATAATCACGATAAAACTGTCCTATAAGTATGTCTTCGAAATAACTTATACAATGCATTTACAAAACCATTTGGGAACTGCTATAAAACTTTTGAATAGCAGTATTCAACGAACATTTATAGAACTACTAAGAAAGTATTTTATAATGCAGAAAGAATCGCTATAAAATAATTTTGTTCTCTACTGTTGAAATTCGGAATAGAATTGTCACAAGAATATTTTATTAGGTCAACGTTTGCGTTGTGTCATGACAGACAATATTATAATGCAACAGGCATTATATGGCGGTGGGTAATGGAGGTATTGTATCTGTTTTAATCATATTGAACATATTAAGGATCTATATCGCTACTCCAGGAGCTAAATTTATTTGCGCAGCTAACTTTTCTGATAATATATGCATATGTTGTTGATGAAAAATGAAAGCGCCTCAGTTTAGTATACATTTTATTGGTAATATTGAAAGATAAAAATTAACAAATCATGTTTTATTTGTTTAATTGTCAACTTAGACCAAAACATATATTGTGGCTGTTGTTAAAGCAGGGAAAAATCTCTACATTTCTCTGAAAAATCATATTTCATTTCACCTTTTCACGTTTATATATGATTTTTTCACAATGGCGGCGGTTTCTGAACAGCCGACCGTTTAATAAAATGGCGTATATGATACAACACACTAAAGAGACCTTATACAATGATTCTATTTCCTTCTGAACTGTATACGATATAAAAGTTTTATTATGTTGTTTATTACAGCACCATATCATTGCTTTTGATAGTCTCAAGAGTCATTGCCCTGTTTTGATTCTTGACCACCTTTGAATGTTGCCAGATTTTATACTACACACAACGAGTATGTATTATGAGTGATTCAACACATTGATGCGTGCAAAAATATTTTTCCAGTTATTATTAAAAAAATGTTGCCCTAGTGAAAAAATGTTTTAAGCACTCTAACGTGAGGTCAGGTTGCTTCGGCGCTCTTGTAAAATTTTTTGCGAAGTTATTCAAACTTCAAGAAATTACATCTCCAAACGATTTGTTCGTCAGAGATGAGAATGATATGAATTGTATTCTTATGGTCTATTGGTGTGAAATAGAGATGACTTTTTCAATTGAATTGCAAAACATTTTGAACTTTAAGATGCATCATAATAAAATAAATGGTTCACTTCCTATTTATTGCACCTAATATTATGAATGTTGCCTGTTGGTATAATATAACGACTAAGTGCCCAAACTAGCAACACTGTACGTTAGATATCCGCGTTTCCCTATAGCGCGTCCGCAAAATACATAATAGAACAGAATTATCGCTTACTGGCTTGTGGTACAACAGTAAACAATCATTCAGTTATATTGAGTTTCGAATAACTTCTGTATACAGATTATTTGGAAAAACATCTCAAAAGTTTTTTTAAATCTTGATACTTTTTTAGTGTCATTAGCACACCATTTTGTGGAGTAATTTCTAAAATTCACATCTCTCCACCCTGTTGGACATCTTTTCATTACACCTAGATCAAAGAATTGTAAAGAATCCCTAACACGAAAATCTTCTCCCATATATCCATTTGAAATTCCTCTAGTGCAGTTTCAGTTTCATGATGTTTTCCATTTTTTCTATTTCGGCAACCCTCATCTGTTCGCAAATCGCAGCCAGCATTAGAAGGTTTCCCAGTTCTACTATAGATTCCGATAACAAGCGGTTTAATTTCAGGGGGCCAAAATTCGCACTTTGAACTTTCATTTATTGGAAACCCGTCCATGTTTATTTTTAAAGAAATAGACTTTATACGAGGATATCTTTCCACGCGGGCTCTGTGTCTGAAGTATTCCATGGTACAAGATGTACTGATCTTTTAGAATGACCACTTATTCGTTTCCACTCACAATCAGATATTGCCGAATTCATTTTGTAAACGAAACCTGCTAGAAAACCCGCGTAATTAAAAGCTTTTATTTAGTTTCACCTGTCCCGGTGTCTGTCTGTAATCAAATCTTGCAAGTTGAATATGACACACTTCTAATCGTCCGATTGATTTGAAATTTGGCAGGTGTACATAATTCTGGTGACAATGCATCATGAAATATTTTTTATAGAAAAAAACAAAATGGCGGCTCCAAAATGGCGGATGAGTTTTGTAATTATCATCCGATTCCATTCAAAATTAGTATCTGGGGGTTTTTGGGTTCGACAATGATGATTCTTCCGTCAAAATTGAAAAATTCAAGATGGCGGCTACAATATGGCGGACGAGTTTTGTAATTATGATCCGATTCTATTCAAAATTGGTATCTGGGGGTTTTCTGGGTCGGAAATTACGATTTTTCAAAATTGAGGAATTCAAGATGGCGGCTTCAAAATGGCGGATGAGTATTGTTATTATAAAAGCTTGTCTTAAAAAATGATTTTTTTATTATAGCTTGTTTTTCTAGTATGTACTACAGTATGTGATGTTCATATATGTTTGTAGATAGAGGTATATGGAGATTCTAAAGTGATTTTATAACGCATGACTTGAGATAAATTCATTCCTGGGAACTACATTTGTATTCTATAACCTCTTCATAAGAGGGAATTCTGCAGTAGTTATCAGATGATTATAAAATCTATTAAGATTTATTGTGTAATGTTCTACTTCTGCGTAAAGCAACAATCTTATTACTTTTCTTATGGAACTCTAATACAACTATCTATACAGATTCTTTTACAACCAACTTTTAACGTCGCTATTATAAGTAACACAATAGCTATGCAACCGTATTATAATCTGTATAAGACTGCTTTAAAATTATTTTATAAGAATTTTATAGTACGTTATGCAACTGTTATAAAATTTGTTCACTCAGACTATTTCTCTATCGTATGATATGAGTTGTGAGAACGTCTATACAACCGCATTATAGAAATCCCTATATTTTATGATGAAATTGTCGTATTGGACGCATTAAAAAATGATTTTATTGTTTCAACCTGCGCAATATAATGATTATGAAATAATTTCGTTCTTTTAGGGGACTATTTTGCTAGTTGGGTAGCGACGACAGTGACATGGAATTATTAGAGATGATTGATGAGTTCGATGAAGAAAGTGAAGAGGAAGCATTTTATTTTTTTAAATTTATTTTTGAACAAATGTGTCTATTTTTTCTCAATTGTTTTTCAGGAAAAAAGTAATAATGCAAACAGTACAACGTTCATGTAAAATTTTTACTGTTCTTCCACGATGTTGATAAATAAAATGAATAGAAAATTAGGAACGAAATTTTTATTTTATTTCACAATTCATTGCTAATACTATGAATCTAACAATTTTTAAATAAAACAAGTAGTACAAGAAGAAAATGATCTCCACAAAGTTTGCTACTTCTGGATGGAGTCCAATTCTTCCAGCGAACCGCCTTCATCCATGCATAGCTTCAGGATATCTGGTCGTTTGAATGGAAAACTGTACCAAATGAATTTACTCTTGCTAGCCAAGTCGCTAATTATTCATTAAATAGCAAAATCTAATATTATCAATTCACCCGTGAAAAGATATTTTCCGATAATCGTACTCGTTTTTGCATCCAAACGCTACACAAGACACCACCATTGTTTTTTTATATTCGAATTTCAAATATACATAGTTCAAATCGAAACTATTTCCGAAGCAATCAACAAATTACACTAACGCAATATGCTGCTTTACACGAGGAAGGAAACGGAACTAATAGCACAGTAGAACACAAACTTCACTAATATTGTACGTATTGCAGAAAATCAAAAAGTGTTTGTGGGACTAGGACCAAATAACAAGAATGACTTCTAAATCATATATTCGGCGACGTTTCGCAGATTATTTCGTCTGCTTCCTCAGGCCTAAAAGTTAAAATCCTAATTAGACATCACTTATACAAACTACATGAACAACGCAATAAAATACCTCTATATAAGCCAGAAGTACAAAGATCTTTAAAATCAGAATAAAAGCAGAAATCGGACATCAAGAATAAAAACCTCCACCTCAATTTAACGTACATATAGTTTAAAAATGTTTTGAAGAAACAATTTCTTTGTTGATATTTATTATATTTTTTTGGAAATCTTAACCTAAAACCGACGACATGTCATATAAAAATTGTCAACTGCCAACCACTACAGTTATTCTTATTCTTTGTGTTTGTCCTTAGACACAACAGGATACACGACTCCACAAACAGACCAATCTATTTACCCCTCATATGATTATATCTGATCAATACTGAATTATAAAACTTGCTAAGATGTTCTGTATCAGACCTAAAATTGACAGAGTCATTCATATTAATGTGAATCATTTCTAATATATTTCTTTTTTTGTAATGTTTTTCATTATCTAAGATTTTGACATTTGTAAAATCAAACCTGTGATCTTCTTTAAAGAAATGGGAACACAGTGCTGTCTTTTCCTTGTTTTTTACATCTCTGACATCACACTTGTACGTATTTAATAAATAGAATCCCCAAACTAATTAATTTTCACTTAAAAGATAATTTATGCATACAACCGTAATTCATTTGACTGAGTAGGACAAATACAGGTTACCCTAAATAAGGCTATCTCTGTTTCAGCTGCCCCTGTCTCACTTTACGTTCAAAAGTATACAGTCGGATCCGTTCCAGGTACAGAGTTCAGTGGATCTGAAGAGGTTCCTTCCTATCTATCCTTGTCTTGAGATAGATCAGGTTAAACCATGATTGTGAAATGCAAACCACAGACAGATAACTACAAGGATAGATAAGCCGACAAACCGGAGATAGCGATCTATCCCTTATCTTGGTTAGGTTATTGAAAACGGCCGTTAGTTCGCTGCAGCGTAGGGCCCCGAGGTCCATAGGGGCCCCGGCAATCGAATTGAATTTTTTTTCTAGAATGGAAATTCAGTATGTGAGTGTGAAAAAAATAATCAGACTGTACAATATTTGATAAGAAGCTCAGAGGAAACTTGTGAATTATGAGTTATTACATTCACATGAGACGCAATTGAATAACAAGAGCCTCAGAGCAAAACTCAGATGTTGGAAAAACACACCATCCGAGATTCAGCGTACTGTCCCTAATTATCTTGTCTGCCTGCAATAAATTCAGTCAAGGGTGGCGGCCAAATTCCAATATTTACAGTTACATCATAATTCAATAAATTTGTCGGCATTTCCTTTTAAAATCTAGGAATGTGCTAAAGAACGGCCGACCAGATGTTGATTCGTTTTGGGTTGTAAAGTGAAAAATCCTTGTGCAGAAGTTCTTAGGTCTCCATATTTTTTTCTTACATGCATTTCACAAGATTCGAAAAGTGTTGACAGTGACTGGCGAGTTTCGAATAACGTGTAAGATTCAAATATTATGAAAAACTGAGAAGTGTTGGTGAATTGAACTATTTCCTGTTTGTGTTTGCACTTTTAAATCCTTGTACTCTCCTTGAACGATATAATTGATTTAGAAGGTAAGCTTTACAGTGCAGTTTCATATGCTAGAAATAACATTCTTCCAATTTTTCGGCAATTCGGTATGAACATAATTCGAGCGTTGATGAGACAGACCAGTCAAATTCATTTTCCATATAAGGCATACGACATAATAGTGGTTCAATACCAGGAAAAGAAAATACAAAATACGATTTACAGAATTTATTTGATTCAACCTACGATGAAATGACAAACAAAACAAATAATTTCGGTTTCAAAAATATGGATGTAGATTTACATGTTTATCAATTTAATTGTTGCAATTTTTTCTTGACTTCCGATCATCTCCGATAGACTCATTCACTATGTTCAATAATATGTTCATAATTTACCAATTTTTTGTTGTATCAATTAGATAATAATTTTTCATATATTAGCTCATCGGTTCGGATTTCATACTTCAATAGAGCGAAGTCAAAGAATTTCTGTGTTATTCGTTACAGAATATAAAATAAAATTTAACATTTTCTTATCATTACAGTTGCTAGTGGCATATGTAATATTGACGTGACACCATGTCTGACAGACGTTATATGAGCGGCTACCAGAAACGAAAGCTCAAGTAAAGTAATATGAGCAGAGTTAAGCTAAGCATCCAAAATTGACAGAATTTTTTGCTAGTTTCCCAAACTGTCATTGATAAAAAATAAATATAGAACTGTTATGACAGAAAATAGACTACAGTTTTGAGGAATACCTTCTATCGAAAGTGTTATAACGAGTAGTCTCGATTATGATTCTGCAATAAAAGAATTTGCTGATATTAAAATAAGAAAGAATCAATTTTTTAAGTGGAATTTTATGTTGTAGGTAACTGATTTACAGCTTTACGATACTTGTACCCATCTTTTGTGATGATTTTATTTATTTCTTAATCTCGATGCCGCAATAAAAAATTTGCAGATATGATATTCTAGAGATATTTTGTATTTGAATTTTGGTGATATTTTTCCCTTTTTTAAGATTTTTATTCATCTTTCATATTTTGTTTTGATATACATACCTTGTATTTTATTAAATAACGTTATGTTTTGAAAGAAGTGAGTTTTAATTAAAAAATTCTTTTGAAAAAAGTCGAAAATGTTTCAGAGGGGGTCCCAAAAGTTTTTAAGCGTAGGGCCCCTGAAATCGTAAATCCACCAATGTGGATTGGACATCAGTCATGGCCCGCCAGATCCACTGACTTGAATAGTTCAGATTTCTTACGAACTGGCCTTCTTATCATGATTTGGATTTTTCCGAGGATTTCGAGAGAATCGTTCAAAATTTTTTTCTTGAAATCGGTAGCAGTTCAAGAGACCGATAAGTTTAGTATAACAAAAGGCTTTTTTTTTTTTCATCTTCTCAAATTAACAGTTGCTCACCAAAAGAAAGTTCTGGAAGAAAACAGGTGACAGTGTTTCAGAGAATATATCACCCTGTTGATCTACTATCGAAATTGCCATGTTACGTGACGAGAACTCTCAAATGTAATATCTGGGCCAAATTTCAGTTGTATATCTTGTAAAATGTAGAAACTATGAGAAAAAAACTTGAAAAAAATTCAAACTTCAACACTCTTTATCTCGAAAACGAAACGTTTGCGACCCCATGGTTATGGGCCTTTTTTTGAACTTACAAGGAATCTCCCCTTTTCTTTTGTACGTTCAATTTAGGAACAGCCTTAAAATACCCTATTGAAAATATATAAAAATAGGAATCAACAGCATCTCTTTGCAGTCCTTCCAAATTCTCAAGAATGTCGTGAATTTTCTGCTTTAATGATTACTATTATTCCTAGGTACTCAATGATCGTAACGTTCATATCGAATCTTACTTTCTTTGGTCGAAAACTATTAATTGCATGTGATACATACATAAATGTTTAGCATCTAGGTGTCATTGTTTTGAAATAAATGAATAAATAAATAACTCTCTGGATGTTTACCATGCAAGAACAAAAGGAACAGGTCTTTCTTTGTTCTTTGGTTTTAATGAAGAGTGTTCGTCCCATTACTGAAGCTAGAACTACATAAAATGACGTACTCAGCATCTCGCAAATATTCAAGTATGGGTTGCCTGAAGAGCGTGAAATTCAAAAGGCGTAAAAAGGAGATATCCCGTACAGCCAGTGAATAGTATATTGTATAATTAGTGGGAAAAGCATAATATTCCCAAACGACTGTGATAATTACCAGACGAGGAGCGTAGCGACGAGTCTGGTAACACAGGAGTTTGGGAATATGCTTTTCCCACGAATTATACATACTATTTTTTCTCCGATCGTCGATTTATATTTGAAAAAATTATTAAAAAATATTTCATTCAAGATGTAATCAAGTAAGTTTAAATAGGTTTCTCTATGTTCATATTTAAATATAGAAGTGGTAACTATGGAAATTACTTTGTTATGACAGAAGTAAAATAATTTTCAAGCCGATTTTGTTCGATTCGTTGTATTTTATAAGAAATTAAAAAAACAGTAGTAAACATGGACACTGATGGTGATTATTCGTTACCTTGCACGCCTCCTGAACTTGTAGAAGCAGCGAACGCGGCTTCACTTGATTTACTTCCGGCGAAATCCAGAGAGAAGTATGAACTTGCGTACCAACGCTTCATGGATTTTTGCAGAAAAAACAACAGTGTATCCTTTTCTGAGAATGTACTGATGGCGTATGTTGCTGAATTGGCTAAAACAATGAAATCTTCGACGTTGTGGGCACATTATTCCATGCTTCGATCAACTTTGTCTATTAAAAATAATATTAATATTGCCCAGTACCATAAACTGAGAGCATTTTTGAAACGTCAAGCTATAGGATACAAACCGAAAAAATCTAAAATTTTAACCCAGGAACAAGTTCAGAAATTCATTTTAGAGGCCTCAGATGACATATTTTTATCGACGAAAGTAAGTAGATAAAGATTAAATAGTATTACTTAAATTAAATGAAATACGAAATATACAATGTTCGATTAATTTTTAGGTGGCTCTGATATTTGGAATAGCAGGAGCCTGTCGACGAGATGAGCTTGTCCGAATAAAAGTTCAGGATATAGAAGATTTCGGTTCAAAAATACTGGTAAAAATACCAGAAACAAAAACAAATAGACCTAGATCATTCATCATCAACGAAACCTATTTAAATGTTTATAGAAAGTACGTATCATTCAGGCCTAATGATTTTGAAAATCCTAGATTTTTTTTTAAATTCAACAAGGGAAAAGGATGGAAGACAGTCATTGGAATTAATCAATTTGGAAAAATGCCGCAAATTGTTGCAAGTTATTTACAGTTGCCAAATCCGACAGAATATACAGGACATTGTTTCCGAAGATCATCGGCAACACATTTGGTAGATGCTGGAGCTGACATTCTTTCTTTAAAGCGCCACGGAGGATGGAAGTCTTCCCATGTGGCGGAAGAATATATTGACGAATCACTTAATAATAAAGTAGAAGTGGCTAATAAAATATTCAACACCCCTGCCTCGACTTCAAATGAAAATGATCGAAACGAGATAAACCAAACAACTAGCCATGCAGCTTCAACGTCTATAAATTCTCGTTGCCCTCCAGTACAATTTACAAATTGTACAAACTGTACAATAAATGTAAATATTAACAACAATTAATTGTGTTCAAGAATAACGTTATAAATTAGATGTTTCTTTTATTTATTTCATACCAAATTTATCAATATTAAAATGAAAACCATACTTTGTTTCATTTCATTGTAATAATCCATTTGTAACATTACCGCACGCTACAGCAGTGCGGTAATTATTACCGCACTGTTATTTTCTAATTGCTTAGCAACTGCCCACTGTTCTGGAATGTTGAGCTTTGCGCATAGAAATCAGGTCAAAATAGTGTCACTTTTCCCACGATCGGAGAAAAAAATTTTAATTCGAGCTTCTCTCATTTTGAGTCCTGGTTCACTCTGTACGGAAGATACATGAATATTTCTTCGCAATTAATCCGGACGTTACATATATTTTTCAGAATGGCTGGTAATCCTATGTGCAACCCTTTTTACGGTCTCCAGGTGCAGGAATGTCCAAAAATTTGTTATGCAAATTTAACGATCCGAAGCTTTTCTTAATGGCTGATCTTTGCAGGAGATATGGTGTCATCTATTTATCACCAGATAATTAAGATTAGAGTAACTAATTATCCACAGAATTGCCAGGAATTATATTGAAGCAATGCCTTGGATGGGCTGATAGAGGAGTCTCCAAAACCATGCAGGTAGGTACTTGATATTTGATGCCATATGACAGAAAACCTAAAACGTCAAAATATTATTACACTAAATCTACCTCAAAAATGGCGTAGTTGGCTATAAGAACACGAAGCAATTTTTTGCGAAAAAGTATCCGGTTCCGTCAAACTTCTCTCTCAAAATAGGCTAGTGCTAGTAGATTTCATTTTCGAAAGCCACTCCCCTATTTCCACTCGACCAGTATTACACAACCACAGGCCTTCAAACGGATTCAATTAGGTACCCGTATAATCGTATACAGGGTGAGTCTTTGACTTGTACATATATTCCAACTGAAGATTCTTGAGGCCAAAAGAAACATTTTTTTCATTTTCCGTTTTTCTGAATTCGGCTCTGTTAAAAATATATAGCCATCTGAAGAAAAAATCGTGCATTACGTTCCTGAAACGATTCTCTAGAATTGATGCAAAGTTCATATTTCTGGATTGAAATTGACTTGATATATTTAGGAAATACTCGAGCACTAACCTTATTGGAATAAAAATATTAAAAGCACGATATTTCCTAAAAAACTATTGTCCGATTATATTGGGAATTGAAAAGCCATATTCTTTTATCGAAAGGAGTTCCTTCTTCGAGTATACTGAAGATTAATTTGTAAACACTAAAAACTTGTTCGTATTTTCTCTCATATCCCAAAAATAAACTGTAAATAGTGCTTTATGACATATACCCCGTTTTCGACGCAACTCAATATCAATCAGCAATATTCTGATAACCTTGGTGAGTTATGCGTGACATTTGAAATAACGATTACTGGTCACATCTTAGTATTTTTTAGGGCTTAATTCAATTGTGGTGTAGAATTCTGACTAAAAAGTTTCAAAATGGCGGAAAGCCTGCAAAGTTTGATTTTTTTTTCTCGGTTGCCAATTTGGAAAGCACTTTTTCAACGTACTCGATTTTCTGAGATTTTCCGTGCAAAAACAGTGAAAAAAAATTTCGCCAGAATTATTGGAATTTTTCATGGTTGAACTATCTTTATTTCTGAATACTTGGGTGAAAACAAAATAGAAAAATATCAATTGGTTTTCTTTTTATAGCCTTCCAAAGATTACGCTCGGAGAACTTTCATAATATTATATTTATTCAAAAAACTGGAGGCCGTACGGAGGCCAAATTTGGACTAATGAGCTGCCAGTGTGACCCGGACGGAAATATGAATTTATAAACCAAAAAAATTTTTTTCGAAGAACTTTGGTGGGAATCGAACTCTCCAATTTCGATTTACTAGCGTCGCTTTGGTAACGGAAATTTCTTCTTCTCCGGACACCATCTCCCTACGGAGGTTGGCGATCCAAATGGCTATCGCTGTTCTGGAAACCGCAGCTCTAAAAATTTTTGTCAGAGTCTGTCCGAGCCATCAACGCAGATCATTCAACCACGAATTATGTCTTCGACCAACAGAACGTTTCCCCTCAATTTTTCCTTCGATTATAAGACGAAGAATCTCGTATCGCTCGCCTCTCATTATAAGTCCCAAATATTGTAATTTTCTTTCTTTCATAGTCGAGAGAAGTTTCTTTTTTTTCCCCATTCGTTGTAGAACGTCTATGTTGGTTCTGTGCTCTGTCCAAGAGATACGAAGCATACGGCTGTACGCGTACATTTCGAACGCGTCAATGCGTTTTTCCATGGTCGCATCCAGAGTCCAGCTTTCGCAGCCGTATAAAAGAACAGGAAAGACTTAACATCGGAGCAATCTAGTCCTGAGTTGTATACTGAGATCACGATTCGCTAGAAGTGTCTTCATGTTGATGAAATTTATAGGATCAAAATAAACCAAATTCATACTCGTAAAGAGTTCGAATCCCACCAAAATTATTTGAAAAATTTTTTTTGGTTTATGAATTCATATTTCCGTCCGGGTCACTCTGGCAGATCCTTTGCCAAAATTTGGCATTCGTACGGCCTCTAGTTTTTTGAATAAAAATTATAAAAGTTCTCCAAGCGTAATCTTTGGAAGGCTACAAAAATAAAACCAATTGATATTTTTCATTCTGTTTTCACCTAAGTATTCAGAATTAAAGATAGTTCAACCATGAAAAATTCCATAAATTTTGGGCTAAAGTTTTTTTTCACTAAAGACATGTGAAAAAAGTTGAGTTCGAATTTTGAAAAAATTTTTTCACGAGTACGTTGAAAAAGTGCTTTCGAAATTGGTAACCGAAAAAAAAAATTCAAACTTTGCAGGCTCTCCGCCATTTTGAAATTTTTTTTTCAGAATTCTACTCCACAATTGAATTGAGCCCATTGAGCCCTAAAAAATACTGGGATGTGACCAGTAACCGTTATTTCAAATCTCACGCGTTTTATTGAAAAAACTCAATTGGTTATAAAAATAAAAGTTATAACCAATTGGTTCTTTCGAAAATATGGAGCGTTTATCTATTTCAAGTGGTTTTATATTATTTTTGCGTGGATTTATGAGCCGGCTATGCTGTTACTTTTATACCGGGAGGAATATTGAATGAGTTTCGATTTGGGAATATGCATCATCAAAGGAATTAATACTTCGCCAAAATTCAGTTCATTTTAAATTAAATAAATGTTCCGAAGATATGAACAGAAAAGTGTACTTTTCGTGGATTTTCTACACCCTTTATCTTTCAAAATACGAAACGAATTTCAAAAAATGATATGAAGAAGGGTTTCGCTCGATGTGAGGAATCTACAGTTAAAATATATGTACAAGTCAAAGACTCACCCTGTATACAGGGTGTCCCAAGATATTCCAGACAGCCAATATCTAGGCTCTCAGACAAGGTATAAAATTCAAACAAGAAGTTTTTTAAATGACATTAAAAACTCTACCAGAATCCGTCGTAAAAATTCTGTTTCTAATTACCACCCCTGAAAAAACTGCCCCCAGATATTTTTTTCAAATGGCACCCTTATATTTTTCTCACTCTAAACGATTCCCCAGTAAAAGAAGAATGTTGAAACATGTTTTTATCATTTTACGTAAATTCAACCCTTGAAAAAATAAATATAATTTTCGGCACATTCACCATTTATGCTCAGTCCATTCTCCATGTCATCATGACAAATAAACACATAAAAAATAGCACAACCCATATTTGAATATTTTGAGAGCCTGTGAACGGATCAAAATGAAATTTCAACTGAGCAAAACCATTCTCTGAACTGTGAATTCGTCGACATAAATTCTGCATTTTATTGGAAGATCAACTCACATTTCTTGAATGAAATAGATTGTCTGTTCTCCGAAAGGCAAAAACGGATCCTTATGTAATCTAATGCAATTACAGGAATTTGCACCACTGTGAGTTTCTCATTCGAACATAGTATTCACGCAGACGAGCAGAAAAGCTTTGATGTTGGTGTATTTCAGACACACACAACACCATATCGGTATCTTGCAAAATGAGAAAATCAGTTGCTTAGTGGGAAACTCCGGACAGAGAAGCGCACGACCGAGACAAGTTTGCCTACCTCCAGGCAGTCTTCGATCTGAAATTCAAAGTGGAATATTCACTTAAAATTTCGTTATACCCTCTGTGTGTTGTGTGCTCGCTGTCGTAATTGACTGAATTAATTCTGCATCAATATTCCAAGAACGAGGGAGTACAATAAGTTTTCGGTTACTAGTTTCTAGAATTGAGTCAACGTGGCGTTTATATCTTCTTTATTTGCTATTCGATTGGCTTTTCTTCCACATATACAGGGTATTATGAAAGCAAATAAGTGCGAAATTATTTTGGGAGTGATTCCTTGTCGAAAATCAAAGGGAGTTTATTCACGTTACCAAAATATCTTAGGCTTTTAACAAGCTTTTAATTAGATTCACCTGTCCGGTTGGTGTCTGTCTGCCTGTCTGTCTATCACTCTATCTAATTAATCAAATCTTGCGAGTTGAATATGACACGCTTCTAATCGTCCGATAGCAGGCACGTATCAAAAAATGTCTGTATATTTGACAAAATTTGCAATGTTTACTTATTGTGGGCCCCCCCCCGAAATTGTGGGCCCCCCCCCGAAAGAAAATCCTGGCTACGTGCCTGTCCGATAGATTTGAACTTTGGCAGGTGTACATAATTCTGGTGACAACGCATCATGGAATATTTGTTATAGAAAAAAACAAAATGGTGGCCCAAAATGGCGGATGAATTTTGTAATTATTATCCGATTCCATTCAAAATAAGTATCTGGAGGTTTTTGGGTTCGACAATGATGTCGAAATTGGAAAATTCAAGGTGGGGGCTACAATATGGCGGACGAGTTTTGCATTTATGATCCGATTCATTCAAAATTAGTATCTGAGGGTTTTCTGGGTCGGAAATTACGATTCTGCAAAACTGAGGAATTCAAGATGGCGGCTACAAAATGGCGGATGAGTGTTGTTATTATAAAAGCTTGTCTTCAAAAATGTTTTTTCATATACCGTAGACTCGATAATCCGGATTAATTAATGCTAGGGCTGATCCGGATTATTAAGGAATTCTCAGTCTTGCAATTTTATAGAGATGCATTTTGAAAAACGGTCAAAATAAATAAAGGCTTTAATCTCGAAATCACAAAACAAATATATTATTTGAAATAAGTAATTCACATTGTTTTCCAACTGTAAGAATAAAAGAATGCCTAACTATAGCTTTGTAAAATAATGTATTTTATTGCCTTTTCCGTTTAGAAATCAAGTTAAGATAATCCGTTTAGTAAGATATCCGGATTATCGTTCTCCGGATTTTCGATTCTCTACTACTCTACTACACCTTGTTCTTATAAGTTTCATGCTTTCAATAATTAGCACTACGTGGGCATGTGTGGTACCATTAAGAAAGATACATATAAACATAAACATTTCTTTAAGTTTGTTGTGAAATTTCAAAGGGGTGGAACAAGCAACCCCAATCCCCATTGAATCTGCGAATAATTTAAGAAATTGCATTGGTGCATCCTGATGCAGGACAATCCAAAACACAATATAACTATTTCAACGATTGCGACAGTCTATGAGACGATGACTTGATGCCTGATGTTCGAAGGTTGGTAATCGCCCATTCAGTAATCTTTTGAGTTGCAGAATTCAGATTGCTGTTGGACATTTGATTTTGTCGTTTATGTCCCTTGTTGAATCGAACAGATTTAAAAAATGATTGTATCAGTTTCGAATGCTTATCGATTAATTTGAATTTGTGCATATCTCAAGTTTTGAGCTATAAAAATGAATGGAATTGATCATTATACTTTTAACCTAACAACAAGGAATAGTAAGACCCAGTACTGTTTCGAGAAATCAGGTAAAAAAGGGAACTAAATTGGTATCATATTGGTCAAGTTATAACTGCATAGACGCGCGTATATTGACGTATACGTCACCCCACATATTCTGTTCCATATACATATCTACTTTCACTGTTTTTAACCCTTTAATCTCTTGTTTCTTTGATTAGTAAATATTAGAGAAAATTCACAGGGTATAAATTAATTAGGTAATTTTTCCCCTCAACAATAGGATTATTCAACAGAATAATTCATTATAAAAAGTTCAAATCACCACTAATTTCATGAAAATATCTCTTGAAAATTGATAGTAAAACGTCTACAGTTCAAAAATGTAATTAATTCAGCTCAAGAAGTAATTATTCTTCATGCTCTCTTAAGCCGGCCATAGACATCGTTATTTTTCATCCGTTTATAACGCCGCGATACGAACCGTCCAGGCAAAAGCGCCAAAAACCGATGTGTATGGCGAAGAACCGTCGGTACGAATCGTCGGTACAAATATCTGCCGATGCTTGATTTTTGTCACGACGACGGTTCATTGGTTGTCGTGCCATACAGACTGTGTGTGGGCATTTCGTCGAGAATCGGTGGTTATTTTCCATTAGCGTACCTTTCGCGTCCTTTCCACAAGTGCGTCTACTTCTGCTGTTTCTTAATCACTTCTTCTATCGCTATTTTTGACCGGGATGGATCAGAAGACGGCGAATAAACAATTAATTGTGGATTTCATCTATTTGGATAGGTTGCATCCTTGTCTATGGCGAATTAAATCAGCAGAATACAGGAATAGAAACAAGAAGAGGGAAGGTTATGTAATATTATTGAAAAAATATCATGAATTGGAAGGAAGGCGCTGATATTAAAACAGTGAAGAATAAATTTGATTCTTTTTTATTCAGCACCGAAACCGTGGCCGCCACTGCTAAGAGATGTTTCCTCTTCATGACGTGCTCAATCGTGAACGACAGCAAAATAACGGGTAGAATTTACCGAAGTGTGTGGGCAAAACAGTTCTGCGATATGGCTCGGCGGTTCGAACCGCGGCGATGAAAACGGATGAAAAATAACGATGTCTATGGCCGGCTTCACATGAACGATGTTGACAGAAAGGCAAGGAAGAACAATCGAATCGAGAGGCTGCAAAAAAAAATAAACGGTTCGGGAGAAGTAAATAAACAGCTTCAGTAGTATTATTTTGGAAACAAGCGAAGTCGACATCCAGGTATCTAATAAAAAGTTGGTCTTTCGTGATAGGATGGTTTCTACTTTACAACCATCTGCTCCGTCCGAGTCCATAATATTTCGAGTAACTGCTGAAAGATGGCCTATTTCAGTGTTTGAAGAACTCGTCTTCAAACTTTAATTGTCGCTTCAGTCAACTCTGCGATTTGTGGAAGGTACAAACAACGGGCCCTCAACTTAAAATCGTGACCAAAAATTGTAGATCGAAACAGTATTCCAGATTCCAGATCAGGTCGGAATTATCCGCAATCTATCACAGACGTGGTACTATTGCGGCATCTAGGATTTTCAATCGACAAGGAAGTCTTCTAGGCACCTATATTACCACCATACAATTATCAGTATAACCCTATATATTTGGCTTGGGGTTTCTGTAAAATGTGCTATAATCCAAGAATTCAGCGAAACAAGGAAGAGATGGATCACGTGAAAAATCTTCGGAGTGAGGCTTTCCATGAGTTTACAGCTAATAGATGGAAAGCCTTCACAGAGCACAGAAAATGAAATATGAGAATATTAGTCAAAATATATGGGATGTTATGATACCTACTGCTGACATAAAACCGTTCATTATAAACATGACGAGTTCTGTCCAGATGAGTAAATAACAATAGCTTGTTGAAACAGGATAATGGAAATATTTATATTTTTCATCAATTATATTGCTTTCATTTATGCTCAATCATTTATGATATGAGTTTTTCAATGAATACAAATATGAAGTGACTTTTCGTTATATTTGAAAACCTTTACCTATTATAGATGCATATAGAAACCCTGGTGTAAAAAATTGTGTCCAAAAATTGTCAATCAGAACGGTCCTCTAGATTGTAGATCGCGTCCTACTTCCGGAATAATCCGCAATATTTCACGGTCGTGGCGCTACTGCGGCAATGGAAAATAGCGTGACCCCTTTCGAGAGAAATGAAAAGTAGTTCAAGAACTCAGATTTTCAATCGACAAGAAAGTCTTAAACAAAATCTAATCAGTGCCAACAGCAGGTATTGTATGCATATATCCTATATTATTCATAAATATTGAAAGTTAAAATGTTATGACAAAATTATTCGTATATCAAAAAGATTGTTGACGCCTATGACACTTCATATTTCATTACAATTTCAGGAGCGTTATTTCGTAAATATGCTCCGCACCTGGGTGGATGGTTTTTGTTTTACATTCAGTTTTGGATAAGTTTTCGGGAATAACCTCTTAATCAGTGGAATACTTCCACCTAGCCGTTGACTGCATAATATTTCGAATACAGTTCATCAAAAAATTCCTTATAGATTCATTCATTAAGTTAAGTGTCTGTCTTGATATCTATTACAATTTTCTCAATCTTTGCAGCAACACGCTCGGATTTATCAACTAGATTTTTCTGTTTGTTTTACTGGTTAGCGAATATTTATACAGGGTGGGGCAGAAAAACCTATCCGATTTCAAAACGTTATAAAATTAAAACCACTCAGCTTGTCAAAAAATTTTTTTTATTAACATATCGCAAATTTTATGCCATTTTTAAATTTAAGTTTTGAAAAGCACATCACTCAAATGTCGTCCTTGGGAGCAGATACACTTATTTAGGCGCTCGCGGTAGCTTTCCATGACTTTCACCGTCATTTCCACAGGAATTTCTTCAATTGCCCGAGCAATTTCCCTTCGTAAAGCAAGAAGGGTCCTTGGTCGATGCTGGTAAACCTTCGATTTGAGGTAACCCCAAAGGAAGAAGTCGAAAATTCTGCCTGTTTACGGCGCCACAAAGGTGAAAATGGGCTTCGTCCGTGAAGAGCACAACATCGTCGTTTGGCAGTTCTCGGAGATCGCGACACAGGTTCGTACGGGTTTCAAAATCCCTTTCACTTAATTTCTGTGCAACAACCATTTTGTAGGGATGCATTTTGAGGTCCCGGTGCAAAATTCGCCGAATACTGCGGTTGGAAATCCCCAAAGCGAGCGAATGTTTTCGCGCCGAACGACGCGGGGAACGTTCAATCGCGGCTCTCACATTGGCCACGTTTTCAGGTCCTGTTGCTGTCCTGGGACGTCCAGGCGACTTCTTTTTCAATGCTGAACTCGTCTGTCTTAAATTTGACACCCACACTTTAATCGTAGCGTGATGTGGAACAGGATCATGACGCCCGAGTCCGAAATGAATTCGAAAAGCACGTTGTGTAGCAATTATCGAACCGCCGCATTCGATAAACCGCTCAATAACAAAAGCACGATGTTCACCAGACCAAGGCATGTTGACTACTGACAAATGGCATAAAACCAGCTTTCTAACGGTTTTTACCCCACTACTCTACCTGCTCTCTCTTCTGAGAAAAAGGGATTTGAAATCGGATAGGTTCTTCTGCCCCACCCTGTATTAAACTTTGAAAAGGAGCATGCATTTCAATCATTCATGTGTAATTTGTACCTATATGGGCGGGTTGTAACTCAGTAGGTTAACCTCTGGTTTCCGTTGACCATTGGTTAACGTTGATTGGGTTGTTGTATGACAGAAATCTTGAAGTTAACCAATCAGTGAACTCTTGAATTTCCAACCATCTAGTTTTGAGAGTTTAACCTATGGTCTAGACAAAAAAATCACAGAAAATGCTTTTAGATTGACATACTACATGAATTTTCAAACGATCAACTTTCAAACTAATCTTAACTGAAAATAATCTGTCCTATGTGTGTACTGTGTTGATTAGAAATTGCTCGGCTTGTTTAGTTATTCGAAATGAATATGCAAAGACAGAATCTGCGTGAGTTAAATCTCACTGATGATGAGGACTTTATGGAACTTGACGAATTAGAATCATTTCCCAGGAGAAAACGAAATTTTAGACCGAGGGATAAACATTTTTTTAAATGGAATAACCAAGAAGATTTATCTATTCAGGATACAGTGTGTAGGTGGCCTGGATCAGCGCATGATTCCACAATTTTTCACAACTCAAAACTTAGAGCAAGACTTGAGAATGGTGATTTTGGAAATGCTGTAATAGTTGGTGACAGTGGATATGGTGTAAAGTCATATTTGATGACACCTCCAAGTAATCCTCAATCTCCTGCTGAATTTCTCTTCAATTAGAGCCAAATTAGGACTCGTAATCCCATTGAAAGGTGTTTTGGTGTTCTAAAAAGAAGATTTCCAGTACTAGCGTTGGGCATTCGACTTGAAGTTGCTAAAGTGGAAGCAATTGTCATCACATGTGCACGCTTGTGAAAAGAATGAACCTGAACTACCCATCGATGAAGAAGTGGCAGCACTCATTGAAGAGGCACAAAATATAAATATACAAGTACCAGATATATCTAGGTTCAATATGAACAATCTTATTAGATACAATATTATTACACAATATTTCCAGACACTCCTGTAACTCATTTAAACATTTTCAGGGCAAATATTATTAATGCACAGAATGAAAAAAAAACTGTTACCGAATTAATTGTTCATTTTATAGCTGAATTATCATTATATGCACTCGAGGAGAAAAGTAACATCTTGAATTTTATACTTGAACTTATTATCAACCTGCACCCAAAGATTGAAGAGTAGACTCTTTAATTCAATTGAAACTTGTATTATGTGTAATGTTTATGTACTGAATAAACAGTCTCGCAATCTGAATAAAAACTTTATAGTCAGATTAAAGCAAAGACGTCAGAGTGTCACAGATTACAGTTAGATTATGACAGAATTATAAAAATAATCAATGAATTCTGTGATCTGGGTTCAGTGTGGCCAATGAAATTAATGAAAAGACCAAAAAGAGACGTTTACTTAACCATCATCTGATTTTTCATATTACAACAGAAATTGACTTAACCTTACTTGGCAGGTTAACCATTGGTTTCAAGACCAACTGGTTAACCAACTGAGTTACAACCCACCCTATGAGTGATACATTCGAGTTCCACGATATTTTTCGTTATCGAAACTAATTTCTGGGCTGTACCTATAATGCTACTACAATTGAATGAATTCGAAAATTTATCGATACAGGATGAAAATAATATACTGCTGGGGTAGGCTGGTAGGTATACAGATTCGCACAATCATAAACGAATAATTGAAATGATCATTGAGAACATTTTCAATCTCAAAATTTTCGTGTGCCGTACTTAAAAAACATTCAATTTTCAGGTTTATACAAGGTGCGGCACGGAGGGCGGACGTTTTTCAGATAGGCATAACTTTCCCCCACTGAGGACGAGAGAAGTGGGGAAGGTGCCGTTAGACTCGTGTGTTCCTAGCATTTATTTACCAGTTGTCATCATGGAGCCTTGGACGGTGGAGCATCGTGTTTTCGCCTATGATAGTTTCGTCCGAAATAATGAGTCAGTCACGGTCGTGCAGCGTGAGTTTCGTCGCCATTTCCACATTCATCGGAATAGAGCTATTCCCTCTCGAAACACCATCCTTCGTTGGGTTGAATCACTTCGCAGACGTGGTGAACTGATCAACAGAAGACCAAGAGGACCTGTGCGAACAGTTCGAACGCCTGAAAATGTTCAACGCGTTCGACAAGCCATTCTTCGCAGTCCGTCGCGATCTGCTCGGAAACATGCTGCTGCACTTCGCCTCAGTGATCGTTCGGTGAGGCGAATTTTGCATATGGATCTTCGCTTTCACCCCTACAAATTGGCCATTGTGCAACAGTTACACCCCGGAGATTATGCACAACGAACTTCCAAGAGCGCCTCCAGCACTGCATCACCGATTTCGGCCACCACATGCCTGATGTGATTTTCCACACTTGACTGTCTCAAATGCTATTTCCTTGAGAATCTGATTCCGTCAATAAATGTGTTTTTGAGTAAAAATTAACGCTTTTATTATTTTTTTAAAACCATCCATCCTCCGTGCCGCACCCTGTATATTTCATTGCTATGAAAGTTTATTTATAAAATATTCATCTACTTTCTTGTTACTAAAAATAAAGCTGCGGCTGGACTTCAAGGCCTGCTTTGATGTCAATAATTCTTGGATCGACTATAGAACGAAATTCGATTGTCGTCACTTGAAATGGAACACCCTGTATGTTTGAAATTCAACATAAATACTGATTTAATAAAAAAATGTTTTTCTCGATTTTCATAGTAGTTATTTAATGTCTTTACTCATGCACCCTGGCACTGAAAGGTATAGGAATATACTTATTCAACCTTGTCCTGTCAGAAACGACAATCACGAGTATAATCAGAAAATAATAAAAGCCGTAATTGGGAAATATAAGAAACACGCCCGGCGCTCAGAGAATCGAAAGGTAGAAATCGAGTTCGCTTTTTTGCGATTTATGATGGCTGTTCCGGTTTCAGATCGAAATTGAATTAACGAGTATGCAAGATATTACCTTTTCTCCCTCCCGACATTTTCAATTTGAATAAACGAAAAGATTTGTTCGTGCACGGAGTGAAAAAAAAACTTGATTCATGACTTTTCAAGCGGCTTTATTTTTTCTTCGTCAGTTGTGAAATGGAAATAATTCCGTGAGAGATTAATTTGCTGCGGTTTTTGATGGAAAGGAAAGAAATTAATCTTTTTCCAGGTTGACTCGTCAAATTTCAAAAACCTTGTATGATTATTCTTAGAGAGCATTTTTCTGAAAATGCAAATGAAACTGCAGTGATAAAGTTTAATGTCAACAGCTTCATTGCGACCTGCAAATGACATCATTACATAATATAAAACAAAGTCGCTTTCGCTGTCTGTCCCTAGGTATGCTTAAATCTTCAAAACGACGCAGGTTTTTAATTTTATGTTGTGAATAAACACATTTTTTTGCGCTTACATTGTAAACGCTGACTGAACCCCACGAGATAAATCAAAATAATGCACTCGGTATTTTACTCCCAAAAAAGTCCCCGATGGTATATAACCATTTTTTATCTTTCACATTTTACGGAAAAAATGGCTTATGGAGGAAGTTATTTTAAGCAATCCAGCATTAATCCTCATCCTATTAAGAACCTTAAATACATTGTCCATTCAATTTAGATCAATATGGCCCTTTACAGCATGTAATTTAAATGAATATTTCCGAAGATATTACAGATTCAAAATGCAGGAACATAGCGGTGCGGCGCCGGCACTACCGGTGTTTATAAAGATTGCATTGCATTCGTGCCAAGCCGGGCGGGTCGCTAGTATAGACATAATGAGAAGTATGGGCTTGATATATGGATAATTCATTCTTTACCACAAAATATTACTGTTTTCAAGTTAATTGTGGAAATTATGGAACAAAATACATGATAAGTAATCCACCGAAAATTTATTTCCCTTATTCCAGGAGAATTGCCGTTACTGACATCATCTATAACCAAATTTATCTGTGCCTCTCGTAAAATATCCATTGCATTACAATGTTTGGATTGTTTTGAATACAAACTAGATTGATATAGCTTGATGAATAATGACTTGAATAAAAACATTTGTTTATGACATATAAATGATGAGATGAAATATATACAGGGTGTAAATGCATAGTTTAGGGGCCGATTCCTTGCCCCCCTGCTAAGTAACATCTCTCTATAGATGTAGGGGAAGTACGTACAAAATGACATAGGGTTTTATTTCAGAGGCATAACTTGTTAGTAGTGAATCACAGTGATGTCATATTCGACTCCTATGATCTTTGGTCCTTTCTTTATAAAATCTAATCAACCTTTATGAAATAAAATAACCAAGAAATGAAATATTCTTACATAAATTGGAATAAACGAAATTCATTTTGTTCGCATGCTATGGACAAAATGACATACCGGCAATAGGCAACTGTATTTTTCTACTTATAGTTACAAAACTACTGACAAAGTTCGCAAATGAAACGCTTGGTTCTTCTAGGAACATCAGCACAAGATGCGTGAGCCCAATGCAAGCAATGCATGCACCTTAACCAGTCTTCTTCAGGGCTAATCCTGGAGAAGATCTAAATCGGGAAAAAGGTTTCATAACAATAGATAGATGGACACTGGACAGTCGTCTTCATGATCTCGAAAGTTGCTAGGAACATTTTCTTCTTCATTGTCTTCTTCAAATATTGCCCTAGGGACTTGTCTCCTTTTCTTTGGAGGAGGTATGGGCTCTTTTTTGATTTGATTGCAATCTTATTAGATGTAGAAGTTGAAACTAAGTACGTTTATCGAGTCCTCGGCTCACGTTTGCCTTGTTCACTTATAAATCGTCCTTTAGGGATTGGAGAAACCTCCTCATAGGATCAGAAAGAGTAGGTTAAGATGCATTGCCTTTATTAGCCGCAGATGAAGATTTTGTTATGAATATGTTAAGACAAGTCCTGATTCTTTGTTTGCTGATGGAGCCTGAGATGGATTGTCTTGGTTTTGTCCGGTAGATACGGTTAATTCAGCTGAAATACCTATGTCATTTTGTCCATATAGCGTTATAAAACTATAAATGTATCGAATTAATACAAAAAGTATATTCAACATACAAAAAGCTCCGTGAATACAATGACAAATAAGTAAAGTTTGAATTGAATGCAATTTGAATGGAAAAAATGGTGAAAACTGGCCATTTCTTCTTAAAATTTGGCGCATTGAAAAAAAACTCGTGACCTATTGATTTCTGTTATCACTCATAACGACCGAATGAACCAGAGTAGCTCTTGCTAATTTTCAGAGGTTAATTGAAGCCACTCGGGTCGTGTAATGTGGTAGGCAGTTCCGCATTTCATACCTCCGAACTCAAGTTATGATGCCTATGTCATTTTGTCCATATATTTTTTCCTCAAAAACCAAAAAACTGACAAGAATAGAATTAAGTACCTACCTGTCAGTGGCGTATATAGCCCACACCACCCCCCCTCCCCGAAATGGATAACGAAAACTGAACTACTATAATAAATTAAACATCTAAGCTAATCTAACCATTGGATCATTTGATGGTGTAAGCATCTCGGCACCTCCCCCCCACCCCGAAAATATTTTCTATATACGCCACTGCTATCTGTATAATGCGAGGGAGAAGGCACTTGAAAAAAATCTGGTGGTGTTCTGCCACTTCTGCAATAAGTGCTAGGAGTAGAAAAAGCAACCTCTCAACGGTTTGTGAGAAAAAAATTATTTATGGTCATTTTGTTATGACATTCGATTAGTTTTAATGAACTTCGATTCATTTATAATTATTTCTTGATCTGGCTCATTGTTATAAACCAGATTACATCTTTATCATTTGTGTATGGAAATTTGTTTTAAAGTCACTTTCGGAATTATCGGGTTCATTACTAATATGAAATGCTCCTATTTTTTGTGGGCCGAAACAGGTGAGATCTATAAGTACTCCATTCACTTTTTAAAGTATCGCGGTTGGCCATGATTTAGGTTTATCAAGTTTTTTCACTTAAAGCAGACGCAGGTTGGCACTCGTGAAAATCAAGCGACATTGCCAAGTCTACTTCCTATTTACTCTTTTTCAACTTTGTGAATGGAGTTAGTCCTTCGAAGATTCAACTGTGGCGCAGGTTTCAAAGAACTACTTTTCATGCTGGAGTACTTCCGGTTGTGCAAAATGTATTTAAATGTCTTCTGAATTGACATAATATTTTCTCAAATTCATTAATTTCCCAAAGTAAATGAAATACGTAATTACGCCCACGTTGTGGGCGTATCTGACAGTGCAATGACCATAACCTAACATTTTGAAAATATACGCGGTGAAATGTGTCAAAATTTTATGGCAAGCCGCGATACTTTATAAAAGTGAATGGAGTATGTAATGCGAGATACAGCTTTCAACAGCTTTTGCTATTGGAATTACGAGAATTATTATTTTTCTTGTTCTCGCTAGTTGTGTGAATTTTGAAGGTGGACAATACTGATTTGTGCAGTGCATGGTGAGAGCTCTCAAGAATTGCGACATCATAAACGGGTAGGGGAAATACGTACAAAACGACATATATGGGTAAATGACATAAGTATCATAACTTGAGCTTGGAGGTATCAAATGCAGAACTGCCTACCACATCAAACGACCCGAGTGGCTTCTTTTAACCTCTGAAAACTCACAAGCGCTTCTCTAGTTCATTCGGTCATTCTGAGAGATAACAGAAATCAATAGGTCACGAATTTTTTTTTTCATGTCGCCAAATTTTTAGAAGAAATGGACGGTTTCCACTATTTTTCTCATTTATATTGCATTCATTTCAAACTTTACTCATTTGTCATTGTATTCACAAAGCTTTTCTTATGTTAAATATACTTTTTGTATCAATCCGATATATTTCCAATTTTATAACGCTTTATGCACAAAATGACATATACAGTGAACGGACAAAATGACATAGGTACAACGGGACCATTCATAGGCCCGCCGCAAATGGAGCACAGGCCACGGACAGGCGAGGCCCATGCGACGCGTGGCTTGTTTTGTATTACATGGTTTTCAATGGAGTGCCGCAAATTGAGCCTAGGCGACGGCCATGCCGGTGCCAATTCATTTTCGCGTGGCTCGCGCTGTGCTAGCAACACAGTTTTGTAGCCGTGGGTGCCCACGTTTGTTAGTTTATCTGCATATAATGTAAATAGATGGACGAACTGGAGAAATTCATCGAAATTGTTTAATCAATTCGTGAATCTCGCTAAACTTCTATTCAACTGAAAAGATTCCCTAAATACATTATCTGCAACTTCACTGCATAACTTATGGTGGTATTCTGCTTTCATCTGTAAGCCAATCTGTTACTATTTACGAGCTTACAGGAAGAGTGCGATTCTGGACTTTCTTTCGGTGATCTGTAGCTTACAGAAACCGTAAATATTTACGAGTACTCAAGAGGTGGTCGGAAGCCTATCGGATGATATATTGTGAGGTTATGTCGAATGCTTTGTTTATATTCTCGTGAACAACTTTTTGAAATAAGATTCATAATGAATGATAATAATAATATGGCTTTGTTCATTGGGTTGTTATTAGAAGAAAACCATAACAGGTGATATTATTGCACAATAATATATATGATCTGAAAATCATTGTTATTTTTGATAATAACTTTATGAGAATTGAAAGGAGAAGGTTGCGTGATCAAATGAATCCTTTCGAAATGCCGGATGCTCAGTACATAAAAATGTTTAGATTGAAGAAGCAGTGCACCATAAACTTCATAAATGCTATACAGAAATTTTTACCCACAAGAAATGCAAATGCTATTGCATTACCCAAAAAAGTAATTCAGACTTTTCAAGTAATTGTTTGAATATAATTGATCTGAGGTTTATAGATTCTAGGTGTTGATTACCCTCAACTTTTTGGCCATAGGGTCTTTCCAGAATTCTGTAGGCTCCAATACCATTACATAAAGAATATGTAAAATATAATTAAAACCAATCTAAAAACATCATTTGAACTTTATTTATCACTTAACCTCAGTCATAAGTTATAACAAAAATAATAATCTCATATAAAAATTCATGTATCCTGCAGATAAGTTGTTCCCAAGGTAGGATCAATAGTATTGCTTCGGAGAACATAATCGTTCTTCATCGCCTGTAAATAAATTTCCATCTGCTCACGACTTGTATTTTTGGTGCGTTTTCTTTTAGTGCCTATTGAAATATCAACGCTGAAATGTTGGAATAGCAATAAGTATAACATAATGATTAATCACGAATTAACTTACCATGGACTAGACATTTTTTTCTCACCTATTTTTGATTTACAACGAAACGAAAACACGTTAACTAGGTACTTATAACAAACAATAACATTCAAATCAAAACTTACGATTGCAGGTTATGTTTATCGATAAGTAGTTCAAAAGTAACACTGTAACTGGGATAGTTACAGGAACAATTCCAGAATAGCAATATTTACGAATCTGTAAGTCGGCCACTTACAGATCGATCGTACGCTACAGAATCGTAGCTTACAGATGAAAAGCAGAATACCACCATTAAACTCTCCATGACTCTCTCTTTTTCGTATATATGAACTCGTTTTATCCTCTTTTTCTTCTCTTGCTTAATAAGTGTAATAACATCAATCTTTCCTCCTCCTCAGATTCAGATTCTAAATCGAGATGATCGAGAAATTTTGCTGTTCATCCATCATATTGCACATCGAAAGACCTAGGAACTAATGAATATCTGGATGCGAGCGTGGCATCGCCTGTGCTCAATTTGCGTTACTCTTGAAAAACCTGTGCAGGTGCTTGGCATGGGCAGCACATCGCATGGGCCTCGCCTGTCCGTGGCCTGTGCTCAATTTGCGGCCGATAGTTTGGTCGGTATGGAGAGGAATGCATATGCGCACACTACAGCGATTCCTCTCCAAAAAAAGTCCAAAAAAAGTCTGCAGTCTGCGGGGGCCCTAAGGGCCCCCGCAGACTGCAGACTTTTTAATCGGCCGATAGTTTGGTCAGCTTCTTAATCAGTATGGAGAGGAATCGCTGTAGTGTGCGCATATGCATTCCTCTCCATACTGATTAAGAAGCCGACCAAACTATCGGCCGATTAAAAAGTCTGCAGTCTGCGGGGGCCCTTAAACTTACGCATATACTCCATTCACTTTTATAAAGTATCGCTTGTGAATGACATTATGTCACTTCTTTTTTGGAATGAACTATCACAAAGTACCGGACTATTCTGTCCATTATTTTTCAGTATAAAATTTCATCATTCGATTCTTGATTTCCGTCTTTGTGTATATCCAATATAGTCTAAAATTTCTGTGAAAGGAAATTGCATAACTGAATCTTCCAACTATGTATACGTGAAACATTTCCAGTATTAACAGAGAAAAAAGTTTTTTCAAAATTCGCCAGTCTTATTATTGGATTCACGTGATATTTTCTTAAATTCAGTATTTTCCCGAAGTAAATGAACATTTTGTTAGATGAATGATACAAATAAGACACAAATCATTTGCCGATATAAATAAATAATGACAAATGAAATGTGAATACGAACTAGGTCTTCCACACCGTTCACCCTACCAGACCGAATAGTCCAACGTCAACTGAGAATCGCACCGACTGCAGTTTCGTCCTATTTAGGACTCATCAGGGTGGAATATCCCAAAGTCGACGCTGGATGGAAAATCTTTTCGTCAAGATATGGATATCGGTCGTGCATTACATCGGATGACTTTTAATGAGCGACATCTATCCACCTTCAGAAAAGACTCCCCACTCGGTGATTGAATGAACAGTGAAGAAAACTTTCTTCCAAATGCACCCCCTGATGTGAATTCCATTTCGATAAAGCGAAATAAACAATTCAACTGGGATGCGCGGAGACGTTCGCAGTTACAAGGTTTTTAAAACCCTAAAAAATAGAAATACATAAAATATGAAAATCAAGCTATTAAGGCAAATAAGACACAAATCATTTGCCAATATAAATAAATAATGACAAATGATTTGTGTCTTATTTGTTTCATTCATCTAGGTAGTTGCCTTAATAGCTGGATTTTCATATTTTATGTATTTCTATTTTGTTAGATACCTAATTACTACGACATATATGTATGTAGAAACGGCAACGTTGCTTGTTCAACTGACAGAAGAATGACTATAACCTAACATTTTCAAAATACACACGGTGAAATGTGTCAGAATTCTATGGCCAACCGGTACACTAAGTTAATGCATTATATGTATAGGTAATCCATCGGTATATAATTGTAACTATTAATTTGTCTTCGTTTTTTAATAACAGCTGTACAAGAGTGAACATTGCTCTGACAGAATTCCTCTCGAATTATATCTTGAGACTCTTTATATATCTAAATATATTATTAGCCTAAAGTTCCTAAAATATAGATCTGATTTGGCAGGAGATTAATTTTGTTTTCGAAGGATGTAACCTTAATGAAATTGGACTCCGAAATATTTCGAGTCAATCCTCTGTAGAGGATCGAGAAGGAGCACGTGAGCAGCGCCACGGCGTGAGTATGGCCCGACTTCGTGATTCAGAAACATTGAAACATACAGTCTATGATCAGAAACACCGAAACAAAGAGAGGCAGTTCGTCGAACAGCTCAGATGAATATGAAACATTTGAAACAAAACGTTAAATGCCTAACAATCAGATACCGCAAATAAAGAGAATTCTCTTCATGTAAATATCAATGGTTGCATTCATTGGACGAAACGCAAAGCGCTGCTGCTATCTATCGGTAGCGGTCGGAAACGTGTTGAACGTTCGCTGACAGGCCGTTTTCAATTTCTGTCAACTGTTAGTTTTCAACAGGTGTATTTTGACATAAAGGTTGTTTTGATTGCTTTTTTTTTCGATCATCCAAACAAATGATTTTTATTAAACACAAGTATTAATTGTGGTAAATGCTGTGATTATATTTCAGTGTCACGATAATGTCAAATTATCATGAAGTTACTATATGCAGAGTTATGGGGGAATCATCTACTTCTTGGAACATTTCCACTTTATTCTCATCCGCAAACAAAAACTCCATCATTCTTCCTCCAAGTGTTAACGACTATCTGGTCTGGTCTGCTCTTTACATTACACTTCAACTTTCCGCTCCCGCTACCTAGCAGTTCTAGCACAAATCGAATGCGCTCCGAAGAATGGCAACCGCTCCAGAACACTATAAGAACGCTATAAGCGGCCTTTACACATACACGCTTTCCCACACTCCTGGGACTTCGAGGAAAGCGTGCGAGTAATACCATCTCGCAAATCCATAGGGAAAGCGCAATCCTGCCCTTTACACATACACGCTTTACTTCGCTCTTTCCTATTTCAGGCCTTTCCGTACGGAAAGCGTGTATGTGTAAAGGCCGCTTTTGAGTAAGTAGCGCTTGTGAACCGAACGATTCCGCTAGTGTTTTGTAAAGCTGCGTATACATGTCAACATGTGCGAGCCGAACCTATCGCGAACCGCTCGCGGAGTGTTCGTGTCATGTTCGTTAATTTCACGTACACACTTGCGATCCGCTCGCGAACCAATACAGACGGCTTAAGCTGCGTATACATGTTCGAGCCGAACCGATTGCGAACCGCTCGCGAACCAATAGCGACAATTATTTGGACGGAATGTCGAACCTCTATAGAGCCGCTCGCAAACTGTTCGCGCCGATCCATCGATAGTCGGATCTTTTCACGAACACAATGTGAGCCCAGTGTTACTTCGTTAAGCCGTCGGTATTGGTTCGCGAGCAGATCGCAAGTCTGTACGTGAAATTAACGAACATGACACGAACACTTCGCGAGCGGTTCGCGATGGGTTCGGCTCGCACATGTATACGCAGCTTTTCACGAACACAACGCGAGCCCAGTGTAAATTCGTAAGCCGTCGTTGGTATTGGTTCGCGAGCGGATCGCAAGTGTGTACGTGAAATTAACGAACACGACACGAACACTTCGCGAGCGGTTCGCGATAGGTTCGGCTCGCACATGTATACGCAGCTTTAACGAACTTACACTGCTCTATAGACGTTCGACATGCCGTCCAAATAATTGTCGCTATTGGTTCGCGATAGGTTCGGCTCGCACATGTAATATACGCAGCTTTACAGTTGCCCAACAGTTTCGCCCGCTGAATGCGACCGATGTACATACATATTTCAATGTAACTAAAATTTCCGCAAGAGTGTGTTTGCCATATGAAATTCGTACATTAAAGGAAGGGTTCACCTTTACAATCCTTTCATACCAAAATTTTCCCCAACATTTTTGCCTCGGAATAGATAAGGCATTCAATCGTTGGATAGCAAAAATTGCCTTAAAAACGGTTCGATGGCCCTGGGGATGGACGTGAATGTGGGAGAGGCAGAACGCAACAACGGCCGTTAGAAGTCACATGCAGACTTTGCTAATTTACTTTGATGCAAGCACGTGCTGAATACACGAGATATCCTTTATAAAGCTACAGAAAGTTAGCTAGCTAGGCGAGCTCTGATCCTTAACTACCACGCCGAATTAATACAATTTTTTACCGGATTTACTTCATGAGTATAAACGAATTCACCTGGCTAATTTGGAAGGATTTGTCTGTTTCGTGGAATGCAGCATTTCTGACGCGCGACGGATCAATACAGATTCACAAGGCCCCGTATGTAATTTGGAGGGATAGTGGTGAACGATGATTATGTTTCAGAGCTTCCAATATAGCTTTTAATACAGCAATATAACCTTGGACTATAGAAAGAGGAGACTCGCCTTTCAATAATAAATAGTGAAGCCAATTTTCAAACGGTTCTGACGGTTTGAACTTGAACATTGTTGTCATCGCGATATCACGCTTCATGATGCGTGAAAAGTGGTATTTGGAATTATTTTTGCTTTGTATCAGTTGCTTAGATTCTTCGATTTTGAGAATTTCACTTCTCAGATTCCCTTCTGATATTGAGAGGAGGAACATATGGTTCTCAATCCTTGAATTTAACATTTTCATTAACTAGGTACCAACATTGATTGAATTCGCCAAAAAAAGATAATTCACTAGTAAATTTATTTCCATTCTTCATTACCGATATCGGCGATATCACCACGCAACTGGCCCTTTCAATGTTTCCACGGCAGTATTTAATGATATTGCTGTATTCTATCTTCGCTCCAGTGAAATTAATGAGATGCTGTGTCTATGAATATGGTCTACGTAACTTATGCTCATGAGGAAGCTTTTGAATCAGACAAAAAATGTCCTACTCATAATGACGATTTTTTTTCGGTGCTGAAAGTTCATCCATAGGTTCGTAGCTTTCACGAATTGTCAACTGGGAATTTTCTCGAAGAAAAAAACTACTATTTAATTCTGCTGGTGTAATATCATCTGATGTGCTACCAAAAAGATGACAAGCGAACCTATATGATGGCAACTTCGTCTGAATGGGAAATTTCAGTTCTTATGAAGTGAGTGTGGGATTTCGGCTATGGGATTTCTGTGAATGTGCAAGATATATCATTGGATAATCCCCAACATACACACAACCAAACTTATATGGAATCACCCAGTATTAAGATGAAATATTATTTTGATATCTTTTTCGTTAGAAGCAAATAAAAAGTGCATGTGTTTACTCACAAAAACAGTTAGGTTCATAAGCACTTGAGAAGATTTGGCTTTGCAGTGTTGATTTTACCGTTTCGTTCGAACGTCGCAGTGAATTTATATTTTGTTTTTTTGCGGAGTTTAAAAAAAAGCCTTATGTGGGGTTATCGGAAGTCCAGAGAGGAAGAATTATTACTATGGCAGGACAAGGTATGTCACAAAGACAGATTGCAAGAACGGTGGGGGTTACACAAGGGGTTGTTTCAAAAACCTATGCAAGGTTTCTGGAGTTAGGAACCCTAAAGAATAGGCCGAGAAGAAGTCGTGGAAGAGTAACTACAGAAAGGCAGGATCGCTTTTTAGCCCAAACAGCAAGAAGAAATCCCGCAGTATCTCATTCAGAGCTTCAAAGGCAATTTTTGCAAGCTACAGGTGTTAGTGTTTCTGTCGAAACTATCAGAAAAAGACTTCGCGCTGCGGGAATTATTCAAGAGAAGAGCGTTAAGAGTTCCAGAACTATCAAGGCAAAATAAAGTTGACCGTCTTAATTGGTGTTTAGAGCATGAAAATTGGACTATTGAAGATTGGAAAAATGTCTTATTTTCGGATGAGACCAGAATTGGCCTACGATCAGACGACCGGCGTGTTCGCATTTGAAGAGGTAGAGGGAGGCAAGCTAGGCTCCAAGCTGCAAGACCGATCCCTAAATACGAAGGAGGTACTGTAATGTTTTGGGGCGGAATTATGTTTGGTGAGAAAACTCCTTTAATTCCCATTAGACAATCTCTGACAGGGCCTAGGTATGTTGATCTAGTTCTAGTGCTACAACCTGTAGTGAGGCTCTGGCGAGATGCTTTTGGAGATTATTTCCTATTTATTCAGGATAATGCACCTCCACATACCAGCAGAGTTGCAAAAATTTTTTTCGAAACAAAAGGTGTGACTGTTTTAGAGTGGCCTTCATGTTCATTGGACCTTAATCCCTTAATCCTATCGATCACTTGTGGGATAGGATCAAAAGGAAAATTAGAGCTCGTCAAAATAACCCTGGTAACGCAGAGCAACTTATACAAGCGGCTTTAGACTTAGAGGAATGGGCAAATGTTGCAGAAGAAGGAATTAACAACTTAATAGAAAGCATGCCTCCTCGAATTCAAGCTTGTATCAATGCCAGGGGGGGTAATACTGATTATTGATTTGTTAAAATCGTTTTATTTGTTGTTCAATTCTCAGTTACATAAAAATTATTTTTAGAGAAATTTACACTTTTAATTTCCTGTTCTATTATAAAAATAATCTTTTAATAATTTATATTATTTTTGTAATAAACTTGTTTTGGGAAAACTGCTCTTCACTTTTCAGCGACTTTTTTCAATTAAAATTCGTTTTTTCCAAATAACAGGGTGATTCCATATAAGTTTGGTTGTGTGTATGTTGTGTAAAGGCATTGCATGACTTAGTACTATCATACAGGGTGGGGCAGAAAAACCTATCCGATTTCAAAACGTTATAAAATTAAAACCACTCAGCTTGTCAAAAATTTTTTTTTATTAACATATCGCAAATTTTATGCCATTTTTAAATTTAAGTTTTGAAAAGCACATCACTCAAATGTCGTCCTTGGGAGCGGATACATTTATTTAGGCGCTCGCGGTAGCTTTCCATGACTTTCACCGTCATTTCCACAGGAATTTCTTCAATTGCCCGAGCAATTTCCCTTCGTAAAGCAAGAAGGGTCCTTGGTCGATGCTGGTAAACCTTCGATTTGAGGTAACCCCAAATTCTGCCTGTTTACGGCGCCACAAAGGTGAAAATGGGCTTCGTCCGTGAAGAGCACAACATCGTCGTTTGGCAGTTCTCGGAGATCGCGACACAGGTTCGTACGGGTTTCAAAATCCCTTTCACTTAATTTCTGTGCAACAACCATTTTTTAGGGATGCATTTTGAGGTCCCGGTGCAAAATTCGCCGAATACTGCGGTTGGAAATCCCCAAAGCGAGCGAATGTTTTCGCGCCGAACGACGCGGGGAACGTTCAATCGCGGCTCTCACATTGGCCACGTTTTCAGGTCCTGTTGCTGTCCTGGGACGTCCAGGCGACTTCTTTTTCAATGCTGAACTCGTCTGTCTAAAATTTGACACCCACACTTTAATCGTAGCGTGATGTGGAACAGGATCATGACGCCCGAGTCCGAAATGAATTCGAAAAGCACGTTGTGTAGCAATTATCGAACCGCCGCATTCGATAAACCGCTCAATAACAAAAGCACGATGTTCACCAGACCAAGGCATGTTGACTACTGACAAATGGCATAAAACCAGCTTTCTAACGGTTTTTACCCCACTACTCTACCTGCTCTCTCTTCTGAGAAAAAGGGATTTGAAATCGGATAGGTTCTTCTGCCCCACCCTGTATTACTCAATTACTGTATACTTGGAATCGTAGCTAGAGCAAGGTAACCGTAGGTTACATGCTTAATTGTAAATAATATTTTCATCACATACTGAATGTAGTGACTTTCACATTGTCCTCGTCGTCAATAGTCAATGAAGCTTTTTGAAAACAAGCTCTTTGTTTTATCAAACATAAGTTGCATTTTCATGAAAAAAATGATCCATAATTTGTATTATGGTATCGTTCGAAACTCTTTGTTCAGCTGAGATATTTCAAAAGCTTCACTCTCTCGATTATACCGGCAATGAAGATAAATTTCCTCGGGAATTTTCTTTTATTTTTATTTTCTAAAATGATGAAGTTTTAAATTTTTGTTAATCCTAATAATTTTCGAAATATCATGAAAAAAATAGAGAGAAGGGCATATGCGTTTCCATCATTGTGTATTTGTGTACCTATATCATTTTTATCCTCAAAATCCTCAGCGTTATCTGTCTTCACGTTCTTGAAGTCGAAAAATATGGAGATGCCGTGCATCTTTTGAATTCGAGGAATTACATCACAGGATGTTTCTAATATTCCGACATTATCTGTGAACAAGTTAGAAAAATATTATTGGGCCTTCGTTCCAATTAAACGAGGCCTATATATCATTCGCCACAATTTTTCGAATTTCAAGTCGAAAATGGTCTCAATAGAGCTCGGATTCGCCTATCACTGATTGAATTAATTCCCAATATTTACGGTGGGTTCCACAGAGTGTAATCACCGGTGATCGGAGTTAAACGGCTTGATTCTCTGATTTTTGAACTGTCGAATCGAGTTGATTCTAGATCAACCTCCGATCACTGGTGATTACCCTTTGTGAAACTCATCGTTAGTGACCATTTGTGCCGTTTGGATCAATTCCAGCACCATTTTGTTTTTCAAATCATTCGAGTTTGACGTTCTTGAAGCTCTAGCTTCACACTTAGCACCAACATTTCGAAAAAACGTTGAGTAAACGAACAGATGCGTGCATATTTATGAGGACGCGTGAAGTTAGCGAAAACATAACTGAACTTTTCCTTTGGCACTTTCTTGATTTCCAACGTGTGGCTTCTCACAAACCGAAACATAAACGTAGAGTTTAAAACTTCGAAGATGGATTCGAATTTCTTTGGCACTTCCTCGATTTTCAATTTTTGCCTACTTCTATCAGACGGGAACAGAAAAGGTTGACTGGATTTCTTGAAATAAGCTTGATTTCTTCTTCGGCTGTAGAATGTACCCCTGGCACCTTCGTGGTTTCCAACGCTTGGAATCTCCTTGCACTTACAAGCAGAAAGTTTTCCTGTCTTCCAATTTAAACGCACTCAAATTAACCAGAATTCGGCTAGTAGTGCTAGTACAGGACCATGCCAAGCATAACTTCTGATTAGTGGACTGTATAGTGTATATTGTCATTTCCTTCACTGGTTAATTCAATTAATCACGTGTTTACTCACACGAGCAAGTGTATAATGGATATAACCAAATTAGGTTTTGTTTCTTCCTGACAATTATCAACGAAGATATCTGCACTTGCAGAATTATTTGGAGACTCTCTCCAAATAATAAATATATGAAATATTTTCATCGGCATATACCATATCTGAGCATAGAAATGTTACATGAAAAATAAGATAGGATGGAAAAACCTGAACGTGAAGTTCCGAAAATATTAACATTAAAATATAAAAATGTACCTACTTTAAAGAGAATACAAAATAATATTAAATGAAATTAAATGGCATCTGACGCCAGTTATCGAGCCACCTATTGGATGACTTTCAAAATACTCGATATCACTCAGAGATTTTAAAATTATCGAGTGCTACTTCGCCATGATAAGCTGTGAATCAGAGCCTGAATCATCATTAAATGAATTCCATCCTAGAAAATGCTACGAATTCAAATTTCATACTTGCGATGGCAGGTACCTAGTAAAAGACTCGTTTTTATCAAAATTAAGTAACTCCAAAGTAGTTCCTGAAAACAAATATTTCTGAAAACCGACCTTGAAATATTGAGGATTGAGGCACTAAACCAAAAACTATACCTTTTCAACTTCAAATTGGGAACTACCAAAATCAAATTGGGAATTAACATATTCAAATTGGGAATAAACACATTCAAATTCGGAATAATCAATTTCAAATTGAAACGGCATTCGTGGCAATGTATATCAAGATCAGGCATGATCAGAAGATCTTCATATTGATGAAACATGAAGAAAACACTATTAATATACATTCGAACTTATCAAATATTCAAAAAGTGTGAGAAGTACTGAAAAATTTCATATTTGTGCTCAAACTCTCATATCAAAACAGGTCAAAACATCGGGTATGAACCTCTGGATATGAGCCAGTGAGCCACATATCTTGTACAGGTAGGTACTCACTGTAATGGTCATGGTTGATATATTTCTTCTTATCAAATTTTCCCTTCTTTGAAGACGAAATTCTGTCTGTGTTATGTTTCCATTGCATACCGCAATTACCTGCTTTTTCATTGAATCTGCAGCATTCTTCTTTGTATAAGGTATGATTATGAAAAAGAAATTGTAGACATCGTTCGTTACTTACTTTGGACAAATTTGAGAGTTAATTACATATCGAGTAATTCAAAGATCTGAGCCACATGGATGTCATTCCAATATGGTTCCCAATCTGATTTTGATTATTCCCAATTTGAATATGTTAGTTCCCAATTTGATTTTGATAGTTCCCAATTTGAAGTTGAAATGGTATATAGAATCAAAAGCGACGTTCAGATAATTCAATGGCATTTGGAGGTATACTTTTATATTCCATCCCTCATTGATTTGAGATGGGAACGGTTGTTTTTTTCCAGCCTAAATAAGTTGGAGCTCGAGTTGGAGTTTAGGTAATGTAGTGTCAGATCACCTGAACTTACCCCTTTTCCTCGGCCAAATGTAAACTTGAGCAATTTTTCTTATTCGCTGTACAACTCCTATTCAGTAATCGGTTTCTTCATTTGATTGCTGAGGAAATATGAAGGCTATTGCAATAAATTGTTCCTAATTCTGTGAATTACTGTGGAAAGTCTATATTCGGTGTTGAGATATCGATTCAAGAACCACTTCTCCATAAAGTTTCGATATTCCTCCCGGTTTTACGCACTTTATAGCGTTTGCGGCAAGCAATATACATTTTTCTGGGACTCCACTCTCTATACTGAAAATACTGAAATATCGTAAATTCCAACTCGAGAACTGCGCAAACCTATATAAGTTTTTATGACAGATAAATATGCGTATATATCCTCTGCTTTTTTTGTATCCACACGATCGTTTTGGGAATCAAATTATCATAAATGCTGCGAAAGCTTCACTCAGGCCTTGATACAATTTTTGTCAGTTGTCTTCTCACTACTATCAGAATTGAAAATGGAGTTGTAGATATTTTCAATATCAAGGGGATAGGTTATATAAATATTTATACATTTGCGGCTTTCATCCTCGACTGATACACTATTTGTTACATGGTGATTTTAACCAATAGAAGCCGTAAATTCGTTGTTAGATTTCCTCAACTCTCTCAAATGATATTCAAATTGATCCAGTTTGAAGATGACTAAATGAACCTATAATCATGCCGGTTCATCAACTCTGGTCTAATATAATTTATTTTCGACAAAAACATTGTAAAAAGAATTTGTTCGTCGCCACAAAGAGATTATCACATTGTCATTAGATTTGCATGAATTGTGGGAGTGATGTAGGCTATATTTTTATGATGAATTTTTTTGTCATTCAGTATTGAAATAGGTCCTGTTAATGTGTTCGAATGAAGTGTTTTCTGCTTCATCGGCGTGTGGAGGGCAAACAGTTCGGTATAATTGAAAATTATGCACTACAATTTTGAATGACTTAGAAAAAGATCCTAAGGATAGCTCACAATACAGGGTCTTTCACAAGGAACCTCACCCATATTTATACGGGAAACTACTAAACGTATTTTCATGAAACTCAGCACTTATAAGTATTTCACGATGCTGATGAAATCTAAAATATTTTCAAGGCATGAGCACCTCCGGTTTTTCCGGAAATGACGTCAACTTCCGTTTTTCAAATTGGAACACCATTTTTTTATTGCAGAAATAGATTCCTTAGAAAATTTCAAGTTATTTTGATGTAACATTTTTCAGTTTTGGTTGGAAAATTTTCATTTTTGGGATTTTTCAAGATGTAAGATTGATGTATCCACTTTAGAAAAACCGAAATCGCGATTCATGATACAGGGGGTGAAAAAATCGCTTTCAAAGTTAGGGATGACAAAATCGTGAAAAATCAATTTTTTCAAATTAGAACCCCATTTTTTTATGGCAGATATTGAATCTACGTTAAAAAATAATGTGAATGTATGCATCACACCCTTGCCCTAAAGTGGATATTAACTCAGAAAATATCCAATTTAGGGCAAGGGTGTGATGCATACACTCACATTATTTTTTAACGTAGATTCAATATCTGCCATAAAAAAATGGGGTTCTAATTTGAAAAAATTGATTTTTCACGATTTTGTCATCCCTAACTTTGAAAGCGATTTTTTCACCCCCTGTATCATGAATCGCGATTTTTAAAGTGGATACATCAATCTTACATCTTGAAAAATCCCAAAAATGAAAATTTTCCATCCAAAAACCTCGAAGTTATTCTTGTTTCAGCGGAGCTCTATTTTCGATTTCTTTTTCGAATTTTTCCGCTCAGAGAGAATTTCCCAACCAAAACTGAAAAATGTTACATCAAAATAACTTGAAATTTTCTAAGGAATCTATTTCTGCAATAAAAAAATTTGAAAAACGGAAGTTGACGTCATTTCCGGAAAAACCGGAGGTGCTCATGCCTTGAAAATATTTTAGATTTCATCAGCATCGTGAAATACTTATAAGTGCTGAATTTCATGAAAATACGTATAAATATGGGTGAGGTTCCTCGTGAAAGACCCTGTATAGAGGACCATATCTGAATAAAATACAGGAGCTCTCCTGGAGAGACGAAATGAACTGCTGTACCAATTCCTGTCACCACGAGAATTAAAGAATGAAATGGATGTATGAAATAGAAATAAATACCACAAAGTAAACACTGTAGGAAATGGTACTTACGGTTGGCCTGACTGGAGGAGTTGTGTTTGCTGGTTTTGCTTTTGAAGATAAAAAGTTTTTGTCTTTCACGTAACGAGTTCACTTTTACGGGGTCCGACTTTGGGAAGAAACGGGAGTATATGTCCGTTGAGGGTGGCAAGCTTAGCCGTATCGAGATTGCAACTGGGCAGGGTGAAGTTGCACTGAACAGGTAGAAAAGAGAAGGATGATTCCGGGATTCACGGCGAACCACAGAAAAAGTGGGTGAAATCATAGACTGGTTCTTCTTTGTGACCGACCAGGAAAGCCCATTCCAGTAGGAAATGTGGTATAATAAAACAAAAAATATGAATTTTTAACAATATCCTCTTCATAAAATTTTCCATAACCAAATCGCAAGTAGGCAACCCCATGTCCTCGATAGCCTCACGATTTCCATCTTTGAGGTCTTAAATCGACGCAGAGCTCTTGGCAAAGCTCTTCCTCAAAGCAAGAAGTCGCAAGGTCTTAAATCACAAGATCTCGGTGGCCAATTATGATCACCTCTTCGAGAAATGACACGGTCGGGAAACTTTTCCTATCAAAAGTTCAATGGTTTCGATGCTTGTGTGGCACGTAGCGTCATGTTGGAAGTCAACGTTGTCCAGACCAATACCATTCAATTCCGGCCATAACAAATCATTAGTCATCTTTCGATAGCGCAATTCATTCACCGTAACTCTTACTTCAGCCTCATCCTCATGAAAGTAGGGTCCAATTACTCCGCCGGACCATAAACCGAACCAAACAGTCAAACGTTGAGGATAGAGTGGCTTTTCAACAGTAACTCTTGGGATTTCCGAGCCCCAAAGGCGACAATTTTGCTTGTTGACGAAGCCACCGAGGTGGAAATGGGCCTCATCTCTCCAGATGATTTTTCAATGCAATTCCGGATCATCCTCATACATTTCAAGGACCCACTAACTTATCTCAACAGCTTCTGTATTGCGGTTCGACAAGGTGCATCACGAAGACCCAAAAACGTTCGAGTTTCACGAACCGTCTCTGCCAAATTTTCACCAATCTCAGTGAATCTCCAAACCTGGGGGCTAACAAACTATGGGGTTTTCACTATTTCATTCTTTCGGCATTCAAGAAACACATATTCGAATCCAGTTTTTCGAGATATGAATTTTTTTCAACATTTCGCATGAAAAACCCCCCAAATCTCCAAACCTGGGGGCTAACAAACTATGAGGTTTTCAGTATTTTATTCTTTCGGCATTCAAGAAACACATATTCGAATCTGATCCTGGATCAATCTCCGTTCTTCGAGATATGAATTTTTTTCATCATTTTGCATAAACAACCCCCCAAATCTCCAAACCTGGGGGCTAACAAACTATGAGGTTTTCAGTATTTTATTCTTTCGGCATTCAAGAAACACATATTCGAATCTGATCCTGGATCAATCTCCGTTCTTCGAGATATGAATTTTTTTCATCATATTGCATAATTAACCCCCCAAATCTCCAAACCTGGGGGCTAACAAACTATGGGGTTTTCACTATTTCATTCTTTCGGCATTCAAGAAACACATATTCGAATCCAGTTTTTCGAGATATGAATTTTTTTCATCATTTCGCATGAAAAACCCCCCAAATCTCCAAACCTGGGGGCTAACAAACTATGAGGTTTTCAGTATTTTATTCTTTCGGCATTCAAGAAACACATATTCGAATCTGATCCTGGATCAATCTCCGTTCTTCGAGATATGAATTTTTTTCATCATTTTGCATAAACAACCCCCCAAATCTCCAAACCTGGGGGCTAACAAACTATGAGGGGTATTGCATTTCATTTTTTCGGCATTGAAGAAACACATATTCGAAGCTCATTGCGGAACACTCTCATTTCGTCGAGTTATTAGCCACCCATCATTTCGAAAATAGTCATGACTTTGATTTCGAAAATGTACAAATACTGGACCGAGAGAACAACTACTTCAAACGTTGCATCAGTGAGATGTTCCAGATCTCAATAAATGATACTATAAATTTGAGAAGTGATGTTGAGTCCCTTAGTGTTGTGTACAGCAATCTATTAACAAAAATAAAAAATTAGCAACAAATAATTCATCCGGCTGGTTCACCCTTTCTGTGGTCCCATATGTGTCGAAATCGATACACAAAACATCTCATTCCTTTCTCCTCATTTGTGTTGGTTCTGTTTTTACGAGAGTTGGATGTTTACAGTGTTTGCATTGATTTTTACGATAAATGACCTATGGGTTTCATGAGCACTCTTTCTGGCCTCATTTATCTGTTTGAAAAGGTAAATTCAATTTTGATAGTGTTTTTTGTCTTGAGTTACCTGGCTGCTTCTAAATAATAATATCTTAGTGTTTGTGTATCGTTTCATGTCAAAGTTTATGTTTATATTTATATCAATAAAAAAATTTCAGTCATGAAGAAGATCCAAACATAGGATCGAAACGTCGACAATTCGAAAAGGATAAATTTTATTTGCCCTGTCCTCAAGCCACAAACTGATCATTACAGTTATGATTTTAGTCAGAAATCCTCAACAACCCCCACAACTCCCTCCCTGAGGCTTAAAAGTCTCCAAGTGAAAGAGGATTCAATATCTTATCAACCCATCAAGCCCACATCGAAATCTGAAATCGATATGATCTCATTTCAGTGAGTTATGAATTTTCTTTTCATGAGCCATTGTTTGTCTTTGAGTGTATGTGTGGATATGGCCAACTTCAGACCCATGTATACAGTGCGCGTCAAAATTATGGAACAAATTCATTTTCTCAGAAGAAAAATATTTGGCAACAAAATCCTGAAACAGGTCCAATGTTGTTTCACTTTTACGTTACCAAATTTTTATGCATTTCTGAAGGATTTTTGTTGCACCCTGGGCCATCCCAATCAACCCTCTAAAAAGTGGGTCATATGGTACTTTTTTGGCAAGTTCTTTGTGTCTTTTTTACGGGGGCGTGCAGAAATTTTCAAGACAAAAATTTTGTCACCGAAAAAACTGTAAGGGAGAGTTGGGTAATTCTGCGCGGCGGGTAATCGTGCGCTCCAACTTATTTTGAATTTCGTGGCATATAGAGGTCAGTTGAGCGTTGCCGCAGGGTACGACACGTCACGTGACTTCCGAATGCAATCGGACGTGATGCCAGTACGCACACGACCGAGGTGAAAGCACATGGTCGGTTTGTTTACTTTCTTTTGTAATTTTTGGGTGCTACAAATTAAGGCGGTAAGTCCACAATTTTTATCCATTAACTTCGAATGAGGTATCTCTTTGAAATGTAGTGTTTGAGGAATGTTTTAGTGTTTTCCAACTTCAATTAAATTAGTTTTTTCTATGAAAATTTTGGCAATTATCCATAACAAACACAGAAGGGTAATCGTGCGCACTAATGCGCACGATTACCCTTCACGCATTTGAATAGTAGCAAATATTTATTGTGAATTTTGATTTCAGATGCCTCGGAAGTACACTCGTAAGACAACGATCCTCTCCTACACAGCCGAACATCTGCAAAACGCCCTGTATGCCATAAGAAATGATGGCAGAAAAATCAGAGAAGTGGGAAGATGTTTTAAAATACCCGAATCGACGCTGAGAAAAAAACTCTCAGAAAATAATGATGATTGCTCATAAAACAATTTTGATTTCATGTTAACTTCCAGAAAAAAAACTTGATTTGTGAAATTTTTTGTAATTTTTTCAATCAAGGCTTTGTGCGCACCATTCCCTAACCCATGCGCATCATTAACCGCCGGGTCGGGTAAATGTGCGCAAATGCATTTCCATATATTTCAAATTTATACTCCTTACGTCAATACTTTATGCAAATATTGTTTTACTTACAATAAAGTAAAAGAATCAGTGATTCTGAATTTAGAGATTTTAGAGAGAGTTAGAAAACCTTCATTCTTATTGAGACAAACACATTTTCTGCTTAACTGCGCACCATTTCCCAACCCTCCCTTAATGGTCGACTTTCATTCGGTGACAAATTCAATCAGATACCATCGTCTCAAAGTAAATGAGCCATGATGATTTTGTATGTGCAAAAATTCAAAGCAAATCATAACGCATAACACACTGTAAAGTAAATAATAAAATTCTAAGATTAACAAAGGATGCGTTTTTCCCTACCTAAATAGATACGCATAAAGTGAATTTTTTACATCCAGCCGTTCTTTGAAAACATAATGGGAAGTGGGCAATGGGCAATCTTCTATTCCATTTCTAATTAGTAGTACCTTAACGTCTGAGGAAGGTAGCGAAGATATAATCTCCTACCTACTCTCTCATTGATTGTTTTATTTAATCTCATCTATACTACATCCTCTGCGGTTATATGATACCAGCTTATTTATTATTTTCGTGTGGGCACAAACAAACTAGGTGAACAATCGAAATTTGAAACTGATATAGTGAACGTCATAACCGATTGGTGTGAAGAATAAAAATGGATGATGTGAAAGAAGAGGAGAAACATTTGAAAGATGTGGAGAAACATGTGGAAGAAGAGGAAAAACATGTGAAAGAAGAGGAAGAAGAGGAGGAAAATGTGAAAATATCTGTAGATGATGACAGCGAAAGTGACGCAGATGTGAGGAAGAAAAAAAAGGTTCATAAATCTAAGCAGGTTTTGGAGGACGAACCTGCGGAAGAAGGTTGGTTGATTCAGATTTTTTAGCAGGCGTTAATGGCAAAATTAATACGATTCGTGAATATTATATTTTGCAGAATTCAAAAGAAATGAAATGAGAATCAACCCAAAATAATTCAAAGGCTTTGAGGATCGAGTAAAATTACACGACGATGCGTTTTTCAGAAATATTGACGCATCAGTTGTTGAAAATGACTCTGTTTCGTTTTTGAATGAAATGAATAAAATATCATCCAGCTTATACCTACGGCTCCGCTCGCTAGTGGTGAAAGAAATTATTGGAATTTCTGTACATGTGGACTAATGTACAAAAATTTATCAGTGTAAACTTGTAGTGAAAACTATGTTAGTATGCAGTAATTTTATCGTGATCCTGTGTACGAATCTCCTAATCTATTTCGATCTGATGTGCGAAATTTGTAGATGATTGCTTCACTACAAAACCGTTTATTATTCAATTGAAAAAATTCTACATTTGAAAAAGTTTTCGCAGCAGCACTTAGTTATTAATTCCAAACATTCACCACTTCCATCAAGTTCGGCATGATCTTCGATTCCGTGAACAATCACCTTTGACCGTTATGAAGTTCAAACCTGAACATGTTTAATTTACTTGAAACAGAATATTAGTTCTGATTTATTTCGCAAATGGGTTTTAATGTCGTGCTGAATGGCTGAAATATAAACTGCTCCACGTGAGTTAGGGATATTGACTTAAATTGAAAAAAAATAAAGTTAGAATAAGATTTTTGTGATAAAAATTCTTATTAATATGATTTAAAGTTGCAAATTAATTTTAGCCTGTAGGTCCGCAGCGTATACAGGGTGGTTAAGAAAAATCGAGTAAAATAACGAAATTTTATTCCCAGAAAATTCAAGCATTTCAAGACTATCAATACAATGTATGGTCTCCACGGGCATCAATAACAGCTGGACATCTTCTTTGCATACTACACACGATGCTGTTGAACATTTCTTGAGGAATTTTGTTCTACAAACGGGGCAGAAGCTCTCTCAGATCATTTAAGGATTCTGGGGTTGGTTGATGATTATCTTATCTTCTTTGGAGCATATCCCATGCATGTTCTATGCAATTCAAATCTGGTGAGTGCGGAGGTATTGGTAAATGTGGAATACCGAGCTCCCCGCGCGCATTCTCAACTATGGCTGCACGGTGCGGTCTAGCGTTATCGTCTAGAAATTGAAAAGTTTCACCAATAGCAGCGTGAAAATAAGGCACAACATTGTCAATGACATGCTCCCTATAATGTAAGCTGGTCATATTTCCAGGACAAATGTGTAGATCTGTATACGCCCGTTGAAACATATCCCGGTCATAGCGACGATTACGGGGTATGCGTGGGATTGTCCATACTCTTATTCTTCGAGAATCTGAAAGTCGTCAATGTCTGGATTCATCCGTGAAAAGGAACAGTACGCCATTGATCGTTCCAATTGATATGTTGCCTTGTCCATTCCCGTCTTTGACGCTTATGGTCACGTGTTAATGGAACTCCTCTTAATGGACGTCTAGAACCTAGATTCACCTCTCTCAAACGTCGTCTGATGATTTCGATGGAAACTTGGACCCCATCTGCATTTTGAAGTAGTATCCTACACGTAGATGTAGGGTTTCTTCTTGCCGAAACGGTGATGAAACGATCCCGAGCAGGTGTTGTTTTTCGTCCCCCTGATTCCCTGAACCTATTCCACCATAATGAACCATAACCATAATGGGGAATGATATTTCCGAATAGATCTTGCTTTAACGATTTCAAAAATATATATCATGTTATACTTCCGAGTTCACTATATATGGAAAATTTCGAAAAAACACTTCTCTTTCAACAAAATCCAAGCAGGCTTTGATTCACTTCCTTCAAACTGGGGCGGTCATAGAATTTCATGTCTTATTTATTTCCACTTGTCAAATTCAATTCAGTTTCATCATTGTTGTATCGTCTGGCGCTTCTTAAATTCTTATAAGGTCATAGAATTCGATATCTCACATTTATTGTAAGCTGCCAAATTGATTCAGGAAATATTAGCTTTATTGTTACTCAGACCAATGGAGGAGCTTCGCGAAACTTGTTGATTCTAGTATGATTTCTCTGCTAAATTGAAAAATGAAAAGCATTTGAATACTTATGTAACCCGTTGATAGCAATAATTAATGTATCCATGAGGGGCAAAAAAAAGCTCCTTCAAGAAAAAATATAGATTCATTTGAAAAAAAGTATATCCACAACAAATGTTCGAATCGTTGTCCATTGGAGCGAGCCATTGGAGGAAATACATAAATTGCTGATGTGATATAAATGAGGACTTTAGAAGCGCCAGACGATACAATGATGAAACTGAATTGAATTTGACAAGTGAAAATAAATAAGACATGAAATTCTATGACCGTCCCAGTTTTGAAGGAAGTGAATCAAAGCCTGCTTGGATTTTGTTGAACGAGAAGTGTTTTTTCGAAATTTTCGATATATAGTGAACTCGGAAGTATAACATGATTTATATTTTTGAAATCGTTGAAGAAAGATCTATTCGGAAATATCATTTTCTCTTATGGTTTCCATTTGAAAAAAAATTTGTTTGTTATAGCTCCGAAATTTGAGCAGATACAAAAAATCCAATAGCACCGCTGAAAAGCAGAAAAAAATGCCCTGAAGATGTGTTGATTTCGAGTGCGTAGATCCTGTAATACGGAAGTTATAGTAAATCATAATAATTGGTCAATGATTTCGCTATGGCTTCGCCGGGTGCAGACGGTGTCGTTAACGCTCCACAGATTAACCCGTAACTGCTACCGACGGGGTCTATGTGACCCAGAGCATCCTTTTTCGCGTTGGGGATATATCTCTTCTCGTCCGAGTAGGAGGGATTTGAGTTTCACGGTATTCTCCTTATTAAAAGTACTCTTCCTGTTACCGTAAAGTTTGATTTTGAATTCTCTTCACGAATCGAGATATACGCACTCTTGGGTCAGATTGACCCGTCTGTAGTGAAAGTGTTTGTATTCATCTTTGGGGCAGGCAGGTAAGTATACCATATTTTGGTATGAAATTAATTTGTTTATGGTTCTCCATACTTTTATTGCTTCATTGGGATAAATAAATTGAAAATTGAATATTATTTCCACAGTTTTTTTTATTTTTTGAATTTTATAGTTCGATATGTCTAGATCACTGTCTGAGGAGGAATTGGAAGACATTTTCAATGATCCCGAATTCTGGGTCGATTGGGACGATTCCAATCGATTGTCCTGTGGCGGATAATTCATAGGAAGGTGATGGTGCTGTTGAAGATGATGAAATCTACAGCGAACATGATTGATGGAACGATGCTGATTGGGAACCAGCACATGATCAAGATGAAGAATTCGAAGACTGTGAAAACACTAACCAACTGGAATCGGAAGGGAGGAATATGGCTGAAGAGGAAGAGGGTGATCGGGTTATGAGTGTAAACATTATTGGTATGGAAAAGATCGCACTAAGTGGGCAAAGACAGCTCCAACTAGAGGTAGAATCCCTGCTAAAAATCTCCTGGGAGTTTTAGCAGGACTAAAAGGAGAGACTCGTCAAAATCCACCATCTATCCCTCTGGATATCGAGTACTATATCAATCCTCATCGGGAACTGAAAAAACTCGCTTCAATTACCCGAAAGAACTCGGAATTGCTTTGTACACACCCCACAAGAGTTTACAATAATCACAAACCACGCAGAATTCGTAGTCTGGCGGGATATTCTCGGAATCACCGTAGAAACTGCTTCAACATCAACTGATAATAGTGAAACATCAAAAAAAAAAAAGATATGCAAAATACCTAATGGTAAAAAAAACCGAAAAACCAGTACCCATTCTGCAAAGTGTAAAATACCAATGTGTCAACAAAGTGCTGTCAGATTATATCCAAATTGTGTTTGAAACTCGGTTTGAAAGAAATTTTGCAATAAAAATGAATTGAATAATAATGTTTTTCATTTATATTCTATAAATTGAACATTTTCCCTAAAAATTTGGCAAATTAATATATGGGTCACTGAGACCCGTCTGTAGCAGTTAGGGGACATCGATTGGTCTGTAGCAGTTACGGGTTAATAATCTTAAATGTGCAAGTTGCAAAAGAATAATGGCCAAAATTGGTCTACAGTGTGTGCTTTGTAATAAGGCTTATCATAATAGCTGCGGCTCAAAGTTAGGAAAGTGCTGCGATCAAGAATTCGTTATTTCGCCAGGTATCATGAGCGAGTTTAAATTTCCGACATCTCAGGGAAAAGATAACAAAACAAGTGTTATCAACACGAATTCATCTCAGCAAGAACTACTAGTGAAAATTATAAGTGAAATGGAGGAGAAAAATAAAATACTGCTGGAAAATAATTTGCTTCTCAAATATAAAATCGCCGTATGTGAAATGAAGGATAAAGATGAGATCATTTCAAGATTCGACAATAAAAAGGGTAAACATGTTGTGAATATTGGAAACGCTAACATGGAATCTCCATCGATAAGTAATGCTCCAAAAAACAACAAAGGTGTCTCACCGATAACAATACCGAGAATTGCTGTTAATGAAGATATTATAATTCCTTCCTCTTCTGAAAATAAACAAAGCGAAGTAATCAGTGAACAAATAAATGAAACTGATTCCAGCGGAAACAATACCAATCTCGCGGAGACTGAAAAAAATGTTGGATCTTCAGGAAAAACTCAGAAAAATGCTTGGCAGAAAGTCTCTCATAAAAAAAATAAAAAGCCCAGGAAGCCAGCATTGGCTATTGGTAAATTTCAAGGCTCAACAAATGTTGAAGGTATTAGAAAATTTAAGGCGTTGCATATTTCAAACTTGAAGCCTGATACAAATCCTGTGGATTTGCAGGCATTTTTGTTGAGAAATTTCTCTGAGGTAAAGTGCGAATTATTGAAGTCACGATATCCAAAAAGTTATTCATCGTTCAAGGTGCTCATTCCAGAAGACGAATACGACAAGGTTACTGAAGAATCTTACTGGCCTAACAGGGCAAGTGTACATAATTTTTATCGTCGCAGAGTTACAGAGAAAAAAGGTTAAATACCAAAAATATCGAACTTTTTGAAGAAAATGCCGAGTGCACTATGAGGTTGCGTATACTTCAACTCAATGCACAGTGCATCACAAATAAAATTCTAAATCTAACAGTTCTTTTTAATGAAGAAGGACCGGATGTTGTAAGTGTTGCGGAACACTGGTGCGATTCCACTGCTTTAGCTACCATGCAGATTCCGGGATATACACAGGTGGCCAGCTACTGTCGTTCTGATCGAATTCACGGGGGAAAAGTGATTTTCTGCAAATCAACCTTGGAAGTGAAAAAAATGGACTTCTCCAAATTTTCAAAGGAAATGGTTTGTGAGGTTTGTGCAATTAACTTGATTTTGGGAAATTCAAGGTATGTGATCATAAGTGTTTATCGACCTCCTAAGGGGGACTTAGAATCTTTTCTGGATATAATGTCCGCTGTACTGCAGTGTTGTACGGGCAATGATATTGTCTTTCTTTGTGGAGACTTAAATATTGACTATCTTAAGTTAAACTGCGGCATGAAAAAGTTTTTGGATGATTTATTCGATTGTTTCGGTTTGGGGACTATTTATCAATGTCCAACTCGAGTTTTCACGAATGCGACAGGTCGATCTTCTTCGACGATGGTTGATTATATTGTTACAAACACTGATGTCCAAAACTGTGAAGCAGAAGTTTTCCAACCACATTTCGGCGACCATATGGGTGTTATCGTTGATTATTATTTCAATTTAGAAAATGTTGCTGTTAACACTAATAACCATACTAGACTAATTAGAAACATGTCTCAAAACAACTTACAGAAGTTGTCAGCTGTTATTTCTAGCACAAACTTTCTTGATATATTTAAACATAATGATGTAAATGCTAAATTCAGAAGTTTTGTTGACATAATAAAGTCCGCTGTTGAATTTTGTTGCCCTCTGGTCAGGTGGAAAAAGAGAGACGATACATCCAAAGGTTGGATAACTGCTGAAATTAAGCACGAGGGCAATAGGTTGAAACAATTATATTGGCTTCGTGTTAATGTAGATGATAGTTATTCGCTCCAGTTATATAAAAATGCGAGAACTGATTATAGGAAATTGTTGAGAAACTCTAAGTTGGCTTACTATGAGAGCATGATCGCATCATCTGACAACAAAAATAAGACTATTTGGCATATGGTTAACCAGGAGACTGGTAGAAAGGACAAATCAAATGACCGCATTACACTACATATAGGTGATGAATTTTATTCTGAACCTCAAAAGGTAGCAAATTGTTTTGCTGAATACTTCTCCACTATTGCCAGACGTTGTGTCGAAGAGCGTTATGGTAACAACCTGTCTTTATCATGTACTACTCCTCCCCTTCCTAGCCACACTTTTTATTTTTTTCCAGCGGATGGAGAGGAGGTTCTGTGTATTATAAATAAACTTAAAAATAAAAAAAGTACGGGTACTGATTTGATAACTGCTAGAATTTTGAAGAACATATCTCATTGTGTCGCCCAACATCTGGCGAATCTAATCAATGAGTCGATCTGCTCTGGTATCTTTCCTGACATCTTGAAGTTTGCTCACGTTATACCCGTTTTCAAAAAAAACAGTATAGAAGAAATATCCAATTATCGACCTATATCTATACTGAGTACATTGTCGAAGGTAATTGAGAGGTTAGTTCTAAACCGAATGATGAACTACATTGACAAGTTCGGGATCATGGCGGATGGCCAGCATGGCTTTAGAGTCGGACATTCTACCCAAACAGCGGCACTCGAGTTTTTGGAATTTGTTTACTCAAATGTTGACGAGGGACTGGATACAGCCGGGATATTTTTCGATCTATCTCGAGCATTTGATTGCATTTCGGCAGAATTCCTCGGGTCGAAGCTTTACAACATAGGCTTCAGAGGTGTGTTTCTTGAGTGGACCCTGAATTTTGTGAGGGATAGAATAATTTCTGTTAGAGTGGGAAACTCGTGGTCTGATAAAGTAGCAGTTGATCTGGGAGTTCCCCAAGGATCCGTCCTGGGGCCACTCCTTTTCATTCTTTTTATTAATGATGTAGTGCATCGGATCCCACTCAAAATTGGCAGAATGATCATATTTGTGGATGATACTTATATTGTTATATCGGCAAAGAGTACTGATGAGCTTCGGCAGATTTGTGGATCATTGCTGGGAGATTTCGTTAATTGGTGCCAGGCAAACTCACTTATCGTCAATGTTGAGAAAACTGTGCTCATTAAATTCGGGTTGAGGAAAACCTCCCCGTTAGTGATAACACATGACGGTAAAACTCTTCTTTCTAGTGAAAGCACCAAATTTCTTGGAATTATTGTGGATGACAACCTCAGATGGTGCGATCATGTGGATTATGTATGTGGGAGGTTGAATTCCTCCTTCTATGCCATACGCAGAATTCGAGATTCACTCCCCCTTCATTCTGTTATCAACATTTACTACAGTTTAGCATTTAGTATTTTGTCATACAACATCTTAATTTGGTGAAACTCTATTGATTTCAATAGGGTGTTCGTGGCACAAAAGCGTATCTTACGTTGTATTTTCAGTTTGAATCCTCGCGACTCCTGCAGGCCACTATTCATTGAAAATGAAATACTCACGGCTCCATGTATTTATATATTGAAGCTATTATCATATGTGAGAGATAATCTTTCTAAGTATAGAAAGTTGTCTGAATTCCACAGTTATAACACTAGAAGTTCCGAAACTCTTTCTTTTCCTCCTCACAGAACCTCTAATAAGAGCTTATAACAAGTTGCCAGACTCTATAAAAGAGTTGAACAGGAAGAGTTTCCATACTGAATTAAAAAAATTGTTACTAAAGAATTGTTATTATAGTGTTGATGAATATCTTGTGGATAGTTCATTGTAATTTTACTTGTCATTTGAATTCAATTTTTGTTTTTCTCACTTTGTTTATTCTTTGGCTTTCTGTTGACTTATCCTATACATTGTAAATGTCTTGACAGGATGAATAAATATTACTATTACTATTAATATTACTATTACTAAATACCAAAATCGCCCTGTATCTCGGAAACTAGACGCCGTAGCAACTTCGGGTTTTCAGCAATTTCGGTTTCTCGAAAAAAGAGGACATGACATGTATATTACTTTTTCTATATCTCTTATAGTTTGGGAGTTGTAGTACTAATTCATCGAAATCTGGCCACCCTGTACAATGTCCTATACCTATCTTCAACTTTTTCGGAAATATTAAGTGTTTTCAGATTTTTTACAATTTCTTACAATTTTACATTAGACTTCTTTTTGTGAGGATATGTCAAAAGTATTGTATACGAAACGCTTGCGATTAGATCAATCAAGCTCGAAATGTTGAGTACCGTTAGAAGACAATTCTACACCAGATTAACATGTTGCCAAGACGTTCGCGGCGAGCATTTTCAACATTTCCTACATTGACATTAATGTTTTTTTTTTGAATAATCAAGAAACAATCAGTATCTATTACTTATTAGGTTTTGAGTGTAATGTACCGAATTTGTGAAATAAATATAATATTCTTCATCATTTATCGGGTGTAGATAAAATAGCGTAGCAACTCTCATGTAATGGTCACTAATACACTCGCATAAACCATACGATATCCCGGTTTTTGCTCGTATATTAATGAGCATCATAACACGATCGTTGCATAATATACTATTATTTAATACGTTGATTTTTGCAATAAATCGGAAAACACTTAATACTTCCGAAACAGTTAAAGATAGGTATAGGACTTTGTGCATACATTGTGTCTAGAATTCTCTGAAGAATCCGAAAAATAAATAATATACAGGGGTTGCATTCGAAATAAGAAAGTTGGTATTAGCCACGGTCACATGGAACACCCTATATAATATTATTTTCTTGAAAAATATGCGCATTTCAAATTACAAATCGACGTGTCCGAGCGTTTTTCCCAACACGTCCTCATTTATTCGTTATCGAATTTATTCCATTTGGCTGTTACACTCTGTATATTTAAATCTATTTCGTTTATTACAACCTCTCGAACATTTCCTAGGTTTCATTATGTATTCTTAGTTTTGAGTTTGTCGGTTCACCTCTGCTCTTGAGAATTTGTAACAATAAACATAACAACAAAAGCGTCATAGGGAACAATGATGAATTCTTTCATAATTCACTGAAATGGTAGTTTTTTTTTTTCTGAGAATTCATTTCTGAGAATGATCATTCAATATCATGATTTGTAAAGCATCTTCCATGTCATTTTCGAAGAAAAAGTGAGGGCTCCTACATGTCTATTGGCATATTTTAATGCTCGAATTTCCATATGGTGATACTGTGAATCGCTTCATTCCGGTAGTTCGATATAAATCCCAGAGCCACAAATTCCAGATTTCTCGTTTCAGAAAACATTCCCTGAAGGGAGAATCTATATTCTACGGTTGGGCGAATATATAGTAGGTACATATTAGGTTGAACTTTACCCGTGGCTTGTATGCGTTCAACGCAAACGGAATTCTAATAGCTCCCGAATGATTAATTAAACAAACATTTCAGCTGGCAACACGTAAAGAGGGAATCCCTTGTTCGGAAAAGTAGAGAATGGACCGTGGGGCTTTGGAATATTGATGAAATCTATACATGCAGGACTGGTTCGAAAGTTTTCAGTTTCAGCGCCTCTCACTGATACTGCTCCTCTTCGAGAGCTAAAAATGCAGGCAATTTGTGTTCGTTTGTCGCTTGTAACGCATGAACTAATTAATGGCAGTGCGATGAAAACAATAATAAAACATATTGTTTATTGATCCCTTAAGACATAATGTACCGGGTGATTATTGTTTATATTTTACTCAATAGCTATCTTGAATAATATTGGTCGTACAAAAACGTTTAAATGGGCAAATTTATAGTATTTTTTATGGACATTCTGAATTCAGTACTGATAAATATAAACCTGAAAATTTTTTGAGAACTGTTATTTCCTAACCGGTAGAGCTCTTTCTTCTGATGATTTCAAAAATATATACAAAGCGGCTTCAATAGGATTGTATTGGTAACTTTTGAACCATAAGAGTAAGAAGGTCGGTCAAATGGAAAAAAACTTGCATTCATAGAAGCATTGTCAAGCAGATCAAACAAATCGAGATTATCAGGGCCGGTTATTGAGATATCATAAGAAAAGTAAATTCTGTCATTTTGATTTTCATTTTTTTCCCACTTTATTTCAAATATTATCAAAAATGTTACAGGAATTTTTTATTCGTAAGTAATATCATAAGTGCATCCAATTTTTCCGGAAAAAATCGAAAAAACACGTTGCTAAGTAATAATGAATGCTTTTTGTTAAAAAATATTACTTCGCATTGTGTTTTTTCGATTTTTTTCACAGGGAAAATTAAATGCACGAATGGTATTTGACAAGACTATTTCATGAGTAACAGATTATTCTGGATGCATTATGTATTATTAATTTTCGTTGACAACAACTGTCAAGTTTTGCCGCGGGTAAACCCGAAAAAACTGCTGACAGCTGCTGCCAAACAATTTTTCCATCTGGACACCATTTGTGATTCAAAAACACGCGTTTCTGATTGGTGGAAATTAAGACGAGGGAAATAGTCGACAGTAAATTATCCTCAAATTGACATGATCAGATTTCGTATCCAACGTTTCGTATTTTCCGGGCCACCCTCAACCTCATTTTTTTCAATACGGACCTGCATATTTTATGACACTTTTCGAAATAACTTTCAACGCTGAATTTAACCATATATCATACAATGTCATTCAAATTTGATTTTACAAAATAGTGGACGCTTACTTCATTAATGTTTATCATTTACCTACTTTCGAATAATCATTTAATTTGTCCTTCATTAAATTATAGTGTCGGTTAATTATTATGAATAAGGTTTTTTACCTCTTGAAATTTGTAAATGATTATTACTTGTTTCTTTCTTTGATTCTGTTACGTAATAATTATTTACAAATTTCAAGAGGTGAAAAACCTAATTCATAATCATATGTTTCAGTTTCATCCACGATTAATCAATAATTAAAACGTTATCAGACAAGTGGACTATTATTTATTCTTCTGATTCTTCTAGATACAAATATTCACTAACGTTTCGGCAGCATTCGTGCCTTTATCAAGGCTGAAAAATTTTAAATCGTAATGAACATTACAAATAAGCAAAATACAACAGATAAAAATATTTCCTATACAACGATAATACAATCACACAAATATGATTCCCTCAAGATGAAGAAATATATACGAAGGACAAAATTAACATACTAAAATAATACAAATCAATGTTCGTCAAAATTGTAAAACGAATTGTGGGTCATCCTACGCTAATTATCTTCTTTGCCTATTTCTCATTCTTCATTAATTTCAATTTTTCAAAAATATATGCATATTCTCTTCTACAATAAATATTACAGAAACAATAAAAACCCACCTCATTTGTCCTTTAAGAAGTCACAGATATCGTCAGTGTTCTAGGATGTGACATGAATTGATTTTATGTGGACCATTTTCGGAAATTTTCACAAACTTCATTGATCATCAGCGTAACCAAGAAAACAACAAATTCGGGATGACATCTCATCAGTGGGGGGGAGGGCACCCAACAACCAGAAACATTGGAGGCCACATGTCGACTCATTCTTCTTCTTACTTGTGAAGAGTTATGCATGATAAAATGTGGGCATGGGCATACATGATAATATCACATTTTTAGGGGCAATAATAAATTGTTGTATATTATGCTTAGATTGTTAGTGTCTTCACCTTTATCAAGTATAGTTGTCTCATCAAATTTAAACCTATGTCCCTCCTCAAAGGCATGCATTGTCAAAGCTGTCTTGTCCTTGTTTTTTTTTGTTATTTACGTCATTTCTATGTTGTCTTAGTCTGTTTTTAGGAGTTGTCTGGTCTGTCCAACATAAACCCTATCACAATTACTACAAGGCACTTTATAGATCAATTTTAATTCAAGTTCCTTGGGAGTTTTGTCTTAAAGCGGTGTATAATACTTCCTTATTGTTACGGTGTTATAATATGCGCCTTTACAATTCAACTGTTTGAAAATTCTCGCAATCTTATGTGATAGACCAGGAATAAACGGGAATCTACATTATTGTACCTCTTCACTATTTACATTGCGAATGTTAACTGAACTGTTAGTATTTTGAAGGTTATCAGACTTCAGTATTAGATTTTTGTTGGTTTTTATAATGCATTTCATTGAAGATTTTGGGTAGTTATTGTCGATTAGAATGTTACTGACCTTATTTATGTTACCAACTAATTCATAATAATTAAACGAAACTATCATTTAGTGAAGGACAAATTGAATGAATATTCGAAAGTAAATGATGAACATTAATGAAGTAAGCTATTCTTCGAAGAATTTTGGTTCGAAAAGAAGGCAATTCATGACAAACCCAAAATGGGGTACTCAGATTACCACCATACAATTGTCAGTATAACCCTATAAAGGCGGCTTGGGGTTGCTGTAAAATGTGTTATAATAATCCAAGAATTCAGAGAGAGTGAGAAGACATGGAGCGAGTGAAATATCCTCTTATGTTTCTTATACGGGCCTATCACGAGGCATCTGTTTCGGGCATTCTGAAAACCGACCTCGAAGCCCAACTTTTCAAGCACTCAACCGGACTCCATGCGTCACAAAAATGCAACACTCACCAGGCATCCCAGTGGGCACCCTTGTCCGCTCCGGAAGCCCAAAGCGAGTCTAGCATTCACTGGCCTGGCATTCAGTTAATTAGACTACCCAAACGCTTTCAACTTCGGGCATCGACTGCCGATGCCTGCTGCCTTTCGGCAACTCACCAGGCATCTCGGGACTCAGACTTTCAATAACCTGGAGTCCCGAACGCCTCGAATGTCGAAGGGTAGGCTCGATCGGCCATACACAGGGACTCTTTTCGAGCATTCATGCGGTGTTGGCTGCTCGAAAGTCCCGTGAAATGTATTTCGAGGAATTAAAATAACAATTTTTCTTTTGTCCACACCTAATATCAAATAACATACAATGTCAGTTGAGTGGTACGAATTATCCTTATGAAAATATTCATATTTTCAGATGAGGCGACACCAGAAGAGACCATGATGGTTGGTGAAGATGTGGCAGATATAGTCGCAACCAGAACAAGCAATTCCTACGCTGCTAAGAAAACTGTAGCTCAAGGTAGATAACTGCTTCTACTGGGTGAACACAATGTCATTTCAGCATTTCTGGTAGTTAAGAATGTACATATTGGACACATTATCTGGGAAAATATTCGAAACCGAATATTAGATATTATTACATTAATTAATTATATTATATTAATCTATCATCTCATTTCAGGAATGATGGATATAGCTTTGATAACTTCGAACGCTAACCAACTACGATACTTGATGGAGTATGCCAGCGAAACAAAGACCTATTATTTGAATTTAGTTTTGATATCGGTATCACTTCTGTTGCAAGTCGCTGTTGGGGTTTCTCTTCTTTTCAAAGGACGTTATCAACTGAGAGGTGACCCTAAGCATAAAAATGTTTCGAAAATCAACAGCTTTTCTGTGATAGGTGTTTTTCTCGTGACACTGATCAATGTGTTTATTGCTAGTTTCACCATGAGCGAGAAACAGGAAACGTCGGCAAAACGAGTTGTGGAGATTGCTCAGCCATAAACATTTATATGTAGAGATATAAGAGTTCAAATGCATAATGAGTATTGACTTGGAATCTGAAATATAAATCCCTTCCCTAGTGTTTGTCTAATGATTCAAAAGCTTGTTGAGGCTTTCACAGACATCAAATGATTGAAAAGCTGTTGATATTTCTCCGAAATCATTAAAATTCTGAAAGTATTGTTTTTACTTCACCACTTCTCCAAACAGCCATACAATTACCTACGGTTGATCATATAATATGACTTCGTGTAGTCAAAACGAAATAAGTAAACTTCGCTACTAACAAATAATATATTCTTTTTTTCGTGCAGGTACCATAGAAATGCAGCAAATACTATTTCACTCACTATTTTTATATTTATTATTATGTATAACAACACCTCCAGAAGGCGTTTTAACGAGAAATAAAACAGTTGAAGAGAAACCAAGCAACTCGAACTGAACAAAATGCTAATGACTCGTCAGATTCCAATAACAAAAATTAATTCAGTCGCATCCTTCAGAGTTCAACATTCAACGTCGAGCCTTGTGAAGTTAGCAAAAAATGTCGGCACAAATTCTGAGGTAATTCCCAATGGACCAATTTGTGCCCATTTGTCCTGACCGAATCAATTCCAGCAGAATTATAGATTTCAAGGTATTCGAGTTTGAAGTTTCTGGTGGCCTCACACTTTTCTAATTTCTAAAAAATAAAAATGTATTTAAGGTATTTGACCTAAGTCCTTGAGCCATTCGAAAAATTTCAATGTAAATATTTGAACATATTCTAACTTGGGGAAATATTTTCCGCCATTATTGTGAATTCTAACGTTATCAACGAAGTAATTAATTCACCTGGGATGCACGGAGACGTTTTAGAAACAAAAATAGATTTACATAAAAAAATAAGCTATGAAAATAAGCTATGAAGGCAGCTACTTGAATAATTGAAACAAAATAAGACACAAATCATTTGCTACTAAGTGATAAATATTGACAAAAGGTTCTGAAAACCTAATAACCGCGAACGTCTCCGTGTATCCTAGGTAAATTAATTACCTCATTGATAACAGGCCCGGTTCTAGGGGGGCAAGCGGAGCGCTTTTCCCGGGCGCAAGCTCAATGGGGCGCCAAAATCAACCAGAGGTTAAAATTCATTTTTATTTATTTTTATTATTTATTTTTGTTATTTTTAATGAATGCATATATTACACAAATAGGAAAATTATACAGGATGACCCAAGTTTGAGTGCCTATTAGGCGTGTCTGGAGAACTGGACATATTTGAGATCTAAAAATTGGAATTATGATATTGTTCAAAATTCTCTACTGATCAGTAGAGAATTTCGAACAATTCCCAATTTAGTTTTATGTTTATTTTTCTTATTCTCAATATCCTGAGCGTAAACCGTTCCCATAACTTCAAAGTAAAAGAATATGGAAAGGTAATGAATCTTTTGAATTTCATAAATATCATCACAGGGTGTTTCAAATTTTGTGTCGAAAACTGAGATCGAAAATTGGCTATAACTTCTGTTTTTCAAAATAAAACCCAATTTTTTATGATTGCGTTGGATTCTATTTCCACTCCTTGATTAACCGGAAGTACTCAGGCTTCAAGAATATTTTAGATCAGTAGTCATTCAGGGGTTGCAGTGACTATTTTCCTCATCTTAATTTCCACCAATCATTAACGCGCAATTTGGAATCACAAATGGCTTCTAGATGGAAAAACTGTATGGCAGCAGCTGTCAGCAGTTTTTTCGGGTTTACCCGCGGCAAAACTTGACAATTGTTAATAATACATACACAATGCATCCAGTCCAGAATAATCTGTTACTCATGAAATAGTCTTGTCAAATTTGTCCTGAGAAAAAAATCTAAAAGACAAAATGCAAAGTAATATTTTTTTGGCAAAAAGCATTCGTGCAGGTGCAAAAATCCTCGTCTTCGACTCGGATTTTTGTTGCCACCATAGCACCCATGCTTCTTGTTAAAATATTACTCAGCAACGTGTTTTTTCGATTTTTTCGGAAAAATTGGATGCCCTTATGACAAACACTAACTATCTATCTATCTATCTATTACTTACGACAAAACATTCGGTAGTATATTCAAGACTTACAATCGCCCCACCCTGGAATATGGTGGTCCGGCTTGGTGGTGTACAACGAGAGGCGGGGCTGATGATTTACTCGAGACCACACAGAGATGGGCCACTCCACTTGGATCCATGGGACTTACAACTTTCGAGGAGAAAAGAGGTCGCGGGGACTTGATATCTTCATTCTGTACGCTGTACGCGGAATCCTGGGTGATGAGGTCAGAGATATGTTCACACTCAACCGTAACAATCTCAGAGGTCATGTTTACAAGCTGAGGCGGGAGAATTTCAGAACCACTCTGCGTCAGAACTTCCTTCCTAATGCCGGCCATACACGTTACGGTCTACCGGAGAGGTATACCTGCGCAGGCCTGCCTGTGCAGGTCAACCGGAGCGTGTGTGGGATTAGACCTGTGCAGTTTTTTCAACCTGCACAGGTGACCGGTTACGGTCTACCGGAGAGGTATACCTGCGCTCCTTCTGTCAACGCATTCAAAAACAGATACGACGGATAGAGGTCAGCCCAACAAGGATGACAATAGCCTGGGGCGGATGGTTTGGAGCATTCTGGTGCTATTTGATGTGTAGACTTTTTTTCTCATACTTTTCGAAATTTTGTTTGTTTTTTTTTAAGTGCAAGTGTACCATCCAGAATATTGTTAATTTTGAGTTTATTTTGTTAATTTTGAGTTTATAGGTTATCAACCTCAACTCCTATTCTTTCTATAAAAATAACAATAATAAAAATTTCGAAAAATTACGTAATCCTAATTTTAAGATTTCACATATGTCCAGTTCTCCAGAAATGTCTGATAGGCACTCCAACTTGGGACACCCTGTATGTGTATATTATACAATTTCAATTCTCATATCCAACCTAAGGGGGGGAGGCATTATGAATTTTTGCCCCGGTCAGAAAAAATCGTAGATCCGGGCGTGGTTGATAACGTTGGAATTCACAATCCTGGTGATGGGATATGGAAAAAGTTTCCTATATCGTTCACTCAATCACCGAGGGGGAATCTTTTCTGAAGGTCGCTCTAGATGTCGCTCACTTTCATTCATTTCGACATAGTGCGCGACAGATATCCACATCTTGTCGAAAAGATTTTCCATCCAGCGTCAACTTTGGGATATTCCACCCTGATGAGTCCTATCCTAATAGAACGAAACTGCAGTTGGTGCGATTCTCTGTTGACGTTGGACCATTCGGTCTGGTAGGGTGAGCACTGAGCAGTATAGGAGACATACCTAGTTCGTATTCACATTTCATTTATCAATTTAATAGTGGCAAGTGGTTTGCGTCTTATTCAGTTTCATACAGAAGGATATGTCGAAGGGTCGATTCTGGTGACTACTATCTGATATATGCTATGATGTCAAGAACCACTTCTCGAAGTTATGCTCTATCGGACGAAAACATTGTTCTGGTTCACTCGAGAACGACACATTTACTATTGAAGGAGATGTAATACAGAAAATTGAGGGCAATGAATCTTTTTTTAAAATCTGGATAAAAATAAGTGAAGTCGAATACTGAAAAGTGACATATTCTTTGGGATAATTTGAATGTCTCAATTCACTCGAACGTAACCTCTTGCGGCAATAAACTGAACAATATAAACAAAATAATGAGTAAAGGACGGATTTACAAGTTAGAAAGTTCACATTATCAATGTTTCACCCAGTATATTAGTATTTTCAACTGAACAATAGATTCTCTGCCTCAACTCCTGAATCAACATTCCGTGCCTAAAAGAACCGAGCAAATCTCCTTGTTGTAGTTATAACTTTCTTGCTGAGCATTAGAAAGTTCTGAGTCATCTGAATGAACATTCGTTTGTGCTTGGATAATCCTCCAGACGTTCCTGAGACCTTTTCCTCGAAAAATATATAGTGGATAATCTGCGCGACAGCTGTTCTGATAATGAAAGTAATTAAGCGACACTGACGCTTTTAATTACGCGTATTTCAGCATCGTTATTAAATCTTTATGCGAGAATCCTTGTACATTGGCGCGAATTCAGTGCAGGTATTCACTTCGTCAAAGCTTTAGTATCGAGGATACGCAGGAATCAAAGTAAGACCTGAATAAATCTAATTAACAGATTCTTTGTATCAGTGGAGGCCGAGGGAGGAAATGGAGTCTTTTGCGAGTTGAATGAGATTCGTTAATGAAAATGACGGGGAATTCGAATTTACTGCTTAATCGGACCATCAACAAATAGCGCCTTTCTAATTCACAACACTTAAATTAATTACTCAATGTGACGGAGAATTGTTCGAAGGCTTCAAAGAGGGACTTTCTGTTTTAAAGAACCCTTCAACTGGAGGGACTGGACACGACATCATTAGAAGCAGATTTGTGTGTCAAGGCTATCGACAGGGCAGGATATATAATAGATGGGAATCTCGTAAATTTTTATTGAACCATATATCTAATAATAAAATGATGACAATCAATCTATGAAAATTGCAGCTCGGCTTTAGTAAGAATACAGATCTGCGCAAGTGCAGAAATATCAAGAAGAACAAAACTTATTAATTCGAACTCACTCTTGTCACAACCAGGGTTTTTTTTTCATGAAAACAAAATGATTCGTTCATAATTCATAAAGTCTGATTTAATGTATGAAAGAAATTCTATAACGGATGGGAAAGCAATGAAAGAAAAAAACAGACGATAAAAAAATTACATGAGAGATTTTAATGACGGAGAAAATAGAGCTGTTTTTATTGAATGAAAAAATTCAAAGTAGGTAGATAAAATTCGGAAGGGTTTTCTAATAGGAAGTGCTATTTTGACTTTCAAAGAAATAGTATATTATTTTATAAGGAGGAGAAGTGTCACCTTTCATGGCGAGTATTATTTTGCTTGCCGAACGTAGTGAGGCGGGTAATTGAAAGCGAGCCATGAAAAGTCACTTCTCCTTCGAATGAAATATGTTATTTTATTTTCAAACATCTTGAAATTCCTGGAAATCTGAATAATATTGACATTTACGATCGTTATAATTGAGTGAAAAATGTAACATTTGTAATTTGTATAGTTACGGTTGTCTTGCAAAATTAGTCCCTTGCATAACAACACTTTTCCTGCCGCCGCCGCCGGAGGGAAAAGTGAGCCATAGCAACTATTTCTCCGCCTAGGCGGAGAAATAGAACTTCTCTGTGATCCTGTCAGTCTAGAAATGACGTTGTTATCGAACGTTTGGAAATAAAATGCATTTTTTTTAATAAATGATCAGATATAATCATTTCATTATAAGGAGAAAGGTATACCCTTAATAATAGAAAATAACATCAGCCAAATGACCACCACGACTACAGGACCATATATCCTTTTCATAACGTTTTCCATAACCAAATCGCAAAGGGACTGCCCTATGTCCTCGATAGCCTCACGAATTCCATCTTTGATGTCTTGAATCGACGCTGGACTATTGGCGTAGACCTTCTCTTTCACATTGCCCCAAAGGAAGAAGTCGCAAGGTTTTAAATCACAAGATCTCGGTGGCCAATTATGATCACCTCTTCGAGAAATGACACGGTCGGGAAACTTGTCCTGTAAAAGATCAATGGTTTCGTTGCGGCACGTAGCGCCGTTTTGTTGAAAGTGAACGTTGTCCTTGTCCAGATCAATACCATCCAATTCCGACCATAAAAATTCATCTCTCGATAACTGTAACTGTTGCTCCAGCCTCATTCTCGAAAAAGTAAGGTCCAATGACCCAATGAACCATAAACCGCACCAAACAGTCACACGTTGAGGATAGAGATACAACAATAACTCTTGGGTTTTCCGATCCTTAAATGCGACAATTCTGCTTGTTGACGAAGCCACCGAGGTGGAAATTGGCACTCGATGGATTTCCGGATCATTTTCATGAATTTCAAGGACCCAATCAGCAAAGAGACGACGTTGTTGATGATCTGCCAGATTATACACTGAACTTTATGAACCTCAAGACCCAAATCTATTAACTGAACTCTATATGCCTCAAGACCCACATCTTTATGCAAAATACGGTGTGATGACGTTTGTAGAATGCCAAATTACATCAAAGTACGACGAGGCATGGTTAAACCTGGGTTTTCTTCAACACTCTCAGCTACAGCAGCAATATTCTCGCCGGTTCTTGAGCGATGTGCACGTGTCTTATTCTTCACTGTTGTCCCAACATTTTGAATTTCTTCACCGATTTCTGTATTGCATTTTGACAAGGTGCTTCACGACGACCCAAAACCGTCTCTGTCAAATTTTCATCATTTTTATACTGAATTTTGATCATTTCAATGCGTTTTTGGAGCGTAAATCGTTTCAATTTTCATCAATGGCGTAGTTTCTACTTGTCAAATGACTCAAATGTCAAAAAATGACATCTTCAAAAGTGACATCTACTGAAATATCGGCCTATTCAAAATAACACATCTTTCTGGAAAACCCTTTACCACGGTGATGAAACGCTAGTAGGTACTGTACTTAAATTGGAAACACCAATTTGTGGTCACACACCTAGAAAATGGCCGCCGATGCAGCTAGCGTCTGACCAATTTCGTTCGAAATCTGTCATCGGCGAAATCCGCTAAATTAAAATAACCTCAAACAAAATGAAATAATGCAAACATGAAAATTTGGTGAAAGCGAAGATGAATAATTGTATGTGGATTTTGTTGTTTTTCAGATAGAGTATTTTACCGGGTCCTGCAATAGTGCGTTATTGCGTTAAGCTTCTATAGCTGCTAAACCAGACGTTCTAGGAATTTAGTTGAAAAGCATTCCCTTTGTACTTGCAATTCTGCATTTCAGGAAATTATTTTATGATATACAGGGTGTTCCCAAATAAAATTATTCAACAAATTAGTGATTTTCGAATGAAACACCCCTTATATTTTTGCATATTTTCAATGATCTTCAATACCTCTGTCATGATGCAAAATATTAGGGATATTTTTCCAACAGTACGGATCTTATCAAGAAAAAACTGCAAAATTTCGACGAAACATGAATTTGATCAGGATTTCTTTCAACTCAAGAATTTGCCTCGTCATCGTTCCTCAATGATCAACCTCTCTTACACAGGGTGTACGTTATCAATGTCCAAATATGAAGAATTTCAAATTGTTCTTTCTCGATTTTTTCAGATGTAACACCCTGTATTTTTCTTCATGATGATGTAGAAAAATTGTGTCAATGATCCAAGATATGTTCAAAGTATCGTCCGCCTTCTCGGGAGCACAAAGCGATCCAATCGTTGAATGTCCCACCAACCCTCGTCAGCATGTCTAGAGTAATGCTTCGGAAAGCAGTCACAATCCTCTCTCGCATATTGGAAGCTGTTGTTGGAGCTTCATCATGCACGATTCCCTTTATGTATCCCCATACAAAAAAATCTATTTTGGTGAGATCCGGTGATCTAGCAGGCCATCTTGTCGGTCCGCCGCTACCAATCCATCTATTTGGAGACTGTTGGTCCAGTGAATCCCTCACAAGTCACAGGACGAGAATAATGAGCGGGTGCTCCATCATGCTGAACAGGGGCGGATTAACCATGTGGGAGGCCCCTAGGCAGTGCAATTTTCGGGGCCCCTTTTCAATTCAATTTTTCCCGTGAACGGGGCACACGAGGTACGCGGGGCCCCTAGCTGATGCGGGGGCCCTAGGCAGTCGCCTCATCTGCCTAATGGCTAATCCGCTCCTGATGCTGAAACCATATTTCATTCCGTATTTCCGCAGGTAACACGGCTAACATTCCGGGAAGCATTTTTCCGTTCCCTATACAGTCAGCGTGACAGGTCGCTCTCACCGTATAGGAAACGGAATGCATAATGGAACACTCCGTTTCCTGGCAGATATGCGCGATGTGCTCACTGCCCTGTTAGTCTTCTGGGTGCCGATGGGACAAATTGCAAATTATTAATAAAGTTTTCATACTTTCTGTATAGCTTTATCAGGTAGAGTCTACCACATTTTTTCTCTGTGAACATTTTTGTAGTCGCAGTTTTTTTTCAGCAAACCTCTCGTAAGTCGACCATATTTTCATTTTTCTTGAATCAAACATACTCTTTTTTGTAAAATGCAATCATAAAAACAATGAAAGAAATGAGCAAAGATGATTGTCTACCAACATAAACATGACTGATTTTTTCAAAGTATTAATACCCTCCCGAATTTTTCAGAATCGGTTGATAACCATATGAAGTATGAAAATGCAATTGGGCGAAAAAAAATGACAAATGAAAAACGAAGATTTTTTAGGATATAAAATTATGAATAATGTCTTTTTTTTCTTATTCTCTCCCCAACTCGAAAATACGTCGCGTTCATTCAAAAATTAAAGAATTCACTGCTCTAATTTGGTTATGAATAGACTATATGAATTCATCGGATATAACTTTGCTCATGTTACAAAAATAAACATTTGATTTTTTGAGGAGTATTTAAGTGCTGAATACCATCATCCAGCTGTCCGACGAATAAAGTTCGGCAATTTTAGTTGTTGCCGATATAATATTCCCAGTAATGATGGAGTTTTTTTTGTGCAAACATTTAAAAAATATCCGTGTCTTTAAAACGAGAAAGGAGGAAGTGACATCCTCAAACTGTGCAAAATATTCTTGGCATCAAGAGAACATCATAATCACAAATATAAAGATGTCATTCTACCTGACGATTGGTGTGATACTTTTACTGAATACCATTCGTCTTGTTACAATGAATTCAATGTGAGGAAGAAGTATTTTCATTGTTTTTTTTTAATCGATTTGAATGAAAATTTCAGTAAACAATTTGAATCAAAATCAATAGTTCCATATCAATAATAATCGAAAAAAATTTCTGAAACCAAACCATTATAGACTAAGGATTTGCCGCAGTTTATATGGTGGACAGTTGTTTTTTCTATAGAACGAATCTCTCTAAAATATAAACTCATTTTTGTCCGATAAATATGAGTGAATTTAAAAACTCAAAAAATCGTCGATTTTCATCTGTCTGTTCTTTCATTTGTCGGAAAATTGCATTTTCATATTTCGTATGGTTATGTAAACCGATTCTGAAAAAATCAGGAGTGTATTGATAATCAAAAAAATGTGATTTTCAGTCATGTTTATATTCGTAGACAATCATGTTTTCTCATCTTTCCCAGATTGTTTTTATGGTTGCATTTTACAAAAAAAAGAGTACGTATGATTAAAAAAAACGAAAATATGGAAAAAAATCCGCGGCTACAAAAATGTTCACAGAGGAAAAATGTGGTAGACCCTACCTAATTAAGCCATACAGAAAGTATGAAAACTTTATTAATGATTTGCAATTTGTCCCATTGGCACCCAGAAGACTAACAGGACAGTGAGCACATCGCGCATATCTGCTAGGAAACGGAGTGTTCCATTGTGCATTCCGTTTTCTATACGGTGAGAGCGACCTGTCGCGCTGACTGTATAGGGAACGGAAAAATGCTTCCGGCAAGAATGTTCTGAATGAAAGTTAAATATGCAGCTCCATCTAAATTTCCTTCGAAAACATGGAGGCCTATCACATGATTGCCGATTACTGCTCCCCAGACATTTAATGACCACCTGTGTTGATTGTCTATTTCCCTTATAATTCTTGGATTTTCCACAGAGTAATAATGAGAATTGTGCCTATTGACGGCTCCGGAATTGTGGAAGGTTGCTTCATCACTGAATAAAACAAATTCAAAAAATGCAGGGCTCTGTTCAATTTGAAAAATTGCCCAGTTACAGAAATTCAGACGGATCTGAATGTGGTAGGCTTCTGGAAATCGGTAGAGGCTTTCACTGAACTACTGTTCCGTAAAAATTTTGCAGTTATTTCTGAATAAGATCCGTACCGTTGCAAAAATATCCCTAATATTTGGCGTCATGATAGAGGTATTGAAGAGCATTCAAAATATGCGAAAATATATGGGGTGTTTCATTTAAAAAATCACTCATTTGTTCAATAACTTTATTTGGAAATTAATCATTAGAATAGTATATTCTGTAACAAGGGCAGAATGAAAATCCGATACGAGTGAATCATTCCGAGGGCGAGCCGGAGGCGAGCCTGAGGAATCACGAGTATCGGATTTTCATTCTAACCGAGTAACAGACTATACTTTCTCCACGAATGTTGAAATAAAAGAAAAAAGAATACTAAGATGAATTATGACTTTTCGAAAACCGCAATAAATATGACAATCAGAGCTGCAGACACATAGATTTATTCTCTATGTTTTCAAAAGTGTTACGGAATGAATATTCTCACACACTGTGCGAGAATGAAATTCAGTCGAAATGCTTAAAAAACAAGGAATATACTCAAGCTCGAGTTGGTTATTGGTGGTAATCTATAAAGGGCGAAAACCAAGGACCAAACTGAACAACAACCGCGGTCATAACTGGTTATTTACTTGAAATCGATAATTGTTGTAGAATGAATATTACATATCAAGTGATAGAATACTGACATTCTATGGTCAAATTCGATGTTGGAAGAGCTGTATTCTGTGGCAGTCGTGGAGAAAATAATTTCTTGAGATGCAGAATTGAAATCACAAAGGAAATGCTTCTCAACTAAATTTCCTAAACGTCTGGTTTGGCAGCTATGAAAGCCAAACGCAGTATTGCAGGACCCTGTATATGTTATTCAATTCTTTATTGAGGTATCATGTACAGAATTGTATTGTATACATGGGCGCCCGCAGAAATTTTTCTCAGGGGGGGCCAAAATTTTTCTCAGGGAGGGCAAAATAAAAATTATTGTAATATTGAGGGTGTTGTGCTGAAAAACGATAAGACCATCGAAATCTCAGGGGGGGCCATTTTTTTTTGTAGTATATCAACCCGGGTCATTTCATTTACTAATTCGATTACGATGCGCTTATTAGTTTTTCCAAGAAATTTTTGGTTCGGGACATTTTCGACTTCGAGTGGAAAATTGGCGAAAAATTGGTCAACTTCGGAGTGGCGTAACTTCTAAAAAAATTGGAATTGAGAGGAGCTGATTTTTTGGTTATACTTTGGTTCTTTGAAAATAAAATGGTGCATTTTTTTATACCTGAGACCAAGGGTTTGGATTTTCTGATTTTTTTCGCGAAGGTCGAATTTTTCCGATTTTCCATCAACCATATTTGAAAAAATATTAGTCTCAGAGAAAATCTGTTTGTATTTTCTTAATCTACGGCATCGAATTAATAGATGGTGAAAATTTCGTATCGCTAGGCGAGATTCGAATTCTTGCGAAAAATTTCGATTTTTCGGCTATGATCGACTTCAAACTTACACCATTTACTAATTCGAGGACGAAGATTAAGGAAATCCAATCAGATCTTCCGTGAGGAAAACAGTTTTTGATTTACGAACGATGAATTATCGGAAAATTTGGACCTTCGCGAAAAAATCACCATTTTATTCTCAAAGAACCTAAGTATAACCAAAAACATCAGCTCCTCTCAATTCCAATTTTTTTAGAAGTCACGTCACTCCAAAGTCGCCCAATTTTTCGCCAACTTTCAACTCAAGGTCGAATATTTCCCGAACCAAAAATTTCTCGGAAAAACTAATTCCAATTTTTTTAGAAGCTACGTCACTCCAAAGTCGACCAATTATTCGCCAATTTTCCACTACAGGTCGAATATTTCCCGAACCAAGAATTTCTCGGAAAAACTAATTAGCGCATCGTAATTTACGACCTGAAATTAGCAAATGAAATGACCCGGGTTGATATACTACAAAAAAAAATTTTTATCGGACTTGGAAAAATTTCGATCTCGACTCCAATTTTTCCGATTTTCCATCAACCATATCTCAAAAACAATTAGTCTCAGATGAAATCTGTTTGGATTTTCTCAATCTACTGCATCGAATTAATAAATGTTGAATTTCATATTGACAGGCGAGATTCAAATTTTTGCGAAAAATCCTATAAAAAGAGGTATGGAAAAATTTCGATTTTTCTGAAAAATCTTTTTCGCTCCGATCGACTTCAAACTTACACCATTCACTAATTCGAGGACGTAGATTAAGAAAATCCAATCAGATATTCCGTGAGGAGAACAGTTTTTGATTTACGAACGATAAAATATAGGAAAATTTGGACCTTCGCGGAAAAAATTTGAAAATCTAAACTGTTGGACTCAGATAGATGAAAATTGTTTTTTTATTCACAAAGGATCAATATATACATGCAAAAAAATCAGCATCTGTATAAATCAATTTTTACGGGAAATACGGCAGTCCAAAAATGACCTATTATTCGCGATTTTTCGACTTGAGGTCGATTATTTCCCAAAGTACGCGCCAAAGGAGAATTCTAATTACAGATTCGTAATCTACGTGTCCGAATTAGTACATAAAAAGACCCGGGTCGATATACTTCGGAAAAAAAAATTCGAACAAAATGGCAGAGTCCGATAAAAAAAAAATTTGTAGTATATCGACCGGGGTCATTTCGTTTACTAATTCGAGGTCGTAGATTACGATGCGCTAATTAGTTTTTCCGAGAAATGTTCGGGAAATGTTCGACCTTGAGTGGAAAATTGGAGAATAATTGGTCGACTTTGGAGTGACGTAACTTCTGAAAGTTATCCACTCATGTTCGCGGACTCGCGGTATCGGCCGAGGTTCTTGCCATGAGTGTGGAGCGGGCTTTACTCTGATCATGGCGGAAGAATGCGAAAATTCTGACCAAGGAGACCAACTGATTCAAGCGTAGTTTCAAGGAGATGTTGTTCTTAAAAAAACACCCTAATTCTTCAGATCGGATATTGGCTCTCTCAACATTCCCTATCCGAATTTGATGAAAGAAATGAGGTGAATAGTTTCTCCTCGAATGCACACATTCTAACCGCGTATGGATGTTTTCTATGTTATTCTATTCGTATTGATGGACCCATACCTACCTGTACGTCGCAATAATTTGGGACCCGGAGATGAATCAACTTTGTTTGAATTATTTAACGAGTTTTTTCAGATGATTCTTAATTTGTTATTCATAAGGTGAGTTGGTGAATTTCACTTTCGAATATTTTTTTATCATTGTTGTTTTCTCTGTGATTTCAATGTTTTAGTTGGTAAATGATTCTCATTGTTTTGTTACTCTGGTGTTTCTTGAATTTTGGTTACCTAATTGTTCTTATGTAGGTATATTGTTCATACCATTGTTTGAATTTCAGCCAGAAGAAAGGAAGAATTTTTTCTCAAAACGTTGCTGTGTGAATAGATTGTGAATAAACTTTTCCTTAGGACTGAAAGCCGTGTTCTTCGTCTAGATGTAGTTTCTGAAATCACCACTCAGAACTAGCATATAATTTAATATGCATTTGAAATGACAGTTTTTTAATTTCCAGAAATAACTGGTGAGCCTTGCCTTCTCACCTTCTACTTGTGTGATATTTGCTCTGCATTTTAATCTTGAATGAATACAAATATATTGAGTTGGTGAATTTCACCTTCGAATATTTTTTTATCATTGTTGTTTTCTCTGTGATTTCAATGTTTTAGTTGGTAAATGATTCTCATTGTTTTGTTACTCTGCTGTTTCTTGACTTTTGATTACCTAATTGTTCGTATGTAGGTATATTGTTCATACCATTGTTTGAATTTCAGCCAGAAGAAAGGAAGAATTTTTTCTCAAAACGTTGCTGTGTGAATAGATTGTGAATAAACTGTTCCTTAGGACTGAAAGCCGTGTTCTTCGTCTAGATGTAGTTTCTGAAATCACCACTCAGAACTAGCATATAATTTAATATGCATTTGAAATGACAGTTTTTTAATTTCCAGAAATAACTGGTGAGCCTTGCCTTCTCACCTTCTACTTGTGTGATATTTGCTCTGCATTTTAATCTTGAATGAATACAAATATATTGAGTTGGTGAATTTCACCTTCGAATATTTTTTTATCATTGTTGTTTTCTCTGTGATTTCAATGTTTTAGTTGGTAAATGATTCTCATTGTTTTGTCACTCTGCTGTTTCTTGAATTTTGGTTACCTAATTGTTTTTATGTAGGTATATTGTTCATACCATTGTTTGAATTTCAGCCAGAAGAAAGGAAGAATTTTTTCTCAAAACGTTGCTGTGTGAATAGATTGTGAATAAACTTTTCCTTAGGACTGAAAGCCGTGTTCTTCGTCTAGATGTAGTTTCTGAAATCACCACTCAGAACTAGCATATAATTTAATATGCATTTGAAATGACAGTTTTTTAATTTCCAGAAATAACTGGTGAGCCTTGCCTTCTCACCTTCTACTTGTGTGATATTTGCTCTGCATTTTAATCTTGAATGAATACAAATATCGTGAGTTGGTGAATTTCACCTTCGAATAATTTTTTATCATTGTTGTTTTCTCTGTGATTTCAATGTTTTAGTTGGTAAATGATTCTCATTGTTTTGTTACTCTGCTGTTTCTTGAATTTTGGTTACCTAATTGTTTTTATGTAGGTATATTGTTCATACCATTGTTTGAATTTCAGCCAGAAGAAAGGAAGAATTTTTTCTCAAAACGTTGCTGTGTGAATAGATTGTGAATAAACTTTTCCTTAGGACTGAAAGCCGTGTTCTTCGTCTAGATGTAGTTTCTGAAATCACCACTCAGAACTAGCATATAATTTAATATGCATTTGAAATGACAGTTTTTTAATTTCCAGAAATAACTGGTGAGCCTTGCCTTCTCACCTTCTACTTGTGTGATATTTGCTCTGCATTTTAATCTTGAATGAATACAAATATATTGAGTTGGTGAATTTCACCTTCGAATATTTTTTTATCATTGTTGTTTTCTCTGTGATTTCAATGTTTTAGTTGGTAAATGATTCTCATTGTTTTGTTACTCTGCTGTTTCTTGACTTTTGATTACCTAATTGTTCGTATGTAGGTATATTGTTCATACCATTGTTTGAATTTCAGCCAGAAGAAAGGAAGAATTTTTTCTCAAAACGTTGCTGTGTGAATAGATTGTGAATAAACTGTTCCTTAGGACTGAAAGCCGTGTTCTTCGTCTAGATGTAGTTTCTGAAATCACCACTCAGAACTAGCATATAATTTAATATGCATTTGAAATGACAGTTTTTTAATTTCCAGAAATAACTGGTGAGCCTTGCCTTCTCACCTTCTACTTGTGTGATATTTGCTCTGCATTTTAATCTTGAATGAATACAAATATATTGAGTTGGTGAATTTCACCTTCGAATATTTTTTTATCATTGTTGTTTTCTCTGTGATTTCAATGTTTTAGTTGGTAAATGATTCTCATTGTTTTGTCACTCTGCTGTTTCTTGAATTTTGGTTACCTAATTGTTTTTATGTAGGTATATTGTTCATACCATTGTTTGAATTTCAGCCAGAAGAAAGGAAGAATTTTTTCTCAAAACGTTGCTGTGTGAATAGATTGTGAATAAACTTTTCCTTAGGACTGAAAGCCGTGTTCTTCGTCTAGATGTAGTTTCTGAAATCACCACTCAGAACTAGCATATAATTTAATATGCATTTGAAATGACAGTTTTTTAATTTCCAGAAATAACTGGTGAGCCTTGCCTTCTCACCTTCTACTTGTGTGATATTTGCTCTGCATTTTAATCTTGAATGAATACAAATATATTGAGTTGGTGAATTTCACCTTCGAATATTTTTTTATCATTGTTGTTTTCTCTGTGATTTCAATGTTTTAGTTGGTAAATGATTCTCATTGTTTTGTCACTCTGCTGTTTCTTGAATTTTGGTTACCTAATTGTTTTTATGTAGGTATATTGTTCATACCATTGTTTGAATTTCAGCCAGAAGAAAGGAAGAATTTTTTCTCAAAACGTTGCTGTGTGAATAGATTGTGAATAAACTTTTCCTTAGGACTGAAAGCCGTGTTCTTCGTCTAGATGTAGTTTCTGAAATCACCACTCAGAACTAGCATATAATTTAATATGCATTTGAAATGACAGTTTTTTAATTTCCAGAAATAACTGGTGAGCCTTGCCTTCTCACCTTCTACTTGTGTGATATTTGCTCTGCATTTTAATCTTGAATGAATACAAATATATTGAGTTGGTGAATTTCACCTTCGAATATTTTTTTATCATTGTTGTTTTCTCTGTGATTTCAATGTTTTAGTTGGTAAATGATTCTCATTGTTTTGTCACTCTGCTGTTTCTTGAATTTTGGTTACCTAATTGTTTTTATGTAGGTATATTGTTCATACCATTGTTTGAATTTCAGCCAGAAGAAAGGAAGAATTTTTTCTCAAAACGTTGCTGTGTGAATAGATTGTGAATAAACTGTTCCTTAGGACTGAAAGCCGTATTCTTCGTCTAGATGTAGTTTCTGAAATCACCACTCAGAACTAGCATATAATTTAATATGCATTTGAAATGACAGTTTTTTAATTTCCAGAAATAACTGGTGAGCCTTGCCTTCTCACCTTCTACTTGTGTGATATTTGCTCTGCATTTTAATCTTGAATGAATACAAATATATTGAGTTGGTGAATTTCACTTTCGAATAATTTTTTATCATTGTTGTTTTCTCTGTGATTTCAATGTTTTAGTTGGTAAATGATTCTCATTGTTTTGTTACTCTGCTGTTTCTTGACTTTTGATTACCTAATTGTTCTTATGTAGGTATATTGTTCATACCATTGTTTGAATTTCAGCCAGAAGAAAGGAAGAATTTTTTCTCAAAACGTTGCTGTGTGAATAGATTGTGAATAAACTGTTTCTTAGGACTGAAAGCCGTGTTCTTCGTCTAGATGTAGTTTCTGAACTCACCACTCAGAACTAGCATATAATTTAATATGCATTTGAAATGACAGTTTTTTAATTTTCAGAAATAACTGGTGAGCCTTGCCTTCTCACCTTCTACTTGTGTGATATTTGCTCTGCATTTTAATCTTTAATGAATACAAATATCGTGAGTTGGTGAATTTCACTTTCGAATATTTTTTTATCATTGTTGTTTTCTCTGTGATTTCAATGTTTTAGTTGGTAAATGATTCTCATTGTTTTGTTACTTTGCTGTTTCTTGAATTTTGGTTACCTAATTGTTTTTATGTAGTTATATTGTTCATACCATTGTTTGAATTTCAGCCAGAAGAAAGGAAGAATTTTTTCTCAAAACGTTGCTGTGTGAATAAACTGTTCCTTAGGACTGAAAGCCGTGTTCTTCGTCTAGATGTTGTTTCTGAAATCACCACTCGGATCGGAACTAGCATATAATTTAATATGCATTTTAAATGACAGTTTTTCAATTTCCAGAAATGACTGGTGAGCCTTGTCTTCTCACCTTCTACTTGTGTAATATTTGCTCTGCATTTTAATCTTGAATGAATACAAATAAAAAAGGTAGAAAATTGAAACTGTCCAAAACTGTTTGTCTGAACCTAAACGTTTGATCTGGACCTCCGGTTGGGTAGTTAAGCCAAGACTGACGATCCGGAAATCGAGTTCGCCGGTAGATGAGTAGACCGGGATATCTCTGAAGATGCTCATCGCAGTGGTGGGCGAAACGTTAGTTGAATTCCTTATAAAATCATTACCAGAAAGCTCGACATTTTCAATTTTATGGTCGAATCCAGCCATGAAAACCATTATCTTTCTGAAATTTTTGGGTCATAACAAATCAACGTGGGAGCGTGAATTTTATTTACCTTACTAATTGTCGAACTATACTTAACACAAATGACAACCATAACATTTTAAGAACATATCGTTTCAATTTGTAAATCACATTCTACATAATAGTCGCTTGTCGTTTGTTCGATTTTTTCGAATAGCCTATATAAATCAAAGAAATTTTCTACGATCATAAAAAAAATCCTTTCATATGTCATTTCATAGAAATACCATTCACATTTTCTTTGTTCAGCGTTCTTCTGGATACACGTTCCAACAAAAAGAAAAATCACAATTCCTCCCGTTGCTTTTACCACAATCCGAAGGGAAAAACTAATAAAAATAGAATCGTCGTGGAAATATGTCCCGAATAAAACACACAAAAGTTCTAAATCGACTGGGAATTTTTTCCCGAAGCCAAAAACTCCTTTATATCGAATTCCCATTTGGTCGTATCATTTTCTCGTTCAACTTTGAACAGCAATTCCAGTCCCAGTGGGGGTTCATTTTCGATTCTCGGGCGCATTCATCGACGCTGTTTAAACTTTCGAAATGTCAGTTCCTTCTTCAATCCCGATTGTCTGATGCGCTAGCGAAATAATATGTTTGTTTCCCCAAAATATTCGCACGGAAGCTACTCATATAATAAATAAGTATAATGCATATTAGATGCTTTTGTACTGTGTGGGTGGGTGATTGATATATCCGTCGTTGGTGATAGTGAAGGCCGTATTTGTCATGTCGTATCACTGTTGCCATCTCGAAAACGGTTAATGATACTCAGTTGGTTCAATTAAACAGAAGTTGCATATTTCGATGAAGATGAAACAATTATTTCCTAATCGGTAATATCACAAACCGTTTATAATATACAGGGTGAGTATTTGACTTGTACATATATTTTAACTGTAGATTAGTGAGGCCAAAAGAAACCTTTTTTTCATTTTCCATTTTTTCGAATTCAGCTCTGTTGAAAAGATATAGCCATTTGAAAAAAAATTGGGCTAATTACGACCTGAAATTTTACTGTGGAATTGTCTCAAAATTCATATTCCTCGATTGAAATTGAGTTCATACATTTAGTTTAGGGACTACTCAAGTACTAACCTTATTGGAATAAAAATGTTGCAAACACGATAATTTCAACAAAACCCAGTTAATTTCATCCGGCATCCGGTTCCATGTGGCTTTTAGGCTTTTCATTGAGGTAAAGGATTTTTTACGAAATATAGAATAAATATCAATGAATTCTGCCGTTTCCATCATAAACCGACTTTGCTGCGGAATTTCACCACGCATGCGTATAGCGAAAACCGACGAATTGGTTATCTCAATTACCCAGTGCCAACAAACTGTAAACATTATGTGAAGTTCTGAATACATTCAGTGAATGATTGTTAATGTGATTATTATGAATTAATATAATTTTTACCGTGTCGAGTTTATAAAATTCCAAGAGGATATTGTTCAGAAAGAAACATGGACACAGATTAACAGATACCATATTATTTTTCATTAATTTCAATTTAATAAGTAGTTTGTAGCGAGATTCATCATTCATATCCGAATTTTGAATTTCATCGACATTTAACTTCAATTTGCACCGGTAACTATGAATTTTCAATAGAAACTGATGCGTATTAAATGCTCCTTGGTGTTCAATTTCATCTCCCACATTTGTGGGATTTTATTATCAAAATATCTCTACATCAACGTTTCCCATCGTTTTAATTTAAGTCTCGACAAAGTTGATAAATATTCAATATTGTGACAACATTGTGAACTTGTTTAGAGACCAGAGAAGGAAAAATATTCGATGATATTTAATTCAGAGACGCTTTCAGATCATTCTTGAAATGAATGCGTTTTTCGTCAAATTTTTCCGGGTAAAATTGGAAACAACTCGAAAACGACGCGTTTTATTGCAAAAACATAGAAATACTTTCAGTTTCTTTAATGATTGATTCTTTCGAGAATTCGAACCGTTTATCTTTTTAAATTGGTTTTATGGTGTTTTAGCGTGTATTGATGAGTCGACTACCCTGTAACTTTTATACTAGGAGAGATATTGTATAGGTTTCGATTGAGGAATATGCACAATGCATAGAGTAACCAATCAACCAAAACTCAGTTCATTTGAAATAGCGTTCGCGAAGATATGAACAGAAGAGTGTTTTTTTCATATATTTTCGACACCCTGTATCTTTCAAACGAAACTGAATTTTGAAAAATGGAATAGGAAGAAAGTGTTTCGTTTGATGAGAGGAATCTACAGTTAAAATATATGTACAAGTCAAAGACTCACCCTGTATACAGGGTAAACCGAAACAGCATTTTGTACATGGAAATTTTGGAAAGATTTATTCAAGTCTTGGACAAAGTTGAATGTTCTGCTGGAATGAGGCTATTATTCATTTGAGTGATTTACCAAATTCGACTTCGTCTCGTCTGGTAAACCTCATCCGCATGAATAATAGTCCTCATAATATTCACATTGAATAATGTAGGTACAGGGTGCGGCTACTAGTTCTCCCACATTCGAAGGAGCTGTTACAAAAATATGAAGAAAGATATTGAAAAAGTTCTTTTTTATTTTTATTTATTATCGCTATGCTGAAAGAGTAATGGAAAACTTCCGCGAAAGCCTCCACATGTGTGTCGCTCGCCGAAGCCGTCATATGGATGGTATTATTTTCAAGACATCAATGGAGAAAACCTTGATTATGTATACTCCATTCACTATTTAATCACATAGGAGGTCATGGTTTCGTTTTCAGGAGTTGTTGCACCTCATGAAAAGTCTGTGCGCGTACAGAAAATATCGTTAATGACAAAACGACGTTGCCAGTTTCTTTGTTTACATCAAAGTAAAAGTATCAAAGATATTCCACATTTTGTTAGTTCGGATCGAACGGCGATTTTGGGACGGAATATCGATAGGAAATCGCCTATTTTTCCGTTCTCCGTCGTTCAGAAGAAGTTTCCCGTCGATATGAGAAATTTCGTGCAAGTGTAATTTTTTCCTTTCACGACTTTTGGCGTGAGTACGAACAGCAAATTTAATTAAATTGGACCAAAAATTGATTTATAAGCATGAATGAAGCGAAAGTAAGTACTAATCGACCTTTTTACACTTAATAACGAAGTTTTTTTTAGGCATCTGGCCGTTTAGAAAGATTTTAAACGAAATTCCGGTCCCTCAGAAGTTTGGTTAGTTTCGGTATCGTTTTTGGTGCTCAAAATTTATTTGGAATGTGTGAATGGAGAAAAAAGGCTTCCTTATACGATCTTCTAACGAAAGCGACCGGAAAATCTGGTTCAGGTAGGATTTTCGAGGAAATATGAGGAAAGAACTTGCAGAATGAAATTGCACGATTTTCGTAAGTAAACGGGTTCTGGATGGCCATCATTGGGGCCGCGTGAAGTTAGCGAAAAGTTGGTGGAACAAATTCTGAAACCAAGCTCAATATTTAGTACTGAATTTGTTCTAATTTGTTCTGTATGAATCATCCCCAGCACCCTTATGGTTTTCGAGTTATTCGCATGTCTTTGATTTGGTGCTGACTTCACGCTCAGCACCAACATGTTCGAATTTGGAAAAAATTTTCATGCCAATAATTAGTCCCGAATTTGTTCCAATTTGTTCTGAAGAAAATTCTCCGATATCATTTTTCGTTAACGAGTTATTCACATTCGTAACATTCGGTAGTGACGTCACACCCAGCTCCAAAGCTTTTTGTTCTCCAAGAAATTCGAAGAAATTTTGATGCAAATATTTAGTACCCAATTTGTTCCAATCAGTAAAAGTTGTTTTGTTGAAATACCATTGTTGGTTTTCGAGTTATGAACAATTGTTTTGAGCGAGGGACGCGAGCGTGAAGTTAGCGATAAAGTTTTAAATTTTCACTTTTTTTTTTCAACATATATTAGTACTCAATTTGTTCTAAAAAGAACGAATCAATTTCATTATTAGTTTTCCAGATATTAAGACTTTACGATTTGATGACGTCACAGTAGGTGTAGCTCTGAATCTCCATTCGCGACCATTCCACTGTCGGCAGTTTTGGCTCATACAAAGCTATCTGTAATTGGTCATAAATCAAACATGAAAAGAGCCGTTGTCTCCCTGATCATGCGCCGCACGCAGCCGCTCTTATCACGTTTGAATGCAGGTTTGGATTCAGGACCAATTCGTTTCTTATTCTCGCTCATCAAATGGATAGGAAATAATTATTTATATCAACGACTTCTTAATTTGTAGTTTCCGTTATCTGGACTCAGTGAAATCCTCTTTATACGGAGGCAATTTTTCAGATTGAAGCAAATCATTCAGTTAGATAAATCGTCTGTTATACAGGGCGAGTCTTCGACCTGAACATATAAAGGGTGTTTCAAATTGCGTGTTTTTTTTCAAGAATAAATAAAATATAGATGGGTAATTTGGCATTCAAAAAGTGTGATTTATGACATTTATAAAAATGGCTCCGTACACTATACAACAACGCGTTGAAATTGTTGAATTATTTTATGGAAATCAGCGTTCTGTGAAGAGTGTTTACGAAAAATTACGTGAATTTTATGGTTTACATAATCGTCCATCTGAAAGCACTATTGGTCGAATTATTGAAGAATTTCAAGAGACCGGTTCGATGGAAGATCAAAAAAGTGAAAAATACAGTCGTAGCGGTCCTTGACAAGGAAATATTTGGTTCGTGAAAATGTTGCAGAAGACCCTGAAATGTCCATTAGACGAATTTTTGTGGCCTGAATCAAGGAATATAGATCTAGAAGATATTTGGTTCTAACAGACTGGCGCTACACCTCATTTTGCAACTCACACAACTGATTTATTAAAAAAAAATTCGCAGTTCCTGGTTTGTCGCAAGAAATGTGAATGCTTCACAAAGTGGAGTTAGTAGAGCTTGGAATCGGTTTCTTAGAATAGGCTCTGTTGTCTATACGTATGAAGGAGGACGAGAACGAGCAGCAACTGAAGCTGAAGACCGCTTTTTAGTTGTCACGGCAAAAATAAATCGGACATTCACGGCTTCCCGAATTAACAGTGTCTTTTTTAGACAAGCAACTGGAAGAATAATTAGAGGACAAACAGTTGAGTAGAAGAAGATTGCATGCTGTAAATTTGAGTATGGAGGGAAAGAAGTCAACGATACAATGAGAGTTGCATACTTGAAAGCACGTCTTTTGGAACAAGATCAGTTTGTGTTTGTGGAGGAATATGTTTTGATGGCCGCAATGACTTATTAATTCTCATAAATGATAACATTGATAACGCTCGTCCCCATCGAGCGAGAATTGTAAATGACCGCATATAGAATATCATGGGATCACAACAATGGATTGGCCACCTTATTCACCAGATATGAATTGTATTGAATATGTTTGGCCGAAATGTCGAGGCGGTTAAACCAAATCTCTCGCCCTCACCAAAAATTAGAAAATTCAGCTGATGAATTGTGGGCAATTTGATTAGCTAAACCACAAGATTTTTGGAATAATTTAACAAAAAGTCTGTCTAATAGAGTAAATACTTTGCGAAGAACCAGAGTAAGTATTTCAACATAGAATTCATTTCGTAAAGAAATTCTCTGAATTAATGTTATGTTGCGAACGTGAAATAAATTTTTTTGGACCCTTCAACAAAATTTTATTTTTTCTCCTACTACATTCTACAGAACAGCCTTCAAAAGTAAGTGATCAGGTGAATATTTCAAGTTTATAAAAAAAGTAATAATACAATTTGTTGATTATTCAAAATTAAAAAAAAAAATACATTCATCTGGAAAAAAACAATATTCAAAATCACACCGTATATAGAATCATATGGGGATTAACCACTATATCACTTCTTATATTCTTGAAGTCTCTCCAAGTCATTATACTCTTCCCACTGTCCATCATTTCTCCTACAGTAGGAAGTATAATGACCTATCCCTGCGCTCTCCATGGGGCTTATAAAATTTGCCAACCCTCTGAGAAAATATCTATTGTTTTCAATTATCAATTCTAATGGTACTTCCTCCAGAATTGCTGTTTCTCCCACATCAAGTCGATCAATAAATATTCTGAATATTGTTTTTCAATAATTAATTCATTCGCACATTTTTTGCATTTCGAATGCGATGGGGGAGCTATATAGATGCATTCTTGCAGGCAACTAAATCCTTCTTCTTTCAAACGATCCATATAGACCGCCATGAAATAGATATGCTTTATTTCAAAGAATTATTACATTTGTTACAATTTGATTTCTCAACTGTGCAATTATTTCCTAACAATTTAATAAGCGAGAATAAGAAACGAATTGGTCCTGAATCCAAATCTGCATTCAAACGTGATAAGTTCGGCTGCCGACAGTGGTATGGTCGTGAATGGAGATTCAGAACTACACCTACTGTGACGTCATCAAATCGTAAATTCTTAATATCTGGAAAACTAATAATGAAATTGATTCGTTCTTTTTAGAACAAATTGGAACAAATTGAGTACTAATATATGTTGAAAAAAAAAAGTGATAATTTAAAACTTTATCGCTAACTTCACGCTCGCGTCCCTCGCTCAAAACAATTATTCATATAACTCGAAAACCAACAATGGTATTTCAACAAAACAACTTTTACTGATTGGAACAAATTGGGTACTAAATATTTGCATCAAAATTTCTTCGAATTTCTTAGAGAACAAAAAGCTTTGGAGCTGGGTGTGACGTCACCACCGAATGTTACGAATGTGAATAACTCGTTAACGAAAAATGATATCGGAGAATTTTCTTCAGAACAAATTGGAACAAATTCGGGACTAATTATTGGCATAAAAATTTTTTCCAAATTCGAACATGTTGGTGCTGAGCGTGAAGTCAGCACCAAATCAAAGACATGCGAATAACTCGAAAACCATAAGGGTGCTGGGGATAATTCATACAGAACAAATTAGAACAAATTCAGTACTAAATATTCAGCTTGGTTTCAGAATTTGTTCCACCAATTTTTCGCTAACTTCACGCGGCCCATCATTGGTCTCTAAATGATTATTGTTGATCGTTTTCACGTTTCAGAAAAACAACACGTCGAAAAAGCTAAAAAAAGAAGAAATATGACTATTTTGCATTCAACGGTAGGATGAATTCAGATTCCGATGAATTGAAATGTGTCACTGGAGCTTTCATTCCTATCAATCCTTTGCCGAACGTAGATATATTGAACCAGAATTCATCGATTTTTTCCATATTCCAGGAGTTTGTGTCTTATTTTAGAACAGGTGAATGATAAATGTAAAGCATATGTTTGACCTGTTCCATTTTATTTGTACAAACCTACTGTAGTAGTAATGTATTTGAACTAATAAATTACTATACAGTCAGAATATTTTACTACTTGTTCATAAGATCAAATAAATGAAATGTATATCTATAAAGCTTTCAGGAATTGACATTCTTGCTTATTAATTTATAACCAAATCGAAAACTCAGTTACTATTGCATTGAAATTATTAGTTTCCTTGTGAACGAATTCGTTAATTTAGTTATTATGTTTATTTTCTTTGTGATGAATGAATTAAACTGTTATTTATTTGAAATGAAGAAATATTAGAAATAGAAATGTTATGCACCCCCACAATCATACCACATACAATATCATGATGAAAACAATGCACATCGATAAATCTTTACAATCATAAATCCAAAAACTCCTTTATATGTAGAATATTGTTCACAATTTTCTGTTGTGTTCTCCAAAATGAAATATACATTCTGAGAAATACGCTAAGAATGTAGAAAGGGCAACATAGTGTTGACTTGGAACATAAAAATATTTTGAAAAACGTCATAACTTCGATACAGAGTGGAATGTGTCAAATTTCCAAGGCCAGAGTTGTGATTTTATAATTGTGAATGGAGTATAGGCTTTCAAAATAAATAAGAATTTTTCCAATATCTTTTTTTCCTATTTTTTCAACAGCTCCTTCAAATGTGGGAGAACTAGTTACCGCACCCTGTAGGTACTGTTCATGATCTATCATTGATATTTTACAATACAATACAGAAAGACGATTCTCTACCTTTTCAACTTCAAATTGGGACTTACCAAATTCACTGTCGGTATTTTTTGCCGTGACAACGGTTTCACGGCATACGGAATACGTACCGTCCACATTCATGGCCTTTCGCATAACCAAAGATGAAATATATTAGTGTGTGTCGAGGATGAAGTTCACGGCAAGAATTCTTGTCGTGATTCGCGTTATGAGTGTAGACCGCCCTTTAGGTAAGGTGCGCTTGCCGGCAGGCGCCAAATAATATTTTCACCCAATGCACCCTAAATATGTTGGCCCTTTTCCCAACTTTTACTGTACGATGGACTCGAGAAGTACAAGTTTGTTTCCTAGGAGTAACGGAAACTTTCGAGCAATCTCGATGAAAATTCTCAACGAGGGAATAGGAGGGATAACTGCCAGCTGGATTCAAACCGTAACGGAAGATTTTCTAAGCTGACGGGAGCTTGTTTCAAAAATTAAACAAGTTTATCCAATTATCTCGTTCATCTGGCGTGAAATCCTGTCCGCTTTATGCGGAGATATTCTGAAAATTTTATTATAATCCTGGTGGAGTAGAGCTGCATCGTTCTACTCTAGATGGTCCAGTCAGGAATCTTTCCGCTATCGAACAATCCCACAGGATTAGTAATTCCGAGTGAGTCATTTTAGAAGATTGATTTTTCGGTCATTCGAATTTGGGCTAAGTAGAGGAAATCTACACCTTTGATTATACAAAAAGGGGACGCGCCTACAATAATAAATAGTGTAGCCAATTTTCAAAATCAGAACTAAACTGTGCAACTTCACTGATACGGAATCAAAAAGTAGTGAAAATCTGGCAACATTGTGATGTTGTTTGAATTTTCTAATCAAGAAACACTAAATCAAGATGAAAAATAATTCAGGGTGAAATTCATTTCCTTATTTTGTACGTGAATGTCAGAAACGAGTAAGTATTAATTTCTCCAAATGTTGTGCATTCTTCACATCACATATACTAAAGTGTCGGATTGTTCGTGATGGACACGTTATGGCAACACCGTTTTCTGAATGTATGGCCAATTCATTAATTAATTACGTAACGCCATCTTAATTATGTGTTACCTGTGACTTTTTGACCAGTACTGTCATCACGATATCGCGACTCATTGTGTGAGAAGAGTGAGATTTGGATTCAATTCTGAATATTTTAAGCAGAATGCGTTGAAAAAAGGTAATATGTCTGCCAATGGAGAAATTGGATTCATCTTTTTCCAGTTCTACGGAGGCACCATCTTCTCCTGAAATGAGAACGGGTATTCAAAAATTTTGAGATTGTTTCCATATTTTGCAGAAGTTAGATTCCAATATAGGGTTGGTGTCTTTCAAAAAATTAAAACTATTTTCTATAAGATTCTGCTAACAAACTAGAACAACAACAATCCAATTGATAGGCAATTCAATAAACAGCAAATAGATCTGTTTTCAATATCAATGTTATTGTTAATTATAATAAAGGTAGTGTTATGATTCTCTTTTTTTTTATGACTTTATATTTCGAATGAATTTAATTTTGAATCTAACAAATTAAATGAAAATTTAAATTTTGTTTTTCCCGGTCATTTTCTTTTTCAATTGAGGGTCCAACTTAAAATCAAAAATTTAGATTCATACAAACTTTATTTCTACTCTCAACTTTCTTATTCTAATTCATAAAACACAACTTATTCTATCTCTAAATAAAAAATCAAACTCACTTATTATCTATTTAAATTGTCCATATACTTCAATCCTGGTTTCAAATTTTATTCAGTCGCACTCATACGTCGATCATTTCTTCTTATATCAATATTTTCAATTCAGCACTCGTACCTTTCGTGTTCTTTCTTGTTGTATCTCTCTTAACAGCTCACTACTTCATATAATATTCCAATTTTCCTTCTAATGTTGTTTTCAATTCTGAATTATCTCATTTATATCCATTTACCCTTAATTTTTCACAATTTATCTTCTGACTTTTCTCTCTGATGTTTCTTTTCCAATTCCCCTCTTTTTCGTCTCCCCGGTTTCCATACTTCCAAAAACCTTTTCACATCCTTGATTTCTTAATCTAATCTAAACTATTTATATAAACTATTCTCTATGTACAAACTTCAAAAATGATGTTTCTGAATCTTTCATTTTCAACTTTAATTTGGCCTCAATAAATCTAAATTAATTTTGAATTTTGAACATATATGTTGAACCATAACAAATCCCCTAAATTTTGTTTAAATTTGAATAATTTGGAAAATTAGGCAAATTAAAACTAATTTTATCAAATCTCTTGATTCATCGTTCTAATACTAAAAATACTTTCTATATTATATATTCCTTTTTTTTTAATTTTGATTTCTTTTTCTTCCTCTTCTTCCATTCCTCCTTTTTCTTTCTTTTCTTCTTATTCTTCCTTTTCTTCTTTTCCTTCCATTCCTTCTTTCTCCTCCCCTTCTTCTTTTTCTTCCTTTTCTTCTTCCCCTTCCTTTTCTTCTTTTTCTTCCCTTTCGTCATTTCCTTCCTTCTCTTCTTTTTCTTCCTTATCTCCATTCTTTTCAGATATTTCGTTGCATTTTCTTCCACTTTTCTATTGAATTCATTCACAATTTCTTGTCTGTTGTTTTCAAACTTCCAGTTCCTTTCAGTCCACTCATTCCTCATCATTAATGTCAGGCATTCTTCGGTAATTGCATTTCTATTTCTATTTGTATAAATCTTCTTCATTAGAAATTTATTTTCTTCGTCTTGTTTTGTTTGAATATACTGATTTTTTTCTTCTTGTTTTTGCTGATGATGTCTGATTTGTTCTGGTACTTCTTTTGCGAAATCTTGTTCTTCTTTCTTCATTTTATCTTCAGCAATAAATATTTTTATTTCTACTTTATTATTTGTTTCATTGATTTTATCTTCATTATCTTCTATTTTCGTTATATTTTCATTCTTCTCATTTTTCTCTGTGTTCCTTGAATCTGCGATAATATTATCATATTTTGTATTCATTTCCTCTAATAATTTTATAATTTTATCCATTTTGCTTTCCCGTATCTGCTCTCTGGTTGTTCCTTTCTCATCAGTTACTGTTTCTTCATTTCTTGATTCCGTTTTATGGTTGGTCATTGTTTTGTTTTATTTTTTTTTTTTTTTTACGAAATATATAATATATTAATTTCTAGACATGCGTAGAATCAAGAAACCTGATAAAACTCCATTGATACTATTAAATTTTGAATAATAAAAAGTTTTCAGCCCCACGTTGGGCGCCAATTGTTATGATTCTCTTTTTTTTTATGACTTTATATTTCGAATGAATTTAATTTTGAATCTAACAAATTAAATGAAAATTTAAATTTTGTTTTTCCCGGTCATTTTCTTTTTCAATTGAGGGTCCAACTTAAAATCAAAAATTTAGATTCATACAAACTTTATTTCTACTCTCAACTTTCTTATTCTAATTCATAAAACACAACTTATTCTATCTCTAAATAAAAAATCAAACTCACTTATTATCTATTTAAATTGTCCATATACTTCAATCCTGGTTTCAAATTTTATTCAGTCGCACTCATACGTCGATCATTTCTTCTTATATCAATATTTTCAATTCAGCACTCGTACCTTTCGTGTTCTTTCTTGTTGTATCTCTCTTGACAGCTCACTACTTCATATAATATTCCAATTTTCCTTCTAATGTTGTTTTCAATTCTGAATTATCTCATTTATATCCATTTACCCTTAATTTTTCACAATTTATCTTCTGACTTTTCTCTCTGATGTTTCTTTTCCAATTCCCCTCTTTTTCGTCTCCCCGGTTTCCATACTTCCAAAAACCTTTTCACATCCTTGATTTCTTAATCTAATCTAAACTATTTATATAAACTATTCTCTATGTACAAACTTCAAAAATGATGTTTCTGAATCTTTCATTTTCAACTTTAATTTGGCCTCAATAAATCTAAATTAATTTTGAATTTTGAACATATATGTTGAACCATAACAGTAGGTATTAATGTTCTATTATATTGTGAATTATTATAAAAGGTATAAATATATGAATATCACAATATATTTTACCTTTTATACCTTTCATTATGAAAATGGCAGCTGGTCTTTGGTAAGAATCCAGATCTGCGCATATGCAGTAATATCAGGAATAAACATAACTCATTAATTCTCACTCTAACACATTGTTTTATGTCGTGAAACCTATGCCTTCCACTAATTCATGTGAATATTCTCGATCGTAATTCGTAACCTAACAATTTTATCTGGAATTTTTCAATCGCTTTTTTTCCGATTTCTTTAAGTCCTGAATATCATTGTTAACTCCTCATCATATTTTGGGACTGAAATGGAAATGTCGTAGTCTTATTGTAAAATCAGTCATATTATAATACGCCTAGGCTTTTTCAATACGACTAGGCATATTGCAATATCACTGAAATAAAAGAGGATCTCGCAATTTGACTGACAATTTAAGTCCTATTGTAATACGCCTGCTGCTCATTAGGATTATTGTCAAAAGAATCTGAAAGCGATTGTTTTTAGGGATTGACTGTGTAAAATACGACGTATTATGATACGACTGGCAATATGCCAGGCAAATTATGGAAATCGCTTATATTTCTAGAAAAGTTTTTTGGGTTTTCACTCCCAGCCTCTGAAACAGAAACAATGAAAAAATTTAAATATAGGATGAAATTCCCCTGCGTAAATCATTGAACTAATTTGTCAGGAGCAAATTGATTCCAAAGATTTTCTAAGTTCGTCTGATGAAGGAGTGTAGAGGTTCAATATTCTGTGATGAAATATTTTGTGACAGTCACAGAAAACATAATTATAAATTATAATAGTAGTCGACATTCAAATATTATACATAGCAGTTGTTCAGATAATAAAAAATATAGAACTGTCAACAAATTCTCTACAATTGCTTTTATTGAAGAAACACTATAGGAGTCTGATATAGACTCCGAAACGTTACGTTATCCATTTCAATTATTTCCTTTTTTCATAATTGTTTTATTGTTAGGCAACAATTTTTTCAAAACCAATTTGCTCCTGACAAATTAAATCAAAGATTTCCGCAGGAGCATTTCATCTTATTTAATTTTTTTAATTGTTTCTGCTTCAGAGGCTGGGAGTGAAAACCCAAAAAACTTTTCTAGAAATATAAGCGATTTCCATAATTTGCCTGGCATATTGCCAGTCGTATCATAATACGTCGTATTTTACACAGTCAATCCCTAAAAACAATCGTGTTCAGATTAGGGATTGCAAATTTACCGAATTTGAATTTACCGGTAATTCGGTAAATTATTTTAAAAATTACCGGTTTACCGGTATTTACCGGTTTTTTCCGACATGAAAGAATATGCCACAAAATAAATAACCAAAGTTTAATTTTTATCAGATAAAAACAACAGAAGAGTGAAACTCTAGGTCCATTAAAAAAAACAATATACCTAACTTAAAGACTAGTAAGAGGCCATAAAACATTCGATATAGTTCAGTTCGGTTTTCGTCCATGATTATAATTTTAATGAAACCTTTTCAGGAATTTGGACAATACTTTATTTTCTCAAATACTATTCAATGTGCCGACGTTTCGGAGGCGGGTTCCTCCTTCTTCAGGGCTTGAGAATATTAAGTTTTTCGAGAAAATATTAAAAAGGAATAATCTCTCATGAATACAGATTAAAACATTCATTGTTTGAGACAATAAATTACTGTTCAAATTCCTGAAAAGTATTTACTAAAATTCGGAATAGTAATTCAAATGAAAAAATGTCTGTCGTTTCTAACTTTTTCAACGACTCGTCCGATTCCTTTAGGCCCTGAGAAAACAAAGCTTATAAGCTTTGTTTTCTCAGGACCTTTTTCATTAAACTAAAGGGATCGAAAGAATGTAAATGTGTGAAAAAGAAATAGCAATATTTTTAGAAAGAGGGATTTCAGGGGAAATACTTAGAAATGGCTTTCGCAGCACTCATGACAACTCCTAGTGTGGAGTCCAAAAAAGCCATAACCTCGGCATAACAATTATAACAAAGATTAGGTCGCGGCTAAGTGGTGAAATGACTGATTTTACAATAAGACTACGACAGAAATATTTCAATTGCATATTTCCATCGTGGATATCTACTTTCTTGTCGTCTGTCGGAATATACATAGCCTCTACATTTTCCCCAATTTTCCATTTTAATTTTAATTAATTCTTACCAAATATTTGGACTCGCTTTGTGACTTTGAATAGCAGGTGTAGAGCCATATTGGTTTCACAAGATATATGCTCAATTCGGTAGATTGTCTATATGGTTTCATGGAGTGTATTATGTAGTTATTATGCTCTTCTTCATCTTTTAAGATAAGCTGATACTCGTCTTTTTGAAGTGAGTATTTCGCTCAACTCGGACTCCCAAATGTCATCTACGACACCTTAGAGCTGAAGACTTTGTTTATTTCCGGATTACGCAGAAGATGGATCAGTCGGAGGCATTAGGACGAGAGCATAATAGCTTCAAGCGATCCGGGCGTTCGTCGGTGGATTGCTCAATGTAATATTGTCGAAACGGCAGCTTCACATGATGAAGATTCTCTGAACGAGGAAAAATTATTTTTAATTAGAAATTTCTCAAACCGAGCAGAATTTCGAAATTTGAAATCACACATTAATGACAAATGAATATTTAAGGAGGTTTTGGGTGCTGTTGAATTGTAGAATAGATAGGTATATAAATAATAGATAAGAAATAGAAATTTTTCAAATTTGTGTGATTAATCTGTAAAATTATTGATAGAAAACTGAAGAACAGTTCTAGTTCTACCTTACCTTGCAGGATGAAGATAGTATGAAAGTATGTTTGCACAAAAGAAAAAAACCTATCAGATTCGCACGCTAATCGCTCACACTTGAAAATTGACGGCTTACTGATTGAAGGAAGAATAGTTTATTATTTCATGAGGTGAAGTGTCACTTTTTATGGCGAGCTTGAGTTAACCTGCCGAACGTAGTGAGACGGGTAATTGAAAGCGAGCCATGAAACCAGTGATAAAAATCATTCAGATAATATTTCGTGCAGCGTTACTTAATAATGATGAGTATTTCAAACGGATAATTATTCGAATTCTCAGATTTATCATCTTATGATAATTTATGAAGCACCGATGTATCTTAAATCCATATTCGTTTATTAAATAAAGATGGCTTTAATTCATTAGTTTTTCGATTACTTAATAAATATGTTTATGGTGCATATCAACATCATTATTTTCATGTTTCACGCATATTCACGTATTAAACCCTCCGAAATGATCATCTGAATTTCTGTACCTAGCTCTTTCAATATTTCACCCGATTATTATAATATTGAATCATGATTTGCTTAACGACAGCTAAAGGATTAATTGATACAAGATGATAGATCTGAGAATTCGAAGAATTATTCGTTTGAAATACTACTAATTCAGCAATAAATTCCAGCCAGCCTGTATATTAGAGATATTCATTATTCATGTTGAAGTAACGCTGCACGAAATATCAGGGCCCCCGCTACCATGTGTGCAAAGTTGCAATGCACACGGGCGCCAACCTTTTAGGGGCGCCGAAATCCTGGGTCAAGAATCGCAAAAATATTTGCAAAAAAAAAATGAACAAAAATTAATGCTAAAATAAAAAATGCTTGTATTTGATGCTTCTCTGTAAACGTTCTTCAACGCACAGGTACGCTTTCCTCAGACTGGACGTCGAACGGGCATCCACGCCGTCAATCTCGTTTCTACAAATTTATCCAACCATTAACCAATGTAGTTGTTCTCATTACCTGATGATACTGACCCATTGAGTATTTTACAATATATATTTGAAAAGAATTTAATCTCGACCCTTCCAAACCTAAGCATTTCACTAAGAATTCTTCTGACATTGCCTGTATCTGTAGCTTCTGGCGAGCGATCTTTCTCAAAGTTGAAATCATTAAAAATTATTTGAGATCAACAATGCTTCAAGAAAGATTGTCTGGACTAGCAATATTAGCAATTGAACAAGAACTTCTTGATGGTATCAATTTTTGCGATGTAATTGATGAATTTGCAACAGCCAAGTCTGGGAAAATATCGCTACTATAATAGCTATTTTTATTTTTCTACTGTACCTAGCTTTCATTTTTGATTTTATGAGGAAGTAAACTAGGTATTTCTTAAAGAAGTACCCACCTTCATATTTTTTAAAATACCTAAGTATAAGTAGAAAGTGATACTTTGATATGAATATACAGAGTGTAACAGCCAAATGGAATGAATTCGATAATGAATAAATGAGGGGGTGTTAGGAAAAACGCTCGGACACGTCGATTTGTAATTTTAAATGCGCATATTTGTCAAGAAAATAATATTATATAGGGTATTCCATGTGACTTTTGCCAATACCAACTTTCTTATTTCAAATGCAACCACCTGTATATTATTTATTTTTTGGATTCTTCAGAGAATTCTAGACACAATTCATGCACAATGTCCTATACCTATCTTTAACTATTTCGGAAGTATTAAGTGTTTTCAGATTTGTTGCAAAAATCAACGTTTTAAATAGAAATTATTTTATTTCACAAATTCGGTACATTACACTTAAAACCTAATAAGTAATACTGATTATTTCTTAATTATTAAAAAAAAACAAAAGAAAACATTAATGTCAATGTAGGAAATGTTCAAAATGCTTGCCGCGAACGTCTTGGCAACATGCTAATCTGGTGTAGAATTGTCTTCTAACGTTACTCAACATTTCAGGCGTGACTGATCTAATCGCAAGCGTGATCCGGTTTTTTAGGTCGTCTAAGTTTGAGGGTTTTGTTTCGTATAATAAGTATTGAGTGTAATGTATCGAATTTGTGAAATAAAATAATTTTCATTTGAAATGTTAATTTTTGTAAAAAATCTGAAAACAGATAGGTATAGGACATCGTCCATGAACCATGAATTATGTCTAGAATTTTCTGAAGAATCCAAAAAATAAATAATATACAGGGGGTTGCATTTGAAATAAGAAAGTTGGTATTGGCCACGGTCGCATGGAACACCCTATATAATTTTATTCTCTTGAAAAATATGCTCACTTAAAATTACAAATCGACGTGTCCGAGCGTTTTTCCTAAGACCCCCTCATTTATTCGTTATCGAATTTATTCCATTCGGCTGTTACACTCTGTATATATGTATGTAGGTATACATTAGCCAATATTTCTGTTTTTTGTTCCTAAAAAAGATGTGTTTTTTAGTTTTGGGTTATTTTATAATATTTATCAACAGAGTGTCTGTACCCTACTAGTCAAGGAAATACTTCAAAGTGGTTGTGAACAAGTCGAATTTATTTTAAGTTATTTATTTCGTTATTTTATTCTGTTTGTTTGTTCTGTTGTGTTTTGTTTTCTTTATATTTTAGTCTAAAAAGAAATATCTAGTTTTTGACTTCTGAAGTTCAGTTTTTCGATTTATTTCAAGCAACTAGCTACCTACCCACCTAATGAATAAAAAAATCCAAAATGCTTCTAGGGGCGCCAAAATTCTTTTTTGCACACAGGCGCCAGTAACCCTTACGGGGGCCCTGCGAAATATTATCTGAATGATTTTCATCACTGGTTTCGTTTTTCCGACTCTTCCAAGCTTGTTAATTATAAATTTTCAGTTTTGATGGCATTTTTCGTATCTGCTAGGCGCAAACGTGTAAATAGCCCAAATATTACTGCCGCAAAAATGTCTTCTTCTTCCTACTTCTAAGTAGGCACAATGTCTGTCCCACATCGAAGATTCGCCTCCTCCATCACCTCATCTATCTGGGCAAGTTGTCGCTCCATCTCTTACTGGGTCTTCCGATACTCCTTCTCCCTAACGGTGATTTATCTGTCGAAATTCTAACTATCCGATCTTAGTTCATTCTGTCTAAATGTTGCCTCTATTCTATACCTCTTCCCAAAACCTATTCGGGATATTGATATTGTTTAACGGATTACTCCTAGGTCTCCTGAGGAGACCCCTCTGAAACAATTAGCTTCAAAGCTTGTAATTGTCATTTATGTTGTCGATTCCACATGTTCGTCTGATGTCTGTACTTCTGCTTCTTCTGAGAGTTTAAGGACTTTTAGTCATTTAGTAAACGGCTATGCCCTCAACTTTTTACACTTTCCTTTCAATAAGATCTGCATCGAGGAGTTAGAACACATTAAAAATATATGAAAAAATATAAGGTGATCCATTCAAAAAATCACTCATTTTTTTGGGGACTGTAAACGATTTCCTGAGATGTAGAAATACAGTCTTCTAGAAGTCTTTTTTGGAACGAAAATTCTGAAATGTCATGTTTGGCAGCTATGGAAAAACACCATACTAAATTATGACCCTGTACACAGCTCAATAGATAGCTATTTTTTTTCCTATTCAGAAATTTGAACTTTGTCCATTTCAAATTGAATAAAATCAAACCACACTTCAATTGGTTACCTGCAACTCAACCCAACAGCTAATAAAGGTAGTTTTGGTTTTCTCTCTTGTCATTCAGACATTTCGAAAAGCTCTTTTTCTTCAAAATGAATAATTTTTCATCAGAACTCGTGTCTATGAAAATTTCATTTCATTTCAATAATTTTTGTTTTTCCACTTATTGCAATAAAGATTGGAGAAGGAATGACACTTTGGATCAGTAGGTTCAGAAAGACATGCTACCACTGAAAGGAAATCATCTGAGGAATGATTGTGGGAAAACGTGAAATAATGGAACATAAATCTGAAAAAAAAATTAATGACACTTACTGTGAATGCTGGCAAATGTAATTGAAAGGATAATTACTACATTTACATTACCACAATTAAACAATGTATCTAAATGAACTGCATGTTTTGAAAAAAAGGTAAGCAAGAAAACTCTACCCACCTTTATCACATATCCAAAGTTTGGTTAGGTGCTCTTACTGCTCTTATCATGTGTGTTTTTGAATATTTTTCTATAAAGAAGTCTTTGATTATTTCATTATTAATCGACTCAATTTCAAACGAATACCTCCCGAAAAACTGCGTGAATCTGAAAATGTTTCATGATATTTCACCAATAAATTTTTCACTTCAACGGCAACATTGTATGAGAGATTACGTTTCGAGCATTACCGAGAATTAGGCAATCCAACGACCTGTCAAAAATTTTGTTGAGGTTAGCTGGTGGTCAAACAATGGGAATCCAGCTTTGATCATGTAGTCATTAAAACCGTTTATTTGCTTGAAAAATTGTTTTATGTGGAAATTTTTTTGGTATTTCTACTCAATCTTACTCTTAGGAATATCAGACCAGTGAAAATTATTTAAATTAAGTGCATTTTCAATAAAAAAATGCCATAAATGTGTGCCAGAGTTGGATGTGCAAGTCGTTCAAATTGAGAGGATTTTCTTGAATATTTTGGAACACTCAGTGTGTGTAACTTGGTGTATTATACACATATTAAGTGACTTACCAGGAAACAAAGGGAAATTTGGTCAGCAGTCATCAATACTTGACAATATCGATGATAAGAAACTGAAGTGAATATTTCTTCGTAGACACTGAAATAATCAGTATTCAGTTCATGAAAAATTGATGAATATTTGAATTTATATCATTTAAAAGGATGAAGAAGTTACAGGTACAGTGCTCTGATGAATATTTCTTCTCCAATACTTTCTCTTCGGGCTCCCAATACTAAAAGTTGTGATCATATGATTGAGTGGAATTTTCTTCGTCAGTGTTGCTTCAGGATATTTTTTGATATTTCAAATAATAAAAACTCACTTGTTCACTCATGAAATGCCTAAGATAAAAAAATACCTCATATTTACTCCAAGGCAGCGGCCTGTCAATTTTTTTTTTGAGGTTAGTTGGTGGAAAAAACACGTGGTTTGGATTGCCTAATACGGGACCAGCCACAGATTAATTCATCGAATAGACGTCACCTTCATAGTTCATCAACTTCGCCATCTTGAAAGTTTCATATATAAATGTAAATAAATAAATATAAAGTTTATTTCAATAAATTCTACTCCCTAAAAACAGGGATTATTCACCTTTTCAAACACCCATGCATACACAACTTCACCGTTATTAATTTTTTTCAAACAATTTCTTCCTCAGGTCCTATTTTTCCATATTCATCCTATCGAAACGCTCTTGGCTAAAAATGTATCCAAATTTTATCGAATATCCAGCAGGATGTGAACTTCGAGGTTATAAATTCTTCGGCCCTGTTCAGCTAACAACGCGATTTCGATGTTCTAATTCACACGATAATGAGATTATCGGAATTGCCCTGTTAAGCTCCGGGAATTCGTTCCCTTCCGATCTCTGGTCCTTTACTGCTTGTGTCGATTGATGCTTGCTTTTTTGCGAGGATGTTCTAGAAAAAAGTGGCAATTTCGTTCTTCCGATACGACCGAAGTGAAGCCTGCTCTAGGTTGTCCTCTTAAAATGTGTGAATTAGATATTTCTCCGGGAGGAATTGAAAGTTTTCATTGATTTGAACAGGTAAGATTTGAACGAAGTCCGGATTTGATGAAGGCTTTCACAACCAGATTCACCAACAAATTTAGAATGATCCAAAAGAAATTTCATCTAACGTGTCTCCTACAAGAGCGGTAGGCATCTTCAGAGGTATCTCGGTCAGGGGTTTTCCCTTGACTGCTCCGAACTGGTGATCTAGATCTATCGCTGTATTTATAGCCGCATCCCAACCAAAGGCGTGGCCGGTTGGTTCACCTCCTCCGATTCGGACAGGTTTAGTCCTAGCATTGCGAACAAGCACTGCGAACAATGAGGGTTTCCTATTTTCTGTTCATATTGTTTTCGTACTCAAAGATTTCGATGGCCTCCATCTTCATCCTAGAATAAGATGTTGGGAATGACCTCTGTCTAAGCGAAAAGAATCATATTTATTTCCATTCATCGAAACATGTCCCGCAGGTGCCGACTTCTTCGTTTGATACAGCCGACAGCACTGTTCGTGTTCATTGAACCTCATAATGAATGTTCCTTATTTAGTAGACCCGATGTAAACTTTTCCGAAGTAGCAACAGCTCGAGAGAGTGAATCAGTTTTGTCTTTGGCACTCCTTAGGACCTGTCCTAGTTTTTGTTTATGTTTCTAGACTGATTTGATATCATGCCTTTTTAGAAGTTTGCTAATTTTGTCCGTCGCCGTTGGAATGAAAGGCAAGCTTGTCTTTTCCTTCGAAATGATTTCGGATGGTCCATTTTCCTCCTATGGTTGCTTCGGTCTTAAGGCTCGATCGATCTCTTTCGTGTTTTATCCATTTGAAATAAATGCGTCTGGCAGATATTCCGGCTCTCCTATACGTCTAGCTATTCCAACGAGTGCTTCGATTACACCCCGCTTTTGTAGGGGATGGTGATTGGACTCCTTGTGTAGATATCTCTCTGTGTGAGTAGGTTTTCTAAAACCTTTTGACCTAGTTGGACATTAGGCTTCCTAGAAACCAATACATCCAGAAATGGATATGCACCATTTCTCTCTACTTCCACGGTGAACCGCTCTTCACTCAGTAGTAAATTAGATTGAGGACGGGTTGCACTACGAAGAATATATTCTAGCTATATTTTTGGATATAGAAGGAGCATTGAACAACACTGCATTAGGGCAATGAACAACGCTGTGGTAAGACACGTAATCTCGCCTACACTCTGTCGCTGGACAGGACCGCTTCTCAGGGCTCGCAATATCGCAGGGTGGTGTTCTCTCACCACTTCTGTGGGATCTCCTGGCCTATACGAACGATCTTGTCCTGCTGCTAAGAGGTAAAATACTCAGCGCTGTCGTTGACTTGATGCAAAATGCTTTGCGGATATTCGAGCGGATATTCATCAAACGCCAAGGAGACCGAAATGGTTCTTTTCATGAGGAAAAGGGTGTCTTGCGACATTAGACTTCCCAGTCTGTCTGGAATGAGGCTCACCTTATCTGATCAGGTCCGTTATCTCGGTGTTATATTGGACCGCAAGCTTCTGTGGAACAAACACATAGAAGCTCAAGCGAATAAGGCCAATGTAATATTTTAAATTTGCCGAAATAATAGATCAGTCATCAACTAGGTACTAACTATAACTAAGCAACTAAACATTCAAACTTTATAGAATGATATTAATTTGTTTCTCAACGTTTCTGATAGGAAGTGAAGTTCAAAGATTATTGCATAGAAATGAATGTTGAATCGCAGGAATGTGGACAGAATGAAATACTAATCAGTAATGATGTCCATAAAAGACATACAACAAAGAATGTATACCTCATCATACAACTAATAAAACTTGTATTTAAAAATAATGATTAATGAGTCAAGAACGAACAACGGATCTAACGTATGACAGTCAATTGAATAAAAACAAAGCAATGAAATTGAAGTTACATACTCCGTGGTATGCTATATGCTGACACATCTTCACATATTCAGTCTCAGCCAAATTGATTCACCCCAACAAGCTATTATACAGTGTGGAATAAAAGATAAAATATAAAGGTGAATACACATACGATGACAAACACGAACATGTGGAGACAAACAATTCAGAAATGTTATCTGTTAGGTGTTTTCATTCTCGATATCATGTAATCATAAACAGCACTCAAGTTGTTTGTATCCTCCCTATAATTCACTGTATTATTTCTTCTTATATGTATCATTTCACTCAAAATTCGTCTGAAATAATGTTGTTCGTAATTGACGTCAATACAGTAACCGATACCACGAACAGCGAACAGCATACACATTAGCTCACAACCTGAGATGACTGTAAAACTGAAGTATTTCAAGCTCGCGTTCTTCCCTGGATTATCTTACAAATTGCACAACATATTCAAAGATTTTGGTTGCACGACATCATTCCTTGATAATAATAAAAAATTCTTCATCAACATAAGAGATAAAACCCCTCCTAATATGCAGTCCAATCTGGTGTATAAGATCCCTTGCCAAAATTGTAACAAGGTATACGTGGGCCAAACAAAACAATGTTTGAAGGACAGAATTCGACAACATAAGAATGATAGCCTTGAGAAAGGAACAAAATAGTTCCGAAACGTCGGCAAAATCATAACAGATTAGTATTTCATTCTGTCCACATTCCTGCGATTCAACATTTATTTCAAACATGGACATGAATATTACAGAATATTGCATAGAAAATTGCTTATAACAAACCTTACCCAATTCCCAATGATATTTCAATAATTTGGGGTTCTTATTAAATGCGCTTAAGGGTGAATGTTGCGTACTCTTTAAGAAAAAAATTGACTCTCTGAATGTTTTTCTGAATGTCGACTCAGTTCCTGAAAACGGCTCTGGTTCGTTTTGTCTTCGGAGTATTTATCAATTTATTGTATCTCGTACGATGTGGGCCTCTTCCAAAATAAAACACAAGTTTTATAATCATTTTCAGGAATCGACCTCAGTAGTTTTCTGTTCTAACGGTAGGTTTCACATAGCGTAATCACCGGTGATCTGAGTTTGAGCTATAATCAACTCGATTTGACAAGTCAAAAATTAGAGAAACATGCCGTTGATCTCCGATCAACGGTGACAACGCTCTGTGAAATCCACCGTAAGGGTAACTGAATACCCAGAATAACTTCAATTTCAACTGGTAACTAGATACTTGAAGATAATTTTATTGTGTATTCAGAAATGTGTCCTTCAGGGTTCAACGAACCCTGAAGGACATCATAATTCTACACCATTCTTTCCGAATTCACGGATAGTCACAATTTCAGTATTATTCTTGCCCCATTTTTCAAATAAATCTCTCAGAAGAGAGAGTAAGGCTGACATCTGATTCTGTCCAAATCAAACCGATCATTATTATTAGAAAAAGTTCCAGAATTTTCCTGAAAACGAAGAATTTTTTATTTCTATCAAATCTCGGCATATATGCCATCAAACTAATGAATCAATCCACTAACGGCGACATGCATTCAACCCCCCTACGGCTGGCTCGATGGAATTGAAAATGCTGTCATTTCAACAATGCCACGGGCAATGTTCCGATTCGTCATTGAAAATATCCAGCGTCGAGAGAAAATTTTGCGAACTTTCAAAATCACCTGATTAGTATGACAGTGTTTGTCGCGAAATAGCTGAACCCGCATCCACTGGAGACAAGGCAATTTAAATGGTAATGGAAATGGTCGGCTAGCTCCACGAATCTAGGCTGAGTTGTATCCAATGCGTAGAGTAGGTACCTACCCCATCACACAATATTTGCTCGTCCTCGCCAAAATTCACGTGAAAATGGTACATCAAACAGCTGACTGTGGGTGTCCGCAGAAAGTAGGTACGATCTATGCAAATTGAAGAAGTACCTAGTTATCGTGTTGATAGCGGAGTTACCTGAAACTCGGAAAATTTCCAATATATTGAATGTAAGCAAGTTCATTATATTTGAAAATCTTGAAGAGCGGCAATTGTATCCGTTTCATAGCAAACTTGCCTATGCTAAATCTTCTTACCTACACACTTTTTGCCTCGCCTAGACTTTTGCTATTGAATTCTCAATGAATGTCGTGACCGATTTTGGACGAAAGTTACGTTGCCAATGTCTGTTCGTTGTGAAGGTTTCCTGTCGGGTTATTCGAGTACTTTTATTCTTTTTTCAAATGAACTATCACAAAGTAACGGACTATTCTGTCCATTATTTCTCAGAAAAATTTCAACATTCAATTCTTGATTTCCGTACAAGAAAAAAGCATAACTGAATCTTCCAACCATGTTTATATACGTGAAATGTTTACTGTATTAACAGGGAAAAAGTTTCTTCAACATTCGTCAGGTTTTTGGAATTGAATTCACATAAAATTTTCTCGAATTCATTATTTTCCCAAAGTAAATAAACATTTTGATAAATGCGTGATTACTACGACCTCTATGTAGAAAGGGCAACTTTGCGTTTATATCTGACAGGAAAATGACTATAACCTAACATTTTCAAAATATAGACTAAACTAAATTTTCTACCATTATTATGGGAGTGAGGACTGAAAATGTTTTTTTCGGCAACCGGGAAGTACATACTTCCCGGACGCTTTTTCTTTGAGAAAGTAGCAAAGTATATTAAGATCACGTCGTTGTTGTCATTGTTATGATCATCACAATAGCAACGAAATAACGGATGAGTCGGGATGACAGTTCTGTTCTGTTCAATTCAAATAAGAATCAAAATGTATAATAAAGAAATGTGTCGTCTCATTGATTTGTAATTCTACACGGTTGCCGAAAAAATATTGTAGGTACGCAACACTCCCGAAAATGGTTTTTTGGACTCATAGACTTCCAGGACTCGCCTCCGGCTCGTCCTAGAATTTTGTCTGTTTGTCCAAAAAAACCCCTTTTTTCCGGACTTGTGACGTAAATTACTATTTATTTGAAACGTTGATTTTGCAATAAATCTGAAAACACTTAATACTTTCGAAATAGTTAAAGATAGGTATAGGACATTGTGCATGAATTGTGTCTAGAATTCTCTGAAGAATCCAAAAAATAAATAAAATATAGAGGGTTGCATTTAAAATAACAAAGTTGGTATTGGCCACGGTTACATGGAACACTCTATGTCTATATAATATTATTTTCTTGAAAAATATGCGCATTTAAAATTACAAATCGACATGTCCTAGCGTTTTTCCCAACACGCCCTCATTTATTCGTTATCGAATTTATTCCATTTGGTTGTTACACTCTGTATGTTTACTACAGATTCTCGCTGTTGACTAAAGGTGGATACAAACTGTTGTCACGTCACGGGAGCTCACGTGAGGTCAGGTTCAACGTATTGCGCTAGAGACACACCATTTGACATTCGCGCTGTCATGAGCTATTCGGCAATATTCAGTGACGAAGCGAAATATCAGACGTGATATCACGTGCGGTCAGAAAATGTAAATTTGCAGATTTATACATTTCGCGTGCTGTCATGTGACAGCAGATACTAACCTAGCGACCGCGTAAATCACAACAATGCGTTTCTAAGCGCATAAACTTCCATGCATTATCATTTTGCGAAATGACGTGATGCGTGAGCTCCCGTGACGTGACGATAATGTGTTTCCACCTTAACAAGCAATCAATACGTACACGCTTCTCTGAATGAATGTCCCTAGCCCATTTTTATATATTCTTATAAATGTTCACTTGTTTTAATAACATCATGATAGATAAACATAAATGACAATGGCGAGACCTAGAGCTCTGGCTTTACGTCCTGCTTCAGCTCTAAAGGGAGGTTGAACAATCCTTGTTTTCTTACGTACGAAATATACAGGTTGTTCATACATACTACAAGGGATATAGCTATCAATACATATAATTATGGGTTTCTCCGTTCTTCAATATCCTTCCAAGGAAAAAAGATCAGATAAGATCTCATACGTGTCCATATGACTTTTTGAATTGAAATGGTGCTGTTTCATTTTTTTCGCAGGAATCTTAAAATCTTGTTATGAAATAATTATATAATTTAATCTCCAAGACACGTCTTATCTTCAGCATTAAGAAACGAAAGGAAATTGCGCCTGCCATTCGGAAAATTCGAAGATGGCAAAATGCGAGATAGTGTGAAGGCGATTCTTCTCCACTGGCGAACTCCGCAACAGAATTTTCTTGGAACTATGCCTCTGGGTGAAGTATATTCCAGAAATATCTCCTTTCATGAGCTCTAGAGCTTATCTGCTACGCTGGCAACACGGCTTATTATTTTATAAAATACGCCTGATGGTATCGAAAGTGTCAGCCGGGAAACAAAGAACCTTGGTTCCAGATTATTTCCTGATCCTCCAGCGAGATTAGTTTTCGCAGGAGCTATTTCGGCAGAAGAGTTGAATGCGTTTCTTTTATTAGTTTTCTGTGTCCTGGGAAGAATTTTACGAAGGTTTTACATCAGCAATATGAAGACGGTCTTATCGGGGGACGGAACATTTATGACGACTGGAGTTAATGCTCTTTGAGTTGAATAAATGAAACCCGGCTGTTTCCTGGCAATCCTGGCATAACAGAATCCGTAGCTGATAGGGTTGTTCGTTTCGGAATAAATTATCTGTTATCCATGGCAACTAGCAAAAAACTGATATACAGGGTGTTTCACCATAAACTGGACAAACATATATAGCCGTGTAGTTGACATCTAGAAAGTCATTTTTGCCTCATGACATATACCCCGTTTTCGACGCATAATCGAGATACAGGGTGCTTAATGTAAACTTTGAGCAAAATTCCGTGAACTGTGGTAAGTTATGCGTGATATTTGAAATAACGGTTCTTGGTCACATCTTAGTATTTTTGAGGGCTAAATTGAATTGTGGTGTAGAATTTTGCAAAAAAAAATTCAAAATGGCGGAAAACCTGCAAAGTCGGATTTTTTTTTTCTCGGTTGCCAATTTGGAAAGCATAATCTCAACGTACTCGATTTTCTAAGATTTTCCGTGAAAATTTTTTTTCAAATTTCGAACTCAACTTTTTTTTTACATGTCTTCAGTTGAAGAAAAATTTCGCCCAAAATTTTTGGAATTTTTCATGGTTGAACTATCTTTAATTCTGAATACTTGGGTGGAAACAGAATGAAAAAATGTTAATTGGTTTTCTTTTTGTAGCCTTCCGAAGATTACCCTAGGTGTACTTTCTTAATTTTTATTTGAGAAACTGGAGGCCGTACGAAGGCCAAAATTATACTGCTGGGCAGCCAGAACGACCCAGATAGAAACATGAAATTAAAACGAAAAAAAAATTTTTTCGAAAAAATAAGAAAAATTTGAAAAAAAATATTTTTTTTTTCATTAACTCAGAAAATATCCATTTTAGGGCAAGGGTGTGATGCATACACTCACATTATTTTTTAACGTAGATTCAATATCTGCCATAAAAAAATGGGGTTCTAATTTGAAAAAAATGATTTTTCACGATTTTGTCATCCCTAACTTTGAAAGCGATTTTGTCACCCTCTGTATCATGAACCGCGATTTCGATTTTCAAAGGGGATACATCAATCTTACATCTTGAAAAATCCCAAAAATGAAAATTTTCCATCCAAAAACCTCGAAGTTATTCTTGTTTCAGCGGAGCTCTATTTTCGATTTTTTTTTCGAAGTTTCCCGCTCAGAGAGAATTTTCCAACCAAAACTGAAAAATGTTACATCAAAATAACTTGAAATTTTCTAAGGAATCTATTTTTGCAATAAAAAAATGGTGTTCTAATTTGAAAACGGAAGTTGACGTCATTTCCGGAAAAACGGGAGGTGCTCATGCCTTGAAAATATTTTTGATTTCATCAGCATCGTGAAATACTTATAAGTGCTGAATTTCATGAAAATACGTTCAGTAGTTTCCCGTATAAATATGGGTGAGGTTCCTCGTGAAAGACCCTGTATAACATTGCGGGTAGGGCTGCATTTCTCCGATTTTTAGGATATTTAAAAAAAAGAGATTTCTGCTCGTAAAATCAGGAAAAAACTTGAGTCTGATATTTTGAATTTTATGGGAACATTCAACTTGTTTTTCGATTCAATAATGATGTTAGAATACATCCAATTCATACCCGTAGGGAGTTCGATTCCTACCAAAGTTTTTTGAAGAAAATATTTTTGGTTTATAAATTCATATTTCTATTCGGGTCATTCTGGCAGTCCATCAGCACAATATTGGCCTTCGTACGGCCTCCAGTTTCTCAAATAAAAATTACTCTGGGCGTAATCTTTGGAACGCTACAAAAAGAAAACTAATTGATATTGTTTCATTCTGTTTTCACCCAGGTATTCAGAATGAAACATAGTTTGACCAAAAATTTTGGTCGAAATTTTTTTTCACTGAAGACATGTAGAAAAAGTTGAGTTCGAATTTCGAAAAAATTTTTTCAAGGAAAATCTTAGAAAATGTAGTAAGTACGTTGAAGTAATGATTATTTCCAAATTGGCAACCGAGAAAAATATTCCAACTCTGCAGGTTTTCCGCCATTTTGAATTTTCACCTTCAGAATTCTACACCACGATTGAATTGAGCCGTAAAAAAAATAAGATGTGACTAATAATAATAATAAAACCGCACGGGTGTGATTTGGTTTCTGCCACACCACGGCCCGAGTTACCTGGGCCACCAAGGGTAAATGGTGGCGAACCCATGAAAATGGGGAAAATGCCAGCAACGAGAAGTGGAAACCGATATCATGGCAGAAGATCGAAATGCCACTCCACCTGCTGGCTCGACCACCGTGAGGAGGACTCCCCGCAGGGGAGCTCGCAACGCACGTATCAAGTGGAGCCGCGAAATGAATATTGAAGTAATGCGAGCTTTTTATTACGTGAACAATTGCGAGGACAAACCACTTCCTGGATGGAGATACTCCCTCTATAACGAGTTCACCGGAATGCATCCGGAACTTCAGCTGACGGAAGGGAATCATTAAAGAAAAAGATCGAATTATACCAGATGATCGCGGGATATGCACAACGGGCTGTAGCATTGCAAACCTGTCACATCGTGCGGAAATTCCTGAACTAGTGAGAGGAACTGAATTGTTTTTTCACTGGTTCATAGAAATATATATATATATATATATATTCTTTTGAAAGAGAGTATTACAAACTGTTTTCTTAAATCAAACAATACATGGCATATGGCATGTGTGAAGAAGATTATATAAATGAATAAAATCTGTTTCCCGCTCCAAATCTAAGTGTTAGCAGAGGGAATGTAAACGGGGTACCATACAATTCTGAGTATGATACACGAGAACAGATAAAAACCTCTGAAAAAACTCTGTCTCCCCGTGTATGTCTGGTGATACTGAATTTGTTCAAAAAAAATATGCTGCTATCCATGTTACAGAGCTCCTTGTGCTTGAAAATTGCCTTTTCATTGAACTGGATGCAAATGTCTTGAAATTATATCTGTAACAGGTTCATAGATATAATACCAGCTTGAGCTGAGACCGGGAGACCGATGAGGAAGAATAATAATAAGTTTTATTAATCCATTATGACATAATAAATATGTATAGGGCAGTTCAATATAAATACAAAAATAAACATAATTCAAAATACTAATCCAGAAAGCTGTCATCAGCCAAATATTCACTAACATTATAATAAAAATTAATTAATTTACATTTAATCAATTTCTCAAATTTTGCTCTATTCAACATCTTGATGGCTGGTGGTAAATGATTATAAAGAAGACGATTTAAACTTAGTAGTTGAATGAGATGGAATGCACAAAGTGTCAGCATTTCTAGTTGAGTAAGTATGAAAGTCTGACAACTTAACAATAGAATTTTTCGTTTTCTTTAACATGAAGTAAACATCTAAATATATATAAACTAGAAAGTGTAAAAAGTTTGTATTTCTTAAAAGTAGGCCTACAGGATTCGCGGGAATCCAAATTGAAAATGAGGAGTATTATTCTTTTTTGTGCTATAAACACTCTGTTAGAATCAATCGAATTACCCCATAACAAAATATTATAGTTCAGAATATACTAAACTGAAATATACTGTAATAATGGACTGAATTGGAAGAGAGATTTTTATTCTACTTATTGCATAATAAGACTTCCCTTACTTCTTACAAACAGCCGTAACTTGACAATCCTATCTTAAAGAGCAATCTGAATGTATGCCTAAAAATTTAACATGTTCACAGGATGTCATTTGCCTGCCCAGACAATTCATAGCTTAGCGTTCCCCACCAGGGTTTCTAATGCGAAAGTACAGGGTGGGCAAAATTGGTGCTACATGAACTAAAACTTTTTAACCCGAGGAGATAGAGAAAAATGAATGGCACCTTATAGTCCTCTTTTTTCGAGAAACTGATAATGCCATCAACTGCATTCCTCTATCTTCTTTTGTTTCCGAGTTATAGGCCAAAATTGAAATTTGGGCGATTTCAACTTTGGTCATTATCTCCGTTTCTGTTCATGCTAGGACGTTGAAATAAAAACATTATACAGGCACTTTTCTGATAGCAATCCAGTGGCGTACTCTGATTTTTTATAAAAGGTTCATTTGCTGAGTTATAACATAAAGTTGTGTTTTTTCTTATGGAAACAGTAGTTTGAAATGACTTAGAAAGAATTGCCATTTTTTCCCGTTTCAGAAATGTATCATAAATTATACATCGCCCTCAGATTTGTTAAGATATTATGAAAAATATGGTTTGTATATGGAATTCGAATTATTGAGTAGGCTGAATCATAGAATTATGTGTCTCTACGCATGGTGTTATTATTAATTCACGTTTGAATACTTGATGGTGCGATCTCTGTTTGAAACAACTGTCAGTTATTAAAATTTGAAGTCATCGTTGGCGGCATTATGGAGATATTTCAAAATTACGAAAAATATGATATGTTGAAATGTTTCATTTTAGCGAATGAGAATAATGGGGCAGCAAGTGATTCAACTGTGAAATAATAATTACACCATGTGTAGAGACACATAATTCTTTGATTCAGCCTACTCAATAATTCGAATTCCATATACAAACCATATTTTTCATAATATCTTAACAAATCTGAGGGCGATGTATAATTTATGATACATTTCTGAAACGGGAAAAAAATGGCAATTCTTTCTAAGTCATTTCAAACTACTGTTTCCATAAGAAAAAACACAACTTTATGTTATAACTCAGCAAATGAACCTTTTATAAAAAATCAGAGTACGCCACTGGATTGCTATCAGAAAAGTGCCTGTATAATGTTTTTATTTCAACGTCCTAGCATGAACAGAAACGGAGATAATGACCAAAGTTGAAATCGCCCAAATTTCAATTTTGGCCTATAACTCGGAAACAAAAGAAGATAGAGGAATGCAGTTGATGGCATTATCAGTTTCTCGAAAAAAGAGGACTATAAGGTGCCATTCATTTTTCTCTATCTCCTCGGGTTAAAAAGTTTTAGTTCATGTAGCACCAATTTTGCCCACCCTGTACATACATTCAGTTTCATCGATGTTCAATATGAGGGCATTGGAGTGACACCAATTTTCAAACCCATCGACCAGTTGACTACATAAAAATGAGAGTGCCCCAAGGCTGTGTGCTGAAACCGCCATTGACGTATCATCAGCAAGTATGACCAAATTTTTTGAATTATTTGTGACAATATGATGAGGAAGATCATTAATATAAAGAAGAAACAAAAGCGGTCCCAGAACAGAGCCTTGCGGCACTCCCAGTCCCATCTTACATTTGTCCGAAGTGGACCTCCCAATTCTTACCGACGTAGCACGATCAACAGTGAAACTAACGATCCACTGCAAAAAAATAATAATAATAATAATAATAATAGTTAATTTATTCCATTAAACCAGAATACGTCCATACAATTATTAAGATACATTGAAATATATAGTAGGCACAGAATAATCCACACAACATATTAAAAAGTTTTTAAAAAATTACAGAATTCATCAAGGTAATAAAAACAATTTTCGACAAGAATCTCCTTCAGTGCTTTACAAAAATGTTTATAGGTCATATGCGCTAAATGAGACGGCAGCATATTGAATAGTTTGCAACCCGAAATATTCGGAGACTTTTTATGAAAAGCGTGAACTGATCTTTCCTCACATAAACGATATTTATTCCTGGTCTCATAAGAATGTACCTCTTCACGTCTAAGAATTCGAGAGCTTCGCTTGTGTGTATAGATTAAAATATTAAAAATATAAATAGACGGAACAGTTAAAATGTGATGGTGTTTAAAATAATCCCTACATGATACTCTAAAGGGCAGATCAAATAATAGTCTTATAATGCGCTTCTGCAAGATGAAAACTCTCTCCCACTCGACAGATTGGCCCCAAACCACAATATTATATCTCAGTATAGAGAAAACATTCGAATAGTAGAACGCCAATGCGCTGTCATTGCCCACCAATTTTTTAATGTGAGATATAGTGTAATATGTTTTATGAAGACGCTTACAAATTTTATCAACCTCAGAATCCCATCTGAGATGTTCATCAACTACTGTGCCAAGAATATTCACCTCTGATAAAAACTTCACTGGAACGTCATTAAAGATCAACCCGATACCACTTCTCAGCCTCTGAGGAACATGAAACTCAACAGCGATCGTTTTCTCGTAATTAATCAGCAGATGATTTCGCTCACACCAACTACTGAACTTTTCCAAGACCAGGTCACATTTTCTCCTAAGTTCTTCCGGGCACCGGTCACTAATCAGAACGTTCACGTCATCAGCATACATAAAAAGGAGAATCCCCGACAAGAATTTCATCAGAAATTCGCCAAGATCATCCACAAAAACATCAAACAACAGAGGACCAAGCACGCTACCCTGTGGTGAACCAAGATGAACATCCAACAAATCGGAAGAGACTGCATCCAATTTCACAACCATTTTTCTATCAGTCAGAAATGACGTCAGCCAACTATTCAAAACTCCTCTAACTCCAATCCTTTCCAACTTTTCAGACATAAACTCAGGTTTTAGACAATCAAATGCTCTTCTCAAATCGAAACAGATAACAACCACGTACTCACCCTGATCCATTCGCGAAGATATGCCCTGGACCAGTTCAGTCATCAAAGTATTCGTCGAGCGCCCCGGGCGGAAACCGTGCTGTGAACTGGACAGTAAATTGAAGTCCTCAAGATAATTTATCAATCGATGGTACATCATTTTCTCGATAATTTTAGAAAAAACACTCAGAACGGACACAGGACGATAATTATCTGGGACTAAAGGGTCGCCCTTTTTATAAATTGGAAGGGCCCGCGATACTTTCAACACCTCCGGAAATACACCTACACAGACAGATATGTTCACCAAATTAGCCAAGTAATCAGCTACAATATCCTTGCAATTCTTCAGTACAATTATAGGGACTTCGTCAATTCCAGCAGAAGACTTATTTTTCATTGAATTTATGACCTCGATAACTTCTAACGTAGTTACCTCTCGAAAAACCATGGAATCACGAGGCTGACATCCTTTCGTCGTACAATGATTGAGAGACATCCGAAAAGAGCTATTTATTCTCTCATAGAAGTCAACAGTGAAAAATTTCCCGAATACATCACAGATCTCAGAAGCATCATCCAGCACCTCTCCATTCACAGACATACCTCGAAATCCTAGGTTGTAAAGCTTACATTCCAAGAAATCACGGAAAAGTGCATCAAAAGCACGTGATAGGTCCAAAAATAGACCAGCGACAAAATGACCATCATCCAATTTTTTATACACAAAATTTACAAATGAAAGGCAGCTGTTTCACTAGAAACCGTTATTTCAAATGTCACGCATAACACAGTAATCAGAATATTGCCAAATTTGACATTAAACACCCCGTATCTCGCTTATGCATCGAAAACGGGCTATATGTCAATGGGTAAAAAAGACTTTCTCGGTATCATCTATACGGCTTTATATATGTTTGTACAGTTTATGGTGAAACACCTTTAGACTATAATGAAGAGACAAATACAATATTTAAAATTGCAGAATCCAATCAATTTCCTAAAACATACGTCGATGACATATTAGGATCCTTAAAAAACAACATGGTTTTAAAGAAAATATACCCCTATATTTCAGTCAAACACAATTTCATTTCTATCTCATATTTTGAAGGATTCAATGATAAAATAAATTCTTCCTTGAAGACATATAATGGTCAATAAACGACATCGACATTCATATATCTGAGTTTTGTATTTCATCGACATTTAACTCCAATATACGGTAACAATAAGTTTTTATAGAAACTGTGCGTATTGAATGTATGATTTCATGCTTCTTGGTGTTTTATTTCCCACATTTGTAGGATTTTATTATTACATATCTCTACATCAAACGTTTTCCATCATTTGAGTTTTAGTCTCGACAAAGTTGATAAATATTCTGACAACATTGTTAACTGGTTCAAAGACCAGAGAATATTATTCGTTGATATTTAATCCAGGGAAGCATCCAGATTATTCTTGAAATTAATGATTTTTCTGTCAAATTTTTCCGGGAAAAATTGGAAATAACTCGAAAACGACGCTTTTTATTAAAAAAACATAAGAATACTTTTAGATTCTAGAATGATTGATTCTTTCGAAAATATGAACCCTTATTTTTTTTCAAGTGCTTTTATGGTATTTAAGCGTGTATTTATGAGTCCGCTACTCTGTAACTTTTATACCAGGAGTATTATTAAATGTGTTTCTAATGATGAATATGCACCATAAATAAAGTAACCAATCAACCAAAATTTAGTTCATTTGAAATAACGGTTTCGAAGATGTAAACAGGAAAGTGTTTTTTTCATGGATTTTCGACACCCTGTATCTTTGAAACGAAACCGAATTTCGAAAAATGGTTTAGAAAAAAAGTGTCTCGTTTGATCAGAGGAATCTACAGTTCAAATATATGTACAAGTCAAAGACTCACTCTGTATAAGGTTAATTGTTGCCATTGTGATAATTGTTATGTAGATACTACAAATTAACACTTAAGAGCAGAATATCCAATCATAAAAGCTCAATAAGAAACACTATTATTAGAACTGCGCTTGTGGAGCACCACCTTGCTACAGGCCATTCTCTTGAATTTGAATTGGACAGTGTTGTCATCTTGGACAGTGAGAAAGATTACAGAAAGCGACAGATTTCTGAGATGATTTTTATAAAGAAGTTCAATAATTCTATTGATTTCAGATCTGACACTGAAAAGTTGAGTAGGTACTTGAGTAGTACGTACATAGATGCATGGAAATATTTTATGCATCTATGTAGGTACCTATTGCATTCTGCCACCTTATGAGTAAGATAAATGTTTGAGAAAAAAAGAATGTTATTTGTGGACAATCCTTAGTTTTATAATAATTGACTGCCTGTTCTTTGGGGCTACTCAATGTGTCATTTTGTTTCTGTTGTTGTCGAATTGTGATGACTACTGTGCATGGGCGCCCGCAGGGGGGGGCCAGGGGGGGCCATGGCCCCCCCTGAGATTATATGGCCTTATCGTTTTTCAGCTTAACACCCTCAATATTTCAATTATTTTCATTTTTCTCCCCCTGAGAAAAATTTTGGCCCCCCCTGAGAAAAATTTCTGCGGGCGCCCATGCTACTGTGTGTTTTTAAGGTAAGACTCGTTCTACGATTTTAGCTGGCGTTAGATCACAGAAATATAATAAACATATATTTCTGTGCGTTAGATGCTTTTCATCTAGCTGATAATTATTTTGATTGAAGAATTGATAATCATCACTTTTAGTGGTGAGTCTTCTGTATAAAAATTTACAGATTTCGCAATCCTTGCAACCATCAGAGACATTGGAAATGATAACACCACATGTGAATATTACCAACATTTATTTGCATTTGAACTTGAAATAAGATAGTATTTTCAATAATAATAATGAGCAATAATAATTGCAAGAAAAATCAACATTCCTAATTCCTAACATAAACATGTAAGAGGAAATTTGTCACCGTATTTTAAAGCAAAATTATTAAGATATAATAATAAAAAATAAAGATATAAATAATTGGATGAAGCTGGGTCCATCCTGTCATTCCTGTCCAATATTTTCGAAGTGAATTTTGATTTTAGCAAATCTGGGTTTTCATGAAATTGGCTTTAGATACAAGGATTCAGTTTTTACTAAAATTCATGAATCCTATATGTACTCGGATCAACTATCATCGGAAGAAGCTCATAACATCCAGTCCAATATTTTCGAAGCGAATTTTTATTTTACCAAGTCTGAGTTTTCTCGAAATTGGCTCGAGATAGAAGGATTCTGTTTTTACTGAAATTCATGAATCTTATATGTACATACTTAGATCAACTCTCATCGGATGAAGCTGAGTCCATTCTGTCCAATATTTTCTGAGCGAATTTTTATTTTACCAAATCTGGGTTTTCATTAAATTGGTTTGAGATAGAAAGATTCTGTTTTCACTAAAATTCAGGAATCTTATATGTACCTACTCGGAGTAAACATCATCAGAAGAAGCTGAGGCCACCCCGTCCAATATTTTCGAAGAAAATTTTTATTTTACCAAATCTGAGTATTCTCGAAATTGGCTTGAGATGGAATGATTATGTTTTTACTAAAATTCATGAATCTTATATGTAGAGAAGGACGGGGTAATTCCACGCACCTTAGGGAAAATGCTTACAAAACCTTCCTATGTACACACAAACTTTCATAATTTAACTGCTGAATCATGAACCCATTTGGAACTTTCTCATCACAAGGAAACGGTTCAACTACCTATACCAATTGAGAAAAAAAATAATTCTGAAAACTGTCTTTTCGCGGTATTACCCCTTACCCCACGTACTGGGTAATACCGCGCATGCGATGGTATAATTATGCGCATATATTGAACAGCTGAGAAACTCGAAAAAATATTTTATTATTCATATTTAGGTAATAACCAACTACAATGTAAATAAAATAAATTTCCATGAATAGGTACAAAAAATATTATTGAAGAATTACCCCGCTACAGCTTCGCGTTATTCTCCCGGTGTGAGTCACCTAACCTAACTAATCACTGACAGTAGATGACGAAATACAATTATGTAATTGTTCTTTTGCATTAAATAATCTACACATATGAAGGAAAATAGTCATGCAATAAATTCATTAGAAATTAATAATAGAAGTACTTTCCACGATTCCAATTTCTCTCGAAAATTAGATCAGAGCGTCGTGAACGAACAATCGGCTCCCTGGTCTAAAATAAAAACACGAATACCTTCAAATTACGGGAGGATGTTGGCAAGGCAAATACGAGATGGTGCGCTGTATCCACAGAAATATAATGAAATATTTATTTATTTATATGTTTATTATATTTCTGTGGCTGTATCTAAATTTTGAAATAACTGAACTGAGTTGCAGAATATCAATGCGCAGAATTCCCCCGTGCGCGGAATTCCCCCGTCCTCCCCTACTCGGAGGAAATATCATCAGATGAAGCTGAGTCCAATCCGTCCAATATTTTCGAAGTGAATTTTGATTTTAGCAAATCTGGGTATTCATGAAATTGGCTTTAGATAGAAGGATTCTGTTTCTACTAAAATTCATGAATTTTATATGTACTCGGATCAACTATTGACCTATTCTTCAAACACCGAAATAATTGCCCAATCTGGCAACGTTGCGGCGAATTTGACGGACCACTCACCGCGGCCGAGATCTCACTTGATGAAACAACAATATAAACACTGAAGTGCTAATGATGGAAATAAAACAATGATCCATCCTTCAAATACAGGAATAATTGCCCAATCTGGAAACGTTGCAGCGAATTTGACGTACCTCCCACCGCGGCTCACTGGTCGCCGTCGCCGATTCTCGTATGCTGGCCCAATACACCTATGTCACCTATATCACGCGATAACTTTCGAATGCTTTTTTGGTCTACTAGCGACACCTTTGTCTTTGACCTTGAACGAAAACTAGTAACTTGCCTGTAATATACGAACATAAACATTTCCAATGTTAAAAAAGAAGAATCTTCAGCGTTCCTGTGCCTTTGTCCCTGAAGTGATTTTATGCATTTTGTTTTGTAGCCTGAAGAAGGGTAGAATTATCCCCGAAACTGTAACACCTGGTAGTAGATTGAAGAAAGAAATTTTTGCCCAGAATCGAACTGTTAACAATGAGCATTAATGTATTAACTCAATTTCAATCGAAGAATATGAACCAGAGAATTGTATCAGCACGTATTTGGCCCTACGTACCTACCCAACACTAGTGGATGGAACATTTGTGCTTAGGCGCGAAGCCTTTGTCGCGGGACAGGAGACCGCAAAGAAACGGAGAAGGCCGCGAAGCGCGAACGTGACAGTGTGACACAAGAAAGTTATCCACACTCGCGTTCGCGGTATTGGCCGAGGTTCTTGCCATGGGTGTGGAGCGGGCTATAGGAGATGGCACCGAAAGAAAAAGAATAGATGGCACTCAGATTAGCGGTATCTGTTTTGAAATTCACAGTGGTGTTATTGAATTTATGAATGCATCTCAAGAATTCTTCTTTTTTGCCAATTAGCCTCTTTAGCTGAAATCTCCGCATGTTCGAAGTCAAAATTATGGCCTGTATTGCCCGCTCCACACTCATGGCAAGAACCTCGGACAATACCGCGAACGTGAGTGTGGATAACTTTCTTGTGTCACGTTCGAGATTCGCGCCCTTCTCCGTTTCGTTATTTGGCTGCGAATTCTCAGCCAGGTTCACGGCAAGAATTCTTTGCGCGATTCGCGCCATGAGTATGCAGCGGGCTTATCGAAATGGTGTCAGGCCATGTAGTCTTCTCATTTTTATCTTTGTTATGAAACCGAAAATCATAAATTATGCTGGTATAATCGTTTGGACCATTTCATAGGCCCTACTATGTAAATTTTATCACAACTCAAACAATTGATCTTATATCATTGACCCTCAATGTTCTTCCCACTCTCTCACTCAATTATAATTATAATTGCGACTGTCGGTTTCATAATAAAGATAAAAATGAGAAGAGAGATATGACCATAATTTTTCCGCCATCTTTGAACCGCGATATCTCCCTAACGTTCCACTTTCGACCCAACATTTATATAATAAACTACCTTTTATTTTGAACAATAAATTACCTCCTTCAATTTTTCAGACTTATTTTGAAACACCCTTATTGTATGCCCAGTTTGTGGTGAAACACCCTGTATTCGAATCATTTTAAGCTGAATACAGGTCCTCTTCACAGGATTTCCTGGAATATCATAAATTTCCTCCAAAAAGATTCAAAGGCATGCGATAGCGGTAAGATGAAGTCGTATCATCAGGGACGGGCCGAAGCCAAATTTTTGGGGGGGGATAGCTTCGAAAATTTTCCAACTGTGCATTAAAGGATTAGAAAACCAACGGTTGAAGGGGGGAGTGGTATTTTGGATTGCGTGTCAATGTTTTTTTTTTCCCGAGAGCATTAAAAATATTTAGAAAATTTTGTAGTGTAGTTTTTTAATTCCGCATTACTAGATTAACACACTCCACACTCTACAGGATTATACAGCATCTGTTATCATTATTTTGTATGTTTCGATTTTTAAGTTCAATTCCGAAGAAAAATAAATCATTTATTCAAGTGAACTGAAAAAATCCACATACTACACACCTCACTTTGAATCTTTTTCGGTCCATTTTTGCATAGGGGCCGTTATACTTCGGCCGACGGCTACGGCACCGATTCTCCATTCAAAAAGTGCCTTTCATTTTTCCAAGTTCACGCCCTCAATTTTTCACCAAAAAGCTTGATTTTTTTTAAATTGAAGATGAAGGATTTCTTGAGGGCACTCCAATTTCTTCTCTTTGATAAAATTATTTTTTCGCATGAAGAAATCGGCTACGGCACCGATTCTCAATTCAAAAAGTGCCTTTCATTCTTCCAAGTTCACGCCCTCAATTTTTCACCTAAAAGCTTGATTTTTTTTTAATTGAAGTTGAAGGATGTCTTGAGGGCACTCCAATTTCTTCTCTTTGATAAAATTATTTTTTCGCATGAAAAAATCGGCTACGGCACCGATTATCCATTCAAAAAGTGCCTTTCATTTTTCCAAGTTTACGTCCTAAATTTTTAAGCTAAAAGCTTTAAATTGAAGTTAAAGGATGTCTTGAGGGCACTCCGATTTCTTCTCTTTGAGAATATCATTTTTTCGCATGAAAAAATCGGGTTGAATTTGAGAGTCTATGAAAATTGACTTCATAATCGTTTTTCGGCGGTTGTTCGTCCATTTTTTTTAGAAAATTCATCGGAGTGCCCTCGACAAATCAATTTTCTATATTTAAAAATAATCCATTTGGATATACGCTTAATTAATGCAAAAAATTATGGAAATACTGAAAAGACTTGCAGAAACTGTGAAATCGCAGAGAACTGTCTGAAGTTCCAGGAGAATTAAAAAAAAATCAAGTTTTCAGGTGGAGATTTTAGGACGTGAAAAATGAAAGGCACTTTTTGAATGGAGAATCTATGCCGTCGGCCAAAGTATAACGGCCCCTTAACAGATTTACGTGTTGAACGGAGATTTGATAGAATAATTAAGAATGAGAAAAAAATACTGCCTACTGCCCTACCGAGAGAAATAGCGCAAATTGGTACCAGATGGACACAGTCGATGCGGCCAAACTGAGAAATTCACAACTACCTGCTGAGGGATAACGTAAAAGATGAAAAATTGTTCATCTTTTCAAACACTTGGTAGCAATTCGGAATAAATACCATTTATTGCTGGTTATACACATTGCACATTGGGCCAAATCTGCCAAATACTCTAAATATACTCTAACAAGAATTTGTACAATTGTCGCTATTCTCTGCATGCTTTTGTCCGGCTAAACGTGGGCTTAGTTCTACCGGTTTAATAAACATTAATTTAAAACTTCATTTAAAAAAAGTCAAATTCATTCACATTTTAAGAAAACTTTTGTAGAAATATGTATTCCAACTCCATTGAAATCTCTCCAACTGCTTCAAAATTTTCCCAACTGCTTCGGAATTTTCCCAACTTCTTCGAAACTTTTCCAACTGCTTCGAAAATTTTTCAACAGCTTCGAAAATATTCCAACTGCTTTTAAAATTTGCCAACTCTGTTCAACATTGGGGACTCTTGTAGAAATATGTATTCCAACTCAATTGAAATCTTTCCAACTGCTTCAAAATTTTCCCAACTGCTTCGAAAATTTTTCAACAGCTTCGAAAATATTCCAACTGCTTTTAAAATTTGCCAACTCTGTTCAACATTGGGGACTCTTGTAGAAATATGTATTCCAACTCAATTGAAATCTTTCCAACTGCTTCAAAATTTTCCCAACTGCTTCGGAATTTTCCCAACTTCTTCGAAACTTTTCCAACTGCTTCGAAAATTTTTCAACAGCTTCGAAAATACTCCAACTGCTTTTAAAATTTGCCAACTCTGTTCAACATTGGGGACTTTTGTAGAAATATGTATTCCAACTCAATTGAAATCTTTCCAACTGCTTCCAAATTTTCCCAACTTCTTCGAACATTTTTCAACAGCTACGAAAATATTCCAACTGCTTTTAAAATTTGCCAACTCTGTTCAACATTGGGGACTTTTGTAGAAATATGTATTCCAACTCAATTGAAATCTTTCCAACTGCTTCAAAATTTTCCCAACTGCTTCGGAATTTTCCCAACTTCTTCGAAACTTTTCCAACTGCTTCGAAAATTTTTCAACAGCTTCGAAAATACTCCAACTGCTTTTAAAATTTGCCAACTCTGTTCAACATTGGGGACTTTTGTAGAAATATGTATTCCAACTCAATTGAAATCTTTCCAACTGCTTCCAAATTTTCCCAACTTCTTCGAACATTTTTCAACAGCTACGAAAATATTCCAACTGCTTTTAAAATTTGCCAACTCTGTTCAACATTGGGGACTTTTGTAGAAATATGTATTCCAACTCAATTGAAATCTTTCCAACTGCTTCAAAATTTTCCCAACTGCTTCGAAATTTTCCCCACTTCTTCGAAACTTTTCCAACTGCTTCGAAATTTTTCCAACTGCTTTTAAAATTTGCCAAATCTGTTCAACATTGGGGACTTTTGTAGAAATATGTATTCCAACTCAATTGAAGTCTTTCCAACTGCTTCAAAATTTTCCCAACTGCTTCGAAATTTTCCCAACTTCTTCGAAACTTTTCCAACTGCTTCGAAATTTTTGCAACCGCTTCGAAAATTTTTCAACAGCTTCGAAAATATTCCAACTGCTTTTGAAATTTGCCAACTCTGTTCAACATTGGGGGGGGGATCGTACCACCCCATCCCCCCCCTTAGGCCCGTCCCTACGTATCATTGGCAAAATTCACTGAAAATAACTTCCCTCTCCCTAAAAATCCTAAATCTTGTAGGACTTCAGCTAGCTAGAAATCAAAAACTTTTCCATTCAAATTCGCATGTTAACTCAATCTGAGAACTTTGTAATTTGAATAATTCTATCAATTCGACAAAACTCCCGAAGATGCCAGATACAAATAACTTTCTGGAATGTTATCTGAAATACCAGATACAAGATATGTATCTTTCAAATACTTTTCATAGATAAAATACTTTTTTTCTACGACCGTGCGTTTTTACACTCTTTACCCACTTTCCTGCACTCATTGTAGTTTAGAAAGTGTCACTTTCCCGCACTAGTGCAGAAAAACGAGTCTTCCCGCACTAGTGCCTAAACTGAAATGAGTGCGGGAAAGTGGGTACTATGGAAACTTCATGTGAATTAACATTTGTCATTAGTATGAAATTGTTTGAATATAAATATCAAATCGAATTTAATCAGTGTGTTGAAATAAAATCGATCTCGTATGAGGGCTTGTAGAAAAAATATTGTTCCTAACTCGTGCGGAAAGTGTCTTTTCCGTACTTGACTGCTTGCCCGAACTCCGCTTCGCGTCGTTCTGGTTAACTGCAGTCACGTGCGGGAAACAAGGCCGTAGCTAGAAAAAAATTTCGGGGGGGGGGGGGGGCCGTCCGGACCCCATCGGACCCCCCCCCTGGCTACGGCCTTGGCGGGAAAGTATCACTTCCCGCACTTGTAAGGAAAATAAATATTGTAACAAAAACAAATTTAAAGAAAGTTTATTTTTCACAAACGTGACACAAGGGTAATATATCTTCAAAGTCAATGTCATTGAGCGCCATCTATCGAATTCTACTTTTCCCCTAAGGTTTTTCTGACATGAAAAGAAGAAAAATAGTATTATACGCGCAAGCGCGAAATAGAGAAGCAAATTTGAAATTGCTTTTGCGAACCAGTTCAGACTGTTCTCAAGAGTTTGTTCAACAAGTTGTTGAACTGCAGATTTAAGTTTTATGCAACTGGCCCTTAGCAGTGTCACAGTTTACAAACTGTGGCAGTGTTGTGATTGGCAAAATCACTGTTAACTGTTGAATGGTGTTAAGAAAAAGTCAAAGCTCAAGAAAAGACTCAATCTTCTCATAGCTTCGGATGACCGACCACACATTTACGTGTCTTCCTTAAACACAGATGTGGAATAATAATTTGAAAACAACACAAATCAAGCAAGGGGCGTAGCCGATTACAATTTATAGAAAGAAATAATTGCCACGCCATCTATCAATTTAGCCCCAAAAGACGCTTAAGATGCCGCAATAGAATCAGTTATCTAATACTAAAAGTATCTTAGCAAACAAAGTATCTACAAAATACTAAGATACCAAAGAAGAGGTATTTAAATACAAGATACAAAATTCATTTTCAAAAAAGTATTTCAGATACAAGATACAAATACGTATTTTGTATATTGTATCTGTATTTCAGATACTTGTATCTCAGATAAGTCACATCTCTGTAATTTTGTTTTATTTAAATATGAACCGGGATAATGGCAACATTTACAACCAAATTTTAAAAACGTATATGAAAATTGTGGCAGGTTCACAACGTGAAGAATTGAAGTTTCGGAAAAACGTTTGAATGGTGATGAATTGACGTGTCGCAAGCACGGTTTCGATCAACAATCCTGAAAACCCGCCGACGCTTCGCAGAGCAGAATTTTCGATAAACCGTCCTGCATTTCGAATACGGATACACCTACCGCGTTGTTTTATTCATTTATCTCTTCAGGCATTCGAGGAATCCATCACGGAAAATGAAATTGAGCCATTTTTCTATGCGAATTTTTGTATTCAAGTTCCCCCTTACAAGGTGGAAGAATGGAAAGAATGTAATGCCTACCAGTTATTAGTATACAAGCCGCGAAAGCACGCTGATATTTCGGGATAACGGGAATGGGGAGATATGAATGCAGATTCTGAATTATAGACGCAGAGAAATATCAGTCCCGGCCCAGAATGTTAATATCCGACCCAGAAAGTTGGGGAGTTTTACACATTTCATAAAGTTCCATGGTTGTAATATATTGAGATTCCAACCGCAATAATCCGAATACGCGTTTTACAATATGACACGACAACTCAAGTTAAAATTTGGGAACAAAAATGAAATATTCCTGTGAATGCTCATCTATAATTTTCGACGAATTCATTAGGTCTTGATGCTAGATATTTTTTGATTCTTCTATGATAAATTATCAGATGGTGTTATGACTTGTTAAGTGGTCGTAGGAATTTTTTTCCATTTGCCTGAACATTGCTGGCAGGCTTAAAATAACCTCGTATAAGATCGACTCTCTGTCCACAGTCAGCAATTCCCCTGACCAGTTCATGTGGCAGGAGAATATCTGACTGTCGGTGGCACGTGAACACTAGTTTTCGCGAGAGCTAATAGCCCGGGAGCCAGTGATAGTTTTTAGTCAGTCATTTTAACCCTGGCCATAATTTGTATATAGCTTGATTTGGTTGTTTTCTTAGCCAAAGTGACCGTCAGCTGGCTCAACAGTGGTGGGTTTGCCAACGAGAGCAACGAAAACTTTTTAAAAAAAATTGAGTTTCAGTCATTTTAACCCTGCTGAAATTTACAGAGATGGTAGTTTTCATAATTATTCGAATAAAAACAATCGTCCGCTGGCTGTACGTTGGTGGAAAATCCGTCCGCTGGACATGGAAACTAGAAAAAAAAAATTTGAGTTTCAGTCATTTTAACCTGCTGAAATTCACAGAGATGGTAGTTTATATAATCATTCGAATAAAAAAAATCGTCCGCGGGCTGTACGTTGGTGGAAAATCCGTCCGCTGGACATGAAAACTTGTAAAACAAATTTTGAGTTTCAGTCATTTTAACCCTGCTGAAATTCACAGAAATGGTAGTTTATATAATTATTCGAATGAAAAAAATCGTCCGCTGGACATGAAAACTTGTAAAAAAAATTTGAGTTTCAGTCATTTCAACCCTGCTGAAATTCACAGAGATGGTAGTTTATATAATTATTCGAATAATAAACATCGTGCGCTGGCTGTACGTTGGTGGAAAACCCGTCCGCTGGACATGAAAACTTGTGGAAAAAAATTTGAGTTTCAGTCATTTCAACCCTGCTGAAATTTACAAAGATCTAGTTTATATAATTATTCGAATAAAAAAATCGTCCGCTGGCTGTACGTTGGTGAAAAACAAGTGCGGACGATTTTTTTTATTCGAATAATTATATAAACTACCATCTCTGTAAATTTCAGCAGGGTTAAAATGACTGAAACTCAAATTTTTTTTTACAATTTTCCATCTCCAGCGGACGGGTTTTCCACCAACGTACTCTTTGGCAGTGTTGCTCGGGTCACTTCATATCATCAGGTCCCATGAACTCACTTGCAGCTCATCTCTTTTGTTAAGGGACGCTACGAGGGCAGGATGAAGAACTCCTCCATTTAAGTGTGAGGGGTTTTTAGTGAGTAACCAAACAAGATCTTGGATTCTCACACTAACGAGAGTGCGGACCCTCTCGGTGCCCATAAAGGGTTTCCCCCTCACGCGGACGTAAAAAAAAATAATAATAATATTTATTGGTTCTTTAGGCTAGTATATCTAGGTAGAACAGGTCATAAAAATTACAATGAAGAAAAAGAGAAGTATAAAAACAACATGGTAAAATGACAAAAGTCCAATCATAAACACAATAAAAATACAGCAAGGGTACAATTAAATTATATATCGTCGCTTAAAAATTCAGAAGTTGTATAATAACATTTACACTGCAAAAGTTTCTATATGGCCTTTTCAAACTGGTTGGCGTTAAGATGTTTATACTCTATTGGGAGATGATTATAAAATTTTATTCCCTGGTAAATAAGGGAGGACTGGAATTTGGATGTCCTGTGCCTAGGGAAGCAAAGTCTATCCCCATGTCTGGTATGATAATTGTGAGTTGTGACTACTCGAAAGCTTGGCTATTTTATGTAAGAGGATTTGTATTGAGGAATGCGTCGATTCACAAATGTGGATGAATAATCTTTTTTTTTTGGGGGACAGCAGGTAGTATATTAATATATTCCAATTTCGGAAATTCTACGTAAACACATTACGAAAGTCAAAGTTTCACATGAGCGAAAAATGGTAAAAGAAACAAATTTTTCTTTATTCGTCACGAAATCCAACCTCAGTCATCTATGTTTATGGCGATGAAACTATACATGTCCCATTGCATAATGGATTCCAGTAGGCATTCACTTGTTTCTCCATGAGCGACGGTCTCCCAAATCGGATTACACTAATATGCAGATCAAATTAATAGAATGGCCTCATTTTGCGGATAATATGTAGCGGAGCCGAAATCTAGGCTTGTCGTTGCTGAGGACGCGAAATTGATGTTCGCATTGTGGGGATGATTTATGGCTATTTCTGTATGGAGCATAGGTATAATCTGGTATAAATCTATGATTGGATATACAGTCACTTCAGATATCGAAGCTCGTTGACTGAATAGTCGTTGTTCGGGTAATTCGCGGAATTTTTCGAGGGGAGGAGTATTCAAAACGAAATATTGCCTCTCACTGATTGGAGAAAAATCTAATTGTTGATATCAGTTCGGCAATTCAGAAGAGACTACCAGACGTAGCCATGTCATTAACAAACATATAAATAAATGTTTTTGGCAAAGTGCATTATTCGCGGTGGAAATGGAATTTTTGCGCGGTATGAATTTCAGCCATAAAAGCTTCCGTTCTTCATTTTTGGGGAATCTAAAACAGCTGTAAGCCATCGATTGCAGAAGAATAATAACTATTTACAGGAACGTACAGGGTGGGCAAAATTGGTGCTACATGAACTGAAACTTTCTAACCCGAGGAAATAGAGAAATATGAATGGCACCTTATAGTCCTCTTTTTTCGAGAAACTGATAATGCCTCAGACCAAGGAAAGAGGAGACCTGGCATGTCATTCATAAATTCAGGAACTTTTGAAGCCAACATCTCGACCAATTTCCAATGAGTGGAACAAGGACAGATGTAGCCACTGCAATCGCGCTGGCAACAATGCAGAGACTAGCTTCGCGTGAATCTGCCGTATTGTTTAGGGGGAAATGATACACCTCCGTTTTTATTAATGAAATCAGAATTCAATTAAATTCGACGGAAAGCAATAAATATACCCATATCTATTGTCCGATTATGGGCCAATTTTTTCGCGTGGTTCCGAAGTTATTAACATTTGAGAATAATTGCTTCGGAGCTCAATATCTTTGGAACTACATATTAAACACAATGAGCTGAAATTTGGTTACAATTTGATATGTATTAGCTGAATGAACTTGCCGAAGAATCCGCCTTAACGATGAACCGGTTGAAGAAAAAAAGAGCTCACCTGAATTTAATTAATAAAATTCACGAAAATATTTGTTGAGTCAGAAGATTCACGCATGTTACAGAAAATGAATAACCCAATAAAATATCAAAATAATCACTGGCTACGTGCCTGGAAATCGTAAAATTATTCGTTCCTGATTTCCTAAACTCTATAAGTTTAGTATTCATAGATCATGATCTATTTTTTTTGGACTCATCTAAGAGTTTAGTTGTTTCATGATGGATCCTTATTCTTAAATAAATTTTATCAACTGATAATCTGTCTTTCTGAGACAAAAATTCATTTTGAGGGTCATGTTAAAGTTGGGCTTCAGAGAATCTTGTAGAGATCACTTCAAGGAAAATAACATTTTAACTACATATGATGATATGACATGGCTGAACATTCTGATTACTTTAAGAACTACAAGGCACATTGAGCCTTACTTTTATCCGCGTCACACTTTGTCTCTCACAGAAAAGTCTCCCTTATACATGGGTCTTAAGTTGTTCAATGCTCTGCCTCACAAATTGAAGACCTCGAATAAAAAAATTTTAAAGACTAATTTATTAAAAATGCTTGTTCAATGTGAGCCACATTCTTTAAAGAAATTTTTTGAATGAAAGAAATAATCAATAGTTCAATGTTCTTCAATAGGTACCATACTCTGATTGTCTCAAGAAAAAATAAATTTGACGAATTCAACCTTTATTGTACAATTTTTTGTAGCAATGAGCTCTTGAATTAATAAACATTATGAATTATGATCAGCATGTCCATCAATGAAATTTCCATCAAAAAGATGATTTCCAAAATGGTGTAAAATGGATGAATTAACATTAAACATAGTTTGGCTGATCAGAACTGGTAACAAATGTTCTATTGAAAATATTTGAAGTTTTATGGGAGAATTTGAACAATTTTTCGCCCTCTTTACAAACATCAATTACAAATTGGCTAGCCCTAATCAATCTTCCATGTTTTTCTTCTTTGGAGAAATGAAACATCTACTTCATTTCTCAAAAGACCGAGGCACTTTCGACATGAAATAAATTTGTCAAGTATCCGAGCAACATATCCTACAATCTTACATAGACAACAACTATGTCTATGCAATCTTATAATATAAAAATGAATCGCAAAATGTGTTGGTAAGCGCATAACTCAACAACGCCTCGACCAATTTGGCCAAATCTTTTTTTTAAATGTTCGTTGAAGTTCAAGGATGGTTTTTACGGCGAGAAAAATTAGAATTATTGCTGGAAAAATCCTAAAAATAGCCCTTTTCTTTTTTAGTCTATATTAATAAAAGGCGATCTATGGTTGGTTCAAAACTTCGAAATGCCATATTGACATTTGGACAAAGGAGGTTAGTTTTTCTTCCACAGAATCGCATGTCAAGTGAATAGTAGGTCTTACCACAGAATACCTAACAACGGTATAAGAATATTCTATGGTAGAACGAAGTTTCACGGTATGCAATAATAAAATAGAACGAGAGAAATGGACTCGCTATTTTCGATAAAATAGAACGTTGTGAAGTTATAAGCCATGAAGTTGTCTGGCAACGGTGGATTTCATTTTCTTGAAGGGTAGGAAATTCAGAAATGGTAGACTAGACTATGAATGGCGATGTATACAATTATTGTGTAATTTGCATAGAACTTAAATAACATGGAAGGCTATTATCAGATCAAGTTGGTGGAACAGTGAATTTTTACCGGAATGTAAAGTAAATCGGATTGTGACGATCAGCATCAATCGTGAATTGTCCATTTTCATCTTTTCTCTATATTTTTGAAATGTTTTTGATTTATGTTTGGGTAATAAATATACATATTTGCGGAAATAACTGAATTCAAAATTGCCCATAATTAGTAATTGACATATTATTTTTGTATTTCTGTTTTGTGTGACAGCTCATATCCATGGAAAAGATGACGTTTGACAGATGACATTTGACAGATGACGTTTGACAGATGACGTTTGACAGATGACGTTTGACATTTGACAGATGACAGATGACATTTGACAGATGACAGATGACATATGACAGATGACATTTGACAGATGACGTTTGACATATGACATTTGACAGATGACGTTTGACAGATGACATTTGACAGAGGACGTTTGACAGATGACATTTTACAGATGACGTTTGACAGATGACCTTGGACAGATGACATTTGACAGATGACGTTTGACAGATGACGTTTGATAGATGACAGTTGACAGATGACATTTGACAGAACTTTTATTATGCCTAATTTATCTCCTGCTTGAAAAAATAGCAATGGTAAGTTTATACAACTTTAACGGGGGTTTCACAAAGCATATCACCGGTGATCGGAGCTTGATCTAGAATACTCGATTTGACAGTTCAGAAGTCTAACCAAGCCGTCGTGATTGCGTTGTGAAATCCACTGTAAGTATAGGCACGGCCTTCTTAAGATAAAGATGGCTATGGTATAGGTAATAGGTATTATTTAGGCGAAACAAAGTTCGCCGGGCCAGCTAGTATCTTCTAAATATGTAGTGAGATTCCATGCTGTTGAAGTTGCATACTCAAATTTATCCATATCTGTAAAAACACTTTCCACGACTGAAGCAAACTGTTCTTTTTTTTCAATATTGGTTGCATGCTAACTGCAGATTCGAATGTCAGGATACTGATGGATACCTGATTGATGGCATTTCCGGTATCAGAAGCGGATATTTGTGAGTGAATAATCAACCTTTTGTATGCTGCATCGAACTGTCTTGCAGTGGGGTTATGGTTATGTCCACTTTTTCTTCTAACACTGTCCTGCGACAGTTTATAAGTGAGAAGATATTCAAGGAATTTTTGCTTCAATGACATATTTCTTATACATTTGTTCCAAACTTTCAATGCAGATCAAGAAACCTTAAAATCCTGTTTTTCTTCCACATCTTGTAATAGGTATCTATCCCTTTCAATGTCAGTCCAAGAATAGATCTTTTCATCGTATGACGTATGCATATAATCTGGTAAATTTCTGCATCGGAAATGAAACTTGATCTCTGCAAATATATTTCTTTGAATATTCATTGTCAAACGGCAAATTATAACTTGGGGAGTGACAGTAGAGCTTGAGCTGCAAAAAAGTTCTCAATTAATGTATTGAATTATACCTACTTTATAAAAAATAATATAATATTATTATATAACAATATTTACTGACACATATTCTGACTCTATTTAATGAAGTTATATTCAAACAGGTTGAATTAAAATATGAATCTCTAGAACTTCCCACAGAAACTTACCTTGAAGACGTTAGTTCCCAGAGTTGAAACAGGATAGACATCATTTTTAAGATATTTTGTACCATTCACTTGAAAACCAAAATCTTTGGATTCGAAGTGCTCCGAACATAAGAACAGATTTTGAGGCATGTTTTCAGCATCAACCAAGTCCGAAATTGAAAGCCATATATTTCATCTCTCAATATTAGAAGGAAATCTGAAAGTAAAATTATAAACATTGGACAATCTACGCCACTGATCTGCAAACATGAAACGAACCTGTGAAAACTCAAACTGGGGTTGCGGGAGTCTAATTTGCCACACATTTGACACTTACGAACCATTATTTTAACGTATTTTCGAAAAACTCTTTGGTATTTTGCTCAAGATATTCAGAAATGTCCCAGAAATTCAATTATTTGACACAACTCAACTGGATAGCGGTATGGCAACGTGTATCAAACATGAAATGTCAAATCGTAGGCCAATTTCGCTGATTGGTCGAGAACAATATTATGAATGAAACTAAAACAACCGGTGTTGTCAATTTGGGAACCAGGTAATCTCGTGAATGGCCATTCTGGAAGGATTCGACGTTAATGAATCGAAAATCTCAGACAACGTGACAACGTCGTTCAGATCTTAGCGTAATTCTCGTTTTGTAGTAATGGAGTCGTCCAGTTCGTTCTTCATTATGAGGCATCTTGGCTTCAAGATTTATCATCCTATACCACGTCTCCTCTTTCCTTTGTCTAAGGATAATGCCATCAACTGCATTTCTCTATCTTCTTTCGTTTCCGAGTTATAGGCCAAAATTGAAATTTGGGTGATTTCAACTTGGGTCATTATCTCCGTTTCTGTTTATGCTAGGATGTTGAAATAAAAACATTATACAGGCACTTCTCTGATAGCAACCAGTGGCGTACACTGATTTTTTCTAAGAGGTTTATTTGCTGAGTTATAACATAAAGTTGTGTTTTTTCTTATGGAAACAGTAGTTTGAAATGACATAGAAAGAATCGCCATTTTTTTCCCGTTTCAGAAATGTATTTTATGTCATACATCGCCCTCAGATTCGTTAAGATATTATGAAAAATATGGTTTGTATATGGAATTCAAATTATTGAGTACTGTTATGGTTCAAAATATGTTTCCAAAATTCAAAATTAATTTCGATTTATTGAGGCCAAATTGTAATGAAAGATTTAGAATTTTAGAAACATCAATTTTGAAGTTTATACATAGATTAAGGATTCTGTGAATAGTTTAGAATTAGATTAGGGAAATCAAGGATGTGGAAGGTTTTTGAAATATGGAAACCGGGGAGAAAAAAAAAAGAAAAAATTAGAAAAGAAACATCAGAGGGAAAAGTCAGAAAATAAATTGTGAATAATTAAGGGAAAATGGAAGTAAATGAAATGATTCAGAGTTGAAAACAACAATAAAATGATAATTGAAACATTGTATGGAGTATGAGCTATTGAAGGTGCATAAAAAAAACTAACAAGGGAGAACAATATACGAGTACTAAGTTGAGAGGTGTGAAGAGAGAAGATTGATATTAGAAGAATGGTTATATGGTGAAAGAAAAACTACGGAGCAGAATTTGTATTTGAAAACAGGATTAAAGTGTATGGACAATAGAAATAGATATAAGTGAGTTCAATTTTATTGAGAGCTAGAATAAGTTTTTTTTTGTGTGCATTAGAATAAGAAAGTTGATAGTATTATTAAAATTGATATAAATTTAAATTTTTTTTGATTTTAATTTGGACCATCAATTGGGAAAGAAAATTACCGGGCAGAGCAAAATTTAAAGTTTTAATTAATTTGATAGATTCCAAATTCCTTTTTATTCGAAATATAAAGTTATAAAAAAAGGAATCATAACAATTGGCGCCCAACGTGGGCTGAAAATTTTTATTATTCAAAATTTAATAGTATAAGAGTTTTAACAAGTTTCTTGATTCTACGCATGTATAGAAATTAATATATTATATATTCCGTAAAAAAAAAAAAAAAACAATGACCAACCATAAAACAGAATCAAGAAATTAATGAAGAAACAGTAACTGATGTGGATGGAACAACCAGAGAGCAGGTACGGGAAAGCAAAATGGATAAAATTATAGAATTATTAGAGAAAATGAATACAAAATTTGATAATATTATCGCAGATTTATGGAACACAAAGGAAAATGACAATAATGAAAATATAACGAAAATAGAAAATAATGAAGATAAAATAAATGAAACCAATAATAAAGTAGAATCAAAAATATTTATTGCTGAAGATAAAATGAAGAAAGAAAAACAAGATTTTGCAGAAGAAGTAACAGAACAACTCAATCAACAAAAACAAGAAGAAAATCAGTATATTCAAACAAAACAAGACGAGAAAAATAAAATTCTAATGAAGAAGATTTATACGAATAGAAATGCAAATACCGAAGAATGCCTGATATTGATGATAAAAAATGGGTTGGCTGAAAGAAAATGGGAATTTGAAAACAACAGAGAAGAAATTGTGAATGGAGTGAATAGAAAGGTGGAAATAAATGTCACAAAATATTTGAAAAGAATGGAGATAAGGAAGAAAAAGAAGAGAAGGAAGGAAATGACGGAAAGGAAGAAAAAGAAGAAAAGGAAGGGGAAGAAGAAAAAGAAGAAGGGGAGGAAAAAGAAGGAATGGAAGGAAAAGAAGAAAAGGAAGAGTAAGAAGAAAAGAAAGAAAAAGGAGGAATGGAAGAGAAGGAAGAAAAAGAAATAAAAAAAAAGGAATATATATTATAGAAAGTATTTTTAATATAAGAACTATGAATCAAAAGATTTGATAAAATTAGTTTTAATTTGCCTAATTTTCCAAATTATTCGAATTTAAACAAAATTTAGGGGATTTGTTATGGTTCAAAATATCTTTCCAAAATTCAAAATTAATTTCGATTTATTGAGGCCAAATTATAATGAAAGATTTAGAATTTTAGAAACATCAATTTTGAAGTTTATACATAGATTAAGGATTCTGTGAATAGTTTAGAATTAGATTAGGGAAATCAAGGATGTGGAAGGTTTTTGAAATATGGAAACCGGGGAGAAAAAAAAAAGAAAAAATTAGAAAAGAAACATCAGAGGGAAAAGTCAGAAAATAAATTGTGAATAATTAAGGGAAAATGGAAGTAAATGAAATGATTCAGAGTTGAAAACAACAATAAAATGATAATTGAAACATTGTATGGAGTATGAGCTATTGAAGGTGCATAAAAAAAACTAACAAGAGAGAACAATATACGAGTACTAAGTTGAGAGGTGTGAAGAGAGAAGATTGATATTAGAAGAATGGTTATATGGTGAAAGAAAAACTACGGAGCAGAATTTGTATTTGAAAACAGGATTAAAGTGTATGGACAATAGAAATAGATATAAGTGAGTTCAATTTTATTGAGAGCTAGAATAAGTTTTTTTTTGTGTGCATTAGAATAAGAAAGTTGATAGTATTATTAAAATTGATATAAATTTAAATTTTTTTTGATTTTAATTTGGACCCTCAATTGGGAAAGAAAATTACCGGGCAGAGCAAAATTTAAAGTTTTAATTAATTTGATAGATTCCAAATTCCTTTTTATTCGAAATATAAAGTTATAAAAAAAGGAATCATAACAGTACCTACCTATAAACATTGAGTTTGATTTAATTTAAACTGTTTAAATATACATAGAGACCCAACGCAGTTCAACGATTTGATGCATAAATTTTTGGCAGTTTCCTTGCCAATTTGCCAACTTTAGAGTGGCGGCACATAGTAGCTACTAAAGGAACTATAATCTGCCGATCCATTTTGTCACTATTGAGTTACAGAAATCTGTGGGATATTTATTTTCCTCTAGTTCTATGAATCGTAGGCAGGGTCGGATTCATCCAAATTCTATATCTTCGTTACAAACGGTATGAATCAATAATGATGAATTATTAGTGTTCAAAATTCACACATTTGTTTTCTTTCACCACAAAGTTTATACATAGGATGGGCTTATTTGGTTAAGAATAAGACCGAGATTCTCTGTGCTATGTGCGATTCTATGACTGTTACAAAAATCCCACAAGCAGTTGAAGCAGCATATACCTGCTCAGTCCGAAAAGATCTTTGCCATCAGTCGCAACATTTTTATACAGCTCAGCCGAAGCCCTCAACAAATAGTTTCTACGTCGGCCTTTATTGCGCCACCCGTACATAGTGAATTCGTGTGATAAGGACTTTTACCCAGCCAACAACACCTACAAAAGCAGACAGAAGCAGATACGTAACTTTTAATCTGAACAACCGTAAGTACCATTTCCTACAGTGTTTACTTTGTGGTATTTCTCTATTCTATTCTATTTCTCTATTCAAATATTCATTTTTTTTTTAATTCTTTAATTCTCGTGGTGAAAGAATTGATACTTAGTCCATTTCTTCTCTCCAAGAGAGCTCCTGTATTTTATTCAATTAGCCATGAATTTCTCCAAAGGAGTGCTCTCAGGTAGGAAATGAGGGGTGAAAATGTACCATAAATAGTCTAGTCCAGTGGTCGGCAACCTGCGGCTCGCGAACCACTTGCGCCATGCCTTAAGTCTTTGGTGCTGAAGCTGCGGATCTTCAAGTCCATTCGCCAGTATTATTTATTTGATCATCATCTTATAATGCCATATTCAGGGTGTACAATTGGAGGTATAAACATATTTCAAGAGAAGAAGTCCCATAAATATGGGATCACAAACGTTTCATTTTCGTATTGAGATACATGGAGTTGAAATTTGAATTTTCTTCAAGTTTTTTTCTCATAGAAGGTATCTGCATTTCACAAGATATTCAACTGAAATTTGGCATGGATATCACCATTTAGAGTTTACACCATGTGACATGCCAATTTCGATTGCAAATTTACAGCGGGATATTTTTTCTGGAACTCTATCCTGTTTTCCTCCAGAACTTTTTTTTTGTGAGAGACTGCAAGTTTGAAATTGTAAAAATAAGCTTTGTTGTTAGACTAAACTTTATGGTCTTTTATAGTTTTTCGTATCTGCTTTTGATTTAGAGAAAAACGATTCTCTCGAAAACCTGACATTAGTCAGAGCCTGCCAGATCTCCAGACTTGAATAGTTCTTATTATACTAACTGTATTTTTATGATAATATTGATTTTTCTGGGGAATCGACCAGAATTTGTTTTCGAAATCGGTGAAACTACAAGAGACCATAAAGTTTAGTATAACAGCCGAGCTTCTTTCCACTATTTATCAAACTAACAGTGCCTCCAGAAAGAAAGATTTCGGAGGAAACCAGAGGATAGTATCCCAGAAAAAATATCACCCGGTAGGTTTGCAATCGAAATTGGCATACCACAGGCAGATACTATGAGGAAAAAACACCCTGTATTTCGAAAACGAAATTTAATGTTTTCGGACACATTTTTATGAGACTTTTTCCCTTAAAATTATTCATGTAATCTCCCCTCTTCATTTTAACCTCCAATTAAGAAGCACTCTGTGTTTGCCAATAGGTATTGTTTATTGGCGAGAAAAAAATTTGTGGCTCTTGAAAAAAAATTTGGAAATTTTATAAATTTATGACTCTTCCGACTCAAAAGGTTGCCGACTCCTGTTCTAGTCAGTCCTCAAATAGGGAATTTCGGCGCGAAGTGTATTCTTATTGAATCTTTGATTGTTTTATATAGTCATTTTCAAAAACATTTTTTTGGATTTGTCCACATCACTTTGACATACACATAAATACAGTTAATTTGTTCATTCCGTTTTCATTGTAGCCTGAGACGAATTATGACCCCAAAACGTCGCTTTAGAGTCCAAAGAGTTTCATTCAGTTCCTTATTTTTTCATACATCAGTATTTTATATTCATGAAAGATCAAAAATATTTTTCGTTTTATTGCATCCAAAAAATCAGGTGATGAAATACTGAACATCCAATATTTCTTACGCCGGTCCTGATCGTCATCGCATTCGGCTTCAGAAATAGTGCTTCATAGTTCAGCTACTTACCGCCAGATGCGGGAGAAAAGTTTTTTGCTTCTCTGAAACACACTAAGGGCCGGTTTTATAAAAGGCGAATCGAGGATTCAACCGTGCGCTAACTACCAGATAGTGGGGAATTTGGTTGTTGACGCAACGGTTGAATCCTCGGTTGGCCTTTATAATACCGGCCCTTATCCATCTATAAACCGGTGAAGACACTATAGTCCATCCAAGAATGATTGACATCAGAGCAGGCCTTGAAAGTCCAGTCGCAGCTTTATTTCTAGTTACAAAAAAGTAACTAAAATTTTTCTGTGCTTTCTTCATAGATATAGAAATAACCTAAAAATTGAACGATATTTTTTTTAAATTAAGGAACTTTGAACATGGAAATGTTCCCAATTTTCACATACGATTACCAGCGTGTGAATCTGTATACCAGCAGTATATTATTTTCATCTTGTATTGATACATTTTCGATCTTACGATCTTTCCAGAATAAGGAGCATACAGCCTGGAAATTCTGGTTTGATAACGAAAAATATTGTGGGTGATTAAATAGCACGGTCCTTTTCAATGTTCAATATGAATTTTCGCTAAACCGAAAAAATCTAGTTGATTATTTGAAGCGAGTTACTGCAATGTGAATGGATTGGGAAATTTGTAATAGATATCAAGATAGAAACAAAACTCAACCAATGGATCTATTTAATATATGAAGAATTTTGTCATGACATTGTAACTTTCAATATTTTTGAACAATGAAGGTGTGAAATATGAAAAATATAAATATTCCTATCATTCTGTTTCAACAACCACAAAATGTTATTTTGTCCTCATCTGGGCAGAACTCGTCATGTTCATAATGAAAGGTTTTGTCAGCAATATATTATGACATTCCTCATATTTTAACTAATCTTCTCTCATTTCTTTTTCTACGTGCTCTGTGCAGGCTTTCCATTTTTCAGCTGTTCACTCTTTAAGAACCTCATTTCAAAGATATTTATTTCACTTGTTCAATTTTTTGCCAAATTTGTTCGAAACATTAATGACAGAACAAAATGTCAGTGTTATTTTCAACACCAACCTGAATTCTGCAACTCAAAATATTACTGAATTGGCATTACCAACATAATTTCGATTTTCCAAAGCCCCCCGAGATGTCAATCATTCTTGGATGGACTATACACTAAATTCAGCTTCAAATCGTTGAACCGGGATGTGTCTCTATGACCTATGTATATTTAAACTTAATGGTATAAAGTAGGCTGAATCATAGAATCATGTGTCTCTACTCTACGCATGGTGTAATTATTATTTCACAGTTGAATCACTTGCTGCCGCACTGTTCTCATTCGCAAAAATGAAACATTGTAACATCATATTCTTCGTAATCAAAATGAGAAATTCACGTCCGTTAGGACCATCCACTAGGGACATACAATAAATGAGAGAAATGGACTAGCAAAGACCCAATTCAAGAAGTAAATCGCCGGAACGTGCTGCCACCGCAAAAGGAAAATGACAGACCGGTTTCTGGCTTCTTTGCCGTCATCAGTGTCACATATCCCCTCATACGGTAGCAACCAAATGAAACTGCAGAGCTTATATTACTCTCTAGTAGGAACTACTGAGTACAATGTAATACTACAGTGTCCCACCTAGCGGACAAATGTCTACGTTTCATTCCAGAATTTCCTTCGAAAATTAGATCTCTACGTAGGTACATTCATTTTACCCTACGGTGTTTCGCAAGTACTTACTTTGAAGTCTCATGCAAGTCCACCGTGTAGAATACGCCCGTTCATACGGTTCGGATCCCGCAAGTGCAATAATCAAAATGAGAAATTCACGTCCGTTAGGACCATCCACTAGGGACATACAATAAATGAGAGAAATGGACTAGCAAAGACTCAATTCAAGAAGTAAATCACCGGAACGTGCTGCCACCGCAGAAGGAAAATGACAGACCGGTTTCTGGCTTCTTTGCCGTGACACTCATGTGACACTGTTGACGGCAAAGAAGCCAGAAACCGGTCTGTCATTTTCCTTCTGCGGTGGCAGCAAGTTCCGGTGATTTACTTCTTGAATTGGGTCTTTGCTAGTCCATTTCTCTCATTCTTCGTAATTTTAGAATATCTCCATAATGCCGCCAACGATGACTTCAAATTTTAATAACTGACAGTTGTTTCAAACAGAGATCGCACCATCAAGTATTCAACCGTGAAATAATAATTACACCATGCGTATAGAGACACATAATTCTATGATTCAGCCTACTTTATACTCAATAACTGGAATTCCATATACAAACCATATTTTCCATAATATCTTAACGAATCTGAGGGCGATGTATGACATATGATACATTTCTGAAACGGGAAAAAAATGTCAATTCTTTCTAAGTCATTTCAAACTACTGTTTCCGTGAGAAAAAACACAACTTTATGTTATAACTCATCAAATAAACTTCTGAGAAAAAAATCAGAGTACGCCACTGGATTGCTATCAGAAAAGTGCCTGTATAATGTTTTTATTTCAACATCCTAGCATGAACAGAAACAGAGATAATGACCAAAGTTGAAATCGCCCAAATTTCAATTTTGGCCTATAACTCGAAAACGAAAGAAGGTAGAGGAATGCACTTGATGGCATTATCAGTTTCTCGAAAAAAGAGTACATACTATAAGGTGCCATTCATTTTTCTCTATCTCCTCGGGTTAAAAAGTTTCAGTTCATGTAGCACCAATTTTGCCCACCCTGTACACAACATTTCCTAACCATGATTGAAAATGAATTCTTCAATAATCATGGTCTCTATCTATTCAACTTTCCGCGAGTTCATCACGTTTCACCCTATTATTATTGCACCTGCATCAACACGGAAGCACTACGATGAACTCAAATGGAACTAATTACTAAATTTGCGACTAGTGTGTGGCGACTTGAGGGGGGCGTACCGGGGTTAGAAATCCTATGGACCCCGCGCGGTGTTGCCATTTAACATGTTTCAGGCTTTGTGTATGGGAGGTTGTGATTCACATCCTCCTAAACCTCTATAGAAGGCTGTGACAGTCTTAACCAGACCAGGAAGTTTATTGTTCAGGGTTTCGGCGCTTTAGAGTCGACGTTGCTTTCATTCCCATGAAAAGTGCACACTGCACATGGGTGTTATATTATTCACCATAATCCATAGACCCATAAGATTGTAAAACAAGAAAGGATACTTCAGAATGAAAGCAAGACTATTTCTACACTGAATCCCCCTGTTCACCTCCTGTTTTGCTTTATTTCCGAATTTCTACGATGCGATTCACCCCAAGTAAGCTCATCTTGGAGCGTCAATAGGATAAACTGAAAGAGCCCCATATACTCTCTAGATATGAAATGAGAGCAATAAACTTGTTCAAGATGAGCGATAAAACAGCTCGACATTAAGTAGGTATAAAATGACCCTTCCTCCATCGGGTTGATTAAGACTACATTCTTTTATCATTTTGACGAGGGACGCAAAATATAAAAACGTAGATTGGGCCGCATCTTCCCTATCTATTTAGGACGTAGATTTTTATCCGCGTCATTAGGAAGACATCATTGTTTGTTTGGAGGTACGTCCGCTTCATTCTGGGGGATTAAGTGAGAGACGCTATGACAGGGATTACTGTCGAAAAGTTTGTCAGATCCACTCTACCCATGAATCTGAAGTATCCCTGGAAGAAAGAGAGACGGGTTGATTCCATCTTGGTCTGAGATTAGTTATTGAATACATTGTTGGTGAAAATGTTTCCTCCTCTTTCGGGAACGAGAAATCTAAACTGGTTGCTCTTGAAAAGGAAAATTGGATACTCTATTTGGGAGACACTCTCACTTAAGGGTTTTCCAATAATAATGGAGAATAACATCAGCCAAATAACCACCACGACCACTGTTTTGTACCTACCTAGGTTAGTTTATCTAGGTTGTTCTGGTTTTATTTTTGTACCCTGATAAGGTTATCAGGATAATGGATTATTTGCACTGCTTCTGGTTAGGGCTGTCATACCTCCCGATTTAGGCGGGAGTCTCCCGATTTCTTATACTCCCTCCCGCTTTTCAAAATGAGCTTGAAACCTCCCGATTTTTCGGGAATCCGCTGGGTCATCCCGAATTTACATTCATGTAATGAATAAATATGAATATTCTAGGTTACAGATTGACGATCGCTGAAAATTGTTGGTCTAGTCCTTTGTTGTCATAATCCCTGCCTTGGGGGGGAGGGGTTAGGAATTGAGAAGTTGTCCTCCTGCTTTTCTTTACCGGAGATCTGGCAGCCCTACTTCTGGTTGATGGACGCTGGTGATCCACGTAAATGTCGATGATTAACTGTTGTGACTTCACAACCGATGTAACTAGAAGTGTATACAGAGTGTAACAGCCAAATGGAATAAATTCGATAACGAATAAATGAAGGCGTGTTGGGAAAAACGCTCGGACACGTCGAATTGTAATTTTAAATGCGCATATTTTTCAAGAAAATAATACTATATAGGGTGTTCCATGTGACCGTGGCCAATACCAACTTTCTTATTTCAAATGCGACCCCCTGTACCTATATTATTTATTTTTTGGATTCTTCAGAGAATTCTAGACACAATTCATGCACAATGTCCTATACCTATCTTCAACTATTTCGGAAGTATTAAGTGTTTTCAGATTTATTGCAAAAATCAACGTTTTAAATAAAAACTATTTCATTTCACAAATTCGGTACAATACACTTAAAACCAAATAATTAATACTGATTATTTCTTAATTATTAAACAAAAACAAAAAAAAACATTAATGTCAATGAGAGAAATGGACTAGCATTTATTGTATGTCCCTAGTGGATGGTCCTAACGGACGTGAATTTCTCATTTTGATTAATGTCAATGTAGGAAATGTTCAAAATGCTTATTAACTTAATATTTCCGAAAAAGTTGAAGATAGGTTTAGAACATTGTACATGAATTATGTCTAGAACTTTCTGAAGAATCCAAAAAATAAACAATATACAGGGTGTTGCATTTGAAATAAGAAAATTGGTATTGGCCACGGTCGCATGGAACACCCTATATAACTTTATTTTCTGGAAAAATATGCGCATTTAGAATTACAAATCGACGTGTCCTAATGTTTTCCTAACACCCCCTCATTCATTCGTTATCGAATTCTTTTTTGCTGTTACACTCTGTATGCGTACCTATGAATAAATAGTTATTTTCCTATCAAGGGCGGAAAGTTGTACTTTCCCGCACTAGATTGCCGTTGCCCGAACGACGCGGAGCGGACTTCGGGCAAGCAATCGAGTGCGGGAAAGTACTTTCCGCTCAAGATAGGAACAATATTTTTTCTACAACCGTATTATAAAATGAAAAAAAACTAATACACAACTCGAATATTTGTTTTGACACATCAATTAAGGAGTTTGGGATTCTATGCGGAAAATCATAGACCATGACGTAGAAATAAATAGACAGATCCATGTATGCCAGTCATAATTTTTGAAGGATGTCAAGTTCTCTTTGAAAATGCAATAATTTTCAAACGGAAATCTGCATTAATAATTAGTTTGACATGGGTGAAACTGCATAATTTGAAATATTTAACTAAATATATAAGTAAGTAGATTAAGAGATTTCATGTTAAAGTTAAAGGTATTATTATACCCAAATTCAACACATATTCACTTTCCCACACTAGTGCATGAAAGTTACTTTTCCGCACTGGTGCGGAAAAGTGACACTTTCCGAATCGAAAACAATGAGGGAAAGTAGTTAGTTAGGCCCGGTTGTAGAAAAAAAATTTCAGATAATTTATTCATTTTATTCTTTGACATAGACGAGATGTCGAACAGAATTAGATATTTTCTCACGATATTTTAAATTTCCGAGTACCGCCCAACTTAAGAGGCTTTCACTTCACTTACCGCTGGTTCTTTCCAAGGCCCAGAAATTAATTTTCTATCGACAAGTAGCGGTAATTTGTCTTGACCAATAATTTTTTGGTTGGGCTACAGTCATAGAAATCACTTCATCAATGATTTATGGATATACCTTCTGCGTCTATGTCCATGAAAATAGTTCGACTTCCGATTAAAAGTGAATCTACAGATAATTTCATTCAGAAAAACAACTTGAAATACGGAATTGGCAGAGAATGGCCAAATTCAAATTTTAGCGGGAAAAAGTTCCTGCTTTACCCACATTTTCACTAATTTCATAGTTCAGCGAGTTTCGGATAGAGAGCGCCATTGTACATTTCATTCATAATTAGAGAGATATTCATAGACATCATAGAGATAATCGGGGCTATTCACTAAGCAAAGTTGCTATTTCGATGACTGAACACATGGTGATTGCACTGATTAGATTTTGTTTCGATCAATTTGAGAATATCGGCAAGATTTCGTTTTTTCCACTTCAGGTGGCGCTTTTCACTAATTATGACTGATTTTTATTAGTTATTCCAAATATTCGAATTTATTCTGGTGAACATGTTGTGTCAATAGCCGATAATTTTGTCAAGCAATAATTTGGGAATATATTCTTGATATTTTAATTCATATCAGTGTGGAGGTAAAGTATAAGACTTTCACCACATAAAAATGTCATTCTATGGTCAAGTAATAACTGACTTTGGCAGATCAGCTGTTGATTAATCAATCAAATCGATCAAGGGAAAAAGGACCGTAATGACGTTGTATGACATAATTAGTGAAGAGCGCCACCTGAAGTGGAAAAAACGAAATCTTGCCGATATTCTCAATTTGGTCTAACGTCATTCCATTCAAAATTTGACGAGTGCTTACACCAGTATTCTAGGCATCTTAGTTGCTATCCATAACAACTTTGCTTAGTGAATAGCCCCGCATGTAAGTTCTATGGAGATATTCCGTAAAATGCACGGTGGCGCCTCTATCGGTTGACCTTGAGGTCACCGTTTGAAGCGCGTAGGACAAATCAACCGATAGAGGCGCCACCGTGCATTTTATGGAATATCTCCATAGAACTAACATTATTTCTATGAGTTCTATGAATATCTCTCTAATCATGAATGAAATGTACAATGGCGCTGTCTATCCGAAACTCGCTGAACTATGAAATTAGTGAAAATGTGGGTAAAGCAGGAACTTTTTCCAGCTAAAATTTGAATTTGGCCATTCTCTGCCAATTCCGTATTTCAAGTTGTTTTTCTGAATGAAATTATCTGTAGATTCACTTTTAATCGGAAGTTGAACTATTTTCATGGGTTTTCCGTTTGAAATAAAACAGAAGCATGAGTTGGCATATTTTCTTCTATTTTTGAAAGAAAAAAAATTAACTGTTGAAATGCAATTAATCTCAATTATCTCATTAAGAACTCCAATCCTTTCTGAGTTTACCCACAAAATTTCAGTTCTCAAAGTGAAACCATTTTCAATTGCAACTTGAAATGAAAATACACTACATTGAACGCCCACCTTAAATGCTGATCACATAGACATAATATTATGTGGAAAAAAAAATCCCTCACGAATGGTCGGCACCTTGACGCTGGTGTGAGGGCTTAAGTAGCTGCAATGATTCTTGAAGCAAGGTCAACGGAACACTGCTCCGGCAGGGTCTCCAGGTTGATAAGGTCCAAGCTGAGCGGTGAAAACCAAGACCGACCCCCACCACCTGGCTGCAGTGTCGTGGCCAAAGGTACTGCACGTGGGTAAACGATGCCAGGCATGCAAGGGTCTGACCCCCTCATGACTGTAATACCGTCACGCTACTCCACTGACATGGTCATGTCTCGCGGGTGGAGGATGCATGGCAGGGTTCCGGCTTGATCGCCCGAACCAAGTGGAAGAAAGACACAATACACACTTTCCCCAAGACAAGGTGGAACAGCATATGGCGATGTCTGCATGGCTAGTGGGAAGAGCTAGTCACAAATATACGAACTCCGGATACCAGGCGACCTCCGGTTTCAATAAGCCTTCCAGGGGCATGCGGGGCTCTGCTCCTGGAGACTACTTCTCCCGAGCTACTCGTGGGATCAATTTATGGACCAAGTAACAAAAGAAAAAGGGCCTGACATAGCCCAAATATGTCAGAAGTGGTGGAAGGAACTAGCCTCAATCAGCCTGGGGAACAGGGCGCAAGTCCTGACACCAGGACTGAAGAAATGTTGCTGAAGAGCAGCGACGAAGAGGTCATCGAGGGCCTCGAAAAGTTGGTGGTCAAGAAACCTAGGCTCTCTGGGGCCGCCAGGAAGAGGATGAAGTTCCTCATAAAGGGGGGGATGGCGCCAGAAGAAGCCAGAAAAGAAGCCTCCAAACCAATTGGGTCGAAACCGACACAAGGCCAGGCGTCCAAAAGGAACAGGTCGGAGGACAGCACGCCTAAAGGTAAAGAGCCTAAGCACGCAAGGAAAGAGGTTTCGAAGGCCTCACAGTCCTCAGGAGCTTCCAAAGCTCCTGCAAAAGATATGCCCACTTACAGCCAGGCTGCCGCTGGTCTGGAGGTGGGCATAATGGATAGGAGATATCCAGAAGTGCTCCTGGAAATGGACCAGATACAGGCCATCAAGAAAGCAATTTGTACGCAAATAATGGAGCTGGAAATAGAGGGCCCAATAAAGCCCAATTTCCAGCAACTGCATACAAGGCCAGGCTGGCTGGGTCTGACTTGCTCTGACAAAGACACAGTTGAGTGGCTTAGGAGCATTCAGCCAAAACTGAAACCCTGGGAGGGGGCTGATTTGAGGGTTGTCGAGGAGGCAGAACTGCCTCATCCGGAGATCCTGGTTGGCTACCTCCCAGAGAGTCAGCATCTCACCAACGAACAAATTTTAGCGTTCGTGGCGAGACAGAATAGAGGACTCTCAACATCTAGTTGGAGAGTTCTTCGAAGGGGACCATCAGGACCCATGCTAGAGATAGTTATTTCGGCCGACAGAGGCTCGGTCGAAAGTCTTAGAGACAAGAATTGGCGAATTTTCTATAAATTCGGCCAATCAATTCTTCGCCTCAAGGGAGCCAAGACAACGGCGAAGAGGGAAGAGGCACAACAGGCCTCTACCTCCGGTTCCGTGTCGACGAAGCCCAGGGGTAAGGAAACTCAGAAGTCGGCGAAGCCTACCGGCACACCAGCCGGAGCCTCAACGCCGAGCACCAGCGCTGGGAGGGAGGCTAATCCGCGGGGCGTGGGAGGGGACGGCCTGGCAGGGTAAAACCTGCGGCCTTCCCCACTAAGCCTGGCGGACGGCCAACCTCATAAAGGGCAGGTGTCTGACATGTCTTCAGATTAACCTCCAGCACTCGAAGGCAGCCTCTAGTGCCCTATGCTGGAGAACATCTAGAAGGCATATTGACATAGGGCTGATACAAGAGCCTTGGATTAATGGAGGCCAAGTTAAAGGCCTACCAAACAACTTATATCAAATGATATACTGTGACAGGTCAGTAGGTCCAAGAGCTATTATACTACTCAGGAAGGGACTAACCTGTCTTCCACTTACAGAGTTCCTGACAAGGGATCTTGCTGCGGCGCTGGTTGAGGTGCGAGCTGGGAACAGCAAGAGGCAGCTGGTTATCGCCTCAGGTTACTTCCCAGGAGACGCTATCAGCCCACCACCAGAGGAAGTACAACGCCTCATCGAATGGTGCCGCAAGGAGAAGAAACAACTGATTCTGGGCTGCGATGCGAATGCACACCACACCACACAGTATGGGGGAGCACAGACACAAATCATAGAGGTGAGGATTTGCTTGATTTTCTACTTTCTAACAATATATGGAGATAGCAAATGTGGGTGATAGTCCAACCTTTATGAATGCGATTAGAAGGGAAGTAATTGACCTTACGCTGGTGACGACTTTTATTGCGGGGATGGTCAAGAACTGGAGGGTCTCAAAGGAACCATCCATGTCCGACCATATGGCAATTGAATTCGACGTTGAAGCAACTGCTTCAGCTGATGTTGAGTGCAGGATACCCAGGAAGACTGACTGGGATCTCTATGTAGCCCATTCAAGATCTGATCTGGAAGGACTGAAATACAACATCAGCTCAAATGAGGATCTGGAAAACGCCTATGCTCACTTCACATCATGTTTGAAGAGGGCATTCGAGAACAGTTGTCCACTAAGGAAAAAGACGGTCTCCAGAGACGTCCCCTGGTGGAATAATTATCTAGAAAACCTCAAGAAGGCGGCTAGGAAAGCCTTCAACAAGGCCAAGCGAGATGGCAGCTGGGATGCCTATCGACTGGCCTTGACAAACTACAACAAAGAGGTCAGAAAAGCCAAAAGGCAGTCCTGGAGAAGCTTCTGTGAGGGAATAGACAAAACAGCCCCGGCAGCCAGACTTCAAAAGGTACTATCTAAGGATCACTCTAACCCAATTGGCCAAATCAAGAAGCCATGTGGGGACTTTACGAATGATCCTGAAGAAAGCCTAAGAGCTATGCTAGAGACTCATTTTCCTGGCTCCAAGCAAATAACCATCGAAGATGAAGTTCCCGAAGGGGAAGCACTAGGCGGGATCTTCAGAAAGCTGGTAGACTATTCACACCACAAAGAATTGAATGGGCGATAAAAAGCTTTCAGCCCTTCAAATCAGCAGGCATGGATGGTATCTTTCCGGCCATGCTACAGAAAGGTGTTGATTTCATTATACCCCCGATGGCTGAGCTCTTCAAGGCCAGCTTTGCAAGGGGTTATATTCCAAAAATATGGAGGGAGGCAAGGGTAGTTTTCATACCCAAAATGGGTCGTAAAGGCTCCCCAGAGCCCAAATCCTATCGCCCTATTTGCCTCACCTCCTTTCTCCTGAAGACTATGGAGAAAATAATAGACAACAGCATAAGGGGAAATATTAAGCTCCACAAGATGCAGTTTGCCTACAGGGCGGGCAGATCTACCGTAGACGCCCTTCATCAGCTCCTTAGAGAGGTGGAAGGCACCCTCAATGCAGAGGAGATTTTACTTGCAATGTTTGGAGATATTGGAGGGGCCTTTGATAACACCCTACATGTTTTCATATGCAATGCAGCTAAACGGAAAGGGGTAGAACCTTCCACTGTTAAGTGGATATCAGCTATGTTGAAAGGACGAACTGTCACAGCCTATCTGGGGGATACTGAAGTGACCGTGCTAACATGCAGGGGATGTCCTCAAGGAGGGGTGTTGTCACCCTTGCTGTGGAGCCTGGTCATGGACGGTCTCCTGGAGAAGCTCACAGCGGGTGGTTTTAACGTCCAGGCGTACGCCGACGACATAGTAGTGACAGTGAGAGGCAAGCATGAAGGCTCATTAAGCAGCCGAATGCAGCTTGCTCTCAGCATCATCGAAAAGTGGAGTGAGGAAGAAGGGCTAACTGTCAATCCCTCGAAAACCACACTGATTCCGTTCACTAGAAGAAGAAATCTCAACCTCGGGGCTCCGGTCCTAAATGGCCAGACTCTGAACTTCTCTAGTGAGTGTAAATATCTAGGTGTTATCCTGGACAGCAAACTCAACTGGAGGAAGCACATAGATAAGACTCTTTCCAGAGCCAGGGCGGCCATGTGGGCATGCAAAAGACTCTTTGGAAAGACATGGGGCATGAAACCGAAAATGGTACTGTGGTTATACACAGCGGTAGTACGCCCTATTGTCACCTATGCGTCTCTAGCATGGTGGACAAAAACCGAAGAGGGTACCACACGCAGCAGTCGTCTGCAGAAACTGCAAAGGCTAGCCTGTTTTGGGGTAACAGGAGCTATGCGTACAGCTCCTACAGCAGCGCTTGAGGTCATTCTTTATTTGCCGGCCATAGACATCGTTATTTTTCATCCGTTTTCATCGCCGCGGCTCGAACCGCCGAGCCATATCGCAGAACTGTTTTGCCCACACACTTCGGTAAATTATACCCGTTATTTTGCTGTCGTTCACGATTAAGCACGTCATGAAGAGGAAACATCTCTTAGCAGTGGCGGCCGCGGTTTCGGTGCTGAATAAAAAAGAATCAAATTTATTCTTCACTGTTTCAATATCAGCGCCTTCCTTCCAATTCATGATATTTTTTCAATAATATTACATAACCTTCCCTCTTCTTGTTTCTATTCCTGTATTCTGCTGATTTAATTCGCCATAGACATGGATGCAACCTGTCCAAATAGATGAAATCCACAATTAATTGTTTATTCGCCGTCTTCTGATCCATTCCGGTCAAAAATAGCGATAGAAGAAGTGATTAAGAAACAGCAGAAGTAGACGCACTTGTGGAAAGGACTCGACTTGTACTACGCTAATGGAAAATAACCGCCGATTCTCGACGAAATGCCCACACACAGTCGGTATGACACGACAACCGATGAACCGTCGTGACAAAAATCAAGCATCGGCAGATATTTGTACCGACGATTCGTACCGACGGTTCTTCGCCATACACATCGGTTTTTGGCGCTTTGGCCGGGACGGTTCGTATCGCGGCGTTATAAACGGATGAAAAATAACGAAGTCTATGGCCGGCTTTACACCTACATGTGAGGAAATGTAGCCTGCTGGAAGCTATAAGAATATCCCTTAACGGAAAGCTACTACCCGGTACCCCTCCTGGCAAAACCATCGGATGTTATGCCAACCATCTACGATTTTGAAACGTTCTTTGAAACGGTCATGACCGACCGTCCTAGGGCAATAAGTTTCGTAAATCGTCTGGACAAAAAGTCATCCATATGGTTCACCGACGGATCTAAAACAGAGAGGGGTACTGGCATTGGGGTATATGGACCTAAATTGAGGATCTCTAAAGCCCTGGGAAGCGAGCCCTCTATCTTACAGACCGAGATAATGGCTGTTTATGTATGCGCTCAAGAGTGTCTCAAGATGAACCTCAAGGGAGCGCATGTCTACATCATCACGGACAGTCAGGCCTCACTGAGATCCCTGGAATCAAACTGCCAGGGGTCTCTGTTGACCTGGGAATGCCGTAACACCATAAAGCAACTGGCAAGAGGCAATAAAGTGACTCTATTGTGGGTACCAGGGCACTATGGCGTTGAAGGAGATGAAAAAGCCGACAAACTGGCAAAAATTGCATCAAGGCAATTACCTGCTGGACCTGAGCCGTTCTGTGGGCTTGGAAAAGACCAATACAAGGCAGCGGTCCAGCAATGGGAGCTGAAAAACAGGATAACCTACTGGATAAACGCTCCTGGACTTATTCAGGCCAAGAAATTCGTGACGATATCACCTACCTATACCAGGAAACTCTTAAAGCTGTCACGAGCTGAGCTTCGGGTGATGGTAGGACTGCTGACAGGACACTGTCGGTACAAACACCATTTGTACCGCATGGGAAAGTCAGCAGATGATATTTGCAGGCTATGTGGATCAGAAGCGGAAACAGCTGAACACATGGTATGCAAGTGTCCAGAGCTGGCTGAACTAAGAACCATTCATATGGGGAAACCGGTCCTGGATACCCATGAGGTCACGGCCAAGGCTCCTAGGGAGGTTGCCAACTTTATCAACACTATTGACGACCTCCTTGGGTTTCCAGAGAACAAAAGATCTACACGGTCGCAGTTCTCGGAAGGCTTAACGAGCCAAAACGACCCCAGTTCAAATAATAATAATAATGTGGAAAAATGAATTCTACAGTCTTCCACTCCTGACAAAATCAAGTTTTGTGCTTTTGTGCTTTGTGTCTTCATAGTGAGGCCATTGTTTAAACAATGGTAAGGCTCTATAAAGGGGAGTATGCCCAGGCCCGGATCTACATTTTTTCTGACCGGAGCAAAAATTCATGATGGCGCCCCCCAACCCCTAAGGTTGGATATGAGAATTGAAAGCTTTAAATATGTATATATAAAGGGTGAACTACTGATTTTATAGGCATGAAATGTTTGGCACACTCTAACTAGTTTTTGACGAGCAATCGATCGGAATCACAAAATTATATGGTTACCATTTGAAAAAAATGAGAATTCATGGTTTTATTGAGGCTCACTTTGAAGCCCTGTATAATATTTCCCCACAATTTATACAAGCAGCAGTATCAGCGTACTTTCTTTTGTTCCACTGTTGCAAAAAGAAATTCTTACAATGAGGGATTTTGAAGATACAAACATTAATTTGTGACAATATTTCTGTCAAAAAATTCGACAATCAGGCTATAACTCAACAATCGCTTGAAGTGGTTGCGCATATCATACAGCAAATCAGTGCAGAATTAAACGAAGAATTCGAATATGTATAAATGTACAGGGTGTTATATTTGGAATAACGAAGTTTACATTCGTTTCCGGTAAAACCGGTTGATTCCGCATGAAAATATTTCACAATTTAATTTCATGTAGGTATATACCTACTCTAAAATGAAAATACAAAATTTCGAATTTGTATTACAATTCCTTCCTCGAATACGTCTAATGAAACACTTAAAAAAATCAACCTGTACATACAGGGTGAGTATTTGACTTGTTAAATCTATACAGGGTGTAACTGAATAAGTGTAAAACATTTAAGGAGGTGATTCCTCATCGAAAAAAAGATAGGATCTTTCATATAAAGAAACTTCATTGGAGCATCCCTTGTTAAGATACAGCCCCTTAAAGGGGGTACATAAAATTTGTATAACAATTTTTTTCACAAGCACTGAAAAAGTTACAATATTGAAATTAACCTGACGTTTTGTACTACCAAAAAGACACTTAGCCAGTAATTTATTTGGTTTACCCCATGGTTGTAAGGGGTGAAAAACGCAACCCCTAAAATTTATTTCCAATGTAACTTTTTGTCTTATTATTTGTTTACCATTTAAAAATTTATTTCCGATAGCCTGTTTCTTTCAAACAAAAAATGTCTCTTGGGTTTTTTGCCCAAAATAAACCAGTAAGCAGCAAAACATTATTTTACGAACAACTACAGAGATACATCGTCATAAATGCGAACTGGATTTATTGTTATTTTGTAGTTAGTACCCGCATTAAACGATTAAAGGGTAATAAACAAAACTAAGTTATTAATAACAAAACACACAACATGTAGAAATCATAGTGCTTGTGAAAAAAATTGTTATACAAATTTTATGTACCCCCTTTAAGGGGCTGTATCTTAACAAGGGATGCTCCAATGAAGTTTCTTTATATGAAAGATCCTATCTTTTTTTCGATGAGGAATCACCTCCTTAAATATGTTTTACACTTATTCAGTTACACCCTGTATATATAAAAGAGAGCTGTTGGTTACACCATTTATAACTCGAGATCGGATGGACTGTTTGATATGAAACTTCATTTATGGATTCGTCTACGGCCTGATTATTATAAAATACATTGAAACTCTTGTAACGGTCAGAATATTTTCGAATTCTCGAAGGATTCGAATTCCCCTGAAATAACGCGTATATTAGGCAAACAACAAAACATGAGATATTATGTTCGCGAATAAAAAGTGGTCCTTACTTCCAACGCCATATGATATCGAGAAATTTTCATTATTGCGATTGATTTTTTAATACAAAATTCGTTTTTTAGGCTACTATTTTTCAATGAATAATAATTTTATTTGTGTAATAAAGAAGCCACAACATTGTAAGAGCTTTAAATATGCTCAAATACGATAGAAAATATAAATATTGGAACGTTCAAGTGTGATATCGCGAAAACCAGTCGACATAATGGAGCTGGAGTATGACGCTCTGTGCGATACGTATGTACTTTGATTCATTTATCTCCTGAACTATTGCAGATCCCATTTTGAAACTTCGGGATGAATGCACTCTAGGCTATATTTTGAAATAATTTATTTTATTTTAACATTGGAAATGTTTATGTTCGTATATTACAGGCAACTTACGAGTTTTCGTTCAAGGTCAAAAGACAAAAGTGTCGCCAGTAGACCAAAAGAGCATTCGAAAGTTATCGCGTGATTTAATTAACATAGGTGTATTGGGAGGATACATTAAATGACAAATTGTATCGGGAAGGTTCGGATCGGTTCGTGAATCTCCGACACGGCATTTGAATACCGCAACACTCGTGACATTCCGAAGCACATTGTTTATAAACAATGTTCGAGCTGTCATGTTATTCGATTCTTCAGCGATTGAGAACTTTGTGTTTATTATATTATAGTTCTTTAATCCAGGCACGTAGCGAGGGGGGGAGCCCGGGGGCCCGGGCCCCCCCCGAAATATCAAAAAAATCAGAAAATGCCTGTATATTTGACAAAATTTGCAATGTTTACTTATTGTGGGCCCCCCCCGAAAGTTGTGGGCCCCCCCCCCGAAACAAAATCCTGGCTACGTGCCTGCTTTAATCTATGTATTATTCTCAAATTTATTGAGTGAAAGAGAGGCCATTTTGTTCTATGGCAGGAAAGGAACTGGAATAAATACCTATATGGCTATAATAGAAAGTTGAAATGAATATTTGAAATACGATAAAATGGAAGGAAAAAAGGATATAAGGTATTTATGGTTTTCTAGTTATAACTTGAGATCCTCGTTGAATATTGCTTTGTTTTAGGGTAGAAAAGCTATTGGATTAATTGGACCAAATAGTGTATGTGAAAATGGGGAAACAAATTCTTCACAGAGAAAGACCAAATGCAAACAAATATTAAATGTAATTCTATTCTATCATAGGGTTACTGTGGAAGCACATCATGTCCTCATGATTGACGAAAATTTGGAGAATTTTCGTGAGAAAGAAGGAATTCTGTTTCAGATGAAGATTGGTATATATGTATGAACCCTCATCTAGTCGATTGGCATACCTGGATGATGTGAAATTCTTCATAGAAGAATTAGCATCCAAACCAGAAAGTTCAACGTCATTTAATTTTTACGATGAAAATGTAATGCAGTTCAAACTGTTTCGAGTTTTTCTCTTGAATATTTGGTAGTGTTTTATACCCTTCTGATGAGGAATTAATGAAAAGAATTAAATTGTGGGGAGAAATTAAACACATGGCTTGCGAAGAAATCCAAGGTGAAATTTGCAAAAAAGGGAGAATAGTAAATCATACATATCCGAGCAAACAATAGAATATTTTTTAAAGTGTTCTATAGTAAAATTTCTTCGACTGAAGTTGTAGAATATTTTCAGAGTTTTACTGAATCATCTTCCAGGAAACTACTTAGCCAGCATGGTAAAGAGATTATTTTGTTCATTTTTCTGCTCCTGCATGCCTCTTATCAGATTTAAACTCAGGGTATCTTGGAGAAGGCTCGGTTTCTCTTTCGAGATAAGCATTGCGCCAACCTCAGCAAACACTTTCTTTTTGTTTTCGTATTATATATTCATTGATCTCAATCGAAACAATGAGTAATGTATGTTGGTGAAAAAAATTTTTTCTTTTATTTTGAATTCTACAATGCATACCTATTCCATCCTGATTCTGGGGCTTAAAATGGAACAATATCATATTGATTTCTTCAATTGCGAAAGGAATTGAAATAGATTATCATTGTGTAGCCACTACACCTTACTTACTATGCAGATGAAATTATTGAATTGCGAAATAAACATGGAAAATAATATGGCAATTGGATCGAAATCCAATTAGGTAAAAATTCTATTTCAAAGGAGCGAATAATGCATGCTGAGAAATGATTTTCAGTAATCGGTTCTCACATTAAGAGAAATTTGATCGATTTATAACGTGTAGGTACAGCTGAAATTGAATCAGGTTACAATTTCAACAGATAACTTAATTCAATTAATCCAAGACCTAATTCACTCACGGTTTCGGTAAAACGTGTTGAAATAATACTTCAGTGGGGAAGGGATTGATTGATTTCGCGTAGTATTCCAGAATCTGAAATGTTTATTATTTCTATTTTCATCTTCGTTTCCAACATTGTATTTCTGACCGACGACAGGTCAGTGTCAAACTGTCAAAATCAGATGTTGGCGATGCGATGAGAAACCGGCCAGCGCGCAGGTCAGGTTTTGCCTTACATCGGCATTCTGCAACTCTCGTGCCTATTTGTCATTTAATGTATCCTGTGTATTGGGCCAGCACACTAGAATCGGCGACCAGTGAGCCGCGGTGGGAGGTCCGTCAAATTCGCCGCAGCGTTGCCAAATTGAGCAATTATTCCGGTATTTGAAGGATAGATCATTGTTTTATTTCCTTCATTAGCACTTCGAGTGTTTATATTGTTGTTTCATCAAGTGAGATCTGGGCCGACGTGAGTGGTTCGTCAAATTCGCCGCAACGTTGCCAGATTGGGCAATTATTTCGGTATTTGAAGAATAGGTCAATAGTTGATCCAAGTACATATAAGATTCATGAATCTTAGTGAAAACATGATCCTTCCATTTCAAGCCAATTTCGAGAAAACTCAGATTTGGTGAAATAAAAATTCTCTTCGAAAATATTAGACGGAGTGGACTCAGCTTCTTCTGATGATGTTTACTCCTAGTAAGTACATATAAGATTCATGAATTTTAGTAAAAACAGAATCTTTCTATCTCAAACCAATTTCATGAAAATCCAGATTTGGTAAAATGAAAATTCGCTTAGAAAATATTGGACAGGATGGAATCAGCTTCATCCGATGAGAGTTGATCCAAGTACATATAAGTTTTATGAATTTTAGTAAAAACAGAATCCTTCTATCTCAAGCCCATTTCGAGAAAACTCAGATTTGGTAAAATAAAAATTCCCTTCGAAAATATTCGACGAGGTGGACTCAGCTTCTTCTGATGATGTTTACCCAGAGTACATGTAAGATGCATGAATTTCAGTAAGAACAGAGAATCCTTCTATCTCGAGCCCATTTCGAGAAAACTCAGATTTGGTAAAATAAAAATTCCCTTCGAAAATATTCGACGAGGTGGACTCAGCTTCTTCTGATGATGTTTACCCAGAGTACATGTAAGATGCATGAATTTCAGTAAGAACAGAATCCTTCTATCTCGAGCCAATTTCGAGAAAACTCAGATTTGGTTAAATAAAAATTCGCTTCGAAAATATTGGACAGGATGTAGGGTAAGCAGGGGTAATGGCGCTCACCGGGTAATAGCGCGCACCTCTATAAGTTTTTGAAAATGGTGCAAAACAATATGCAAATGCAATAAACTTATAACGGGGAAGTGGAAGGGCCTCTAACACGTAGCAACGCGCAAGAGTAGTCAGCTGGTGAAAAGCGACGGGAAAATGCGTTTACTTGTATGAGGCTGTGCTGAACTAATTTTCGTCGCGATCTTTTTTTCGGTAAGTTCAGAATTTTGATATTCATTAAATTTTCAATATAGTTTTCCTAGGTTCTAAATCATTCTATTTCATGATGAATTAATGAATTTTCAAGAATTGCTTTTCAATGTTTGTTTAATTTAATTTTAAATTCAAAACGACCGTTCGGGGTTATCCCGCTCACATGAGCGCCATTACGCCTTAGTGACTTCTTCTTTTATTTTTATGGATATTCCCAGAAATCGCCAAAGAACAACCGCCAAAGCGGCTTGGAATGAAGAAATCCTCAAATCCGCTAAAAATTGCGGTTGAAAATTGGATGTCCAAAAGACAATCCGCAAAACAATATGACATGCCATTATTCCCATTCACTACTTTAAGGGATCGACTAAAAAGCCAAAATATATGCAATTTTATGATTATAGCTATATATCATATGATCATAATGGATCTCACTTGTTCTATTGCAAAGAAACAGGTATGGGCGTCATTTCACCTTTGCCTGAGCGGTATTACCCAATGACAGTGGCAATGACGCTCAAAGCTATTTTTTTTTAAACCTTTACTACTGCTCATAATTCTAGGATGTACACGATTCCTTTTAAAAGTTTGATCATTTAATAGTTAAAGTTGAAGTTAATGTTCTGAATTTCAGAATAAAACCATTAATTTAAAAAATATATTGCGTTTCCCTTAAGTGAACGCCATTCCCCCTGTTTACCCTAATCAGCTTCATCCGATGATAGTTGATCCGAGTACATATAAGATTCGTGAATTTTAGTAGAAACAGAATCCTTCCTATCTGAATTGAATTTCATGAAAACCCAGATTTGGTAAAATCGAAATTCTCTTCGAGAATATTGGACGAGGTGGACTCAGATTCTTCTGATAATGTTCACTACGAGTACCTATAAGATTCATGAATTTAAGTGAAAACAGAATCCTTCTATCTCAACCCAATTTCGAGAAAACTCAGATTTGGTAAAATAAAAATTCGCACCGAAAATATTGGACAGGATGTAATGAGCTTCATCTGATGATAGTTGATCCGAGTACATATAAGATTCATGAATTTTAGTAAAAATAGAATTCTTCTATCTAAAGCCAATTTCATGAAAACCAAGATTTGCTAAAATCAAAATTCACTTCGAAAATATTGAACTGGATGGACTCAGCTTCATCCGATTATTTATATCTTTATTTTTCATTATTATATCTCAAGAATACTTACTTTAGAAAGAACATTTTTGTTATAAAATACGGTGACAAGTTTTCTCTCACATGTTTATGTTAGGAATTAGGAATGTTGATTGTTTCTTGCAATTATTATCTATTGCTTATTATTATTATTGAAAATACTTTCTTATTTCAAGTTAAGTTCAAATGCAAATAAATGTTGGTAATATTTACATGTGGTGTTATCATTTCCAATGTCTCTGATGGTTGCATGGATTGCGAAATCTGTAAATTTTTTAATTGGTCGAAGTTACCAAAATTCGGATTTGAAAAGTTTATTTCCGGTTTTTCATATTGAAAAAAAATTAAAAATTCAATTTCATCTTGTATTCGAGAAGAACAGCTAATTTCCTATTTGATTCGAAATTTTTGATATTTAGAAAAAAAATTTTTCACTCCGAAAAAAATTCAACTTAAAATTCCAATTTTCATAATGACAATTCTTCAGAAGCCAATAACTAGCCAAATAAACATCATACGAAAAAAATACTGTGTGTCCATATTCATACCTACTAGAAGTACATTTGAGCCGAATATGAACAAATTTCAGAAGGTCCCTTTTTTTTCGCTGTCCGCTTCACGTGAAATGCCCCATTTGTGAAGTTAATTCACTCGATATTGTCGGATATTTTGGATAATTACTTCATTGAATTCTGTCGATTTGTTGGATTTTTGGAGGTCGAACAGAATTTCCGTATAATACGGGATTTGATATTCACTGAGGAAGAACGTTATAAAAAAGCCGACCACCATCCTAGGTAACGTTGTGAAAGATGTCAATATTTTATTTTCAAATTCATTCAACAACTTAATCGAATTTTAGGCTTTTTGGGTATAGAGTATAGAGACCTAATAATTGGAATAACATTCTCCTAATTCCCTAATTGGCTATTTGGTTGATGTAAAAACGGCAGGGATTAACAACAACCACCTTTAAACATCCCCGAGAACTCGGCCACTTCCACGATCTTGAACAGCCCTTACTCTTCGTCCGAGGAACCATCCCTTGGGACTTGGAAGTGACATTGAGGCCTCTTCAGGGCGGAACCGTACTGGATGAGTAGAACTTTCTTTACATTCTCTCCAGACTTTTTATCGAAATTTTCAGTCACCAAAATTTAAGGAAGACTTACCATTTAAATAACATCATATAACCATATACAGGGTGTCCCACGGTCGAGTGCCTATTAGACGTTTCTGGAGAACTGGCCTTATTTGAAATCTGAAAATTAGGATTATGCTATTGTTGGAAATTCTCTACAGACCTAAAATATTTTTGGAGCCTGAGCACTTCCAGTTATACCAGGAGTGGAAATAAATTTGTTCAAAAAATATTTTTTTCGATATTTTCATTTCTGATATGATTGAATATTCAATGCTGAATACATTTCTGTTGAAACCATTGTATTCATTCGAATAGTTTTCAAAATATCGAAAAAAAACCTGAAAAAATGTCAAATATTCATGGTCAGTGTTATGTCCATTATTCTTATTCTGAACATCCCGAGTGTAAACCGTTCTCACAACGTCAAAGTAGAAGAATGTAGAAAGGTCAAACATCTTTTGAATTTCATAAATATCATCACAGGGTGTTTCAAATTTCGTGTCGAAAACTGTGATCGAAAATTGGCCATAACTTCTGTTATTCAAATTAGAACCCTATTTTTTTATGATTGCGTTGGATTCTGCAAAGAAAAATAATGATAGCACTCTCAGATGCTCTTGCTCCTAAATTCAGTAATTTCCGAGTTATTTGAGCTTTTCTGGATTTATGATGTACGTAGAGTCAAATTCATCGAATCTGAAGTGATTCGATGAATATTCCTATAAAACCATAGTTACAACTAATAATTAGACCTGTCACCTGTAAATTATTAATGCGATCATTTACTTCTATGGTCACAGAATATTCTCATGCCAACAGATTCGATGACTATTCTTATGAAACCATAGTAAGCATTGAAATAAAATCGAGAAGTAAGGTTAATGCCTAAAATTAGAGCAGTCACTTGTGAAATATTAATGGGATAATTTATCTTCTATGGTCACAGAATATTCTCATACGAAAGATAAGATGAATTTGACTCTACGTACAACATGAATCCAGAAAAGCTCAAATATCTCGGGGATTACTCAATTTAGGAGCAAGAACATCTGAGAGTGCTATCACTATTTTTCTTCGCAGAATCCAACGCAATCATAAAAAAATAGGGTTCTAATTTGAAAAACAGAAGTTATGGCCAATTTTCGATCACAGTTTTCGACACAAAATTTGAAACACCCTGAGATGATACTTATGAAATTCAAAAGATGCATGACCTTTCTACATTCTTCTACTTTGACATTGTGAGAACGGTTTACACTCGGGATGTTCAGAATAAGAATAATGGACATAACACTGACTATGAATATTTGACATTTTTTCAGGTTTTTTTTCGATATTTCGAGAACTATTCGAATGAATACAATGGTTTCAACAGAAATGTATTCAGCATTGAATACTCAATCATATCAGAAATGAAAATATTGAAAAAAATATTTTTTGAACAAATTTATTTCCACTCCTGGTCTCCTGGTATAACCGGAAGTGCTCAGGCTCCAAAAATATTTTCGGTCTGTAGAGAATTCCGAACAATATCATAATCCCAATTTTCAGATTTCAAATATGTCCAGTTCTCCAGAAACGTCTAATAGGCACTCGACCGTGGGACACCCTGTATATTTGGTGAAATCTATCAATTTGAAAATTATTGCCTGTCTGCGAGAAATTATTGAACTTTTGTGACCTTGATATTACTTGATTCCAAATATTGTACTAAACTTGTAAATGAAAGCCGGCCTTCATCCCTAAATCACTGAAAAGAGTTGTTCATTTCGAACTGAACTGGATAATTAATATATCTGTTATAAAATCTATTTTTGCTTTCATTCACCAACCGATAATTATTTTCTTTTCTTTTGGTAGTTTTTCTCTATTATGAATGAAAGCCGAATATTGAAATAAAACTACCTGGCGCCCAAATAATTTTAAGTAACTAAATTTTTTTTTTTTTGTTAATTTCAATTTTGTCATTTGAGACCCCCCCTACTCTCAACGAATAGTGATCTAGTCGGAGCAAGTAGAACTGGATACCTTAGCGCATGGGCGCCCGCAGGGGGGGGCCAGGGGGGGCCATGGCCCCCCCTGAGATTTTGATGGCCTCAGTGTTTTACAGCACAACACCCTCAATATTGCTCTCTTATCTTTATTTGGCCCCCCCCTGAGAAAAATTTTCGCGGATTTCTGCGGGCGCCCATGCCTTAGCGTCATACTCTGAAAAATTCGATGAAAAATTTGCTTATGTAGGAAATGCTTTTTCTCCTTTTGAATAAGGCCGCTAGGTGTCGCTACGGTTTGCTTATGTAGGAAATGGTTTTTCTCCTTCTGAATAAGGCCACTAGGTGTCGCTACGGTTAATGTCTCTTATCTAGACACTGTAGCGTACAGTGACCAGACACTGTATTTGATATTATCGCCACTAGATGGCGGTGTATACAATTATTGTGCAATTTGCATAGAACTTATAACTTGGAAGTGGTAAAGATCTCAAGTTGGTGGAACAGTGAATTTTTACCGGAATGTCAAGTAAATCGGATTGTGACGATCAGCATCAATCGTGAGTTGTCCATTTTCATCTTTTCTCTATATTTCTGAAATGTTTTGATTTATGTTTGGGTAATAATTATATTTGCGGAAATAACTGAATTCAAAATTGCCCATAATTAGTAATTGACATATTATTTTTGTATTTCTGTTTTGTGTGACAGCCCATATCCATGGAAAAGATGACAGTTGACAGATGACGTTTGACAGATGAAATTTGACAGATCACATTTGACAGATGACTTTCGACAGATGACATTTGATAGATGACAGATGACATTTGACAGATGACATTTGACATATGACATTTGACAGATGACAGATGACATTTGACAGAACTTTTATTATGCCTAATTTATCTCCTGCTTGAAAAAATAGCAATAGTAAGTTTGTACAACTTTAACGGGGGTTTCACAAAGCATACCTATCACCGATGATCGGAGCTTGATCTAGAATCAACTCGATTTGACAGTTCAGAAATCTAACCAAGCCGTGGATCTCCGATCACTGGTGATTACGATTTGTGAAATCCACAGTAAGGATAGGCACGGCCTTCTTAAGATAAAGATAAAGATATAGGAATCATTTAGGCGAAACAAAGTTCGCCGGGCCAGCTAGTAGTTGATAATTAATAATGAAAAATGAACGCTCCGCGTCGTTCGGGCAACGGCAATCTAGTGCGGGAAAGTACAACTTTCCGCCCTTGATAGGAAAATATATAAATTTTTCCATTTTCAGAACAATAATGCGTTTCAATCAGAAAAAAACTATTGATTACAACACGGGAAATATGAATATATTTCCTCGGTTGTCTATACATCCCTCGGGCTTCGCCCTCGGGATGTATATCTTTGACAACCTCGGAAATATACTATTCATATTTCCCTTGTTGTAATAATAGCTATTTTTCCAAACGTTCGATAACAACGTCATTTCTAGACTGACAGGATCACAGAAAAGTTCTATTTCTCCGCCTAGGCGGAGAAATAGTTTCTATGGCTTACTTTTCCCTCCGGCGCGGCGGCAGGAAAAGTGTTGTTATGCAAGGGGCTAATTTTGCAAGACAACCGTAACTATACAAATGTTACATTTTTCACTCAATTATAAAGATCGTTAATGTCAATATTATTCAGATTTCCAGGAATTTCAAGATGTTTGAAAATAAAATAACATATTTCATTCGAAGGAGAAGTGACTTTTCATGGCTCGCTTTCAATTACCCGCCTCACTACGTTCGGCGTCGGCGGGAAACTCAAGCTCGCCATAAAAAGTGACACTTCTCCTCCTTATGAAATAATATACCAGAGACATATTCTGATCACTTTTCAATTTGTTTATTTATATGAGTGCTGATTAATGCAGTAAATAATTAAATGTTCTTTGCTAATTAATTACTTTTATTTTATAAATTATAAACCAATTTTGTCTCCAATATTGAATATTTGCAATGAATATTGTATGGAAAACTTCTCATTTTACAGTAGATTATTTTCTGTCTACTGAAAAATGTAAGAGTTTTTTTATAAAGTATTGCAGTCTTTTATACTGCCGTCCTAAGCCAAAAAGCAGTATCTCTAATTTTTACCATATTCGAATTTCATCTTTAATGATAATTATAAATACAGATGAAATTCGAAAATGGTAAAAATTGGAGATACTGCTTTTTGGCTTAGGACGGCAGTATACCAGCTGCGAAATGTAAAAAAGTATTTCAAATCTCCCGCGTAAATTTCGAACTTCATTCAGCGCCATCTATGCTGATCTTTCGATGAAACTGAGAGAGATAGAGAATTAAAATGCCCCTCTTTTTTAGAAGGAAGTTACCCGTCTCGGTTGTCTCTGAATATACTATTATTTCCAAACGTTCGATAACAACTTCATTTCTAGACTGACAGGATCACAGAGAAGTTCCATTTCTCCGCCTAGGCGGAGTAATATTTGCTATGGCTTACTTTTCCCTCCGGCGCCGGCGGCAGGAAAAGTGTTGTTATGCAAGGGACTAATTTTGCAAGACAACCGTAACTATACAAATGTTACATTTTTCACTCAATTATAAAGATCGTGAATGTCAACTAGGAGCATTCTATGCTTCTAGATGTCAATATCATTCAGATTTCCAGGAATTTCAAGATGTTTGAAAATAAAATAACATATTTCATTCGAAGGAGGACTTTTCATGGCTCGCTTTCAATTACCCGCCTCACTACGTTCGGCGGGCAAATTCAAGCTCGCCATGAAAAGTGACACTTCTCCTCCTTATAAAATAATATACTATTTTTTTATGTTTATGATTAGAACAATAATTGAACGGATTCACGACGTTCATTAATGAAAAAAGAAAATACACGATAATTCTATGTAAAATGAAATGACAGTTAGACATGTCAAATTCAATACGTCAAGCAATCGTCAACAAATATGTTATTGTATTTATAAACAAGATTTTTTCAAAATGATGTAGATTTGTGTGAAAGTTATGAAATTGGATATATCACAAAAAAGTCATGGCTCAAAGTTCTACAAGCGGTACTGCACCTAGACGTCACCTCAGGGAGAATGATTCAGTTTCCATTAGTTCGAGGGTGGCAGATATCGCAGAGTGGGAGGCAAATGAAGTGAATATTTGAGGAGTTTGTTCATTATTTCAAGTCCAAATATCATTAAATATAGTCCTCCATTAGTGTGTTCCATTTTAACATCTAGAAATCTTCTCATTTCATTCATATTTCACCCTTATTCTTATTATTCACAGTCCAAGGGTTTTTCAACAGGAAGGAAAATTTTTCATCACATTATTTCAACAGTTGTTATATTATTATCGAAATATTTTCGTACCCTCATTATAATAAGCAGCAAAGGTAGTGGTATTTAGCGTTGGGTAATCCTTTTCAATTAGGCCGACGTTTCGGGCAAATTTTACTCTTCTTCAGGGCTACAAATACACATCAAAAATAAATAAGAACACAAATATTCGAACGTCATTAAAAAATCTTTCACAACAAAACAAAACCGGAAAAGGATTGTTTAATTACCAAACCCTAAAACACAATACCTTTGCTGCTTATTATATTATTATACTATGAGAAAATGTTTTTCAATCACATATTTTACGTTTTTCTAAACTAAAGAATGAAAACTATCAAAAACGTGATAGTTTTATAGGACAAATTCATCACAGAAAGGCTTTGAAATAAAATGTATTTTCTTGTGGCACTATACTAACCGAAAAATATTTCTTGGTTTTTTTATGAATGTTGTAGTTCAGAAATGGGTTCTATATGACAATTATGATTGACAAAATTAATGGACTTAATCAAAACCAAACCTATTCCCATCACCTAATGCTTCAACTCCTGTATTCTAAATTACATTTTGCACTTAATCGTTCCTGATTTCAACAGTATTTTTAGATGATTCAAAGAGCACTTAGGCAGTATTTCAAAGTTCAGTGTTCATTGTAAATTCAAATCAATTCAAGAAACATTTTTCAATATATCTAAAAACTTCCTAGGCTCTACGTCAAAGAGAACTCGAAGAAGCCCGAGGCAGGGCTGCACAAATGGAGAAAACGATGAGATGGTGGTCAGACTGTACAGCCAATTGGAGGGAGAAATGGAGTAAGGTTCGAAATGAAAGGAACAAAGCTAGGGAAGAATGCAAGCAGCTAAGAACACAATTAGATACTGTCTTGAAAGATACTTCTTCAAGTAAAAAAAAGAAAGAGGAATTAGAGATTCAGAATGAGCATTTGAAAAAAGAAATAGAAAAAATTCACCTCATATTACTGAAGCATGCTGGTCAATTTGATAGTCAACTATTTGAAGCTCTAAGTGAAGATCCATTGAAAGATTTTGTTTTTAATAGTTCATCACCAGTTAAACTTGAAAATGGAGTTTATTCAACAGAGAATCATGATAGTGATACATTAAGTACAATATCAAAAGAAATTTCCATAGATGACTATATTCTAAAAGGAGCTGTTCCTAAATATGTTAATGACTTGAAGGGAGATGCTTCAGAAAAAAACATTGATACAACTCAGTCAGAAGTAGAGTCTAAAGATAGTTGTGATGAGGAATATGTTATCCAGAAGCTATCAATGTTGCAGCTCAGATTGGATGAAACAACAAAAACATTACAGATAGAGAGAGAGTAAGATTCCATTTTAGTTTTTCTCAGGCATTCCAACAGAATACTCCAACTTCCAATTTTTTAAACTCTTATTAATCCAGACAACGAATTTGTCAAAAATGTCTTAGAGAGCATTCTGTTTAATATCCCTCTTTTGTGAATAACTAAGATCTGTTTAGAAGGCATGGCATAAAAATTACATTCTGCACGAATTAATTTTGTTCGATTTTCTGATTTGGGTCAAGTTATTGTTATCTAGCTGAAATTTAATGATTTTTCAATAATTCTGATTCTAGAAACAAAGTAACAGGGGACATGTAGAATCAAAATAGATCAGGCTTGATAGATAATCAACACATAAGTCCAGTATATGAGGTGTTACCTTCAAAACTCCATAGGATTCACTTTTAGATAATGAATTTACCTTTTCCTCCTTACTCTACAAGAAAACTCTATATCAAGCACTCAAACATATCTTTCTTTCATAATTATAGTGAAAAAACACAATTGCATCATACAATAGATAACCTGAAATCAGAACTGCAAGAAATGAAGAGTAAATGTGATGAACTGCGGGAACTTCGTCAAGACACAACAAGAGAATTGTTGAGTTTACAAGACCAACACCAAGAAGAGATGAGACTTCTTAAAGCAGATCTTCAGGATGAAGCAAATACAAGAGAAGGTATGGAAAGAAGAATCAATGATCTGCGAGCTGAGGTAAGATATATTTTCTCATAATATATTTTTTTGCTGAGAGAATGGCTACTACACCATTTCCAAGTGTATTTCAGAAAGCGTCAATTGTATTTCAGAATAGTCAATTGAATTTCAGAAAGCGTCAATTGTATTTCAGATTAGTCAATTTAGTTTCAGAAAGCGTCAATTGTATTTCAGATGAGTCAATTGTATTTCAGAAAACATCAAATGTATTTCAGATTAGTCAATTGAATTTCAGAAAGCGTCAATTGTATTTCAGATAATATCATATGTATTTCAGATTCCTATTTTTGACGAGTACTGAATTTACGTTGGCCAAACCTTCTGTCCAACGTATAGGTAATATCGATGCACGTGTCGCGCGCGCAGCTGAAGAAGAGCTATGCTGAATTGTTGCTGCATTTCTTAATAATTATAAAATTGTATTCATGATTGACTGTAGGACTGCTTTAATCTTATTCTATCTTCGGTTTTTCGTTCGATATCTACCAGAGGCAATCCCCCCATGCTCCATGAATCATCCTCGAACCCCAGAAAACAGTTGTGGCGAATATTTGAAAAATGCTCGAATAAAAGTTTTCTACAATTTCTTTTTTGTGCCATCTTAAACCGATTTTCCAAATATTACAGTCATCTCGCTTTCAGTCTCGGGACACGAATGACCATTTCCCAAATACAATTGACCATTTCCGAAAGTGAATTGACTGATCTGAATTACAAGTGATGTTTTCTCAAATGCAATTGATGATTTCTTAAATACATATGATATAATCTGAAATACAATTGACGCTTTCTGAAATACAATTGACTAATCTGAAATACATTTGATGTTTTCTGAAATGCAATTGACTAATCTGAAATACAATTGACGCTTTCTGAAATACAATTGACTAATCTGAAATACAAGTGATGTTTTCTGAAATATAATTGACGCCTTCTGAAATACACTTGGAAATGGTGTAGTGGATTTTTTGCCATGTCAAATAAATGAAGGCTTCAATCAGTTTGATCAATGTTTCGATCTTTCTTGGTGGCTTAAAGTGGAAAACAGAGTCATGTACAGTAACAATGCATTCCCATTGAGAATTAAAAGGTCATAACGTACCCTCTGCCCTACTACACTTTTTGCCACATATGGAAATGGAAATATATGTTTATGTTCGACTGCTTCATAAACACTTGATTCATGAATTCCTTCAGTGTCCATAATTGACTACTTTATTGGACACCAATTCATTGGACTCAACTCTCTCGATTTTGTAATTTTCTTCTTTTTACACCACTTGTTATAGGCTGCATACAAATTTTCACAAGCACTTTTAGTGGGTAGAAGAGATTTTTTGGCACTTGCGGCTAAATTTTTTATGCTTTCCTCTCCTGAACAATCCTTTTTTTGGATTATTATGATGTTTGTCACAGAATTAACGAAGTGAACAACTTTGTTCAGTGAGGTTGCTATGATCGCTGATGAGTACTAAGTTAAGAAAAGCAAAAGCACACTCAATTTTTTATTTAATAATGCGACGAATATATTAATTGCCATTTCAGAAAATAAAATTTCTGCATTGCAGTCAAACATAAAGCATTGTATGCAACTCGTACATAATTAGACTTATGGACCTGCCCAAATTGTTGGCCTTTTGGACTCGTCCATTAAGACCTAATTTATGTACTTGTTACATAATTATTATTATATGTGAATGAACACATTCAAAAGGAAATAGAGGTATTTTTTAGTAGGAAATTTGAGATTTTGAAATATCACTTCTGATGCGCCAATGTGTTTTACATGAAAATGGTACTCCTGGTTCATTACTGTAAAGTGAACCGTTTTCGAGAGAAAACTGGCATTTTATGATCAAAAACAATTTGCTAAAGCATTGTAACTTTCTTGTAATTGGAAAAATGAGTAGTGATAATTAACAAGTTTATTAATTTCAACAAAATTTGACAACTAGGTTTTGAAGTTTAGATTGTAAAGTTATTTTTCATTATTTTAGCGACCACAGTTAACAAGATTACAAGAATTTTTCAAATTACAAGAAATTTACAATGCGTTAGCAAATTGTTTTTGATCATAAAATGCCAGTTTTCTCGAAGACGGTTCACTTTAGAGTTATGAACCAGGAGTACCTTTTTTATGTAAAACACATCGACGCATCAGAATTTGCTGCGCAAATGCGAATTTGTCAAGTGGTGTAAAAGTTGGAGAGTAAAACCTTTGTGCAAATTCAATATCTCCGCCACTGGCACGTCTAATAAAACCGAGTGAAGTGCAAGAATGCAGCTATTATTAGTGACAAACTGACAATGTGTGTACAGAATAGTATATTCTGTAACAAGGCAGAATGAAAATCCGATACGAGTGAATCGGATTTTCATTCTAACCGAGTAACATACTATACTTTCTCCACGACTGTTTCGAAGCTAGATAATTAATCTTTTAATACTAATATGAATTATGACGTTTCGAAAACTGCAATAAATATGACAATCAGAGCGGCTGACACATAGATTTATTCTCTATGTTTTCAAAAGTGTTACGGAATGAATATTCTCACACACTGTGCGAGAATGAAATTCAGTCGAAATGGTTAAAAACCAAGGATTATACTCAAGCTCGAGTTGGTTATTGGTGGTAATCTATAAAGGGCGAAAACCAAGGACCAAACTGAACAACAACCGCGGTCATAACTGGTTATTTACTTGAAATCGATAAAAGTGTTGTAGAATGAATATTAGGTACATATCAAGTGATGGAATACTGACATTCTATGGTCAAATTCGATGTTGGAAGAGCTGTATTCTGTGGCAGTCGTGGAGAAACTCAATTCTGTAATTCAAACGGTTCCTGAGATATTGATAAAAAACTGAAAAAAATATACATTTTTGACACCCTGTATCTCTGAAACGAAGACCCGGAGAGAAAATTGGAAGAAAAATAATGTTGACCGTTCATACACTTATTCAGGAACACTCTGTCTATATTCTTATAACCAAGAGCAATCCTACAAAATACAATACAATATCTCACAGTAATCTTGAATAATAAATAAATAATAAATAAATGTTTATTTAGTTCCTACAATTATTGTGGTACAATAAAGGGGAATAGGTCTAACAACGAATATAAGGTCGAAAGTTTTAGCAGTGGCTAGTGCGCTAGTGTAACAATGTATCATGTGTGAAGAATACAGGAGCTTAGGAAAAGTGCCACAGCAACAAAAACTGTCTCCCTTTGAGTGTAGTGATGTGTTACTATTGAAACTGTACAAGAATTGAGCCGAATTTCTAAATTTATATACAATTTTTTCTGTAGCCTCGACTTTCGTCTATCGCCAACATTATATTATTATCACATTATTTATACAAAAAAAATTGAAAAGTTTATGTAACAACATAAGGCCAATGAATTTTTCGTGCTCTTCATTCCTCTATTGTAGGATTGGTCCAACAAAAAACAAGAGCCCATCTATTTTTTCAATTCCATCCTGCATATGGGCGGTTCAAAGGCCAATCAGCCTAAGGCCACTTTTTTGTTTTATAACTGAATCTCATTTTATGTAGTTTTTATTATGTCCCTCCTCACGAAAGCCACAATTTGCTATTCTCATATCATACAGTAGGAGACTCGTTTCTGTACAATAGTAATTTATGCTGAGAAAGCCTAAACTAAGATTAGTGTGCACAACCATAAAACTAAGCTCATGGCAGGCATTGTGTAATTTAGGTATGTTGCATCTTGAATCTCAGTCTGCAAAATTGTTAATCTTTGTATACATGACCCTTCTGCATTCATTGCCGCAGAAGGATCTAGTTTTCTACTTCTTTTGATTTGAAGCAAATAGAATCCACAGATATTATCCCAGATCTCTTTGTTACAGTTGGAAAGACTACAAGCAGAAAATGCAGCTGAATGGGGTAAGAAAGAACGCCTTGAAACTGAAAAATTAGCCTTGGAGAGAGATAATAAAAAATTAAGGTCAGAGTTGAGGGATATGCAAGAGAGAATGGAGAGGAGGGGACGACCTTGGCAAACTTCTGATGAAGATGTTAGGCATCTTCAGCAAGAATTGCTTGATAAAAATAAGGTAAGTAGTTAAAAAAGAATAATGCTGAAATTCGTCTTGTTCGGAAATATAATCTGATTTGACATGTCGAAGGATCAGCCAGTATAAATGTACTAGATTCTAGAGAAGGGTTAGCATACTATTCAAAAAATCGTTGTTGTAGTTTTTGTATTAAATAAAGGATGTGTTTCCTCCATGTTAGATGTGTGTCAAAGTATATGCATACCCAAGAAAAGAGAATAGCTTTGCTTTCTCTTTGTTAAGAGACAATTTCTTGGCATTGAACCAGTTACATAGTTTACTTTCCTAATAATTTGTTCCGGGTTGTTCAACAAGTTATTCCTGTTATGTTCTCTTGAAGTCAGGGTTGTATCATCGGCGTACAGTGAAGTGTGGCATGCGACATTGTTTGGTAGATCATTTATGTAAATAATGAAGTTCAAAGGCCCTGATATCGCTCCCTGGGAAATACCATGTGCTATTGTTGAAAATGAATTCTTTTCATTTCAATATTATATAATGTCATTTGTTGACGCTTGTGTAGGAAAGACCTGAACAATGACAAGGACACCCCTCTGATTTCATAATGCTCCAGCTTCTTTGAAATATCACGTTAAAGGGACTGTTTCATATGTATAATTGTAAAGAACATCCTATATCAGTCTATATAGCAGTCGTTTCCTGAGTGAGAAATAAGTCTTGGTGGTTTTCAACTTCAATAAGGTTCAATAAGGTAAGAAGAGTTAATTATCCTAATCTTTATAGGAAATTGCCGAACTTCGGCATTCTCAGAGTAAAATGAAAAAAATGGTGCAGGATAAGGTTGGTGAATTGGCTCATGCATCTAGGAGGGCAGAGCAGTATGAAGCCGAAGTTAAAAAACTGAGAACTAGGGTAGAAGAGCTGAAGAAAGATTTGGCAGTAGCAGAGGATGAGTTAGATTCAGCAAGTAACAATGTGAAAAAATTACAGAGGACAAATGATGAGTTACAAGAACAAGTGGATAATTTTCAGATTCAATTACAGCATCTTCACAGCAGGTGAGTTCATATCATTTTTCATATTAGTTTGAACTAAGGGCGATTCAACAAATATTTTGGGAGAGGTTAAAGTAGATCAGCTTAATTCAAATTTATTTGGAGTTAGCTACTAAGCTATGCACACAGCCAGTCTTTTATGTCTGTTCTGGTTATTTTTGACTCCTAAGTGACATTAGTTTCATCTATTTAATCAGCTCTGGCAATCTGAAAATAGCTCTTTAATGTAGATGTCCTCATCTGGATATTCTAACGGTGGGTTTCACGAAGCGTAATCAGCGGTGATGAGATCAGCGACTTGATTCTCTGATTTTTGAACTGTCGAATCGAGTTGATTCTAGAATCTAGATCAAGCTCGGATCACCGGTGATTACGCTTTGTGAAACTCACCGTAAGCCTTTTTCTGTGAAATCTCACCTTTGTCAATACTTCGCATTGGGATAAAATGAGAAGTTTCCTTGTCTGCCTGACCAAATTTGCTTTCAACTTGTTCTGCATATGGTATTTTTATGTATTTGTTGAGTTTCCAATATCCTGCAGAAGTTTCATGGTCCACTATAGCTTTCTCAGGCTTCCTATCCTTACTCAACATATATTTCGTTAACTAAGACCTCAATCTTTTGAGGAATCAATTGGCCTAGTGTTTTTTAGTAGCCAGGTTTTAGCTATATCTTAATGATCTGCTGGTCTACTGCATTTGCTATAAAATATGTGGATGTTGGACTATAGAAAGCCATTGACTAGATTGTTTGGCGAGTCTGTCATCCCTCTCATTCCCAGCCAATGTCACATTGAGTTGCTTAGCTGCCATGGGAGGTTAGAGATGATCTCGTTGGTATTAACTGATTTCAGTGTTGTTGATGGTCAGAATGACAGTAGACCAAATTGCCCTTCCTACTCTGATCTACCTTTGTATTACATTAATGTTTCAGCTGTGAATTATAATCCTTGGTTTTTGCCCTTAGATTCTGGCAGCTACTCCGTCAGCTGTCTTTGAACCATCCGTATACCATACTGATTATGCACTGACAGGTATTTCACCCTCCCAGTGTTCCCTTTTTGTCCTAATTTTCTTGTAGTTGTTATCAAGCAGTTAATCAATTGCACAATTGCCATGGAATAGGTAGACATAGATCCAACCTTGCATATACTGAAGTAACAAATGTCAGTTATGAGTCGGAAAATTGAGAAAAAAAAATTCGCCCAATGTTGAAATTTTTGTTTGATGAATAGGATGGCGAAAATTAGTTCGCTTAAATGGCTGTTCCTAAAACATTGCTGTAATACCCTTATGAAATATTTATGAAAATGAAATGCCAAGTCACAAAGTTTGAATAATTTTGAATATATCAAAACACTTATTATAGGATACACTGAGTCTCGAAAGAGGGAGAATCAAATATCTCTTAAGTTGATTAATGGGAAATCTATAAAATTTATCCAACAAGATGAGACGAGTCTAAATAATAATTTTTAACGAATTTAATTGATAACAACTGGCGCAACATTTATTGCACTGAATACACATTTTTCTTTGAATTTTCGTAAATCTCATTGGCTGAATATTCCAAGTTCACACTTAATTCCTACTGTTAGCAAGAATCATTATTAATTTCATTTTATTTTTCCTGATGCTAAACTTTCATATAGAATAATGTTTTATGTTTTGGGAATATTTGAACCCAATTTTTCAACATAATATTTTCATTTCTAACCTTATTGAACTAATCATTATACTTATTTTTTGGTGAGGTTTTTGTAATATTTAAGTAGATTTATTCTATAACTAACATTGCTTTATTATTCACTTTGCTTCTTAGTATGGAAAAGGAAGATGGTGGAGAGGAAATGGCTTTATATGTAGAAGAATCGGAGGTGAGAATTCATTTATGTCCCAATATTTAATGATAGGGGGATTTTAGGCCCTGTAAAAATTTTCGTGAAAATAAAATTTTTTGAACCCCAACTTATAAATTGACTTATGTCCCTTATTTAGTTTCGCTTTTATTTACCTCAGAATTTCTGGTCATCAATTTATTCTGATCGAAAAAATATACTAGCTGTATCCACAAGGTGAATCTTTGACTCGTACATTTATTTCAACTTAGCTACGTGCAAGAGTCAATATGGCTATTGGTATAATCTAGGCGAGACTTAATCAAATAGGAGTTGTGAATTTCTTTCAAGCTTTACTGAACTTTATTTTTTCCATATTTTGAGTGAACTGAGTTTGTGATACAAATACTTTAGTATTTTCACCCGGAACTGTGGAACTCATTAGGAAATGGGCCGAAGAGTTTGTTAGATAAGTAGTAAACATTTAAATTTCTTTCATAAGATTTGTGAGAAAATGGAAACTTTCGAAACAGTCTCAGAATTACTGAACTTCCTCAACTTCTTTGGAGCAGTATATCCGAACATCTGGAATAATGCAGATCCCGGCGTATAAAGAAAAACGTAAGATCTGATATCCGCAGTCACAGAGACAAATCGTTGGTAAGAATTGAATGCGTCAACTGAAAATTCAAAAATTGCGGGAAACGTAGAGGTTATGTATATTACGAGTGACAACAAGAAAATGGATATAGAGGATGAAAATATGTCACTTGCATATTTTCAGTTCAATTCTAAAGTACAGGGTGACCGACGGGAATCTTACGTTTTTGAAGGGAACACTACAAAGTTCTTTTTCACAGACAATTTGATTTCAGTGCATAATAGCTACTTATGTAACAAGTCCATAAGTCTAATTATGTACGAGTTCCATACAATGCTTTATGTTTGACTGCGATGTAGAAATTTTATTTTCTGAAATGGCAATTAATATATTCGTCGCTTTATTACAAAGAAACAATTACTGCGTTCGTTATTACAAAATCCGGAGTGGAGCGAGAGAAAATGGACACAGAACATCTTATAAATACGGATCTCCCTCTCTCTCTCCTCTCTTTCAGCCAGAGAGAGAGAGAGAGATCCGAATTATTGGATGTTCTGTGTCCGATCTACCTCCGAACAGGATTACCGAATGCGCCTATTATGTGTGCTTTTGCTTTTCTTACCTTAGTAACCATCAGCGACCTTAGCAACCTCTTACCTCACTGAACAAAGTCGTACTTAGAATTCTGTGACAAACGTCATAATAATCCAAAAAATGGATTGTTCGGGAGAGGAAAGCGTAAAAAATTTAGCCGCCAACGAATCTCTCCTACCCACTAAAAGTAGAGCACTAGAAAGATAGGTATGCTAGCGAGACCTGGCTCTATGGTTGATTGGGTCCAAACATTGACTCGAGAATTACAGGACAGGCAACATTTTCACCGCCATCTATCGGGGTGATACACCAACATAAACAATAAATTATTATAAATTTGACTATCAGATGCCGCGGCAATCACTCGTTAATTCGATTACTATTTCATTTCATTCGAATGGATTTGTAATTTTCGAGTCTATAGTTGGACCCAAAATGGCGGTTTCTGGTATACTCCCCTTTTTAGAGCCTTACTAAAAGTGCTTATGAAAATTTGTATGTTGCCTCTAACATGTGGTGTGAAACGAAGAAAATTGCAAAATCGAGAGAAGACTGTGACAGTTGAGTCCAATAAAGTGGTGTCCAAGAAAGTACCTAGTCAATTATTAAACAATTTTATGTTCGACTGCTTTATAAACACTTGATTCATGAATTCGTTCACGGTCCATAATTGACTACTTTATTGGACACCACTTTATCGATGCAGTAGTAGGAATTCGGGATGTTGACGTATTTTTCATATTTCGCTCTATATCGGTTCATTGCATCCCAAAAATGATTTCAAAAAACCAATCAACATCCCAAATTCCCACTATCGAGTTAAATCATTCAGCGGAGATGGGTTGTTCTTCTACGACCCAATTACGCAAAATGTTACATCGCCCCTAATTTTCGGTTTCCTACAAAGCGGTAACGTCATATAACGGCAATCTTGTCCACCAATGAAAATTGTTCTGTGGATTACCTCGGTAGTGGTTTTCAAGATGCCGTCAAATAATATAGCGTTGCTATCAGATTTATAACGGTGGTCTGAGACGCTGGGGAGCTGTACATCAACGTTTTCTGCAGTCGATATCGCCTGTTCGCCAAAGTCACTGTCGCCGTATCCTTATTCACCGCTTTGTTCACGTCACTTACTGTATCAACGTGATATTACGGCCACCACATAACGGTACCACTTTGTAACGGTAAGCGTCCACATGCCCGCACCGGACGGATCGGATTACGGATCTGCATTGCCGAAATGCCGATGCGTTCTGTGCGGGTCTGTGGACGGGCTTGCATGAGTTTCTATACAGGGTCTTTCACGAGGAACCTCACCCATATTTATACGGGAAACTACTGAACGTATTTTCATGAAATTCAGCACTTATAAGTATTTCACGATGCTGATGAAATCTAAAATATTTTCAAGGCATGAGCACCTCCGGTTTATCCGGAAATGACGTCAACTTCCGTTTTTCAAATTAGAACACCATTTTTTTATTGCAGAAATAGATTCCTTAGAAAATTTCAAGTTATTTTGATGTAACATTTTTCAGTTTTGGTTGGAAAATTCTCTCTGAGCGGGAAAATTCGAAAAAAAAATCGAAAATAGAGCTCCGCTGAAACAAGAATAACTTCGAGGTTTTTGGATGGAAAATTTTCATTTTTGGGATTTTTCAAGATGTAAGATTGATGTATCCACTTTAAAAATCGAAATCGCGATTCATGATACAGGGGGTGAAAAAATCGCTTTCAAAGTTAGGGATGACAAAATCGTGAAAAATAAATTTTTCAAATTAGAACCCCATTTTTATGGCAGATATTGAATCTACGTTAAAAAATAATGTGAGTGTATGCATCACACCCTTGTCCTAAAATGGATATTTTCTGAGTTAATATCCACTTTAGGGCAAGGGTGTGATGCATACACTCACATTATTTTTTAACGTAGATTCAATATCTGCCATAAAAAAATGGGGTTCTAATTTGAAAAAAATTGATTTTTCACGATTTTGTCATCCCTAACTTTGAAAGCGATTTTTTCACCCCCTGTATCATGAATCGCGATTTCGATTTTTAAAGTGGATACATCAATCTTACATCTTGAAAAATCCCAAAAATGAAAATTTTCCATCCAAAAACCTCGAAGTTATTCTTGTTTCAGCGGAGCTCTATTTTCGATTTTTTTTTCGAATTTTCCCGCTCAGAGAGAATTTTCCAACCAAAACTGAAAAATGTTACATCAAAATAACTTGAAATTTTCTAAGGAATCTATTTCTGCAATAAAAAAATGGTGTTCTAATTTGAAAAACGGAAGTTGACGTCATTTCCGGAAAAACCGGAGGTGCTCATGCCTTGAAAATATTTTAGATTTCATCAGCATCGTGAAATACTTATAAGTGCTGAATTTCATGAAAATACGTTCAGTAGTTTCCCGTATAAATATGGGTGAGGTTCCTCGTGAAAGACCCTGTATAAAGAATACTGAAATCTGTTTGATACGATCCGGCCGGTGCGGATATGTGGACGCTTAACTGAAGGAACCATAACTTTAGGACCAGTTTCACCACCTACAGCTTATGTTCCGGATATGTATCCAGTGGATAAAATATCTACTCGATAAATCTGTCGGATATTTTTCTTGCTCGGATCCCGCATTTATTATCTACCAGATGATTATCTGATAATTTTACGGAAGGTCGGTTTGGCATGTCGCATCAATGCGGGCTACTGGTTAAAGAAACGTGGAGAGGATTCTCGTGTATTGATAATATTTTTCTTTCTAGAATCCAATGCGACCATGAAAAAAGGATTCTCATCTGAAAAACAAAAGTTTTGATCGAATTTTGTTCACAATTTCCAACACAATAGTAGATATTCCTCAAATTTCTCTACTTCGAAAATGTGACAACAGATTACGCTGAGGATGTCGAGATTTCTCAGAGCTCTGACAATTTTGAAATAAGTTTATTGCCAATCAAATATGAATTCTCCGATCAGCGCTGATTGCGCTTTGTGAAACCCGCTATAAAATTTCTTTATTTCAAACAATTCTGGGATTGACATCGATACTGTCTCACATGTTGGTCGCTATGACTATCATTTGTCTTAACATTAAAACTATTATAATTTTCATCTGAACAGTTGAATGATCCTGTACGGCAATTAGTCTAAGCAGATTCAATTCCTGCAGGAATTGAACTTTTTCCGATAATTCCGTCAATTCGTTCCTTGATAGGAAAGACGTGTTTTCGTGATAAGGGGAATGAAAAATATGTACAAGTCAAAGATTAACCCTGTCAAGATAGAATGTCGAGATTGCAAAAAATTAACCTGGGAGGTATGCAAACTTTGAACAAACGTTTTAGGTTATAAAGATAGGAGATGATGGACGATACTGAACTCTATGAAGGAAGGTTCACAGGTAAAAGCCTACCAGTTTCGACGTATATAACATAGTCATCAAGTCTATTAAATATGATACGAGATATTGAAATTTACAGAGCAGAGATCAACAGACGCATGTATGTAATCAAACTATGACAGATGAAATACAAGGTTGAGTTACTGAAACTGATTTTTTATTTTGTCAAAAAATAAAATATTAATAAGGATTTGTAATAAAAATTGGGAATTACTATTTGTTAATATTTGAATCAATAACTCTGTCTGTGATAGATGTACAGGGTAACCCAAATTGCTTGATTTTTGCTGTTTCTGGTACTTCTAGGCTAGATATGTTGAAATGTTGAAAGGAGTCCTGGGCTCGATTTTCGTGAAAACTCCATAAATGAAAGCCGTTTCACGATATCTATATTTTACTCCAGGTGCCGGTGGGACAAATTGCAAATTATTGATAGGGTTTTCTTACTTTCTGTATAGCCTGGTAGAGTCCTAAAGTCTACCACATTTTTCCCCTGTGATAATTTTTTTAGTCGCTTCTTTTTTTCAGCAAACCTCTCGTAAGTCGGCCATATTTTCAATTTTTCTAAATCATATTTACTCTTTTTTTGTAAAATGCAATCATAAAAACAATCTGAGAGAAATGAGAAAACATGATGGTCCGACAAAAATAGTGTGGCTTTGAGCGTGTCTACCAACATGAACATGACCGAAAATCGCATTTCTTGATTCTCTTGAATCGGTTTATACAGGGTGAGTCTTTGACTTGTACATATATTTTAACTGTAGATTCCTCTCATCAAACGAAACACTTTTTTCCCATACCATTTTTCAAAATTCGGTTTGGTTTGGGAGATACAGGGTGTCGAAAATCCACGAAAAAAACACTTTGCTGTTCATATCTTCGGAACCGTTATTTCAAATGAACTGAATTTTGGTTGATTCTTTACTCTATTCATTGTGCATATTCCTCAATCGAGACTTATTCAATATCTCTCCTAGTTCGAAAGTTACAGGGTGGTCGACTCATAAATTCATGCAAAAACACTATCAAATCACTTGAAAAGGATAAACGGTTCATATTTTCGAAAGAATCAACCATTTTAGAGAATAAAAGTATTCTTATATTTTTTCAATAAAACGCGTCGTTTTCGAGTTATTCCTAAATGTATACGAAGAAATTTGAGGAAAAAACCATGAATTTCATAAAAAATCTGAATGCTTCCCTGAATTAAATATCATCGAATATTGTTTCTTCTCTGGTCTCTTAACAAATTAACAATGTTGTCAATGTTTATCAACTGAATTCCGAGAAGCATGAAATTACACAGTTTATAAGCAAGTTTCTATTAAAAATTTATTGATACCAGTCCTTCAGGAAAATATCTATCTTCTTAACAATATCCTCTTGGAATTTTTAATCGACCCTACACGGTTTTCACATCACATATCACAAGCATCACCCCACACCTGTTTGCTTTATTCTCTGCGAGTAAATAAATAAATGAATTGAATCCATGTAGAAAGGTTATCGCGTTTAAGCGTCGTTCATTTTATCACAGACTGGCTGGCCTGTGATAGTGTGATGAGACACAGAACAACGGCTTGTCTTGCGTGGCGGCTACATCGCAGCGGGCAGCGCACCACGACTGAAATTCAGATCGGCGAGAATCAGAACTACTCGTTTGGCATTTCCAAACAGCAATGCGTAGAAGCCTTTAGCGAAAAGTAAACAAAACTAGTTCTTCCGTTAACGATAGGGGACGTTCTGCTTTCTTGAGTTCGCCTATACCATTTTTTACTGAGAAAATCAACACAATCTGGCATCGTCTTCTCTAGAATTCTGTGATCACTATCATAGAGGAGATGGATTAGGTTAGGTCATTGACCTCGAATCAGATGACTGATTAATGGAGTTAGGATAGGTTAGTGAGAAACTTATTTTTATAAGATAGTTTTAGGGTATCGAGGCAAATATGAACAAATTATTAATGTTTACAAACTAATCTTCAGGATAATCGAAGAAGGAAATTATTTTGGTGTGAGAAATATGACATTTCAATTGCAGAAATGATGGAACAAAACTTAGCGTTTTTGTTAGGAAATATCGTGTTTGTAACATTCTTATTCGAATAAGGTTAGTGCTTGAGTATTTTCTAAATGTATCACCCAGAATATCTAATAATCACATCAATTTCAATTGAAAAATATGAACTTTGAGGTGTTTGTAGAGAATAATATCAGGGACGCATTCAGCACAATTTTTTTTTTCAAATGGCTATATCTCTTTAACCGAGCCGAATTCGGAAAAATGGAAAATGAAAAAAAGGTTTCTTTTGGCCTCAAGAATCTACAGTTAAAATATATGTACAAGTCAAAGACTCACCCTGTATAACCATATGAAATTGAATATGCAGTTGTCCGACAAAAAAAATGGCTTTTTTCTTGTCCGACAAATCGAAAACGACATTTTTTTGAGTTTTTAAATTCATCAATATTTGTTGGACAAGAATGAATTTATATTTTAGAGAGATTCCTTCAATAGAAAAAACAACTGTCCACCATATAAATCTCTGTAAGTTTTGTTCATTTTAATATAGCGTAGTTATAATTTTATAAACATGATGATGATACCTCAAAACTGATATGCTTATCTAAGTATTTTGATTAGTGTATTTTGGTCTTATCCTGTAAATCATTCCACACAGAGAAAAACACAGTTTTATGGATCAGATATTTTTCTGAATAGTTTGATGCTTCATATTGTCATCATCTCCTAATTCTGAATTATCGGATGTTCCAAAAGCTGCAACGTTTGACAACAATGCTCTGATTATACAAATACCCATACCCACAAGCACTTCCTTTTTTCTCTCCATAGATTCGAAATCCGATATTGTTGTCAAAGTTCGGCAAAATTCCATTATGTAGTTTTACAATAGTCATAACGGATGGAATTTTCAAAATGATGGGCCAAAAATCTCTCTAATAGCATTGAGTTTAAATATACAGGGTGTCCCAGAAGTACCGCACTTCCTTCAGGGGATCGAAAGTGAAAAATATTCTAAGCCCAAATATCCATGTTTGAAATTTTTTGATAACGTAGTTAATTAGTTATTAATTAATGAAAGTGACCAATGAGGAGCGCCCAACAGAAGAATAAGTAGGCAGTGGGGACGCGAGAGAGAGACGCTAGAGCTGCGGCCGGCTTTTCACGCAGTAAACAGAGACTAGCGTCTCGCTCTCGCGTCCCCACTGCCTACTTATTCTTCTGTCGGGCGCTCCTCATTGGTCACTTTCATTAATTAATTACTAATTAACTACGTTATCAAAAAATTTCAAACATGGATATTTAGGCTTAGAATATTTTTCACTTTCGATCCCCTGAAGGAAGTGCGGTACTTCTGAGACACCCTGTATATACCTAATATGTATATTTTAACTCGATGCTAATAGTCTATATTTAATAGCTTTGAAAGGAAATAAATGGAGGTTGATGAATTGATAATTTGGTTTCGAATTAAAATGTCTTGTAAATATTTGTATCTGCACATTTAACTAAATCAGCATGTCCAAATTTGTGTGGGGTTCTATTACAAGTGGAGCACAAAATAAATAGAATTGCAAAATTTGATTTCATCTTAAAAATGATCAGAGTACTACACTGAGTAAATTTATTCCAACAGAAGGAAAAATCATGTGTGAAATTATCTAATTACACTAATGATTTTTATTTCATGATAACTTCGATCCTATTGATGTCTATGATTTCACCATATTCTATTGATTTTGTATGGTTATTTGAATTTTGTTGGTGTTATGCATTCACAAATTCGAAAAAATTGTTTTTCAGGTTACGTAATTCAGCTCCTACCAATTTGCTATCTCACCGAGGCATTCTTTCAAATGAAGAAGGGAGTGATGATGATTTACCAGGTATTCATTATTGATTTGATCAACCATTTTGAATATTTATTGTGACGGGAAACTATGCCAATAATCTCACATACAAATTTATTTATTTATTTATGAAAGTGTACATAATAAATGACTCACAAACTAAAAATTTTAATTATCAATTGTATATCTTAGTGATAGATTTATCAAATTATTATAATATCCATGAAAGGATTATCTGTTTCTGGCAACCAATATTCATCTGGGACGAAATAGCAGAAGATATCTATCAATAATGGTAAACTATAATTTACAATGAGGAAAAATGAAAATTCAGAGAATATTCATCGTGATGTTCATCAAGTTTTTCATAAATGTAGATGAACCCATGTTATTAGGAACAATGCCAACCTACAAACTAACGTACATTTATATTTCAAATTGTTCATTTTGTAGTTAGATATGAAATCTGTATTAAGATCACTGTTTTTTGGTTAAGGTTTACGAAAATATCAAATATTTTCATTGAAAATTAGGCGCTGATTTTCATCACAAACCATTTTTTTGTTGCTAGGAATTGAATACTACGAATGAACACGTGCAGTAAATTTTTGTATGTACTGTTTTTATTCAGCAAATTCTTATGGAGCCGTCTGAACTTCTTACAATATTAGGTAGACAAACCCTCTGATTGTTTCGGATTACACATGTATTAGTTACCAATCCACAAGTTGAAGATTGGGTGTAATGGGTTGTGGATACTCTCCTCCCAGTTTTGGGAATATCATACCCTGTTTCTGATTTTGATACAGAGAAAAAATTTGGTACTGAAGTCTCACCACTTCTGAAGAAATATTGGTATGGTTCATAGCTATTGTAGGCAGTTTTGTAATTATTACCTATTTTTCCAGATTTTTGGTAGGTGATTCTTCCTGTACCTGGAGTGATTGTAACACTTTGAGCTTGAGAATTTCTCCCAAGGGTATATGTTCTTGAGGGACTAGCAACCGACTTAACTTTTCCTCGAAAGCCTGGAGGTATCCTGTATCCAGATATTCCTGGAATTGTTTGTCCTGATTCAAAAGTGTCTCCTTGTCTCAAGGGCGTAGTGGTGTCTTGTTTGGTGTCTGGTTGATAAACTCGTTCCTGAAAATCATCAAAGTTTGTTTGAACTACTTTTGCATCTAGATTTCTCATATTCGGTAGTACAATGTGCTGTGTTTGACCATCCCTTGTTTGTGTTATAACTTGTTTATCTGAAGGTTTTTCAGTTTCGTTATCTTCATAATCATATTCCTCATTGTCCTCATTTTCGCTTGTGGGGGCCACAGTATTTTGACTTATGGGTTTTATATGTTCCTCGCCTTCTCTCGTTGTTATTTCCTCATTTTCAGTGGTTTCCTCTATTGTGGCTTCTTTCTTGTTTTCAGTGGCAAATATCCTCTTGTCTGTATTTTGAGAATTCGATGGGAGGAGTGGAATGATAGGTTTGATTTGAAATTGTTTATCGAATGAAATATAGGTCGAGTTATAATTTTTCGTGCTACCAGTTTGTGCTTGAGCTCCTCCACTGTATTTTATACCATATCTGAATTTTCCTTGGATTTGTGATTGTGACTGTCCGAAAACAGAACCTCCTTGTGCGCTGGCTGTTCCACCTCCTAAGAAATGATTCTTTTGATCGGTCTCTACTGGATCATCTTTTTTATAAGGTGAGAATCCTATTTGCGCTTGCGAGGACGTTTTACCAGAACCATTTGATTGTGCATTAGCCATCCCCCCTTCTTCTCCTCCTTGTACCTGTGTTTGTGATGTGAATGATTTTCCTCCACTTTGTGCAGCCGAGAGAATCCTTCCTGTATCGGAGAATAACTGCATTTGTGCTTGCGATTGGCCATTGCCACCATGCCCTTGTGCTGCGCTTGTAGCCCCCTGCTTACCTCCTGATATTTGTGTAAGCGCTCCTTTTTTTCCATCATCGCTTCCTGCTGACGCACTGAAAGATCCACTTCCTGAATACGTTCCAGTAACTTGCGATTGTGAAGTGCCTCCTTCGAACTTTCCTTGAGCTTGTGCACTAGCCTGGGTTTGGTTAGTGTTTTGCTGCACCGACGCCTGGACTTGGGAATCACCATCGTCACGTGACAGTTGAGAAGGCTGTTCCAAATTTCCTGGCACTTTAGTATCTGGTCGATACTGTTCTGTTTGTCCATGTTCGATTTGTCCAGTATCGAATCCAGGTGTATATTGACCTTGTCCAGGTGCGTACTGGCCCTGGGTTGCTCCTGGCTGGAATTGACCAGGTGCTGCTCCTGGCTGATATTGTCCTGGTGTTCCTACTGGCTCGTTTTGCCCTGGGGCTCCTAATGGCTGATATTGTCCAGGGACTCCTCCAGGCTGATATTGTCCAGGGACTTCTCCAGGCTGATATTGTCCCAGAGCTCCTCCCGGCTGATATTGTCCTGAGGTTCCTCCTGTCTGATATTGTCCCGGGGCTGCTCCTGGCTGATATTGTCCTGGTTCTCTTCCCGGCTGGTTTTGTCCCAGGGCTCCTCCTGGCTGATGCTGTCCCGGGGCTCCTCCTGGCTGATATTGTCCCGGGGCTCCTCCTGGCTGATATTGTCCAGGGACTTCTCCAGGCTGATATTGTCCCGGGGCTCCTCCTGGGTGATATTGTCCCGAGGCTCCTCCTGGCTGATATTGACCCGGAGCTCCTCCTGGCTGATATTGTCCCGGGGCTCCTCCTGGGTGATATTGTCCAGGGACTTCTCCAGGCTGATATTGTCCAGGGACTCCTCCAGGCTGATATTGTCCAGGGACTTCTCCAGGCTGATATTGTCCCGGGGCTCCTCCTGGGTGATATTGTCCAGGGACTTCTCCTGGTTGATATTGTCCCGGGGCTCCTCCTGGCTGATATTGCCCAGGAATTTCTACAGGCTGATTTTGTCCCGGGGCTTCTCCTGGCTGATATTGTCCCGGAGCTCCTCCTGGCTGATATTGTCCCGGGGTTCCTCCTGGCTGATATTGTCCTTGTATAGGAACAGGCGGGTATTGATGTAGTCCTGGTACTGTTTCAGGTTGATACTCGTTTTTTCCAGGTAGGTAGTGAATTTGTCCAGGTATAAGTGGATATTGAATTTGCCCTGGAGATGGGTATTGAACCTGTCCTGGTACCGCCGCACTAGGATAGTGTCCAGGATAATGAATCCCTCCAGAAGGTTGTTGAATTGGTCTTGGTTCCACTCCTTGCACATAATGAACTTGACCTGGTGTTGAACTGGGCTGATACTGCCCTGGGAAAATATAACCCGTATGCTTTCCATTGGGTCCTGAAAAATATCATTTCTTAAGGGTATTTAGTTTCTGAAACATTAACTTCGAAAAAGTTGTGGAATGTTATTCATCCAGAAAGGATAAAGAGAAACCGAATTCATATACGTTAATGAGTAATCGGGCTATTCAATTGAAGGGAATTTTCTGAAGACTAAATTGCTCCAAGAAGTCATTTTTGCATGGATTGAAAGATTAATGGAGCGTTGTTTTGAAGTTCTTCTATTGAACATTTTATGGGCGTACTTGAAATACATACTCCAATATACCTTGTTGTACTCTGTGTCCATTTACGTCAAATACTCCTGAAAAATGCCCAGAAAATCTTCCACTATGACCTATGTTTGTATGGTAATCACCACCAAATTTACCTCCAAACTGTCCTATGGAGTCTACTGTTCGTTGCTTTGGTTCTGACAGCTGTCCTGGTTTCGAAGATTCTCTAGTGTATACAGGTTGAGTTAGTCCAACCTGATATCCTGGTTGAGTTGGTCCAACTTGATATCCAGGTTGAGGTGGCCCAACTTGATATCCAGGCTGAGTTGGTCCAACTTGATATCCAGGTTGAGTTGGTCCAACTTGATATCCAGGTTTACTTGGACCAACTGGATATACAGGTTGTGATGATACTGTTGGAGATCCTGGTTGTGTTGGTACAACTGGGGATCCTGCTTGTATTGGCCTAACTGGATATGTAGGTTGTGCCGGAAATGCCGATGTACCTGATACACTAGGTTGAAATGGTCTGACTAGAGTCCCAGGTGGTGTTGACTGAAGAAAATGTCCAGGTTGTGTTATTCCAGCAGGGAATGCAGTTTTTGTGGATTCAGTTGGATATCCGGGCTGTACTTGCCCTGTTGGAAACCCATGTTGAGTTGGTGGAAATCTAGGATCTTGAGGTCTTCCTGGATAACCAGACGGAGGTAGTGGAACCTGGTAACCAGGTTGTGTTCTAATTGGAGATTCAGATCCAATTGGATATGCAGGTTGTGCAGGACTAAGTGGATATCCATGTTGTGATGGTTCAGGTTGTTGACGTCCAACAGAATAGTCGGTCTGTGCTGGTACTTTTGTTTGTGTTTGTTCAACTGTAGATCCTGTTTGTACCGTACTTGCTGGGTATCCTGGTTGTATAGGCCCTACTGGATATCCTGATTGTTTTGGCCCCACTGGATAGCCTGGTTGAGGCGGTATAATTGGATATCCAGGGGGTGTTCTTTCCACTGGGTATCCAGAAATAGGTCTGTCCTGAGGGTGTTGAAGGCGAGTAATCGTACCAGGTCCAGTGTCAGTTTTCTGCAGCAAGAAATTTATTACTTTAAGTATTAAATATTTTCAGAAGCACGCGACAGTAGGTAGAATTTCACAAGTTTTCTGTTTCATCGTAATTGTCATGATTATTCAAAAATCCAACAGTAATTATCAGAATTTTCGTTCGACTATTTCACTCATTTCAAAAACTGACCAATCACAGTCCAAACACAGCTCGTATTATCGCGATAATACCAACTGTATCCGAATTATGATTGGTCTGACAACTTCGGTATCTTCAGCGATTGAACCACAGACTAATCTGTGGTTGAACTATGGATACCAATGATTTGACAACTAATAAATATTACAGTGGCTTTATACAGGACAGTGGCGACAATAGACGTTCACGTTTTGATTGGTCGGACTGTTTTCGACCTCTAATGGCGGACTTTCATTGATTTGTTGTCATGTCATAGTGTATAAAGCTCAAAATCGAGTCAAATGTCAAACAGCTCGACACTCAAAGGTAAACAAATATCCGCCATGTTTGTGCAAAAACGTGTTCTATGACCCTATTGTCGCCACTGCCTTGTATAAAGCCACTGTAACAAATATAAATTGTATTTTTTTTTTATAGACGTCAACATGTTTTTCACTGCTTTTCTCGAAGATGAAGTTTCTGATATTCCAATTTGTTCGTGAAATAGTCTTATAAAATATCACACGAGATTGAATTTACCTCATAAGTCCATCTTTTATTTCCAAACTCAAATGAGTTGCTTTGTGGAAACACCACTCGTCCTACGCACTCCTAATGTTTCCAAGCAACTCAAGACTTTCTCGTCGAACAAGAATTTGTGGTCACTTCCTCTAGATAAGAGGCTGCCCTATTCTTCCTTAACCTCAATCTTTTTTACTTTGAAATTAAAATTGTTTTGATAAGTATTCTGTATAATATTTGTTTATTGGAATAATAGTACCAAAGCTTAAGCTTCAGATAGTGATGTTATGCTCAAAATATTTCGAATAATATTTTCATGAAAAGCAAAATTATTGCAGCAGTTTGATCAATTTCGCACTTTTCACTTTGAACATTAATTGGACGAAAAAGTTCTTATTGGTTGCGTGCCCATTGGACAATTTGTTGTATTTATTTCCTGAAATTTTTCCTTAAAACAAAACCTTCAATCACGAGTGCCTTACAGATCTACAATGTTTGGTAACAATTTATGAGTTATGAGTTGCTACACTGTGGTTCCTATGCATCTATGTAAAGCAGCATATCAATATAGGTAGTCAGCCAAAGAAAATTGAAGCAGGTCGTTGGTAAGAATCGACATCTGTGTGTGTGCAGTGGTATCAAGAATAAACTCTACTTATTAACTCTGTCTGACACATTGTATTATATCCTGAAACGGATGTCTTCTATAACTCCCAAGTGAATACTTTCGAACATAACAATTTCATGTGATATTTTTCAATCGCTGTAATCCGTTTTCTTCAAGAGTCTTGCATATCGTTGTTAATTCCTTATCCTATTTTGGAACTAAACTAATGATATTTCAGTGGCATATTTTTATGTACGATGTCTTCCTTTTTCATCTCTCGGAATATACATAACATCTACGTTTCCCGCTACTTTCGAATTCGCAGTTGACGCATGTGTACAACTCAATCCTTACCAAAGATTCGGCTTCACTTTGCAACTCTGAACTGAACAGCAGGCGTATGTGCCAAATTGGTATATAAGATATTTGGTCCCAACATGTAGAGTAGGATGAACAGATTTAGATCGGAAGAAACGAGGCCTCCACGAAGTTATCTCATGAATTCATCGAACGAAATTTGTATGTCAATGTATTTGAAAAATTACAATTGCACTGATATCAAAAATTATATTATTATATGTACATATATTCAAACGGTTTATGTTTAATTTTTTTCTTTTCATTGAAACTTCTCATTATTATGAGCCTGTAGTAATTTTGAGTCTACATATTAGGCAGAATGATGCCTCACCATTACATTATTTTTTTGCGGCCAGAGACGGTAACCAGTATGATCGTTTCAGGAACGTGGTGTTTGTGAGTTGATATACCAAGTATTACAAAATAGATTACAAAATCTCTATTCTGAAAAATGGATAAATGCCCAGCAACATATTTTATTGATTTTTACTCATGCTTACACTTACTATGCCTGTATCGCGAACTGGTTCATATTCAGCTGTCTTGATAGGCCTGTAACATTCATCACAATCGAGAGGACTACTTTGACTTTGCGCTTGGCCCATGCCATTGGTGCCGACTGAAAGAGTAAAATCAAAATTTGCTAAAACCCTGGAGAAAAGGATCACAAGGCATTTTTCTTCAATGCTCGATATTTCTTACCTACAGTAGCTCTGGACAAACCATATTCAGATTCTGCTTCAGCTTTGCCGTCCGAACTATTAGAATGACCAAAATTCATGTACTGGGACTGAGTTTGTCCCCTTAATCTTCCAACGAAATAATGTCTGGTAGATCTTCTCCTTCTCAGACGGGATTTTATTATATCGTTGTCATCTGGGTTTACAGTATTATGATCTATATTTTTCACCTCCTGAATCAAATATGTCGGAAATCCTCTGCAAAATTCCCATATTCTCGGACCAGCCAGATCCCAAATCTGAAGTGGGTGCAAAATTATTTTTGGTTGAATGTTAATGTGTGGAAATCATTGATTAAACTCGGAATTATTCAATTTCAACTTGCTTTTGAATTATTATGAATACAATGAACTATACAATCAGTGTCTTCAAATCAAAGAATCGAACCATAGAAGAAGAACGAAATAAGCGAATTTAAAAACATTTTATTACTAAATATTAAATTTATTTCCACTACAACTCAAACTGTATATGTATCGGAAAATATTTTCCATCTGTATATGGTAAATACTTGATGTTTTGGTTCGCATTGTTCTGCTCCTATGGAAATTGGTTTCCGAATATGTCGGATGATAGGAACCGCATAAACATAAACAATCGATCGGGTTCAAATCAGGTGAGCGTGTTGGCTATACCTCGCCCAATTAAAAGGTTACAAAACAATATTGAAGTGGTTCCGAACATTTTGATCAAAATGTAATGGAGTCTCATCGAGCTGAATCCACATATTTTGGCCGACTTCAAAAGGTAGAATATCAATAAGTAAATCGTTTTTCCAAGAACACCAGAAGTTCTTCTGCAACCAAGCTTCCTGGTAAGAAAGCAGGACCTAAATTTATTCGAAAACAAGTTGAAATACCTCGAAAGCGAAGCTTCAATTGAAATTTCACCAAAAAAAATTAGGAAAATGAACTGGTTTTCTGTTACAAAATCTATAATTAGTATGTCATTAGATCGCGATGAAAGTTTTATGAAGCGCAGCGTAACCGAGTCTAAGAAGGCCTAGTTTAGGCTTATAGTCGACCTCAAGTTTTAATCAATTTTGACTTAATTGTAAATCATTCTACAATATGATAGTCAAACGCCTCTCATTTTATTGCAGGGTATAGAAGAATTATTCATGGTAGTTACGATTCGCTGTCCTATTGTTGAATGATATTTTAGTCAAAATTGATTTAAAGTTGAGTAAGGCTATACCGCACAGCACTTACACCTACCCTGCGCTTAGATAGCTTTTCTTCTGATACATAAAGTTCGGCTGGAAGCTTCTTCATTGGATAATCTCTTATTCTTCGACTCAGTGATGGCTCTCCATTTTTTATGAACTCTATGTAACATCCGGAACCAACCAAATCTTTATAAGCAGACATTCTCTACGAAAAAGAAATAAATTACTGCTCCAAGAAAGTTGGGGCTGAAGCTGACCGATAAGCTCACACTATAATTCGAAGGAGAAAAAATCAATTCGTCTGTTCAGTGATAATTTCTTCACTGAATATATTCGAAAAAACTCCTCATAACATACAAATACAAACTAGGTAAATTCAAAGTATAAAACTGTCTTGGAGCAGTTTAGTTGATTGCCAATCGAATATATTATTATTGTCTTACCGTATGGTAATCATGCATTGTGGTGGATTTTCTTGTATCTTCATCCTCAAGCTTTTCTAGAGAATTCTGTAACAAATGAATACAAAAAATATTATCGATTGAAGGAATTGAAAAGTGTCTTTCATCTAGCACTTCTTATCTTTAAATTAAAATAAAACTATGTGTTTTTGAGATATCGTCGTAATTTTATTATTTTGTAACTCTGCTGTACACGTTTATCCACTAAGTCGAACAATCTTTTTCGGCTCCAAAGAAAATATTTCCCCTAAGTATAGTGTTTCCCGGGGCAATATCATTTCGAATTCGCGGGTCTCCCAAACAGGGAAGTATTCTACCCGAAAATTTTAAATGGCATTAGGAGTGGAGTGACACATCATTCTAATGATCATACAATTCTATTTATATGTTTGACGTTCGTTTCGTTGTGAAAAAATCGTTAGAAGGGATGGCTGAAGTGCATAAAAAAATGTAAAAAAGTGAAAAAAATTAGTCAGGAAATTCCTTTATTTAGCCGATATTCTTTGTTGGCTGTTCCTTTGACTTTTCAGAGTTTTTTATTATTCTGAAGTTTATATTGTTTTCTGCATCCATAATGCACTGTTATCACTGTTTTGTGACCCTGATGAAGAGTAAAGTACGAAACTTCGGCGATTTCTATAAGGATTTTGATTCATCGAGTACAAAATGTTTATTGTTCATTAATCTTCTTCGTCAGCCTTCCTTCATCCACTCCTGGATGTGCCTCTCTCATGTTCCTCCACGGTGTTCTGTCTTGCGCAATCTGAAACCACCTATTTCCCGCATGTTGTTTAATTTCATCGGGCCATTTCCTCTGGGGTCTTCCTACACTACGTTTCATTGTTCTCGGTCACCAGTATGATATTTTATATGTGTCCTGCTCATTGCCACTTCTTCGTTGTTGCCATCGTTTCCAGGCCATAGGGCCCATAGGCCGTATTTATAAAAAGAAGCCTTACCTTTTACATTCAAAAAATGAAGCAATCCCTTCAAGGTATATGCATACAAAAAATTGTAAAAGGTTTTGCTTCGAGGTCTCGAGGAGTTTGCTTTGAAGTAAAAAGTTATACGTTCGCCGTATTTATAAAAAGAAGCATTTGCTCAAAAACTGAAAGATTAGCTTCCAAAATAGGAATCTAGGTTCACAACAACTTTTTTCACTCTTTTCAGTATTCGTATTGAAAAGCCAGCCCTATTTGGAGACAGATACGTAAATCGCTGTACCTTTTACTCCACTTATCCGGAGCATTTCCTTGCAAGGAAAAGGCGGAGATTGTAAATACGAATTGAAGCAAAACCTTTTACTTCTACGTCTACCTTTTACTCGTAAGTAAATGCTTCATTTTCACGAATACGGACTCATATGTCGCTATACTGGTAAAATGCAGGCGTCGAAAAACTTTTTTTTGAGGTTAATAGGGATGTCGTTATTTCTAAATATGTAGGTCATCTGCCCGAAAGCTATCCAAGTCATTAATAAAATGTTCAAATCGCCTACTGTTTTCTAAACAGTAATAGTGTTCATGGGTTTATCACCTTGCACAACCTAGGTCAGCCAATGTATCAATATAGAAAATTCATACAAGTGTAGAAGGGCAAACAATTACTTTAACTCGAAAAGTTACTGCGTTTTCAAAACAGACAACGAACTCAGTATCTTTTCGTACTATCGAGCAATGAAAAAAATGAAGCAAGACGATAATAATAGACATTTAATAAAATTCTAAGTACTATCTAGAAACATTAATAAACATCGCCAATGTTCAGATACTCAAAAACTTCAGGCTGAATTTAACCGATGGCATGGGTTATGTTGGCTTTGAGGGCCGCTGTGATTTGTGGTTTATTCATATATATATAATACCACTAGAGATGAAATTTTGCCGGCAAAATTTCTCGATTGTAAAATGAAAGTTTGTTGCTTTCGGCAGTTTCGCGAATGATAATTGTGTCATGAGCCGAGAAGCAACAAACTTGAATAGTTGAATATTAAGCCAGACTCCCACTACTCGTGTATTTGGCAAATATTTGCCACTTGCCTATATTTGGCATGTAGTGGGAGTGGTTCACTCGGCCAATACATGTCATTCTTGTCATTCAAATTCGAAACTTCGTCTACTTGCCAAGTACGAAAATAATTGCGTACTTGCCAAATATACGAGTAGTGGGAGTCCGCCTTTACAAGAGAGAAATTTTACGTGCTCAAATTTCATCTCGAGTGGTATTCGACATGACTATTTCACGAGAAAATGTGTCTGAAGATGGTCACATTGGGCTTGTATTGCGCTATTTGACAAATAAGTATTCATCATAGATCAACTAAACGTTGTTTGTTTTCTCTATGGTATTCATTCCCGAAGCTATCTATGAATTTGAGAAACGTCAAAAATTTTGTCGCTGAAAAATCAACTTGTTGGTTTTGCCGATGTGAATGTTTTATCGATGAGAAACGAGTGTTGCTAAGGAAACTTCCTCACTAAAAATGGAATGAGTGGAATAGTCGATTCAAAAACCCACAAAAAAATCTAACGCGGTTAAATCGCACGCTTTCGGTGAGATGATCATGCCTTTAAATTGCTCTCGTGCACATGTCGTTTGTTTCCATATCATCCCATTCAGGCCATACCAAGTTTGTGATCATCGACCTATGTCGCTAGCCGTTGACGGTGATGGCGGATATGAACCGCCCACACAGCACATGTACATCCTATCCCTTTCAGCACCAGAAAAAAAAAGTTTACCAATTTCATGGAAACTCGTTCTATTTGGCCATCAGGGCATAAGTAGATGATAAAAATTGGTCTGAAAAATTATACTACAGGGGGTTCAGAAAAAAAGTACCAACACGATTGTGTATGCTGGGGTTTAATTCATACAAAACACTTTTTACAAGATAGTGATTAAAAAAATATTTAGTATGAAACATTATAAAATAGTTCTGATCTTTTGTAAGGTATAAATAAACATCACATTCGATGCACCTTCTATACGGGTCCTACTTTTGCAACCATCATGCCGGCAAAATCTCGCAGTTGTTAATGCATCGACGATGGGAAAATGCTCGTATTCATCATGTTTTTTATCTTAACCAGGTAGAGGAGGCCTATAGTTTTGCAGTTTACGATTTTAAATCGGCTTCGTCATCTTCGATTTCATTTTGGTATTCACTGTTTTCTGTACTTGTTCTACTTCGCAATCATCTGATGAATCTGAGTCGCTCTCACCAAGACCCCTTGCTGGAATGGCACTGCCATCCATCCAGAATAGTTATTTAATAATTCGAATATCTCCTCAACATCTTGTTGTTTGTCTAAGTCGTAATCTTGAAAAAATAACTTATATGCAAACATCTAGCCCGCACAAATGTGTAGGAGCAGATTGAGTACTAAAAACTAAACTACACAATTGTGTAGGTACATGTTTAACGTTCAATTTCGACATGAAATTAAAATTTTTATTTGAATGTCAATACATAGTTAATAACTACCATTATTGTGAATTCAAAACATGCAGTATCACTTTCTAATTATTGTTTGTTGCTAGAAAATAATACTTACATTTTCGGCGAAAATTTCGACCTTCCATCTTACCAAACACCAACACCAGAATGAAGAACCCATACAAACGCACGTGACTTGACGCCGGTTCCAACTTGCAAGGATCCCTGGACACAAACGATGTCGCGCGTCCAGAACGTTATATTTCGCGAATTTTTAGTTATTATAGAATGTTAAACTTAACCCACACAATTGTGTTGGCAGGTGCTGAAAGGGCTATGTACGTCCAATGAACGTTCGTTTTCGATATCCAAAAGATCCATTGTACGTCCGTTACTGTACGTAATACATCCAACGGATGTCCAGTGGAGGCCCATATGGCACCACTTTGGACATCCATCAGACGTCCTTTGATGACATCCGTTGGACGTACTTATACATTACTTCGGACAACCAATGGACGTCCATTTTTTCTCCAAAAGAGGAACGGTGGACATTCATTGGACGTCACGCTGTAAATGAATGAATTTTCAAAATTTTTGGCATAATCATTGCACGCCCGAGAAAAATCGTAGTAGTTACAGATTTTCTTTTTATTTCCTCTCACTGGCACTCCTTAGCAATTTCATTATGGAATCTTCAATTTCCTTCATAGAATTATTTGTATATGAATATGCCTTCTCTGCCGCTCCTGTGGACAACATTATCCAGGGAACCTAGCGAGAGCTCCATCGTTATCATTCAGAAATTGTCTATGATCCTCATCAACGCAAGATTTTGTTATACTTATTTAATGTCTGCAGAACAAGTTCATCTTAAAACAAAGCGATAGATCGTCATGAGGAAAGACTACCTCATGGCGACATCTAGTTAACAATCAGACCAACACTAATTCGCTGTCGAAGTTACCCGAACGAAGATAGATGGCATAGCTCTCCTTTTCTCCTCAGCAAGTAAGAATGTGAGTTTTCACATAATGAAACATACAAGCCGGGAGAGTGAGAATTGTTCATAGTAATCGGCATATTCGTAAATAATAATTATTCAACGAGAGTTTATTCCAGAAAGAATTATTCCAAAAGGAAATTGATCAGTAAAATATTAAATATTCCCAAAAATTTGAGGGGTTGGGGGCTGAAGCCATAGCCATCTTTAACTTTAGAAGGCCGTGCTGAAGCCCCCCTGGCTTCGTGCTTGCCTATAAACCTTAGTTATAAAGTTATTCTTCAAAGAACGCTATTAAATATTTGAACATGATACAGCATGAAAGAAATATAATTATAACAATATAACATCAATAATGTATCTGGATTGGACGTACAATGAATGTTCACTGTTGATGTACAATGGACGTCCAGAAATGAACATTAACTGGACCAACAAAAAGCACCATTCATCAAATTTTATTCGAAGATTGTGTTTGGAAATTCTGTTGATTTTCAGTTGGAACAGAGACAATAGATAAGATTCAAACAGAAAATTCATATATATTTTTGGACATTATATGTATGTACAATGGACGTACGTTCGGAACAACCAATGGACGTCAACAATTGTAAGTACAATGGACATCCATTCAATGTCCACGGACGTTTGGACTTGAAATGGTCGTAAAATGGACGTCCAATGGATGTCGTGTGCTGTATGGGCGACGACGTCGCCATACAACTTTGACGTATGTCAGTGGCGAGTGTATTACAATAATCAATAATCCAATCACCAAAAAATATTTTCTGAATAGGGGAAGGTGAGGTATAATGATCCCCTTAAGGGAAAAACATAACTTTGGCTCAAGTTGAAGGCAAAATCGCAAGATTTCTATTGTTGGGGATAGTGAATTTACTTAACTTTGTAACTGCATACTTATTTTTTATTATATGTATGTAGTTTTTTTGTATGAGAGGTTTTTCTTGAAGCTTTGTGAAGGATCATTTTATACACACCTATGTCCAAAATGATCCCTAGGGTTGGGGTAAAATAATCCCAGGGATCATTTTATACCATGAGTACCTACATGAATATCAGTGAAATAAAACAGTCAGCTGTTTATTTAAATCATATGTTTTGTTCATAACTCATAATTAATAAATAGACCTATAGACTCAATTTTCTCTACTCCCGCACAAGCCTCATGTTCCCATTTAAGACTGGCAACGCACCGAATCCTCCCTTCGCCCTTATTGTCTTTGGGGTAGCTTTCAGAACAGAGACATTCGGTATCACTTTCCTCTCCAGAAGAATCTGACCTGTTTTGCTTTTCTTCGCCTTTTCTCTTTCCGCCTCCCTCTCCTTCCTCGACTCCTTTTCCTTTCTTACCACCTTTTTCTTTATCGTTTTTTTTGTTGGTCACTGTTTTTTTTATTTAATTCGCTTCCTTGATAGCTTTCCTTTGTTCTACATCTAGTATTTTTTGTAGGGTGTGCTGGTCACTACTGATGTGTCTACTTTATTTTTACCTTTGGCTCTTAATTCTTTTTGATGCCATCACATGGACCTTAAACTCTCTAATTTCGGTTTTGTAAGGTATACCATCTCTAACGGCATCTAATGCCTTTGGTTTTTCTTCTTCAGGCCAACATAGGCGGTTAGTTTTGAGTATATATGTTCTGGGCATGATCAGTATCAACAACAAACACGTATGAGGTAAAATGATTCCAGGGATCATTTTAAACACACTGAAAGGGATCATTTCGCCCCAAACACCAAATTTCAAGATATCGATCAAAACACAACCTTCAAATACCGTGTATAGTGATCGAACATTGCTCAAATATTAGCTAACAAACTGCTAAATACACGCGAATAACAGCATTTCAATAAACACGAGGATGTAAAAAGTAATGAAAGTCCAAAAACAGGATCACTTTAGATCAGATCCACACTTTTTGATTATTTTTTAATAAAATCACACCAAGCACTCGCACTGCCAGAACACTTGGTGAGGCAACCGGCGGGGGTGTGGGGGACATGTTTCATGCGCATTTGGATATATGGAATTAGTTGTCTCTGATTTACAGCGGGGGATCATTTGACCTCCAGGGATCGTATTACCTCACCTTCCCCTAAGCCTTATAAAATTACCATATTATCGTTCGGGACCATTAACGACTCAAAATTCGAAAAATAGTAAAAATACAGATTTATTATATGGGACCATCAAAGTAAGCGAATTCTATTTTATGCCTCAATAAATCAAAACGGTACGCATTGATTCATAACAAACTGAAATTTCAGCGGTTCTATCAGATTCAAAAGACAACTTCAAGTTACGATCTATAATAATTCATTTGTAACACTCTCAGACGCATGTGCCTTCGATAAATTCCTCTGGATATTCCATTTGGAATGCAGAATTTAAGACAGGTTCTTTGTTCAAAAGTTTGAAAAATCACGAAACACTTGAGATAAACTAACGCCATGTAGCACAAAACAAATTACCGATGACGCTCAAACTTCGAGTAAGTATATAGGACAAGGACAAAAATAATTTCGACAATCGCTCAAACGGGCCCTGTTATTTTAACCTTCATTATACACTTTTAAGTGCAACCATCCATGAAGATCTTATCCAGAAATGCATAGAGCTACAATTCCTCTTATGTATTACATAAAATTACCATAATTAATTAATTAAAAGCTTCCAACTGTAAATACATTAGATTTCTTTTCATGCGCATTTTACGACTGACTGTATTCATGTATTGGGAATTAAGTACAATTTCATTGCACATAACCACAACCCATACTTTTCAGTTTTCGAGTTTTCTAAGATACATTTCACCACAATACAATAATAATTCCTCATCGTATTCGCATGGGAAGTTTGTAGATATGGTCAGATGAATTTTCGAACAATCCAGAATCAATATGAATACATACATATTCACTTCAATAAATTAAGTTTCACCTCTGCATGTCAACTTTGTCGTCTATTTATCTCCTCTGTTATCATGTAATATATCATAAGTGGCACGAAGATTCAATGAACCATTAAATGGAGCAAAATATGTTATAAATTGAATCTAGTACACTGATATCATGATTTAGATGTATTTATGCGAAAGAGTAACACAAATATTCTAACAATTTCACACTTTTATCTTGATGAATCTCAAATATCAACTTGTGAATAAATTCTTACTCTCAAAGAACCAGTCATATTTCTGTAATCAGGTATCAAGAATTTAACATTTTCTAAATTAATTTCCTCATTTTTATCCTTTCTGAGCAAACACAAATACATAATTCACATTTTTCATTGATAAACAAGCATATCATTTTGGAAAAGTTAGTCTATTTATTTTAGAGACTGCTTATTCGAAAATAAAAACATTGATGATCTTCAGTTATTATTCTTCAATATGTCATAATATATTATATTCAACAATGTCATGATTGATTTTTACATTAGGCCTCCTTTTGCATTTTCCTCAGAATTATTTGAGTTAAATTAAGAATATTCAATAAATGATGTGTGGTATTTGGAGGATGGGCATACAGAATTATTCCATTCAGATCGCAGAACCTACTCAGTTCCATGGACATGTAAGACTTAGTCCGTCAACAAAAAAAAAGGACTGGTCTCTGAATTCCCTCTGATTTAAGCCAGTTGTCGAGAGAATTTGCAACATATTCGTAAAAAACCTCTGACTTCATTCACCCTGAATTTGTTTTTTCCCGGTACCTACCCATCAGGTATGCTATTTATAAAGCTTTTGGTGGTTTCAAGTAAGGAAAAACAACAAGGGGTGCACAAAGTCTTCCGTGAAAGTTATTAAGGTCGTTAAGTTTTCTTTTGTGTTTCCCGTTTTGAAAATATACAAGTCCTCTCCTTTCAAACCTGAAACTTTCCCAGAATTCGAGCATAATCGAAAGCCTCTTTCGTCAGCATTCAGTATTCGACTTGGTTCCTTCCAAATATCAGTAGCATTTAATTCTGTTGAAAATGATTCTTTAACCACGAACGAATATATTCTTCCGATATTTGGGATCTATATTGTTCTAACGCATCTGCATTTTTCAATCATAATTGGGGATACCTTCGCATAAAACTTGCATAACATTTTTGGCCAGGCCTGCCATTTTTGAAAGGTGTTTTTAAATTTTCGGTCAATTTTTTTTACTGTGTTCAATAATTCTTATTTGCTTATTGGGAACCCACACCTTGCCAGATCTTCTACCCATTTTACTATTTCAGTTTGTGGAATTGTTAAAACTGGTTCTGGGTCCAAAGTATTGGCTTCGTCAGAAACTCTGCCTTTGATACGGTCCTGCACCGTTGACTTCGGAACCCCATGAATACGGCAGATTTCTCCTGATTTACCTCTATTTATCTCCGCCTAGACCGCTTCTTTCAAGTTTTTTTCTTCGTATCGACGAAAATTATTGAAATTTTGTTTGGTTTTCATTATCTAAAATGAAATAAAAGAAAAACAAACTGATCAGCGGTGTCATGAAACGCCTAAAACGAGAAGTAGTGGCTTACTATTGGAACTCAACGAATTGCGTGGAGTCCAGTAGTCGGAAGATTTTCAATCGGTCAAAATCTATAATAGCTACTCATGTAACAAGTAGGTACATAAATGAGGTCTTTATGTACGATTTGCATACAAAGCTTTATGTTTGACTGCAATGCAGAAATTTCATTTTCGGAAATGGCAATTAATATAAATATTCCTCGCTTTGCTTACCTTAGTAACCATCAGCTACCTTAACAACCTCACTGAACAAAGTTGTTTAATTCGTTAATTCTGTGACAAACGTCATAATAATCCCAAAAATGGATAGTTCGGGAGAGGAGAGCGTAGAAAATTCAGCCGCAAGCGCCAAAGAATCTCTTTTATCCTCTAAAAGTGCTTCTGGAAATTTGTATGCGGCCTATAAAGTGGTGTGAAACGAAAAAATTGCAAAATTCATATAGAAGCGCCAAAATGAAAAAAATGACTACAAAATAAAAAAAAATGCAGTTATGAATTATTATAATGAAATTTCAGACCTTTCCCTTCAAATAAAATATGCATGTGAATTCATAAAATGTACGAACATATATTTTATTCACCTTTGATGATTTGATCGAATTTTTCTTAAGTTATCTCAAATTAAATCCGTTTAGTCCTACCACCGGCGAATTTACCGCTCACATTTTTCATTGATGCGAGGAACTTTTATCGCAGGAATGGGTTGAACTATCCATGAACATGCGATCCAAAACTCCTGAACCTAAGTCAGTATTTGTCTCTTATTTAATAATCTTGGAGTCTTTAGATTTAACCTGGTTCTGTCAATATTTTTTATTTCATGATTTTCAACAATGAAATTAATCATTGCGATTAATAAAGAAATTTGAATAATTTGATAATGAAGAAATAGGTATGTGGAGCATAAAATACATTAGAATCCTGCAACTTCTGAAGAGTGAATAGAATGAGAATTATAAATAAGTGTTTAGTTGCTGTTTGAGGCTTTATTGATAGTGTGAATGTTTTGAATTGGTTGTATTCTAAATCAGTACTGCATCAGCAATTTTTTCCATAGGTCAATCAAAATTCAGAGTTCCCAAATATAAATTGAAAAATTTTCTTATTTTAGCACGAATTATGAGATAAATAATAATGAACGCGTAAATATTTTCACATCCACTTGTTTCATCATTCTCTAAAGGTGAATACAGACTATTCTGACGTGACGTGATTTCACGTCACGTCAGGACCGTGCAGTGCTCACATTGGCCTAATATGAACATGAACGCACAGAACGATGTGTTGCATTTTTATGGATTTTTATATCACGCACAATTTTGACGTGGGCCCACATGTAAACACGTCACGTCAGAATAGTCTGTATTCAGCTTTAGTTTCTGCATTTATGTAAAATATTTTGATTTCCGAAATAAAAAGGTACCTTCTTATTCGATCCGAAATATAATGAAAATGAGAATTTTTCTTAGTCCTCTTGCATCCAAAATGTGTTTGGACCGTTTATTGGGATGTTCTTATATCAAAATTGTTGAAAGATTGACAAACAATGAACAGGTTGATATACCTTACCGATTCAGTAGGGGATAATAGAGAACTGAAAGATATTAATTTCGTGCTTTTTTTAATGCAACACCTTTGAAATATTTCATGTTTGTATTCTGAAACTATTGCGTCTCCAATCATTTTTCCCTTTTTTTTGATTTGGAAATATTCATTGAAAAAAATGCATATGAAGTGACTAGGTGAAATGCCTGTTTCATCAACAATTATTTTATGAATAAGCAATTCTTGAACAAAGTAGTATCCTATCATTCCTATCAGGAGTCCTCAATCGCTCGACAATTATATTCCGAGATATATTAAACAGAGGGTTTGGCATTTTCGTTTACTTCTCAGCAAATTCAAATAGCTGATTTTAACTAGGTCTATACAGGGTGTTTCACCATAAACTGGACAATCATATACAGGGTCTTTCACGAGGAACCTCACCCATATTTATACGGGAAACTACTGAACGTATTTTCATGAAATTTAGCACTTTGAGGCCCTGACATGGTGTATAAATAAGTATATAAATGGAGCACCAGTACCAGATCAATGGAATATAGCCTTTATTTCCTCAATACACAAAAAGGGGGATAAACTGAATTGCGCTAATTATAGAGGCATTTCAGTGACGAGCACGATGAGCCGCCTCTATGGAAGGATTCTTAGAGATCTTATAGAATCCGAATACAGTTGTCAGGAAGAGGAGGAACAATCTGGGTTCAGGGCTGGTCGAACATGCACCGATAACGTTTTCTGCTTGAAACAACTAATTGAGAAAAGAATGAACACAAACCAAGAAACTCATCTTATGTTTATAGACCTCCACAAAGCCTATGATACAGTTCCTGTTAAAAATCTATGGAAAGTATTACAGCAGTCGAATATCAACCACACCTTAATAAGAGCTCTTCAAAATCTGTATAACGGCTCAACATCACGAATAAAAATAGGAAATCGACTGTCACGATGTTTTTCGGTCAACAAGGGTTTGCGTCAAGGGTGCTGCGTATCACCTACGCTATTCAAAATCTATGTCGCCAAGGCTTTGACCCAGTGGAAACGGAAATGTAGAGGAATGGGAATCGACCTTGGAGATACGTATCTGTTCACATTGCAGTTTGCGGACGATCAAGTAGTCATCGCTAACGACAAGACTGACCTGGAATATATGACGCGAAAATTGCAGGAAGAGTATGCAGCGTGGGGTTTGGAACTGAACATCAATAAAACCAAATATTTGCCAGTCGGAGGTGAACTATCAAACATCCAACTAGATACAGAAGAAATCGCTGCCTGCACCAGCTACACATACCTGGGTGTGGAGTTTGATATTACTGGTAGGGACGAACAGGAAATTAAAAAACGCGTCAACCAGGCCAGAGGTCTCATCTCTTGTTTAAATGGAGTCTTCTGGAGCAGTGAAATAGGGAAAAAACGGAAACATAACATCTATGAAACGATGATAAAGAGTTCTTTATTGTATGGGGCTGAAACCTGGAGAATAACAGAGAACAATCGAAGGAAACTGGAAGCTACCGAAATGGATGTATTTAGACGGACATTGGGAATATCTAGAAGAGACCGAATACGGAATGAAGATGTTCGAGCAAGAATGGGAATAGAGGGATCCCTAATGACAGATATTGAACGAAAACAGCTTATTTGGTATGGACATGTTCAGCGGATGGATGACACCAGATTACCAAGACAGATCTTGGAATGGAAATCACCATATCGTAGAAAACGGGGAAGACCGAGGAAAACCTGGATGGAAGGAGTTTCAAGAGCGATGAGATCTAGAAGCTTAGCAGCGAACCAGTGGAATGATCGAAGGGCATGGAAATTAGGCATCGGACAACGACGGAAGACGTTATAAAACCGATATATATATATAAGTATTTCACGATGCTGATGAAATCTAAAATATTTTCAGGGCATGAGCACCTCCGGTTTTTCCGGAAATGACGTCAACTTCCGTTTTTCAAATTAGAACACCATTTTTTTATTGCAGAAATGGATATTTAATATCCACTTTAGGGCAAGGGTGTGATGCATACACTCACATTATTTTTTAACGTAGATTCAATATCTGCCATAAAAAAATGGGGTTCTAATTTGAAAAATTTATTTTTCACGATTTTGTCATCCCTAACTTTGAAAGCGATTTTTTCACCCCCTGTATCATGAATCGCGATTTCGATTTTTAAAGTGGATACATCAATCTTACATCTTGAAAAATCCCAAAAATGAAAATTTTCCATCCAAAAACCTCGAAGTTATTCTTGTTTCAGCGGAGCTCTATTTTCGATTTTTTTTCGAATTTTCCCGCTCATAGAGAATTTTCCAACCAAAACTGAAAAATGTTACATCAAAATAACTTGAAATTTTCTAAGGAATCTATTTCTGCAATAAAAAAATGGTGTTCTAATTTGAAAAACGGAAGTTGACGTCATTTCCGGAAAAACCGGAGGTGCTCATGCCTTGAAAATATTTTAGATTTCATCAGCATCGTGAAATACTTGTAAGTGCTGAATTTCATGAAAATACGTTCAGTAGTTTCCCGTATAAATATGGGTGAGGTTCCTCGTGAAAGACCCTGTATAGCCGTGTAGATGTCACCGGGGAAGTCATTTTTGCCTTATGACATAAACCCCCTTTTCGATGCATAAGCGAGATACAGGGCAATATTCTGATAACTGTGGCAACTTATGCTTGACATTTTAAAGAACTGTTCGTTTCTGGTCACATCTTAGTATTTTTTTAGGGCCCAATTCGATTGTGGTGTGGAATTCTGGAAAAAAAATTAAAAATGGCGGAAAACTTGCAAAGTTGGAATTTTTTTCTCGGTTACTAATTTGGAAAGCATCATTTCAACGTACTAGATTTACTAAAATTTTCCGTGAAAATTTTTTTCCAAAATTCGAACTTTTTTTTCATGTCTGCAGTGAAAAAAAATGTCCGCAAAAAATTTTGAATCTTTCATGGTTGAACTATCTTTTATCTTTCAATACTGAGGTGAAAACAAAATGAAATAATATCCATTGGTTTTCCTTTTGTAGCCTTCCAAAGATTACGCTCGGAGTACTTTCATAATTTTTATTTGAAAAACTTGGAGCCGAGAAGGCCAAAATTGGGCTAATATGCTGCCAGAATGACCCGGATAGAAATATGAATTTATAAAACGAAATTTTTTTCGAAAAACTTAAGTGAGAATCGAACTCTACAGTTTCAATCAACAAGCGTTGCCTTGATAAATGAAATTTTTAAGATCCAATTCATACTCGTAGAGAGTTCGAATTCAACCAAAGTTTTTTGAAGAACATTTTTTTGGTTTATAAATTTATATCTCTATTCCGGTCATTCTGGCAGCATATTAGCATAATTTTGACCTTCGTTCGGATTCCAGTTTTTTGAATAAAAATTATGAAATTACTCCGAGCGTAATCTTCGGAAGGTTACAAAAAGAAAAACAAGGGATATTATTTCATTCTGTTTTCACCTCAGTATTCAGAATGAAAGATAGTTCAACCATGAAATATTTCAACAATTTCAGACGAATTTTTTTTTCACTGAAGACATGTAAAAAAAATGTTAAGTTTGGAAAAATTTTTTCACGGAAAACCTTAGAAAATCTAATAGGTACGTTGAAATTATGCTTTCCAAATTGGCAACCGAAAAAAAATTTCAACTTTGCAGGTTTTCCGCCGTTTCGAATTCTTTTTTCAGAATTTTACACAAAAATTGGATTGAGCCCTAAAAAATACTAAGATGTGACCAGGAACCGTTATTTCAAATTTCACGCCTAACTTTTATCACAGTTATTAACATAGACATTAACGGGGTATAATAAAAATAAATAAAGCAAAATAAATGACTTCCTCGGTGTCATCTACACGGCTATATAATGCTTGTTCAGTTTATGGTGAAACATCCTGTATATTATTTCGTCACGATGTCTGTATTTTTCGAATTTTAAGTCGAGAATGATCTCAAACTATAAGATTTGACTAACTGATGACGAATCCGTGATCAAATTAAATTCTTTCCTCCCGTCCGGCCGTGATCACTATCACTTCCGAACGGAAAAACCTAGAAACTTGAAATTTACAGGGTAGGTTGGGATGTCGAATGCCTTGGTTATGCGAGTTCGATTTTTTTCTATGATAACATAAAATCTATTGGTCCAATAGAAATATCAGATGCAATATTTTTTCAGATCGCGTAACCCGAACCATGTAAAATTCTAGCGAATTATCAAAAAGAATCCATATATTAGACGATAGCTTCATAGCTGCTGTCTGATTCCTGTTGATTTCTTTTCAATAAGCTTCTTGAATTGAAAAAATGCCAATCTACCAATAAGGTGGATGAAGGAGCGCACAAAGGCTCCTGACTTCATGTCAATGCTTTTGTGACTCATTTTCATTTATTGATAATTGAAATAACTTGATATACTGAATTGTGCTATTTTTGGACGAAGGTACTCTGAACGAGAGATTTTCTTGCTGCTATAATACCAAGTATCAATTGGATGATGCACCATCATATTCTGACGGTATCATCTCAGAAAAATTGTCCCTATTGCCTATTGTTTTAAATCAGTTGAATTCGGAGAGGTGGGCCATAGAAATGCCCTCGAAGGTTACCTCACGTAACACCTATCGACTTCTAGATTTGGAGTATCATTAAGTATACCGAAAACACAGAATAACACAATGGATAATGGAATATCTTGAACAGAAAACGCTATCCTTCTAAGAATTCCGCCTAGAAGAAAATCAAAATTGGACGGTCTGAGGGCGTCATCAGAAAAAGAATCATTTTCATCGTGAACAACACATAATGAAAAAAATTGCGTCAATTCCTTTTTATTTTTCAATATGATTACTCCAATTTCATATTGTTAATTTTGTGATATTGTATAAAATAAATGTTAGGCATAAAAACCCATTCAAAGTACACTTGTGTCAGTCGCATTTTTGGTGATATCTCCGTAAATAATAATTTCAGCTTAAGTTTATACAGAGTGTTCCTAAATCGAACGTACAAACGAAAAGTGGAGATTCCTCAAGTGAGTTTAAGAAAAAGAAGTCCCATCAACATGGGGTCGCAAACGTTGCGTTTTCGAGATACAGAGTGTTGAACTTTTAATTTTTTTAGAATTTTGTTCTCATAGTTTCTACGCTTTACAAGATATTCAACTGAAATTTGGCATAGATATTACATTTGAAAGTTCTCACCATGTGACATGGCAATTTCGATAGCAGATCTACTGGGTGATACTTTTTCTGTAACACTGTCACCCGTTTTCCTCCAGAACTTTTTTTTGGTGAACCACTGTTAATTTGAAAAAATGTAAAAAGAAGCTTTGTTGTTATACTAAACTTTTCGGTCTCTTGTAGTTTCGTCGTATCTGCTACCGAATTCGAGAAAAGAATTTTGAAGCCTTCTATAGAAATCCTCAGAAGAATCGAATTAAGGAATTCCCTGTATATCGTACGTACAGGGTGTTCCACGGTCGAGTGCCTATTAGACGTTTCTGGAGAACTGGACATATTTGAAATCCGAAAATTGGTATTATGATATTGTTGGAAATTCTCTACAGGCCTAAAATATTTTTGGAGCATGAGCACATCCGGTTATACCAGGAGTGCAAATAAATTTGTTCAAAAAATATTTTTTTCAATATTTTCGTTGCTGATATGATTGAGTTTTCAATGCTGAATACATTTCTGTTGAAACCATTGTATTCATTCGAATAGTTTTCAAAATATAGAAAAAAAGACCTGGAAAAATGTCAAATATTCATAGTCAGTGTTATGTTCATTATTCTTATTCTGAACATCCCAAGTGTAAACTGTGTAAACGTCAAAGTAGAAGAATGTGGAAAGGTCATGCATCTTTTGAATTTCCTGAATATCATCAAAGGGTGTTTCAAATTTTGTGTCGAAAACTGTGATCGAAAATTGGCCATAACTTCTGTTTTTCAAATAAGAACCCTATTTTATTATGATTGCGTTGGATTCTGCGAAGAAAAATAGTGATAGCACTCTCAGATGTTTTTGCTCCTAAATTCAGTAATTCCCGAGATATTTGAGCTTTTCTGGATTCATGTTGTACGTAGAGACAAATTCATCTTATCTTCCGCATGAGAATATTCTGTGACCATAGAAGATGAATTATCCCATTAATAATTCACAAGTGACAGGTCCTCTTTTAGGCCTTAACATTTCTTCTCGATTCAACTTCAATGGTTACTATGGTTTCATAAGAATAGCCATCGAATCTGTTGGCATGAGAATATTCTGTGACCATAGACGATAAATGATCCCATTAATCATTCACAGGTGACAAGTCTAATTATTAGTTGTTACTATGGTTTCATAAGAATATTCATCGAATCTCCTCAGATTCGATGAATTTGACTCTACGTACAACATGAATCCAGAAAAGCTCAAATAACTCGGAAATTACTGAATTTAGGAGCAAGAGCATCTGAAAGTGCTATCATTATTTTTCTTCGCAGAATCCAACGCAATCATAAAAAATAGAGTTCTAATTTGAAAAACAGAAGTTATGGCCAATTTTCGATCACAGTTTTCGACACAAACTTTGAAACACCCTGTGATGATATTATTGATATTTATGAAATTCAAAAGAAGCATGATGTTTCCACATTCTTCTACTTTGACGTTGTGAGAACGGTTTACACTTGGGATGATCAGAATAAGAATTATGAACATAACACTGACTATGAATATTTGACATTTTTTCAGGTTTTTTTTCGATATTTTGAAAACTATTCGAATGAATACAATGGTTTCAACATAAATGTATTCAGCATTGAATATTCAATCATATCAGCAACGAAAATATTGAAAAAACCATTTTTTGAACAAATTTATTTGCACTCCTGTTATAACCGGAAGTGCTCAGGCTCCAAAAGTATTTTTGGCCTGTAGAGAATTTCCAACAATATCATAATCCCAATTTTCGGATTTCAAATATGTCCCGTTCTCCAGAAACGTCTAACAGGCACTCGACCGTGGGACACCCTGTAGATGTTTATAAGGTTATTACAAGTTACAACCACCCAACAACTCCAGCACTAGATGCTCTAGATCCGTGATTTATTATTGAATGTCTTAGCATATGACGGAATATTGTATACCAAATTTGATACAAACATACACAGATGTTGAGAAATTATCAAATATAAAACGATCCTTTTTGGAACATTTCAACGAGAAGTATCTATTTTCGAAACGAAGCGTACAACGCCGTTTAGCATAATTCGAGGACAAATGTTTGTTGTCGACTTTTCAAATAAAGTTTAGCGATTGTATTAAATGAATTAACCGAAATGTGGTTGGAATACGGTTTGCCCTTCAAAAGTCGTCAGCCTACTTGACCAACATGTTTTTCGGATGTTTGGTTTTCGCACGCTGTTTTTCATTTGATAAAGACAAGCTTTCATTAATCAATTGATATTTTAGCAAATTCACTATAAGATTTTTTCTTAGTTTGAGAAAATATCACCGATAATTATGGAATAATGTAACACTGGCAGTTGCAATTATTGGTTTCATCATCAATCTCTCGAATTATACAGGGTCTTTATAAATATTGTAACATCGTCGTTTCCGATAAATTTTCCATATTCTCAATGAAACTTATTTTAATTCGATTAATACCGTCTGAAATATACGAACTAAACAAAACTCGCGCCATGAATATTCCAAAGAAAAATAAACATTTGAAATAATGAAATAAAAACTAAATCTATCGTTACTCAGAAATTTGAAACCTTTGCCGGCTGAGAATTTTTGAGGAATTTCAATAATGCTCGGATTAGGCTCGCTTATTTACTTCATTTATTTTTTGTTATGCAATAAGGTCTCATTCAGAATTGTAACTTACGTTGATTTTTTCCGCAGTGCCAAATTTCGAACAACAAATAATCACAAACACATATTTATAGAACATTGGCGCCATAATACAGTTGGTCATAGAGAAATCTCTCTATCAAATAAAACTGGACCTATTTCTGTTTACTAGTGACCCTTGACATGGCGTTCGCATTCTAACACTTATCTGAATACTAACACTTGAGAGTCGTTTTATATACATCAATCATTCGAAAAACTCATTCATAATAGGACAAAAGTGATATTATGTAATTGTGAAGAAACCCAGTATTTACAAACGCTCTAATAAATCGTTGGAGACTCCATTTCTCCGTACGTTTCTTTCGCGATTATGCTCCCTAGCTGCTTCCCTATGAAATAAAATATCAAATCTCGACGAATAATTATCTCATTAAAATATTCATATAACTCAGAAAGTTTTTATGTGGTAACTCTCTTTTGCGTCTGTTTGAAAGAATAATCCTATACTCGGAAATAACTTCAGGAGGATATGCTCTACAATACATTCCCCGCTCAGAGGGATTGTCGAAATATTTTTTGTCGCAAGTTGGCACAAACATGATTTTTACTCATGTAGCAAATTTTCCTTTGCATATGGAATTTTTTTCTTTTCAAAACTCAAGTTACAACTTTTTAACTGAATAATACATATTTTTTTTCATCGACCGAATCGCCGTTCGTTTTTTGACGCACACTAAAGTATGATGATGAATTTATTTTGCCCCTCTCCTTTTTTTTGTCACAAAACTTTTAATATAAAAACCGATGCGGTTTTATCTAGTATTATTCCGTGATCGCTGCACGGCCGACTCAATCACACTGCAAGGGACAACTGGCGTACGTTATCCATTTTTAGTAAAACAAGATCATCAGATGAAATTATCCAACTAAGAACTAAAAACTAATTATGGAATTTTATACAAAAATTTATTTGCACTTGTACAAAATATACAAAAATCTTGATTGTAAAGAGACACGACAAAGTGAGAATGAATAAATAGTCCATAAATTAAATATAACATAATTCATTTTATCAATTCAATTTTCTTATCGACTGTTTAATTTTTCGTTAGAAAAAATTACATGTGTACAACAATTTTTATCATTTTATATATGGTTCATGCCAAAAAATAAATTATGGCCTCAACCCTTTCAGTCCTGTTCTTATCATTAAATGTGAAAATAATGACAATTTGCACACATCAATTCTATAATTTGAAGTTTCTATTGTACTTTATGAAATGAAGTTCATAGTTTGGTGAATATGCAATAAAAAGGGAAGTATTCTTTTGTGATAATAATAATATAATCCAGTACATGCGACTAAGAAATTTCAGCAAGCAAATTTTCATGGGATTCAAGATTCAATTTTCCATCCAATTATTTCAGTTTAAATGAATTTCTAAAAAAAAAATAATTTTTCACATATTAAAATGAAAAATATACGTAGAGGATACATACTTTATATAATCATTCCACTATCTTGGAGCTTTTGAGCGCCCTTTCATTTGTAGTTAACTAATTCCTCAAATCAGTTTCATTTCAATCATTGGAAATATTGAAGAACCTTCGGAGACCACAGAACTGTATACATACAAGATGACATTTCAATCCGGTCAGATCTGTTGCTGCAATATTTTTTGCGGCAATTCGCTTGATTCTGGTTCCGCGACAAAATTTTGCATGTAGCTTGAATACGTTATTCTCCATTTAAAAAAAGAAATTGAAATTATCAGAAAAACTAAATTTCAAAAAGCCATATTTACGGAAACTGAAGTGGAATTTTGTCCATTATCGAACTTGGCGGCATTCGAGATCCGAACCTGCCCTAAAAATTTCAACTTTCATGGTTTTCCCGTTCGAGAGTTACATATATCGTTTTTTACGGACGGACAAATTTGAAATTCAGTTATCGTTTGAGACCATTCTCGGCTCATTCTGGAAAAATACAGACATCGTAACGAAATAATTTCGCCTTCGTTCAAGTTGAACGAACGCTCAGCAGAGAAAAAATAACCAATGCATTGGCTGATATTTTGGAGGTTAATTTGAACTCATTTATAAGTAAATAATAAATATATAATTCATGTTCATATAAAGCACAAGAGATAATCAACAAATAACTTCCCATATTTTATTGTTGAGCACATAGATGGCGCTGCTCGAATTGAAACTATATAAACTTTTAAGTATTCCTACTAGATGCCGCATGTCACCAGTGGACCGAAAGGGTTAAGACTGAGGTTTTGATTGAGAAAAAAATTACAGGCATAAGCTCAGCTTTTGACAAATTTGGATGCAAACTTCAGAATTTTCGCATATCTGTTTCAAAATGATAGATAGTTATAAAGGTAGAAGAAAATACATTTCTGTTGGTTTTAGTCACTTTGTTGGATCTTGGTTTGCCACTGAATCCAGAATTCATAAAATCAAAATGTATAACATTATATACAACAAACAACTTCAAAATGGCCAATAACTTTTATTGTCAATTTGATAACTCATCTTCCATACTGTCCACATCCATCTCTGACTCTTCATCACTCATATCCATAGGTTCTTCTTCAGTATCACTACTAGAATCTGAGAATGAAAAATGTGTTAGTATTATTGTTTAAAAAAAAAGTGGGATCAATTAGCAGGAACTAGTGTAAAAGATAGTTCCTTACTATAATTTTTTCTTTATAAATTTGAAAACTTATATTTGTTGTCTCCACCTTGCGTATGACAAACCACATGATAAATTTTTTGTGTAGGATGGATGGGCGGATACGTGGGTTGAGAAAGATAAGACTTCACAGTTTATATAGTTTATTATCAGAAAGTTCAATACACACAGATATAATAGTCTACACACATAAATACGACACACGTGGTCCAAATCACGCTATATATGCCTGAGCCCTCTCAGGTAGCTGTATATAGCAACAGTGACTTTGGAACCTCGAACCCGACAAACAACCGTTACCACGACTAATACATAAAACTGTTACAGTGTTACGACCGAAATTTCCAACTTAAAAACTGACCTGTTCTCTTCCCTCCTGCTCGAGTCCTGGCCTCGAGACACAGAACATTCATAAATCATAGAACCAAAGTGTTCTTCTCAACACATAACATATAAATTTAAATGATACCTACTACATTTGAAAGGTTTACAATTGTCCAATTTTCTCCCAAAATTTTCCTCAAAAATGAAAACTTTCTTTTTGGATGTGTATACGTCATTGGGTTACGAAACTGCATATATTTTCCAAAATTCAATCAATTACATCGAGTAGGAGAAAATTATTAATCGGTATTCAGACGGATTTTGAATTTCGGAAAAAGTTTTCACTTCGAACGGGTGTCGAACAACGTATCTTTGAATTTCCGGTCCAACGTAATAACCAATTACACTACCGAAGTTACTCATCTTTCCGAAATTCGATGTTAAGGTCGCCGTTTGAAGCGCGTAGGACATGTCAACCGATAGAGGCGCCACCGTGCATTTTACGGAATATCTCCATAGAACTTACATTATCTCTATGAGTTCTATGAATATCTCTCTAATTATGAATGAAATCTACAATGGCGCTCTCTATCAGAAACTCGCTGAACTATGAAATTAGTGAAAATGTGGGTAAAGCAGGAACTTTTTCCCGCGAAAATTTGAATTTGGCCATTCTCTGCCAATTCCGTATTTCAAGTTGTTTTTCTGAATGAAATTATCTGTAGATTCACTTTTAATCGGAAGTCGAACTATTTTCGTGGGTCTTTCGTTTGAAATAAAACAGAAGCATGAGTTGGCTCATTTTCTTCTGTTTTTCAAAGAAAAAAATGAACTGCTGAAATGCAATTGATCTCAATTATCTCATTAAGAACTCCAATCCTTTCTGAGTTCACCCACAAAATTTCAGTTCTCAAAGTGAAACCATTTTCAAATGCAACTTGAAATAAAAACACACTATATTGAACGCCCACCTTAATGATGCCACGCAGACCAAGATGTCTGGGCGGGTGAGAAGGTTAATAGATGGGAGGAAACTCATTCGCTTTCATCGGTCAAAGGATTCCCTGCAAGGGCGGTCATAAGGGGGGGGGGGGGGGCATGCCCCCCCCCCAAAGGTGGCAATGCACTTAGAATAAATTCTGGAATACTAGATACTATGACTGATATTATGTAATTGTACAAAATGCCCCCCCCCCCCAGAATCAAGATATATGACCGCCCTTGATTCCCTCTCTACCCTTCTCCTATGCATCATCGATATTTTGTCGACATCAGCAGGGGTCGGATTTCGGATCTCCGATCGATGAACAATATAAATTTATATCGAGTAGATTAAGGCGGCTTACACAACGAGGTACACGCGACGCAACATTGCTCATAACCAAACCCGGGAAACAAAAAGGAGCTCACACACTGATAGGCGATGATAGTACCTAGTATGAAGCCGGACTCCCACTACTCGTGTATTTGGCAAATATTTGCCACTTGCCTATATTTGGCATGTAGTGGGAGTGGTTCACTCGCCCAATACTTGCCAAATATACGAGTAGTGGGAATCCGCCTTTAGAAGCAATAGATTTCAGAGAACACTGTGAATGTGAGTTTATGGTGTGTGCTTTTACTACGAGGTACACAAGATATTCTTTCTGAAATTTTTCCTTAACAGTAACTTTCTCAGACCATTTTCGTCCGGGAAAGTTCGTTCCAAGACTGTTTTCAAACGTTTTGGAAATCTGTCTACTATTGTTTAATTTTCTAGTCTGGTGATAGGTTCAGTTTCTATATTTCAGAGGAATTTTCATGGTGATTCTCGCTTATTTTATGATTTCTATCCACGTAATAGTTAAACCTAAGCATTTTTCAAAAGATGTCAATTTGTTGGTAATCGAAAAAATGGTTTTGTGTTTGTTTTCATTCAATTCTGAATTATGTGATCAAAATATACCAAAATTATATTATTGGGCCATTCAGCACAAGGGACAGTTGTGGAACAATTGTTTTTAACTTTCGATGATTTTTCTGCTGAACGTTTGCGCTACCGCCGCGTCCCGTGATAGGGGTCGGTCAGTAGAGGTCGAAATCTTTTGTAACATACATATTGAGATTGTGTTTAATCGGTAGTTATAGTGAAATGGGGTTTCAGTCCACTGCGACCTTAAGGTCTATTGTGCCTCCTAACAGAGCTGTTCTCATCGCGCCTCCTACAGCTCGCCTTCCAGTTCCTGCGATTTGATGAAATCCATTGTCTGGGACGGCTTCAACGAGGATAACTCCCCACTTCTACAAGTTTCTTGTTCAAAGCACTCTTTCCTTAGGCTTGCAATGGCATAGCATTCCGTGACCAGGTGAATAGGAGTTTCTTCCTACTCCATACAGAATCTAAACTCGTCAGTGTCCGATAAACCCATTCTCAACAGATGCGACAGTGAAGTTGGTTTTTACTGAGATATTTTTTGGATCTAGCAGTTTCTAAGTTCCGGAGGCACTTTTTGGAGTGATCCATCCTTGGTACATTCCGCCAGAGTTTTTCCATTTCGGTTTTCTCCTTCACCATAAACTCCTTCTTATAGGTGCATTTTCCTATACCATAGAAGGGTTCTGGACCAGTGAGTTGCGTTTGTGCTTTTTTTGGCCAGTGTATTGGCATCTTTGTTTTCTACGATTTCCGAATGACCGAGAACCCAGATTGAAAAGACCTTATTCTTCTTGCCTACCTCATTGAGTTTGATGCGGCACTCTCAAATCAGCTTTGAGTCAATGACGTGGGAGCTCAGTGCTTTAATGGCAGCTTGACTATCTGTATGAATAGCTATATCTCACTTCTGATAGATTCTGTCTAGATTTATATCTAGACATCTTCCGATTGCAAGTACATATTTCCGTTTGAAGAACGCTTGTACAGGTGTCCCAAAATCGATGATCACTGAGAGCATCTCGAGAACCATAAGGTTTATAGAAAAAAATTTTTCAAGTACTGCCGATCTCTTTTTTCAAAATAATTAATTACCAGCAAACAGATCCGAGATATCTGAATTGGTTCTCGAGTAAAAATAAAATATCTCCAAATAAAAGAAAAATTTCTATATACAGGCTGGGCCAATTCGAGTGAAGACGAAAATCTCAATATCTTTGAAATGGATCAGATTTTCGAAAAACCGGTTACAGGATGATACTTGGTGAATCTGCGTCTAAGAAGCAATGATGAAAAATATAGGGTGTCCCATTTAAAAAACACAAAATCTCTAGCACTTGAACGGCGAATAATTTTTCGGATCAAAAGAAAACTCTTTGGAATTTTTGTGATATCTTCAACAGAAAACGAGATATAGCGAAATATTAGAAACAGCAATTTTTCAGAAACGCCCTGTAACTCGAGAACCGATTCAGATATCTCAGATGGTTGGCTGGCAATTGATTATTTTGAAAAATGAGATCGGGAGTCCTTGAACATTTTTTCCAAAACTTGTATGGTTCTCGAGATGCTCTCAGTGATCATCGAATTTGGGATACCCTGTGCAGGAGCCTAACGATTGTGCACACTTTGGTAGTTCAATCGGTAGCATAATAAGCGCGCTCCACACTCATGGCGCGAATCGCGCCAAGAATTCTTGCCGTGAACCTGGACAAGAATTCGCGGCCAAATAAGTCATCCACATCGCCCGTTTAGCCAGCTATAAAAAGGGTTCATTTTGATAGTAATAAATAAATTCCCATTCCACTTATCTAAATCTGAATCTAATATAATTTCACTTGATTGCTACATGAACCATTCATTTCAAAAGCGAATAAAGTCAATTAACAAGCATTAAATCATTACTACGCAGGTACCGCGAACGCCTGTGAGTGAGGATGGAACATTTGTGCTTAGGCGCGTTGTCGCGGGACAAGAGACCGCAACAAAACGGGAAGGGCGCGAATCGCGAACGTGACACAAGAAAGTTATCCTCCACACTCACGTTTGCGGTATTGGCCGAGGTTCTTGCCATGAGTGTGGAGCGGGCTATAAGATAATACAAAATCCGAAGACGACTCTGACCAACATATGAATATGTAGTTTTGAATATACAATGGGTGAAATCCAGAGGCATAAAAACTTGGGTGGTAAAGTATCAGGCTGTTTTCACCGGAGTTCTTAATATCAGTGATTACTAATGTATATAACTCGTAAACTATTGGTTGTCTCCTGAACAGAGATTAAAATCGTTGGTGAAGGAGGCCTTTTAAACTATAGTTAACCTTCAAACATTGAGAAATTTCCATATTTAATTTTTGAAATCTGTTTCCTAACGAGGCAGATGTTGATGCAACATTTAATTCTCTATTATTGGGATTTCAGCTGTATTTATTAAGAAAAACTCTTTTTCCTTTTGTTCGAGCTTTCGAGAATTTAATTTATCTCTTCATCAGGAGCAAAAGGAAAAAGAGTTTTTCTTAATAAATACAGCTGAAATCCCAATAACCTTTTTTACACTATATTAATGAAAGAAAACCAGCAAACAATAATACTTCACATTTAATTCTCTTCAGTCTCATAACTTATATATATTATAAATCTATTTGATATCTGAAGAATAGTTGCCCTTACCTCTATCATTAAAAATTGGTGCATCTCCATCCTCTTCATCATCATTTGATGGTTTACTGACTTGCTTCGAAAGCACTGAGTCTAGCTTAACTTTGAAACATTTACTTTCATGAAGAGCGAATAATCGATTTTTTATATAATTGCTTATTGGAGCAAAAATTATCGGAAGTTCTGGATTGGACATCAAGAGAGCTGTATGTACATCCAATAAATTTTTCAACCAAACTGTTGCAGAACGGGCTCTGAAATATTATGTGTTAACTGAAACTCTTAGATCAATTTGAAAAGATTATGAAAGTGACGTGTTTTATCATGCATTGTCAAATACATATACAGGGTTGGGATAAAGTTTGGCACCAAATTAATATCTTTAAAACGAAACGGGCGATATTTTTTAAATTTGGCAGCTGAGTGTAATGGACCACAATGTATCTGATGAGCATATTTTCATTAATGAGATACTTCCGGTTTAACCGGAAATGACAAAAAAAAATTTATTTAAATGGACACCCTGTATATTTCTGCAGATTCTGAAAGAGCACTTTGTTTCGGATCTGTCCATACCAGGTTTCATGTAAAAATTGCAGGAATTGAGACAACGGATTCTTGATGAATGTGCATTAATACATGGAGAAGTCTTGAGAAAAATTACTCAAGAATTTGTTAATAGACTGGCATATTGTCAGGAGGTGAATAGCAAGCACCTCGAACAGTTAAAATGATTTTTTTTAATTATTTTCAATAAATTTTTTCTACTAGTAAAAGCCCTATATTTCTTCTCTTTATAGATTTTCATAAAAAAAAACGTCATGAAAAGCAGAAAGAGTTATCTACTACGAAGTATTTCGTTTTACTTCTCACTATTGATACAAATAACAACGATTTATTTATTTGAATGGATATTTTCTCAAATGTACAAAAAGACTGAATTTCTTCTTTTTACAGAGAATTTTTACATGGAACCCGATATGGACAGATCCGAAACAAGGTGCACTTTCAGAATCTGCAGAAATATACATGATGTCCCATTTAAATAAAAATTTTTTTTGTCATTTCCGGTTAAACCGGAAGTATCTCATTAATGAAAATATGCTCATCAGATGCATTGTGGTCCATTACACTCAGCTGCCAAATTTCAAAAATATCGCCCGTTTCGTTTTAAAGATATTAATTTGGTGCCAAACTTTATCCCAACCCTGTATCCTCTGGTAAATGGAATCAATTAAAAAATGTAGGAATACTCACTGGGTATCATTTCCTCGAATAAAATTTCCTAACTGCTGCACTAATTGTGTTATAACATTAATTGGTAGCCTCTTCAATGTATTTCTCACTATATGCTCATTCTTTGTTCGTAGAACAGTTCTGATGATATTATTATCCTTGCTCCTCAAACCTTGCAGCAATAAATGTGCCATATTGTTACCCCTGGGAACTGAACCATCTTTATCAAATGATAGATTTTCTAACCTCCTTTCCATAGTGAGTTCTGGTATGGCATCCAATTTTCTTTTTGTTACAGCAGAAACATTACTGTATGGTGTCAAATAAGTAGCATTATTTCCTTCAAGTTGTATTATTTTGTCTGGCTGCAACCCATTCTGTTTTTGTGTATGAGGATGCTGTCTTGTCAGACATACTAGTTTTTTGTTACTGAGTTCCTGGAAATTAACACAAGTTAAAATATCCTTCACAACAAAGAGATGAAATATATGAATATCATAAGGATTTCTGACAGATTTATTCTGTTGGAGACCTACATATGCTATTCATTAATATTTATATTTACCAATTCCTCAAATCTGAGTACTATATAGCTTCCATGGGCTATCAATAAAGTGTTTTCATTTCGTAAATGACTGGAAAAAATCAATATTGGCAAGATAGCATCCTTCTTCTGTCCTGTATCGGCTACTACCTTGATGGTTGATTTTGGCTTGATAGGTTTGACACATCGCCTGTAAAGCCAAATTAATTATTGAAAATAGAAATTATGCAATTCTGTATGTCTCCAGAAGATCTAAGAGTGAATCAGCAACAGCATATCTTGATTTCCGTATAATAGCTCACAATATCTAATTTTCTTCCTGGAAAATTTATATATAATGTGGTCCATTTTGAAGATGTTTGGACAGACATGGTTATAATTTTGTTTAAAATCAATATGATAGTGACCTTAGACCTTCAATTCGGATCAAAATTTTTTCTACTCAATACAAGTTGGAGTTATTGTTTCCAAGTTGTGTGTTATAATCGATTCCAACATTCCTAACAAATGTTTCCCTCCGAAGACCCCAACACCTATGTGGAGGGCCATATATAACCTATAAGGTCTGCAGCATCCAAACTCCAAAAACTTATGTATCAAATTAGTTTTTACTGTGGAAAAATTGGACTAAATTACAAGTTTTAGAAAATAGTCTCTGAATCTAGTTTGATCATTCCTTATTATCTGAATCTTCTATTGAGTTGCTTTTCTTTACATACACCTCATTTCTTTTTACCACTTCTAACTAAACCACTTATTCATTAATAAAACTTAGAAGTTTGAAATGAACAAATTATGAAAGGAAAAATAAAAAACCTGACTTCAAAAACATTCAACGGAAAAGAAAAAGAAAATCTATATCATCTCAAGATAATTTTATGGGGATGCACTATGCAATGTTTTTTCGCTACCAACCTGAGCAGTTCAATGAGCTAATTAAAAGAAGCTAGATATCATGCAGATAAGGGTTTCCATTCCATAATCTTTCTCTGCAGAAATATGAAGGCTACGATTTTTTGCTCAAGTTTTTGAGTAGAATATGCATTAGCAAATATTTCAAAAAGGCTAATCTGCGATATGATCAACACAGAGAAAGCATTTGTTTGAAACAATAACAAATTATTCGAACTGAATAAATATAAGCTTTCAATAAGCCGAAATAAACATGCTTATTTTCTGAAGAATGCGATTTCTTTGCTTTATCAAAGAAATAATTCATTCGTTCAATTGGAGTAAGATTTTTCTCAGCATTTTCAATGCTATCAACATCCTCTAACAAAATGATCTCTAAACCTTTCATAAAAATAAATTCAAATACAAATCTACAACAAGAAAAGTTTAATGAGAGTTGATATTAAAATATTTCTCTATTTCAGTATCGTAATGAGTTCATTACAGTACTAAAAACAGTGCTGTAATGAATTCATTACAGCACTGTTTTTAGTAATATTTTTCGTTTCGTGGTTGTCAACAATGACTGCCGATCCTATCAATTTTCAACACACGTCAAGTTGAAAATGTCAATTTTCGTCAGTGAACCAACTGCCAAGATACAATACAAAAGTCACTAGGATGTACAATCTGAATTTTTCATTGAATTTCAACGAAATTTGACTGAAATAGAGAAAATATCGTCTAATACTCGTTGCAGAATGCAATTCCATTCTGCAACTAGTTGCAGAAATCGCGAATTTCGCCAAAATCGCAAAATATTCGGCGTCATAGACCTGGCCAGAGAATTCGAATTATCGCGTTGACGTTAGATATGTCCGAGTTCTGACGTAATTTTTTAAGATGCATATTTTTCAAAGGACCCCGCACTTTTTGTATGAAAAGTGGCGACCGGTCAAATTTTATGAAAGTTTGTTTTGTTGTTGTACTCGACTCAGTGACCAAAAAAGTCAATGGGTCCAACCCAATCCTATGGCTAGTTTTCTAAATACGGGGTGTTAAAGTTGAAAATTGTTCGAATTTTCGGATTTATTTTTTAATTATTAAGTGTTAGATTGGATTTCTGTTGCATACACACGTTTACTACATGTCCTAGTTATGAAATTAGTGGATACGTATAATCAAAAATATTTATATTTACAGGGTGATTCACGAATATATGACGGTAGTTTTTTGCAGAAATTCACTTTTTCTACTGTGACGTCAGGAAGGCATATTTCTGAAATGTTCTTATCGATTTAGTATTATGACGACAAAATATTGCACAGTGCATATTTTCTATACAGGGTGTTTCACAGAGAGAACCACTAGACCTAATCATTTTTTTTAAGGATCAATTCGAAACCCTGCCTTTTTGAATTGATTTTTGGGAAAAGTAATACCACAAACATATGTGTGTCTCTAATCTCCGAAATATTCATGGTGGTTTATTCATAGGAAGGTATTCTATTTTGAGAAAAGTCCAAAAAACATGAACACCCTGTATTCGAAAATTTCCTCGGTCAAATGCAACTATTTTTCCACTACATATTGATTCCCACAAGATCTCCAGAGGTATGAATTCTAAATCCGATACTATGACCAGTTTTCGAGATACAGGGCGTTGAAGTGGAGAATAACTTATTTCATCAGTTTTTTTTTCAAATTAAAAAGCTGATTTTTATGTCGCGCCCATGAATTCAGTATGAATACAGATCAGATGCGCAAAGAAAGGTTCAGTTAAAATATTTACTGTTACAGGGTGATTCAAGAATAAATGACGATAGCTTTTGCAAACACTCGATAATTCTACAGTTTCTTCACAGAGAAATTATTCCATGAAGTTAATACCTAGTCGTCCACAATTTTCAGTCTGAAATACATCATTATGATTACTTTTCATAGGTATAGGTTGAACCATAAATATTATGCTTCGAAATAATTGAAAAGAGAACTTTTCTGGTGAATTTTGAATAACTGTCTAACATTATAGCAAGTAAGCATAACCGTAAGAATTTTTAAATAAATAAATATACAAGGTGATTTAGAAATAATCTTATACCAGAATTATACATTTCTTGCATGCGTAGATCATCCTAAATATTTTTTTTGGTAAAATAAGAACCGAGGTTATGACTATAATAATATTGAAACTTTTCAATAGACATACCTACTTATAATTCGCTATACACGAATATTGTGGACTGTGGAGTACCTACCTATAAAAAAAGGTTCGTATTCTACCCACACAAGAAGATGGTTTATTGTCTTTTTTTTGGGTGATAGCGCAGTTAGTGAGCGCGCTCATAAAGATACCCAAAATTCACTGAAAAGTTTTCAATTCAAAGCATAAGTATTTTTGTTATGGTTGGCTGTATGGCTCACCCTGTATGAAAAGTAATCATAATGAAGTATTTCAGACTGAAAATTGTGGGCGACTAGGTATTAACTTCATGGAATAATTTCTCTGTGAAGAAACTGTAGAATTATCGAGTGTTTGCAAAAGCTATCGTCATTTATTCTTGAATCACCCTGTAACAGTAAATATTTTAACTGAACCTTTCTTTGCGCATCTGATCTGTATTCATACTGAATTCATGGGCGCGACATAAAAATCAGCTTTTTGATTTGAAAAAAAAACTGATGAAATAAGTTATTCTCCACTTCAACGCCCTGTATCTCGAAAACTGGTCATAGTATCGGATTTAGAATTCATACCTCTGGAGATCTTGTGGGAATCAATATGTAGTGAAAAAATAGTTGCATTTGACCGAGGAAATTTTCGAATACAGGGTGTTCATGTTTTTTGGACTTTTCTCAAAATAGAATACCTTCCTATGAATGAACCACCATGAATATTTCGGAGATTAGAGACACACATATGTTTGTGGTATTACTTTTCCCAAAAATCATTTCAAAAAGGCAGGGTTTCGAATTAATCCTAAAAAAAATGATTAGGTCTAGTGGTTCTCTCTGTGAAACACCCTGTATAGAAAATATGCACTGTGCAATATTTTGTCGTCATAATACTAAATCGATAAGAACATTTCAGAAATATGCCTTCCTGACGTCACAGTAGAAAAAGTGAATTTCTGCAAAAAACTACCGTCATATATTCGTGAATCACCCTGTAAATATAAATATTTTTGATTATACGTATCCACTAATTTCATAACTAGGACATGTAGTAAACGTGTGTATGCAACAGAAATCCAATCTAACACTTAATAATTAAAAAATAAATCCAAAAATTCGAGCAATTTTCAACTTTAACACCCCGTATTTAAAAAACTAGCCATAGGATTGGGTTGGACCCATTGACTTTTTTGGTCACTGAGTCGGGTACAACAACATAACAAATTTTCAGAAAATTTGACCGGTCGCCACTTTTCATACAAAAAGTGCGGGGTCCTTTAATCGCTATTTGGAGGCAAGTATTCGGTCGATTATCGAAGATTAACGTATATTCTTACTTTTCATTTAGAATTCCAGCCCGATAATCATTTTTGGAAGCAAGACCCAGTTGTTTACATTTCAGGTTCGATGTATAGCCTTGAAACGGAATAAATATAATATTTATAGTTCTTCATCATTTATCAGGTGTAGATAAAATATCGTATGCAACTCTCATGTAATGGTCATTAATACACTCGCATAAACCATACGAAATTCGCCTCCGGCTCATTTCGTATCCCGGTTTATGCTCGTATATTAATGACCATCATTACATGTTCGTTGCATAATATACTATTATAAAACATGTTTTTGAGATATCGGGTGTGGTAATCACAAATGCAATAAATCCAAGCTTTCGGTTATCATTGTGACCATCTTCAGGGAGAACAATTCTGACAAGCGTCCTTTTAACGACGTGTTTTATAAGATTCAAATTGTATGTTTAAAGCGGGCTGCGGACTACGAGCTATAATAAAATATATATTATATCTTACATATTACATGAAAATCGCTTTAAACAGAATAACATGTAACACCGCGCATTTATGCTATAATATATATCTATATCCTGGCGATATATTCCGTATCTGCAGAGATATGTCGGAGTAAGCAGTTGTGTTCTGTGTAGGCTTTGTTACTGTGTCCTTACGCCACCTCAGGCACAGCACTGTTAATTTTTGACCCAACATTGAAATGGTGGCCCCTACCGAGACAAGAAGATGGTCACAATAAAGACCAGAAGCTCGGATTGATACAATAAAGAGATTGATCTTATTGCATTTGTGATTACCAGATCCGATATCCCAAAAACATCAAGAAAAATTTTTCGTAATCCATATCAATAATACTTTATAAAACGTACTCAACATTTTCCGCAGAGCTGTTTGAAAGACTGTTCCACCCTGCTAAAAATAGCTGGTGTTATGCTGCAAAACGCATCTGTTATTCTATGTCGCATATTTTTAATCAAAGTTGGTGGTACCACCTAACAGGCCTAAAAAAAGTATGGACCAATGAGCAATTCTCCAACTATACCTTCCAAGACCACAGGTGGCGACAAACTATGCATCAAATGAAGAAATTAGAAGGTGTTCTATTCAGAAAAATGTGTTACAATAATCTTTTGAGCACATCAGTCAAATATGGATTTCACAGGTGAAAATCGCAATGAGATAACGGCGATGTACAGTATATAAACAAGATATCTTTTATTTATTCTCATCATCTCAGAAGGAGTTCACTTTCAGAACAATCGTATGTCGGAATTATAGGAAAGAAATATAAACACTTGCCATTTTTAGAAAGAAGAGCTGTTGAAAGGAAAACTAATGAACTTAATCATAAGGAATACTAGATGAAATTTATAGAGCTTCTTATGGATTGATAAAATAAATGCATACAAACTTATACAGGGTGTTCCTAAATTGAACGTACAAACAAAAAGGGGAGTTCAAGGTAAGTTCAAGAAAAAAAGACCCATAAACATGGGGTCGCAAACGTTTCGTTTTCGAGATATAGTGTTGAAGTTTGAATTTTTTTCAAGTTTTTTTTGGTGAGCAACTGTTAAAAAAAGAAGCTTTGTTGTTATACTAATCTTTTCGGTCCCTTGTAGTTTTGTCACATCTGCTACCGATTTCCTCAAAACAATTCGAACGATTCTCTCGAAATCCCCGGAAAAATTCCAATTATTTCGAGAGAATACTTCAAAATTTTTTTTCTCGAAATCGGTGGCAGATACGACAAAACTAAAAGAGACCGAAAAGTTTAATATAACAACAAAGCTTGTTTTTACATTTTTTTTAAATTAACAGTTGCTCACCAAAAAGTTCTAGAAGAAAACAGGAGTTGCCATGACACGTGGTTAGAAGTCTCAAATGTAATATCTATGCCAAATTACAGTTGAATATCTTGTAAAGTGTAGATACTATGAGAAAGAAATTCAAACTTCAACACTCTGTATCTTGAAAACGAAACTTGCGACCCCATGCTTATGGGCCTTTTTTTTCTTGAACTTACTCAAGGAATCTCCCCTTTCCGTTTTACGTTCAATTTAGGAACACCCTGTATAACTCCAAACATTCCTAAGCCCATTCAGAGCAGAAATAATACAAAATGTACCAGAGACGTTTTCAAAGTTACTTCTGGTCGAACCAAAAATGTCATAAACTTGAAACAGTGCCAAAAAGGTTTAGTCACTTTCTATACCTAAAATGTGAATTTTTATATAGGGAGTAATTTTGAATCATTGCATGTCAAGTATCTGATGAAAAAAAGCTTAAAATTCTGAAAGAAGCTATATTTTTTCCTTGAAACTGCAATAAATAAAGGTGACTTCCAATGGTTAGGAAATTTCCTGATTACTGCTGATCAGTATAAACTAAAGAAAGCTATCATCAAAATGTGAGTGTTGGGAAGAAAATTTAATTTCTGCCTGAAGCAACCTTTACTTATTTTTGCGTAAACGAGATGAGGGTACAGTCATATACAATATCTTCTTTGTAGAAATTTTTGAACATTCATGAATCAGTTTTTTCATTATTCTGAAAAAAGATTGAAATATTCATTGCATTGTCTATTATCTCCTAGATCTAACTGCAGTTCCAAATACTCATTTATTTAACTGTGGTTGGGGTTTGAGTTTTATGAAGAATTATAGTATATACATATAATATTGTTAACAATCAACACTCACCCATTGAGAATCACCTCAAAAATATGCACTGCACCATTTGCAACAGTTGCAGATAGTTTTGTCAATCCATTTTCACCAATATTCAGGGAAATACTATGAACATAATCTTCTGAAAGTAAAGATGCAGTTGCATGAACATCTTTCACATCTTCACTTATATTCCAGCAGTTAATTACTCTATCACCCTGGAAAAAAAATGGAAGATGCAACAAAGAATGATCAAAATGTCCTTTGGTAACAGTAAATCAAGGAATTCAGCTCACCATAGATCCACTTAAAATATATTTCAATTCATCAGAATTAAAATTAGGTATGTAATGTAAAAAATTTACATTTGATGAGTGACCAGAAAATGTTTTCAAGACAGTTCTATCTTTAAAATTCCATAATTTTATACATTTGGAGGCAGTCAACAGCTTTTCCGATCTTGGAATTGCAAGAATGGCAGAAATTTTATCATTTCCAGCTTTCCACTCACTGTAATTGACAATATTTAATTAAAGAGAAGATATGAAATAATCCACAATAATCACCTTAACAACTTGCGTTGTCGAATGTTCCATACGACAACATTTTTATCTACACCAGAGTACACTATTTCTCCTACATTTGGCGATAGGCAGCTAACAGGTGAATTAATGTTACCATTAATGGCACACTTACTGTTCCCTTTTGCAATAGAATATATTATTAATTTACCTGAAGTGGTCCCAAGGACTATTTCACTTTCAAGTTTTTTCATTTTTTTCTTTGGAGATATACTCTGAAAAAGAATTAATAATTATTAAGAAGTTTGTTCTGAGAATCAACATATTTCAATTAGGTGAATCCTTACATATAACATACCTCATTAGAATTTTGTATACATTCAACAAACTGTAGACATGTGCATGCCAGGTGAATATCTACATATTCTTGTTCTAATGCATTGAATGCAATATTCCAAATTTTTACAATACCGTCTTGATCTATACGGGCATAATATCTGCCATATATATCAACCTGCGACGTCATTTTAATAAAACAATTTTAATTAATACTAGCTTATATTATAACACTGTAAAACACGATCTTTTAAATGCTAACATAACCTATATATTTATAACCACAAAAACTTCTGTCACTCATAAAAATGATAACCATAGAAAATAATAAAAAGAACAATTCGCTTTTGTTCTTTTTGAAAATTTAACAACAGCTGTCTTGATAACAATCCGTAAATAAAGTTTGGCAACGCTGTACTTTATTTCCCCAAACGTAAACTTTTATAAACACATCACATCACGGAGTTACGGGTCGTTTATACTGGCCCGTAACTTAAACTTTTCCCTTACCCTAAGAGTTGAAAGATAGAAATTTCATGCTTTGGTTTATACTCGAACTTTAACTTATTCCCTTAAAGAGAACAAATTTTAAGGGTATAAGTTAAGGGCATAAGTTATGGGCCAGTATAAACGACCCTTTAGTGTTTTTATAGTGGCCTTTAGTGACCATATGAGCATCAAGCATCAACATATCGTGTGATTTGTCGGCATTCTAACTGAGATTATTGGTTATCAAAAAGAAGATGATTCGATTCGATTGAGACAAGAACAAATTAAACAATAAGCGCGTTCGGCAATGACATCCGACTGGTCGGATTGATCTGAACCGTTCGTTTATTACATCCAGATTGAGGGGAGTACACATCTGGACCGTTCGGCAAAAAAATCTGATCAATCGGATGTAGATCTTTTTGCTCGCTGTATTTCGACGGAGCAAACGGATTTTTTCAACAGAACAGAAACAGAAATTACTTTTCTGCATTTGTCAATGGATTTTAAGAGCATTTATGAGTTTCCTGCTTCGAATATTCTTGAACGGTCTGTTAAAATTTCGTATCTTATGTTATTTGTTGTGTAGTAATAAATAAAAAATGTCGTTTGATAAAAAAATAATGATTCAAAATATTGAATCATTTCAACCAAGGGGTAGAAGTGTTGAGAGCTATAACGAAAGAATTGAAATAGAATCCAGACTACCTCTACGGCCGAATAGACCTTTAATCACTAATTTAATATCTGACAAACAGAAAAAACGATCTGAAAGCTCCGTACCGTTCGTTTATTACAGAAAAATCTGACAAATCTGTACAATCTGTGATCACGTGACTAAAAAATCCGTCCGCTCTCGGATGCTAATGCCGAACGCGCTTTGAAAGAGGATACTTCTCGAGCATAGACGCTTTCAATAAACCCATATATTATCTAAGCCGATTTTTCGCATGAATCACGGTTCAAATACAGGGTGTCCCACGGTCGAGTGCCTATTAGACGTTTCTGGAGAACTGGACATATTTGAAATCCGAAAATTGGTATTATGATATTGTTGGAAATTCTCTACAGACCTAAAATATTTTTGGAGCTTGAGCTCTTCCGGTTATACCAGGAGTGAAAATAAATTTGTTCAAAAAATATTTTTTTCAATATTTTCGTTTTTGATATGATTGAGTATTCAATGCTGAATACATTTCTGTTGAAACCATTGTATTCATTCGAAAAGTTTTCAAAATATCGCGAAAAAACCTGGAAAAATGTCAAATATTCATAGTCAGTGTTATGTTCATTATTCTTATTCTGAACATCCCGTATGTAAACCGTTCTCACAACGTCAAAGTAGAAGGATGTGGAAATGTCATGCATCTTTTGAATTTCATAAATATCATCAAAGGATGTTTCAAATTTTGTGTCGAAAACTGTGATCGAAAATTGGCCATAACTTCTGTTTTTCAAATTAGAACCCTATTTTTTTAAGAAAGCGTTGGATTCTGCGGAGAAAAATAGTGATAGCACTCTCAGATGTTTTTGCTCCTAAATTCAGTAATTCCTGAGATATTTGAGCTTTTCTGGATTCATGTTGTACAGGGTGGCCAGATTTCGATGATTTAGTACTACAACTCCTTAACTATAAGAGTAAAGAAAAAGTAATATACATGTCATGTTCTCTTTTTTCGAGAAACCGAAATTGCTGAAAACCTGAAGTTGCTACGGCGTCTAGTTTCCGAGCTACAGGGCGATTCTGGTATTTGGCCAATTATTATAATTGTCTATAACTTCCGTATTACAGAATCTACGCTCTCGAAATTAACACATCTTCAGGGCACTTTTTTTACTGCTTTCCAGCGATGCTATTGGATTTTTTGTATCTGCTCAAATTTCGGAGCTATAACAGAAAAAAAAAATTTTCAAATGGAAACCATAATGGAAAGTGATATTTCCGAATAGATCTTTCTTCAACGATTTCAAAAATATATATCATGTTATACTTCCGAGTTCACTATATATCGAAAATTTCGAAAAAACACTTTTCGTCCAACAAAATCCAAGCAGGCTTTGATTCACTTCCTTCAAAACTGGGACGGTCATAGAATTCCATGTCTTATTTATTTTCACCTGTCAAATTCAATTCAGTTTCATCATTGTTGTATCGTCTGGCGCTTCTAAAATTCTTATAAGGTCATAGAATTCGATATCTCACATTTATTGTAAGCTGCCAAATTGATTCAGGAAATATTAGCTTTATTAATACTCAGACCAATAGACTTCGCGAAACTTGTTGATTCTAGTAGGATTTCTCTGCTAAATTGAAAAATGAAAAGCATTAAAATACTTATGTAACCCGTTGATAGCAATAATTTATGTTTCCATGAGGGGCAAAAAAAGCTCCTTCAAGAAAAAATAAAGATTTATTTGAAAAAGAGTATATTCACAACAAATGTTCAAATCGTTGTCCATTGGAGCGAGTCATTGGAGGAAATATATAAATTGCATGATGTGATATAAATAAGAACTTTAGAAGCGCCAGACGATGCAATGATGAAACTGAATTGAATTTGACAGGTGAAAATAAATAAGACATGGAATTCTATGACCGTCCCAGTTTTGAAGGAAGTGAATCAAAGCCTGCTTGGATTTTGTTGAACGAGAAGTGTTTTTTCGAAATTTTCGATATATAGTGAACTCGGAAGTATAACATGATATATATTTTTGAAATCGTTGAAGAAAGATCTATTCGGAAATATCACTTCCCATTATGGTTTCCATTTGAAAAAAAAAATTTTTTGTTATAGCTCCGAAATTTGAGCAGATACAAAAAATCCAATAGCACCGCTGGATAGCAGTAAAAAAAGTGCCCTAAAGATGTGTTAATTTCGAGAGCGTAGATTCTGTAATACAGAAGTTATAGACAATTATAATAATTGGCCAAATACCAGAATCGCCCTGTAGCTCGGAAACTAGACGCCGTAGCAACTTCGGGTTTTCAGCAATTTCGGTTTCTCGAAAAAAGAGAACATGACATGTATATTACTTTTTCTCCATCTCTTATAGTTAAGGAGTTGTAGTACTAAATCATCGAAATCTGGCCACCCTGTACGTAGAGTCAAATTCATCTTATCTTACGCATGAGAATATTCTGTGACCATAGAAGATAAATTATCCCATTAATAATTCCATATATATACTTAAACTTCTACACCGCTAGCATTGTGCAAAAAATTGCGTAAAAATGAAGCCAAGACCTGGACATATAATGGCTTATACGCATGCGCCATCGCCGCCATATTGCCCCTACCCTGCTTAGAATCCAACTCCAAGCTACTTCCCCTTATTCGCGCATGCGCAGTAGTCTCCATATGCCTAGGTCGACTGCTTCAAGGAAAACCACAAGGATCAAGTTATAGGTATAGAATTATTTGAATAATTAGATTTAGGAGTGCGAAGTGATAACGTGATTTTGCTTCTGGAAAGTGAATTTTCTCGTTTTTTAAAATTTCATTGCTGTTTTCTTGTATCTATAAATTCACCCAAATAACTTATGCAAATGGTAAGTGTATGTATCCTACTAGCACTAACAGAATAAAGCTTTTATGAATGTCGCATAATATATTTTTTTCAAAATTAAACAACATTAGTCATATGTAGAAAGAAGACTTTACGTAATCTCTCCCGTAATTCGCTTTCAAAATGATTTTTTACATTTTCAGATAAACAAACACCCAAGATATGCCCTTCAAATATAAAAAAAACAAGACAGAGGAGTAATTTAAATGCAACAATGATAAAAAAGGCTATAGATGATATTGATAGGGGAAAATCTATAAGAGGTGCTGCCATGAAATATGGAACCGATAGAAACACATTCTCTGAGGGATAGTTAGTTATATACAGGGTGGCCACTTTTTCAATGGCATTGTATTGGTAACTTTTATACCATAAGAGTTAGAAGGTCGGTCAAATGGAGAAAAAGTTGCATTCATAGAAGCATTGTCTAGCAGTTCAAACAAATCAAGATTATCAGGGCCGGTTATTGAGATATCATAAGAAAAGTAAATTCTGTCATTTTGATTTTTATTTTTTTCCCACTTTATTTCAAATATTATCAAAAAATGTTACAGGAATTTTTTATTCTACAGTAAATTATCCTCAAAATGACATAATCAGATTTCGTATCCAACGTTTCGTACTTCCTGGGCCACCCCCAACCTTATTTTTTTCAATACGGACCTGCATATTTTATGACACTTTTCGAAATAACTTTTAACGCTGAATTCAACGATATATCATACAATGTCATTCAAAGTTGATTTTACAAAATGGTGGATATTTCGAACACTTTACGTCATTAATGTTCATCATTTACCTTCGAATAATCATTTCATTTGTCTTTCATTAAATGATAGTTTCGTTTAATTATTATGAATTAGGTTTTTCACCTCTTGAAATTTGTAAATATGTAATTACATACATATTACGTAACAGAATCAAAGCAAGAAACAAGTAATAATTATTCACTAATTTCAAGAGGTGAAAAACCTAATTCATAATAATTAAACGAAACTATCATTTAATGAAAGACAAATGAAATGATTATTCGAAGATAAATGATGAACATTAATGACGTGAGTCAGTGGCGTGTCTAGGATTTATGGGCTCCCCGGCGAGAATTGTACCAAGGCCCCTTGTTTTCAGGTATATATATACCTATTATTACCACATCCGCGTGGGCCCTACGGGCCCCCATAACATCCGGGCCCCCCGCGCCGCGGGGTTTCGCGGTATAGTAGAACCGCCACTGACGTGAGTGTTCGAAATGTCCACCATTTTGTAAAATCAACTTTGAATGACATTGTATGATATATCGTTGAATTCAGCGTTAAAAGTTATTTCGAAAAGTGTCATAAAATATGCAGGTACGTATTGAAAAAAATAAGGTTGACGGTGGCCCAGGAAGTACGAAACGTTGGATACGAAATCTGATTATGTCATTTTGAGAATAATTTACTGTAGAATAAAAAATTCCTGTAACATTTTTTGATAATATTTGAAATAATGTGGGAAAAAAATAAAAATCAAAATGACAGAATTTACTTTTCTTATGATATCTCAATAACCGGCCCTGATAATCTCGATTTGTTTGAACTGCTTGACAATGCTTCTATGAATGCAACTTTTTCTCCATTTGACCGACCTTCTAACTCTTATGGTTTAAAAGTTACCAATACAATGCAATTGAAAAAGTGGCCAACCTGTATACAGGCTGGGCTTTTTAAAACGAAACAGACGAGATAACGGGCGGAATAATTTTTTTCGAAAAAATGCTCGGACACGTCGATTTTTGTTTCGAGGGGGACAACTTTTTAGGACAAATTCACAACTATATCGCTTCAACCCTTAGTGTTAGAACACCAACCCCTAAATTTTGAATAGGAAAGATAGGGTGAGTAATACCTCATTTGAAAGGTCCTTTTATCCTGAATTCAGGATATTAATTTTTTCTTCATTTGATTCATTAGTTCTTGAGATATTGACATTTGAAGTTGAAACAAAGATGGTATCATCGTCAAGCAAGCTGAATCAATGAATTGAATTTATTATTCATTCATTCTGTAGATTTGATAAAACTCCATAACTGCCATACACCAGACATCAAAATACAAAGTTAAAATTTTAACAATGAATAATTAGTCAAATAATTGATGAATTCACATAGCATGGTTAGCGGAATGAATGGTACTGTACGAAATTCAAAATTAAATATCTCGAAAACGAATGGGTTAAATGAGAAAAAAATTATTACGCTGAATTCATGATAAAAAGGCCTTTCAAATGAGGTATCACTCACCCTATCTTTCCTATTCAAAATTTAGGGGTTGGGGTTCTAACACTAAGGGTTGAAGCGATATAGTTGTGAATTTGACCTTAAAAGTTGTCCCCCTCGAAACAAAAATCGACGTGTCCGAGCATTTTTTCGAAATAAATTTATTCCGCCTGTTATCCCGTCTGTTTCGTTTTGAAAAGCCCACCCTGTATATAGATAGGTTCCTATTTTCTTTTTTTTACGTTATACTTGTGCCTTAACAAAAATATTATATTTTTTTGAAAAAGTCATCATTTTAATCATTATTTCATCCATTTTTGAATTCGAGTAATGTCTCCCTATAAGGAGGGTAGAGTGTCCCACCCAGGCGGGACAAATTAGCCAAAATTGTTTTTGCGAGAATTCGCATATAACTGTCAAATTATTTGAAGTACACTAGTCGTTCTTAGGAGAAATGTAGCTTAATAGTGCAGTTTCAAATGAAATCGACAAAACTTGGTATATGTTACCCTAAAAAAAATATGGGTATTTTAGTGGAGAGCGGGTCAACTCTCCCGGACTCCCCCTACGTCATTCATAACTTCATGTGAAATACTTTCGATCATACCTAACATTTTCATGTGATTTTTTTTATTCAATCGCTGTAATTTGTTTTCTTCAAGCACTGTATATCCTTGTATTGAACAGAAAATATTCCAGTGACCTAACCTTAAACTTTCTCTCATATCATTACATAGTATAAAACTATAAAACAAGGTCGCTTTCGCTGTCTGTTCCTATGTATGCTTGAATCTTCAAAACTACGCAACGGATTTTGAAATTTTTTTTTAATAGATAAAGTGATTCAAGAGGAAGGTTTATATATGGTATGATACATGCATAATATTGTAGAGAAACACTGATGAATTTACAGGTTTCTAATGTGATGTCGCAAATAAACAAATTTTTTCGCGCTTACATTGCAAACGCTGACTGAACCCCACGAGATAAATCAAAATAATGTACTCGGTATAGTACCTACTCCTAGAAAAGGTCCGCGGTGGTATGTCTATCTCTTAAGGATAACCCACAATAACCATTTTTTATCCTTTACATTTTACTGGAAAAATGGCTTATTTAGGAAGTTATTTTTTGCAATACAGCATTAATCCTTATCAAATTACAGCATGTAATTTAAATGAATATTTTCGAATATATTACAGATTTGAAATGTAGGAACATAGCGGTGCGGCGCCGGCACTACCGTTGTTTATAGGGATTGCATTGCATCCGTGCGAAGCCGGGGCGGGTCGCTAGTCAGTTGTAATTTGACGTTTCGATTGACTTTTTATGGTTGTTTAACTGAAGATAACATCATTCGTTTTCAGAGTAATTGAAAGATATCAATGAAAATCATTTATGTATACCTAAAATAGATTTATTTCACAATACACACAATGTACACAAAATAATTACAATTTTTGGTTGAAATCATCTAACAGAAACGCCATTGATAGTAATGGCGTTGCCGACAGGTTCAGGTTCATAAGTTTCACTCTCGCCACCAGTTTCTTCGTATGGGGAATTGTACATGTTTTCGTCATCTACGTTGGAGTAGATCGAAGATGGCATTCTGTAGCCATTCCTGTCGCTGAAGGTTGAATAGCTCACTACTGAAGCACTTCTGTCGTCCTTCATCTCAGCACTCTGAATATTGTCGGTGTTTTTCACAGGAACCGGCGTCTTTCTGAAAATATTGTAAATATACAATTAATTTGACTAATAGTAATATTCATTCATCCTATTTGGACATTAACAATGAATAGGATATTAACAATTGATATAGGCGGGAGAAACAGAGAGAAATTACCAGAAAGGAGCTGTCACCTTTTAAAAATGTTGTATTGATTTTAACCGTATGAGATCGAACCCTTGAACTGAAATATTGTGTCTCCTTTGTTCACCGAGAAGGAGCTGTCACCTATTAAAAATGTTGTATTGATTTTAACCGTATGAGATCGAACCCTTGAACTGCAATATTGTTCCATATGCCTTTTGTTACAATTCTCGTTCTTTGTTTAAAATTAACCCTTGCAGTAATTTATGGTCCGCAATTGAAAAGGTTCTCCACCAAAGAATTTGGGTTGGGTTTAGGAGATTCATTTGGATTTTTTGGAGACAATAACCATGTCTTCAACATTAATTCTTCCTCAGTATAAGCTCATGAAATTAAATATATGGTAACATTTATGGCAGTTCGAGTTACATCTGGGAAATAGGTACATGTCAGAAGATAGTAGCAAATCGTCGAAGTTTTCTCATTGGTCAGTAGATTCAAGAATTTTTGCCACTATAGTCAAAAATGGCAAATGAGAGCACTTTGTTTGCTTAGCGAGGCGTTGTTCGATTCTGAGACACCCAATCAATTGTTGTTCTTTCCCACTTTTATTCAGATGAAATGAACCTTCCTTATTTTCGAGCTTGACTTTAAAACCCTTTGTTAGAGAGACAAGCATTCAGTAAAGTTTCAGTAAAAATATGGTATTTGTAATTCACATAACACCTTGCTACCTAGCTATAAATTTTCATATAGAAGGTACATTTCATAAATTCCTCCTTGCTATACATTCTCATATGGAAGGTTGAGTTCATAATCGTCGAAAAGTAAAGTCAAATCGTCGGTCAATTACCAGTGAAGTTTAGTAGCGTAATCGAACAGTAATGATTCAGTTGTAATTCAAAAGCTAAGCGTCCACATGTCCGCACCGGACGCATCGGACGGATCGGATTTACGTTTCTATACAGAGAATACCGAAATCCGTTTGATCCGATCCGTCCGGCGCGGACATGTGGACGCTTAACAAAAATCGTCGGTAATTAATCAAATGGTAATTCACAACAACACTTTGCTCCTTTGCTATAAATTTCCATATGGAAGGCAGTGGCGCACCGTGGGGGGCAGCCGAGTGACAAAAGAAGTAATTCAAATATTTACATCTTATTATTTTCCTAAAAAATATAATAATGTTTTTAGAACAGAATGGAAACTTTAAAAATGTTTTGTCGTCATTTATGTGCTTATTGCCAACGAACACTATTGATGGGTCTTACACTGATGATCTAAAAAAATTGTTCTTATTTTACGAACAGGACCTTTCTTCCGAAAATGATACGTTTTTGAATGAAAATATACTTATTTCAGAGTTCAAAATGTGGCAAAGGGACGTCTCACAAAAAAAATAATTTCTGCAATCGAGGCTTTATCAGTATGTGACAGAATAATTTATCCCCACATATTTACTTTATTAAAAATATTTGCAACATTGCCAGTTTCAACATGTGACTGAAAGATCAAATTCCACTCTCAAAAGGCTTAAAACAATAAAACCTATTTAAGGAATAGCATGAGGGAAAATAGATTGGTGGGTTTGGCGTTAATGAATATTTATTATGATTATGAATTTAATTTAGAAGGAGTAATGAATACATTTGCTCAAAAAAGCTGAAGGTTAAAGTTAAATTTTAAACTATAAAAGTTACCTATACTTATGTCCTTTTATTTACCTATACGTATTCTATTCTAGTTTCTATATTTTTATTCAGGGTGATGTTTTTATGTGTTTCATCAGAAGTTTTCGAGGAAGGAATTGCGATAAAAATTCAAAATTTGTTTGTGTTTTTGTTTTAGAGTACATGAACTCAATTTGTAAAATATTTTCAAGCGGAATCTACTTCCGGTTCTACCGGAAACGGATGTGAACTTCGTTATTTCAAATGTAACACCCTGTATATTTATACATATTCGAATTCTTCGGTTAATTCTGCAATGATTTGATGTATGATATGCGCAACCACATCAAGCGATTGTTGAGTTATTGCCTGACTCTCAAATTTTTTCACAGAAAGATTGTCTACACATTGTTAGAAATTTTGTTTGCAACAGTGAAACGAAGAAAGTACGCTGATTATGCTTCTTGTATAAATTATGAGGAAATATTATACAGGGTGTCTGAAACAGATCTTCAAAGTGGGCCTTGATAAAACTATGAAATCTCATTATCAAATGCGCCCCCCCTACATCATAATTCTTCCTTGCTATAGATTCTTATGTAGAAGGTCGAGTTCATGATTGTATACATAATACTTGTACGAGTATATTCGTTTCGTGCTTGCTACCTAAGTTGAGGTAACAAGGAAAAATACAGTTTATTGTTTGTTGAGAGTGCGGTCACCACTTCCTGATCCTCTTCGTAGTTGTTATCAAGTACTGATAACAACTTATCGCTGTAATCATCCAGATTACCATAGGGTGCTTATAGTTAGGTATAGGGGAGAGTAGGGTAATGGGAGTCAGCGGGTAATAGGAGTTACCCTCTTTTCCACGTAACAGAACGTTTGAGCGACTCGTAAACGGTGTCACTACACCCACTCCACTCTGGTCCTCCAGAACTGTCTGGAAAGACTCGCGCCAGTCTGCGTCCGCGCCATCGAAATATACCGGTATTCAGTTTTTGTGCTCCCCTGATATAATTTTACGTCGATGTAAATTAGAAGGTAAAGGTAGCCTTCGGATCTAGGCAGTCGCGACCCGGCAGCTGCGAACCGGCAGCTCCGACCGTGGTCGCTCTGCACCGCTCAAACGTATTTGCATGCAACGCTTTTCGATTTCGATACAAGCGACCGTGCAGCGCGACCGGGAGGCGTGGCCACAGCGCGACTTTGGTCGCGCCGCTGAGCCGCTCTGGAGGCAGTATGGTCGCGCTGCTCACTCATCGTTGGTTGTTGTTGTGTTGGTGTTGTATATTATGGCAACGTTTACCGATCAAAATGACTATACCTTTTCAACTTCAAATTGAAATCTATCAAAATCAAATTGGGAATAATAAAAATCAGATTGGAAATAAACACATTCAAATTGGGAATTATCAATTTCAAATTGAAACGGCATTCGTGGCTATGTAAATCAAGCGTGATCAGAAGATCTTTATATTCATGAAACATAAAGAAAAAACTATTAATATATATTTGAACTTATCAAACATTCAAAAAGTGTAAGAAGTACTTAAAAAATTCCATATTTGTGCTCAAACTCTCATATCCAAAAAATTCAAAACATCAGGTATGAACTTCTGGGTATGAGCCACATATCTTGTACAGGTACTAACAGTAATTGTTGATATATTTCTTCTAATCAAATTTTCCATTCTTTGAAGACGAAATTCTGTCTGTGTTATGTTTTCATTGCATACCGCAATTACCTGCTTTTTCATTGAATCTGCAGCTTTCTTCTTTGTATAAGGTATGATTATGAAGAAATTGTAAACCCGTCCACTACGTTGGACAAAACATTGGTAAAATTTATTCTCATTATTCATCGAATTCCTCAATGTAATGAAATATTGAAATTGAAAAGTGTAGATGAAATATAGTTTTATCCCATTCCTGTGGGGAGTTTAATAAAACTTAGGGTTTTATGAAATTCCAGGAACACGTTTCTGAAGGGTGTATCAAGATGCGCAAGATTTGAACTGCTGCACGCCATGTTCGACATTCATAATTTCACATGATTATGACGTGACAAATCGAAAATTGACAGATGGGAGTTGATAAACATGGAGCATTACACGGTAGTACAACGCGTCCTGATTGTCAAAAATTATTATCAACAGCGAATGGCGAATGTTATGATAACTGATAACCCAGTTTCTTATGCCTCATTTGGAAGCTATTGATCTTGACGACATGTGGTTTCAGCACGACGGTGTCACATATCATCATACCGCTTCTGAAACATTGACGATCTTGCACGAGTTTGATCCTGGTCGTGTCATTTTCCGATTTGGTGACCAGAATTGGCCTCCACGCTCTTACGATTTAACGCCTTCAGACTTCTGGCTGTGGGGTTATCTGAAGTCACAGGTTTATGCCAATAAGCAGAAATTAGACGTGTCAATGAAATACCACCATATGTATTCTTAACGTTATTGAAAATTTCGTCAAAAGCTTACGCATATATGCTTTTACAAATACAAGATATTTTGTTTCATGCAGAATTTCCAAATGTAAATTTTTTATTCGATGAATACCTATTTCAATACTTTGTTACAGGAAAGCTGGAAACCGTGTTTTATTGAACACTGAAATATTGCGCTCTTATTGAAACATGAAACACCCTTTACATTTAATCTAAGATCGTAATGTTTCGAATGATTGTTTTCAAAAAGTCTTGAATAGATAAACGGACCATCTGAAGGAATCTGTATCTGCATCTGTATGATAGACTTCAAGACTAAATCTAGTATAGAAAGATCAATTCCTGATTTCATCCTTCATGCTTGTAGATGATGGAATTGTTTCTCGCCGCGAAAATTTTGGGGATTGATTACTGTGGAAAAAAGTTGAATCAAAGTGGTGTACTTACAATTTTATATAAATTAATCCTAATAATATTAAAAGTATCACAACGATGCTGGCTCCAATACCCATGTTCTGTCCTAGGTTTGAACTTTCCTGAGGTTCTTCAATAGCAACTGAAAAATATAAACCAGAATCTATTAATACGAGAACATCAAGGTTATTTGAATTAAGAATTCGAATAAAGTGTTCATCAATTTCTATTGTTCCTCAATAGCTCCAAACTCTGTACCTATATTCCAAAATATAAATTCGAGATTTTTGGTATTTTTCTGTAAGTAGGTATGTATGTATATTCAGATGGAGCTTGGATATTTGTTTTTATTTGTTCGACTATGGTGAATAAATAATTATTCTAAAGAGGAAATCATTCAAAATTTTCGAAGAAATTTCAAAGGTCATTACTGAATGGTCCTTACTCCAAACTAAGAAGCAGCATCGCAAACCGTTGATAGGAATTGCGCTGAATTGCATGCTACTGAGAGCATAATTGCCCGATCAACGCTTTGTGCATCCGGGGTGTAAAATACATGCTATCTAGTAGTTATATAGTATAGTAATTTATTATATCAAACATGATAAATATACACTAACCTTCACATCTTGGTTCTTCGCCGGACCAGTTTCCTGTTTCCAAACATTTCCTGAGATATGGCCCCAATCTTTTGAATCCAGGTATGCAGTGGTACTCGATCGCACTATTATAAATGGTGCCATTCGTTACGATTACATGACCGTTTTCTACCTTCCTAGGTTCTACACATTCAACAGCTGAAAGAATAATTTACATAAAGTCTTATTTATTCGGGAAGGTATGGAAGTGACCCGTTTTAGCAAATACGCTAATGATGGAAACTTCAATAGACCACCAAGTGATTCTTCGGCCATTAATTATTCCACAACGAAACAATATTGAGCCATTCTTCTCTGCATTATTCGATATAGAAGTATGTATTTATGTTTTTTGGTTTATTTTTGGGATTGGAATTATACAGGGTGGCCAAGAGATTGACGTGAAAAAGAAAAAAAACAGGTCCCTCACTCCCTCGTGTCATGGGCTATTCGAATCACCCCCATGAATGTTAGCGATTCTTCACGGTTTTCGAGTTATGAATTTTTTTATGAACTTTGAGAATTTTCGAATTGACCATCTTGAAAAAGATATAAAAAAAAATACAAGACTTCTCTGTGAAATTCTTCTTGTAACTCAATCTCCATGAATTGTACTTTTATACAAAAAAAACCAGATTCGTAACTTTGATAAAAATTATGGAAATGTTGGTCTCAAGTGAAAAAGTTACGTGAATTGTATTATGAATTATGATCTGAATTTTCGAATCAAAATTAAGAATGTAAAAAGGCGAATTCACGGTTTCTTAGTATGCTTAAAAACTGCGCTGAACAGTCAGCTATCAGAATCATTGATAAAAAATGGTACTTAACACTCTACTTCTGCTAGAATTAGTCTTCAAAGTCATCGAGGTGGAAAAAATCAAAGAACTAGACATTTACTACAAAATTATTTTTTGCCATTTAAAGATTTTTCTGATCAAGTTATGATAGAAAATGCTGAAAATTAATGAAAACTTGCTTCAGATGTTGGTCAAGAAGAGTTCTAGATAAAAAAAAGGAATAGGTATGGCAATAAATCACACATAATATCTAATGTGAAATAAAAAGAAATTTATTTATAAAATTTACAGTAGGTTTTAAAAGTGGCCACATCTAGCCTTAATACAAATTCTACACCTTCTTGGAAAATTTTCTTTTAATCGCATAAAACCTGCCCTGTTCTCTCTTAGGACACGTTCGGCTTCTCTTAACTTCAGTCGCAGCTTAGCTCGTCTTCACTCGAACATTCTCGAGCATAAAAAATTTCTTTGAAATATCCCCAAACGAAAACATCCATGGGAATAAGGTCGGTGAACGTGGGGGCCACTTAATTGGTCCGCTGCGTCCGATCCATCTGTTCAGGTATCGTTCATTCAAGTGATTACTAAGAAGGTGTAGAATGTGTATTGAGGCTAGAAGTGGCCACTTTGAAAACCTACTGTAAATTTTATAAATAAATTTCCTTTTATTTACTTTACAAAAGTATGATGTGTGATTTATTGCCATACCTATTCCATTTTTTTATCTAGAACTCTTCTTGACCAACATCTGAAGCTAGTTTTCATTAATTTTCATTACACCGCACTGAAAACCCTATCATAACATGGAGATTTGGAACATCGAAAATGACTCTTTTCCGTGCGGCCGCACCGCAAAAAGTTTTACGGTGCGCTGAGGCATAGATGTATCCTATGATTCCTATGCTGAGACACAGAGCAACGATTGCGTGATAGTAGATGTCAGTGTTCTGAATAATTATTGTTTCACAATATCGAAATGCTTTCTGCCGAAAATTTTTCCCGTGTTATTGTTTTCCGAGAGGTGTAATGAAAAATATCGTTCATTACACGTCCAGAAAGGCTTGTTCCGTGCTTGCACGAGTTCCCGTGTTCGGCTCCGCCTCACACGGGAACACATCGCGCGCGCACGGAAAAAGCTTGCTTTCTGGACTAGTAATGAAATATACTATTTCAGCATTTTCTATCATAACTTGATCAGAAAAATCTTAAAATGGCAAAAAATAATTTTGTAGTAAATGTCTAGTTCTTTGATTTTTTCCACCTCGATGACTTTGAAGACTAATTCTAGCAGAAGTAGAGTGTTAAGTACCATTTTTTATCAATGATTCTAAAATCTGACTGTTGAGCGCAGTTTTTAAGCATACTAAGAAACCGTGAATTCACCTTTTTGCATCGAAAAAATGCAACTTTGATATGAGATATAAAATATTTTATTCTTCTATGGCGATATTCCATAAAATGCACGGTGGCGCCGCTTTCGGATTAGTTTTCCTACTCGCACTGAACGGCGACGTTAACGAATCATTTTCCGAATAAAGTTCGTGAAAATTTGAATTACAATCACAATCACGCAATTATATATATTTAATTTCGATAGTAAGTAATTTTACTCAGTCACTCTGGACATTAATATCACTCAATCTTGCTTCTTGAACACGAATCAAAGAAAATGATCAAATATTCCACGTACTTCGTTTCGTATTTCCGAATTGTCCAACGAGGGTCGTTTTCTTAGACCATAGACTGCCGGCACTACCGCACATAATATTGCGCAATATGTAATGCGTTATCTAAATACATTCATGTTTTGGGAAACCCCCCCGAAAAAGATTATCTCTGGTAGTGTTTTCACGATTCTCAGTTATGCAGAATTTTTTTTTCTAACACTTTGAATTTCGGGGGGGGGGGCTCAGTCGGTTCCTCAGTCCGAATCTGCTCCCTCGCCTGCTGCTCCGTAGATATCAACATCTCTTGTTTTTGTCGTCTTATCTAACAAATTTGCAAAAAAATTCTAGTGCGTAGAACAGATCATTTTGCCATAAATGCCGCTTTTTCATAAATTTTTCGAATCGAAATCTAAGTATCAAGAAGGTGCAAAACTTTCGAAAGTTAGATGTATAACCATTCAAAAATAATTCAACTTACGAACACAATGAGGTGCCCTTCCACTCCATTTACCAGTGGGTAGACACTGCCTCGTAGCATTTCCTTGCATGTTGTGTCCCCTAGGACAGCTGTATTGCATAGTACCACCTGCACTGTAAGTATCTACCGTGAATGAGGCTCCGTTATGAACTTCTGGCTCTTTGCATTGTATTTCTGTTAATGAAAATAATTTTAAGGTAAGATATTGATTGTACGAGACTGCTTTTGATCATGCTCTGCTTCAAAAAATTACAAAAATAGGGTGTATTTTGTCAATTTTGTGCTGATTTGAAGCAATCAATTTCCGAAAACTCATAGTAGTAGTAGTTGCTACAGTTGTTTTTTTTTTGGTATATGTTTACCTCTACAGATTGGCGGCTGCAGACTCCAAGTAGCATTCTCTAAACAAATTCTCCTCGAGACACCATCCAGTTCATAATTTATTTCACAGGAGTATAGAGATATAGCTCCATAGTAAGTTGCGTTCGAGGTCAAAATCACTTTTCCGTGATTAACAGGTTCGGGTTCTCCACAATCAACATCTGAAATATATGCAAAAAATAGATATCATTGAAAGCATTTCTTAAATAAACTCCATTCACAATTATAAAATCACAACTCTGGCCATGGTTTCGTTTTCAGGAATTGGTGCACCTGATGAAAAATCTGTGCGCGTACAGATAATATTGTTAATGACGAAACGTTGTTGCCAGTTGCTTTGTTTACATCAAAGTAAAAGTATCAAAGATATTCCACATTTTGTTAGTTCGAATCGATCGGTGATTTTGGGGCGAAATATCGATAAGGAATCGCCTATTTTTCCGTTCTTCGTCGTCCAGAAGAAGTTTCCCGTCGATTTCGTGCAAGTGTCATTTTTTCCTTTCACGACTTTCGGCGTGAGTACGAACGGCAAATTTGAATTGGACCAAAAATCGATTAATAAGCATAAAAAAGCAAAGGTAAGTACTAATCGCCTTTTTTACACTTGATAACGAAGTTTTTTTAGGTAGGTATCTGGCCGTTTTGGAAGATTTCAAACGAAATTCCGGTCCCCCAGAAGTTTGGTTAGTTTCGGTATCGTTTTTGGTGCTCAAAATTTATTTGGAATGTGTAAATGGACAAAAAAGGCTTCATTATACGATCTTCTAACGAAAGCGACCGGAAAATATGGTCCAGGTAGAATTTTCGAGGAATTATGAGGAAAGAACTTGCAGAACTTTGCACGATTTTCGTAAGTAAACGGGTTCTGGATGACCATCATCGGTCTCTAAATGATTATTGTTGATCGTTTTCACGTTTCAGAAAAAAAAAACACGTCGAAAAAGCTAAAAAAAGAAGAAATATGACTATATTGCATTCCACAATAGGTGAATTCAGATTCCGATGAATTGAAATGTGTCACTGGAGCTTTCATTCCATTGCCGAAAGTAGAAATAGGCTATATTGAACCAGAATACATCGGTTTTTTCCATATTCCAGGAGTTTGTGTCTTATTTTAGAACAGGTGAATGATAAATGTGAAGCATATGTTTGACCTATTCCATTTTATTTGTACAAACCTACAAGTGTGGCAGTTATGTATGAATATTTTCTAATCTAATAAATTACTATACAATCAGAATATTTTACTCCTTGTTCATAAGATCAAATAAATAAAATGTCGTCAAGTCTCGAACTTTCAGTTCAAGAGGATAATAATCATTAAATATTCACAAGCATGCATATGAAAATTATGTGAAAGCAATGCAATTTTTTTCCATGGCGAAAAATAATATATTTCAACAGTGATCTCTTGTACTTTTCATGCAAATAACTAGAAAAGGAATCCTTTCTATCAATTCATATAAACGTTAATTATTTTCGTCCATCACATCTTTTCCAATTCATTCAAATTCTGAGAAATACGCTAAGAATGTAGAAAGGGCAACATAGTGTTGACTTAAAACATAAAAATATTTTGAAAAACGTCATAACTTGGATACAGAGTGGAATGTGTCAAATTTCCAAGGCCAGAGTTGTGATTTTATAATTGTGAATGGAGTATACATAGTGATTCACCTTACTGAGAGAACTAAAAGACATCAACCCGAAAATTTAGTTGCGGTTATGGCGCGATGAAATATACCCAATGAGATGCCCCTTCCGGTTGAACCGTTATTTTTGAAATAGAACACCCTCTATATTATTCAAATTCTACGTAATTATTATATTAATGAAAGATAGACTCAATTACAAAATTAGAGAATTTCCGGTCTTTCCATCCCGGCACCCATGAAAGACGAGAGAGATGATGCACTACCATTACTGGATGGTTTGGTTACTAGGAAGCCTAATGGCAAGCTAGGACACAAAGTTTATAGAAAACCTAGCCACACAGACAGATATCCACACAAGTCCAATCACCATCCCCAACAATAGAAGCGAAGTGTGATCAAAACACTTGTACAGAGAGATAGACGTGTAGGTAAGTGAATCTGAATATCTGCCCGGAAAAGTGGAGCTTTTGCGACAAGCGTTCATTTCCAATGGGTACAACTCGAAAGAGATCGATCGAGCACTAAGACTAAAGCACAAAATAACGGTAAACAGACCTTCAGAAATCATTCACAAGGAGAGGGGAAAATTTACCTTTCCCTTTCGGTGACTGACAAAATTAGCAATTTTTTGAAAAGTTTAAAATCAAAACAGTCTATAAGCGAACACAAAAACCTCCTAAGGAATGCCAAAGACCAAATTGGTCCAATTTCTCAAACTGTCATTTATAGAATACTCTTGCGACTATGGAAAACTCAGAGAAAATAAGAACACGAGTTTAACCATTTCATCCGTATCTATAATAATAATAAGAGTGCCTAAATCAATGACCAAATCATCCTCAGCAACAGGAGGTCTATCTATTTCTAGCACTTAAGTTAGAGTTCACATTCAACTACCCTCCACCCCTTGTCCCCTTGTGCCTGAACAACTCATTGGTAATATACTAATATAAATGTAGACATCTGTAAAAATCTTCTGAATGAATAAAAAATCTGAAAAATAAATTGAGGTAGGTATAAGAAACGAATTCGAAATGTATACTCCATTCACAATTATAAAATCACAACTCTGGCCATGGTTTCGTTTTCAGGAATTGGTGCACCTGATGAAAAATCTGTGCGCGTACAGAGAATATTGTTAATGACAAAACGTTGTTGCCAGTTGCTTTGTTTACATCAAAGTAAAAGTATCAAAGATATTCCACATTTTGTTAGTTCGAATCGATCGGCGATTTTGGGGCGAAATATCGATGAGAAATCGCCTATTTTTCCGTTCTTCGTCGTCCAGAAGAAGTTTACCGTCGATTTCATTTTTTCCTTTCACGACTTTTGGCGTGAGTACGAACGGCAAATTTGAATTGGACCAAAAATCGATTAATAAGCATAAAAAAAGCAAAAGTTAGTACTAATCGCCTTTTTTACACTTGATAACGAAGTTTTTTTTAGGTATCTGGCCGTTTGGAAAGATTTCAAACGAAATTCCGGTCCCCCAGAAGTTTGGTTAGTTTCGGTATCGTTTTTGGTGCTCAAAATTTATTTGGGATGTGTAAATGGAAAAAAAAGACTTACTTATACGATCTTTTAACGAAAGATACCGCAAAATATGGTTCAGGTAAGATTTTCGAGGAATTATGAGGAAAGAACTTGCAGAATGAAATTGCACGATTTTCGTAAGTAAACGGGTTCTGGATGGCCATTATTGGTCTCTAAATGATTTTTGTTGATCTTTTTCACGTTTCAGAAAAAAAAACAAAACGAAGAAGCTAAAAAAAAAGAAGAAATATATTGCACTCAACGATTCAGATTCCGATGAATTGAAATATGTGTCACTGGAGCTTTCATTCCTATCAATCCTTTGCCGAAAGTAGAAATAGGCTATATTGAACCAGAATACATCGGGTTTTTCCATATTCCAGGAGTTTGCGTCTTATTGTAGAACAGGTGAATGATAAATGTGAAACATATGTTTGACCTATTCCATTTCATTTGTACAAACCTACTGTGGTAGTAATGTATGAATCTTTTTTAAACTAACAAATTACTGTACAGCCAGAATATTTTACTCCTTGTTCATAAGATCAAATAAATGAAATGTATATCTATAAAGCTTTCAGGCTTATTAATTTATATTGCATTGAAATTATTAGTTTCTCTGTGAACAAATTCGTTAATTTAGTTATTATGTATATTTTCTTTGTGATGAATGAATAAAAATGTTATTTATCTGAAATAAAGAAATATTGGAAATAAAAATCTTATGCACCCTCACGATCATATCACATATTCGGATTCCAGTAGAGGGATATGATGTTCCATTATTCTTGATTCTTGTAAATACCCATCAATTCATCTTATATCTTTGGGTTGATTTTTTTTAATGAATTCTTGATTAGAATCAACAATTGATGTCGTCAAGTCTTGAACTTTCAGTTCAAGAGGATAATAAACATTAAATCTTCACAAGCATGCATATGAAAATTATGTGAAAGCAATGCAATTTTTTCCATGGCGAAAAATTTCAATTTTCAATTTCAACAGTGACCTCTTGTACTTTTCATGCAAATAACTAGAAAAGGAATCCTTTCTATCAATTCATAAAAACGTAAATTATTTTCGTCCATGACATATTTTCCAATTCATTCACATTCTGAGAAATACGCTAAGAATGTAGAAAGGGCAACATAGTGTTGACTTGGAACATAAAAATATTTTGAAAAACGTCATAACTTCGATACAGAGTGGAATGTGTCAAATTTCCAAGGCCAGAGTTGTGATTTTATAATTGTGAATGGAGTATATATATAGTCCTGAATTTCACTTAGAATTCAAAAATAGGAAGTGGCAGAAAATATTTCAGAAAAATAGATCACGACATAGAAATCAAGATTACGAGTTGATGTCCATTTTTTCAGTTCTCTGTATACCTGTCATGAATCATTTAGGTGCATGGGTCTGTAGAATAAACCACAAATGAAAAATATACAACTAATAAGTGGTAATATCCAAAAATGTAAAAGACAAATCTATGTATAACCTATTGAAAGAAGGCGAAAATCAACAACTCCGGGAGTTTTGATTAGTCCAAAAAAACTCTGATTCGCTTATATCTTTAGAGCTTAGGGTAGTTTGACCTGGTTCCTTATCACCTTTTTATCGTCATCAAGGTTTTCGAATCATATCATGTTCTTAGCTTTTATATATTCGATATTGCTTACATGAACACTCTGGAACCTGCCCACTCCACTGACCGGTCTCTTCGCATGTACTTAGGGATTCTCCTACGATTTTGTATCCCCTTTCACATCGATACTTTACCAAAGCAGTGACTTTGTATGTTGTAGCAGAGGCGCTACTAGATTCCGAAGTTTTTATCAAAGTTCTTCCATACATCCTGTCGTTATTAGTTACTGATAAAATGCTGTGTTCGGCAAGTATAGGTTCTGGACACCGTATTTCTGGAAAATATTCGGAGTAAAAATGTGCATGGTTTGAACAAACAGTTTATTTGACTGGCCCATTAATTACCTTCGCATTTCGGCATTGTTTCACTCCACTGCTTGCTTTCAGTACATACTCTTTTGGATGGTCCTACCAGCCTATATCCTTTCGAACATTTATAAGTGATTTCGCTGAATAAGTAAGTCGATTTGTTGGTATGAATGACTTCCCCGTGAATCAATGGGGGTACTTGGCCACAATCGATAACTGTGAACAATTATGTCAGTATTTATAAAATTTCTCTTCAAACTTTCATTGAGGATATTTTTATTCCACAAATGACCATAAATCATGTTTTCTTCTTACTCCATTCACTGTTATAAAGTATGTATCCCGGTTGGCCAAGATTCAGGTTTATCAACTGAAAAAACTGAAAAAAACCGACGCAGGTTGGTACTCGAGAAATGTCAAATAATTCTCAGAGACGTTGCCAATGCTAATTTCTTGATACTCTTTTCTAACTTTGTAAATGGGGTTAGTTCTTTTAAGGTTCAACTGTGTCACAGGTTTCGTAGTACTACTTCATTTTTCATACTGGCGTATTTCAAGTTGTGCAAAAAAGTATTCAAATGTCTTCTTTAAGCCCATTTATTGAGAATTTTGTAAAGTGGGGAATTCCATAGGTACGTCTGTTCGTTTAGAAGTTTTTCTGCTGTGTTATTCGAGTATAGGTACTTTTATTCTTTTTCCGAATGAACTATCACAAAGTAACACCGCACCGCTCGGCCATATATTCTCAAGTTGAAATTAATACGATTAGTCGAAAAAAAGTGAGGTAAAACGTTTTTAGTTTTTAAGTTATAAGCCATCAAATATGGCGTTGTAATGATTTGATAGGCTGATTCTCCTCGAAAACGGTTGTACCTAGGAAAATTTTGCAGGAGGGCATTTTTCTTCTAAAATTAACAGTTTATACGATAAGGAGATCAAAATGATAAAAAATGTGGACAAAAAAAATTTCGAATGTTTTAAGGTGGCCAGGACGCTGAAAATCATAGATCCATATTTTTTCAATTTGAATGACATTTCGTAAAAAGAAGTACCTCTAGTCACTGATGAATTAATCCACCGAATTTTATTGAATTCGGTAAAGCCGTTTTATCACAATTTGAAAAAAAATTGCCATTTTTGATGGCTTATAACTTGATAACTAAAAACATTTTACCTAACTTTTTTTCGACTAATCGTATTAATTTCATCTTGAAAATATATGGCCGAGCGTTGTCGGTGTTATTCTGGGACACCCTGTATTTCCAGTCGTATTGACAGAAAAAAGTTTCTTCAACATTTGCCTGGTCTTTGGAATTATTGAATTCACATATAATATTTCCTCAAATTCATTATTTTCCCAAAGTGAATAAATATTTTGATAAATACGTAGTTACTTCGACCTCTATGTAGAAAACTTTCCGTAGTTTTCTGACAGGAAAATGACTATAACCGGGATACATTATAAAAGTGAATGGAGTAAAGAACGATTCCATTGAAAATTTGGTTTCCTGGATAGGAAACACTGCTCTAGAAAACTCGATCTGGAATGTTTTCATCACAACTTTGATAATATTTCGAATGGAGTACTCTGTAATTGTTGCTTTTTCGATTCACCGTAAACACCTGATTATTTCTGTATCAATTCTCATTGCTACCATGGGCGCTTTTGGATTAATTGATTGTTTTTTTTTGTGCAAAACATAGCTTCAATTAAATATTCTCGAAAGCTAAAATTGCGGGTATGCCAAAATCATATACGTATAAAAAAACGTACCTTATCATACAGGGTTGTTCAACACCAAATCTTCTCCGAGACATACGTTTATTTTTTAAATGCATATCATAAGATGTACAGGGTGCGGCACGGAGGATGGATGGTTTTAAAAAAATAATAAAAGCGTTAATTTTTACTCAAAAACACATTTATTGACGGAATCAGATTCTCAAGGAAATAGCATTTGAGACAGTCAAGTGTGGAAAATCACATCAGGCATGTGGTGGCCGAAATCGGTGATGCAGTGCTGGAGGCGCTCTTGGAAGTTCGCGTAGACTCTCTCCAACATCGCTCTCTCAACTTGGGCAACTTCCACGCGAATAGCCCTTTTCAATTCGTCCAGAGTTTGGGGCTTGGTCTCGTATACTCTAGCCTTGAGGTGTCCCCATAAGAAAAAATCGCATATGGATAAATCTGGGGACTGCGAAGAATGGCTTGTCGAACGCGTTCAACATTTTCAGGCGTTCGAACTGTTCGCACAGGTCCTCTTGGTCTTCTGTTGATCAGTTCACCACGTCTGCGAAGTGATTCAACCCAACGAAGGATGGTGTTTCGAGAGGGAATAGCTCTATTCCGATGAATGTGGAAATGGCGACGAAACTCACGCTGCACGACCGTGACTGACTCATTATTTCGGGCGAAACTATCATAGGCGAAAACACGATGCTCCACCGTCCAAGGCTCCATGACGACAACTGGTAAATAAATGCTAGGAACACACGAGTCTAACGGCACCTTCCCCACTTCTCTCGTCCTCAGTGGGGGAAAGTTATGCCCATCTGAAAAACGTCCGCCCTCCGTGCCGCACCTTGTAGAATTTAATTTCTTTTCGAACGATATGAAATATTTCTATACCTAAAAAGGTAAGCTTCTCAAAATGAAAGCAATGGGATTGAGGTAAAGTTTTATTAGGTATCCATGAAATGCCATAGAATATGTAAAGATAATTCGATCATCGGTACCGCTTCTAAAGTATTGTTGAGTTTGTTAACGGAGATCCAAAGTTTATTCAACGCCAATTATTTTCTATGAAAATTTGAAAAACACTTTCGCCTTCGAAGAGAGAATCCTTATACGAACATTCGCATTTTGAAATATTTGGGCGTCAATGGTGTGCATTTTGAATAATCATTTCGAATTTTTTTCTGTTCATTGATTGTGATTCAACAATTAATTTTGGATGTTTCATGGAAGTTGTTTTATCAGTTCTGTGAATTTTCGCATATTATACCTGGTGTGGACAGTCTTTGATATTTTTTCGGCCCAAATAACGTAAGGAACCGGGTGTCATTATTTTCTCTCGATTTGTGCCGATAGATGTTGGCAAGAGGAAATTTATCCACATGTCGTTCGAAGATTAGTGCCTTGGTATTTCTATTAGTTGTTGGAAGTCCTACTGTTTTCTGAATTTCGAATTTCAATTTAGGGATATTCAAGCCTCATTTTTCTTGATATTTTGTGTACTTCTTGTTGGTATGTGTTTTTCCCAGTTCTTCTTTGGTTATTTCAATTCAAGGACAAAACGATCTTGCGTTATTAAAACCCAATACGTTACTTGATACTACCCTAATTCAATATGCGATTCAATCATCTCCACCCGAAGGTCGGGTGGCAGTCCTACCGCGTATTGTACGACGTTTGAATCTAGGAATTAGAAATATATTATACTTTTGTGGTCAGAAAATCACTGAACTTCTACCGAGCCAACTAAATAGTTTGGTTGGTGAACAGGGCCGGCGCAGACTATCCAATTCCAACAGCCGGCCGACTATTCTCGAACAGTTCGAGAATAATCGAACTATACCTTTTCAACTCCAAATTGGGATCTATCAAAATCAAATTGGGAATTAACATATTCAAATTGGGAATAAACACATTCAAATTGGGAATAATCAATTTCAAATTGAAACGGCATTCGTGGCTATGTATATCAAGATCAGGCATGATCAGACGAGGATCAGAAGATCTTTATATTGATGAAATATGAAGAAAAAACTATTGAAATATGTTATAACTTATCAAAATTCAAAAAGTGTAAGAAGTACCTACACAAATTTCATATTTGTGCTCAAACTCTCATATCAAAAAAGGTCAAAACATCAGGTATGAACCTCTGGATATGAGCCAAATATCTTGTACAGGTACTAACTGTAATGGTTCATGGTCCATGAACCATTACAGTTAGATCATGGTTGATATATTTCTTCTTATCAAATTTTCCGTTCTTTGAAGACGAAATTCTGTCTGTGTTATGTTTCCATTGCATATCGCAATTACCTGCTTTTTCATTGAATCTGCAGCTTTTTTCTTTGTATATAAGGCACGATTATGAAAAAGAAATTGTAGACTTATCGTTCGTTACTTACTTTGGACAAATTTGAGAGTTAATTACATATCGAGTAATTCAAAGATCTGATTCACATGGATGTCATTCAAATATGAAATTGATCATTCCCAATTTGATTCTGATTATTCCCAATTTGAATATGTTAGTTCCCAATTTGATTCTGATAGTTCCCAATTCGAAGTTGAAAAGATATAGTTTGTAACTGACTGTTGAAGCGGTCGCACAATGAAAATATTGTCCAGAAAAGTTATTGCTCCCATCATACTCCGGAGGAGGAAAATCAAGAAGAGAGATTCCGAAAGTATTGGGTGCATCCTATTCTCAGTGATAGATTGGTTAGTGGAAAATTTAACACTATGCATTTCGAATCACTTGATAACCCGAAAAAATTTTTCGCCTATTATCGAATGAGTATTACCAGCTTCCATATTCAAAATACACGCACACGACGCCAATCACAAAGCGAATTGAACTATCGGCCGACTAAACAATCGTCATGTATGCGCCAATACTGATTAAACAGTCGGCCGATAGTTGGCCGACAGATTAGTTTGAATGTAATCGGGTAGCCAATCAAACTTTTTTATCGGCCGATACTGAATCGCTGTAGTGTGCGCATCTGCATTCCTCTCCATACTGATTAAGAAGCCGACCAAACTATCGGCCGATAAAAAGTCTGCAGTCTGCGGGGCCCTTAAAGTCCAGGGTACCATCTACCTTGACCCCCTGTAGATTCTTAAGAGAATTGATATTGCATTAACTGTTACTTCTTCTACTCACATTCGCAGATGGGAATAATTCCCGACCATTCGCCTGACCTCAAACAAGTGAGAGTAGCCTGTCCCTTCAGAACGTGTCCTGCCTCGCAATGGTACTCTATAACGGAGTTGACGTTGAAGTCATATCCTACAACATAACTTCCTGGTGGAACATCAGGTTCTGCACATGTAATCACTGAAAAAATAACATTCGATATTGAGAAAAATTTCATTAGAGCAACACAGAAATTAAATGACATCGAAATATTCGAATATCACACCGAGTTAAGATTGTCGTCTGACCTACAGTGGCTTTATACAGGACAGTGGCGACAATAGACGTTCACGTTTTGATTGGTCGAACTGTTTTCGACCACTAATGGCGGATTTTCATTGATTTGTTGTCATGTCATTGTGATATAAAGCTCAAAATCGAGTCAAATGTCAAACAGCACGACACTCAAATGTAAACAAAAATCCGCCATGTTCTATAACCCTATTGTCGCCACTGTCTTGTATAAAGCCACTGTAGTCTGACCAATGAGATCACGAGAATGCATATTCAAGAATGAACACTCACATTCACAAGAAGGCGTATCTCCAGACCATTTACCCTCACTCGTGCACCTCTGATATTTTTCACCGTCTATCCAATAATCTGCATCACAAGTATATTCAACCAAACTATCTAGGAAGGTTGTTTCATTGATGAGTTGGTAGGATCCTCTTTGGATTCTTGGAGGTGGTCCACAATCTATATATCTACAAGAGGGAGTCTTTCCTAGCCATTTTCCTCCATACTCGCAGGTGAGAGTCTGTAAGATGGAAAATAATATTGAAATCAGAATATTCAACAGCTTTGACATCCTGAATATACTCACCGGTTTACCTGCTAAGAGGAACCCAGGTTCACAAGAATAGACAGCGACATCTCCAGCTTTCTTCCCGACCACTTTCACAACTCCACCTTCTATCCTAGGCGGATCGTCACACCAAGAATAAAGACACTTCGGTGCAGATTCCGACCATATTTCATTCTCATCACATTCCCTCATTTTGTTACCCACCAGCGTGTAATTATCCTGGCAAGTATAAATAGCCTGTGCTCCGAATGTGGTTCTGCTTTCCTTCAACGTAACGTAGCCGTGGTCAATGTCAGGGAGAGGACCACAATTCACATCTGAAAACGTTGAAACCTCATGACTATTTTTGCCAACATCGAAGTAGAAATTAAATGGAAGTCAGATTATTTATATGAATAAAACATATTATGTAGGTATGTGTTTCATTGGTAAAATACCGGTACATTTTAACACTGCAGTATATACTCACATCTGCAAGATGGCGGACTTTTAGACCAAACACCAGTATTGAGGCATCGTCTGGCTGGTTCTCCAACTAGCATATGTCCTTCAGGGCATTTATATTGGACTATTGAACCAATTCTGTAGTCTGTACCTATGATCGTGGTATTCTCTTTCTTATCAGGACTACCACAGCTCGATGGCTCTGAATTGAAGCAGAAAATACTGTTTTATAATTGATTCATCTCATTTTTGAATTTATTCACATTTATTATTAATTAAAATTGTCACCTACACTACAGTTCAGGTATTGTACTGAATACGTAATATAATACTTCCAATTCAGATTTTCAATGTGCTTACCATATTGGCAAATCCAATGCAAGTAATCCAAATTGCAACCAACATCGTTCCACAGCCACTTTCTTCCCCCGTCTAGTACCACACAGTTTTGTTCACCGTTATAGTTATTTGGCTGGTCACTTCCCCAGGCAGGACTTGAAATTATTTCGCCTGTGAATTCAAAGGATTATTAACCTGTTTATAGTGTGCCACACAATAGTTATCAATGATTCATTAATTATTTGATACTTATTTAGGTAAATGGTTTACATATTCTATGCCACCTAGTTCTCATCAAGCTTTGAATAGGCCACATTACTTGAAGAAGGTATCATCATGCAAGAAAAAATATAAAATTCAACGAGTTTTTGAAATATGTACATATTAACAAGGTGTCCAGAAAGGGTATTGGGTATTGTGAGTTCAATAAAACAAAAATTATCTGTGAGCAATAAAATTTTTTTTTTATTGTTAGCACATAAATTGGAGAATTATTTGGAAAAGATGGTGTTTTCCAAATGGAGACCGTTACAGTTACAGGCACTCTTCTAAACGGGCACGAAAATTGGCGATTTTCGTATAGAGAGCGTACATTTCATTCATAAGGATAGACATATTCATAGAACTTGTAGTGATAATGCAAGTTCTATGGAAATATTCCATAAAATGCACGGTGGCGCCTCTATCGGATTAGTTTTCCTAGTCGCTCTGAACTGCGAACTTAACAAAGCGTTAGCAAATTGTTTTGGCTCATAAAATGCCATTTTTCTCGAAAACGGTTCGCTTCAGAGTAATGAACCAGAAGTACATGTTCTATACAAAAATATATTGGCGCATCAGAATTTGCTGTGCAAATTCAAATTGCCCTGCGGTGTAAAAGTTGGGTGGTAAGACCTTTGTGCTAATTCAATATCTCCACAACTGGCACGTCTAATAAAACCGAGTAAAGAGCGACAAAGTAGCAATTATTAGTGATAATGTGTGTCTAAACACTCAATTCTGAATTTCAAACGGTTCCTGAGAAAATTTCACACCCTGTATCTTGGGAACGAAGACCCGGCAGTGGCGTACCCACGGGGGGGGGATAAGGGGGATATATCCCCCCCCAGGAAGATCCATTGTTAGGTCCAAAAGTGTGTAATTTGATAAAAGCGAATTCTCTCGGTAAAATCCAAGAGAGTTGTAAAGTTCCTGACAATATGATATATTCGCTTCGTTGTATACCAAATTATTAATAAAAAATGAAAGACATATGAAGCCTTCCGAGTGCCGCAACTATCGCAGCGATTGGCGGCACATCAAAACAAGCGATTTAAAGGTGGATTTATACAGCAACTAAAATAAAATAAGAACTAAAATGAAATAAAATAAGAATGTTCACTTGATGCATTCCAATGACAGCGTTTATACAGGAAATAAGCTAAAATAAGGAATAAGAATAAGAATAAGAGATGGTCAACTTTTAACTTTTTCGCTTATTTTATTTGGAAAATGATAGTGCGCATGACCCAAATCCACTCCCCAATCTTTTCCGTATTGAAACTTTTGACAAGTTCTAGTTTTCTAACCTAAAACTTAATGAATATTTTTTTAAATCATTGTTGATGATTATATTCAATATGGATGACCAGGAAATCATGATGGGAGCGATGTTGTTATTGATGACAAGTACTGCGATTATCGCCTTGAATAAAAGGCGGAAGTCATTGTCAAAAAATCTGCGATTTGATTGGTTCATTCTTATTTCTTATTTTATTCCAGTGATCTCTATAAACCTATGTTGTCTGCTCTTATTTCTTATTTTATTTTATTTTAGTTCTTATTTTATTTTAGTTGCTGTATAAATCCACCTTGAGTGTGAATAAATCTTATCGAGACATGACGTTTTCGGGTCCAGATCCCTTTGTCGGCCGATAATACTGCGTTAAATTCGCACTTGGATCAGTAGGGTGATATTTTATTTACTGGTATGAAGTAGATGAGTAGACATTTTTCTATTTCATTCCTTGAGACGACCTGTAGAAATTTGTCCTGAGTTGACATTGCCTTCCATTCATCATAATTCGTTTAATTATTACAAAGGTGTGTTGTATTTTTTTAATAGGGGAAATGTGCCCAAGATGATCCCCTTAAGCAAGAATTGACGTAATTCCTTAGTTTTTTCGAGAAGCGTGAAAATGAAAATGAAGACTTCTCCTAGAAGTATCCATCTTTCTATTTTCCTACACTATATAGTCAGCCGCAAAAGATTTTGTCAAATATTCTCGATTTTCCAAAACCGTACAAAAGGATCATCTTATACACCCCGGTGTTTAAGATGATCCCTGTGGTATTGGTAAGATGATCCCAGGGATCATCTTATCCCTTTTTTTAATAACTCCCATATTTTCAAGAATGAAATCTGTAAAAACAAATATCTGCGGAGATTATAATAGTAATTTACGTAACAAGTCCGGAAAATAGGGTTTTTTTGGACGTATGGACAAGATTCTAGGACGAGCCGGAGGCGAGTACTGGAAGTCTGTGAGTCCAAAAAAACTATTTTCGGGCGTGTTGCGTACAATATTTTTTCGCCAACCATGTAGAACTACAAATCAATGAGACGACACATTTCTTTATAATACATTTTGATTCTTATTTGAATTAATCAAAACAGAACTGTCATCCGTTATTTCGTTGCTATTATGATGATCATGACAATGACAACAACAACGTGATTTTTTCCGGCCTAGTCCGGAAAGTACGTACTTCCCGGACGGTTGCCGAAAAAATAGTTTTATTGAGGTATGAAATGAAATATACACTATCAACTGAATAAATAACTGAAAATCATTATGTAGATAAAAAATATCATTTTTAACTATATCAAGAGCATCGGAACACCCGCCTCGAGAGGTTTATCTTATATATTTACGAGGCATTATTCTTGACTCAAAAACCTGTAAAAATATATAGGTAGGTATACTTTTTTGGCGACTATTAAACCCTTAAGTGGGTTTGTAGTATGTAAAAAATGAAGGTGTAAGATGATCCCCAGGGATCATCTTGTGCACGAATTAGGGGATCATCTTGACCCAAGTTCTTCTTTTTCGTTCAATATTCGCTATTCTAACCTATACGAATGTCATGGTCTTCAAATAGAAAAATAATCAAAAACAAACACATAAGGAAGCCACCAACATAAAAATCATTGTTGTGACCCATTCACAATAACAGTAGCATAATCTTAAAGTTAACCTCATCTTAGATAAAGCGGTCACAATTTATATTTTTCACTGTGAATGTCGACTGTTCGCTTGTACAGTAAGAATAAGAATGAGGCGGGAGGGTGTTAAGGACTACGTATTGGCGTATAATGCAACCAGATGGCATTTTTCATAAGCTTGTAATCGAAAGGGATCATCTTACCCTATGGGATCAACTCGTGCACATTTCCCCTAGATGTCCAGGAAAAAATCGTCATAATTAAGTAAACAAACTTCTTTGGCGGACTTCATCAAACGAAGGAAATTTGACGAATGCGAAACAAAATCGACAAGTTCGGCTGCTGGAATCCGCTAGCCATGATGTCTATACACAGGGAATTGCCAATTTCCGAGAATAAAATTATTGATGATATAGCAAGAAGACCAAGGCGACTTTACTTTGTTTTATGATAGCAAACCAAAATTTCTGCTTCTTTATATCCATAGTCAAGGACTACTGAGTTATACGGCTAATGACCAAAGCAGTCGATGCCGAATAATAAAAAAAAAATATATTTAATCTAATGGTGTACTAGTATACTATTAAAAATTATATTATTCAATGAGCGGAAATGTAAGTCATAACACACGCTGATGAATTTTGCAGCACGAGCCGTCAGGCGAGTGGTAAAAAACATTAAAAATTCACGGTTTCCAATTGCAATTTTTGGATATTCAGACCGAAGGAAATGTAAAAACGAATGGCGAGAACGTTTCCTTGATATTTGATATATGTTCCCGATCGATCCGACTTTTTTTATTCATTTGGTAATCTGTTTTTCCTATTTGTATTAGAGTGAGTTATCATAACTATCAGGGTTGGTTTATAGATACTATTACAGCTCGAAATCAGTAGAATAATGGACACATTATTCTATAGGAGAAGATAAAAATTTATTCTTGTTTTGCAATTAAAAAAATATTATTATTATTTGTTTCATATCCCCCCCCAAGACGAATGTCTGGGTACGCCACTGAGACCCGGTGGAAAAAGAAGAGAAAAGAAACTGATTTTTTCATCAGAAATCTACAGTTAAGCGTTGATACCCCCTTCTGGTAGCTGATGAAACAAAATAAATTTTATTTATTTCTACACTACCTCCAGCTCCTTTGAGGAACGGTTATCCCCAGCCTTTGCTGGGGACAACTGTTCCTCCACTAAAAAGAAAACATGATTGAAATTCGTCTGGTTGACGAATAATATGACAGGCTGAAGGATCTCAGGTCGATGGCCTTGAATAAACTTTTCTTCTTCTTCTTATAACAGCAACCATATAGCGTCAGCCGAACTCTCAAGCATTTTTGAGAGCCCGTTTCACTTAAACGAGAATTATCTCAATCGACTAGGTTGGACTCCTGAAAATTCGAATCCGGGGTCAAATTCAATTATGTCCGTCAGGCCGTAAACACCATAATTCTCGAACAGATGATCCTAGAGACTTGAAATGAGTCAAATTCAATTATGTCCCTAGTTATGTATGGCCAGCCTTGAACTCTCGAATGCATAAACTTGAAATTTTCAGGGTTTGGATCTCGAATGCCGCGGTTAGGTTCGTTAAAGGGAAAAATTCGCCAGGAGTTCCTCTAATATGGCGGTTAGAAATTTTGTTTTCCTGATAATTTGGAAACAACAAATTCACCCTGAATGAATTAGCATATTCCAGACATACCATTTGTCCATCTCCATGTCCTGGAAGCCTTACTAGGTTCCTTCTGCGCTCCAATCCAAACTAATTGCGTCTTGAATGAGCTTTTCCTCCTCTCCAATTCAGAATAAAGAAAAGACGTTGCGCTTCGTCCCATACTATGGACCAGATCACCTTTGAACTTTTGACAATAAGATCGGGCGTCTTTGAACGACCTTCCTTGTGATATACCAAATTCGTAGCATGTCCTGTTGAAGGAGGTTAATTGCAAGTCTGCTGGTGCACCCAGTGGGGAGCAGTCGTCGATGGAAAGCTCTGAAACAGTTATTATAATGAGTGACCTTGAAAATCTCATTGAATATTTAGTGGTGCAAGTATGCACATGAATAATAATTTTATTGTCAAAAAAATATGACTAGGATGATTTTTGGAATGAAATTTCGAGAATAAACTAGGGGTAATTTTAAGGTTATGGTTTTTCATCATTGTAGAGTCTTCATATGCTCTCATCTTTTCTCTTCCCACTTCTCTTCAAAAATAGGGGAAATTTATAACGAATAATACGGAATATTGGAATATAGGTAGATTATGAATATTGTTATGTTTCTAACCAACACTTTTATACACATAAATGAGTACATCAGAATACTCAGTTTATTAGTCAGGTTGAGAACATCTTTGAGACCAGTAGAAAGTAATTTTCAACTATAGCCTTATGGTTTTCGTTATAGACTGCATCTTCCCACCGGTTCACCTTCATAATTTCCAATTGAATATTTTTTGTGGCATATAATTAATTTGTGCCTTTATGTACGGTGTATATTACTCCCATAATGGTTAGGATTTATCTGCCTAATGGTATTATTAACATTTCTATTGTTTTTTCATCGCCATATCAATTGCATAAGTCGACAGAATTGGTGTTAAAAGGTATGAATTTCATTCACTGTGAGGAAAAGAGTCCTGAAATTCTATTATGTAATTGTGAAGCAAAGTATCTTCTTTTCTCAGACAATTATAAAACGGAGGACAAATTTAATTATAGCTTATAGTTATTACCCTCCCTTTTCAATGAAATGCAATTCACCAAATAAACCTTTTGATGCCATACGTAGAATCCGAAGTTCGGGTAACTTTGAGTTTGAAGCAAGGATAACTGATCGATAAGAAAACAATGGTGGTTAATTTGAATATCTATCTACCTATTCTAATAAGCTTTCTCTTTCGTCATAATTATAAGGTTTCGTTTTACGCACACGATATCCTTATTCATCAAAATTTGAGCCGAGAGTGGTTCCGTTCCAAACGATGATGTTCGACTCGCTATTAACAAATCCTTGTTCAAATGCATTTCTGTCCGTCCTTGTCAAGATCTCGAATGCCGCGGTTGCGTTCGTTGATGATCAAAATTTGACCAGGGGTTCCGTAGATGGGTTGTTCGAAATCTAGATGAAATTTCGCATTCAGATGGGGAATGACGTATCCATATAAATCTAACGAATTATCAGAAATTTTTCAATAATTCCGATGCAAATGATCCGAGATCATGAAGGATTTCAGTGACACCTACTGTCGAACAGTTTTCAATTGAGTTCTTGAAATGAAAAATGCGAATCTACCCGAAGGTGGATGAACGGGGGCCACAAGCTCTTTATACTCATTGCATTGATTATCAATGTAAATCCCGCTTAACTATTATTTCTATGAAATATCAAATCTTAAGATATTTGAGATCGATTTTCTCGAAAATGTTGAGATTTTGTGCACTTGGCCAAGAGTACCATTATTGAAGATAAATCTTCGAGTTTCAATAATGTCAAAAAAATTTCAGAAAATATCAGCGGTGTTCATGTTGTGGACGTTGTAATATAAAACAAATTTTTTTTATCTACCACACTGAAGATGCTCGACACAAGTTTCCTTTCAAGCAGTGTAGATGCTTCGAGACAACGAAATTGTTACAAAAAAAATTCCACCATTATCATAGTAATCCTACGAACTTGAAAGAGATGAACAATAAAAGATTGAAACAAGAACTGGAAAATATTCTGTATAAAAAGGCCTAAGGGTGAATTTCCATGCATCCGTCATCCGATGATACGATCGTCCGAAAGTGTTGTGATTGGCGGAAATATTCAAAATTGAAAGAGCGCCAAACATTCGTCCGAAAGTTTCAACTCTCTTCCGTTATCGGAAAAATATTTAACTTTTGTCCGTTATCGTATCAGATTTGACATAACTTTTTGAATGTTTGGCGTTCTCTTCTTTTTGGAGAAGAATATAAATATAGGTATCAATGAAGAATTTGTTGTTGATCTCGATTCTTTTATTAAAAGAAAGAAAAGGAAACGAAGTTCGCCAATATTATGGGTGAAAGATATTTTTAGGGGCAGAAAGGCCCAAGGAATATTCAACAATTTGGTTGAAGAAATGCGATTGTCTGATAGTGGGCAGTATTTCAATTATTTAAGAATGAGTAATATCACATTCAACAAATTATTGAGTATTGTTGGACCATCTCTCACAAAAATGTACCATATACGAAAACCCATCTCACCGGGTGAAAGACTATAGCTTTGACTTTAAGTCGTTGATGTATTGTTTTGTTTGACAAGGAAAATCATATAGTATTGTAAGTATTTTGTTCACTGTTCATTTTTAGTTTACTTTGTATACACCACATATTTTGTAGAATTACTTTTTGAACTTTAAATTCGTTTGTTTATATTTGTTTTTATACTGTATTCCAATTGTCAATTGATTGTCTTGTTTTCTTCACTTATGCCTTCCATGTTTTGATTGAGTCATAACGCAAGGTTCTCTGTTATCTCTTCCAGTGCCCTGAGGATGTTTATAAAAATAAACGAAACGTCGGCCTATACATAATTGGTTTTCTTCATAATTAGACCTCAAAACCTGTCATTTCTTCTTCCATTTGACTTTAAGGTTTGTAATTTGATAATTCTATAATTATACAGTGCACGTCAAAATTATGGAACAAATTCATTTTCTCAGAAAATAAATATTTGGCAACAAAAATCCTTCAAAAATGCATAAAAATTCAACTCCCTTCCGTTATCGGTTGAAAAATATTTAACTTTTGTCCGTTATCGTGTCAGTTTGACATAACTTTTTGAATGTTTGGCGTTCTCTTCTTTTCGAGAAGAATATAAATAGGTATAGGTATCAATGAAGAATTTGTTGTTGCTCTCGATTCTTTTATTAAAAAGAAAGAAGAGAAAACGCAGTTCGCCGATATTATGGGTGAAAGATATTTTTAAGAGCAGAAAGGCCCAAGGAATGTATAACAACTTGGTGCAAGAAATGCGATTGTCCGATAGTGGGCAGTATTTTAATTATTTGAGAATGAGCAATATCACATTCAACAAATTATTGAGTATTGTTGGACCATCTCTCACAAAAATGTACCATAGATATCAAGACAGAAACAAAACGAATGGATCTATTTAATGAAGAATTAATTTTGTCATGACCACAGATAACAGATAAGTTCTGTTATCTGTGGTCATGACATTGTAACTTTCAATATTTGTGAACAAATGAAGGTGTACCTAAAATATGAAAAATATAAATATTCCTATTATTCTGTTTCAACAACCACAACATGTTATTTTTTCCTCATCTGGGCAGAACTCGTCATGTTCATAATGAAAGGTTTTGTCAGCAATAGATCATAACATTCCTTATATTTTGACTAATCTTCTCTCATTTCTTTTTCTATGTGCTCAGATGCAGGCTTTCCATTTTTTAGCTGTTCACTCTTCAAGAGCCTCATTTCAAAGATACTTATTTCACTTGCTCAATTTTTTGCCAAATTTGTTCGAAACATTAATGACAGAACAAAATGTCAGTGTTATTTTCAACACCAACCTGAATTCTGCAACTCAAAATATCACTGAATGGGCATTACCAACATAATTTCGATTCTCCAAAGCCCCCCGAAATGTCAATCATTCTTGGATGGACTATATACGATATCCGAATCGGATGACGGATGCATGGAAATTGACAGTTTCATCCGTCCGACAAAATGTATACGATATCCGAATCGGACATCGGATGCATGGAAATCCACCGTAATACGCATGCAAATGATATTGGACAGAACATCTTAAATAGGTTGCCTCCAAATGTTGAAATATCATTATACCCAAAGAGTTGCATGCAGACAATTTTTTGAAATTCCGGAAAAAGTTACACACCGCGCAGGAATCGAACCTGCGTCTTCCTACTTTCCGAGCGAGGGGGCTCTACCTCTAAGCTAGCAGTGTGTATATTTTTCCTGGAATTCAATATCATACGGTTCACCTCGTATGTTGTGAGAGGGGGGTTCCTAGGTGGGGAGCACTGATTCGTCATCATTAGCCAGAGGACTCCGTATTGTTGTTTTTAAATAACCTATGACCACTAACGTGAAATTTTGGTGGGTTGAAATCTATTCACAAGGTAATTATTTTCCTGTGAATGAAGTTTTTCATTATTATTATTAATTGGAGATTAACGTCTGTGAAATATAAGAGAAAATCATTAATCGGTATTCAGACGGATTTTTTTCGAATTCCGGAAAAGTTTTTCACCTCAGGCGGGAGTTGAACCCGCGTCCTCTAATTTCCGGTCAGAGATGTTAACCAACTACACTACCGAAGTTACTCATTTTTCCGGAATTCGATGTTAATGATGCCACGCAGACTAAGATGTCTGCGCGGGTGAGGAGGTTAATAGGTGGGGGGGAAACTCATTCGCTTTCATCGGTCAAAGGATCCCCACTCTATCCTTCTCCTTTGCGTCATCGATATTTTGTCGACATCAGCAGGGGTCGGACTTCGGGTCTCCGACCGATGAACAATATAACCGAAAATTTGTAAATATTAATTGGAGATTAACGTCTGTGAAATTAGAGGACGCGGGTTCAACTCCCGCCTGAGGTAAAAAACTTTTCCGGAATTCGAAAAAATCCGTCTAAATTATTATTATTATTATCCTGTGTATCGAAAGGGCAATCACTCTGGGCCACTCTGTATAGATTAATTGGATCTGTCGAGGGTAGAAGTGTCGCAGATTACCGTGGGCTTATTTACCAATGAAACAATCTATAGTTCATCATTTGTACATACATATGGCCATTTTAATTAAAGTGATGGAATCACTAACACAACTTTGTGCTTCATTTACTCTCAACTCACCATCTGATGTAAAAACTTCAACGTCGCAAAGTGAGAGGGAGCCATCTACACCAACCAATTGTAAGAAGACATATTGTCCAATTATATTCCTGGCGCAGGTGAATGATTTCGTGGTGCCTTCATCTGAAAAAAATATATATAATTTTTTGACGAATTAATGTTTACGTTCGGTACTTTCCATAAACTTGGCTCTGATAATCCAGTTGAATGAAATAAAAACGACAGATGAATAAGATTCATAAGATTCCTTTAAATTGGGTATTCAAAAAGTAAAGAGATCATAGAATACTGGAAATAATGCAGTAGCATTGGTTTTCACTGTCTTCAATGATGACAATAATAGGGATGAAGGGATATCATTGTTTGAAGACAGATTTGGGATTTTATTATAAAAAAATAATGGGAATATCGATTTCAGTAATCGTGAAGATCTTTACTTAAACGATGGTGCCCTTTATATTAAACATTGGTAACATTGCACTGCAACCTTGGGATCTATTTTTTACACGTCAGAACGGTCCTAGTTGTTACACTATTCACACTCTACGCTCTACAGTTCTTACGAATTCAGTATCTAGGATGATTGGATTCTTCAGGAAGGTTTGTAGATTTGCTGAACACTTCTTCGATATACGGTTAAGTAAGCTCTGATAGTCTAACATGATGCATGGGTCGTCTCTTGAAGAGAGAATGGGGTTTGCAAACTATTGTGTCCTACGAGGAAATTTGATGATATGATATACAGAGTGTAACATCCAAATGGAATAAATTCGATAACGAATAAATGAGGGGGTGTTAGGAAAAACGCTCGGACACGTCGATTCGTAATTTTAAATGCGCATATTTTTCAAGAAGATAAAATTATATAGGGTGTTCCATGCGATCGTGGCCAATACCAACTTTCTTATTTCAAATACAACCGCCTGTATATTATTCATTTTTTGGATTCTTCAGAAAATTCTAGACATAATTCATCTACAATGTCCTATACCTATCTTCAACTCTTTCGGAAATATTAAGTGTTTTCAGATTTTTCACAAAAATTAACATTTTAAATGAAACTTGTTTTATTTCGATAGAATGGCCAGCACGATCTCCTGGTCTGACACCATTAAACTTCTCTTTGTGGGGATATGTCAAAAGTATTGTATACGAAACGAAACCCTTAAACTTAGACTACCTAAAAAACCGAATCACGCTTGTGATTAGATCAGTCACGCCTGAAATTTTGAGTTAGAAGACAATTCTACACCAGATTAGCATGTTGCCAAGACGTTCGCGGCGAGCATTTTGAACATTTTCTACATTGACATTAATGTTTTTTTGTTTTTTTTTTAATAATTGAGAAATAATCAGTATTACTCATTAGGTTTTAAGTGTAATGTACCGAATTTGTGAAATAAAATAATTTTTATTTGAAACGTTGATTTTTGCAATAAATCTGAAAACACTTAATACTTCCGAAATATTCAAAGATATGTATAGGACATTGTGCATGAATTGTGTCCAGAATTCTCTGAAGAATCCAAAAAATAATAATATAAAGGGGGTTGCATTTGAAATAAGAAAGTTGGTATTGGCCACGGTCACATGGAACACCCTATGTAATATTATTTTCTTGAAAAATATGCGCATTTAAAATTACAAATCGACGTGTCCGAGCGTTTTTCCCAACACGACCTCATTTATTCGTTATCGAATTTATTCCGTTTGGCTGTTACACTCTGTATATGATCCCATGGAATGTGGAATGAAAGAGATCGAACAAACAATGAGAGATTATGAAAGCATAGATGGGATGAAGCGATAAAGGAAGAGTCACATATAGGTTAAGTCCTTATGTGCTCTGAAATCTCTAAGGGGATCGTTGGGGCATGGATTCTCAAGGTTTTTAATTCCAAGGAAATGCGTCTAGCTTGAAGAGTTAGTACTCGAAAATCGAAATTCTGATACTAGGATCTTTAGTAATTTCGCCCGAGGAATCGAATGGCCTCATCAGATTTTGGGCCAAAAAGGGCCTTATACGAGATATGAGGACCAACTTTGAAATTTCAAATGCAAACCCATCTTTTTTATTGTAGATTCGGATTCAGCGGGAAATTTTACACCCGAATTGGTTGGAACCAAAATTTTTTCGTCCATTTTCGGGCCCTGTGCAGCGTTCTTTGTTCAAAAATCCGGGGGCGTTCATTCAGATCAGGATGCACACGGATAGGAAATTTCCCGCTTCTGAATCGACAATAAAAAAAGATGGGTTTGCATTTGAAATTTCAAAGTTGGGCCTCATATCTCGTATAAGGCCCTTTTTGGCCCAAAATCGGATGAGCCCATTCGATTCCTCGTACGAAATCACTAAAGAACCCAGTATCAGAATTTCCGATTTTCCATCTGTGTGCGAAATAAATTCACCGTTTCCAGACTTTTGAACCATACCCGGTATAATTAAGATCGATAGAGCAGAGCTGATCATTGGGAAATCTAAATTTTCAAAATAATAAGACACCTTCTACGTGAACAGAACGTCTAACCTGCCATGGACCGTGGGTGATTCTGTAAAGTAATCTGAAAATAATAATATTGATAATTACCTAACGTTCCTGGAAACCAGGCACACAAAGGGTTTCGTTGTAACTGATTACTGCTGTTTCCAACTCTAATTTCTATGTCTTGAAGGGGCTGATGACCACAGCAACCTCTGGTAGTGATCCTTATCACCTTTACCGGATAAGGTTTGAGTAGATCCACGCTCCACCAGGGACTGGCCTCTTTTTGTGTTTCTGAGCATTTGGCATTTTCTGACTCAGCTTTCTGCCCGCTATTGGCATGCTCTGGATTTCCTCCTCTCACAGTTGTAGATTGATTTGTTGGTTTTCTGTAAGCTATGTTGGTACCTGAAATGAAGATCAGTTTTCATTAATGAAGAAGTGAATCATATGCTCTGCCTGAGTTCACGTTTATTAGTAACAAGAATTTTCGTTTCTTTGAAATTTTGTTTTTTGTTTTTCCCCTCTCTCAAAGTGGTTATAATGAAAATATTTCCATTTTTATCCGTAGTTTAAAAGATCAGATGAGGTTTTAGGTTTTAGCAAGCTTATACTCGCTTCAAGAATTATTAAGACCTCGAGCTCGAGGACTTTGGAAAATCGAAATTATGGTGGTAATTGCCCATTCAGTAGGATTTTGAGTTTCAGAATTCAGGTTGGTATTGGAAATATCACGTACCCAATACATTTTATTCTGTTTGTTTAGGTTCCTTGCAGAATGAAAAAAATGCGGAAAATGATTGTGTCAATTTTGAATGCTTATTGATCAGTTCTGAATTTATGTATTTCTCCTGTCTTGTATTGTTGAAAATGAATGGAATTGATCAGTATACTTCGCGCCTAACAACAAGGGAAGATGACAGCCGTTGAAATTCGAAGAGGTTTGGCCAAAAAGAAGGCAATTCATTACAAACCCGTATTGGTCAAGTTTTACGAAACATGACGTCCTTAGATTGCAACAAAGATGCATATAGAATACCTGGTGTAACAACTCCTTACTAAAAATCGTGACCAAAATTTGTAGATCAAAACGGCACTCTAGATTATTGAGTTCTCGTTTTACTTCCGGAATAATCCGCAATATTTTATCGGTTGTGGCGCTACTGCGGCAATGGAAAACAGCGCGACCCCTTTCGGGAGAAATGAAAAGCAGCACAAAATCAGTGCCAACACCAGGTATTCTGTAGGTATGCATCTAATATTGCGACCATACAATTGTCAGTATATCCCTCCGGAATTGGCTTGGGGGTTCCCTTAAAATGTGTTATAATCCAAGAATTCTGGAGGAAGTATGAAGACAGGGAGCGAATGGGGTATCTTTGGAATGTGGCTCTCAAAAAGTTTACGGCTAATGAATGGAAAGCCTGCACAGAACACGTAGAAAAATAATATAAGAGAAGATTAGTCGAAATATCAGCCAGATGAAGAAATAATAACAAATGTTTCATGTTATATTGCTTTCAAACATAAAAAGAAATAAAAAGTGACTTTTTATTATATTTCACACCTTCACTGTCATGCGAAAATTCTCTATACAGGGTCTTTCACGAGGAACCTCACCCATATTTATACGGGAAACTACTGAACGTATTTTCATGAAATTCAGCACTTATAAGTATTTCACGATGCTGATGAAATCTAAAATATTTTCAAGGCATGAGCACCTCCGGTTTTTCCGGAAATGACGTCAACTTCCGTTTTTCAAATTAGAACACCATTTTTTCATTGCAGAAATAGATTCCTCAGAAAATTTCAAGTTATTTTGATGTAACATTTTTCAGTTTTGGTTGGAAAATTCTCTCTGAGCGGGAAAATTCGAAAAAAAAAATCGAAAATAGAGCTCCGCTGAAACAAGGATAACTTCGAGGTGTTTGAATGGAAAATTTTCATTTTTGGGATTTTTCAAGATGTGAGATTGATGTATCCACTTTGGAAATCGAAATCGCGATTCATGATACAGGGGGTGAAAAAATCGCTTTCAAAGTTAGGAATGACAAAATCGTGAAAAATCAATTTTTTCAAATTAGAACCCCATTTTTTTATGGCAGATATTGAATCTAGGTTAAAAAATAATGTGAGTGTATGCATCACACCCTTGCCCTAAAGTGGATATTAACTCAGAAAATATCCATTTTAGGGCAAGGGTGTGATGCATACACTCACATTATTTTTTAACGTAAATTCAATATCTGCCATAAAAAAATGGGGTTCTAATTTGAAAAAATTGATTTTTCACGATTTTGTCATCCCTAACTTTGAAAGCGATTTTTTCACCCCCTGTATTATGAATCGCGATCTCGATTTTTGAAGTGGATACATCAATCTTACATCTTGAAAAATCCCAATAATGAAAATTTTCCATCCAAAAACCTCGAAGTTATTCTTGTTTCAGCGGAGCTCTATTTTCGATTTTTTTTTTCGAATTTTCCCGCTCAGAGAGAATTTTCCAACCAAAACTGAAAAATGTTACATCAAAATAACTTGAAATTTTCTAAGGAATCTATTTCTGCAATAAAAAAATGGTGTTCTAATTTGAAAAACGGAAGTTGACGTCATTTCCGGAAAAACCGGAGGTGCTCATGCCTTGAAAATATTTTAGATTTCATCATCATCGTGAAATACTTATAAGTGCTGAATTTCATGAAAATACGTTCAGTAGTTTCCCGTATAAATATGGGTGAGGTTCCTCGTGAAAGACCCTGTATTGAATATATTCAATAAGTTTTGTTTCTGTCTTACTCTTGGTATCTATTTCGATTTTCTCAATCCAAGCCCTTTGCAGCAGAACACTTCGAATTATCACCGAGATTTTTCTGTTTGTTCCGCTGGTGTAGCGAATATTTATATTGAATTAAGGATAGTAACTTTTTTAATCATTCATAGGTGACTCAGTTATATGTATATATGTTATATGTATGCTCCATTCACAATTATAAAATCACAACTCTGGCCTTGGAAATTTGACACATTCCACTGTGTATGTTATGACGTTTTTCCAAATATTTTTATGTTTCAAGTCAACACTATGTTGTCCTTTCTACATTCTTAGCGTATTTCTCAGAATGTGAATGAATTGGAAAAGATGTGATGGACGAAAATAATTAACGTTTATATGAATTGATAGAAAGGATTCCTTTTCTAGTTATTTGCATGAAAAAAACAAGAGATCACTGTTGGAATATATTATTTTTCGCCATGGAAAAAAATTGCATTGCTTTCACATAATTTTCATATGCATGCTTGTGAAGATTTAATGTTTATTATCCTCTTGAATGAAAGTTCAAGACTTGACGACATCAATTGTTGATTCTAATCAAGAATTCATTAAAAAAAATCAACCCAAAGATAGAAGATGAATTGATGGGTAATCACAAGAATCAAGAATAATGGAACATTATATCCCTCTACTGGAATCCGAATATGTGATATGATTGTGAGGATGTATAACATTTCTATTTCTAATATTTCTTCATTTCAAATAAATAACAGTTTTATTCATTCATCACAAAGAAAATAAACATAATAACTAAATAAACGAATTTGTTTACAAAGAAACTAATAATTTCAATGCAATAGTAACTGTGTTTCGGTTATAAATTAATAAGCCTGAACAGCCACGTAGCCAGGATTTTCTTTCGGGGGTGGGGCCACAATAAGTAAACATTGCAAATTTTGTCAAATATACAGGCATTTTTTGATATATACAGGCATTTTTTGATATTTCGGGGGGGGGGGGGGGCACGGGCCCCCGACCCCCCCCCCCCCTCGCTACGTGCCTGAGCCTGAAAGCTTTATAGATATACATTTCATTTATTTGATCTTATGAACAAGGAGTAAAATATTCTGACTGTATAGTAATTTGTTAGTTTAAAAAATATTCATACATTACTACCACAAATAAAATGGAATAGGTCAAACAAATGCTTCACATTAATCATTCACCTGTTCTAAAATAAGACACAAACTCCTGGAATATGGAAAAACCGATGTATTCTGGTTCAATATAGCCTATTTCTATACTTTCGGCAAAGGATTGATAGGAATGAAAGCTCCAGTGACACATTTCAATTCATCGGAATATGAATTCACCTACCGTTGAATGCAATATAGTCATATTTCTTCTTGTTTTAGCTTTTTCGACGTGTTTTTTTCTGAAACGTGAAAACGATCAACAATAATCATTTAGAGACCCATGATGGCCATCCAGAACCCGTTCACTCACGAAAATCGTGCAATTTCATTCCGCAAGTTATTTCCTCATAAATCCTCGAAAATCCTGCCTAAACCATATTTTCCGGTCGCTTTCGTTAGAAGATCGTATAAGGGAGCCTTTTTCATCCATTTACACATCCCAAATAAATTTTGAGCACCAAAAACGATACCGAAACTAATCAAACTTCTGGGGGATCGAAATTTCGTTCGAAATCTTTATAAACGGACAGATACCTAAAAAAAACTTCGTTATCAAGTGTAAAAAGGTTGATTAGTACTTACTTTCGCTTCATTTATGCTTATTAATCGATTTTTGGTCCAATTCAAATTTTCCGTTCGTACTCACGCGAAAAGTCGTAGAAGGAAAAAATGACACTTGCACGAAATCGACGGGAAACTTCTTCTGGACGACGAAGAACGGAAATATATATATATATATATTTCCTATCGATATTCCGCCCCAAAATCGCCGATCGATTCGAACTAACAAAATGTGGAATATCTTTCATACTTTTACTTTGATGTAAACAAAGCAACTAGCAACGTCGTTTTGTCATTAACGATATTCTCTGTACGCGCTCAGACTTTTCATCAGGTGCACCAACTCCTGAAAACGAAACCATGACCTCCTATGTGATTAAATAAAAGTGAATGGAGTATACAGGGTGGCCCACCCCAGGCGCGGTTCTCATTTTGAGGCAGTGAATGTAGACATTTTGAAATTTTTTTTTTCGTGAAATGTGGAGGACAATCAGATGCACAATTTAAAATTGTTTTCACATATACAGGGTGTTCGATAACAAAGATATAGACCCTAGTTACACTTTTTTAAATGGAATAGGTACCCTATATATGAATTCAAATATTGAATGGCAAGCTCAAATAATGATGAGTATATAACGAGTAACGACCATTTTATGCCTTAGAAATAGCATTGTAGAGAAAATGGCGAAAAATCGAAAAAAAGGAGTATTTTTAATTTGCAATTAATGAATAAACCCTCCAAGCCAACGAAACGGACAATGATTTTTCGTGTAGACATATTGGCTACCCTTATGCAGACGAAAAAAATTGAACTCTGGAATATACTGAGTGATCATAATTCAAACATCAACTACAAATAATGGTCAAAAACTTTCTTATTCCAAATTGCACACCCAGTATTTCTGTACCTTGTTGAACGTAAAAATTAATATCGAAACTATCTTCATTGGGTTTCCCTATACCTAAACCTGATAGTTTTCAAGTAATTTTCGATTTTTAATTCAACTACTTAACCTACTATTATGATTAGCGATATTTATAAAAATACTTTATTGAGATCTTCATATGAGTTTTTCAGATTTCAAATAATATTGTAAGCATTTCCTCACAAATATTTCCGAGTATTTCTATGAATATCTCTAATCATAATAGTAGGTTAACTAGTTGAATTAAAAATCGAAAATTACTTGAAAACTATTAGGTTTAGGTATAGGGAAACCCAATGAAGATAGTTTCGATAATAATTTTTACGTTCATCAAGGTATAGAAATACTGGGTGTGCCATTTGAAATAAGAAACTTTTTGACCATTATTTGTAGTTAATGTTTGAACATTAATTATGATCACTCAGTATATTCCAGAGTAAATTTTTTTTCTTCTGCATAAGGGTAGCTGTTGGGGCGAGTTTCAGTTAACCAACTGATAATGTGGTTCAATTATTTTAGGTTTAACTTTCTGAAATATAATTTTCTGACTGAAAAAAGGATAGAGCTTGTGGACTGTATAATATATATGGAATCAATTGAACCCAACACAAATGAAAGGATAAATGCACTCAAAAATAACAAATGAAATATAGTTACCCATATATCAGCAAACAGGATCCTGTCGATGACTCCTATTCCTATATAAAGATTGCACGAGCTCGTCAAACGAATATGGAATGAAGCTGACGTGAAAATCCGTTGCTAAAAATTTCAAATTGTGTACACTTATCCTTGCGGTATTATAAAATAACCACGCCACTGGTAACAGTTTTTTTTGTTCGAAATAATTCGCACAAATGAAAGTTTTGAAAGAATGTAATTTGATTGAATCGAAATCACTAAAAATTGCGAATCACAGGAAACTAAACTTTTCCGAATTCACGTAAAGGAAACAGAGAATTATAACTTATTGGAAGCAGAAAATTTGGAATTAACGGATGCAGAAGTATTCATGAAGTCAATCAATGAACTGAATTAAAAATATGAAAATGAAACAAATATACGACATATGTATGTGCTCCACAGCTGACGCGAATTCTTTTACATAAAGATGATCCACATGGGGATTCCAAGCATGGAGAAATTATTTTAATTATTCAGAATTTTGAACATTCTTAATATTTTATTTTAACCGTTCACTGGCGTGAACAGTAGCCAATATGTCTACACGAAAAAACATTTTCCGTCTCGTTGGCTTGAAGGGTTTATTCATTAATTGCAAATTAAAAATACTCCTTTTTTCGATTTTTCGCCATTTTCTCTACAATGGTTCTTCTAAGGCATAAAACGGTCTTTATAAACTCATCATTATTTGAGCTTGCTATTCAATTTTTGAATTCATATATAGGGTATTCCATTCAAAAAAGTGTAACTATGGTCTATATCTTTGTTATCGAACCCCCTTATTTTCACATATACATGTGAAAACAATTTTAAATTGTGCATCTGATTGTCCTTTACATTTCAAGAGAAAAAATTTCAAAATGTCTTCATTTACTGCCTCAAAATGAGAACCGCGTCTGGGGTGGGCCACCCTGTATATAAGTAATATCTCTACATTCGATTTCCACTATATTTCTCAATATACAAGATAAAAATAATATACTGCTGGTTTATAGATTTACACGATTGTTATCGTACATAATATATGATAATTGAGAACATTTTCAACCTCAAAATGGAATGCCTCACTCAAAATTGTTGGAATTTATCATAGGTACAGTATTTTTCATCCAGAAAATACGATTCAAAAATATCGATCCGTTTTTTAATTGAATTCTTTCAAAGATCCCTATCGGACTTTTTTCGAACAACTGATACTCCTACTATCGAATTGTCATTGAATTCGACTGAGTCTGGGTTTACCTCAAACCTCAGACCGGAAGAGTTCGAATCCCACTGAGACCTGAGTGTTTTATTGAAATAAGAGTGACAAAGTAGGATCACATAATATTGAGTACATGGAAAGAATGAAATCCAATTTGGCAAAGGAGAATAAAAATCGCGAACGATAACAGGGTTATGGCCATTTTGGTTTTTTTTTGACATTTCACAATGTATTTGAATTGAGCACCCAGAAATACTAAGATGTAACATTGCAAACAGAAATCGAGCTCAAATAAATCCCACCAAACTTAACAAAATCTTCGTCAAAAATACCTTAAACACACTGTTACTCGCATATGCAAATTAGTATATTTCATTACTAGTCCAGAAAGTAAGCTTTTTTCGTGCGCGCGCGATGTGTTCCCTTGTGAGGCGGAGCCGAACACGGGAATTTTCATTACACCTCTCTGAAAACAATAACGCGGAAAAAAATTTCAGCAGAAAGCATTTCGATATTGTGAAACAATAATTATTCAAAACACTGACATCTACTGTCACGCAATCGTTGCTCTGTGTCTCAGCCTAGAAATCATAATTATGCCTCAGCGCACCGTAAAACCTTTTGCGGTGCGGCCGCACGGAAAAGAGTCATTTTCGATGTTCTAAATCTACATGTCATGATAGGGTTTTCAGTGCGGTCTAATGAAATAGTATATTTCATTACTAGTCTAGAAAGTAAGCTTTTTCCGTGCGTGCGCGATGTGTTCCCTTGTGAGGCGGAGCCGAACACTGGAACTCGTGCAAGCACGGAAAAAGCCTTTCTGGACGTGTATTGAACGATATTTTTCATTGCACCTATCTGAAAACAATAACACGGGAAACATTTTCAGCAGAAAGCATTTCTAAATTGTGAAACAATAATTATTCAAAACGCTGACATCTACTATCACGCTTTCGTTGCTCTGTGTCTCAGCATAGGAATCATAGGATGCATCTATGCCTCAGCGCACCGTAAAACTTTTTGCGGTGTGGCCGCACGGAAAAGAGTCATTTTCGATGTTCTAAATCTACATGTTATGAAAGGGTTTTCAGTGCGGTGTAATGAAAATGATTTTTTTCTACAACCGGGCCTAACTAACTACTTTCCCGCATTGTTTTCGATTCGGAAAGTGTCACTTTTCCGCACTAGTGCGGGAAAGTAAATATGTGTTGAATTTGGGTATAATAATACCTTTAACATGGAATCTCTTAATCTACTTACTTATATATTTAGTTAAATATTTCAAATTATGCAGTTTCATCCATGTCAAACTAATTATTAATGCAGATTTCCGTTTGAAAATTATTGAATTTTCAAAGAGAACTTGACTGGCATACATGGATCTGTGTATTTATTTCTATGTCACGGTCTATGATTTTCCGCATTGAATCCCAAACTCCTTAATTAATGTGTCAAAACGAATATTCGAGTTGTGTAGGAGTTTTTTTTTTCATTTTATAATACGGTTGTAGAAAAAATATTGTTCCTATCTTGAGCGGAAAGTACTTTCCCGCACTCGATAGGAAAATAACTATTCCCGATCTCATCTACATGACATATGCAAAAGATCAGAATATACAGGGTGAGTCTTTGACTCGAACCATTTCTCAAAATTAGGTTTCATTTGAAAGATACAGTCGAAAATCCACGAAAAAAACACTTTTCAGTTCATATATTCGGAACCGTTATTTCAAATGAACTGAATTTTGGTGAAGAATTCACTCCCTTCATGATGGATATTCCCAAATCAGAACTTATCGAATATTCATTCCGGTATAAAAGTTACAGCGTAGCTGACTCATAAATCCACGCAAAAATACTATAAAACAAGTTTTTAGTGTTTACAAACTGATCTTGGCTTTTCAATTACCAATATAATCCAACAATACTAAGTGTGTTTGTTAGGAAATATCGTGTTTGTAACATTTTCATTCCAATGAGGTTATAGTAGTGGAGTATTTCCTGAATGTATCAACTAAATTCCAATCGAGAAATATTAGCATCAATTCCAGAGAATCGCATCAGGCTCGTATTTGGCCCATCTTGGCTATCTTTTTAACAGAGGCGAATTCGGAAAAACGGAAAATGAAAATGAGGGTTTTTTTGACCTAAAGAATCTTCAGTTAAAATATATGTACAAGTCAAAGACCCACCTTGTATGGTTAACGAATTGTACCATCCTACCTAGAAAATTAAATTGTATTCTAAAAAGAAAATTCCCTTCAATATAAATATCAGGTTATTCTGTAAATAATTCCAATATCCCTACTCTTATACGGGGAGACACAGTTTTTCCTGAGGTTTTTATCTGTGCTCTTACATCATACGTAGAGCTTTACAAATTTCGGTTCATATTGTTCATCGGTCGGAGACCCGAAATCCGACCCCTGCCGATGTCGATGACGCAAAGAAGGGTAGAGTGGGGATCCTTTGACCGATGATAGCGAATGAGTTTCCCCCACCTATTAACCTCCTCACCCGCGCAGACATCTTAGTCTGCGTGGAATCATTAACATCGAATTCCGGAAAAATGAGTAACTTCGGTAGTGTAGTTGGTGAACATCTCTGACCGGAAATTAGAGGACGCGGGTTCAACTCCCGCCTGAGGTTAAAAACTTTTCCGGAATTCGAAAAAATCCGTCTGAATACCGATTAATGATTTTCCCTTATTATTTCACAGACGTTAATCTCCAATTTATATTACTAGCAAGGTAAGAGGGTTTTTTCTGGCGAATGGAGGATATAACTGACGAGCCGCAGGCGAGTCAGTTACCTCCTTGAGCCGATAAAACCCGTTACCTTGTGTGTATTGTTTCATATTTTATTTGTTTCCCATTTGTAAAAAGGTTAGATGAATTCCAAAAAAATCTCAATAATTTGTCGCAAATGTCGTAAGCTATGGAAGCGTTGCCATGAACATGTCTGTTTATTTTTCTTTACATTTATTTTGGCGAAAGCGAAAATGAATGTACCAAAAGAAATTATTGAGGCAGCCAGCAGTAGTCGCGTTCGGCATTGCAATCGGATTCGTCTGACACAATTTTATCGTTCGATAATTGCGTCTGGATGTAGGGGAGGTAAATCTGTTTCGTTCGACAATCGACGTCTGAAGTATCCGGATGAAATCTTTTTGCTCGGCCTCGAAAGACGGATCGATCAGATTAATCGGTTAATGTCAGCAGATGTCAGTTTTGGTTCAGGGTTTTATTTGTTTGCTGAGTATTCTAATTTCTAACTATTGATATCGAGATGTCTTTTCAAATATAAATATATTCTTTTGAAAGAGAGTAATACAAATCGAACAATGTATGGCATAAGGCATGTGTGAAGAAATGGCGACAAGGAACAGATGGTTTTAAAAAAATCTTTTTTCCGCTCTGAATCTATGTGTTAGCAGAGTGAATGTAAACGGGGTACCATACAATTCTGCGTATGATATACGAGAACAGATAAGAACCTCTGAAAAAACTCTGTCTCCCCGTGTATGTACTGCGGGATAAAGAGCAGCTTTGAGAGTAGACAGAAACAAAAAATCGTTCACCTCGCTAATTGCCACTAGCATTTTATTCCCAATTCAATAAATTAAAAAAAAGGAAAATATGCTTTTGGCTATCAGCCAACAACAGAATAGTCCTTTTTTTCAATTTATTTTCAGTTAGTAGGTTTACCATCTCTCACTCACAATCTGAAATTTTCATAAGTTCAACTTTGTCACTTTTAGTTTTTCTGAAGCATTTTCAAAGATTGCTAAGAAGAGATTGTTCTTTTTGGGCATTCAAGTACTCAACTTTTTATCCACTTAACCAACCTTATGCCAATAGCTTCATAAAACATTTATTAATTCTAGATGTGTTTGAAACACCATATATTGGCAGTGTAGAACTGTCTCTGATAGAATGCCCAAGCCCTGCCAGCGTACCGAGGCACCTAGGAGCATAGAATGAATGGAGGGAAGGCTCCGCTACAAAAATGAACTGCCAAAAACGTCCGCACTTGTCAGTTCGCCGCAAGGTCACGAGATGGCGCCAACGTCGTTAGTGGCTACAGCATGGCTATAACGATACATATTTAAAATGAAATTCGTTTTGACAAATTTATTTCGGATCATAGACTTTCCATATAATTGCGCATATATAATTGATTAGAAAGCGGTGATATGTCAACAATATTGTTATGATTAATATTTGGTGTTATTTTGAAGGGTGAGACTTAAAAAAATTCTTTTATTTAAGTAACGTACAGGTCTTCTTCTAGAAGCTGAAAAAAACGGAGATGGAATTGTCGAATTTTAATGTAGTAAGAATTTGTTTCGATTTCTTCATATGGAACAACCGGACGTCATTTCAAGTCAATCAGAAGGCGTGATTATTCTTTCTTCAGAAATTTTGAATGCGTCATGATCCCACCGAGGCCTTTTTGGCTAAAATAGGTTATAATAAAATTGTTCAATATGTTTTGATACTTGTCAATAAAAATTCAAACTGTTAACCTTGTTTTTTCATTCAATAATTATATAGTACATAGCATAATAAATCACACTATATCAATTAAAAATATTATACTCAGCAACACACGTTGAAATGAACAAAACCATCACGTAAATTAGATAGTTAAAGCCGCAGAAATTTTTTTTTTATCGAAGCCGATTCAATTCGTATATTATAGTAACTTACTTCAAACAATATTCGAATTCAATACAATTTGTTTCGACCTCCTTTAGTCCTTTCAGTCAACAACAAAAAGTTTTATTATTCAATCACTTTGGTGTTGGTCGTAAAAATGTATCAATAATAATGACAACCACATAATATTCTTTGCAACTGTAGCGCCACAGAACAAGACATATGTGACATATAGCCCTATTTGCGATCACAGCGTTATCTATCGGGCGTCACACGAAACTCTAACCTCCGCCGAAATTGGAAGTTCAAAATGATCTGTCGAGCGTATGAAGCCTTCCCTCCATTCATTCTATGCTCCTAGGAGGCACGATCAGTTCAGCAAAATTATTGAATTTCTCTTTAATATTTACATCAGCTTCATCCTCATCAAACAAAAAATTGCCATTTGCCACTGTTAGAATGGCAAGCTTAAGATCCCTTTTAATTCCTCTTCCAGCCATAATACAATAAACACCTCATATAACAAGACCGTCCCGGGAAATCTTTCAAAATGACGTTTGTGGTTATAAACAAATACTTGTCAATTTTTTATCTAGATCGTTCGATTATTCCAAATTTGTCAGATATATCTGCAGTCACGTGCCAAAAAATCTCTCTGATCTGTGATGTCAATGCCGAACGCGGCTAGTGTAGCTTCAAGTTTATTACCTGCAAAATCAGCTTCAATGTATGAGCGAGAATACGACGACTTCAAAAAGTGGGTAACTGAAGATGTTTCGTTGGTCTACTTGAATCAACTATCAGCTAGATTCAGCCCTGATACTTTATGGTCAAAATGGTCTATGCTGAAATGCTGCTTGGAAATAAAAGAAAATGCACCTGTTCGCAGGTTTGTTTTCCTTGAAAAATTTATTGAAAAATATGACGTTTAGTTGTCATTTGCAGATTTCAAAAGGTAATAGCGTTTCTGGAACGAAAAAATGAGCGTTATACGCCAAGAAGGGCCAAGGTTTTAAGTAAAGAAGAGGCTGAATAATTTATTTTACATGCTCCTGATGACCAGTGAATGCTGGCGAAAATTGTAACAATATTTGGGATTTTTGGATGTTGTCGATCGAAATTCTCTCCTTAAACATGAATGATGTAGAAGATATGGGAAAATACGTTATTGTGACATTAATGCAAAAAAAAGATTTAACAACAAGAAGATTCACCATAACCGATGATGGCTGCAGCTTCAAGCCCTGCATGTTATACAGAAAATATGTAAATCTTCGGCCTCCTGGAACAGAAAGCCTAAGATTTTTTTTGACATACCGACATGGAAAGTGCATTTCCCTTAATGCTGGCCAGCACACTATTGGTGGTGTCCCAAAGCAAATATCGAAATATTTAGGTTTAAAAGACCCAGAGTTATACACCGGCTACTCTTTTCGCAGAACTGGAGCCACTATGGTTGCGGATTCGGGTGGAGATATTTTAGCACTAAAGCGTGCAGGAGGGTGGAAGAGCACCGAAATTGCGATGAGTTATGTCGATGATTCGGTCAACAAAAAAATCGAAATGTCTAGCAAATTATTTGGTAGTAAGGAGAGTACAAATGTTCTGCAGTCCTCGAGTTCAGCAGTTTCTGAGTCAACAGATGGTTCATCATCATCAGTATCAACTCTTTCATCATCGAAAATCTGCGTTGCTGGAAATAACAATTGAACCATGATTTTCAACATATATGACGATAAAACAAAATTTTCTAATGTAAATGATACTACTAACTTGTAAAAATTTTGCAAGTTAACTGTCAGTTTTACAAGTTAGTGATGAAATAAACTTTCTCGATTAATATTGTGTTTTTGGAAACTGACGTTTACGAATGAGAAACAAATAAAATCAATATGTTTATTGAATGATCTATTCCTTGTTGCCTTTTCATTACACATTAAATGGATGTATGATTTTTTTTTCTTCCCAAACAAATATGTATTGCTCTTTTTCACAAGAATATAAATCCTACTCATGCACAGTATCTGCAATGAGGATGTTCAAAGATTCAGGATTCAAATTCTCCAACACAAGTATTTTTCGTAGGTACCTATTCTTCGTACTTCGTGTCATGATCAATTAGAATAATGGCAAAGTCTTGTAGTCCGTTGTCAGTCGTTGTAATCGAATATTCTCGAAAGAAATTTGACCTAAATGATTGGTGGCGTGAAACTGTTCTCATTCTTTCTTTGATAAAAGTAGTAGTTTTCTCTAGAATATTCACAGCCTATGTATAGAGAAACCTAACCTTCTTCGGAAGTTTAAAAACTGAACGTCTCGGAAAATGAGCTACTTTACTATAAATTATGCTAATATTTGCATAATGTTGGCGCACAATTGCATCGTTTGTTCAGGCAAGAGTGAAATACCATTGATCCAGTTTATAATTCTCATCATTCTGTGGCTATTAGCATACTTCATGAGGATGTAGAGTAGAGAATAACTCATTAAAATGACGTTGGCTGTATACGACTTCAAAAACATATCAATATCCGTATGCAATTATTACACTTCTTAATGAAGTATTAATTATTGTCATGAAAGGCGTATGTGAAAAGTGTTGAACTACTTACTATTGTTTTTTCGAATGAATAGAAACTGACATACCGGTCTGTTCCAGTAAGATACTTTTTGCTCGTTAACTATCGTCATCGACTGGGTGCTTTTTTTGAGGTTCATTTCGTCTTTCTAGGTGGTCGAGAAACATGTTAATTTTCAGATCGAATATCGAGAAAATGGAAGAATTCGAGAAAATGTACCAACTGTATAGTCGAAAGGCTTTTATCACATAGATCCTATACTCGATTTTCAGGTCGAAAGAGGAACAATCGGTCTTTTTCCAATCTTCTTCCAATTTCCTTGGCCTGTTGAGAAAAATAGTGGATACTTAGTTTTATTTAGATCGGATTAGTATTTTTCGAATTATTGAGAATATGATTCAGCTGGCTATTCCTTCAAAACCTTCAGGCGGTGTTTACCCGTTACGAACTAAATCAGCGCATTATAACCTCTGTCGTACCTACTTACACTGAAATTTTCAAGACTCTAGGTATTTTCTTTCCTGAATTGTCGTGTTGATGTCTTCGAAACCGTTTTCGTCTCCACAAACATACAGTGTGCATAATATTGAGAGAAAAAGTTCCTTGAACATGGGACCGCAAAAGAGTTATTTTCGAGATACAGGATACAGGGTGTATTTGGGAGTATTCGAACGAAAATTATTACATCAGGTGGATTGGACAGCCAAGGCCAGTCAGGTACCCAGACTTAAATAGTTTTCTTTCATGCTAACTGGATTTTTATGACTATTTCTCCCGTCTTAATTTCTACTATTTTAAGAGTCGCGCAATTTTGAATTACAAATGGTTTCTAGATGGAAAAACTGTATGGCAGCAGCTGTCAGCGGTTTTTTCGATTTTACCCGCGGCAAAACTTGACAGTTGTGTTGTCACCAAAAATTACAATGAATAAGTTTATGTTCGACTGCTTCATAAACACTTGATTCATGAATTCGTTTAGCGTCCATAAATGACTACTTTATTGGACACCACTTTATTGGACTCAACTGTCACTGTCTTTTCCCGATTTTGCGATTTTCTTCGTTTCACACCACTTGTTGTAGGCCGCATACAAATTTTCATAAGCACTTTTAGTGGGTAGGGGAGATTCTTTGGCACTTGCGGCTAATTTTTTTACGCTTACCCCTCCAGAACTATCCATTTTTGGGATTATTATGACGTTTGTTACAGAATTAACGATTTGAACAACTTTGTTCAGTGAGGTTGCTAAGGTCGCTGATGGTTACTAAGGTAAGAAAAGCAAAACCACACTTAAAGTTTTCTTGAAATAAAGCGACGAATATATTAATTGCCATTTCAGAAAATAAAATTTCTGCATTGCAGTCAAACATAAAGCTTTGTATGCAACTCGTACATAATTAGGCTTATGGACTTGCCCAAATTTTTGGACTCGTTCATAAAGACCTAATTTATGTACTTGTTACATAAATTGCTATTGTAGTATTTTGTGATTGAATTAATTATGACATAATGCATACAGATTATTCTGCAAAAATCCTCGTCGTCGACTCGGATTTTCGTTGCCACCAGGCACCAGCATTAATTCTTCTTGTTAAAATATTACTGAGCAACGTGTTTTTTCGATTTTTGTCGGAAAAATTAGATACCCTTATGATATTACTTACGACAGTTTTGATTTTTTTAGATAATTTCGAGAGAGTGGTGTTCTCGATAGAAGATAAGCGAATTGATCATTCACTTTTCTCTACGTGTCGTAGGGTTAAAAAGCTGTGGTTCAGATATCACCAATTTTGCCGACCGTGTACATTCTAACTGTGAAGCCTGCGATCTTCTTCAGGAAGCTGTGACAGTAATTCAAGGCAGAGTAGAAGTTGTCAACCAGGGGTTTTTAAAAAAGAAGAAAATATTCTACAACTCTTTCCACTGTTGATATCGATAACATATTCATTGAAAATATTTTTTTACTCACCGCAGAATGGTAATTCTCCTTTCCATTTTCCAGATTGATGACATACCAAGTCAGTATTTCCAAAAATTTCGAAACCTTCTTTACATTTGTACGAAGCAATAGTTCCAGATGTTAGATCAGTCTTACTTAGTGTCAGTTCAGCATTTACTGGAACTGCCGGGTGTGGACATCTGAAATCTGAAAAGATATAAAATGTCAGAAAATATCCATATTCTCTTTCATTGGTTATAAAATTTGGTAAACCAAATTCATCTTCGGTTTGAGGAATACATTTTCTACCCTTCATTTACAAGTAGGTATGCAATTTGAAATTTGAAGGTGCAAGGAAAATTTTAAGAGTGAAGTCAAGTGAATAATATTTTCAATTCGATTTTTATTTTCCAAAAATGCACATTATATACATACTATTAAGAATCTAGACACCTGAGTATAACTTGTGTTGTGACTTTTTTATATAAATATACTATTGAAAAATTTTTTACCACAATTATTGAAAATAATCTTCAATTTATGCATTGTATAATTCCCCCCCTGACATATCAGATCAAAAGCAAACTAAATATTTTACCAAAATAATATAGTAAAAAATAATTCTTTACTTCAGCAAAAATATGAGGATGTCAATGTTGTCAGTGACGAATTTTTTAATTTTTCTGTTGAATAATTTTGTCGATAAAATTTTGAGGTCTTTTGAAATGGTGTTCTACAATCTGACTCTCCAAAGAGAAAACTTTTTTGACATTTCGTTTTATTTAATCTTTCGCAAGCATGTGGCCCGGCAAATTTTGCCTCGTTTCATATACGAGTGTTCTATTCTTTTGAGATCCCCCTTATTATCATGAACGTACTTTAGAAGTGCACCTCAGCTCTGTAGATACCTTTTACACTTCCTCTATTTTTCACTCTGAAAATCGCCCGAATGATGTGATTTTGTGCTACTTGTAGTCTTTTCAGAACATTCATATAAGCTGCCCCCCAAATTGTTATCCCATATCTCAGTATTGACTCCACGATACGATTGTAAACTATTTTCAGATTGTCATTTTCCAAAATATTTCTCAAAGTATACCTATTTATACGTCAATTTCTTAAGTCGTTTTACTGTAAATTCTATTATGTTTGTTGTATCTGAGATGCTTGTCAATATATGGATGCCGAGATATCTCACCGAGTCGACCCTCTGAACCTCCTGTGCAGCCCCAGATATTTTCAATGATGGTAATGTTATGCGTTTCCCCTGCAGAAGTTACGGAAAAAGTGATGAACTTTGTTTTCAGAAGATTCAGGCTGAGTACAGACTTACCCCACCAAATTTTAATATTGTTTAGTGTTGTATCGTCAGCATAGGAGACAATAGTGCACTCATCATAAAATAAGTGGTCGTTCGTGTAAATCAGAAATAGCGTTGGGCCCAGGATGGTTCCCTGTGGTATACCTGCTCTAATAATTTTTTTTCGCTTATTTCGGTGGCCACCCTCACTTGTTGTGATCTGTCGGTTGATAATATAATAATCATAATAATATTACTTTTGAATAAAAACACTTAGATGTGCATTTTTTTCATAATTCATCTCGCAGTTGACGCTGTCGCTTGAAACACCAACTTCTATAGAAGTTGAATTAATTAATAATTTGCAATAGGAATCAATCGGGATGAAAGTACCTGGTCATTAATTACAACGCTGCCCCCCGGACACTTATATTACTTGAATAAAAATAAGACACGGAATGCATGAATTTATATTTAAAATTCAATTTTTTTTGGATTATGGTCTAGTTACATAGATGAAATCAACCGAATAGGCGTTCCCACATTTTACTTATTTTCTTCCATAAAACCCATACCGGAAAAAAATCACCCTGGTTCACAGTCAACTGAATATTCATGGTACGTGTCCGGCATAATTCCAAAGATATTATCTAATCAAATTGCTATGGGAGTTTCAATGTCACTCTTTCATAAAATGTAGCGGACAATAGATTGATATTAAGTAACAAAGTAACAAAAACAAGAAATCCTATAAGGCCGGCAAACTTTTCCTGTTCTGAAAAAAGAGAACTTCGGCGTCACGTAAAAAAGCACCTTCACCGACCATTTTAATGGTTCACCTTGATGTTACCTCTGCCCGACTGCAAAATGTGAAACGTTTCCGAATTAAATGAACAGGTTTTGGTTCGATAAGATTGAAATGTCGCGTACCACGGAAAGTTTGAAAGTGCATGACCTGTTATTGCAAATTAAGTATCGTTTAGGTGTTGTTAGTGATTGTTCAAAGCAACTGCAAACAATCGTACAGTATTTATTGATTCCGGTGTTTTCACTTTCCTTTCCTCAGAAAAAAGGCGCACGCATTGAAAATGAATATCATCTGTGATAAGTTGGCCATTTCATTACACTATATATTTTTCACCGAAAGTAATATCCACTTTAATGATGACCTTTTTCGTTTTTTGAGTAGAAGGATAAATTTCGGTCGAAGTTTCTTCTGATAAATTGATTTCTACTGAAAAAAAATACGCCAATGCGAAAAAGGAGGTCGTTATATCTTCTGCCCCTAAAAATTTTTCGCGGCTATCTATGGTTCCAAAACTGAACTTTTCGACTAGATCGATTAATTATCTTGAATTAATCTCTCTTGCAAAATTTCGATTTTCAGCATCGTTTTCGGGGTATCGCACCTTATAAAGGACACCTTTTCCAATAAGTTCGCAAGATTTGAATTGCGCGCCATGTTTGACAGTCATAATGTCACATGATAATGACGTGACAGATCGAAAGCTGGCAGATGGGAGTGATTTTTACCACTTCTAGTGGCTGCTTTTATCTTGAAGCTCATTCTTCCAAGCATTGCATTAACTGGTAGGTATCGTGAATAAATGAAATTTTATCCAAATTTGTACAATTTTCTCCATCTCCATCTTGGGATTAAGGAGTGATAGTGCGATTATTGAGAACGAAGATAATCGAGTAAACAATAGAAAATACATCCTATAATGAATTGAAGTGACCTTCAACGGTTGACTGGTTTTTCATTTATCGGACAGCCCTTGTAGAGCTAATAAGCATACGTAGGATTAAAGGTCTGAAATGTAGAGTAAGGTCATTTATGAATACGAAACTGATACAACCATTTCGATAATGAGTAGCTTTATATTCAATGAAATTCATCAGTCAATCTAGTGAAAGATAACTGCTCTCGGATAACTTGCACTTTTGTTTGACGCTTCCGGATATAGTGCTCGACCCCATGAAGGATTTAAATTGCCGCACAATAAATTTTCTAGCACGTATTGTATGGTATTTTCGAGTTAATTAATTTTTGCTCGTACTATAAATAGTGGTGAAATAGATCTCTGGAATCAGGAAATTTTAGTTGGATGAATATGATAATTTCTGCTAGACAATACAACAAGAATAGAAATCCTCAAAGAACTGAACATTTTCACTCTTCCCACTTTTTCCCAGATCATGCAGTTTCAATATTTGTGCAGTTTGAAGCCACAAAAGTATTTCTATATTCTTATATTTAAAACCTTGAAACTAAATTAACTCCTATAAATTTATTGTTCACGATCATTGAATAAAGTGACTACAATCCATATGTTTCATCCACATAATTATATACAGGGTCTTTCACGAGGAACCTCACCCATATTTATACGGGAAACTACTGAACGTATTTTCATGAAATTCAGCACTTATAAGTATTTCACGATGCTGATGAAACCAAAAATATTTTCAGGGCATGAGCACCTCCGGTTTTTCCGGAAATGACGTCAACTTCCGTTTTTCAAATTAGAACACCATTTTTTTATTGCAGAAATAGATTCCTTAGAAAATTTTAAGTTTTTTTGATGTAACATTTTTCAGTTTTGGTTGGAAAATTCTCTCTGAGCGGGAAAATTCGAAAAAAAAATCGAAAATAGAGCTCCGCTGAAACAAGAATAACTTCGAGGTTTTTGGATGGAAAATTTTCATTTTTGGGATTTTTCAAGATGTAAGATTGATGTATCCACTTTAAAAATCGAAATCGCGATTCATGATACAGGGTGTGAAAAAATCTCTTTCAAAGTTAGGGATGACAAAATCGTGAAAAATCAATTTTTTCAAATTAGAACCCCATTTTTTTATGGCAGATATTGAATCTACGTTAAAAAATAATGTGAGTGTATGCATCACACCCTTGCCCTAAAATGGATATTTTCTGAGTTAATATCTCCACTTCAGGGCAAGGGTGTGATGCATACACTCACATCATTTTTTAACGTAGATTCAATATCTGCCATAAAAAAATGGGGTTCTAATTCGAAAAAATTTATTTTTCACGATTTTGTCATCCCTAACTTTGAAAGCGATTTTTTCACCCCCTGTATCATGAATCGCGATTTCGATTTTTAAAGTGGATACATCAATCTTACATTCTGAAAAATCCCAAAAATGAAAATTTTCCATCCAAAAACCTCGAAGTTATTCTTGTTTCAGCGGAGCTCTATTTTCGATTTTTTTTTCGAATTTTCCCGCTCAGAGAGAATTTTCCAACCAAAACTGAAAAATATAACATCAAAATAACTTGAAATTTTCTAAGGAATCTATTTCTGCAATAAAAAAATGGTGTTCTAATTTTAAAAACGGAAGTTGACGTCATTTCCGGAAAAACCGGAGGTGCTCATGCCTTGAAAATATTTTAGATTTCATCAGCATCGTGAAATACTTATAAGTGCTGAATTTCATGAAAATACGTTCAGTAGTTTGCCGTATAAATATGGGTGAGGTTCCTCGTGAAAGACCCTGTATACCTATGCGTTGATCCTTGAAATTGAAGCTGAAAAACATCTAGTGGGTTTTTTCTGCGTCCTGCAAGTAGGTACTAGAGAGCATGGGCGATAAAGGTGAAATGGCTTGGAACAGGATATCAAGTAAAAAGTTGACAATATGGCGACTAAGCAATCTATAGCAATAAGAAAAATTAAATAATAAATTCCACATAAGGTAACGATGGTAACATAGGTAATGACATGTTGTCTCTTCTTCCGCCACAAAAATTTATGACGCATGCGTATAGTGCCTACGGGCGCTGGAACAAGGCCTATACATTGGTGACGAGTTCATATACTATTATTTTTCAGGTTTGTACCATATTCGATGAGAGATATTAGGTAGTTGGCTGGCGGTGAATTTCAATCCCTACAACTTTTGATCATCAATAGATATAAAACAAATTTAGGGAGCAGATGAGTTGAAACTATACGTGATTTGTTGTAATCTTGTTTTCATCACAGCATAAGCATTTAATAATTTTTTCTATTTTTAACAGAGGAGGTCGAGCACCATGGTCTTGTGGAGAGAAGGAATAACTACTACTATGAATGAGAAGAAAATTCAAAAATTTCAATAGCAATTATATAGTCCATCCAAGAATTATTGACATCTCGGGGTGCTTTGGAATATCGAAATTATGTTGGTAATGCCCATTCAGTAATATTTCAAGTTGCAGAATTCAGGTTGGTGTTGGAAATAACACCGACATTTCGTTCTGTCATTAATGTTTCGAACAATTTTGGCAAATAATTGAGCAAGTGAAATATGGTAATTTTCTAGTTTAGGTCCCCCTCGATTTTTCGATGTTTTAATTTGTTTTCGTGAAAAACAAGTGATTTGGTATGATTTACTACTAGTTTCAATGCTGGCAAACAAGTAATTTTGCTGTTTTTTCAACGGGATCTGGAGTGAATAGGGGTGCTGGGTGGGTAAGATTCTTAGAGATTTTCTTAAAAAAACGACAATTTACGAAAAGAATTAGTCTTGCATAGTCTAAAAAGATCAAAATTTGCCAAAAATGTCTAGGTCATTGACCTATTTTTTCAAGGACATGACCTTGAAAATAATTCAAAATCATTTGAAAAATGTACAATTTCATTAGCGCTGAATCAATGAATATTTCAAATTTTCTCGATTCTATAGTTTCTGAAGATTTCAAAAATAATTTATTTTTTCGAAATTCTCCGACAGTATCCGTTGATAAAAACATGACGACCATGAAGCATATTTTCATTAAATCTAGATGCGATTGCTCCAAAAACGTACCTCGAAAGACAATGACTGAAAAATCACATTTTCGGTATGCTCTTTTCTGTATTGTAACCGCAACTTGGAACACACACATTCAAATCTTCCTCTTCTTCCACACTTGAAGAAATTCTCACAAATTACTATTTTATAATCTGAAAAGATGACTGAATATCTCGAATGAATTTTTAATTTTCAACTTTTGAATTATTTTTTTTGATCTCCGTAGTAACGATTACCTATAGGTACGCTCGTGATTTTAAACGTGAAATTGTTTGAATTGAATTCAGCGTACGATGCTTGTTGCCAAGTTTCTACCTAAACGAAACCCATCAACGATATGTTGAATTTAAATATGTTAGGTATTATTATATATTCGATATCTCGTAGAAATGGAACAAGATATAGAAAATAGATGGGATACATTTTATTCAAACGTCATTTCACGAATATAACGTTGCTTTCTCGAGGTTTACATCATAATATCAGTTGAATTATGTTATTATTGCAGTATATATCAAATTAAGCCATAAGACTCCGAACTGACATAACCTAACCTAACTGCTGAAAAACGATAAGGCCATAAAAATCTCAGGGGGGGCTATGCCCCCCCTGAACCCCCCCTTGCTGGAGCCCATACCCTCGTTTGAATAGAACGAATACAGTGCCGACGTCATCGGGAGACACGGGGATAAATGTCTAAAGCCTAACTTGAACTTATACCCAACCCAACTGCTGAAAAACGATAAGGCCAGGCCCCCCCTGAACCCCCCCTTTCTGGAGCCCATACCCTCGTTTGAATAGAACGAAAACAGTGCCGACGTCATCGGGGGACATATCTAAAGGCTCATCTCTTGAAAATCCACCTGCCATGTGTGAAAATTCTATGTCTATCTTAGTATTTAAGAAATTATTGAGATTTGGCAACACCGTCTGTTCGAGAAAAAATTACCTCACGGCATTTTACACTGCCGATGCGATCCAAATGAATATAAAGTCTAAACGCAGGTGGAAATTTTCACAATCTTTTTTATTTTTTTTCTCTAAAACTACTCATTTGCCAATGCTGAAATTAAAACTGTAGTATCTTTTCAATATTTACAATCACGAGACAAAATATTTTAAAAATCGGAGAGGGGGAGCTAAACTAGAAATTGACCTGAAATATCTTTGGAATGAAGCTCTTGAAGAGTGTACAGCTAATAAATGGAAAGCCTGCACAGAGCATGTAGAAAAAGAAATGGGAGAAGATTAGTCAAAATATATGCGATGTTATGATATTGCTGACTAAAACTTTCAATATAAACATGACGAGGTCTGCCCAGATGAGGAAATAATAACAGTTGTGGTTGTTGAAACAAAATATAATAGGAATATTTACAATATTTAATCTTTTACACCTTCATGGTTCACAAATATTGAAAGTTACAATGTCATGACAAAATTCTTCATATATTAAATAGATCCATTGGTTAAGTTTTGTTTCTGTCTTGATATCTATTACAAATTTCCCAATCCATTCACTTTGCAGCATCATGCTTCAAATTATCAACGAGATTTTTCTGGTTTAGCGAATGTTTATATTGAACATTGGGAAGGACCATGCTTTTCAATCACCCACTATGTTTTTTGTTATCGAACCAGAACTTCCAGGGTGTATGCTCCTATAATTGATCGTGAGATCGAAAATGTATCAATACAAGATGAAAATATTATACCTACTGCTGGTATACAGATTCACATGCTGGCAATCGCATGTGAAAATTGGGAATTGGGGAATTTGAAAAAATATCATTCAATCAAGATTATTTTTATTATTTTTTATTGCTATGATGAAAGCACAAAAAATTTTCAGTTACTTTTTTGTAACTAGAAATAAAGCTGCGACTGAACTTTCAAGGCCTGCTCTGATGTCAATCATTCTTGGATGGACTATATCAATCTCATGAAATAATAGGAAAAAGTTCCAGCATCGATGTGAAGCTAGCCACATTCACACATATTTGGGGGGTAACTTCTTCCGGAATTTCAAAAATTCTCTTTCTTCTTTTAATGGGAAATGTTTCACCATGGTCGAAAATATCTTCATCACAAAGCATGAAATAAAGTAGTGAAGATCTTTCTTCTTGCGTTCGATGTGGGTATAAGATAGAAATTTATTTGAAAGTTTCAAAGTTGTCACATACATGCATAGAATACCTGGTGTTGGCACTGATTAGATTTTGTTTAAGACTATCTTGTCGATCGAAAAACTGAGTTTATGATCTACGTTTCATTTCTTCCGAAAGGGGTCGCGCTATATTCCATTGCCGCAGTAGCGCCTCGACTGATAAAATATTGCGGATTATTACGGAAGTAAAACGAGAACTCAAATCTAGAGTGCCGTTTTGATCTATAGTCCATCCAAGAATGATTGACATCTCGGGGGGCTTTGGAAAATCGAAATTATGTTGGTAATGCCCATTCAGTAATATTTTGAGTCGCAGAATTCAGGTTGGTGTTGGAAATAACACTGACTTTTTGTTCTGTCATTAATGTTTGGAACAAATTTGGCCAAAATTGAGCAAGTGAAATAAATATCTTTGAAATGAGGCTCTTGAAGAGTGAACAGCTTAAAAATGGAAAGCCTGCACAGAGCACGTAGAGAAGGAAATGAGAGGAGATTAGTCAAAATATAAGGAATGTTTTGATATATTACTGACAAATCCTTTCATTATGAACATGACGAGTTCTGCCCAGATGAGGAAAAAATAACATGTTGTGGTTGTTGAAACAGAATAATAGGAATATTTACATTTTTATATTTCATATTTTACACCTTCATTGTCCACAAATATCGAAAGTTACAATGTCATGACAAAATTCTTCATATATTAAATAGATCCATTGGTTAAGTTTTGTTTCTGTCTTGATATCTATTACAAATTTCCCAATCCATTCACATTGCAGTAACGCGCTTCAAATTATCAACTAGATTTTTTCGGTTTAGCGAAAATTCATATTGAACATTGAAAAGGACCGTGCCATTTAGGCATCCACGATATTTTTCGTTATCAAACCAGAATTTCCAGGCTGTATGCTCCTACAATTGATCGTAAGATCGAAAATGTATCAATACAAGATGAAAATAGTATACTGCTGGTAATCGTATGTGAAAATTGGAACATTTTCATGTTCAAAGTTCCTCACTTTAAAAAAATATCGTTCAATTTTTAGGTTATTTCTATATCTATGATGAAAGCACAGAAAATTTTTAGTTACTTTTTTGTAACTAGAAATAAAGCTGCGACTGGACTTTCAAGGCCTGCTCTGATGTCAATCATTCTTGGATGGACTATAAGTACAAATTTTGGTCACGATTTTTAGTAAGGAGTCGTTACACCAGAGGTATTTCTATGCATGTATGTTGTCACCCATTACAATTCACCAACTAAGCTGTTATAATTTTCATTGCAAACAAATATGGTCTCCCACAAAATAATTCAGTCGAGCGATATTATTGCCAAAACCCCTTTTTTTTTTGTTATGCTATTCACACAAAAAATTATACCTTTCTCCGCCCATTATCATGAAATGCATTTCATGACGTAATCGTTGTTATCGAATAGTGGGTGGCTTAGGTTGATCGAACACTTTGACCTGAATTATGCGATAAATGTCATGATAGTAGAAAGTACGTTCCGCCAAGAAATACTCACTATCCCTTTCCTAAGCACCTGTTAGAATGTGTACCTACCGGTATTTGGAGTTTACAAAATATTGTAATACTGTATTACCCGCATAATAAAGGAGACTTCTCCACTTCTGGCTCATCAACTATTGAGAACGTATAAGACACAGGAAATAGAATAGACAAAAAATCATGTAGACAGAGAAAGAATTTCCTACATTCAGATTTAGACGAAAAAAAGATTTCTATGTTCGACTGCCTCATAAACACTTGATTTATGAATTCGTTTAGTGTCCATAATTGACTGCTTTATTGGACTCGACTGTCACAGTCTTCTCTCGATTTTGAAATTTTCTTCGTTTCACACCACTTGTTATAGCCCGCATACAAATTTTCATAAGCACTTTTAGTGGGTAAGACAGATTCTTTGGCGCTTGCGGCTAAATTAACTACGCTTTCCTCTCCGGCAGTTACCACTTTTTGGATTATAATGACGTTCGTCACAAAATTAACGCAGTGAACAACTTTGTTCAGTGAGGTTGCTAAGGTCGCTGATGGTTATTAATTAAGGTAAGAAAAGCGAAAGCATACTTTATGTTTTTGAGTAATGAAACGACAAATATAATAATGGCCATTTCAGAAAATAAAATTTCTGCATTGCAGTCAAACATAAAGCTATGTATGTATAAACTTTTGGACTCATCCATAAACACCTCCCAACTAGCAAAACTAATTCCATAAAGGCTGTGAGAAATGCTATACAGCATATCTTATAGAACCGTGAAAATCTTATTATGTGGCTATAAACCACTATACAATGTCTTTACAACCAAAAAGGGCCCCAGTTTATACAACAGATCAGTTCTTTTAGGACAATTCTTTAGTAACCTATACAACCGTTATAAGATAATCACTATAAAACTGTCCTATAAGAATGTCTTCGAAATTACTTATACAATGCATTTACAAAACCATTTGGGAACTGCTATAAAACTTTTGAATAGCAGTATTCAACGAACATTTATAGAACTACTAAGAAAGTATTTTATAATGCAGAAAGAATCGCTAATAAAATAATTTTGTTCTCTACTGTTGAAATTCGGAATAGAATTGTCATAAGAATATTTTATTAGGTCAACGTTTGCGTTGTGTCATGACAGAGACAATATCATAATGCCACAGGCATTATATGGCGGTGGGTAATGGAGGTATTGTATCTGTTGTTAATCATATTGAACATATTAAGGATCTTTATCGCCACTCCAGGGGCTAAATTTATTTGCGCAGCTAACTTTTCTGATAATATATGCATATATTGTTGATAAAAAATGAAAGCGCCTCAGTTTAGTATACATTTATTGGTAATATTAAAAGATAAAAATTAACAAATCATGTTTCATTTGTTTAATTGTCAACTAAGACCGAAACATATATATTGTGGCTGTTGTTAAAGCAGGGAAAAATCTCTACATTTCTCTGAAAAATCAATTTTTATTTCACCTTTCTACGTTTATGTGTGATTTTTTCACAATGGCGGCGGTTTCTGAATAGCCGACCGTTTAATAAAATGGCGTATATTATACAACACACTTAAGAGACCTTATACAATGATTCTTTTTCCTTCTGAGCTCTATACGATATTAAAGTTTTATTATGTTGTTTATCACAGCGCCATATCATTGCTTTTGATAGTCCCAAGAGTCATTGCTATGTTTTGATTCTTGACCACCTTCGAATGTTGCCAGATTTTATACTACAAACCACGACTATGTATGATGAATGATTCAACACATTGATGCGTGCAAAAATATTTTTTCAGTTATTATTAAAAAAATGTTGTCCTAGTAAGAGATGACTTTTTCAATTGAATTTCAAAATATTTTGAACTTTAAGATGCATCATAATAAAATAAATAGTCCACTTCCTATTTATTGCACCTAATATTATGAATGTTGCCTGTTGGTAAAATATAACTACTAACTGCCAAAGCCAGCAACACTGTACGTGAGATATCCGCGTTTTCCTATAGCGTGTTGGCAAAATACATAATAGAACAGAATTATCGCTTACTGGCTTGTGGTACGACAGTAAAGAATCATTCAGTTATATTGAGTTTCGAATAACTTCTGTATACAGATTACATATTTGGAAAGGCATCTCATAATTTTCTTAAAGTCTTGATACTTTTTTAATGTCATAAGCACACCATTTTGTGGAGTAATTTCTAAAATTCATATCTCTCCACCCTGATGTTAGACATCTTTTCATTACACCTAGATCAATGAAATGTAAGGAATACCTAACAGGAAAATCTTCTCCCATATATCTATTTGCAATTCCTCTAGTGCAGTTTCAGTTTCATGATGTTTTCCATTTTTTTCTATTTCGGAAACCCTCATCTGTTTGCAAATCGCAGCCGGTCCATGTTTATATTTAAAGAAATAGATTTTATACGAGGATATTTTTCCACGCGCACTCTGTGTCTGAAGTATTCCATGGTACATCTTTTTAACTGATCTTTTAGAATGACCACTCTTTATTATTCGTTTCCACTCACATTCAGATATTGCCGAATTAATTTGTAAACGAAACCTGCTAGAAAACCCGCGTAATTTTTCTAGTATGTATGTGATGTTCATATATGTTTGTAGGTAGAGATATATGGAGATTTTAAAGTTATTTTATAACGCATGACTTGAGATAAACTCATTCCTGGGAACTTCATTTTTATTCTATAAACTCTTCGAGAGAATTCTCTAGTAGTTATCAGATGATTATGAAATCTATTAAGATTTATTGTGTAATGTTCTACTTCTGCGTAAAGCAACAATCTTATTACTTTTCTTATGGAACTCTAATACAACTATCTATACGATTCTTTTACAACGAACTTTCAACGCCGCTATTATAAGTAACACAATAGCTATGCAACCGTATTATAATCTGTATAAGACCTCTTTGAAATTATTTTATAAGAATTTTATGGAACTCTAATACAACTATCTATACAGATTCTTTTACAACCAGCTTTTAACGCCGCTATTATAAGTAACAAAATAGCTATGCAACCTTATTATAATCTGTATAAGACTGCTTTAAAATTATTTTATAAGAATTTTATAGGACGTTATGCAACTGTTATAAAATTTGTTCACTCAGACTATTTCTTTATCGTATGATATGAGTTGTGAGAACGTCTATACAACCGCATTATAGGAATACTCATATCTTATGATGAAATTGTCGTATTGGACGCATTAAAAAATAATTTTATTGTTTCAATTTGCGCAATATAATGATTATGAAATAATTTCGTTCTTTTAGGGGACTACTTTGCTAGTTGGGCTACTTCTAACATAAATAGCTATAATTGTATTAAAGAGGTTTGTATGTAGGTATACATTTCAAATTCTGATGTATTATCCCTTATTTTTCTTCAAAAAATAATGGATAAGAATTCAATAATAGCACATTTCACTCTTTTTTTCCTGGGATTTCATGATATTTGTGAAAATTCCGCATTCATCAATGGTTTTCATTAATTGTCGAGTACTTACCACGAATTTTTCGTGAAAAAAAAATTTTAGTACTTTTTCTTCTACGGGATGGCTATGCTTGCTTAAAAAAAATTAGCAGTGCCACTCAATTTATATTGGATATCATCAATTGTTATGTAAAAATGTCGAGTAATTGTCCATATGAAGTGAAAATACACAAAAAATCCATTTCTCATATCACATTAAAGGCCTTTTTCGTGGGGTTTCGTTTTTTCCGGGGTGGTTCTGCACACTCAATAAAGATCGAATATCATCACAATGATTATGAATAATTGTCGAGTAGGCGGAGTAGGTAATTGTCAAAGTCCATATGAAGTAAGAAACATTAAAAACAATTTATTCCGACAAATTCGCGATGAGTATTCGGTATTTAATGCAACAGCAACACGTCATTATCCCGACTTACTACTTGGCCATAGATTGAAAAAAAAAAGCATACTACAATTTTTTTTCCTTTCACGACAAATATTCGACAATTAATGCAATAGGTTTCACAGATTCTCTCGCAAGTGGCTCTGCCAATGGGATGTTTAACTCATTACATTCATAGATGTTGATGTTATGCTATAATATTGTATGATTCAAAAAGATCTCTAATAATCCAGTAAATGTTGGTGTCTGATCTATATGAGGGTAAAAATGAAAGCATTGAAGTTTATTTTATTTAATGTCTACATGACAGTTGAACCCATAATATAATTACAATGCCAAATTTAAAGTTGAACTCTGCCGAACATTAGCCTTCTAAAACCAGAATATGTTGTTTTCGAAACGTATGTCATATCTACAGGTGGGAACAACGAATACACTCATCGTCAACGTGTAATTTCATTTATTGTCACTTAGTTAATGAGAAAGAGAAATCTACAAACCAACGAAAATTCCTATAATAATTCCATTGCTATTCAATTCCTGTTCGTTGCACTTTCATTTTCAAGCGCCACGTTCACACATGTTCATTATTTTCAATAGAGTTCGAGAATCAAAGGAAAGTGGATTCAAACCACTTTCCAGCTGTATAATACGTTACCAACTGAGTGGATAATTTTAATAATAAGTCCTGATTGAGAATTTTTCAATTGAAAATGTATGAACTTCCACCCAATCACCAGATTACCTACACCTATTGTATTACTGAGGTTAGCTACACCTGACATTTTGAATCTATTGAAATTTCTATTCTCTACTAACACAGTTATAATATAGATTTTCCATAGATTCCGTGTAAATCTTTCTGAACTAGATCATCGGTTATGAACAACATATGGCAAATGCATCAAGCTCTTCAGAATTAACTAGAATATTGTTTTCTCTTGCTGATGTATTCTATTCTCCTACTGACCCTGAATTGAGGAGCAAGGTACAGATATTTAGATAAATATATGGTTCACTAAGGAAATTTAAACCTTTCCTTATAACAATTACTTATTGTAATAATAATTGATACCTTCTTCTTACATGTCTTTTCATTTCAACAAGAAATAACTAACAGTATCTTATGCTGCAGTTTCTGTTCTATCAACTGTGAAAAGTTACTTCATTCTCTTCTTAACTATGTCTATCGATCGATATCGCGAAACTCAAATGTAAGACTTTCTTGAAAATTTGCTCAGCCCGTTGGGAGTGAAGTGACACTTTATCTACTCGTTTATTTCAAATGGAACACATATTGTTGTGAATCTCCAGTGAATTTCAGGTGGACTTTATATAAACTACAGAATACCTATACCAAGTAGTTTTTGAGTTATTATCGATAATACTGCGAAACTGATCGATGGATGGTCACTAAATTGCAGCTATTCAACAAACGGAAACGGTATACTGAAAGTAATGAATCTGCATTTCGGGCTTCATTGACAAACATTGAAACTAGTCGACGGAATGTAATTTTGTAAATAAAAATGTAAAGGGTGCCCAAAAATCTACTATTTGTACGGATTGAATATTTTATTTTTCAAGTTAGGTATATAAAAATTCTGCAATTTTCTAAATCATTTTTTCGCGTATTATGGCACTCACTAGTGCCCCAGAGAGGTGCCAAGGGGCTGAAATCGTCACCCCAAAAAAATTGATATTTCTATTCTAACTACTGATGGTGAAATAAGCTGTCCCTCCGATAAGAAGTGGCAGAGCTTCTAGTAGAACACATTACCACATTTTTCAAATCACAAAAAAAGAGAATTTTGCTGTCCTATCGTCAAATGATTCACAGTTTAAAATTTACTCAAATTTGTGGACGACTATACAATATAGTACATTCTTTGAAAACCACTTGTAGTCAATCGAATTTCCAAAAAACCTATACTTTTTTCCAGAGCCGGAGAAATGTTTCCATAATAATATCCTTTTTTTTTTCATATAAATCGCTAGGTAAACACCGAGTATGATACATTCATGAGAAGTCTCTGAAGGATAAGAACACATAACTTAGCAGATTCAATTATCTCTGTCTGAAAGAAATCGTAATTTATTTGGGTGACACGTACTTTGATCCTCATTACAAAAAATAATCGATTGGTATCTATGAAAAGTTCTTTTAAAAAGGAAAAAGCAATGAACCAATCGATTGCCAAATTTGGAAAGTGTTAGTAGTCACTGTTCGTTCGCCATTTCACTCACGTTCTATTAAACCGATGATTCTTAAATTATACATGCATGATTACAAATGAAGTAAGTATTTGCTATTATTTAATGACATGTTTATATGCGGTTAGGTTTCAGACAATACTAGAACCTGAATTGAATTAGGAACTATCGAAAGAGTACGAAATGAATGAGTAGAAGTATGATACATTTAAAAAGTAGGACGTATACCCATCGATTACGATTTATGAATTTTTTCAGTTGATGAAGAATGCTATTGTTATTCGCAAGTTTTTAGAATTTTCGAAATGGAAATTATGGTCTTCGACATGTGTGTGTTCAGTAAGTGCTGTTTTGTCCAATCTTCTGGTACTATTTTTCAATTTTTGTGTTGTCTCGTTGTCTGATCATTTCCTTTAAAGTTTAAATATTGATCTGTCTGACCAATATAACACTTTTGGCTGTCCTCTCATTCAACTTGAAAGATTAACTTGGACAGTTTTGGTATTGGGTTTTCGACCTTAGTCGGGTGTAGAATTGCCTGATGTTTGCGTTAAACTTATTATGAAATAATGCTGGAGCGAATTCAGATTTTCGAAAAATTCTTTCTATCTTGTAGCACAATACTGGATGGAAGACAAGTTTCGTGGATTTTTTGGTTTTATGTTGGCTGCTATACAGGGTGTTCCCATAAACTGAACTAACATATATAGCCGTGTATATGAGAGAGTCATTTTCGCATCTTAACATATGATGTACCGCGAGATACACAGTCCTCAATGTCAACTTTGAGCAATAATGTGATAACTGTGGTTGGTTATGCCTGACATTTGAAATAACGGTTTCTATTCACATCTTATCATTTTTTATGCCAACTCCATTGTGCTGTAGAATTCTGCGATTGCCAAATAAGATGGCAATATCTCAAATTACTAAATTTTCTGAGATTTTCTGTAAACAAATTTTTCCGAAATTCGAAATTGAAATGCAAGTTTTATTGATCATCCTGGATACTGATGTGAAAATGAAATGAATAATTATCCATTGATTTTCGGACACAGGAGGTCCGTTATTCTTTGCCAAATTTGATCAATTTGAAATTATTTCTCGATTTCTTCAAATGTGACGCCTAGTTTTTTAAATTAAATGCAGAGACCTGATTGCTTCACATTTTTCCAGAAGCAACCTTGCGGTTATTTTCAATCCTGTAGGCATAAAAATGATTGAAAATGTGTCAGTCCAAACATCTATGAGAATGGAAAATTTTATCAATGATCTTTCCAGAACGAAGATTGAACGTTATGAGCTACCCTAATGTAGGCCACTCGCTTCGCAAAATTCAGGTTCGTGAAAAGGAACACTACGCCATTGATCGTTCCAATTGATATGCTGCCTTGCCCATTCCAGTCTTTGACGCTTATGGTCACGCTTATGGAACTCCTCTTGATGGACGTCTAGAACCTAGATTCACCTCTCTCAAACGTCGTCTGATGGTTTCGATGGAAACTTGGACCCCATCTGCGTTTTGAAGCGTATTTCGTAGCATTCTACACGCGTAGATGTAGGGTTTCTTCTCGCCGAAACGGTGATGAAACGATCCTGAGCAGGTGTTGTTTTTCGTCGCTCACCAAGCCTTGATCTTTTCAACATGGAACCTGTCTCCCTGAACCTTTCAAAGTCGAGACATAACACTTTGCTGACTTGCAGCCTTTCCGCTACAACAACCTGAGTTAGGCCACCCTGTAGCATTCCGATAGCCCTATTAGCCTCAGCATTTGTTAATTCACGTCTTGGCATTTTCAGAAAGTTCGTTTCAAATAGAAGCTTCATTTCAAAATAAGAACATTCATGAAGCATATGCAAAGAACCAAGCTTCAGAAAAAAGGCGACCAGATTGACGAAATGTCTCATTGAATACGATATCCCTAACTCTTGTGGAGCAGTAGGTACATTACATTCTCTTTAAAAAGGGTTAAAGTTTACCATAGAGTACCTACAGTTTGTATTCTTCAAAAATTGCTCTGTTGCCAAGATCATTTGAAACTGCGAATGAATAAGTTCGTACGATTTTACGAGAGGTTGCCGAGAATCGCATTTTTACGAAGTATTGGCAAATTAACCCTTCGCAGACCTGCGTATTCGCAGAATTCCGAATGATGTCAAGAATAGCACCCCAGGTCGTCTTCCAAAATGCTCGAAACAGATGCTTCGTGAGTATTAGAGATAAATTATGCTGTCGCGGACTTTTTTCAGATCTTTTGGAGACAGTAATACAGAGTACTAATCTCAAATAACTCTTTGGTAGTGAAGATCATCAGTCGTGCCGTGACCTCACTTTTCGCTCCCATATTTGGTGTTAACTTTGCTTCTTCTTCGTATTAACATTTATAAACCATTATTCATGTTGAAATGTTCAACAGATTGAATATCATTATCCATTCTTTATTATAAAAGCAGCGATACGTGTTATAAAACCGCACTTCATACTCTCAATACTTTCATTTTGCAAAAGAATTGGTTCTTTCGAAAATATAAAACGTTCTTCATATACTATATACATATATATATAATCACTGTATTTATAAGAGCCTTAATAATTTAATTTAAATTTCACGATAAGGGTCTTATAGTACCCTTCCATGGAATTAAGGGTCAGTCGGGTCAGATACCAGAAGAAATATTATTGATTGAGGAATGTGAACAATTAGTAGAGAAAACACCAAGATTCAGTTCATTAGAAAAAACCGTTGCGAAGGTATGTGTTTTTTTCATGGATTTGCGACCCCCTGTATCTTTCAAACGAAGATGAAGTGTATGAAGAAAGTGTTTCATCTGATGCAAGGAATCTACTTGAAAAAATGAACACCCTGTTTAAGTATATCATTATTAGTTGGTGTGAAGCTCTTGTAGAAAAAGCTATACTCGCCTTATAGGTGAGTAGAAATACTTGTTCACGGTGTACCAATATCCAGTGATTTTAATTATGTTACTTGCATTTGAAAAATCTTGAAATCAATGAGGTAATCATGGAAAAACGGTACATTGAACTAAAAGAAGCAGTATGTGAAATTCACATTTCAAATGAAAAAACGATACATGCACTGCTGACTCGAGAATTCCTCACCTTGCCCTCGTTGGCTCTACAGTTCATCACTCTCAAGACTAGTACTAGACTTCGAAGAACCTACATGTTCTAGTTCTAGATCAAGGCGTCTTATATGCTACCATAATACAGTCACTTTCGATCCTGTACAAATTTAATGATACCCTTCTGAGGACAATGTCGTATGCAAAACCGGTTCTGATTAGCGATATAGTTCCTCAACCGTGGTTTCATCGCCGACTGCGCAAACTTATGATGCGTCAAGCGTTCTGAGAAGATAATGAACAAAATAGGTGATGACGTGCTCAAGACAACATAACTGTCTAACGGTTAAAGCTTAACTGTGTAGACGCCAATAAACTGTGAAACACTTGAAATGCCTCATACAATACAGTATTGAAGACCTACTGCTCCATATAATGACTATTTACATTGTTCTTTTCTTGATAATTGATTTGGAGCATGAAAGGAATTTCATGTTGGCACACGAGTTTAGGTATCGTCACATTAGCAGCTCGAAAATTGTAGAAGTTTTCGAACTATATGTAAATAGACAGTCCAGAATCGTTGTATTGAAATTTATATTATATGAAGTTGTAGTAAAGCGTTCAACAATAATTCGATATAGTTCCTATTTGAAGAGAGAAAACATTATTAATTTTTTGATTCTTAAAATTATTTATATTTATTATTCATTTCTATACATAATACTGAATCAGTTACATGAAAAAAGATGTTATGATTACTAAACTATAGTTTTTTAGATTAAACGAATGACGAGTCGCTGAAAGCCTTTGTCAAAAATATTTATTTGGCGCCTTTTTTCGCATCTATTTGCACTAGAACATTTAATAAAGGAGAGAAAATCAACCTCAAGATTCACTTTATTCAACAATTGCCATGTTTGTCATGTTCTCATTGGATTTTTATTGACCTTTTTGACGCATACATACTTCTATATATGTAATATATGTAAAAATCTGAAATAATGAAAATGGAGAAATGAAAATAATCAAGTATTAACTATCTTGTAACGACGGATAGATACCTGTGGATCTTTATCGATCGAACCCGCATAGTGATATCGCTGGGTCATCATGAGGCTCGTGAAATATTCATTCAAATTATGAAATTTTTGAGAATACAAAAATTAATCTTCACATTGAGCACTGAATAATCTTCAAAAAGAAATTTGTATCTGAAAATAGCCTAAAAATTTATTTTTTTGATCGAAAATAATGCCACTTTCATTATACAACTTCAGGATAATATGTGAATTCTGTAAATAAAGAGAGTTGAACTACAATATGAACAAAAGATTAAATAAAAATTCTTAAACTCGTTTGAAGGCAAAAAAAGGGTAACTAAACATTACATAGAACTAACCCCCCTCAGACCTCTGTGCCCCAACAACCTCATCCAAAAAAGTTCAAATACCAAAACCTCTACCTATTGATATCCTGTAAAGATGCTATCTGATGAAATACTAACTTGTTGATTTATTTGTTCACAGTTAACACAAGTTTTTCAAAAAAGGCAAATTGAATTATTTATTGCACCACAAATGGTACTTACGGACGCACATCAGTCAGAAGATAAAGTGTAGATCTTCTAGCTTTTTAACATTCTATCCTGAGTTGCGTATGTTTGATTTTAAAATTTTTGGTAATTAATGACGCATCCTGTGAAAATATGATTCATACCATTGATCCAATTCTTTATATTGTCTATCATATTCAAAATTTACTATATGTTGACCTCCACACCATTCTTTCACCATTAACCCATCTATTATTGGACGGAAATGGAATATTAATTCAGATGCAATTTTCTTATATTCGACTGGAGCGTGCTAGATCATCTGGAGACCCCAACAGTAGACCAAGATAGAAACCGTCTCATGCAAGACGATGTACTGTCTCATTCGTTAGTCTTGAAATGGTAAGGCTGATTTTTCACAATAGCGTTTTCAGTATAATGGCAATAGTTGCACCATATGTTCGATTTTATACATATACAGGGTGCGTCAGCAAGACTTACGGCTGAAGTTGCACCTAAACTATACCGTGTCAAAAAAAATTATATGATATGGTCGTATGGTTGATAAAAATATACAAATTAAAAATAATTTCCCATATACAGGATGCGTCAAAAAAAGTTATGGAAAAATATGTGGTTTTTTCAAATGGACCTCATGACAAAATTCTTTTGAGGAGAACAAGAGCTCTACACTTTATAACTCATTTTTTGAATTTCATCACGGCGTTGCCACATATTCATAAAAATTCTTATAGCAACAGCTGTGTTCAATCTAGATAAACGAAATTTTTACAGTACCTAGTTAGTATCAGCTTCATCATCATGTGAACGTCTGAAGTTTTTTTATACAGAGTGTCTAAAATAAATTCACCAATTTACTCAGATTACATATGCGATAACTCGCATTTTTTCAAATGGAACACCCTGTATCAACACCCTCTTTCATGAAATTTGTTTTTCAAATGTCTACAATTTTTACAAAGTATGTCCCATACTTAAACCGATTTTTCTTGAGTGATTCACATTCCTAAAAACGAATAATTCGTATAAAATGTAGACATTCGAAAAACAAATTTCATGAAAGAGAAAAAAAATAGAGTGTTCCATTTGAAAAAATCGAGGTATCGCATATTCAATTCCTATATGTACTATATGTAGGTATATCCTTAAAATACGAAATATGTAGCAACGCCGTGATGAAATTTAAAAAATGAGGTATAAATGTAAAGATCTTGTTATCCTCAAAAGAATTATGGCATGAGATACAGGGTGTTCCATTTGAAAAAAAAAACACATATTTTTCCATAACTTTTTTTGACGCACCCTGTATATGGAAAATTATTTTTAATTTGTAGATTTTTGTCAACCATACAACCATATCATATGATTTTCTTTCGACAAGGTATGACCAACAAGTAGTTGGTACCTACCTTGATGATAGGAAATTATATAATGTTGGGTCCATTTTTGTAAGACTTCAGTAGTCGATACAAAACTCATCTTCATTATTATCGGTGGGTTTCACAGAACGTAATCATCGGTTATCGAAGGTTGATCTAGAATCACCGCGATTCGACAGTTCAAAAATCAGATAATCAAGCCGTTGATCTCGGATCACCGGTGATTACGCTTCGTGATAACCACCGTATATGTTATAGAATACTATTAGTCAAAAATCATGTTTACTAGCCCCTTCAGAAGAGGCTCTGCTGAAACGTAAAGCATAGCCATGGTGAAATCCCGTCAGTATGAAGTAGAGAATATTAAAAATACAGAACATCTCTGGGAAACTTTCGATATTCAAATATTAGGTACACAACATCCAGGAACTGAAAAAATTACTAAATCGTAGATGTTCTCAGCAACAACTCCAATGCTTTCAATATCTAGAATTCATCCAACAAACGCTGATTAACCTACTGACTTGATAAACCTTTCCATTTGAAATGGAGAAGGCGAACTCGGAAAAATGAATTTGAAATAATAATTTCTCTTCAAGAGACTATTGATGGATTGTAATAGGAACATCCACCTAGAATACATCCTGATACTTAGAGAAACTATATGTATTGAGAAATCCTTTTTTTCACAAAATCGAATCGTGGTGTTTGCTTCAACTCGGAAATACCAATTGCTATCTTGAATCATAACCTTCAATGTACCGACCATGACTACATGTTAAATTCTGATTGTGTGAATAACGTTGTAACAATACCTTAATTAATTAATATCCTCATAACAAGATCCATTACTGCATTAATTCATTCTCTTGATTCCTTTCGTATCTATAGCTGTCGAGGTTATCGGATCGATGTAAATGAGATAACACTTGGATAGTTGTTTTTTGTTTTATATATTGATATACCTACAGGGTGTTTCACCATAAGTTAGACAAACATATAGAGCCGTGTGGATGACACCGAGAAAGTCATTTTTGCCTTATGACATCTGTTTTCGAAGCATGAACGAGATACAGAACAAGTCAACATTGACCAATATTCTGATGTAGGTATGTGGTAAGTTAGAAATAACGGTTTCTGACCATATCTTAGTATTTTTCAGGTCTCAATTGAATTGTGGACTAGAATTCTGGAAAAAAATTGAAAATGACGGAAAACCTGCAAAGTTGGATTTTTTCGGTTGCCAATTTGGAAAGCATCATTTAAACGTATTCGATTTACTAAGATTTTCCGTGAAAAATAATGTCCCCAAAATATTTGAAATCTTTCATGGTTAAACTTTATTTCATTCTAAATACTGAAGTGAAAACAGAATAATAGTATATTATTTTATAAGGAGGAGAAGTGTCACTTTTCATGGCGAGCTTCATGGCGAACGTAGTGAGGCGAGTAATTGAAAGCGAGCCATGAAAAGTCACTTCTCCTTCGAATGAAATATGTTATTTTATTTTCAAACATCTTGAATTTCCTGGAAATCTGAATAATATTGACATTTACGATCGTTTTAATTGAGTGAAAAATGTAACATTTGTATAGTTACGGTTGTCTTGCAAAATTAGTCCCTTGCATAACAACACTTTTACTGCCGCCGCGCGCCGGAGGGAACTTCTCTGTGATCCTGTCAGTCTAGAAATGACGTTGTTATCGAACGTTTGGAAATAAAAAAATATATTTTGGTTTTCTCTTTGTTTCCTTCCAAAGATTACGCTCGGAATACTCTCATAATTTTTATTCAAAAAGCTAGAGGCCTCACGAAGGTCAAAATTATGCTAATGGCTGCCAGAATGACCCGGATAGAAGTATGAGTTAAGGTCGCCGTTTGAAGCGCGTAGGACAAATCAACCGATAGAGGCGCCACCGTGCATTTTATGGAATATCTCCATAGAATTTACATTATCTCTACGAGTTCTATGAATATCTCTCTAATCATGAATGAAATGTACAATGGCGCTGTCTATCCGAAACTTGCTGAACTGAAAATATGGGTAAAGCAGGAACTTTTTCCCGCTAAAATTTGAATTTGGCCATTCTCTGCCAATTCCGTACTTCAAGTTGTTTTTCTGAATGAAATTATTTGTAGATTCCCTTTTAATCGGAAGTTGAACTATTTTCATGGGTCTTTCGTTTGAAATAAAACAGAAGCATGAGTTGGCTTATTTTCTTCCATTTTTGAAAGAAAAAAATGAACTGTTGAAATGCAATTAATCCCAATTATCTTATTAAGAACTCCAATCCTTTCTGAGTTTACCCACAAAATTTCAGTTCTCAAAGTGAGACCACTTTCAAATGCAACTTGAAATAAAAACACACTACATTGAACGCCCACCTTAAGAGTCTTTCGCCTTCAATGTAAGAAACGTATACCGCCAGATGGCAGTGCATTGCATTAATTTTTATTTATTGGATTATTCAGCTTAATAGAACAAATGTTGGGGCACAGGGAATATAACTAAAAATACTACCCTGAACTAGATATCATACTGCCTGTATAATTTGGTATAATACTCTCTTTTTCCTTCATCAGTCATCTGGGAGGAGATACCTGCGGGGCGTGTCATTTAAAAAATATTCAATCCCATGTTAAAATCCAAAATTGTTATTAACAATTCATTTTCACTAATCGACGGCTAAAACAAACCTTAATGACTTGTCTTTGAGACAAATGAATATTTATCATTTCGAATAAAAAAATTCAAGGAAATAAATTTCGCGAAAACAACACATTCTTGTAATATCATTTACAAAAAAACGGTAAATTCCAAAAGAAAAAGGAGATAGACATTGCATTAACTAAATGAAAGACTTCAATACTGAAATGAAAAAACACGAAAATATTTGTTAGTTTTGATGGCGGAAATGTTGAAAAATAACCAAAAATGATGAGGAATATCCTTTTCATGCATTTAATACTTATAAATTTTTTTTTTATTATTTTTATCTTTATACACTCATACATCGATCCCTTCATCAATCGGAAAAAATAAATCGTTTCTGACTCCCTTTTTTTCAGGAGTGTAGACCCTTAATGAATCAAATATTTTTTTTCTAAAAACAAAATTTCAAGAGATCATTCCTTGGACTATTTTGAGGATATTTTATAAATTGATTAATTTTCAAAAAGGGCTTTTATGCAAAGATATAGGGCGAAAAACATTCAAAATGAATAACAAATTTCCTGCATTCTCCTTTCCCAATCTGTGTAACTCCACAAAGCCTCTGGTGTTTTTGAAAGAGTTTGGAAGTCTACGAGTAGAAAATCCATCAGGTTCCATCCGAACTGGAGGTGGCCATTTCCAACAGTTGCTGTAGGTTAAGAAATGTTACATGTAATTTTTGGTAATAAATTGTTTTTTGCTGAAAATTTGTTCCGATCTTCGCAACATAGCGCATAGATATCCTTAAAATAGTCCAAGGAAGAACCCCTTAAATTTTTGCCGCATGTTTACTTAACACCCTGTATAATGTTCAATAATACAAATGCTATTATTCCGAAAGATAGAGATCATCTTGAGAAATTAAGGTCGCCGTTCAGAGTGAGTAGGAAAGCTTATCCGATAGAGGCACCACCGTGCATTTTATGGAATATCTCCATAGCACTTACATTATCTCTATAAGTTCTATGAATATCTCTCTTAACTCTGAACTCGCTGAACTTTGAAATTAGTGAATATGTGGGTAAAGCAGGAACTTTTTCCCGCCATATATTTGAATTTGGCCATTCTTTGCCAATTCCGTATTTCAAGTTATTTTTCTGAATGAAATTATCTGTAGATACACAATCGGAAGTTGAACTATTTTCATGGGTCTTTCGTTTAAAATAAAACAGAACATAAGTTAGCTTGCTTTTTTCTATTTTTGAAAGAAAAAAGAACTGTTGAAATTAAATAAATCTCAATTATTTCATTAAGAACTTCAATCCTTTCTGAGTTTACCCACAGAATTTCAGTTCTCAAAGTGAAACCATTTTCAAATGCAACTTGAAATAAAAACACACAACATTGAACGCCCACCTTAAGTTGTCCTGATATAAGTCAGCCTTATTTTTATGCTCAATTCCCTTAGGATGAGAAATGTACTAGTTTCTATTTGAAATCCTCCACCATAGTTTTGAGCATTTCAAGATGGTGATGCTCGATGCAGATTTCATGCCACCCAGTTTTTGGTTGATTTTCTCTATTTAGTTTGAAAATAGGTGAGCATATACAGAGGGTTCCACTCGAAATAAGATTTTTGATTTCTGTCACCAGTATAACCTGAGTTCTATGGATCAATCAAACCACTTTCATTTAAATATTCGTCAAAACAGTTACAAATTCTGCAATACGACCAACCGCTGCGCGCTGTGAAAAAACCAGCAAGACACACTACCATGAGAATTTAATGCTTCATAATCCGCAAAGCCAACGAAATTTAATTAAGTTCACTTTCATTTCGACTGATCAGCGAGTGTGACAGCCATGCAACATCCGGTCTGTCTGTTCGTTCATCCGGTTTGAACATGGGTCAGTTTGCATAACACCTGCATTTACTGGGATATTTCAACCTTTTTGGCGTTGCAGAACTCAGTTAGTGTAAAGGTAATACTATACTGAACGAGCGGACTAGAATTACTACTTTCAGTATTCTGGGATTTATTTGAAATGGAAAAGTTCCATCCATATCCTTCTCTTTAATAAATTTAATTTTCGATTTTTCCTGATTGTAGCTTGTAAGCTTGTGTTGTACATATAATCCTTTTAAACCAAGAAATATTTTCCACGACTATTGAATAGAGCATCATGGCATCCATAAATCAGTTGTGATTCATGAGTCATTAATTATTTATCAAACTTCAATCGGACCACAACAGAAAATGTATAGAAAATTCAATCTTTATTTGCACAGAAAGAAATGTCGTTTCATTCTTGAACATCGACCATTTGTTCGTAGAAATAAAAGTGTCATGGACAAAAATGAATATCCTACTCGCATATGATGGCTATCATTCACTTGGATTATTAACCAAACTCTACTTCGTCTCGTCTGGTGAACGTCATTCTCGTGATTGATAGCCATTATTGAATAATATACTGTATACATTCTATATCATATCTATACTTTTATTGTTTTGAAGGTCATTTTTCGTGGAGAAATATAATACACTTGGATAGATTTTCTGTATTGATATATTAGGTATACAATTTGTTGATTGAGGTTGTGGAAGGCTTTAGACCACTATGTAGAAGTTCTGTGCTATACAGTGTTTTCATATATCTAATTACATCAATATGGCTTATACCCATCCACTATTCTTTGTGCCTCCATATCTGGAGAGTGGAGACTCCAACAGTGGACCAAGAAAGAAACCTTTTCGAGCAAATTTGTGTTCAATATTTTCTCATTGACTTCGACTAAGAAAATTGATAGACCTATGTTGTGCGATTTGTAATGGACAAAATATCAAATTAGAGGCTTCAACGGACGGCGAGCGATAATATATTTATTGCTTCCTAATGGCATGTTATATCATGTAGATAGGCATTATAAGTATTATAGCTTCGAACATGCGTGGATATGACATCTGTATATTTGGGGCATGATCAAGTTTCGAAACAATAGCTATAAATACAGGTTGAGCCTTTGACTGTAGTTTCTTGAGACCAAAAAAAAAAGTTTTCTGAATTTGGCTGTGATAAAAGGATTAATTTAAAAAATGTGGCCAAACACATCCCTGATATGATTCTGTGGTAAGAATGAATATGCCTCAAAGTTTATATTCTTCGATTGAAACTGAATTAAATTCATTTAATACTCAAGTATGGGTACTTACCTTATTGTAATGATAGTGAATATTAAAAACACGTCTCAACAAAAACACCTAGTTATTATATCTGCAATCGAAAAGCCATATTTTTTCTTGAAGATTAGTTGTGAACATTATCAATTGGTTCCAATTCTTCTCGTAAGCCCAGAAATATTTGATCGTGTTTTATTCAATTCATGATTCATCTAGCTATATCATTCTATTCTGAATTCAAAACGATCAAAATATCAAAATTCGATGATCATTACATGAGAGGTACAGAGACCTTTCGGTTAAGACGTTGACAGCATAAATCCACCATAAAATCAGAAATCGAATTTCGAAGTTCCGGAATCGAACCTTCAAATCACAATGTTCGCCTTTGATTGGTGACAGCAATTTTCGTAGTTCAAATACTTCCACTGCTTTGATACCTACTTCAGAATATCAAATATTCACTTGATTCGGTCTTCACTTGGTGCATATTCATTTTAAATAATAATAACAAACTTCAATCGCGGTTTGTCATCTTCAATTAAATTTCAAACAATAACATTTTTCACTCAATTATAATACTAAATGTCGTTCGAGAAGTGGATATTCAGATTTCTTTGAATTTCAAAATGTTTGAAAATGAAATAACATATTTCATTCGAAGGAGAAGTGAGATTTCATGGCTCGCTTTGAAATACCCGCCTCACTACGTTGGGTAAACTAAAGCTCGCCATGAGAAGTGACACTTCTCCTCCTTATGAAATATGTAATATACTATATTATTCAATTCGTTCGATATTTACTAAGTTGAAATTCATTTTGGATAAAAATAACAAATTTCCATTTCCATAACATTTCCTGGAAGTTTTAGTTTGTTGAATTTGTATCTTTACAAAACCACCAAATTGCAATCGATCAGAATCCCATAATAAGTTAGGGGAGAAAACCATAAATGAATTAACTGATGTATGAATTGATATGAATTGACCCCCCTCTTACTCTGTTACAAAAACAGATAGGTATGTACATAAAAATATTTTGAAATAATTGAATCTACGTTAAAAAATGATGTGAGTGTATGCATCACACCCTTGCCCTAAAATGGATATTTTCTGAGTTAATATCCACTTTAGGGCAAGGGTGTGATGCATACACTCACATTATTTTTTAACGTAGATTCAATATCTGCCATAAAAAATGGGGTTCTAATTTGAAAAAATTGATTTTTCACGATTTTGTCATCCCTAACTTTGAAAGCGATTTTTTCACCCCCTGTATCATGAATCGCGATTTCGATTTTCATTTACATCTTGAAAAATCCCAAAAATGAAAATTTTCCATCCAAAAACCTCGAAGTTATTCTTGTTTCAGAGGAGCTCTATTTTCGATTTTTTTTTCGAATTTTCCCGCTCAGAGAGAATTTTCCAACCAAAACTGAAAAATGTAACATCAAAATAACTTGAAATTTTCTAAGGAATCTATTTCTGCAATAAAAAATGGTGTTCTAATTTAAAAAACGGAAGTTGACGTCATTTCCGGAAAAACCGGAGGTGCTCATGCCTTGAAAATATTTTAGATTTCATCAGCATCGTGAAATACTTATAAGTGCTGAATTTCATGAAAATACGTTCAGTAGTTTCCCGTATAAATATGGGCGAGGTTCCTCGTGAAAGACCCTGTATAAGATAGTACTGATAGCACCAAAAATTCTTCACAACCACAAAAGACCTAATTTCCCTACTAGTCCACAAAATTTCCCGTCAAAATTGAGTATATGCATGTGGGTAAAACAAAGCAATATACTTACATGACAGGATGAGACAACATAAGAATGATATCGAACGCTTAGAAGCTGATAATACAACTGCCCTCACTCAAGGACATAGGTTTAATTTTAACAAGTTACAATTATAGATGAAGAACACAATCATTTTGTACGATTACTTGAGTGATATGATCCAAATATGGAGACATAATTCAGTGGACTACAGAGCAAATACAAATAATGATTGTTTATGTCTATAAAACGAAAATAAGATAGTATTTTAACTTCTACTCTTTTATGTCTGTCTTTGGTGCAGTTAAATTGATTTTTATTATTGGTTATTCATTTTCTCCAATTTTCTATGACAATTTTCACTATCAGCATGAATATACGTATCTGATGGCGAGAGAAAAAGATATTGGTGCAGATATTTTCCTGAAAAATTGTATAGGGAATTTCCACTTGTGTGGATATTTGCTATGTTGCCATTTCATTGAATTCTTCATTACATAATATAAACGCTACACTACTGACGAAAATCTGAATATCAGACACTTCCAAAATATAAGGTGATGAATTTATTGTATCAAGGGAGTCATGGCGATTCGTTTCACAATTCAAGGACGTCGAATACACAGGTTGAAAGAGATCGAACAAGAATTATTTTTTTTATTAGGAAATATGACGATAATATTGCTCTGTCGTGACTTAATATTCAAATGTGTGGGTACAGAAGTGGGTGGGGAATCTGGAACTAGCTTTTTCACAATGCTGAGAAGAAATTTCATGTTTCAACTGATAGAGTTACGAATTGAAGGTTAAGAATTGATACAAAATGTAGAAAGGAATGGTGTATGAGTGCACTTCGGAGTAAGAATGTTACATAAGTTGAGATCAGTCCACAGGATCTTGTTGGTCAATATGACGATCAAATATGGCAATGTGTTCCTCTCTTTATAGTTGGAACATGTGAATTTACTTACGCTAATGCGTTTTTTCAATGTTCCCCTTATTGATATGATAAAGATATCTAATTTTGCTTTGCACAATTAATAGGCTTCAAAAAATCTAATATTTTCAGTAAACTCATGGGTAGAGGTGAATCAGAGAAGAGATTAAAATTACAAATCTGTGGGTATTTTGATCTTTGGCAAGTTTTACGTTTGCTTCCTGCGATTTCGTGATATAGGTTGGCACTACGAACTGCATAGGGGTGAGAAAAATTTTCACGTTGGATCCTTGAATGCGAATCTACCAATACGATGGATATATGTAGGTACTTACAATATGGATCTACTTATTTCAAGGAGGTTAGAAAATAATGGAGATGACAATGTCATCTCGCTGTAGAAACGATTAGGGACCGCAGAGGAGTTGTCAAATCTGGGTAAACCAAACCTCCATAGCACATTTTATTTTGAATGATTCAAATGTTAAGTTGATCTTTTTTTCCTCCCTAATCCAGAATATCTTCAGGAATTATGACTGACCTACGAATAAGATGTCTAAAATAATGGTGTAAGCACTGATTAGATTTTGTTTCGCCAAATTCGAGAATATGAGATAAGTTTCGTTCTTTCCACTCCAGGTGGCGCTAATGACAATTTATGACTGATTTTTATTAGTTATTTAAAATATTAGAATTAATTCTGGTGAACGTGTTGTGTTAATAGTCGATAATTTTTTCAAGCAATAATTTAATATAAGTACCTAATATTATTCTTGACATTTTGATTTATATCAGTTCTGAGGAAAGGTATTATGGTGGATTACCATACATCCGATGATACGATCGTCCAAAGGTGTTGTGATTGGCAGAAATATTCAAAATGGAACATTTCGGCCAATCACAACACCTTCGGACGTTCGTATCATCGGATGATCGGACGTATTGAAATCCACCTTAAGTCTTTCATTACATGAAACTGTCATGTCTTAATTGACCTTGGCAGGTCAGCTGTTGAAACATCAATCGGATCGATCTTTTTAACCCTTATATTTATTAAAACCAATATGGATCATAAGCCTGCTATTCCGAGTTACAAAGCAAATCTTCGGTAAGAATTCAGTTTGACGCAAGCGTCAATTGCAGTGGACCTAGAGATTATGGATATTCCGAGAGATCGTTCAGCCAAAACCATATGAAATGCAAGCAAGTTATTGAAAAAACAATAATTTTTCTATTTCTACGCATTCAGTTCTTAAATTCGTCTGAAAAGTTTTATGAGACAACTTGTATAATTCTTGAAAACGATTGAAATATAATAATTGATTTGGTAGTTCGTTGAAAATAAACTGAAACAATTCATCAAGAAACAACCTTGATTACTTTCTTACAAAGATGTATCGAAAGTATAGGTGCATTCGTCAGTCGAATCCTTGAATGAACGAATCATGACAGAATTTGGAAGGTGTTCAACTGAAATGTAGTCATTAATATCACAACTTGTCATATTCAAGGCACTTTTCGACCATAAGAACAGAAATTGATTGTAATTCTTCAATGGTTTGGTCGTGACTCTAAACAAATAATAGTAGATGAATTGGCTATTTCCGTTCGTCCTCCAAGCTCCAAGAGGAGAAAATGGGTATGAAGAGAATGTTACGGATTTCCTCTTAACTATGTTCCATCTGTATACCTAATTATCGAAATCTGAAAGATGCCAAGGGAGAAAAATTTTTATCTGATGTAAATCTATGTATGAATCATTGCAGTAGATAGGTACCAAAAATACATGGACAGTGGGGATGTTGCAATAAATCGTGAGTAGAGTACCACAATTTCTATCTTACACAACATGCATTGGAATGATGCTGAGATTCTTGTATATAACCTCGTGCACCTTCAACCTGTTACCTAGTTCATCTCGATTAAAGGTCATTTATATCTGTTCTGTTTTCTAGTAATCCGTTAATTCGATTACGTACCTTTCTATTCATTCAGATAGACATTTGTGTATTGTCCGATAGGAAAAACTTGTTCTGAAATCGATAGAAAATTGAGAATTGATGTTTCTGAATATAATTATAATTCATTAATTTTAATGTTAGAAAATCTCAAACGCAAGGAACGAGGAAAAATAAACAATGAATATATTGAACCACTAGATTTATTCAAGAATACCTACTTGTACCACGGATTTTCCTAAAATTCGAAGTCATTGACGTTCATGACGGCGAAGTATTGATACATACCTAAAAAGTGGTAGGTGTTCTAGTTAAGCCTCATGTATCGATGAATGTTGTGGAATGTTTGTTTGGAAATGAAAATGTTCAAACATAATTTTGAGTGTGACAACTATAACCAGATATACACCAAACTAAAAACCAAAACAGATGATATGCACAAATCAAATGTAGTGTATAAAATAGCTTGTAAACAATGCCCGAAAGTTTACATAGGAAACACTAGCCAGTACTGCTACATGCGAGCGAAACAACATGCAAATGATATAAAAAATAAAAAAGAAAACACAGCAATCGCCCAGCATGCGAAAGATTTCCAACACGAGTTTGATTTCGAAAATATAAAAATCGTTGCAATGGAGCATGTCAAAGAAAAAAGGGAAATCTTGGAAATAGAAATTCAAAAGGATAAAAGCAGCTGCAATTTCAAGACAGACACGGCCTATTTAAACTCAATGTATAAAGTCCTGTTGAGTTGATAATTAATGAATAAACACCTATAAATGAAAGTATAAAGTAAGTAAAACAGACAGAATAAAATTCAAAAAATAGAAGTTCTAAAGTGACATCCGACGGACGGAAGTGGAGCCCACGGTGGAGTGTCGGATAAAAACAGAGAACTGTAGGTATACAGATATCTGCAACGATATTCACAGGACAGGGAAAACATGGTACAATTGAAGGAAATGACATAAATTAGTTAAGATAAAGTTGGAACAATAGTTGAATTAAAATTAAAAGAAATTAAAATTACTCACCAAATTAAATCTCCGTGTGCTCGACAAATGATTTCGATTTTATATATTATGACAAGGGTGATAAATAAGAGATTGTAAGTTTTCCCAGTCTAAACGTTATTTAATGCCATTCTAGTAGAATAAGAATGTTGTTGTTTTTTTGCCTTCTTCAAATATGTCTATAATAGTTGAATTTTCTTGTATTTTAGTGTCATATATTTTGGTGACTTATACTTTGATTTTCTACATAATTAGGCTATTTTACTCTTTTTTCATACAATACCTTCCATATTTCAGCCTCTGAAGAAGCCACAATAAAGTTGGCGAAACGTTAGCTAATCTCCTAGTTTCATTTACCTGCCACATCGGTCCTAGAAACCCACTACTATTTGACCATTATAATTTTTTAATACTCTCATGAATTTTACGAAATTACTTTTCCTTAGTTATAAAAACAAACTTTGTGCAGGGTGTCAAATAGAAAAGGAAACAGAGGTCTTTTCTAGTATAAAAATGAAGGTTATTGGAAAATTGCTTGGATGCGTCTATTTTGTTCGTGGAGAGACATTTTTCTACATAAAAACCATCATCATCGTCGTGCTGAAAGTTGTTGAAAAGGTCTTTTCCAGCAGCCGAATTTTTTTGAGATTTGATCAGTCGTTCACGTGATACTCGACTTTAAAAGTTAAATATCGCCAAACTTAACTGGAGCAAAAGATGATTTCCAATTTCAAAGAGACAATGCAGAAGGAGAAAATTTGTTGAAATTAACAGTATGCGTGTCTTGAATGGTTTAATCTGACAATAATATTGAGCCCCGCCAACTACCCTACAATGGCTTCACATTCTGCAGCATTACGGGGATTATTTTTGATTAAGTTTGACTAAAAATTATACCATTGTATGGAAGTTGGCGAGGCTCAATTTGATTATTTGTTAGATCAAATCATTCAGGACATTTACCTCGACTCTCTTTACAAATTGATATTATTGGCATTGCCGAAGGAACAATATTCCGACTATTCGAAAATTAAGGCTTCATCATACAGGGTGAGTCTATGACTTGTACATATATTTCAACTCTAGATTCCCCTCAACAAACGAAACACTTTCTTCTCGTACATTTTCCAAAAATTTTCCAAAATTCGGTTTCGTTTGGAAGATACAGGGTGTCGAAAATCCATGAAAATACTTTTCTTTTCTTATCTTCGGAACCATCATTTCAAATGAACTGAAGTTCGGTAGATTGTTTACTGTATTCATGGTACATATTCCTCAATCAGAACTTCTCCAATATTTCTCATAGTATAAAAATTACAGCGTTGCCGACTCATACAGCCACGCAAAAATACCATAAAAAAACTTGCAAAAGATAAACGATCATTTCAGAAAATAAAAATATTTTAATGGTTTTTCGATAAAACGCGTAGTTTTCGAGTTATTCCTAATTTTATCCGAGGAAATTTGAGGAAAAAATCACGAATCTCAAGAATTATTTGGATGGCTCCCTGGATTTCAAATATCATTTAATCAAAGAAAAATTAATATCTCTCTGATCGTAGTACAAGTTAACAATGTTGTCAGAATGTTTATCAACTTTGTAGAGACTGAAATACAAATGATGAAAAAACGTTTGATGTAGAGATGTTATGATAAAATCCCACAAAAATGTGGAATATAAAATTGAACACCAAGGAGCATCAAAAATTTATTGTTACCGGTCCATATTAAGAACAAATGTCACTTAAATATAGAATTCAGATATATGAATGATGAATTGAAATTAATGAAAAATAAAATGATACTTAGCACTAAATAATCTATGGCGATGTTTCTATTAAAACAATATCCTCTTGGAATTTCATAAACTTGACACTATACGGTTAATATTACAATATTTCACTGAAAGTCTTCCATAATCATGAGATCGCAGAAAAACACCTAAAATAATCACTTTCCTCTTCTATAACATTATAGCTCTGGGAAAGATTTCCTCCATGTTTGTTTACAGATCGCGTCGATTTTCGCTATACGCAAGCGTCGTTCACAGACATCGACGTTTGAAATGAGTCGATTCATAGATCTTGCGGTGTGTCCTGCGTAGTAGCGGGCGCGCGATTTACTCATTCAAACAATCAATACTAAATACGCGAAAGTGGTGTCCGACACGATTACTCTTCCGTATATTGCGTTGTCTGAATGCCTGAATCGCGTCCCCGACCACGCAAAGTAGTATGTTATCCGAAAAATCAACAATCTGCTATCGGCTTCTCAAAAGCTCTGTGAAATATTCATAGATGATTTTTGTTTTGAATTTAAAATGGGTTAGGTTAGGTTGATTAATCATGAATTGAATGAAAAACCATTCTTTAAGAGATATTTTTCGAATATCGGGAAAAATATGAACAAATTATAAGTGTTTACAAACTAATCTCCAGGAAAATCGAAGAAGAAACTTATTTTGGTGGGAGGAATACAGCTTTCTAATTGAAGAGATAATCAGACAAAACTAAGTGTTTTTGTTGAGAAATATCGTGTTTTTAACATTCTTATCCAAATAAGGTTAGTACTTGAGTATTCCCTGGATGTAGTGAGTCACTTTCAATCGAGAAATATGAACTATGAACATGTGAGATGCAAGCACAAAAACATCAACAATGTTAAATATACAGGGTGTATTTTAAGGTGAGGCTTTTTTCGACAGGTGATAGAACTCATCGAAATAAGTCATTTTACCGAAAATTTCTCATATGAAATGTTCAATTAAAAAAATTATAAAAAGCGGCATACGACGAAATAATCTGTTCTACGCACCAGAATTTTTTGCAAATTTTTTGGATAAGAAGACAAAAAACAAGAGATGTTTATATCTACAGAGGTTCGGACTGAAGAATTTTCAGATTCACCTAGAAACTAGAAAATATTCTTGTTTCATTTTATCGAAACAGGGGCATAATTCATAATATAAATTTTTGTAAAAATGACTTATTTTGAGTTCTACCATCTGCCAAAAGAAAAGACTCACCTTAAAATACAACCTGTATATTTAACGTTGTTGACGTTTTTGTGCTTGCATTTCACATGTCTTACATTTTGGAATCATTCTAATTTTTTATCTCATGACGATATGATCGATGTTGTTCTTTAATAAGTTGATAAATTGCTTTTGAGTTTTCGCATGAATCGATGTTCAGATTTGGATATTTTTAATCAATCGAGGTATTGTATGCTAGAGAATATTCCAATAATTTTTTTGTCCATCATTTCGAATTTTTCATTGTAATTTCTCATTTTTGATCCGTTCACTTTTGTTATTTGTTTTTGATTGTTAATATTGTAGTTCCTCGATTTTGATCAGTATATTTTTGTTGTTTGTTTCTGTTGTTGATCCTCTTTCTCTTGTTTTGATTCTAGCCTGCGAAGATGTCAATGAATTTGACGTCGGCAGATAAATTGAAGTTTTAGTTTTCTTTTTGATCCATTAAACCGAGAGAATATACGAAGATTTGAAATATATGTACAAGTCAAAGACTCACCTTGTATATTATTCTTAAGGTTTTTTGAGATTTGTGTTTACGCCCGGACAAACAGATATTAAATGTGACCACGAATTCGAAATTCGAAAATTACAGAAACAAGCGTGCTAAAAATTATTGGCGATCGTAACAATTTTTTTTTCAGATATATAAGACTAGCTACTTCACACACCCAAGAATATTTCCAACCTTGAGTGTTGGTTGAAATAATATTCAAGCTACATATTTATGCATAAATTTCAGTCTAATGGGAATAAAATTATGTTGCATTTCAGAATATAATTTGCATTGCAACGAATATTTCCATCAATAAGTCAGATAAAATGATGAAATCCCAATGAAAGCGTGTGAAGATTAATCGAAATACCTATTTACAATGAAGATGAATATTTCAGAAGCTTCTTTGCAAACTCTTTTGTTTCGTAAATGCATCAGAATTTTCCTATTTTATCTCATCGAATGCTGCAGAAATGTCGAAAGATAATTCAATTTGAGCTCAGTTGAATTCATTATCGAACATCATATTATAGCAAACATTGTTTCCGTGGGCACCTCAGAAGCCAGGAAAAGTAAAAGTTGGAGTGAAACTACCATTATTTTTATCCGCAATCATTTAAACTTCACCGCCGATATAATTGGGTACGAAATCGCCAATTAACGATCTTTAAAGACACGTTCCATATACATAAACTGTTCCGATTTCCATTTTTTGACAGAACCTGTTCAAATCCCTAATGAGTTATCAAATTACCTATAGAATTCTATTTCTTGTTTGACGTCATTGTGGAATCTTCAAGAGGAATTTAGTGAATTGTTATCTTCTACGATATTTTCTGTGTGTTTATATCCAATTTCAATTAAAATTCAAGTTTCGTCCCTCAGAACCCTAGAAGTTGAAAGATGAAGGCTATTCAATACAGCAAGGGGAATTAGTTCAAAATAGAAAGAAGTTGAGTTGATATCAATGAAAATTTATATGGAAGTACCTACATAAATAAATATAAGGAAAGCAAATCCAATTTTCATACTTGCTAAATTGAACTCTGATTGAGTTGTCTATAAATTTAGCAGTGCCACTTGCGAGAAAATGAATGAAACCTATTGTATTAATTGTCGAATAATTGTGGAGGAATTTGTCGTGAAAGAAAAAAAAATGTCGCGCCCTTAGTTTTTTTTCTAGGGGTGGCTTTGCTAACTTAACATAAAGTTAGCAGAACCACTTTTTCAATATGGATCGAATATCATGAAAATGATTATAAATAATTATCGAGTAATTGTCAAAGTCCATATGAAGTTAAAAACACAAAAAATCCATTCCTTCCTGTTTAGTTTACGCCTTTTTCTGCGTTTCGTGGTATTCCTGGAATTATCACATTTTTTGAAACAGTGCATTCGTTAATGAATTTTTATGTATGCAAATCAATGGGGATTTCCAGTTCCTCAAAATATGCACTTTTCTTCCCATGACGTAATGAAGGGCAGTTTATAACACATTTTTAACCATTTATTCACTCTGAATTTTGAAGAACTGAGTAATTATTCGATATTGAAAATGTGATTTCAACACGTGCGAATTCAAACGTACCTCTGCTGTGACGTCAGTGGCTCAATTTGTCATATGATTGGTTAAAGTTTGTGATGAAGGGGACAAAGCCCAGAGTAACTGAGAGTCACGCCATTGTTGTCAATTCTTTGTTAAATCTCTGAATTTATTCATAAATATATTCAGTGATCGTATTAAATTTGATGTGATCACTATAATGTATTTGAACCAACGTCATATAACAACTTAAATTTCATTAAAGTTGATATAATACTCATTCTCTGAAAATACAAATACTGATGTGACAACCACGCCTACAAATTATAAATATAAACATAACCTTCTTATTTGTAATTTTTCGAAATTTCGACGTCTTCTCTGCGTAATATAGAATGGCGTTTCTTACAGTCAAGTCTAGGAGTATTCTATACTCTATATTCTATACTCCTAGGTTAAGTCAACGACTGACGACTATACACAGTTGCCAAATCCATAATTATTTTTACCACTAATCTGCATTTCTCAAAATGAAAATAATCATTAATGCTTCCTAAATTAGAAGACCGCCCTATATACCAATTCATACCTAGGGATAGATATTTTTAATTGAATTTCTCACCTATCTGCTTACTTGAACCCTCTTTATCTTCAATTAGGAGGTCGTAAATTGAATAATATTATGAAGCTTTGTGGAGTACAAATGAAAATGTTATGTTGATAAAAGAAAAACATCCAAAATCAACATTATATTATGATATTATTAGGAAAGTGAAAGCAAGAGCTTTTTCAGGCTAATTCTTTTTTTGTGATTTGGCAATGTCATTTTTATATCAGCAGCATGTCATGACGAGTACAACCAATCAAAAAACTCTCTAGCCACCGACGTCATACGATTTCCCGCTTCTTCTGATCGTTTGAATTCGGTAGATTATTTTTAAGTTTTCAATATTTTTTTGAGGGTATAAATTAATGAAGAAAAAATTAAAAAAAAATCACGAATTACGTGAGAATCCAATATTATGTCGAAATATATTTTTTCTGAAAATTTCTGGAAATGCCAATTGTCGAATACCTGCCATATACTAACAATTTATGTTCATTAGCGATGTTTTTATGTTTGTTCACCGTCTTTTCTATCATTGAATAATTGGGCCATACAGAACTCGAGAATATTTTTCAGAGAGATCGGTAAAGTATCCGAGCAGCACAGTTTCCATAATATATCCACTAAACATAATGTTGTGACTTCTTTGGCAATAAGTTTTCCCCTCGGTTTTCCCTGCCTCGTTCTTTCTTTCGGATTTTTTCGGGAAATTCACACCTATCATCCTTTTAGAATGTTTGCATGTTGTTTCCATAAAAACGACAGCGAGGTATAATAATTTTTGATAAAATAGGATTCAATTTTTTTTTTTGGTGATAATTTGGTATAACATGAGAGTTTCCATGTACAACAGGGATAAAGAGATGTTGATGTCCTAGTTCGACCGTAGCTATTTGAGAAACATTGACCGTCTTTTTGATTACATATTTACATAGGTATACCTTTCAACACACTGACTAGATACCTACTCTTATATCGAATTGTTTGGAATCTATTTTCGAAATAAATGATACACAAGAAAATATGAAGTCATAACTAAACATAGGTATAACTATCTAACAAGGTTACAGAACGCGCAGCCTAGTTCACTCGATGTTATAAATTGAATCGAAGGTGATCTGATTTCCTTGCAGATTATAACTTACATATGGTCAAGTTGTTCCTGTGTTTTCCACTCGATATCAGAACAATCATACATAATTATAGCAATCAGTAGGAGGTATAAAATCTTGACATTAAGAATGTTCAATAATAGGAATACCTCTTTGCTTTTAACCATGAAACCAAAAGGGAAATGATTAATAATCAACAAAAACGCACACTTTTGGAATTCACTATGGATGCAGGTGATTTTCCAATTAATTTCTCAGTTTTGACAAAACGATAAAATCAATTGAACGCGTTAACGAACCCCATAGAACCTCATAAGAAACGGAAAAATATGAAGGTGCGGCTGATCTTGTCCTAGCTTTCCTATTCAACATAACGAAGGCTTGTATAAATTCAAGTGATCATTCTGAAGAAAAACATAACTTACAGATTATTTAAGAATTCAGAAGGATTAAAAAAATCTCATTCGAATACATATAATATACATATTTATAGATGATCCAACTTTCCCGATATGATTGATATTTATGTTATGTTCAGGTGCAAAAGCCATCAATTCCCTTACCGTACAAAAATTTGCTCGTTCCTTAGCAACACTTTTAATACTAGGATTAAAAACGCTACTTTTAATCCTAGGACTAAAAGTCATTGCATTTGAGCTCTCTAAATGAAATTTGAAGTCTACTGACGTCTACTTGAGAATCAATATTTACCAACAATATCAAATATTTGACTTGGTTGAAGAAAAAATAGTATATATCATACGGACTAAAAGTGCCTATTTTTACTCGCAATTTTGCATTCGCTCGGCTGCGCTGCGCTCCGCCTCGCAACTGCAAATATTGCTCGTAAAAAAAATATGCACTTTTAATCCTTATAATAAAATATGCTATTATTTCCAAACGTATGATACCGACGTCATTTTTCGACTGACATCAGGATCATCGAAAAGATCTATTTCTCCGCCTAGGAGGAGAAATAGTTATGGCTTAAGCTGAAATTCCATGCATCCGTCATCCGATGATACGACCGTACGATCGTCGTTGTGATTGGCAGAATTTTGAATATTTCTGCCAATCACAACGACGATCGGACGATCGTATCATCGGATGACGGATTCATGGAAATCCAGCATTACTTTTCCCTCCGACGCGACGGCAGGAAAAGTGTTATGCAAGGGACTTATTCTGTAAGACAAATGTTACATTTTTCACTCAATTATGACGATCGTGAATGTCAATCCCGAGGAAGATTTTCAGATTTCCGGTAATTTCAAAATGTTTGAAAATAAAATAACATATTTCATGGCTCGCTTTCAATTAACTAAAGCTCGCCATGAAAAGTGAGACTTCTCCGAGGACTTCTCCTTATGAAATAATGAACTATTGATGCATAGATCTTAGATAGGACTATTTCCAGAGTAGCATTGAATTGTTCCTCATTCTCCATTCCTTGAGAAATTTATTATCGAATACATAAGTCATTTCTGATGTGCTGTTCTTATCTCATGTACAGAGAATCTACACTACCAGAGAAAAGTGTCATATGAATTTCCTGTATTTTGGAAAACAACATTGTTGCCATTTTGATTTTTTCGTGTGGCCTTCGTTTTCTTTAGTAGGTATAATCCAATTGAATAGATTCTTATTATCCATTCATTATTATTATGTGTAAAGATTTATGGTGAAAATTATGAATTATGAGAAATTGTCCTCCGAATTTTTTTCATTTTTTATACAACATCGATTGATCAGATCATTTTTAAATGCAATTTTGACTCATCGAAGTTGTTCGAAAACTTGTTCCCACCGAATCCACCATATTTATTTAATATGAGTATAAGATAATATGAATTTTTTCGAAAACACTTCCATTAAACCATTAATAATGATACCTGATAATATGTAGGTAACCTTTCAATTCCATAACCCATAGCGTAGAAATACTCACCTAGAGAGTTGACGTTATTAATCCACAGGAACACCGCCAAAAATATCACTTTTCTTAACCAATCACTAGCACTCGATCTACACGTAGTTCTACGTACAACCACCAACATAGTTCACATAAACCTAACTACAATACAATCACAGAAATCACAATTTCCTCATCGTTCACAGAAAACCCCAAAAGCGCGATGCGGAAGATTCAAAACATATTGTGACACGCTCAGTGGCTACCGAACATACTCTGAAGCACGATGGCATACCTTCTTCGGCCAGTAATAATCGAATGAGAATTGAGAATGAAAGGAAAGTCTTGAGACTTGTTCGAAACAATATTCAGGGACGTATTCGCTCCGCGAAAGTGTAGTTGGCCAGTTTTGGTTGAAAGTTGTACGCCTCGGTAGGTCGGTGGAGTTGCGAAGAAAGAAAAATATTCAGTGTTCCAGTAGGTTGAGTTGCACTTCTAAATGGACGCGTATTATCTATTCGGAATAGGGGAGACACATGGCACACCATTTCAACTGGGCATTTTATTCAGGAGGACCATTCTAAAAATAGTATCTGGGAACTCAAGAACTTCGAGGAGGGAAAATTCATATATTTTTATGTTCTTTGAGGCATATTCATATTGAGGAAAGCTTGGTCAACATACGACTTAGTCAATTAAGAACAATCACCGTTCTCAAACGAGTCAAACGACGCCGACGATATGTAATATTCTCTGGCTCCGATCTAATTTTCTACACGTCTGTTGCTAAACTAAGATACCTATCGTTTAACACTGAACTGAAAATGGTTCGTCAATCCTCTTCAACGAGATATCCTGATCTGATATTGAAACAGAAAGCGTTTGTTAATTGTTTTGTGAGTGCCCTTTTCGTAAAATCGTAAAGTGTAGGTACCTATCAATTGAAAATTCAACTCATTTGTTCGTACGTCGGATAACTGTTTATTGATATTGTGAATTGTTGAAAAAAGTTTATTCTGTCACCACCTATTTCAAAACTGCCTCGATCCTGTGACCTCCAGCATCCAATCATATCATTATAAATATAGAATTCGAGCGTAGTGGCAAGCAAATAAGCATACAAAAGTGGCCTCGTTCATCCTATTTTTGTGTTTTATTGTTGATTTGAGTAGTTTTGAAAAAGGTGATCATTTTCTTGAATTAAAATATATTGCAAGCGAATATAACATATCCTTGAGAAATGAGCAAATGATATTGATGAAGTATGAAGTTGAAATTATGCTGTTCGATTCGATTTCATGAATAGTATTTTGAATGCAAATTATTGGTGGTTTTTTTTTTTTTTACGTGCGTGTGAGGGGAAAACGCTTTATGGACACCGAGAGGGTCCGCACTCTCGGTAGTGTGAGAATCCAAGATCTTGTTTGGTTACTCACTAAAAACCCCTCACACTTGAATGAAGGAGTTCTTCATCCTGCCCTCGTACTCCTCGTAGCGTCCCTTAACAAAAGAGATGAGCTGCAAGTGGCTTCTAGAGTTCATGGGACCTGATGATATGAAGTGACCCGAGCAACACTGCTTTCTGCATTCTGTGCGCCAATACCTCGGCCAGTGATCTACAGGCCGGAATAATCTTCAATTCATCCACGTAGTTGGCCCTCATTCCACCGAGACATCCTATGATTAGTACGACCATCCTAACTTTATGACCTGGGTATAAAGTTCCAAGCTCGAACATAAGATCTTTGTACTTTTGCCTCCTCTGTTCTTCTTTCATCACAACATTATTTTCAGCAGGGAGGAGAATTCCACGACAAATAACTCCTTCAGCTCCTTGTCCAGAAGAAGTATGTCTGGTTCAACAGCATTGATCTGTCGTGTTGTTGAGACAGGATAGTTCCAGCATATGTGAGCTCTTTCGTTCTGGACCACCGCTTCAATCTCCAGAGGCACATATGGTAGCACCGGTTCCTTGTCTATCTCATACGCGGCTCTCAGATGGAAGTATAGAATTCGGAGAGCCGCGTTGTGTCTCTCTACATATCCTGATGGAGCATGGACTCTGCAGGCGGAAAGGATGTGCATAATCGTTTCCTGTTGCCTATGGCAAGCTCTGCAAGTTGTTGGGGTGTCCATTTTCATGATGTTCCTTTTATACCATCTCGTATTTAGTACTCCATCCTGACACGCCATCACAAATCCCTCCGTCCCTGACTTGAGGCTAGCGGACTTCAGAAAGACGAAAGACAATTCCTCAACCAGGTCCTGGTCTTTTAAACTCCTGAAATATATGGAGTGCAAGTTCTTACTCATATGATGTTCGAGTAATTTATCCGCCTGAGACTTTCGGATCAGTCTCGCTAGGCTTCTTTGTTCCGCCTGAGTGATCGGTGTTCCAGCGAGCTCAGGATTGATCGATACGCCGGTTATGCTGAGCTTCTCCACGGCCCTTTGTGCAGCTCGGAAAAGGAAGGCTCCATGGTTTGCAATTTCATGCTGAGCAACAAATTTCAGGAGCGGATCTTCACTTCTTAGAATCCTTACTGCCATTTCCAATGTTTGTTGATAGTGTTGATTTTCCAAACATTGCAATCCTCTACCCCCTGGCTTCTGGGAAGGTATATCCTCTGTATTGAACTGTTGGGATGAAGGCTACGATTCATGTTCATCGTTTTCCTTGTTGACCTATCAAGATCTAGGAGTTCGTTCACCGTCCAGTTCACCACGCCGAAAGAGTAGGTGAGAATCGGGATGGCTAGGATATTTTGTAGCAGATACTTTGTTCTTTCCCGACAGCTGCGATTTCCAGCTTCTTTTTGTAGCTGGCTGTTAAGGCATCCTTTATCTGGGTTGTCTCCAGTACACCCCTCTGTTTCATACCAAGAAACTTGTAAGTTTCTCCGTCTTCGAGGTGTCGAAAAGTCATTCCATCTTCCAGTCGAATATCTTCTCCTGCGTCTTCAGCTTTTCCCCTGTGCAGATGAAAAACAGCACACTTGTCCAAACCGAACGACATTCCCATTGCTGAGGTGTAGTCTGAAACGATATTCAGCAGTTGCCGTAGTGCGGACTCGGAGGCAGCGTAGAGCTTCAAGTCGTCCATGTACAAGAGATTCGAGATCAGGTGGTTCCTTCTGCCTGGTGGTCCGGCCTTGTATCCTATCTTGCTCTCCCTTAACTCAATTGTTAGTGGTATCAGAGTTATGCAGAATAATAACGGGCTCAGCGAATCTCCCTGGAAAACTCCTCTTCTGTATCTCACCCATCCCGTATAAAACGGTTAGACCCTCTGCTCGGATGGCAAACTTCGTTTTCCACAGCGCTATGATTTTTCCTATCGCGTGGATGATGTTAGGGTACACTTTCAGCATTTTTAATAACCGTACTATCAGTTCGTGCGGCGTGGTGTCATATGCTTTCGCGTAGTCCAACCATGATGTGTGTAGGTTGCGCTTGTAGTGTCTGGCGTCTAGACATACGCTCTTGTCTATGAGCAGGTTGTCCTTGCATCTTGCATATTATTATTATTATTATTATACAGGAGAGTTGAGATCAAAATCTATTAACTCCCATAGAAAATAAAACCAACACTTGCGAGCCACCTCTCCAGAGCACTCTAAGGGCCGGTATTATAAAGGAGAACCGACGCCGGTTGAACCTTGCGTCAACAACCAGATTCCGTATTCTTAGTGAGGATTTTGGTTGTTTACGCAACGGTTGAACCGTCGGTTGTCCTTTTTCAAGGGCCAACCTAATTCCTCACTAAAAATACGGAAGGAATCTGGTAGTTGACGCAAGCCGCACGGTTTAATCGTCGGTTCTCCTTTATAATACCGGCCCTTGAAGCCGTGCACTGAGCGGGCATTCACTGCTGCTGTCGAAAGACCATTCCAGGAAGTAAAAAATACAGTTCATTTGGGAATTGGAAGTTGAATTACGATATTTTGAATGGTAACAGTTTTGAGATGTTTCGTCATTTCGTTTAAGTTTTCTGAAAAATCTCAAGCTGAGAAGCTCTTTCACAATTGTTCGAAAACTGTTCACGATGCAACTTCTACAATGGGCAGCCAACAACTTGCAACCGTATGACTATGAATCCAAAGAATTGGATTGTGTATTTCCAGTACCTCTGCAGAAGGAAATGACGGAGACTCTTTCTGATCTGCTGAATATTTCTGTGAGTAACTCCGCATTGCCTCAAATATCAAAAAGATGGCTAAAGGAAAAAGTCATTTTCATACCACAAATAGGAAAGAAAGACGGGCCATGCTCAGAATATCTGAAAAAGTTACATGTTATGAGAAAATTAAAAATCAGTGGACCAGATCTCCTCTTACCAAATATATCTCATCAGCAAAACTTCCATGCGATGCTATGTATAGAAAGACTGGAAACGGGAATCCAACACCCAACCGGAAGAGAATACTCACTATCGTTGTTTGGGCTTCTGTTTGCACCAGGGAGGTAAAAAGAGGGGACGGGACATATCCGGGAATTTTAATTTGTTGAATTCGAAGTTTTTTCTGTTCCCTTTTTGATGTCCATTGCATTAAGAAATCAGTCGCAGAACTCAAAATGTCATGAAATCTAGCTTTCCACATTGATTGGGTCCCAACAGAATGAAAACATTGTTCTCGAAATATAGTTTATATAGTTTATAGTGAAAAGGGGTTACAGTCCACTGCGACCTTAAGGTCTATTGTGCCCCCTAACATAGCTATTATCATCGCTTGAAATAGATACCTACGCCATTGGTGCACCCAGAGGGGGGTGCGGGTGGCTGCAGCCCCCCTCCCCCCGAAATTCAAAGTGTTATAAAAAAAATTTCTGCATAACTGAGAATCGTGAAAACTACTAGAGATTTTATATCTCATATCAAAGTTGCATTTCGATTCAGCCCCCCCCCCCGAAATTTAATTCTGGGTGCGCCCTTTCCTACGCAATTGAAAAAAATTATTTTTATTATATGCCCTATGCATTTTTCACGTCTTAAAATATTCTACATGGTTATTGTATTTAGTTGCCTTCTCACTCGCGAACGCAAAGATCATTGGGCATTCCGATGTTCATCAAAATCTTAATCTGGTTTAAGGAGATTATACCGATTGATTTTGACGTGAAAACCACAGAAAATTATCGTTTACTGCCTTAAACGAGATTGAAATCGTTGGTGATGCTAATCTGGGGGCCTTTTTGTCATATGTTTTGCTTGAGATTCATGTTAAATGATAAATCATTTGTTTTAACTTTATAATTCAATGTTTTCTATTCCACTTTTACACAATTGATCGGAATGTAGCATTCATTTTCTTTATTTGATTAGAACTAAGGATTCTACTTTTTCTTTGGAAAATATAATCTATCTGCATACAGGAATTTATTTAGAAACATATCCAATAATTTATTCACATCTTTTTCAAACAAACCTCACAATCCCTTAAATATTATTGAGTGTGTCAGTGATTGCCTGCATCAAATCCCTCGTAAACGTCCCAGCATAGCACAATCTCACATCAAAATATTCGAATGAAATAATTCTTATCAAATTAATGAAGTGATTGGAACGACATTCTTGGTCCAGAATGTCCTGTGTAAGTAAATCGAAAATTGGTGTTCCAATACACCTGACACCTCAACACGATGTGATCACAAGCTTTCTGGATCTCGATTTTGGTGATACAAAATCATCTAGAGAACATATTTCCACATCTATTGATGGATGAACGAGACCACCTTTGCATTTAAGGTACACCAAGTTATTGGTCTTTAGATTAGAGTTCCCTAGTGTCGCAATGAACTCCTTACACATTATTTTATTTTAAATGTGATATACCACAAAACCTGCAATATGATAAAAAATGTCAGTTGTTATTTCAGACAAATTAAAATCCTCGGATATATGTAGAAATGTAATTACGTTCAGAGGATCAGATTCGTAATCATTTAAGAGAGACCTCATTGTGTCGTGTCTGTTGTCTCAGAGATATGAAGTGGATAGCAAGAAAAATCTTGGAAACATACAGGGTCTTTCACGAGGAACCTCACCCATATTTATACGGGAAACTACTGAACGTATTTTCATGAAATTCAGCACTTATAAGTATTTCACGATGCTGATGAAATCTAAAATATTTTCAAGGCATGAGCACCTCCGGTTTTTCCGGAAATGACGTCAACTTCCGTTTTTCAAATTAGAACACCATTTTTTTATTGCAGAAATAGATCCCTTAGAAAATTTCAAGTTATTTTGATGTAACATTTTTCAGTTTTGGTTGGAAAATTCTCTCTGAGCGGAAAAATTCGAAAAAAAAAATCGAAAATAGAGCTCCGCTGAAACAAGAATAACTTCGAGGTTTTTGGATGGAAAATTTTCATTTTTGGGATTTTTCAAGATGTAAGATTGGATGTATCCACTTTAAAAATCGAAATCGCGATTCATGATACAGGGGGTGAAAAAATCGCTTTCAAAGTTAGGGATGACAAAATCGTGAAAAATCAATTTTTTCAAATTAGAACCCCATTTTTTTATGCAGATATTTAATCTACGTTAAAAAATAATGTGAGTGTATGCATCACACCCTTGCCCTGAAATGGATATTTTCTGAGTTAATATCCACTTTAGGGCAAGGGTGTGATGCATACACTCACTTGTGAATTATTAATGGAATAATTTATCTTCTTTGGTCACAGAATATTCTCATGCAAAAGATAAGATGAATTTGACTCTACATGAATTCAGAAAAGCTCAAATATCTCAGAAATTACTGAATTTAGGAGCAAGAGCATCTGAGAATGCTATCATTATTTTTCTTCGCAGAATCTAACGCAATCATAAAAAAATAGGGTTCTAATTTGAAAAACAGAAGTTATGGCCAATTTTCGATCACTGTTTTCGACACACAATTTGAAACACCCTGTGATGATATTTATGAAATTCAAAAGATGCATGACCTTCACACATTCTTCTACTTTGACGTTGTGAGAACGGTTTACAGTCGGGATTTTCAGAATAAGAATAATGAACATAACACTGACGATGAATATTTGACATTTTTTCAGTTTTTTTTCGATATTTTGAAAACTATTTGAATGAATAAAATGGTTTCAACAGAAATGTAATCAGAATTGAATACTCAATCATATCAGAAACGAAAATATTGAAAAAAATATTTTTTGAACAAATTTATTTCCACTTCCGGTATAACTGGAAGCGCTCAAGCTCCAAAAATATTTTTGGTCTGTAGAGAATTTCCAACAATATCATAATCCCAATTTTTGGATTTCAAATATGTCCAGTTCTCCAGAAACGTCTAATAGGCACTCGACCGTGGGACACCCTGTATATAATGAGAAAAATCATCATCCCCCTTCCCTTCAGCATTGTATGTCACATGGAGTTGAGCGCGCAACTCATATCTGTCACCGTTCCTGTCTAAAATCTAAATCTAAAATTGAGGCAACCCTAGACTGAATCAACTTTTAAGTAAGGCAACCCTTTGCAGTCAGATTGAGAATAAAATAAGCTTTCATTTGACGTCAGATACGATCAAATAAAATAACAGATGAGGGTAATTTCACTACTGCGAGTCACCTCTTCAAACCTGGCAACCCTACAGTTGTACCTACCCGGAAAAAAGCAGGCAACCATTACTTTTTCAATTCTTTAGGGTCCATACTCTTAACTGGTTGATGATTTTTTCAAATAACAGATGAGGGAAATTTATTGAAAAATTTTTGTTGAAGATTTAACAATTTAACATTATCCGCACCAGATTTAATTAGGCAACCTATGTGCAATGTGTCGATGTAAATGTTATCTATCATTTATTTCTTATCACTAATGAATAACAGATGAGGGTATATATTTCTTATACCGGATCTTAGACCAATATAACTATCTTTTCAACACATGAGAGAAGTAATAGGAACCATCGGCGCCCGCAGGGGGGGAAGCAGTCGGGTCCATGCCCCTCCCCCTGAGATTTGGATGTTCTTATCGTTTTTCAGCTCGACACCTCAATATTACGTTCTAATTTTTATTTTGCCCCCAATCGCTTTGAATGAATTAAAGCACTCATAATCCGAAAGAGTAAGCATTGTTATCCATTATGTATGTATTTCCACTACAATGAATAAAAAATAACCTGAAATATAGCACAAATACCAGATTACGGGGTGTTAATACAGACACAATACAGAATGCTTGGAATCTATGACTTGAAATGCATGGAATGGAACTAACCAGTAGATATGGCGTTGTTGACGAGACAATCTTCGGAAGTTATGCCCCTCTTTCCCCCACCTCCTTGCTTTGCACCTACAAAAAAGATTTTCAGAAGAAGAAGGAAACCAAAACTGGATCATTCTGAAAAGTGCCTCTGAAATTTCAGTACTACGAGACAAAGGCGTCGCCAGGGGAGGGGGTAGGGGGGCAGCTGCCCCCCCCCTAGATCTAAAAAATCCCTATCCCTTAAAAACTCATGAAATAATAGCATAATATGAGAAAATCAATTCATTTTTTCTATTCTGATTATAGCCCCCCCCAGCTCAATTGCCCCCCCCCTAGCTCGAAGGCTGGCGACGCCCTTGCTACGAAATCTAAAGTTTCTCAAGCTTTCCTGGTTTCCAGACGGGACACTGCGGCCTCAGCAAAAAGCTAATGAGATTGGTTCAGCAGATTCTCTGGGAAGAAGAAAGAGACACAAAATTCCCTGGTTGGAGAATGCCTCTCCATTGCAAGCCAACCCAAAAAATTGTTTGGAAAAAAATACTGTCGATGCGAGGATGTTACTTCCTCGATGCCGTCACAGAAACTAGAGTTCATTATAGAACTCTGGAATCAGAGGGTGACTGTGGTGTCTTTCCACCAGGACTGCTCTGATGGAAACACCAATGGACCTTAAGATCACACTGCACTGAGACCCCTTTATACATGGTTCCCCATAATGGCATAATAGACTACACATTTCATTTTTTTTATAAATTCACTACGAGATTACTGTTCTCTGTGGGAATATCTTCTGTAGTCTTCGAGATTTCAGTTAATTATTAATCAAGTAGGCGCCTGTCACAAATAAGTTTTAAAATACAGTAGAATCCGCTTATAATGACATTGAAGGGAAGTGACAAATACGTCATATTGTCATACTAACCGGACGTCATATAAAGCATATTCTTTGAAAAATTGAGGGACTTCAATTGTTTGTTATGGGTTCATTTGAATAGGAAGAACAACCACTAATTGAAAAGACATATTCATAAAATAGAAAAAAACACCAGGTCACACCGAAAAAACATATATATGTACTGAATAATGAATGACAGTAAAACATTGTTGATGTTCAAATCTAGAATATTCCGGGATTTTTAGCTGTGGTCTTATTGTGGTTTCAAAACATTGGAATTGAACGATTCCTCCAGTCTTTGTTTAAAAAAAATCATTGAAATTGTCGAATGACGGACCCCAAATTCCTTTGTGAGAGATGAGTTTTAATCGCCATTCACCAGTCTGGCTATATTTGCACCTTTCTCTTCAATGGTAAATGCCTTACGACGTTGTGATGTCATTTTCAGTACAAATCACAGGACTACTCCTCTTAATTGAATTATTTCGATTTTCGACTGAGAAACAGAAAAGAAAATCAAGTTGTCACGCGTCTAAAATAACATCAAACATATGATAGGGCCAAGGGTAGGGGGGTTCACTATAGCCGGAGTAGCCGGACATAATTTCTTTAAATTGAGTCATAATAAACGACATGTCAATATAAGCGAAGTCATTATATCCGAACACTCTTATGTGGATCTTTATATGGAAACCAAACTTCACACTGCAATAACGTCATATTAAGCGGTTGGTCAGTATAGCCGGCGTCATATTAAACGGATTCTACTGTAGATGCATAGAATACCTGGTGTTGGCACTGATTAGATTTTGTTCAAGACTTCCTTGTCGATCTAAAATCTGTGATCTGGTCCAACTTTTAATTTCTTCCGAAAGGGGTCACGCTATTTTTCATTGCCGCAATAGCGCCACGGCCGTGAAATATTGCAGATAATTCCGGAACTAGGAGCCGATCTGCAATCAAGAGTGCCGTTTTGATTTACAATTTTTGGTCCACGATTTTAAGTTAGCAGTCGTTACAACAGAATTTCTTTGCATCTATGTTTTAAATCAATAATTTCGTGGCACGTCATTTTTTTACGAGAAGTTTGTTAGTTTTCATCAATAATTATTTAAATCATTTAATTTTTTTTGCTTTGAGAAATTATTTCAACATCCTCAACATCCATTTGAACTTCCATGGAATACTCCAAAACGTGTGTTTTGTGTAGAAACTTTAGTTAGGCGTGCATTCCGGCGTCAGTCTAATAACAATAAGGACCACGCGCCAAATCCTAAAACTGTTAAGAGTCTTTCGCCTTCAATGTAAGAAACGTATACCGCCAGATGGCAGTGCATTGCATTGATTTTTATTTATTGGATTATTCAGCTTAATAGAACAAATGTTGGGGCACAGGGAATATAACTAGAAATACTACCCTGAACTAGATATCATACTGCCTGTATAATTTGTTATAATACTCTCTTTTTCCTTCATCAGTCATCTGGGAGAAGATACCTGCGGGGCGTGTCATTTAAAAGAAATTCAATTCCATGTTAAAATCCATAATTGTTATTAACAATTGATTTTCACTAATCCACGGCTAAAACAAACCTTAATGACTTGTCTTTGGGAAAAATTAATATTTATCATTTCGAATAGAAAAATTCAAGGAAATGAGTTTTCATTCAGTTCCTTACACCGAGATCCATTTTTGTTCATGAAATTCTGGAAGGAACGGGAATAGTCCATCAATATTCAAGGAAATAAATTTCGCGAAAACAACACATTCTTGTTATATCATTTACAAAAAAAACGGTAAATTCTAAAAGAAAAAGGAGATAGACATTGCATTAACTAAATGAAAGACTTCAATACTGAAATGAAAAAACACAAAAATATTATTGTTAGTTTTGATGGTGGAAATGTTGAAAAATAACCAAAACTGATGAGGAATATCCTTTTCATGCATTTAATACTTATAAAATTTTTTTTTAATTATTTTTATCTTCATACACTCATATATCCCTTTATCAATCGGAAAAAATTAATCGTTTCTGACTCCCTTTTTTTTCAGGAATGTAGACCCTTAAGTTATGGGTTCGTCATTGCCGTGAAAATGGTTCTGTACAAAATTCGAAGAAATAGATGAAGGTTTGCTACCCCGTGTAATGAATTTTTTTATCTAATATTGAAAAATGTGTTGAGGTTGGTGGAGGTCATTCAGAAGACGTGATTTTTGAAAGTTATGATTAAATTAGCCTAATATTTATAATTTATCATAAATCCCAAAGAGTTAGCTGTAGTTTAGTTTAATGAAGAGTTTGTTTTGTTAACTGAAGAAAATTAATTCAAATATTAAAATGGGTAGCCTTTTATGGGAAACCCTGTACAATCTTCTTTCATCAATATATTTTTGACATTTTGTGCCAGTCATGATAGTACCGGTTATACTGTTAAGGGATACGGTGACACCATATACCTAATATACCAATATAGGTAATAAGCCAATGAAAATTGGAGCCCGGGCTCTGGTGAAAATCCCGATCTGCGCGTGTGCAGCAATATTGAGAATAAATTAACTTTTTTGGCTTCACTCTCTGACTGTGAATAGCAGAGGTATAAGCCATATTGATGTTATTAGATACAGAGTTTAACAGCCAAATGGAATAAATTCGATAACGAATAAATGTTGTTGGGAAAAACGCTCGGAGTCGGACACGTCGATTTGTAATTTTAAATGCGCATATTCTTCAAAAAATAAAATTATATAGGGTGTTCCATGTGACCGTGGCCAATACCAACTTTCTTATTTCAAATGCAACTCACTGTATATTATTTATTTTTTGGATTCTTCAGAGAATTCTAGACACAATTCATGCACAATGTCCTATACCTTTCTTTAACTATATCGGAAGTATTAAGTGTTTTCAGATTTATTGCAAAAATTAACGTTTTAAATAAAAATTATTGTATTTCACAAATTCGGTACATTACACCTGAAACCTAATAAGAAATTTTATCATTTCCTAATTATAAAAAAAAACAAAAAAAACATTAATGTCAATGTAGGAAATGTTCAAAATGCTCGCCGCGAACGTCTTGGCAACATGCTAATCTGGTGTAAAATTGTCTTCTAACGATACTCAACATTTCAGGCGTGACTGATCTGAATGGTTTTTGCTTACTTTCTTCATATCAAGAGGTAAGTGGGAAATAAGTATTGAGTGTAATGTATCGAATTTGTGAAATAAAATAATTTTAATTTAAAATGTTAATTTTTGTAAAAAATCTGAAAACACTTAATATTTCGGGAAAAGTTGATAGGTTTAGGACATTGTACATGAATTATGTCTAGAATTTTCTGAAGAATCCAAAAAATAAATTATATACAGGGGTTGCATTTGAAATAAGAAAGTTGGTATTGGCCACGGTCGCATGGAACACCCTATTTAATATTATTTTCTTGAAAAATATGCGCATTTAAAATTACAAATCGACGTGTCCGAGCGTTTTTCCCAACACCCCCTCATTTATTCGTTATCGAATTTATTCCATTTGGCTGTTACAGTTACACTCTAAGCGCGTTCGGCAATGACATCTGACTGGTCGGATTGATCTGAACCGTTCGTTTATTACATCCAGATTGAGGGGAGTACACATCTGGACCGTTCGGCAAGAAAATCTGATCAATCGGATGTAGATCTTTTTGCTCGATATATTTCGACGGATCAAACTGATTTTTTCCACAGAACAGAAACAGAAATTACTTTTCTGCCTTTGTCAATGAATTTTATCTGCATTTATGAGTTTCCTGCTTCGAATATTCTTGAACAGTCTGTTGAAATTTCGTGTCTTATGTTATTTGTTGTGTAGTAATAAATAAAAAATGTCGTTTGATAAAAAAATTATGATTCGAAATATTGAATCATCTCAACCAAGGGGTAGAAGTGTTGAGAGCTATAACAAAAGAATTAAAATAGAACCCAGACTACCTCTGCGGCCGAATAGACCTTTGAGCACTAATTTAATATCGGCAAACAGAAAAAACGCTCTGAAAGCTCCGTACCGTTCGTTTATTACAGAAAAATCTGACAAATCTGTACAATTTGTGATCACGTGACTAAAAAATCCGTCCGCTCTCGGATGCTAATACCGAACGCGTTTTCTGTATATGGGTGACACCTATCAATCCAAGTTTTCAGTTTCTCACAGGACTTGTTAGAAGAACTCAATTCCAGCCACTAAATTATTTTCGAAAGTTTACAGGTTTTCAAAGGAACGGTGAATCCCTCACTTCCTGAACACAATCCTTGGGTTTGCCTGCCCTGCCAGTGTATCTCATCCCATTCCCATAATAGATCGTCCTTATGACAATTGGTAACTATGCAAAACAGGCCTCCCGATGAATTTCTTTTGTGGCTACTTCGATAATTATTTCCGACCCTGAAGAGTTTGAAATACCTTCAGCCAATTAAAGAAATTTCATTTAGTGATGTACCAATCTTCCTCTCCAGTGTTACGCATGGATTTGTTAATATCCGGTCCTAATATTCAACACCTATGAATATAAATGAAGATTGATTGCCAAAAAGATCGTTGTTGACAAAGAAATAGCGTACTCTATTTAGGATACCTTATTCAGAAAACGATATTCATGCCGTTTTATTAAGGTACATGAATATCATAATTCAGTGGAGTACAATCTTCAAGCCTTTTTCTTGAACCGGATATTACTGTTCTCTTAAGTGAAAAATAAATGACGTAGTGCTGATCTATCTATAAGTAACTTAACATTTGAATATACGATAATGATAACAATACCTTTGCTTGTATTGTATGTAGTTATAGTTATAGTGAAAAGGGGTTACAGTTCACTGCGACCTTAAGGTCTATTGTGCCCCCTAACAGAGCTGTTATCATCGCGCCTCCTATACAGCTCGCCCTCCAGTTCCAGAGATTTGATGGAATCCAGTATCTGGGATGGCTTCAAGGAGGATAACTCCCCACTTTCGTATTGTATAGGCCGTACATGCCTCGAAATATAATTTTTTGTTTAAATTCGAAGCTGGTATTTTCATGGGATGAAGATATCAATTTTTTGATTGATTTTTTCATTTGAAGTTCCTTCAACCCATTAAAATACCAACTTTGAATTATCCATTATCACTATGTCCAATTTGGACAATTCAGTTGAAAATATTTCGAGAAATTGAGATTATTGCCCATTTCGAGGTCCAATGTGGAAGGGGGATGGTGGCATGGCCTCCATGGCTCCCCCTGTATCCGCCAGTGGTGTCAGTAGTTTCTCCAACAACCTTACATATAATTATGTAGATGGTCTCAAAAATATTTTGCTCGCGACAAGTGTCGAATAGGATGTGAAATATCTGGAGTGAAATGGCATCATTTATACAGGGTGGCCCACCCCAGAAGCGGTACTCATTTAGAGGCAGTAAATGAAGACATTTTGAAAAATTTTTTTTCTTGAAATGTAAAGGACAATCAGATGCACAATTTAAAATTGTTTTCACATATACAGGGTGTTCGATAACAAAGATATAGACCATAGTCACACTTTTTTAAATGGGATACCCTATATATGAATTCAAAAATTGAATGGCAAGCTCAAATAATGATGAGGTTATAAACACCATTTTATGCCTTAGAAGAACCATTCTAGAGAAAATGGCGACAAATCGAAAAAAGGAGTATTTTCAATTTGCAATTAATGAATAAACCCTTCAAGCCAACGGGACAGACAATATTTTTTCGTGTAGACATATTGGCTACCCTTATGCATAAGAAAAAAATTTAAATCTGCAATATACTGAGTGATCATAGTTAGTGTTCAAACATTAACTACAAATAATGGTCAAAAACTTTCTTATTTCAAATGGCACACCCAGTATTTCTGTACCTTGTTGAACGTAAAAATTGATATCGAAACTATCTTCATTGAGTTTCCCTATACCTAAACCTAATAGTTTTCGAGTAATTTTCGATTTTTAATTCAACTTGTTAACCTACTATTTTGATTTACGATATTCATAAAAATACTTGGAAATATTTGTGGGGAAATGCTTACAATATTATTTTAAATCTGAAAAACTCATATAAAGATCTCAATAATGGTGTTGCAGTCACGCAAGATTTATTATTCCTTTAGAAATGATTATCTACTGTTTTTCTGAATATCAATTCTTTTTTCAATTATTTTCAAATTAATTTCGCCTAGAAGGTATTGAGTGTCATTATCATTAAATCTTTTCCGGTACATTCCCTTAAATTTTTCTTTATTTCGATCGTTTTGAAGTTAAGCCATACGTTCAAAGAATCATGTAACAAACGATTCATTTAAAAAAAAATATTTGCTCAGGCGATGAACCTGTGCTCCAGTCCAACATTTTCTCTATTCTTCACATTTTCAATATTTTAAAGCCTTTCGAGATTTTCAAAAGAGATCTGTGATAGTGAACCTCTGGCCAGAGAGTGAGTTGAGTACCGAGTGGAACGAGTTTCACCAGCATAGGGACATTCAGTAGTAGAGTAGTATTTGAAGGTATTTTGTGAACATCTTTGAATCTTTGAGTCTACTTATACTCAATCCAACAATTGGAGATAACAAGAATGAAAGGTTCATCGCCTGAGCAAATATATTTTTAAATGAATCGTTTGTTACATGATTCTTTGAACGTATGGCTGAACTTCAAAACGATAAGAATAAAGAAAAATTTAAGGGCATGTACCGGAAAAGATTGAATGATAATGAAACTTAATACTTAATTTGAAAATAATTGAAAAAAGAATTGATATTCAGAAAAACAGTAGATAATCTGGATAAACATTTATAAAGGAATAATAAATATTGCGTGACCGCAACACCATTATTGAGATCTTCATGAGTTTTTCAGATTCCAAATAATATTGTGAGCATTTCCCCACAAATATTTCCAAGTATCTCTATGAATATTGCTAATCATAATAGAAGGTCAACTAGCTGAATTAAAAATCGAAAATTACTTGAAAACTATTAGGTTTAGGTATAGGGAAACCCAATGAATATAGTTTGGTTAATAATTTTTACGTTCAACAAGGTACAGAAATACTGGGTGTGCCATTTGAAATAAAAAAGTTTTTGACCATTATTTGAATCTATTTCTGCAATAAAAAATGGTGTTCTAATTTGAAAAACGGAAGTTGACGTCATTTCCGGAAAAACCGGAGGTGCTCATGCCTTGAAAATATTTTAGATGTCATCAGCATCGTGAAATACTTATAAGTGCTGAATTTCATGAAAATACGTTCAGTAGTTTCCCGTATAAATATGGGTGAGGTTCCTCGTGAAAGACCCTGTATACAGAGTGTCCCACTAGTGCCGCAGCGGACGATATACGCGTAACGGTCTGAGTTTTGCAAAATTTTTTGATGCAGACTTGATATACTCCAAGAAGAGCACAACCTAAAAATATTTTTGAACATATCGGGTGGCCCACAAAAGAGGAATAGCGGGTGACTTTGTTTTTTCAAATGGGACACACTATATTCAATAGTGTTTTTCAATTCTCTGAAACTTCCATCATGCTTTCGTATACTTTTCACATATTTTTATCCGACAGTTTTCGAAATTTTGGCCTTTTTGACAATAAAATGATACTTGTAGAGGCTATGTTATACAATTATATTTCACGAACCCTTGCACATACCAAAAACAGTTTAATATGGATTGAAAGACAAGACTTCAAAGTATCCTACCCAGCTATAATAAGACATCTTCAGCATACAGAGTGTCCACAAAAAGACTATCAACATGACGAATTTCAAATCGATTTTTCTTCATTTTTTCAAATGCAATGCATATAATTTTTTTTCATCATTGTAATCACCATTCATTTTACTTCATTTTTTGTCAAAAAAATGATATGCATATCTCTGAAGGAATAGGATATTTTAGAGTTTTTCCTTCAAATTCACATTTACTTTCGAATTCAAAAAGCAGATTCGGCTTTTCGGTGGTTATTGGAAACTGTCAAATTATTCTACTCAAAATTAACATCATTCCAGCTTCAATTCAAATCATCATAGTTTTTACGGATTGGATGAATACTCACACAATGATGTAAAAATTCAAAAAATACCAATGAGTTGAATGAACAAGTTATGAATGTTAAAAAAAACGAGTTTCTATTTTAGGATACAAAAAAGCGCCCGCTTTTATACTTATACAACTTTCTTCGAAAAAATGATATTCATATTTTTCCCGGCCACGCAAGCAGATCTTTAAGCTCGCAAGCTTAAAGCTTGTTTGAAATTTTTGGAAGATTTGACGTTCCAAGTAGAAACATAGAAAATTATCAAAAATGTATTTTGAAAAATGGGTACAGAAAGCAAGTTTCTGTCTTCAATAACTGATTTCATCACATTTTTGAGTAGATACATCAAAACTTTCTAGTTCCTCATTTCGCTATAATATGAATTGAAGCTGCAATGCCGATAATTCTGAGTGGAATAATTTGACAGTTCTCAATAACCACAGAAAAGCCAAATCTGCTATTTGAATTCGAAGGTATATGTGAATTTTATAGGGAAACATTTCGAAAAATCGCTTAAAAACACTATTCCGTTAGAGATATGCATATCATGTATTTGACAAAAAATGAAGTGAAATGAATGATGAAAAAAAATTATATGCATCGCATTTGAAAAAATGAAGAAAAGTCGATTTGAAATTCGTCATGTTGATAGTCTTTTTGAGGACACTCTGAATGCTGAAGATGCTTTATTATAGCTGGGTAGGATACTTTGAAGTCTTGTCTTTCAATCTATATAAAACTGTTATTGGTATGCGCAAGGGTTCGTGAAATATAATTGGATAACATAGCCTCTACAATTATCATTTTTTTGTCAAAATGGCCAATATTTCGAAAACTGTCGAATAAACATATGTGAAAAGTATACGAAAGCATGCAGGAAGTTTCAGAGAATTGAAAAACACTATTGAATATAGGGTGTCCCATTTGAAAAAACAAAGTCGCCCTCTATTCCCCTTTTGTGGGCCACCCGATATATTCGAAAATATTTTTAGGTTGTGCTCTTCTTGTAGTATATCAAGTCTGCATCAAAAAATTTTGCCAAACTTATACCGTTACGCGTATATCGTCCGCTGCGGCACTAGTGGGACACCCTGTATATGGTATTCCATTTAAAAAAGTGTAACTATGGTCTATATCTTTTTTATCGAACACCCTGTATATGTGAAAACAATTTTAAATTGTGCATCTGATTGTCCTTCACATTTCACGAAAAAAAAATTTTCAAAATGTCTTCATTCACTGCCTCAAAATGAGAACCGCGTCTGGGGTGGGCCACCCTGTATAGTATTCATACTGGACACACATATTCTCTCTGATTTCCAAAGGAATATCCTTGATATTTCAGTAGAGCTTGAAATTCCAACATCAAAACCATGCCATATTTGTGCGTTTTCCAAAATGCACATTTTCAAAAAATACCCTCTAACACTTAAACGATGAGACACCAACAACACAACGTTTTATCAAAATGTGTTCACTCTTGGTTGAAATTTTTCAAAATTTTCACAATACTTAGGATGCATTCAGAAACTCGATCAATAGATGCACTTTTCCGTCGACCATAGAATAAAAGCTCATTTTAACGCACTCGAAATCATCCATTGATGACCTATTTTAATGCATGATTTCTTATTAATGCATGATTGTCATGGCAACATCAAATATTCAGTCAGAGCACTATCGAGCTTGGTTGGAAATCAACTCCTGTCACAGAAGGGTATATTGACAACTCCATTCAAAATAAAATAGGCTGCAGAAGAAATTTCAGGTGATAAAAGTTAATAATACTTCAACCTCCACTTTCTCCACACGTTCCTTATGGGATATCATAGGTAATGATATGAATGCAAACTGAATGTGAACTATTCAGAATGTCACAGCATGTCCAATATTCCCTCTATGAATTTTTCGAATTGTTCCATAGGGAGCATAAATATTAATATATCGAAATGAACATAGAAATTTACATTATGTCAAATTGTGTATTATGCAAAATAAATATTCATTTCAATCGAGAATTTATATTCAATTCGTGATGAGGTCGACAGAAAAATCTTGTAATCAGCTCGTTTATTAATTCAGCGATTAATGATCTCAAACATTAACGCGCGTTAAAATATTTAGACCATTAATCGCTGTCATTAATGAACTAGTTGATTAAATAACTACATATTACCCATCAATTCCAACGAGTTTTCACACTGCAACGAACGGCAAACGAAATTTTTTGCCTATTTTCATGAATAGAATTGCGAAATGATGTAACATTTGAGATTCTCCCTGCTCAGAGGGAGAACTTTCTTGCGGTTTTCCGGAAATACTCATACTGTGGCCGAGCTATCGCGCATATCGCCCTATGCATAGGCTAGGTTCCGTCAAAACCCTCGATTATGTGGAATAATATTAACCTCTGGTCCTTTAAATTTGTGCAGGATATCGGGATAAAAAAAATCAATATCTCATTCTCATATTGTGCGATTGCCAATATTTAATTCTTCCAGAGGGAAAAATGAATTTTTGCATGCATCAATCTATCCATCCAGTCGTCTATTAGTATCTTTCGTGAATGAAGTAATTCGGATTTTGAGAATTATTGATAAGAATATATTGTGTAGAGTTCGGTCCTGTATTTGTTGTCTTCAGTATCTAGCGGTATTCCAAAACCTACTTTTCTACAAGCCAGGCAGGCGGCAGCCGCAGGAGCCGCCAAATTGAGGTGGGAAGTAGTAAATCGTGCGTAGCCGCATATCGCAAGCCATTCCTCGATTATAAAATCATCGCTCGTCGAGAGACTCTCGGTCGTGCCTAGTGAAATCCGGAGAATGAGGAAGATAATATCGGAAATGGTTCTGTATCAACATTATTCTCGCCATATCATGGTTCATGTAGTTTTGGAGTTTAGATACCATTGGTTATCTTATAGTGTGAATACTGTAAATAAATTAGGTTCCAGTGAATGAACAAATTCCCCCGAAAAGTTACCGCGTTTTCAAAAATAGACACAAACTTGTCAGTACCTTTTCAATTTTTTGACGGAATTTGCCTACAGCGCAATTAAATGAAAAACAAGCTATAATGAAAAAAACATTTTTCAAGACAAGCTTTTATGATAGCAACACTCATACGCCATTTTGAAGCAGCCATTTTGAATTCCTCAATTTTGAAGAATCGTTATTTCTGACCCAGAAAACCCCAAGATACCAATTTTGAATAGAATCGGATCAGAATCACATAACTCGTCCGCCATATTGTAGCCGCCATCCTGAATTTCCCAATTTGGACCAAAGAATCATCATTGTCGAACCCAAAACCCCCAGATACTAATTTTGAATGGAATCCGATCATAATCACAAAACTCATCCGCCATTTTGAAGCCGCCATTTTGTTTTTTTCTATAACAAATATTTCATGATGCATTGTCACCAGAATTATGTACACCTGCCAAATTTCAAATCAATCGGACCATTAGAAGTGTGTCATATTCAACTTGCAAGATTTGATTACAGACAGACACCGGGACAGGTGAAACTAAATAAAAGCTTGTAAAAGCAAAACAATAATGATGAACAATGATTCTCCTCTCAGTCAATGTTCCGGAGACTTATTCCAACCCTCTTTTCGAAACTTTTAACAACAACAATATTCAAACGTTTAGCAGATTCTCGAGTTTGACCAAGAGGATAACCATTAGTCATTATTGCTGTTTTGCCTTCTCTTTTCATTTAATTTTTTTCAAAAAATACAAAAAGTTACCCACAAGTGAGTGTATACTTTCGAATATACTGCTCCACAAGAGTTAGGGATATCGTATTCAATCGTTTTTAAAAGTATGTAATCTTCGAGAAAATCGCTGTAAAATCATTCAAAACTCAATAACAACTCGAATCGATCCAATAACAGTATGAGACATTTCGTCAATCTGGTCGCCTTTTTTCTGAAGTTTGGTTCTTTGCATATGCTTCATGAATGTTCTAATTTTGAAATGAAGTCAGTTTATCAACGACTTCAATTCGAAACGAGTTTTCTGAAAATGCCAAGACGTAAATTAACAAACGCTGAAGCTAATAGGGCTATCGGAATGCTACATGGTGGACTAACTCAGGTTGTTGTTGCGGAAAGGCTCCACGTCAGCCAAAGTGTGATATCTCGACTTTGGAATAGGTTCAGGGAGACAGGTTCCGTGTTGGAAAGACCAAGCCTTGGTGGGCGACGAAAATCAACACCTGCTCAGGATCGTTTTATCACTGTTTCGGCGGGAAGACCCTTCAAAATGCAGATGATTCAGAAATTTTTCCGCTCAATTTGGCACATTTTCTTGAATATCCTCTGATCCATTTATCTATCTGCAAAAATATTCGTTTTCTCTTTCATTCGTTGTACCAAATGGTACCGGGTTTTTCACCATAATTTGACCCCCCCCCTCAACTTTGTTTCTAAGAGAGGTTCAAAAAATTTCACGAAATCGACTAATGTTTTTTGAAATGATCTCACAAAATGAAATATATACAGAGTGGGTAACATATTGATTGCAACTTCATTTTTTCAAATGGAAGACCCTGTATATTTTTCTATATTTTGCAAGCTCTTTTTTCACAACACAGCTGGTGAAGGAATTTGAGCCGAATGAACTACCACAACGCAGAATTTTTGCTGAATGGGCTCTTGGAAAGTTGACAGATGATCCACTATTTTATAGTGCTCATTTTTGGCTCAAGGGATACGTTGATACGTAAATAAGCAGAATTGCCGATTTCGGAGTGGAGATGAGCCAGAATCATTGCAAGATTTACCAATGCATCCAGAAAAAGTTACTGTTTGGTGCGAATTATGGGCTGATGGCCTCATTGGACCGTAATTCTTCAAAGACGTAACGTAACTGTGAATGGTGAGCGCTACCGTGAGATGATATCGTTGATAGTTTTTAAGCCCAAAATGGAAGAACTTGAATTGCTTAACATGTGGTTTCAACAAGACGATGCCACATGCCACACAGCACGCGAAACAATGAACCAATTGAGAGGCAAGTTCGGTAAACAGTTTATTTCACGTTTGGGACCGGTCAAGTGGCCGCCCAGATCGTGCGATTTGACGCCTTTAGAATATATTTTGTGGGGCTCATGTCTATTCTGACAAGCCCGCTTCGATTGACGCATTAGAAGACAACATTGAAGCATTTAAATTTGTGAGATATCTGCCGAAATGTCGGAAAGTGTATGCCAAAATTGGACTAAGCGGATGGACCATTTGAGGCGCAGTAGCGGTCAACATTTGCATGAAATAATCTTCAAACTTTGTATTATATGGACCGTATTATCGTTTCAAATGAAGATTTCATGCTATTTTCTTAATTTCATGCGTTTTTTTTTCATTTTCTATAGCTCTTAAAAAATCACCCATTTCAATTTGCGAAATTGCCATCGTTGAAGTAGAAAAACATATCAGAGGTAGTAAGTTTTTATTGAAAAACGAATGGCAAAATAGCGTAGATAATAACGTAGTTTTTAGGCATGTGAGCAAAATACATATCTAGAATTATCTGTTTTGATGTTATATTTCATTCTTACCAATGGAACCAGTTCTGCCCGGTTGAAAAAAAGGATTAGTAGGCCTTTATCAATATGAATTTCTTCTGAATAAAATAAGTTTTTCTATCGAATGTTAAAGTTATGCTGGTACAAAGTAGTCCATCATGTTTATGTTATACACAGTAGCCACTTTTTAATGAGAGTTAGAAGGTCAGTCAAATGGAGAAAAAGTTGCATTTATAGGAACATTGTCAAGCAGTTCGAACAAATCAAGATTATCAGGGCCGGTTATTGAAATATCATAAGAAAAGTAAATATAAATTGTAGACCAGCATTGTTGATATCCAGAGAAACGTTCCACATAAAATTCAACCCTACAAAATCATACCATGAATTGTCCAATCGATAGAGCATTTCGTTCAGCAACTGCTTGTGACATGGATCTGTTTTAGGCATATGCATAAATTTTTTCATATACAGGGTGTTTGGTAATTCGACGTGAACCTTGAAAAGGGATATACTAGACTTCATTTGCAGTGTTTTGCGTCGAGTAAAGCATGGTCCGAAAATCTATGGTTACGAAATATCGCGATTTTTCAACTTTTTTGAAATTTTTTGCTTCGTTATCGAAACTAATTAATTTTGTGAAAACTACTCGACTCTACATATTCAATGAATATTTTTTTCAGAGCTGAGGAGATGGTCCTCATTTCTTGCGAAAAATTATTCTCTAAAAATTCAGATAACCCGAGATATACAGGGTCATAAATGGCTGCACCTATTTTTCTAATAAAATCTTGATAAAAAAATTGAGAATTACTCGAAAATTGATTATGAACTTGGTGTACAAATGTCAAGAAAGACTTCCCTATTTCATCACCTTTCCAAAAAAGTACATATTTCAATAATTCCTTCATGCAATCTAAAAATATGGCCGGAAAACCAAGCAGACAACAGACTTTTTCGAGTCATTCAGATATCCTGGCGTGATTCGTAAGCCGTAAGCGGGCCATGGTTCGATATCTAAATGACTCGAAAAAGTCTGTTGTCTGCTTGGTTTTCCGGCCATATTTTTTGATTGCATGAAGGAATTATTGACATATGTACATTTTTGGGAAGCTGATGAAACAGGGAAGTTTTTCCTTACATTTGTACAGCAAGTTCATAATACTTTTTTCGAGTAATTTTCAATTGTTTTATCAAGATTTTATGACGAAAACAGGTGCAGCCATTTATGACCCTGTATTTCTCGGGTTATCTGAATTTTTAGTGAATACGTTTTCGCAAGTAATAAGGACCATCTCCTCAGCTTCAAAAAAAATATTTTTTGACTATTTAGAGTCGAATAGTTTTTACAAAATCAATTATTTTCGGTAACGAAGCAGAAAATTTAAAAAAAGTTGAAAAATCGCCATATCTTCGTAACCATAGATTTTCGGACCATGCTTTACAGTTTACACCATGCAATTCACTGCAAATGACGTCTAGTATATTGGACCAAGAGCCAGTGACCAATTTTCATATGTCATTTCATAGCTCACCAAAATTTACTTGTTCAATGTTCAATATCTGCTCGAAAATAAAAACCATTTCTGTCAGCCCATAATGACCGGAGTAGACTACCATAAGCGCTCAAAGAGGCCAGAAAATTAGGTTCAACTATGTCATAGTATCATACACAAAACTTTCAGGAATTGTTATTGATAATATAATATATTATATTATAATATTATAATATATTAATATATTCAATATTATTGAATCCATAAAAAATAATGACAGAACTTTTTCGTCCCTCCTAAGTATCGGCAGAACTCTTTGAAAATTCATTAAGAACAGCTGCTGTACTTATGTCATTTCAGTACGCATGACATTTACAGGAAATAAAGAAAATGTGTCTAAAAAGCGAATTATATTCATGGCAGAAATTTTTTACATCACGAACCATCACTGCCAGAAGCCCAGAACGAGAAATGTTGCCGCGCAAATGCGAGCGAATTGAGCTTATTCATATTTGCAAGTCAGACCTAGAGCGCATATTGGGCATTTACGAGACGCATCAAAAGTTGATAGACAATTATGTGAAGGAATCTTAAATTCTTTTAAGAAATTATAGAATTTGTCTTCAGTTTCATTTACCTGATCCGATGATGAGGGTATTCGCTATGTACTCATAATACTGAAGCTCACTGTGAAAGTCTTATACTCTCTTTTTCTACTCTTAGTCTACCCAACTTTTGGGGTTTTAAATGCCCTGATGGTTTATTTTTTACCCCTTTATGTGACTGAGATCTTACACTTTGAATATTTCGTAATTCACACAGGTATACTCAAGACCTCCTCAATCCATTCGAAAAATTCTTGGAGCTCAGTTCAGATTCGAGCATAAATTTTTTCTAACAAAGTCAAAGTTCATAAAACATTTAGGAAAAAGGGCATTGAAGTGGCTGTTATCCTTTTATAATAACATTTTGTGTACTGGTAATTTTCCGGTTGAGTTTCGCAAAGCGAAAGTAATAGGAATTTTGAAACGTGGAAAGAATCCATCCGAAGCAAGTAGTTATAGGCCAATTAGTTTATTGAGTGTTCCTTTGAAAATTTTAGAAAGGCTAATTCTCTTCAAAATTGTCAGGGCGGTTTCAGGAAAAATAGAAATTGCAGTGATCAGGTTCTCAGTTTGACCACCTTTATCGAATCAGGTTTCGATAACAAATCGAAAACAGGCACAGCTTTCATAGATTTATCTGCTGCTTACGACACGGTATGGAAAGATGGGTTGATATATAAACTTTATACACATCTTAAGTGTGGAAAGATGATTCGTCTTTTAGAGAATATGTTGTCAGATAGGAGATTTCGTGTTTTTGTTGATGATAATAGTAGTAACTTCAAAATTTTGAATAATGGTCTTCCACAAGGATCTGTTTTAGCACCCCTTCTCTTCAATTTATATTTATGTGATATTCCTTGTACTTCATCTGAAAAATTTATTTACGCCGACGATATTGCACTCGCTTTCCAACATTCTGATTTTCAAAGTATTGAGGAAAATTTAACTTCTGATTTGAAAATTCTGAAAAATTATCTTTTCGAATGGCGTTTGTGTCCAAATCCCAATAAAACCGAGGTTTCGCTTTTTCATTTAAATAACCATCAAAAATATAAAAAATTAAATGTTCTTTTCGGAAACTCTGTTTTGAATCATAATTTTACTCCAAAATACTTAGGTGTTAAATTAGACTCCTCTCTGAATTACAAAGCACATTTGGATGACTTACGGATGAAACTGAAAACGAGGAATAACATTCTGCAGAAACTTGCTGGTACCTCATGGGGAGCTGACGCAACTACTCTTCGTACAGCAGCCCTTGCCCTGGTTTTTTCCACCGCTGAATATTGTTGCCCTGTTTGGCTGAATAGTGTTCATGTTCAGAAAATCGACGCACAGCTGAATTTATCAATGAGGATCATTACTGGAACCATCCGATCTACACCTACTCAGTGGCTACCAGTGCTATCAAATATAGTCCCACCCCATATTCGTAGGCAGACTGCAGCTTTGAATTCTTGGAATAAATTCAATTTATTTCCAAATTCTTTTTCGTTACTTTCCTACGTGCCAGAAAATAGAATTCCACGACTGAAATCCCGTAAACCTATATGGTCGAATAACTTTCTTAGTTCGAACTACAACATTAAAGAAATCTGGAAATCCGAATGGGATGCATGTTTTTTGTCTAATAAAGATCTAATATCTGATCCATCGAATGAAGTTCCTGGTTTTGATCTTCCCATGAGAAAATGGTCCCTTCTTAATCGAATAAGAACAGGTCATGGTCGTTGCAATAGTATGCTTTTCAAGTGGAATTCGGTTGAGAGTCCTAATTGTGAATGTGGTGAAGCAGAGGAAACTATTGATCACCTAATTAATAGTTGTTCGATTTATAAATTTCAAGATGGCATTAGAGCCATACACAATGTAACAATTTCATTTTTGCAATGGATTAAAAATTTTAGATCAATTTGATGAAATTCATTATGTTATAAATTGCATTCTTTTGTCTGCTTCTGCCTTTTTTGATTTCAGATTGGAATTTTTTTCGGGTGTTTGGAAATCCTACCTCCGAAGAGCCGTTTGGATAAACGAGATGTCCTTCAATATGTTATATTCGGATATTTTCACACTACACAATTTTATTTTATTTTTTTTTACGGGGAGACAGGGTTTTTTCGGCTGAGGTTTTTCCCTGAGCTCTAGTATCATCAGGGACGGGCCGAAGCCAAATTTTTGGGGGGGCGATAGCTTCGAAAATTTTCCAACTGTGCATAAAGGGTCAGAAAACCAATGGTTGAAGGGGGGGTGGTTTTTTGGATTGCGAGTAATTGTTTTTCCCCGAGAGCATTGAAAATATAAAGAAAATTTTGTTGTGTTGTTTTTTAATTCTGCATTACCAGATTAACCCACCCCACACTCTACAGGATTACACACCATCTGTAATCATTATTTTGTATGTTTCGATTTTTAAGTTCCGAAAGATTCCGAAGAAAAATAAATGATTTATTCAAGTGTACTGAAAAAAGTCCACATACCACAACACTTCACTTTGAATCTTTTTCGGTCGTTATACTTCGGCCGACAGCTACGGCACCGATTTTCCATTCAAAAGGTGCCTTTCATTTTTCCAAGTTCATACCCTGAATTTTTCACCTAGAAGCTTGATTTTTTTCAAATTGAAGTTGGAGGATGTCTTGAGGGCACTCCAATTTCTTCTCTTTGATCAAATTATTTTTTCGCATGAAAAAATCGGCTACGGCACCAATTCCTCATTCAAGAAGTGCCTTTCATTTTTCCAAGTTCACGCCCTCAATTTTTAACCTAAAAGCTTGATTTTTTTCTATAAATTGAAGATAAAGGGTGTTTCGAGGGCACTCCGATCCGACTTCTTCTCTTTGAAAAAATTATTTTTTCGCATGAAAAAATCGGGTTGAATTTGAGAGTCTATGAAAATTGACTTCATAATCGTTTTTCGGCGGTTGTTCATCAATTTTTTTTTGAAAATTCATTGGAGTGCACTCGACAAATCAATTTTCTATATTTGAAAAGAATTCCATCTAGATGGGCGCTTAATTCATGCAAAAAATTATGGAAATACTGAAAAGACTTCCAGGAAGTGTGAAATCGTAGAGAAGTGTCTGCAGTGGCTTAGCGCAAAATTCGGGGCGCCCCCGCAAAATTTCAAGTTCAAGCGAATTCTACTGTCAGGGGCCCAATTACTGCTTTTTCGTTTGGCTCGCCCCCCCGCACCTCGGGGCCTGCGGGGGCCTCCGCTACGCCACTGTGTCTGAAGTTCCAGGAGAATAAAAAAAATCAAGCTTTCACGTGGAAAATTGAGGGCGTGAACTTGGAAAAATGAAAGGCATTTTTCGAATGGAGAATCGGTGCCGTCGGCCGAAGTATAACGGCCCCTGAACAGATTCATGTGTTGAACTGAGATTCGATAGAATAATTGAGAATGAGAAAAAATACTGCCTACTGCCCGACCGAGAGAAATAGCGCAAATTGGTACCAGATAGTTTTTTATGACACAGTCGATGCGGCCAAACTGAGAAATTCACAACTACATGCTGAGGGATAACGTAAAAGATGAAAAATTGTTCATCTTTTCAAACACTTGGTAGCAATATCGGAGTAAATACCATTTATTGCTGGTTATACACATTGCACATTGGGCCAAATCTGCCAAATACCCTAAATATACTCTTACAAGAATTTGTACAATTGTCGCTATTCTCTGCATGCTTTTGTCCGGCTAAACGTGGGCTTAGTTCTACCGGTTGAAAAAGCATTAATTCCAAACTTTATTTAAAAAAAGTCAAATTCATTTTAAGAAAACTTTTGTAGAATTAATCTATTCCAACTCAATTGAAATCTTTCCAACTACTTCAAATTCTTCCCAACTGTTTTGTTCCAACTGCTTCGAAATTTTCCCAACTTCTTCGAAACTTTTCCAACTGCTTCGAAATTTTTCCAACTGCTTTTAAAATTTGCCAACTCTGTTCAACATTGGGGGGGATCGTCCCCCTATCTATGAATTTGAGGAACGTCAAAAAATTGTCGCTGAAATTTCAACTTGTTGGTTTTGCCGATGTGAATGTTTTATCATAAGTAATATCATAAGTGCATCAAATTTTTCCGAAAAAAATCGAAAAAACACGTTGCTAAGTAATATTTTAACAAGAAGCATGAGTGCAGGTGGCAACAAAAATCCGAGTCGAAGACGAGGATTTTTGCACCTGCACGAATGCTTTTTGTTAACAAAATATTACTTTGCACTGTGTTTTTTCGATTTTTTTCACAGGAAAAATTAGATGCACGAATGGTATTTGGCAAGAATATTTCATGAGTAACAGATTATTCTGGATGCATCTATGTATGTATTATCAATTCTCGTTGACAACAACTGTCAAGTTTTGCCGCGGGTAAACCCGAAAAAACTGCTGTCAGCTGCTGCCATACAGTTTTTCCATCTAGAAACCATTTGTGATTCAAAATTGCGCGTTTCTGATTGGTGGAAATTAAGACGAGGGAAATAGTCGATGAGAAACGAGTGTTGCTAAGGAAACTTCCTCACTAAAAATGAAATGAGTGGAATAGTCACTGAAGCGATATTTTTGGAATCTCAAGTTTTGGTCAGAAGGTGAAAATTCGTTGAGAACTTTCAAAATATTGTGCAATTATGATCTGAAATATTCAAACTGGTGAAGGAGTTGTAGGAAGTTTCTGTTTATTTTGTGTTATTATATTTTCAATAGTGTTTATTGAAATGTGAGATAGCTTGTCCGTTTAAATAAATAAATTTGTAGTTTTTCAAATTATGATCAATACAAAAGAGGAATTGTCAACATCAATGAGTATAGCAGAAAGAATGCAATAGATAAATGATATAGAAATACATCGTAATAATTATACATAATGTACATCAATCACATTGATCAATATAACATTCTTCCTACATGTAAAGTAGTAGAGGTTGTTGTACCGAGGTTGATCCTGCCTAAAATTGTTCAGAGTATGATTCTTCCAACCGTTACCATGATCTCATTCGTTAGTTGAATCTAAATTGGTGGACTAGTGGGAAGGTAAAATCCGGAGAAATATCCATTTCAAGATCGCGGTTCTATTGCGGTTGGTCAATTTCTATTGTATTCGATGAGGAAGGAATATTTGTGAGGAATTTGATCCGTCCTTGTTCGAAATAACATGATTTGTTTAATTGACTGAGAGTTTCTCCTGAGATATACGTATATTCTAGAAACGGCATATGCAGAATGTGGTCATGATCAAACAATTAAGGAGAAATCTGTGTTGTATCATTTCTAATTATTTATCGAAGTGGAATTGTGGGTGGATTTGTGCTTCTTTCCTGCGATGTTATTCACATCCTGATGTGATTAGTCCCCAACAAACACGACAAAAAAAATATCCTATCTTGATGTAGTTGAAAATCCAGGCTTTGTGGAAGTAATTACAGTTAATAACTTGATAAATAAGGACAAAATTAGCAACATGCTCTTCCCACATGAAAAAAAATCATCCAAATGTAGAAAACATCAAGTGCAAATTAGATTGCAAAGAATTGAAATTGTTTCCGCTAATTCATTACCTTTCGGGTTCCACATGAGCAGTGCCACCTTCTCAGGGCTAAATGTGCTGCAGCCCCAGAGAGCAAGCTTTTCAGGGGGCAATTTGGTTTTCTTGTCGACTAGAACAATTTTGTTGAAATCGGCACATTGATTCGGTAATGGGGCGGTGCTCCATTTTGCTGAAACCACATTATATTGGCAGGAACTTGTGGATTTGCTGGATTAGGATATAAGTTTATCTAAGTTGGTACGACATTATTTTGGAGTAGTTCTAAATGTTTTTCTCCATTCAAGTTGCCGTCAATGAAAAAGGGACCTACGATATGATTTCCAACAATTCCTGCCCAAACATTAACATTTTCAGGATATTGCGTATGTTCTTCTCTCAGCCAGTGAGGATTCTCATCAGACCAATAGCGGCAATTTTGACGATTAACATGACCATGTAGTATGTAGTGTAAATTTACTCTCATCAGAAAACAAAACATTTTCTGATTGGATCACATTGTTATCTAACATTACCATCATTTGCTCACAAAAATGCTTTCTCCTATCGAAATCGTCTTCTAGGAGCTCTTGAGTTGCCATCATTCTATAGGGATGCATCTTACTTTCCTTTAATATTCGAAATATTGAATTGTGGCTGACGGTGAACTGCGGGGCTACTTTTCGAACAGAATTATGTGGGCTTTCTTGAAACTCAAGCATAATATCCAATTTCGTGTCATCACCTACTGCACTGGCAGCAATTTTTTTCATTTGTCCTACTTGACCAAGCTCTCGAAACTGCTTTTCTATTTTGCTAATTGTTCCTTGGGATATAGGCGGCAAATTTGGAAATTTTTCGTGAAATATGCGAGAAACTTCCATTTGTGAAGAATGGTTATTTTTATGCATTTCTGTTGAGTGAACCATTTTTCTAATATTATTACGTAAAGTTATCGAAATTCAAAAGACACTAGCACTTACACTGATCACTTATTGTCATGCAAACAGACAACGTGTTACTAAGGCTATAAGAATAAACAAATCTATTTTTGTTCTTCTAATTTCTTCTCAGTTATGGTTTTTGCTTACTTTTTTCATATCAAGAGGTAAATGGGAAATAAGTATTGAGTGTAATGTATCGAATTTGTGGAATAAAATAATTTTCAATTAAAATGTTAATTTTTGTAAAAAATCTGAAAACACTTAATGTTTCCGAAAAAGTTGAAGAAAGGTATAGGACATGTACATGAATTATGTCTGGAATTTTCTGAAGAATCCAAAAAATAAATAATATACAGGGGGTTGCATTTGAAATGAGAAAGTTGGTATTGGTCACGGTCGCATGGAACACCCTATATAATTTTATTTTCTGGAAAAATATGCGCATTTAAAATTACAAATCGACGTGTCCGCGCGTTTTTCCTAACACCCCCTCATTCGTTATCGAATTTATTCCATTTGGCTGTTACACTCTGTATAGTAAACACTCTGTATAATAAAAAAATGGGGTTCTAATTTGAAAAAATTGATTTTTCACGATTTTGTCATCCCTAACTTTGAAAGCGATTTTTTCACCCCCTGTATCATGAATCCCGATTTCGATTTTCAAAGTGGATACATCAATCTTACATCTTGAAAAATCCCAAAAATGAAAATTTTCCATCTAAAAACCTCGAAGTTATTCTTGTTTCAGCGGAGCTCTATTTTCGATTTTTTTTTTCGAATTTTCCCGCTCAGAGAGTGTTGCGTTTTGTGTGATATTTGCAGTATGCTTTGGATGATAGTTGTCAGAATAAAAATAAAAGAGAGAAAAGTCACATTCTTTTGAATAAGAGAAAGATTTGTATTATTAGCAGTTTTCAGCACTAATTTAATTTTGTACCATTCAAGAAAGTTACATTTGGCGACCGTGACAGGACTGAGAAGATAATAAATAACTTTCAAGATGGAAAAAGCGCTTAAAGCTCGTTGTGTTTTCCGCAAGTCTTTCTCTTCAGATTATGGGAAGATTCTTGACATCAGCAAGAAATGCTCAGAAGTGGAACTGAAGGCAAGTTTCCACCTTTTAGAACAGAAATATGAAGACATCCGAGCCTTAGATAGAGAAATATTTGAATATCTCTTGGATAACGATACGTCTGAGAATGATTTGACTATTGAGTGTGAGGAAGTCAGCAATTATAGTAAAAAATTCTGTTTGATTAAAGAAGAAGTGAGCAAGTTATTGGAAAAAAAGGATAGTGACTCAGTCAAGAATTCTGCTATTGAGAAGTTCAAGTTACCTCGTCTAGAACTGAAGAAGTTTGATGGAGATTTACGTAAATGGATTCATTTTTGGGGGCTATTTCAGAAGATTGATGAAAATGAACAATTGGATAATATTGAGAAGTTTAATTTTCTGATTCAATCTACAGAAGAAAATTCAAGAGCACGAAGAGTAGTTGAAAGTTATCCTCCTAGTGCTGAGAATTACCCAAAAGCTATTGAATCTCTGAAGAACAGATTTGGACGGGAAGATTTACTGATTGAAATGTATATAAGAGAACTTCTGAATTTAGTGACACAATCGAATTTATCACTGACAGATTTGTATGACAAACTCGAATGTCATATAAGATCTTTGGAATCTCTTGGTGTTACCACTGATAAATGCTCAGCGATGTTATATCCAATGGTTGAGTCTTGTTTACCGGAAGATATTTTGCGAATCTGGCAGCGCACTTATTGTTCTTCAGATACGTCAAAAGTGAAGCTGGAAAACCTTCTGAAGTTCATAAGATCAGAAGTTGAGAACGAAGAGAAGATTTCCATGGCTGTTGCGGGAATCAGTGCATCTAAGACCTCCAGAAAGAACAAAACTGCAAGATCTGAAGAGACATCTACTGCTGCTGTTTTATTTTCTAACAACAAAATTAATTGTTCTTTTTGCAGCAAAAACGACCACAAGAGTTTCGAGTGTCCTACGGGATTGAATATGCCATATAAAGATAGGAAACAATTTCTTTTTACGAAAAAATGCTGTTTTGTCTGCTTAGCACCAGGACATACTGCAGGAAGATGTCGATTGCGAGGTGTGAAATGTTCAAAATGCAAGAGAAGACACTACTCTTTGATGTGTCCAATTTCTTCACGAGAATCGCGAGTTCAGTCTGGAAGCTCCGGTGAGGTAACAAATACCACTATTTGTGCCAGTGAAAATTCCCTAGCGTGTCAAAATTTTTCCGATACCCCTGGAAATGTTTTATTACAAACAGTTTCAGTATATTTGAGTGGGCCAAACGGAAAAATGCGTCGTGTCCGTGCTTTATTTGATACAGCAGCACAACGTTCGTATATTCTGAAAGAAACTGTCTCAGATATGGGTTATCAATCAATAGAGAATGAAAATGTAATTCATTCCCTGTTTGGTGGTCTGGTCACAGATGAAGCTTCACATTCTAAGTATAGGATTGAAATAGGAAGTTTGGATAGGAAGTTTCAATGTAGTGTGACAGTTTTAGATCAACAAGTAATTTGTGGTGATATCAGAGTTGTAGGTCCCGATCTAATTCGTTTGCAGAATGAATTAGCCGAATTAGGTATCACTATCTCAGATCGAATTCCAGGAAAAATTGAAATTCTGTTAGGTGCAGATATAGTTGGGAAATTGTTTACTGGAAAAGTTATTCAACTCTCATCTGGTTTAACTGCGATAGAAACACTCTTAGGATGGACAATTTTGGGAAAAAATCATGTATCAAATTCTAATTCGAATGCTATGGTTATTACCACATTGTTATTGAAAGAAATGAATCTTGAAAATCTGTGGGAATTAGATCATATAGGCATCAAAGATCCTTATGAATTTAAATCTTCTAAATGTAGGGAAAAGGAGGTGTTGGATAATTTTGAACAAAGTGTCAAAAGAGATTCTGAGAATAGATATGTTGTCAATCTACCTTGGATGAGAACTCCGGATGACCTACCCTCCAATTACGATTTAGCATTGCAGAGGTTACAAGTTACTTTGAAAAAGCTTCGGAAAGATAATTGTGTAAAGGAATATAATGATGTTTTTGAAGAATGGTTAGATGAAGGAATTATAGAGAAAGCAACATTAGATAGATTTCAGGGTCACTATCTACCTCATAGACATATTTTAAAACCAGGTAGTACAACAAAAATTCGACCAGTATTTGATGCCTCAGCTTTTTCAAAAAATTCTTTCTCTTTAAACAGTTATCTTGATAAAGGTATAAATTTAATAGAAAATATTCCTTCAATATTATTTAGATTCAGACTTTTCAAGTTCGGCGTTATATCAGATATACGAAAAGCTTTTCTACAAATTGGGTTGAATGAGTGCGATCGAGATTTTTTACGTTTTTTGTGGATAGATGCAAGTGAAAATATAGTAGTTTATAGACACTGCCGTGTTGTGTTTGGTGTGACGAGCAGTCCATTTTTATTAGGTGCAGTCATTCAATATCATCTTCGAAATTCTCTGAAAAACATTGAGAATGAGCCGAGAAAATATTCTGTAGAGACAATCAACTTATTGTTGAACAGTTTCTATGTTGACAATTGTGTTGTTAGTTTAGAATCTGAATCCGAAGCTGAGAAGTTTATCGCAGAATCTAAAGAAGTTATGAATGAGGGTAAATTTGATCTGAGGGGTTGGGAATCTAATAGTATAAGACTTAGTGAAGAAAAGGAGAAGATTGAACTTAATGTTTTAGGTTTAATTTGGAATCGTTCAGATGATATGTTTCACATTCAGACAGAAAATTTCTCGAAATTGCATATAGATAAAATAACAAAACGTCTAATTTTATCTATTTCACATAAGATTTTCGATCCGATTGGTTATACTGTGGTAGTCACATTACTACCTAAGATTCTCCTTCGTAAGTTGTGGGAACAAAAGATTGGTTGGGATGAAGAACTTTCAGAAGAATTGAGGATTGAATTTTTAGAATGGTTTGAAGATTTATACTATCTGAAAGAAATTAGAATTCCGAGATGTTTCGTTCCTTCACTTAGATCGAATTGGAAAAATATTAGTGTTCATACATTTTGCGATTCGTCAAAATTGTCTTATGCCTGTGTATCTTTCTTGAGAATTGAAACATCAGAAGATGTTTACGTCCAATTGGTTCAAGCTAAATCAAGAGTAGCTCCGATAAAGAGAATAAGCATTCCGAGGTTAGAGTTGTTAGCTGCTACCATCGGTTCACGATTAGCTAATTCTATAACTGATTATTTTTCCAGTGATGTTCATGCGAGTTTTATTTTCTGGACAGATTCATCGACTGTGTTAGCTTGGTTGAATCGTCCAAATAACTGGTCAGTGTTTGTTCGAAATAGAGTGAATGAAATATTAACGTTGACAAAAAAGCAGCAATGGCATCATGTTCCAGGTGATTTGAATCCTGCCGATTTACCGTCAAGGGGTTGCTCCGCGAAGAAGCTACTGAAATCAAGATGGTGGGAGGGACCGCAGTGGTTGAAATTCCCTTCATCAGAATGGCCGAGTCAGGATTTGAGTTTTAATGAGGAGGATATAAAAAAGGAAACACTCAAAACGGTAGTTTGTAATCTTGATTTCGCAGATTCTGGTTGGTGTTACAAGTATTTCAGTAAATTTTCTAAGGTCGTTCGAATGGTTGCTTGGATGAAACGTTTTATTTACAATTGTAGAACTCGAAATGACAAATTACAAGGTGAATTAACGGTGCTGGAACTTGATGCGGCTGAAGTAATGATTTTAAAATTTATTCAAAAAGAGTGGTTAGCAGATTCGGACAATCTCAAATCTATTAATTGTTTATTGCCATTTAGAGATGAATCAGAGCTACTTAGAATTAAAACAAAATTGATTCATAAAGAGGATAGTTTGGATTTCAGATATCCGATAATACTTCCCGCTTCACATATCTTAGTTCAAAGACTCATATTCGAGGTACATGTCAGAAAGTGTCATGCTGGAGTTCAAATTTTAATGAATATTCTAAGGGAAAAGTATTGGATTCTTGGTGGACGTCGAACAATAAGATCCGTTATTTCAAAATGTATTCGGTGTAAAAGGTATTCTACAAAGCCCTTGTCTGTTGGTCCTTCATTTCTTCCCGAGACTAGAGTTCGTGATGCGTGCACTTTTGAAGTTGTAGGTGTTGACTTAGCTGGTCCACTAATTGTTAAGAATGGTGTCAAAGTATGGATAGCACTTTACACTTGTGCAGTTTATCGGGCTGTCCATCTTGAATTGGTGTCCAATTTGTCGACAGAAATCTTCTTACAAAGTTTTCGCAGATTTGTAGCAAGAAGGGGAAGACCGAAAATCGTTTATAGTGATTGTGGAAAAAACTTTGTCGGTGCTTCAAATCTTCTACAAAAAGTCGATTGGGAAGAAGTTATCAAGAAAACGGCTGTTGAACGTATCGTGTGGAAATTCAACCCACCCACTGCAGCATGGTGGGGTGGTTGGTGGGAGCGTCTCATAAGGTTGTTGAAGGAATTATTGCGAAAAGTGCTAGGTAGAGCAAATTTGACATACGAGGAACTTTCAACTGTTTTGTGTGATTGTGAAGCTGTGATGAATGAAAGACCAATTTCATATATTTCTGACTCTGAACAGATTTTGTCTCCTTTGACTCCCGCGATGTTTCTAAAAGATATAAAAGAATCTGGAATTCCAGATTTTGAGCATATAGATCAGGAAAGCCTCAATCGAAGGATAAAATATAGAAATAAGTTAAGTTTAGATCTCAGAAAACGATTTAGGATAGAGTATTTAGGTGCTTTGAGACAACGTTATAATCAAAAAGCAGATAGAAGTATAAATGTTGGAGAATTAGTGTTGATCGGAGATGATAACACGAAACGCATAAATTGGCCTTTAGCAAAAGTCATTGAAATATTTCCTGGCAAAGATGGTGGTATTCGTGTTGCACGAGTTCGAACAGAAAAAGGGGAAATGTTAAGACCCGTCCAAAAAATATTTCCACTCGAAATAGGTAATAGTTGTACGGAAGTGTCAACCTCGACAATCCCATCTTCCTCCAGTAATGTTTCTGAGAACACCGGAGAGAGTAAAGGTACACTCAAAACTCGAAGTGGCCGTTTTATTAAAAAACCCACCAAATATTGTATATAGCAACGATTGATTGCAATTTATTGGAAATTGCAAGGTGGGAGTGTTGCGTTTTGTGTGATATTTGCAGTATGCTTTGGATGATAGTTGTCAGAATAAAAATAAAAGAGAGAAAAGTCACATTCTTTTGAATAAGAGAAAGATTTGTATTATTAGCAGTTTTCAGCACTAATTTAATTTTGTACCATTCAAGAAAGTTACAGAGAGAATTTTCCAACCAAAACTGAAAAATGTTACATCAAAATAACTTGAAATTTTCTAAGGAATCTATTTCTGCAATAAAAAAAAATGGTGTTCTAATTTGAAAAACGGAAGTTGACGTCATTTCCGGAAAAACCGGAGGTGCTCATGCCTTGAAAATATTTTAGATTTCATCAGCATCGTGAAATACTTATAAGTGCTGAATTTCATGAAAATACGTTCAGTAGTTTCCCGTATAAATATGGGTGAGTTTCCTCGTGAAAGACCCTGTATATCTATCTCTCAAGATTAACTATTACCTGTTTATGGTAATCAGTTGTTTTCCAAAATTATGCACTATTTGGGAGTGTGTTTTTATGAATTGGGTATTGTAACGTTTTCTTCGTTACAAAAACGTCCAGGTCCAATTAACTATTTATTTACACTACTTATAACACTGTTAATTAACAACTAATGAACTTATTCCAGTAAAAGTCTGTACAATTTATTTCCACTGATTTATTTGCACTATTTATTTTCACTTGTCGCTTGTCTCTGACTGACTGCATTCCCTCATCCGTCGATGGGCCCCTTATATGTATCACGCCGATTGTTTCTCGTTAAGTCCAGACCCGTCTGGAAACTTCGCGAATCATTCGCGGCCGCTATGTCGAATGGGACACTCCACGCGCTTCCAGAAACCTCCCGATCGGGCCGTAGCGCTGAATGCACAGGGCCGTACTTGTCACAGTATTGATACTCATCCAACCTAATACGTTATTTATCCCCAGTATTTAATTTAGAACGAAATTGCCCTTCACATCATACAATTACAAGTACATCAAAAGATATGACAGGTTGAAGTGTTGAAGATAACCGCCGCGTGAAACAAATTTCTACCCGGGCAAAGCTGCTTGTATTATAATAAAATAAAGAAGCAACAACTTGCTGTTGAGCTCGGAAAAACAGTAGATGAATGCAAAAAGAAATTAATCGTCTACTCTCAGCTCTCAGGCGAGAGAAAGCCAAGACTTTATGCATATGTATATACAAGCTGCTGAAGCAACCTCCATCTCACACATGTAAACGCTCAGCAGACAATAGACCTTTCCAGAATTACCTGTGCAGGTGTAAGTTGTGCGCGTCACTTGTGGGCTAAGAATGAATATTATTGGTAGTCAAAATTTCCCTCCTTAAATCGTTGACATTTGACAATTGATATTATTATTTTACGCAGTTGACGTTTTGGATGTGGATGTTATTTGTTGTTTTGTTTATCGAAAATCAAAATTTTATTATGCCTCAACAATGTTGTGTTACTAATGGCCGGTTTCTGAGGTCCATTTAATGGTAGTATATCTATCCGATATATTTGACAGAAGGTTAACTGGAGATTTCGGTTTCTGAGGACCTCTCGTAAAGATAACCTATCAATAAAGTCCGTTTATTTTAACTGGGAATAAATGGCCGGATATGTGTTCGCTACGAGTATCTGACGCATCGACGCATGAGCAAATAGCACTGAACTCTATACTATGTACCTGGAACGGATCCGACCGTATACTTTTGAACGTAAAGTGAGGCAGGGGCAGCTGAAACAGCCCCCACACCAACGCGGTACTGCGGGAGCGGGAGCGGTAGCGGGAACGACGCGGGATCAAAACATGTGGTGGGATATGGAAATACTCGCACTCACGCGTGTGAAAGCCCATCCTATTTCATATGATTTGGGAAATCCCGAATACAAAAATCTTCGAAAAAGAGATAAATTATGGGTCAAAATAGGCACCGAATTGAACGAAAGTGCTAAGTAAACAAATTTATTGAAATTTGCTTAGATTGCTTCTTCAAAAAACGTAGTTCGTGAAAAAGCTTAATGATTTATCTGAACTTTATTTAAAATAACCATAAACGATTTGTTTTATTAGGTAACTTATAAAATTTGAAAAAAGTTATAATAATTTGAGTTTATTATTATTACTAACGCTTGTCGTTCATTTTCTGCTACAGCAATCGGTAGAAGGGCTTCTTCATCGGATGAGAAATCCATTTTTTTCGACCAGAAAACACCCAGAAATCTTCACGTTACCGCGAACTTTACCGCGTACTTTACCGCTTTGGTGTGAGTACAAAAACTTCCCGCTTCCCGCAATACACCGCGTCGTTCCCGCCCAAGCTCCCGCTCCCGCAGTACCGCGTTGGTGTGGGGGATCCTTTATTTAGGGTAACCTGTCTTTTATTACTCAGTCAAATGAATTACGGTTGTATGCATAAATTATCTTTTAAGTGAAAATTGATTAGTTTGGGGATTCTTTTGTTAAATACGTACAATATCAGTGAAGATATACATTTTTTGTGTTCTACTGTGCTATTAGTTTCGTTTCCTTCCGCGTGTGTGGTTTAAAAAGCAGCATATTGCGTTGGTGTAATTTGTTGATTGCTTCGGCAATAGTTTCGATTTGAACTATATTTGAAATTTGAACATAAAAAAAACAATGGTGGTGTCTTGTGTAGCGTTTGGATGCAAAAACGAGTACGATTATCGGAAAATATCTTTTCACGGGTGAATTGATAATATTAGATTTTGCTATTTAATGAATAATTAGCGACTTGGCTAGCAAGATTGAATTCATTTGGTACAGTTTGCCATTCAAACGACCAGATATCCTAAAGCTATGGATAGATAAAGGCAGTTCGCTGGAAGAATTGGACTCCATCCAGGAGTAGCAAAGTTTATGGGGATCATTTTCTTCTTGTTTTACTTGTTTTATTTAATAATTGTTAGATTCATAGTATTAGCAATGAATTATGAAATGAAATGAAAATTTCGTTTCTAATTTTCTATTCATTTTATTTATCAACACCGTGGAAGAAGAGTAAAAATTTTACATGGACGTTGTACTGTTTGCATTATTACTTTTTTCCTGAAAAACAATTGAGAAAAAATAATCATTTATATTATATCCGTGAATTCGTTCGCAATATCCACGAGTAAAATTTTTTCACGCTCCGTGAAATTTTTGGAACGTTTTGAAGTTTCCAGTTTTTTAATTTATAATACAAATATAACACACTCACCACAACTCAGAATTTTATTTTTATTTTCTATTGCAAACCTCCTCAATTCAAATTTCAGGAGTGCAGTTTGATTTGAAGTTTGCAAAATGTATCATTAAAATATCAATTTGCGTGTGGCGCCATCTGTTGTACTTGAAGGAAACTTATAGAGAGATCGATAGTCAGGAGTTATCGAACCGATAGTTAACGGAGGACAGAAAAAGACGTCAGAAACTCAGGTAGCTTTAACGAGAGTATATCGATTGGTTAAAGTTATCGAACCGTTTACTATTGGGAAGTTAAAACGAAACCTCAGAAACCGGCCATAAGTGAGGGTCACGGTACGATAAAAACAGTAGAATCTCATTTCATTGCTTCCCTCTTTCTCTCTCTTCTCTCTCGCACTAAGGTTTGCGCATCTTTTAAAGCTGCCCACAAGTTGCGCATGAAATATAACTATTTCTCTCTCATTCTGGTTTAGTTCACATCTTTCATCTTTGTTCTACGTATTCTGGAAAGGTCTGTAGTTCAGAGTTCTATTGTAAATACGGGACGCATTTAGACATTCCGTACTCACGTACGGCACCAAACGCGAATAGCTTTATAACTCTTCATCTCAAAAGTATTCCATTTGGATGCTGCAGAATATAAATTACCCATATTACCAGGAAAGATTCATTCATCACTTGGAATAATTTCATTTTCATTTAGATGAATAAAATGATAAATACCGAACTTCAATTGAATTACGTTTAGGTATTATTATTATACGCCGTTTCGCATTCGAAGTGAGATTGGTCAGGTGAATAGCAGAGCGCTATTCGCGCTTGGTGCCGTACGTGAGTACGGAATGTCTAAATGCATACGGGACAGCAGTATGCTACGCTTACATGTTACGTGACGATGTATTGATACACTCTTAGACAAGGGAAGTTTGCAAAATTTATCATTAAAATATCAATTCGCGTGTGGCGCCATCTGTTGTACTTGAAGGAAACTTATAAAGAGATCGATAGTCAGGAGTTATCGAATCGATAGTTAACGGAGGGCAGAAAAAGACGTCAGAAACTCAGGTAGCTTTAACGAGAGTATATCGATTGGTTAAAGTTATCGAACCGTTTACTATTGGAAGGTTAAAGCGAAACCTCAGAAACCGGCCATAAATCGTTCCTAGTTTGGACACATTCTTACGCGTCCAAACGTGCCCCATCTAGTTCTGTACGAAAGTACCCCACTTACTGAATAACAGCAAAATATATCCTCTTTTTATATTGATAGGAAAACGTCATAAATTTATTATTGAAAAAGTATCTTAAGTATATATAGCTAGTTACTGATAGAATTCTCTACACGAAAACCTATTTTATCTACTGTAGCAAAGCAATAGACAAAAACATTGATCAAAAAATTACTTAGCGAGCGCGAAAACACGTTCGTGCCTGACACTTCGCTCTCACCAGCATAGATCTCACCAGTGCAAATGGCGCGATAGTACGTTGACGTAAAGTTGGTACCTCCACTCAAGCACACATACAAAAGCAAGACCGTACGTCGTTTCGTTCGAGTTTTCTTTTGACTGTATGAATGTGCCCCGCGTACGAAGGGTAACGATCTCCCCCACCTATTTGACTTTTGTCCATCGGCATCAGGACAAATTCAGAAGAAACTCGGCTTATTGCTCCTACAATACTAGTGAGAAAGACAAATTTTCTCTTCCTGTCGCTAAGGGCGGATTTATGGGGGGTACTGGGGGTAACTACCCCCCCTATGAGTATCCAAAACCTGAGAAAAAGGTGGTTTGTGTACCTGATTAAGTGGTTTTCAATCGTTATTAACCCCCCCCACGATCGTCATTACCCCTCCCATGAAAAAGAACTATATCCGCCCTTGCCTGTCGCTAAAAACTATACAGGGTCTTTCACGAGGAACCTCACCCATATTTATACGGGAAACTACTGAACGTATTTTCATGAAATTCAGCACTTATAAGCATTTCACGATGCTGATGAAATCTAAAATATTTTCAAGGCATGAGCACCTCCGGTTTTTCCGGAAATGACGTCAACGTCGTCAATTTTCAAATTAGAACACCATTTTTTTTATTGCAGAAATAGATTCCTTAGAAAATTTCAAGTTATTTTGATGTAACATTTTTCAGTTTTGGTTGGAAAATTCTCTCTGAGCGGGAAAATTCGAAAAAAAAAATCGAAAATAGAGCTCCGCTGAAACAAGAATAACTTCGAGGTTTTTGGATGGAAAATTTTCATTTTTGGGATTTTTCAAGATGTAAGATTGATGTATCCACTTCAAAAATCGAAATCGCGATTCATGATACAGGGGGTGAAAAAATCGCTTTTAAAGTTAGGGATGACAAAATCGTGAAAAATCAATTTTTTCAAATTAGAACCCCATTTTTTTATGGCAGATATTGAATCTACGTTAAAAAATAATGTGAGTGTATGCATCACACCCTTGCCCTAAAGTGGATATTAACTCAGATTATTTTTTAACGTAGATTCAATATCTGCCATAAAAAAATGGGGTTCTAATTTGAAAAAATTGATTTTTCATGATTTTGTCATCCCTATAGTTTATAGTAAAAAGGGGTTACAGTTCACTGCGACCTTAAGGTCTATTGTGCCCCCTGACAGAGCTGTTATCATCGTGCCTCCTACAGCTCGCCCTCCAGTTCCAGAGATTTGATGAAATCCAGAATCTGGGACGGCTTCAAGGAGGATAACTCCCCACTTCTACAAGTTTCTTGTCCAAAGCACTCTTTCCTTTGGCTTGCAATGGCATAGCATTCCGTAATCAGGTGAATAGGAGTTTCTTCCTCCTCCCCACAGAATCTACACTCATCAGTGTCTGATAAACCCATTCTCAACAGATGCTTTTTTAGGCGACAATGTCCTGTGAGAAAGCCAGTGAGTAGGTGAAGTTGGTTTTTACTGAGATCCAGATATTTTTTGGATCTAGCAGTTTCAAAGTTCCGGAGGAACTTTTTGGAGTGATCCATCCCTGGGAGATTCCGCCAGAGTTTTTCTCTTTCGGTTTTCTCCTTCAGCATAAACTCCTTCTTATAGGTGCATTTTCCTATACCACAGAAGGGTTCTGGGCCAGTGAGGGGTATTTGTGCGCCCTTTCTGGCCAGTGTATTGGCCTCTTCGTTTCCTACGATTCCCGAATGACCGGGAACCCAGATTAAAGAGACCTTATTCTTCTTGCCTACCTCATTGAGTTTGTTTCGGCACTCCCAAATCAGCTTTGAGTCAATGACGTAGGAGCTCAGTGCTTTAATAGCAGCTTGACTATCTGTATGAATAGCTATATCGCACTTCTGATAGTTTCTTTCTAGATTTATATCTAGACATCTTGCGATTGCAAGTATTTCCGTTTGAAGGACGCTTGTACAGGAGCCTAACGATAGTGCACACTTGGTACTTGTCCCGTATATCCCAGCGCCAGCTCCTGTAGCGGTTTTAGAACCATCTGTATACCATTTCATTGTATTTTCTTTGAGATTGTAGTTGGTGTATTCCCTTTCCCAATCCTCTCTTTTACTTAGCAGTGTACTGAAGTTCTTCTCAGTGCTTACTTTCTTGATCATTACATCACTAGGAAGGTTTGCAGATGAGGTGTAGTCATTCAGTGAGGACCAAGCTCTCTGAAACCTGACTCTCTCATTGCCTGCTCCTTCTTTAGATACTCTGAGGATGGCCTCATGGGCTACCCTATCAATCACTAGATGTAGAGGTGTGAGGTCTGTGATGATCTCAAGCGCCCTGGTTGGGCACGTTCTCATAGCTCCCGTGATGCACACACAGGCAAGCCTTTGTACTTTGTCGAGCATTTTCCTCGTACTTGCCTGACTTGCCTTAGCAAACCAGGCTACTGCCCCATATGTGACTATAGGTCTTACAATCATGGCGTACATCCATCGCAGTATTTTTGGGTTACAGCCCCAGTTCCTGCCGCATAGACGCCTGCATGCCATCAGAGCTCTCGTAGCTCTGCCAGTAGCATTATCAACATGCTTATTCCACAGAAGTTTGCTATCTAGTGTTATTCCTAGGTATTTGACTTCAGACCCCCACTCCAAGATATTTCCGTTTAATACTAACGTTTTCATGGCTGGAAGTTTCCTCTTCCGAGTGAACGGAATCAATGTGGTCTTGGTTGGGTTGATGTTAAGCCCCACTGACAAGCACCACTGCTCAATGATTCTAAGGCCCTTCTGCAATAGGTCGCAGAGAGTGCCTTCGAATTTGCCTCTAATTATTAGTACTATGTCGTCAGCATAGCCTACACATTCGAAGCCAAGCTCCGTTAGCCTGTGTAGAAGTTCATCCACTACCAGGCTCCATAGGAGGGGGGATAACACCCCACCTTGAGGTGTTCCACGAGTAGCTTTGACGAAGACGGATTCCTCACCCATCGATGTCTCAGCTATTCTCGTCGTTAACACCTCATACATCCATTTTAAGATGGTATTATTCACTCCTCGCCTCTCAAGTGCATCTCTGACAGACACGTGTGTTGTGTTGTCAAAGGCCCCAGATACATCCAGGAAGGCACACATGGCGATTTCTTTGTTATTCAGAGTTCTCTGGATGACTTCAGTCAGCTGATACAGAGCGGTCTCCGTTGAACGTCCCGCTCTGTAAGCATGCTGAGAATTGTGAAGTGGTGTTTTTTCCAGATGCTCCGTTCTTATGTAGTTATCTACGACTTTCTCCATCGTTTTAAGAAGAAACGATGTCAGGCAAATGGGTCTGAAGGAACGAGGGTCAGTCCCGTCCTTTTTCCCTGCTTTGGGAATGAAGGTTACTTTTGCCCTTCTCCACTTTTCAGGTATTTGACCCAATGCTAAGCTGCTTCTTGTGATCTTCAGTAGATGAGGGAGGATCTCCTCCACTCCTTTCTGCAGGAGTATCGGAAACACCCCATCTACTCCTGGGGATTTATACGGCTGAAAGGTGCTTATTGCCCATTCGAGCCGTTGCCTTGTGAATATACTCTTAGCAATGTCCCAGTCCTCCTTGCGGGAGTTCTTGGTGTGCTTCATTGCTATTACAGTATTACTTATTGGTTCACTACCCGGGAAGTGTGTTTCGAGAAGAAGAATGGATCGTTCCTTCTCTCCTTCAGTGTACGAACCGTCTGGCCTTTTAAGCGACATAGTGGGGTTAGTTCCCCCTTTTGCCATGACTTTCTGAAGTCTGGCTGCTGTGGGAGTGGAAGTGATGCTTTCACAAAAGGCTTGAAAATTAAGTCTTTTGGCCTTCCTGATTTCCTTGTTGTACTGAGTAAGTTTCTCAGTGTCATCCCTAACTTTGAAAGCGATTTTTTGACCCCCTGTATCATGAATCGTGATTTCGATTTTTAAAGTGGATACATCAATCTTACATCTTGAAAAATCCCAAGAATGAAAATTTTCCATCCAAAAACCTCGAAGTTATTCTTGTTTCAGCGGAGCTCTATTTTCGATTTTTTTTTTTCGAATTTTCCCGCTCAGAGAGAATTTCCCAACCAAAACTGAAAAATGTTACATCAAAATAACTTGAAATTTTCTAAGGAATCTATTTCTGCAATAAAAAAATGGTGTTCTAATTTGAAAAACGGAAGTTGACGTCATTTCCGGAAAAACCGGAGGTGCTCATGCCTTGAAAATATTTTAGATTTCATCAGCATCGTGAAATACTTATAAGTGCTGAATTTCATGAAAATACGTTCAGTAGTTTCCCGTATCAATATGGGTGAGGTTCCTCGTGAAAGACCCTGTATTGTTATACAGGGATGCTTCCGACAAGGAAGTCAAGAAGATTTTACTGCAGAAGACATTATACACCGTGAATGAGTTCATGAACTGCAAATAATGAAATAATGCTTGTCAATCCAATTTTGTTATTAAGTATTGTAAGTTTGTCTTTGATCAAACTAAGCGTTTTCCACTGTGCCCCCTCAGGCTCCCCACAGGAAAAAAGGCTAGCTACGCCCATGTTTACAGGGTGTTTCACTGTTTCTGAATTCAGGCGAAAAAATTCAGGAATCGTTTGCTCGTATGGAATAAAGATGGGTCTTTCCTATAACAAAACTACCTCCGCCCTCCCCTTTCCGAGATATCACTATGAAAAAACCGTGGTGATAAGAATTAAGGTTTCATTTTTTCTCCTCAGCTATTCGCTTTGGGAAAAAATTTGGGAATAATGAATTGTTTTACATGAAACAAACGTCGCCACGAATGTGAAAAAACATGAACATCTGTTTTTTCCTAGTCCTATTTCCTGCTATTCGTTATTTTTTCAATAAAACAATGATTTCGAGTTATAATTTTATTTCATGAAACTTCATCTCGACAAAAAGTTGTTGATATGAAATAAAGATATGATAACTCGGAAAGGGGTGGGCTGAGCAAATTTTGTCATAGGAAAGACTCATCTTAATTATCTTAATTTCATACGACCACCTATATGACATTATACAACCAACTAAAACTAAAAAACAATCTACTTAAAAAATTAACAGATTTTGCCCCGCAACCTATGCAACTCACATTACACAAAAAAGGGCATTCTTAATGAGCAAATTCCTGGCGCCATCTGGGCATTATTCGTTCTGCTTCGCACACAGGTGCCTAGATGCCGACTGCATACACTTTATGGAATCCTTCGGCGTTGTCGTCATTCCGCAAATATCCTTATTTTCGATACTTCTTCATATATCCTATGTTCATGATGTGATTACAGCGTTGTGAGAAATATGAAAGATATCAAGTTCACAAGTTGGCTATGAATGGACGTTTGAAAATAAATTTCCTTCGACTACATATTCAGATGTAACAAACCCATATCTGGTGGAATTTTGTGTCTCTGAACTGAAATTTGTATTCATTCTTTTGATACTTTCTTTTTTTTTTGAGCGCTCGATATTTTCTCTCTTACTAGTCGAGAAAACTGAAACGTTGTTCAGAAATGTCAGACCAAAAATTCACATCAAATTAGCAGGTAGGTACTTTTTTCTCAGGAATTCATGAGTAGATGGTTTCTAGGTACCCTATCAATCAATTAGAAATGAATTAATAATAAAAATCTTTATTTCTTAAGATTTTCTCAGTTACAACAAATAACAAAAGAAATAGAGATATCATTTCTTTGTTCATATGCAGAGAAAAATTATCAATACTAACCAACTTGCCTATAACATGTATGTTCAGACCTAGACCTCGATCACTTTTTCTAATATCAAAAAACGTGTCCCAAATAAATGAGGAGATCTCAATTGAATTCTCCTAGTAGGTTCTTTACATAAGATGAATTGTTTGATTGTTTACATATGTATATTTATTCACATAAAAATAGTAAAAATACAGCATAATAGAGAGTACCTAAGTTGAAAAGTGTCCTCATGACAAAATTGTCTTCTTGAATAATATTGGACAAACTGGCAACAACGCGAAAAAGCGTCTTATCACCTTTCACCTGAGGTAGCAATCGTACCCGTACCGGAACCGAATAACAACAAAACAAAGCATTATCGCAGAACTGTCAGATAGCACGTGGTTCTCTTATCCAAATAGGTAACCTAAGGCAGACAGTCAAACATTTTCCAACTATTTCCTGAAAATTTTGTTGGGTATCTATGAGAGGTAAGATGGCGATTTGTGGAGGCGCCGCGACGACAGCGCCGATATTTGCGACGTTGTCCGCGCCACGACGCGTCCTACCCACCTGTTTGATGGTCCAGAGTTGAAGCAACAGATAGTTGCATTTGTTTTCCAGTTGATTTGAGTTTTGGTTTTTAGTTTCAGTTTTATTTAGTTGGATTTCAGTGTATTGGATATTTCTATTGAGATTTTTGTTATTCAGGTGAGCCTCTATTGTTTTTTACTCAAGTCTCGAGTATTTTGTTGATGATTTCAGTTATAGGTTAGGTTTGTTATATCGTGTACCTATCCTATATTATATTGTGGCTCTAAATGTAACTTCTCACACAAGGAATTGAATTAAATGAATGTTATGAGGACGACATATTATAGAGGTTAGATTGTTTCATTGGAATGATCACGATGTAGACAGTGGCGTGGATTGGAAATGGTGCATTACAGAGAAATACGATAGCGATAGCATCTATAATTTTACTCGAAATTTTCCTTTTATTTCGGAGTAGGCATTTCATGGGAACCTTTAATCAGTTTCATAATCGAAACGAATGGTGGAGGAAAATAAGGGGAGTTTTGTTTTGGATTTATTTTCCCGCTGTCAAAATTGTCAAAAGTGAGAGTTGGAAGGTAATATAGGTTATGTATCTGACAGAAAAAAGGTGTTCGAGATACTTCCAGCTTTTTTTACCTTTCTTCAGTACAATATGAGGAGGATACAAGATGTAGGTAGGTACATATTTCAAGGAGGCTGGTATCTACATACATTGAATGTCTCCAGGTGACTGAGGGCATTCTCTATCCAGTTGAAATTGTGGTGACCTGCTGTCAACTATTCACAAATATGAGGGAATTTATGAAAATTACGAAAAGTACAACTTAAATAATTAATACCTTTTATTAACAATAAGGAACCCTTTGTACCACATTATACTCACACATCGACTCAGAGTCTGAGTCTGAGACCCATTTTAATTACATATTTACTCAGGTATCATGAATATTTTCAGTCAAATTATCATTAGTTATACGTAACAACGTCTGGGTAATTACTGATTATCATAATCATGAGTTGATGAAAAACACTGTAAAAAGGGCAGGTGAATTTATCCCGCAAGTTCGAAGCACTTGGAAAATGGAAAAATAAAGAACCTCCAGCACATTTCGGTCAACCTGTTTCGATACTATCATCAAGAAATACAAAACGAAGCGAAGTTTTTGTTTGAGACAACTTAAATGCTCATTACATGTCTAAATGAATCTAAAAATAATGATTAATGAAAAACTGATACTAGCTGTATTCCGGAAAGTTTGTTCCAGCAGGTTGATTTGTTGGTCTTTTAATGCAGAAAAAAACATTGATTCGGTTTTCGTAGCATTTAATTATTAGGCTATCCACTCAATGAGATAATTATTAAAATCATCTTTTTGTAGAATGATATGCGATGATTCATATCAATCAAAAAGAGTATTAGGTCAAGTATGCTTTCTTTTTTCCAAAATCTCTTTGATGAGTACATAAGTAGGTACAACTGCCGAAATTTGTAAATGCTACAAAAAACTGTTTTATTTCCAAACGTATAATTACGTAATTTTTCCACTGAAAGTTCTATTTCTCCGCCTAGGAGGAGAATTATGACCTACTTTTCCGTCGTTATGTCATACTTTTCATTTCCCTCGGGACGATCGGCAATCTAGGGTGCCTTTTTGATCTACAATTTCCTTGAAATTAACAGTGAAAAATCAAGTGGGCTCTGCCAAACGCCGGCGAGAACTATTGTGCATGTGCGATAGGAAATATCTCGATTGGATAATCGACAGCACGAAGAAAATTCCAGAAGTTAACCATGGATACAGAATGACAAATCCCTTCTCTTGTCCGCAAAAGTTCACGACGCACGCGTGTAGCGACAACTGGCACCGGAACGGGGCCTACACTTTTGTATACTTATTTGCCTCTACGCTCAGATTGTATATTTATAATTGTATGATATTAAGATGTCTGAACACATCTAGACATCTTATATGATATCAACAGCCGAATGGTCATTAATGATTCGACCACAGAATGGCATTTTCATTAGAGTATTGGGCCTTCCCTCGAAACAAATAGAAATCAAAATGCCAAGAATATAAAAACTTTATATCGCTTGAGAAATCAATAGACGATTAGCACAACACGATCACCAAACCTGAAAAGTTATAGTTTGTGAAAAGCGCCACCTGCAGTGGAAAAAACGAAACTTATCCTATTTTCTCAAATCTGATCACTGCCTACACCAGCTTGTTAGACATCTTAGTTTTACACAATTCTATGAATTCATTGGGAAAATTCATCAGGTACCTTTGAAAAAAAATTCAGGTTCGTCAGACCTAAATCTTACGGTGGGTTTCACAAAGCGTAGTCACCGGTGATCGGAGGTTGATCAAGAATCAACTCGATTTGACAGTTCAAAATCAAAGAATCAAGCCGTTGATCTCGGATCACCGCGGATTACGCTTTGTGAAACCCATTAAGAAACCCACAAGAGTTAGGTCTAACCCACCTGAATTATTTTTCAAAGGAACCTGATGAATTTTGTTTTCGAATGAAAAAATTGAATATAGGGTGTGCCATCTGAAATAATCCCGAAACTATAGTTTGAATATATCGTCAATGCGTTGTTTCATCACCCAGTGGAGTTTTGAATAATAATGAAAATGCTAGTATTCACAGCCATGATCGATTTTCATAAATTCATTCTAGTCGAAGTAATCGACATACTTTTATGTATTTTTCCATACTGAAGTTATCGAGTTTTTCCGAGCCCCTCATATTCAGGAAAAAGCGAAATATCTCAGAAACGGATGTCTATGAAGTAAGCAGTGCCACTTGCGAGAAAATCAATGAAACCTATTGCATTTATTGTCGAGTAATGGTCGAAGTTCCTATGAAGTAGAAAACACACAGAAAATTCATTCCTTCTACTTTATTTTACGCCGTTTTCCCGCGATTTCGTGATTTTTTAGAAATCAACGCATTTCTGACAACAGCGCATTCGTTATTGACTTTTTTCTATTGCATTCATTGCCGAATATCTGTCCTGAATTTGTCGTTAGAGAAAAAAATTTGTGGCGTCCATAGTTTTTTTTCTACAGCAGAACCACTTTCTCAATATACATAATTTTCGATCTATGCATAGATCGAAAATTATCACAATGATTATGGGCGTAAAATAAGCTAGAAGGAATGGATTTTGTGTTTGTTTTTTTACTTCATATGGACTTCGACAATTATTCATAACCAATGTGATGATTTTCGATCTATGTATACAGGGTCTTTCACGAGGAACCTCACCCATATTTATACGGGAAACTACTGAACGTATTTTCATGAAATTCAGCACTTAAGTATTTCACGATGCTGATGAAATCTAAAATATTTTCAAGGCATGAGCACCTCCGGTTTTTCCGGAAATGACGTCAACTTCCGTTTTTCAAATTAGAACACCATTTTTTTATTGCAGAAATAGATTCCTTAGAAAATTTCAAGTTATTTTGATGTAACATTTTTCAGTTTTGGTTGGGAAATTCTCCCTGAGCGGGAAAATTCGAAAAAAAAAAATCGAAAATAGAGCTCCGCTGAAACAAGAATAACTTCGAGGTTTTTGGATGGAAAATTTTCATTCTTGGGATTTTTCAAGATGTAAGATTGATGTATCCACTTTGAAAATCGAAATCGCGATTCATGATACAGGCGGTGAAAAAATCGCTTTCAAAGTTAGGGATGACAAAATCGTGAAAAATAAATTTTTTCAAATTAGAACCCCATTTTTTTATGGCAGATATTGAATCTACGTTAAAAAATAAGTGAGTGTATGCATCACACCCTTGCCCTAAAGTGGATATTAACTCAGAAAATATCCATTTTAGGGCAAGGGTGTGATGCATACACTCACATCATTTTTTAACGTAGATTCAATATCTGCCATAAAAAAATGGGGTTCTAATTTGAAAAAATTGATTTTTCACGATTTTGTCATCCCTAACTTTGAAAGCGATTTTTTCACCCCCTGTATCATGAATCGCGATTTCGATTCTTAAAGTGGATACATCAATCTTACATCTTGAAAAATCCCAAAAATGAAAATTTTCCATCCAAAAACCTCGAAGTTATTCTTGTTTCAGCGGAGCTCTATTTTCGATTTTTTTTCGAATTTTCCCGCTCAGAGAGAATTTTCCAACCAAAACTGAAAAATGTTACATCAAAATAACTTGAAATTTTCTAAGGAATCTATTTCTGCAATAAAAAAATGGTGTTCTAATTTGAAAAACGGAAGTTGACGTCATTTCCGGAAAAACCGGAGGTGCTCATGCCTCGAAAATATTTTAGATTTCATCAGCATCGTGAAATACTTATAAGTGCTGAATTTCATGAAAATACGTTCAGTATTTTCCCGTATAAATATGGGTGAGGTTCCTCGTGAAAGACTCTGTATTGAGAAAGTGGTTCTGCTAGCTTAATATGAAGTTAGCACTCCACCCCGTAGAAAAAAACTATAGGCGCGACAAATTTTTTTCTTTCACGACAAATTCAGGACAGGTATTCGACAATTAATGCAATAGAAAAAAGTCAATTACAAATGCGCTGTTGCCAAAAATGCGTTAATTTCAGAAATATCACGAAATCGCAGGAAAAAGCGTAAATTGAAGTAGAAGGAATAAATTTTTTGTGTTTTTTTTTTAATTCATATGGACTTCGACAATTATTTATAATCAGTTTTATGATATTCGATGCATATTATTGAGAAAGTGGTTCTGCTAACTCAATATAAAAATAAACGTTGATTTTAAGCATATGGGAAGAAAATACAGGATGTTCCATGAGAAAAAACCTATGTTTGGTTCCTACGACTTTCTTGCGACCCTGTATATTCCGCGCAATTTCCGCGTTGAAAAAAATCCGATGCTTTTACTGCTTAAGAGCTCAATCGAGATCCGCGTCACCATTGAAACACCATGTATATTCAAAGAACTATTCGAAAATTGGACATTCCCTCATTCCATTGTGAGCGTAATCAGTAATTGTCATAACTCCTCTTCGTTTTCCATCACCCACATTTGCTCAACGCATTCAGAATCGATGCCTTCTGATACCAGACATCTCTCTGTAATGATTCAACCCCTAACATTGCAGCAACACGGTCGTTGTCTCTACGGGGTTGCCGGCTACAATTATAGATATTACAATATATTGCCTGTCTACTCAAATTACATCGAATCACAGACATTACCGGCCGGTCCGCTAATTGTTGATAACATTCCTACAGACCACAAAGCTCGAAAGATCGTCTGAAACGCCAAAATGGATGCGTACCTCTTAATTTGTTTTGATATCCACCTGCAGTCGTTGCGGAGGTAGAAGTTGATTGTCTCTTTTTGTTTTGAAATTTAATGCACCTGCATTGTGGGAGGTAGGTACGTTGCGTGAAATACAGAGTGAGATAATTTTAAGGATTCATTTGGATACCTGAATTACTGCACTCTTCGTAAAAAATTGCATTTAGATGTACCTATAATAACGTAACCAGAACCATTTTAATTGAAGCGAATTTTCCAAGTAAATTTCCTGATTTCTTTTCCAGTTGCTGTCGATTTTTTGATAGCTGCCGAGATTTTTTAAAAATTTTTCGAACTGTTGATAGCGAATCGGCATACAAGTTTGATCTATTAACAAAGTTTCTGGTGCCGTAATATACAGGGTCCCGCAATAGTGGCGCGGTGGAAAAAGAAATCAATTGCTCGAGCTCGACAAAATAAAACAAGCTTTTATAAAAAAACATTTTTAAAAACAAGCTTTCATAATAATAGCACTCATCCGCCATTTTGAAGCCGCCATCTTGAATTCCTCAATTTTGAAGAATCATAATTTCTGACACAGAAAAGCCCCAGATACCAATTTTGAATTGAATCGGTTCATAATTACAAGAATCGTCCGCCATATCTCATTTTGAATTTTCCAATTTTGACAGAGAAATCATTATTGTCGAACCCAAAAACTCCCAGATACTAATTTTGAATGGAATCGGATCATAATTACAAAACTTATAAGCCATTTTGGAGCCGCCATTTTGTTTTTTTCTATAACAAATATTTCATGATGCATTGTCACCTGAATTATGTTTATCTGCCAAATTTCAAATCAATCGGACGATTAGGAGCGTGTCATATTTATCTTGCAAGATTTGAATACGACAGACAGATACCGGGACGAGTTAAACTAAATAAAGGCTTGTGAATATTTGGGTCACACAGTTTGGCTTAACTTAATAATTTCAAATATTCTAATATTTCAGGTTCAAAATATCGAAAACCGTTTATAAAAGGTTGTCCAATAAGTTATGTTATTTTGAATAGCCCGCTATTTCGGTAGATGTCACTTTTGCAGCTGTCAGTTTTTGACATTTGACAAGTAGAAACTTCGCCATTAATAAAAATGGAACGATACACGCTTCAAAAACGCACTGAAATTATTAAAATTCACTATAGTTATAGTGAAAAGGGGTTGCAGTTCACTGCGACCTTAAGGTCTATTGTGCCCCCTAACAGAGCTGTTATCATCGCGCCTCCTACAGATCGCCCTCCAGTTCCAGAGATTTGATGGAATCCTGTATCTGGGATGCCTTCAAGGAGGATAACTCTTCACTTCTACAAGTTTCTTGTCCAAAGCACTTTTGGCTTGCAATGGCATAGCATTCCGTAACCAGGTGAATAGGAGTTTCTCCTCCGCCCCCCCCCGAGATCTACACTCATCAGTGTCCGATAAACCCATTCTCAACAGATGCTTCTTAAGGCGACAATGTCCTGTGAAGTTGGTTTTTACTGATATCCAGATATTTTTTGGATCTAGCAGTGTCATAGTTCCGGAGGAACTTTTAGGGTGAACTATTCCTGGGTCCAGAGTTTTTCTCTTTCGGTTTTCTCCTTCAGCATAAACTCCTTCTTATATAGGTGCATTTTCCTATACCACAAAAGGGTTCTGGGCCAGTGAGCGGCGTTTGTGCGCTCTTTCTGGCCAGTGTATTGATTGGCCTCTTCGTTTCCTACGATTCCCGAATGACCGGGAACCCAGATTAAAAAGACCTTATTCTTCTTGCCTACCTCATTGAGTTTGTTTTGGCACTCCCAAATCAGCTTTGAATCAATGACGTAGGAACTCAGTGCTTTGATAGCAGCTTGGCTATCTGTATGAATAGCTATATCGCACTTATGATAGTTTCTTTCTAGATTTATATCTAGACATCTTCCGATTGCAAGTATTTCCGTTTGAAGGAAACTTGTACAGGAGCCTAACGATAGTGCACACTTGGTACTTGTCCCGTAAATTCCAGCGCCAGCTCCTGTAGTGGTTTTTGAACCATCTGTATAACATTTTATTGTATTTTCTTTGAAATTATAGTTGGTGTATTCCCTTTCCCAATCCTCTCTTTTGCTTAGCAATGTACTGAAGTTTTTCTCAGTGCTTACTTTCTTGATCATTACGTTATTAGGAAGGTTTGCAGATGAGGTGTAGTCATTTAGAGAGGACAAAGCTCTCTGAAACCTTACTCTCCCATAGTGAAAATTCACTATAAAAATGGCGAAAATTTGGCAGAGACGGTTCGTAAAACTCGAATATTTTTGGGTCGTCGAACCGCGAAACAGAAATTGGTGGAGAAATTTAAGCTGTTAGGTCAAGTCAGTGATGTGAAGAATGAAATCGGTGCACGTCGCTCAAGAACAGCCGAGAATATTGCTGCTGTGGCTGAAAGTGTTGAAGAAAACCCAGGTTTGTCCATTCCTCGTCGTTCTTTGGAATAGGGCATTTCACAAACGTAATTCCACTGTATTTTGCATAAAGATTTGGTTTTTATGGCTCATAAATTTCAGTCACACAAGTACTTAATTCGGTCGATATATTGTTTATCCTGATATATTGTTTATCCTGATCACTCCTAGGTCTCATGAGAAGACCCCTCTGAGTTATCGATCAATCGAGCACCATTGACTCTCCCTATACATACAGTATATTATAGTTTTCATGTAGAAACCGAAAAAGTAATAAAAAATGCAGCTTGGAAACGCCCAAATTTTAAAATCATCCTGTGTAGCACTGAAACAACAGCATAATCTCTACTTATGGCACCCTATTATTCATTCACAAAAATTTCATCTTGAAAAAATCTCTGATAATTCTTCGTTCAGATAATATTCTGAAATATTTTTTTCAGTAGAATTATATCGAACTCAGAAATTATCAAAATGAAGGGATTTTTGGGTAAAAAGATCGAAATTATGGCTCTCAGTTGTACTCTGTATTGCTCATTCCGAGCTTTCGGCTCTTGGTTTGAGCCTTCTTCAGAGAAATTAAAAAAACATGGTATCACAAACATTTCACGAAATTTCTTCATCAAAACGCTCACAATTCATTGGAGGTTTCGAAATTCTGTCTCTGTTCTGGTTTTATTTCTGAATGCTTGACCCGAAATCCCTTCATTTCAATATTTCTGCTGAACACCATCAGAATATTATGTTCCCGCCGACATTTCCAAATGAATGCCTTTTCACTTATCAAGTTTGCTCCAATCGAAGAATGTACGATTCAGTGAATGTAATCTTTTTTTGATTGGGATGAGATTTGTCACTTACGGAAACCGTCAAATGATTTTCCATATTACATGAATTCGCGGTGTTGAAACGCTCCAAAATCGAATTGAACTCCTCCTATTGGCGGTACGGCAGGTTTTATTTTGTACATTTACGGCTGAAATCGAAAGTGGATTTCCCATCCAGGACCGTAATATTTACAACAATGGAAAGATAGTCTCAAATATTCATGTCATGCTCAGAACGTGATTTCCTAAGAAGTAGGTAGGTAAATATTTATGATTACCTACTGGGTTGGGGAATCGAAAAATCTAAATATCACCTAAATAACGATATTTCTGTAACTTTCCAGATAAGTCCAATTACTCAAAATGCATCTGATCATTGTTAATAATAATGTACTCTAATGTGATCAAACCGCGAAGACATTCAACTTTTTCTATATAAGGTACATTCTGTATACAGGGTGTTTCGTCATAAACTGGACGAACATATATAGGGTCTTTCACGAGGAACCTCACCCATATTTATACGGGAAACTACTGAACGTATTGTCATGAAATTCAGCACTTATAAGTATTTCACGATGCTGATGAAATCTAAAATATTTTCAAGGCATGAGCACCTCCGGTTTTTCCGGAAATGACGTCAACTTCCGTTTTTCAAATTAGAACACCATTTTTTTATTGCAGATATAGATTCCTTAGAAAATTTCAAGTTATTTTGATGTAACATTTTTCAGTTTTGGTTGGAAAATTCTCTCTGAGCGGGAAAATTCGAAAAAAAATCGAAAATAGAGCTCCGTTGAAACAAGAATAACTTCGAGGTTTTTGGATGGAAAATTTTCATTTTTGGGATTTTTCAAGATGTAAGATTGATATATGCACTTTAATAATCGAAATCGCGATTCATGATACAGGGGGTGAAAAAATCTCTTTCAAAGTTAGGGATGACAAAATCGTGAAAAATCAATTTTTTCAAATTAGAATTCCATTTTTTTATGGCAGATATTGAATCTACGTTAAAAAATAATGTGAGTGTATGCATCACACCCTTGCCCTAAAGTGGATATTAACTCAGAAAATATCCATTTTAGGGCAAGGGTGTGATGCATACACTCACATTATTTTTTAACGTAGATTCAATATCTGCCATAAAAAAATGGGGTTCTAATTTGAAAAAATTGATTTTTCACGATTTTGTCATCCCTAACTTTGAAAGCGATTTTTTCACCCCCTGTATCATGAATCGCGATTTCGATTTTTAAAGTGAATACATCAATCTTACATCTTGAAAAATCCCAAAAATGAAAATTTTCCATCCAAAAACCTCGAAGTTATTCTTGTTTCAGCGGAGCTCTATTTTCGATTTTTTTCGAATTTTCCCGCTCCGAGAGAATTTTCCAACCAAAACTGAAAAATGTTACATCAAAATAATTTGAAATTTTCTAAGGAATCAATTTCTGCAATAAAAAAATGGTGTTCTAATTTGAAAAACGGAAGTTGACGTCATTTCCGGAAAAACCGGAGGTGCTCATGCCTTGAAAATATTTTAGATTTCATCAGCATCGTGAAATATTTATAAGTGCTGAATTTCATGAAAATACGTTCAGTAGTTCCCCGTATGGGTGAGGTTCCTCGTGAAAGACCCTGTATAGATGTATCTAGATATCACCGAGAAAGTCATATTTTCCTTATGCCCCTTTTTCGACGCATAAGCGAGATACAGGGTGTTTAATGGTCAACTTTGAGCAATAAATTCTGTGAACTGTGGTGAGGTATGCGTGATATTTGAAATAACGGTTTCTGGTCACATCTTAGTATTTTTTAGGGCTCAACTGAACTGAGGTGTAGAATTTTGAAAAGAAAACCTTCAAAATGGCAGAAAACCTGCGAAGTTGGAATTTTTTTCTCGGTTGCAAATTTGGAAAGCATTATCTCAGCGTACTCGATTTTCTAAGATTTCTCGTGAAAAAATTTTTCCAAAATTCGAACTCGCCTTTTCATGCAAAAAAGTCTTCAGTGAAAAAAAAATTCACCCGAAATTTTTGGAATTTTTCATGTTTATCTTTCATTCTGAATACTGAGGTGAAAACAGAATGAAAAAATATAAATTGGTTTTTTTGCCTTCCAAACTTTGGTAGGAATCGGTTGTACAGAGACATCCTGTATATCATGTGTATGATGGGTTGTCTGAAAACAGGCGCTCCATTTTCGTAGAAATCCGAATGTTGTGGGAAATCTTATCGCTTGTCCATGTGTGGCGTTATTTCTTTTGTTCTTTAGATTAATTCAATTATTTCACAAGTCGGCATCTTCTTGAAAAGCGAATCTTAATTTATGAGTTTATTACATTGAGCCTTTTATTGAGTTCATTTGATTGATTAACTTGCTGTCATAACGGTGAGGATACCACTTTTGAGCTTGGTCAACGTTTTTTAGGTGAGATTAATGATTTTGTAGTTTGAATTTTGTGAATTCTGTGATAAACGTTTTTTAGATTCATTAAATTGAGAATTTCTGTCTATGACTATTTTCTCTAAATCCTACATCCATTATTCGGAAAACCCCGTCCCAGCACATCTTGGCGCCCAACTTAGGACGAATAAATGGATAGTAGAAGAGAAATTTACAACCTACGAAGTGTCAGGAGAAATATGGAGAGAGAACAGCTACAGGACGACATCGCTGACAATGCACGAGCCCTGTCTCCGGTACGTTCTGAAAATACACCAGCCCTGTCTCCGTTACGTACTGAAAGGAAGGAAAATGGGAAACAGGAGAATCAGGAACATGGAGCTGTCCCAAAAGTAAAGGAAAGTGATTCAAGAACACCCAAACAAGTTAAGTATTCACACCACTCAAGGAGACGAATGTTCAACCTTGAAAATCAACATGAACGGGATAAGTCTGAAATGTTTGATATGTTTATTTCAAGAATTGTTAATGATACAGTGAAAATGACCCTTAATAATGTACAAGTTGATCAAGCTAGAAGCGGTTATCAGGGAAATGATTATTTTATGCATGATGTTCCTGGGGTTGACTTGATTAATTCTGATAATTTTGACACTGAAAATCTGGTGAAAAACATGCGGGGTGTAACTATGCCTGGACATGCACGCGTTCAATCTGGCTCACGTATACAGGGTGTCTCTGAAAAAAATGTAAACGTTAAATCAAATTTAAATCCCAATTTTAACTTACCTCAGTGTTCTCCTGGGTTGAATGTACATGGTGCTCATCATTCAGGACAACAACAATTTTCAAATTCAACTATGAATGATAATTTATTTGGTTTGGGAGATCTAAGTAAACTTGTACCTGATTTTGATGGGGAGAGTCATGTGCAGGCTCCAGAATTTCTTCAGTTTCTAGAAAACGGAATAAATGTTAATGCTATCTCTTTTAATAACATCAGAATTTTACTATGCAAATCATTCAAGGGTTCAGCAAAGCTTTGGTGGGAAGCATATTCTAATTACTTCGGTAATTATTCTCAATTTAAAACCGAATTTTTGAGTCATTTTTGGGATAGAAAAAGGCAGTATAAAATAAAAGAAAAATTGGAAAATAGTGAGTATGTTTCTGGTCTATTCACGGATCACTTTAACTATTGGATAGGTGCTGCAAAACATCTACAACCGCCATATACCGTCACCGAGTTGATTGACTTGATAGCACCACATTTTCCACCTAATGTTGGGCTGTACGACGTTTTCTGATGCTGTTGCTCGTTTGAGGCAAGCTGACCAGTACTTCAAAAATAAACCTAGCAATTCTCAAAATTTTCAAAAAAAGGTCAATTTCGCTAATACAGAGAGCACAAATAAAAATCCTAACTCGCACAGGTATGGCTTCTCCACCTCGAACAGACAGGGTGAGAGAGTTTTTTCGAACAAAACAATGTCGGTTTTGGAAACTGAGACCCAAGAACAGGGAAACGGGGAAATCCCCCACCAGTAAATCTTGTGGGGGAAAAAACTATTTATATAAGCAATAACCCTTTACCTGACTTACTGATGGAGGAATGTGACTTCGATCATTCATTAAATGATGATCGGTGTCCACTTATTTTAATAAATTTATATGGTTACAAGTTCGCTGCGTTGGTTGATACAGGAAGTAGAGTCTGTGCTATCTCACTTGATACATGGAATCAGATCGGGGGATCTCACAGTTCTATTCCTCATTTTCCAGTAACGGGTATAAGGGTAGTTGGAGCTTTCAAGACCAAGCTACAGAAAGTCACCATACAAGCTCAGTTAAGGTTTTGTGTACAATCAATGTCACTTTGCTTCGAGTTCTTAATCATTCCGGGTCTAACTCATCCAGTTATATTGGGATGTGACTTGCTGCGTTTCTTTCGGGTTGATGTGAAATTATCGGAAAATGTTTTGGTATTCCATTCGATGGAAAGAACCTACAATGTTCCAGAGATCGATATTCATCACAATTTTGCACCTTCAGAAACACTCGCTCTCTCAACATTAAAAATAAAATCGAAAAATGGCATTGAAAGTATCTCAGCATTAGATACTAGGTTAGGATCTGGGAATCGTTTTGAAAAAACAGTGGGAAATTGTCAACTTCCGCTAGATCACAAGTCGAAATTTCAAAAGATACTGACAGAGTTTGATGCTCTGTTTTCTGATGTTCCTGGACGGACTTCAGAATATTTCCACACAATTAAGGTAACGAATTCAGAAGAGTTTTTCATCAAACCATATCCAATACCCATGGCACATCGGTCTGCTGTACAAAAAACTGTGGATGAAATGCTCCAGTGGGGAGTTATTGAAAGGGCCTCACCCAAATACATATCGCCCATAATGACATCTGTTAAAAAAGATGGCTCAGTGAGAGTATGTCTCGATGGCAGACACATTAATAAGGTGATGGAGTCTGAATTTGAAGTTCCTAAACCTATTGATGAAATAATCAAACAGTTATCGGGGAGAACTGTCATGTCAAGTTTAGATTTGACACACGGTTACTGGCAGTGTCCTCTGGAGGAGAACTCCAAGAAGTATACTGGGTTTATGCTTGGAACTAAAACCTATCAATTTTGTGTTCTTCCATTCGGAATAAAAAATGCTACCAGTGCTTTTACTCGTTGCATGGATAAAGTTTTGGGTCCTAGTTTTCAGGATTTCGTAGTAACGTACGTTGACGACATTTTGATAATGTCAAAAGACATCGAAGAGCATCTTGTCCATTTGTCTCTTGTTTTTGAACGCTTAACGGAGGCTGGACTTACCTTGAGACTTGATAAATGTAATTTTTTTAGGTCTGAAATAACTTACTTGGGGTTTTTGCTCACGAGTCAGGGAGTCAAACCTGATGCCCGCCGGATCCAAGCTTTGGTTGATTATCAGAGACCAAAAAGTGTGAAGGAACTTCAAAAGTTCCTCGGATTTTGTCAATATGACAGAATTTTCACCCCCAGATTTTCGGAAATTTCTGCACCACTAACGGCTTTATTGCATAAAAAAGTTGCATGGAGGTGGACAGATGTGGAAGAAAATTCTTTTCTGAACTTGAAAAAGGAATTGCAGAATGCAGTGTTGCTTTACCACCCTAACCCAAATGAACCTTGGCATGTACAGACTGATGCCAGTGATAATGGTATTGCAGGCATTCTTTTTCAGATAATAAATGGTGAAAGAAAGGTGGTTTCATGTGCGTCTCGACTCCTATTGGAAAGGGAAAAGCGATATAGTGCTTATGAAAAAGAAGTACTAGCGGCACTTTGGGTATTACAGAAGTGGAGAATTTATCTTCTGTGTAATAAATTCACCCTGCATACTGACTGCAAGGCAATAATCTACATACAAAGTTGTCGTTTATTAACCCCTAGAATAACACGGTGGGCTCTAGCTCTCCAAGAATTCACTTTTGACATAGAACATATTCCTGGACGCGAGAATGTACAGGCTGATGCGCTTTCGCGCTACGCTTGTGTGCAACTGCCAACTCCCACGGAGAAATGCTTCACAATTTCTAGGCTCCAATTCTGCAGTGAATTTTTGGACGTACTTAAAAATATCAAAGAACACCAGGTGATGGATAGTAAGTTGTCATCTCTGATTCATGAAATATCAGGCGGTGGAGAGGAAAGACTTAGTAAATATTTCTTGATGAGAGATGGAATTCTCTATAAAAGGGATAACATAAGTGAAAGATTTTTATTATGCGTTCCACAAGAGTTAGTTCAAAAATTCGTGGACGCTTACCATTCGACTTTAGGACATTATGGAGTGTACAAAACCTGGATTTTTATGCGTACTGAAGTGTGGGTTACAAATCTCTACCGTCAGATAAAAAAATATATAAAATGCTGCGATCTTTGTCAACGAACAAAACATTCCGTTTTATCGTCTCCCCCTCAAAATAACATCATTCCGACCAATCGGAACGACATTATTGCTGTGGATCTATTCGGTCCTTTAATAAGATCTAGAGGAGGTGCACAATATTTATTTGTAGTACTGAATCTTTTCACTAAGTATGTTGTGTTGTTGCCTATAAAAAAGGCCACAACGCGTTCACTTATACTGAGGATGGTAAAAGATTATCTTCCTTCGTATGGGCCCGTAAATCGTATATTGTGTGACCGAGGAACTCAGTTTACATCGAAACTTTGGCAGAATACTTTTAAAAGTGAAAATATACAAGTTATATATACCTCTGTTCGTCACCCTCAGGCAAATCCCTCTGAACGAGTGATGAAGGAGTTGGGAAGGTTGTTCCGGACTTACTGCTTCCAGCGGCACTCTCGTTGGGCATTTGAGGTTCCTAAAATTCAAGAAATTTTGAATGAAATAGTCCACGAGTCTACAGGATACTCACCAAGTGAACTCCAGATTGGTGGACCACGGCTGAAGTTGTTACCTGATGAGCTCATCCCACGGGAAGGTAGGATTGAGCCAACTTTGGATACAAAGCTAAGGCTTGCATCCGTATGTCTCTCTAAAAAAGCTGCAAAAAGGGCTCTTCGTCAACCTGGTAAGAGATTTGCAACTTACAATGTAGGAGATCTCGTGCTCCTCAAAGCTAACAACACGTCCTCTGCAATAAAGTCAGAAATAAAAAAGTTTCTGCTGCTTTTTGAGGGTCCATTCAGGATAAAAAAGAGAATTCGTGATCATACTTATCTGTTGGTGTCTCCGAAAACTGATGAAGAACGCGGAATTTTTCACTCATCCCACTTAAAAACTTATGCTGTTCCGACCTATGCAGCTGAAAATTAGTTTTTCCTAATTTATCCTTGCACAAGATGGGGGGGGGCAAGTTGTACAGAGACATCCTGTATATCATGTGTATGATGGGTTGTCTGAAAACAGGCGCTCCATTTTCGTAGAAATCCGAATGTTGTGGGAAATCTTATCGCTTGTCCATGTGTGGCGTTATTTCTTTTGTTCTTTAGATTAATTCAATTATTTCACAAGTCGGCATCTTCTTGAAAAGCGAATCTTAATTTATGAGTTTATTACATTGAGCCTTTTATTGAGTTCATTTGATTGATTAACTTGCTGTCATAACGGTGAGGATACCACTTTTGAGCTTGGTCAACGTTTTTTAGGTGAGATTAATGATTTTGTAGTTTGAATTTTGTGAATTCTGTGATAAACGTTTTTTAGATTCATTAAATTGAGAATTTCTGTCTATGACTATTTTCTCTAAATCCTACATCCATTATTCGGAAAACCCCGTCCCAGCACACGGTGAATCAGGTTAACGATGAGCATATCGAACATTTGAAATGATTTTGTTCTCATTATTATTATTCCCATCCTCATTGATCTGATATAAAATAAGTTACTCAGTGAATGTCAACTCCGTTAGTTTTTGGGTTCTAACAGATTATTTCCTCTGAGCTCCGTATGTACCTCATAATTCGAAATAACAAGATCTCAGAAAATTATTATGAGGTCCAATTCAAAATATAATATGATGGTTGATAGTATTTCCAGTTAAACCAGAAGTTTATTATGAAGAAACTTATCAGATGCATTTGGTCTTATTGCACTCATTTACAATTTTTGAAATAACTTCGTTACTGGGCGAAATTGGGGTAGAGGTTTCATGAATATGCCGGTGGGAATTTTGTTACCCTAATAATTTCGAAACTGCGTATTCAATCGAGGTGAAATTAAGCATTCAGACAAAGAATGACGTATCCAAGCTACATGCAAAGTTTTATCCAGATCGCGTGACTGAACTATCGTGAAAAACCCCAAATACTTCTGTAACAGCAGATTCAGCATCATTAACGATTCTTTAAACAGCTGTAATAAAAATTTTCCAATTGGAATTTTTTTCTAAAAGAACGATATTTAATTGTCAATGCCTTGGGAGAATGCTCTTTGACGAATATTAGCCAGTACAAAAAAGGAGGGTCACTGAAACCACTGACGTGAAGTGAGAACATTAATGTAATATCAAATTGCTGAATACGAAAAATTTCAAAACTAACACCACCATAATTTGAAATTTCGAACATTTTAGCCTTGTGATAACAAGGCTAAAGAACAGTGTTTCCCAACCTTTTTCAGGCTATGCCCCACCTTTACATTTCTAAAACATTTCAATACAAAAATTTTAACCTTTAAAAATTGTTTTGTTTCCTTAAGAAATATAAATGATTTAGGAATAAATCAATATGAAATAGTTGTTATCAGAACATCGTAATTTAAATTTCGAAACATTTAATGAAAAACTGAAATTCATAATAATTTTAATATTTTTCTATATTCATTTAGTGCTATTCTCGCGCTTTATGCTTGAATCTTGCTGCACAGAGATTTTGTATCAGGTTCCAATTTACTTACTTAGCTTTAATCTCAAGTCTCCATGTTGTGTTATATCAAGTCGATTTCTTTTTTTATCAGTAAAAAAATCATTTACAGCACTAAATCTACATTCATCCAAATATGAAGATGGAAATGGTAGTAAAAGTTTAAATCAAGAAAAAATAACATTGAGGTGTACGTCCATAACGAAAAATCATGACACGTACCTACTCCTAAATTTTTTTTGGAAAATAGCTATATCTTTTTAACAAAGCCGAATGCGGTAGAATGAAAATGAAGGGTTTTCTGATCTCAAGTGTGTTCCAAAAACGATTCGATTGAAATTGGTTGTCTTTTGAACATTGGAAAGATACTGTAGCCGATTTTCAAAATCATCGGAACTTAACTGGGTAACTGTACTACTACGGAATCATAATGTAGTAGAAATGTTTGCAACGTTGTGGCTTTCTTTGAATTTTCTAATAAATAAACTCATTTGTGCGTAAATTCAGAAATGAGTGTTCGTTTCTTCAAAAAAATACTGTGCATTATTCACATTACATAATATATCAAAGTAAAGCACTATAAAGATAGGTATGCTAGATACACCTGACTCTATGGTTGATTGGGTCCAACCATAGACTCGGAAATTATAGGACTCGCAACATTTTCATCGCCATCTATCAGGGTGATACACCAACATAAACAATAAATCATTATAAATTTGACTATTAGATGCCGCGGCATTATTCTAACACCACGAACCTAACCTATTTCCACAGTTTTTCATGTGAGCATGCCGAAAAAAGTCACCACAAGATCTCTCATTCCGAAAATATGCTTATTCGATTACAGATTTCATTTCTTTCGAATACAGATTTCATTTCATTCGAAGGGATCTGTAATTTTCGAGTCTATGGTTGGACCCAAAATGGCGGTTTCTGGTATACTCCCTTTTATAGAGCCTTAATTAGAGTATCGGAATGTTCGCGAAACGGTTCGGCCGTTTTTGCCTCAGATAATGGATAGGCACGTTCATTTATTAATTTCGTACAGTTTTTCAATTCTGTGTTACTAATGTCGTTTGGAACAGTGTTGTCAACGTGTATGGAAAGTGAGATTCGGATTTATTTCTGAATATTCTTGTTTGTGTTATGTGTTATCAGAGGTATGTTCTACTCTGAAGTGAACACTATCTTTACGTTAATATAATTAGATGATATTTATCTCCTCCACTTTGAACCGAAGGACCTATTGGAACGAACAGGGAGTAATCTAAATTGAAGTCGAGACGTTTTCGGATGGCGTGGTTACCAGAAAATCGTCGAAGGCTTTCCAACTCGATTGAGAATACAAGGCACAACCCTAAATAAGCTGCAACCACTAGAGAAGGACCACTAATAAAATGTATTTCCGTCATAACCAGATTGTTTCAATTAGAGATACTTGAAACACCAACGTTTTATTGCAGACCTCGTCCTCCGAAAACGTCTCGACTTTACCTTCTGGGGCATCGAAAACAACGATAGGTTGCATTGCTTTCACATAATTTTCATATGCATGCTTGTGAAGATTTGATGTTTATTATCCTCTTGAACTGAAAGTTCAAGACTTGACGACATCAATTGTTGATTCTAATCAAGAATTCATTAAAAAAATTCAACCCAAAGATATAAGATGAATTGATGGGTAATTACAAGAATCAAGAATAATGGAACATCATTTCCCTCTACTGGAATCTGAATATGTGATATGATTGTGAGGGTGCATAAAATTTCTATTTCTAATATTTCTTTATTTCAAATAAATAACAGTTTTATTCATTCATCAGAAAATAAACATAATAACTAAATGAACGAATTTGTTTACAGAGAAACTAATAATTTCAATGCAATATAAATTGATAAGCCTGAAAGCTTTATAGATATACATTTCATTCATTTGATCTTATGAACAAGGAGTAAAATATTCTGGCTGTATAGTAATTTGTAAGTTTAAAAAAGATTCATACATTACTACCACAGTAGGTTTGTACAAATGAAATGGAATAGGTCAAACATATGCTTCACATTTATCATTGACCTGTTCTAAAATAAGACGCAAACTCCTGGAATATGGAAAAAACCGATGTATTCTGGTTCAATATGACACATATTTCAATTCATCGGAATCTGAATCGTTGAGTGCAATCTCTATATTAATAAAAGGCGATCTATGGTTGGTTCAAAACTTCGAAATGCCATATTGTTCAAACGATCGCACCAAATTGGACAATTTTGTTGTTGTTGTGTTTATTATTGTTAGGGCAAGGTTTATATATCAAAATATTCCCAAAAAAATCCTACAGAAAAGAAAAAAAGACATTCCTTTTTCTCGAGCAATCATAGAGAACTTATGTAGGTTTTGACATTTGGACAAAGGAGGTTAGTTTTTCTTCCACAGAATCGCATGTCAAGTGAATAGTTAAAAGTGCTGTAGGTCTTACCACAGAATACCTGACAACGGTATAAGAATATTCTATGGGGATTAATAGTGGTAGAACGAAGTTCCACGGTATTTAATAGAAATGCAATAATAAAATAGAACGAGAGAAATGGACTCGCTATCTATATTAATAAAAGAGGATCTATGGTTGGTTCAAAACTTCGAAATGCCAAACGATCGCACCAAATTGGACATTTTTTTTCGTTGTGTTTATTATTGTTAGGGCAAGGTTTATATAACAAAATATTCCCAAAAAAAACCTACAGAAAAGAAAAAAATGCATTCCAATTTCTTACGACGAATCGAGCAATCATAGAGTACTTATATGGGTTTTGACATTTGGACAAAGGAGGTTAGTTTTTCTTCCACAGAATCGCATGTCAAGTGAATAGTTGAAAGTGCAGTAGGTCTTACCAACGGTATAAGAATATTCCATGGGGATTAATAGTAGTAGAACGAAGTTCTACGGTATTCAATAGAAATGCAATAATAAAATAGATCGTTGTGAAGTTATAAGCCATGAAGTAGTCTGGCAATGGTGCATTTCATTTTCTTGAAGGGTAGGAAATTCAGAAATGGCATAGAGTATGAATGGCGATGTATACAATTATTGTGAAATTTGCATAGAACTTATAATAACATGGAAGGCTATTATCAGATCAAAAGCGGGTAAAGATCTTAAGTTGGTGAAACAGTGAATTTTTACCGGAATGTAAAGTAAATCGGATTGTGACGATCAGCATCAATCGTGAGTTGTCCATTTTCATCTTTTCTCTATATTTCTGAAATGTTTTTGATTTATGTTTGGGTAATAAATATATTTGCGGAAATAACTGAATTCAAAATTGCCCATAATTAGTAATTGACATATTATTTTTGTATTTCTGTTTTGTGTCACAGCTCATATCCATGGAAAAGATGACAGTTGACGTTTGACAGATGACATTCGACAGATGACAGATGACATTTGACAGATGACATTTGTCAGTAGACAGATGACATTTAACAGTTGACAGATGACATTTGTCAGTAGACAGATGACATTTGACAGAACATTTATTATGCCTTATTTATCTCCTGCTTGAAAAAATAGCAATGGTAAGTTTATACATCTTTAACGGGGGTTTCACAAAGCATATCACCGGTGATCGGAGCTTGATCTAGAATCAACTCGATTTGACAGTTCAGAAATCTAACCAAGCCGTTGGTCTCCGATCACTGGTGATTACGATTTGTGAAATCCACAGTAAGTATAGGCACGGCCTTCTTAAGATAAAGATGGCTATGGGTATCATTTAGGCGAAACAAAGTTCGCCGGGCCAGCTAGTATAGTCATATTTCTTCTTTTAGCTTCTTCGACGTGTTTTTTTCTGAAACGTGAAAACGATCAACAAAAATCATTTAGAGACCAATGATGGCCATCCAGAACCCGTTTACTTACGAAAATCGTACGATTTCATTCTGCAAGTTCTTTCCTCATAATTGCTCGAAAATCCTACCTTAACCATATTTTCCGGTCGCTTTCGTTAGAAGATCGTATAAGGAAGCCTTTTTTTTCCATTTACACATCCCAAATAAATTTTGAGCACTAAAAAGGATACCGAAACTAACCAAACTTCTGGGGGACCGGAATTTCGTTTGAAATCTTTCCAAACGGCTAGATACCTAAAAAAACTTCGTTATCAATTGAAAAAAGGCGATTAGTACTTACTTTTGCTTTTTTTATGCTTATTAATCGATTTTTGGTTCAATTCAAATTTGCCGTTCGTACTCACGCCAAAAGTCGTGAAAGGAAAAAATGACACTTGCACGAAATCGACGGGAAACTTCTTCTGGACGACGAAGAACGGAAAAATAGGCGATTCCTTATCGATATTTCGCCCCAAAATCGCCGATCGATTCGAACTAACAAAATGTGGAATATCTTTGATACTTTTACTTTGATGTAAACAAAGCAACTGGCAACAACGTTTTGTCATTCACAATATTCTCTGTACGCGCACAGATTTTTCATCTGGTGCACCAATTCCTGAAAACGAAACCATGGCCAGAGTTGTGATTATATAATTGTGAATGGAGTATAGTTTCAACTTCTACACCTAATATGATTGCAATCAAGTCAAAAAAAGTGCCCATGCCTCCTCCAAGGATAAGGAGACAAGTCCTTAGGGCTTTATTTAAACAAGACAATGAAGAAAAAAATGTTCCTAGACTGTCCTATCTATTTAGATTTAGATCTTCTCCGAGATTAGCCCTGGAGAAGACTGGTTATGATGCATGCATTGCTTCCATTCGGCTCACGCATCTTGTGCTGATGTTCCTAAAAGAACCAAGCGTTTCATTTGTGAACTTTGTCAGTAGTTTTGTAACTATGAGTAGAAAACTACAGTTGCCTGTTGCCGGTATGTCATTTTGTCCATATAGCATGCGAACAAAATAAATTTCGTTTATCTCAATTTATCTGAGAATATTTTATTTCTCGGTACTTTTATTTCATAAACGTTGATTAGATTTTATAAAGAAAGGGCCAGTGAGCATAGGTGTAGAATATGACATTACTGTGATTCACTACTAACAAGTTATGCCTCTGAAAGAAAACGGCATGGAATAGTCCGACCCTGTTTCGACGTCGCCATTTCGGAATCAAAAAGTCAAAATTGCAATGTAGATCTGACGCGGGGGGAACCGCCTGCGGCGTCTACACTCATGGGTCTTAATTTGTCGCTTATCGTCCCCCATCGCTAGCGAAAACCTGTTGGCTGAAGGAGACGGGAAACCGAATTATCGAAGAAAACCTCAGGGGGTGGGACGGTGGCGTAGCTTATTCGCCTTTGGAAAAACTACGCCCGTTCCCCCGACGTCAATCACCGGCGAATATCATTTAGATCATTGATGATCGGATGGGCCCACCCACCGGGATCGTCGTACACGTTTCTGTACGTGGGATCCAAGTCGGTGTTACCGACTTCCTCGATGATAAGTCGTGATTTGTCCAGCAATGGCGTAGAACGTATAGGGGATCCGTTTCATAAGGGTTTGTCACATATTTATTAGTTTTTTTTTAATTCTGAGATGGTATACTGCGTAGTAAGACCTTCTATCCGTTTGATATCTTTCGAATATAAAACTTGTCATCAGTCCATACTGGGTGTTTCAAGTTCGAGTGTCCATCAGGCTTTTCTGGAGGACTCGGCCCATGCGAAATCTAAAAATTCGGATTCTGCGATTTTTCGAAATTCTCTGTTCCTCCAGATTTTGTTTGGAGCTCCAAAAGTTTAAAAAAAATTTTTCCCCTCTTACATGATTTCAATTTTCAATCATTTTTTGTTGGATATTTTCGTTAGTCCTAATAGTTTACAAAATATTATTAAAAACCGGAGACGAGAGGAACCTCCAGATTATCGTGGTAAAAATACAGGGTGTTCTATTCAAAAAAATCGAGAAATAATAATTTTAAGTTCTTCATATTTGGACCTAAATAACGGACACCCTGTATATGACAGGTTGATCGTTTAGGAACCATGTCAAGGCAAATCCCTCAATTTAAAAACTTTCAGTTCAAATTCATGTTACTATCGCTTCTGGAAATCGTCAGAAGACTTTTACTGAACTGCTTTTCCCTCACCTTTTTGCAGTTTTCTTCGAATAAGATCTGAACTGTTGAAAAAATGTCCCTAAGATTTTGCGTCATGAAACAGGCAATGAAGGTCATTGAAAATATGTGAAAATATATGGGGTGATCCATTGAAAAAATCATCCATTTGTTGAATAACATTTATCGAAAACGAAGGGTTACAATTTTTTTCAATAAATTTGTTGATAATGTGTTTGTCCACCGCCGTTATCTACAGGGTGTCCCACTAGTGCCGCAGCGGACGATATAAGCGTAACGGACTGCGTTTTGCAAAATTTTTTGATGCAGACTTGATATACTACAATTACGACCTAAAAATATTTCCGAATATATAGGGTGGCCCACAAAAGAGGAATAGCGGGTGACTTTGTTTTTTCAAATGGGACACCCTATATTCAATAGTGTTTTTCAATTCTCTGAATCTTCCTGCATATTTTCGTATATTTTTCACATATTTTTATTCGACGGTTTTCGAAATATTGGCCATTTTGCCAAAAAAAATTATACTTGTAGAGGCTATGTTATCCAATTATATTTCACGAACCCTTGCACATACCAATAAGACCTTTAAATGGATTGAGAGACAAGACTTCGAAGTATCCTAGCCAGCTATAATAAAGCATCTCAAGCATATGGAGTGTCCACAAAAAGACTATCAACATGACGAATTTCAAATCGATTTTTCTTCAGTTTTTCAAATGCAACGCATATAATTTTTTTCATCATTGTAATCACCATTCATTTTACTTCATTTTTCGTCAAATACATGATATGCATATCTCAAAAGGAATAGGATTTTTAAAGTTTTTCCTCCAAATTCACATTTACTTTCGAATTCAAAAAGCAGATTTGGCTTTTCTGTGGTTATTGGGAACTGTCAAATTATTCTATTCCAAATTAACATCATTGCAGCTTCAATTCAAATCATAATAGTTTTTACGGATTGGATGAATCCTCACACAATGATGTGAAAATTCAAAAAATACCAATGAGTTTGAATGTACAAGTTATGAATGCTTCAAAAAAACGAGTTTCAAAACTTCAGGATACAAAAAAGTGCCCGCTCTTATCCTTATACAACTTTCTTCGAAAAAATTATATTCATAAATTTCACAGGCACGCACGCAGATCTTCAAGCTCGCAAGCTCAAAGCTTGTTTGAAATTTTTGGAAGATTCGACGTTTCAAGTAGAAACATAGAAAATTATCAAAAATGTTTTTTGAAAAATGGGTACCGAAAGCAAGTTTCTGTCTTCAGTAACTGATTTCATCACATTTTTGAGTAGATACATCAAAACCTTCTAGTTCCTCATTTCGCTATAATATGAATTGAAGCCTGTTGAAGCTTCAATGATGTTTATTCTGAGTGGAATAATTTGACAGTTCTCAATAACCACAGAAAAGCCAAATCTGCTTTTTGAATTCGAAGGTATATATGTGAATTTTAGGGAATCATTTCGAAAAAGCGCTTAAAAATCCTATTCTGTTAGAGATATGCATATTATGTATTTGACAAAAAATGAAGTAAAATGAATGGTGATCACAATGATGAAAAAAAAATTATATGCAATGCATTTGAAAAAATGAAGAAAAATCGATTTGAATTTCGTCATGTTGATAGTCTTTTTGTGGACACTCTGTACGCTGAAGATGCTTTATTATATCTGGGTAGGATACTTTGAAGTCTTGTCTTTCAATCCATATAAAGGTCTTATTGGTATGTGCCAGGGTTCGTGAAATATAATTGGATAACATAGCCTCTACAAGTATTATTTTTTTGTCAAAATGGCCAATATTTCGAAAACTGTCGAATAAAAATATGTGAAAAATATACGAAAATATGCAGGAAGTTTCAGAGAATTGAAAAAGACTATTGAATATAGGGTGTCCCATTTGAAAAAACAAAGTCACCCGCTATTCCTCTTTTGTGGGCCACCCTATATATTCGAAAATATTTTTAGGTGGTGCTCTTCTTGTAGTATATCAAGTCTGCATCAAAAAATTTTGTCAATCTCAGACCGTTACGCGTATATCGTCCGCTGCGGCACTAGTGGGACACCCTGTATACACGCCCCAACACGTCTTGGCATTGATGCAATAAGATGGTCTATTTCTTATTGAGGGATACAATCCCAAGCTACCTGTACATCATGTCTCGGAGCTGCCAAAGTCTGTGGGGGCTGGAGTAAAATTTCAAGCCGTCTACTCATGATGTCCCAAACATGATCTATGGGCCATGGCAAAAGATTCACATGGTTCGCTTCAAAAAAGTTTAAACTAACTCTGGCAACATGAGGTCGAGCATTATCTCGCTGGAATATTGGATTCTCGAGCCGGTTAAGGTAAGGGAGAACATATGGCTCCACTTTTTCTGGAAGGTAACGGAGCGATGTCATGTTACCTCGAATAAAGACTGAAGGTGACCTACTCGCATGTGCTAAAGCACCCCGGTTCACATGACGCTCAACATCAAACTGACTAAACAGAGGTTCACGTATATTTGCGGAAATAACTGAATTCAAAATTGCCCATAATTAGTAATTGACATATTATTTTTGTATTTCTGTTTTGTGTGACAGCTCATATCCATGGAAAAGATGACAGTTGACAGATGACGTTTGACAGATGAAATTTGACATAAGACATTTGACAGATGACATTTGACAGATGACATTTATCAATAGACAGATGACTATTGACAGATGACATTTGACAGATGACATTTGACAGAACTTTTATTATGCCTTATTTATCTCCTGCTTGAAAAAATAGCAATGGTAAGTTTGTACAACTTTAACGGGGGTTTCACAAAGCATACCTATCACCGGTGATCGGAGCTTGATCTAGAATCAACTCGATTTGACAGTTCAGAAATCTAACCAAGCCGTGGATCTCCGATCACTGGTGATTACGATTTGTGAAATCCACAGTTAGTGTAGGCACGGCCTTCTTAAGATATAAAGATGGTTATGGTATAGGAATCATTTAGGCGAAACAAAGTTCGCCGGGCCAGCTAGTCAGTTAATAAATCACAATATGGTATCCATAAAACGAGATTCAGGGTTATTCCTGTAATTTTATCCGATGAGATTTGTCTCAAAAATCGTTAATTTCACGATTATTTGCTTGGGTTCTTCATTCGTAATGAATACCCATAATGATACGTTTCCGGACCGTGGGTAATCACAATTGGCCAGCGAGATCTTGTGATTCAACACCTTGCGACTTCTTCCTTTGGGGCCATGTGAAAGTTAAGGTCTACGCCAAGTGCCCAGCGTCTATTCAAGACCTCAAAGATGGAATTCGTGAGGCTATCGAGGACATAGGGCAGCCACTTTGCGATTTGGTTATCGAAAATTTCCCGAAAAGGATGTGGTCCTGTAGCCGTGCTCGTGGTGTTCATCTGGCTGATGTTTTTTTCATTATTAACGGCATACCTTCCTCTAAAATTTATCTAAAAAAAATGGCATTTTTCTTTGAATGTCAAAATAACACCTCTCATTGGAAAATCCTTATGTATACGTTCGTTCAGTATATATTTTTGTGGGAATATAAACATTATAAATGCTGACAATTAATATAATGAATGATTTTTACGTCTGTGAATCAATTAGAAAGAAAGATTTAACGGCATGCAGACAATTTTTTGAAATTCCGGAAAAAGTTACACACCGTGCAGGAATTGAACCTGCGTCCTCCTACTTTCCGGGTCGGTGCTCTTACCAACTGAGCTAACAGTGTGTATGATACTTTTCTCGGAATTCAATATCATGAGGTTCACCTCATACGTAGTGAGAGGGGAGGGGTTCCCAGGTAGGGAAAACTGATTCGTCATCATTCAAAAAAAAAATTGTCTGCATGCCGTTAAATCTTTCTTATATATATATTGGCGGGGGTCCTACAGCCTATGCCGCATCCCGCATTTTGATCGCCACACCTCCCTATCCTTCCAATCTTCCTCCTCGATGGCTCGATCTCTCATATTTTTCTTAATCCCTTCTATCCACTGAGTCATCGGTCTTCCTCTTCTTCTCCTGTTCGCTGGTATGTACCTAAGAGCTCTCTTGGGCCATCTCGTCTCCTTCATTCTCATCACATGCCCGTACCATGATAGCTGCCTCGTTTCTACTCTTTCCGCTGTTGTTAATATCCGCCCAGTTTTCCTTCTAATATCTTCATTTCTAATATGTTGCAGTCTGGATATATTGCACGATCTCCTCAGGAAATCCATTTCCACCGTGTCTATCACCCTTCTCTCCCTCTCTGAGAGTTGCCAGCATTCACATCCGTACGTCAAAATTGGCTCTACAATTGATGCGTAGATAGTCATCTTTGTTTGAAGTTTTATTCTGGTTGACCAGAGTAACGAGTTTAACAATCGGATTGCCTTCTTTCCCAACTGTGTCCTGTTTTCTATATCCTTTTTTGATGTTCCATCTTTCGAAATGATGCTTCCTAAGTATTTGACTTGGCTACATTTTTTCAGATTATGAATTTGCAGTTCTGGGTCTTCTTCTTGTTGGTCTCCTACTTTTAGATATTCAGATTTGTTCATGTTTATGGTCAGACCCCATGCTTCAAATTCTTCTTTCAACTTTCTGAACATATAGTCAGCATCGTTCTCGTCGTTAGTTATGATAACTTGGTCGTCGGCGAATAGGAGTGTTGATAGACATTCATCATTCATCTGTATTCCCATGTCCATTGTTTTCCTTCTCCAGTTATAAATAGCTTCCTGGATATATATTTTGAACAATGTAGGTGATAAGCTGCATCCCTGCTTAAGCCCCTTTGTTGTGTGGAATTTTTCTGATTGGGTGTTCCCCATTTTTACCAGGCTCTTACTGTCCTTGTACATACTCCATATGGCGCGTACATACGTTTTCCTCAGGCCAACCCTTGTCAACACTTCAAACAGTTTCTTTAAAGGTGTCGTATGCTTTTTCTAGATCAACAAATACGAGGTGGGTAGACAGATTACGAGACATTCGTTTTTCTAATATTTGTTGTAATACAAATATGTTGTCAACACATGATCGTCCAGCACGAAACCCTGACTGCTCTTCAATATCTTCTATGTCTTGTTCGATTCTCTGTTTTATTATTCGGCCGTACAACCTCCCCACCGAGTTAGTCACACTGATGCCCCTATAATTTTTACATACCCTTTTGTCGCCTTTTTTATGAATAGAGCTTATGTGTGCTATATTCCATTCTTCTGGAATGTTATCACCGCCCAGTAAGCACTTATTGAAAAGTTTTGCCAGATTTTCAAGTAGTATACCCGGCCCATACTTGACCAACTCAATGTGGATATTTCTTTCTAATTATAAATGATCTCAAATGCTGGGGAAAAATCGAAGAAGCAATCTATTCAGGAGGAAAAACGATTGCATATCTATCACTTACATAATCGAACAAAACTAAGTGGTATCGTAACGAGATATCGTTTTTTCAACATTTTTATTCCAATAAGGTTAATACTGCAGTAATTCCTAAGAGTATCCACTTATTTTTAATCGAGAAATAACACCTTTCAGTTATTCCAATTCATATCAAAAAATTATGTCTGGCACGGACTCGCCTTTTTTTTTAAATCGCTATTTTTTCTGAACAAGAGCCGAATTCGGAAAGATGGAAAATGAGAAGAAGGTTCCTTCCCAACTCAGGAATATACAGTTAAAAAAAAGGACAAAGTCACCGTGTATGAAAAAGTATAGGCGACTGAAATTTACAGTTACAGTTACTGTATAACCACAGTGACGACAACTGGCTATAAAACCGTCAAAAGTCCGCCATGTTTTGTCGAGATGTTTTGGCGGTATTTTTGAATTTTACATCGGTAACTTACGGCAATAGGTATTTCATATTATAGGTCTCAATTACTCAATTTCATTAGGAAGTAACATTATGTTCCATGAATTCGATCTAAGATATGACGTTGCAAATGAACTGAATCGTGCTATCAATTTTCCCGAAGATACAGATCGAAAATACTGGTTATCTTTAACTTCGAACTTAAATTACTATTCAGAAAAAACTGAAGAGCTACATACACAAGTGAAGATTATTATTTGCCAATAGTAAATTCATCTTGATTGATCAGTCATTAGCTTAATGGCCATAACTCTCGAAAGAAAATAAACAATAACAATCATAGATGGGTTAGAAAATCTGCGCACTGTCATTTCGACAAAACATGGCGGCCGACCAATAAATGTAATATGTAAATATGTAAATTTCAGTACAGTGGCTATATTACCACAGTGACGACAACTCGTGTCTCATTTTCTATTGGTCGGCCGCCATGTTTTGTCGAAATGACAGTGCGCAGATTTTCTAACCCATCTATGATTGTTATTGTTTATTTTCTTTCGAGAGTTATGGCCATTAAGCCAATGACTGATCAATCAAGATGAATTTACTATTGGCAAATAATAATCTTCACTTGTGTATGTAGCTCTTCAGTTTTTTCTGAATAATAATTTAAGTTAGAAGTTAAAGATAACCAGTATTTTCGATCTGTATCTTCGGGAAAATAGATAGCACGATTCAGTTCATTTGCAATTTTGCAACGTCATATATTAGATCGAATTCATGGAACATAATACATAATGTTACTTCCTAATGAAATTGAGACCTATAATCGGGGCTATTCACTAAGCAAAGTTGTTATGGATAGCAGCTGTAAATCGTCGTTATCCCAAAAATACCGCCAAAACATCTCGACAAAACATGGCGGGCTTTTGACAGTTTTATAGCCAGTTGTCGTCACTGTGGTTATACAGTCACTGTACTGAAATTAAGATCGTAGCGCCACACCGGCGAGAATCAGAACTACTCTCTGGACACCTTTGTTTACAATTATGTATTTGTTCACGTTGCGCATGCTTTTACGTTGTGTTCTGGCAAAGAGATTCTGGTTTGTGTTAAGGGTTGTTCAAGTGAGGTACATTTTGAATGTGATTTGATTGTGGACAATTAATCTGTTAATCTAGTGTTAGTTAATTCGTTAACGATCGGGGGCGCACTGCTTCCTTGGATTCGCCTATAGAGTTCCCAAATTGTAGCATCAAACGAAAACACCAATTCGAAGCAAGAATTTCTTATTCGTTGTTTTTTTCATACTTTGTTTTTGCCAAAGCCGATGATGAATTGATATAAGGAATCGTTTGAAATCATATGGAGGCATCACTCAAGACCGCAATATTCACAACCACCACTCTCACCCAGCTTAATAACGGAAACCCTGCCCTCCTCCACATCTTGCGGACATGAACATACCGAGCCGATTCCGATTATTTATTTGCGCAATTATAATCTACGCGCGAAAATCGAGTACCATCATGGTCTAGCCGCACATCCAGGGCGCGTAAGAACAGTTCTGGTCCTCCGCAGAGAGGGCCAAATGGGGATTTAATTGTATATAAAAGTGCAATCGAAATCATTCGAGAGCGTAACTTGGACAATAGATTTGAATCGGCGGTTTTCAATCGAACGATTTCGAACTTGGTACCGAAACACCCGCTGTTCGGGTGATAATGAGATTCGGTCTGAAAGGGCGGGAGGTGTGTTGAAAGGTATTTAAACTTATTAGCAGGAGCTACCCGCTGAGAATTATTCGATTTTCGATTCGTAGAGGGAGGATTTGTGAAATATCAACTTTTAATTATCGATAGTCCCGTATGCAAATCTTGTTGGAGGGTTGAGAGAACGGCGTTCAATCATCTATTTCTATTGGTGCGAGATGTAATAAGTTATCTGAATATTATTTCTGATAATAGTGCACAATTCACGTCCTCAGCTATGAATAATGTAATGGATAATCCCGTTATACATTACAGATTATTATTTCTGATTGTTTGTAGAACATGAAGCCTTGCTGAACTTATCAGAATTTTGTCTATTCGTCCAAAAAAACTTGGACTTGTTACGTAAATTACTACAGTTCTGACTGAGTTTGATTTATAACTTCAATATGGACCAGTAACAATAAATTTTTAATTGATACTGTGCGTATTAAATGTATAATTTCATGCTCCTTGGTGTTCAATTTTATCCCCCACATTTTTTCATTATTACACATGTCTACTTCAAACGTTTTTCCATCATTTTTAATATTCATCATTAATCTTGTGCAATTCTATAGAGAAAGTAATCACCAACGGTAGTGGTACCGCCCCAAGTCACTAGATTTCTTAATTCTTAATTCTTATCCGCTGCAGCAGAAATATATTCGAAATCCGGACCTGGGCTGGGATTCGAACCCAGTGAGCACGGGGAGACACTTCGGTAGTACTCTACTCCTACCTCCAAGCCACCCGCGTGCCTAATTTGAATTCTAATCTCGACAAAGTTGATAAATATTCTGACAACAAGAAGGAATAATATTCGATGATATTTACTATTGAAATTAATGATTTTTTCTTCAAATTTTATCGGGTAAAATTGGAAATAACTCGGAACGACGAGTTTCATTAAAAAAACATAAGTATACTTTCAGCTTCAAAAATGATTAATTCTTTCGAAAATATGAACCGTCTGTCTTTTTCAAGTGGTTTTAAGGTATTTTTCGGTGTATTTATGAGTCGGCTGCGCTGTTACTTTCATACCGAAAGGAATATTGGATAAGTTCTGATTGAGGAATATGCACAATGAATAGAGTAACCAATCAACCAAAACTCAGTTCATTCGAAATAACGGTTCCGAAGATATAAACAGAAGAGTGTTTTTTTCATAGATTTTCGACACCCTGTATCTTCCAAACGAAACCGAATTTTGAAAAATGGTATGGGAAAGAAGAGTTTCGTTTGATGAGAGGAATCGACAGTTAAAATATATGTACGAGTCAGAGACTCACCCTGTATATGTATATTTTATGTAACTGAGAATTGAACAACAAATAAAACGATTTTAACAAATCAATAATCAGTATTACCACCCCTGGCATTGATACAAGCTTGAATTCGACGAGGCATGCTTTTTATTAAGTTGTTAATTTCTTCTTCTGTAACATTTGCCCATTCCTCTGAAGCCGCTTGTATAAGTTGATCTGCGTTACCAGGATTATTTTGACGAGCTCTAATTTTTCTTTTGATCCTATCCCACAAGTGCTCGATAGGATCAAGGTCCGGTGAACAAGAAGGCCACTCTAAAACAGTCACACTTCTGTTTCGAAAAATTTTTTTTGCAACTCTGCTGGTATGTGGAGGTGCATTTTCCTGCATAAATAGGAAATAATCTCCAAAAGCACCTCGCAAGAGCCTCACTACAGGTTGTAGCACTAGATCAACATACCTAGGCCCTGTCAGAGATTGTCTAATGGGAATTAAAGGAGTTTTCTCACCAAACATAATTCCGCCCCAAAACATTACAGTACCTCCTTTGTATTTAGGGATCGGTCTTGCAGCTTGGAGCCTAGCTGGCCTCCCTCTACCTCGTAGAGCCAATTCTGGTCTCATCCGAAGATAAGACATTTTTCCAATCTTCAATAGTCCAATTTTCATGCTCTAAACACCAATTAAAACGGTCAACTTTATTTTGCCTTGATAGTTCTGGAACTCTTAACGCTCTCCTCTTGAATAATTCCCGAGCGCGAAGCCTTTTTCTGATAGTTTCGACAGAAACACTAACACCTGTAGCTTGCAAAAATTGCCTTTGAAGCTCTGAATGAGATACTGCGGGATTTCTTCTTGCTGTTCAGGCTAAAAAGCGATCCTGCCTTTCTGTAGTTACTCTTCCACGACTTCTTCTCGGCCTATTCTTTAGGGTTCCTAACTCCAAAAACCTTGCAGGTTTTTGAAACAACCCCTTGTGTAACCCCCACCGTTCTTGTAATCTGTTTTTGTGACATACTTTGTTCTGCCATAGTAATAATTCTTCCTCTCTGGACTTCCGATAACCCCACATAAGGCATTTTTTTCAAAACTTCGCAAAAAAACAAAATATAAATTCACTGCGACGTTCGAACGAAATGGTAAAATCGACACTGCAAAGCCAAATCTTGTCAAGTGCTTATGAACCTAACTGTTTTTGTGAGTAAACACATGCACTTTTTATTTGCTTCTAACGAAAAAGATATCAAAATAATATTTCATCTTAATACTGGGTGATTCCATATAAGTTTGGTTGTGTGTATTGTTTTAGTATTTCAAAAACTATCTTCAATGTGGAAAACCTCAATTTATATGAATTTGTAACATGTGTCAACATCCCTATTGTGTGTTGCAGCGATACAAAGGGAAAATTGAAGAAGTTTCCGCACTAGTGGTATTATTTTCATGTGATGCCCGTAAAAATCCGAAATTGGAGGTCCATAACTGAAGAAAAATTTTTGAAATAGACGCCGATAGGGTATTAACCATAGAACTTATAGTAACATGGAATGCTATAATAGATCAAAAAGTGGGTAAACATCTAAAATTTTTGCCAAAATATAAAGTGAATCGGATTTTGACGATTAGTTTCAATCGTGAGTTGTGAATTTTCATCGTTTCTCCTCAGTTTTGAAATGTTTTAGAATTGATGTTTGGGTAATAAATATATTTTCGGAAATAGCTAAATCCGAAATTGCCCATAATTAGTAATTGCCCTTTTTTTCCTGTGTTTTTGTTCTGTATGACAGCTCATATGAAAATTTCGCTGATCCACCAACTGAGTTCTCGGGTATTAATCGGATCGACTGATAAAAAGTTGTGTGAATTTCTTGAATGATCATGAGAATAGTATGCAAAAAGCACTGGATCTCCATAAGATAAATCAGTGTTTGAGATGGAATATATATCGGGTTGTGGGGAATAACAACTTCTGGTGATTAGAATTCATTGGTTCTTCTCGAAGAAGCCAGTTTGCGCATAAAATGAGAATTCAAAGCAGCCTTTCCAGGTTCAGAACCATGCCCAATCTAGGCTCACGGGCGGGCTCCCATGATATTATTTGTAGAAACATTCCTAAAGGCGTACACGTCTACACAGTTCAGATATCATTGTATCGATTATCCTGATCGACGTATCGAGGGAACAATTCCTCTATAATCAACGCCCGAAAAAATCATCACAGATGGAAGTCCATTTACATTTTATAAGAATTTCACGAATTCCCCCGATTCAGTTTGTTCAGTTCCCATAATTACATCCCATTATCGGAGTATGGAAACCTCTGGCGGATAATTTGCGAATCATTCGTAATTCCTTAATGAATATCTTTGAATGGAAACAGAGAAACAAATGAAATTGTTATAAATAAATAATTGACGGTTGATGGATATCCCCGTCTCGAATATCATTCGCATGTCAGAGCCGTAGCACAGAAAGTTTTGATTGAAACATCTTTTAAACAGTTAATACTTTCGTTTCTATTCAAGATATCGACTTGTTTCTTCAAAACGTTAGGTGGAACAATCCGCACATCCTGAAAATATTTTATACACATACAGGATATCCGAAAATGAAATAATGTAAATGTTTTTCATACATCTTTGGATTTGCCACTTAAATATCGATAAAACGCACTCAGGCTCCATTGACTCATCTGCGACCCACAGAAAAAATCATAACTGTGGAACCGTTCACAATATTTCTATCATTATTTTTCCAGTCGATTCCTCAAGCTTCTGCGCATATTTTGAAATGGGCAAGAATTCGATGTCAGTGTTCAATCGCCTACCACATTGGTTTTTAAATGACGAATTACAAATTGAATTAAATCAATTTGTTGGAAGTGGCACTTCTTCTCTTGAATAATGGACCTACATCTGCATATGAAATCAATTGTTATCAAATGTCTTGCATTATGGGGTGGCGAATTATCTGATCTACGCAACGGATTTTTCAATAATAATGATACAATTGAGAATCATTATAATGGGGAAACGGTTTTTTCTCATTTCTGTTCATGAGGTTAAAGCCATTTAATCATGAAAAATATCCCCCCTCCAACAACGTGGTTTCAACAAAATCAGCTCTTTATTACAAGAGTACCAGTACAACAAATAATGCAAGCAAACAAAATGATATTGGTAGCAGCAAGTGTAACAGAAAATCCAAATTTATCGGTTCCACGTTGTTGTCCACATCTGAATCTTTCCCCGACAACATTTATAATTTCCTCACGAAATGCAAGTGGTTCAAGAACTGAAGACATTAAAACAACATAAATATCATTCATTTTCTGATTTTGCTCCTGAACAGCTTGAACATGATATTCAATGATAAAGCTCATTTTTCATGGCATGTTAATGTAATCAACAATAATTGTAGAATTTGGAGTGATGAAAAACCACACAAAACTGTTGAGGCAACTTACATCCGGATAAAGTCACTGTGGTTTTCAATTCACGCTGGCAGTGTATTTCTTCGACAATAATAGTCGAAAAGTAGCTGTCAATGAAGAACTATACAGAACAATATCAGATGATTTTTTCCTGCTGTTGAGAATAATCTGGACGATATGTGGTTTCAACAAGATCCACCTGTCGCACAGCCACCTTAACAATAGTTTTATAGAATAAATTTTTGGTGATGAAATTATCCCATGAAATGGTCCAGATAATTTTTCTCCCGAGTCGTGTCATTTAACACCTTGTGATTTCTCAATTTCATGCAGATAATCCAACAACAACTAAGCGATCAGAAATCAACATGTGAATGTGCTTTTAATGAAATAATGCCGAATTGATGTGAAAAAGTGATGAAAAATAGGGTTTACCGAATGAAGTACGTACGGATGAGTCGTTATGGTCATGTGTAACATTACATTTCAAATAATAATATTTGTGTTTCACTGAATAATTTATTTCTTTTTTTCTTTTTCAAATTGTATCATCGCTATTGGACTACTTGTTGACTTGTATTTTGTATGTAAATTGAGAGGAAATGAATATCCTTTCCTATGCTTTTCTCAATTTTCTCAGCGAGTTTCTAGATGGATAGCAGTACGTCTCTGCAACCAAATGAAATACTGAGACTCCGATATCCTATCATGCATCGTTTTCGGAATAGTCATGTTATTTGAATCGACGAAACTGCGACCGAAATCAGAAGAAGAAACGAAATAATAATACAATTTCGCAGTGATATTTATGTATATCATTGCTTAAGTCGCGATTGATTTGGTCCCGAGTGCCCTGCGGCAATCTCGAACTGCATTTATGTCTGTCTGCCTTCATAATATCCAGTTGCTCCGAGTGGAAATGTTATTAAATCGAATGATATTAGTAAGGACCGTAGGCTGAAATGTTCGAATGTCACTGAACCTGCTGTAGGAGAAAATATTATATGATTATTTGTGTTTATCGTTTTGATATAAGGTTTCCTTTTATTTTTATATTTCTTGAGGTATCTTGCGAATCGATGTGGTGTTTTCAGCTGCGTTATTTTTTCTACCTACAATAATCCATTATAATTTTTCTGATTTAACAGCTTGGAATTCCGAGTTTCAAGCGGATATTGAAGTACTCTCTGTATAAAAAGTACCCGGAAAATGTTATTTAAATGAACCGCCAATAAGGAATCGGTAATTTTTTTTTCTCAAAGTTGGTAGGACCTTCCTTTATTACCAAGCCAAATTTGAGCGCGATCTGTCAACTAGTGTGTTCACAACAGCTGTCAGTATCAGTCGACCTCAAAAGTGCTCTGCGAATTTTACAATGGAAAAAATAGTTGATCAAAGAGTTTGCCTCAAATTTTGTCTTGCAAACGAATTTTCTTGTGCCGATTCATTGAAAATGTTAAAAAAAGCCTTTGGTGATAATTGTATGTCAAAAACACAAGCATACGATTGGTACAAATCATTCAAAGACGGTCGTGAGGTGGTCGCAGATTTGCCCCGTTCTGGACGGCCTTCAACGTCAACAACCGACGATAACATCATCCAAATCAAGAATTTAGTGCTCGAAAATCTTCATTCAAGTGTTAGAGAGTTGGCTCGAGAGTTGAGCATTGATAAAATGACCGTTCATAACATTTTGACTAATGTTTTGTGTATGAAACGCGTCGCAGCAAAACTCGTTCCAAAAGAGCTGAATTTTTTGCAAAAAGAGCATCGAAAGCAGGTCTCTGAAGACATGGTTTCTCGATAAATACCATCGAACAACCGCCGTATTCACCTGACTTAGCTCCGTGCGACTTTTTTCTATTCCCAAGACTCAAATTGCCCCTACGTGGAACGCGTTTTGAGTCCATTGAAGCCATCAAAACAAATTCGCAACGAGAACTGAAGGCCATACCTTTGGCGGCGTATGAGCGGTGCATGGAAAAGTGGGTTCGCCGATATCATAGTTGTATTGTAAGCAATGGGGACTATTTTGAAGGAGACAAAATAAATATTGATGACTATTCCACTCATTTCATTTTTAGTGAGGAATTTTCCTTAGCAACACTTGTTTCTCATCGATAAAACATGGTAACGGGCAAAATCAACAACTTGGTTTTTCAGCGACAAAATTTTTGACGTTTCTCAAATTCATAGATAGCTTCGGGAATGAATACCATAGAGAAAAAAACAACGTTTAGTTAATCTATGATGAATACTTATTTCTCAAATAGCGCAATACAAGCCCAATGTGACCATCTTCAGACACATTTTCTCGAGAAATAGTCATGTCGAATACCACTCGAGATGAAATTTAAGCAGGTAAAATTTCTCTCTTGTAATATTCAAGTTTGATGCTTCTCGGCAATTTCGCTCATGACATTTTTCCAAAATCACTCGCCTAACGGCTCGTGATTTTGATACAAATGTCATTCGCAAAATTGCCGAAAGCAACAAACTTTCATTTTACAATCGAGAAATTTTGCCGGCAAAATTTCATCTCTAGTGGTATTATATATGATTAAATTTAAATTTATGTGTTTTTTTTTACAATTCCGGGTACTTTTTATACAGAAGGTACATATCAGTTATGAGAGATTACTGTTGATTTCAGCAATATCTGACACAGAACTTGAAACCAACTAAAAACATCTCGCTTCGCTTTCATTATCAAAAACTCATTGAGGCCTGAAGTAAAAAATTTTAATGAATATCTTGAGTTTCGAAAACTCAATTTTATATACATACTTTGAAATTCATTAAATAGATTAACTCTGATGAATATTTTCATGAAATGAGACAACTTACAATTTCGAAGTGAAAATATAGGCAGAATTCTGAAGAAAATGTAGGGGAAATACGTACAAAATGACATATATGGACAAAATGACATAGGCATCAAAATTAGAGTTTGGAGGTATCAAATGCGGAACTGCCTACCACATCACACGACCCGATGGGCTTCTATTAACCTCTAGAAATTAACAAGCGATACTCTAGTTCATTCGGTCGTTATGAGTGTTAAAAGAAATCAGTAGGTCACGAGTTTTTTTTCATTGCGCCAAATCTTCAGAAGAAATGGCCAGTTTTCACCATTTTTTTTTCATTTATATTGCATTCATTTCGAACTTTACTCATTTGTCATTGTATTCACGAAGCTTTTTTTATATTGAATAACTTTTTTGTATTAATGCGATGTATTTCTAGTTTTATAAAGCTATATGGACAAAATGTCATATACAGTGAACGGACAAAATGACATAGGTATTTCAGCAGAATTAACCGCATCTACCGGATAACATCAAGGCAATCCATCACAGGCTCCATCAGCAAACAAAGAACCAGGACTTGTCTTAACATATTCATAATAAAATATTCATCTGCGGCTAATAAAAGAAATGCATCTTAACCTACTCTTGCTGATCCTATGAGAGGTTTCTCCAATCCCTAAAGGACGATTTATAAGTGGACAAGGCAAACGTGAGCCGAGGACTAGATATAAACGTACTTATTTTCAACTTCTACACCTGATATGATTGCAATGATATCAAAGAAAGAGCCCATACCTCCTCAAAAGACAAGGAGACAAGCCCCTAGGGCATTATTTAAAGAAGAAAATGTTCCTAGCAACTTTCGAGATGATGAAGACGACTGTCCTATCTATTCAGATTTAGATCTTCTCCAGGATTAGCCCTGAAGAAGACTGGTTACGATGCATGCATTGCTTGCATTTGGCTCACGCATTTTGTGCTGATGTTCCTAGAAGAACCGAGCGTTTCATTTGTGAACATTTGTCAGTAGTTTTGTAACTATGAGTAGAAAACTACAGTTGCCTGTTGCCGGTATGTCATTTTGTCCATAGCATGCGAACAAAATGAATTTCGTTCATCCCAATTTATTTAAGAATATTTTACTTCTTGGTAATTTCATTTCATGAAGGTTGATCAGATTTTATGAAGAAAGGACCAAAGATCAGAGGTGTAGAATATGATATTACTGTGATTCACTACTAACAAGTTATGCCTCTGAAATAAAAAAAGTTTTTTTCAAGAATTTTTTTATGACATTTTTGATTTCAATGATTCCACATTGTTTTACTTCAATAAAAAGTGGTAGTGTTATATTTCAAAAAACAATTTTTTCACAACTGTAGGACCTTTATGTCCAAAGAAATCGATATCATCTGAAAGGGTGAACTAAAACGAAAAAAATTATTTCAAATGGCGGCTTTTCCAAAAATAGGGGGGTAAATCCCCCAATGTGGGTGTTTTCGTCGAAAAAATTTGTCATGACCAGACACACTGTAGAATTAAAAATGAAAAGTGCGGTATCGATAAATACATAGGCATATTTCAAAAATTGTGTAGTCGTAAATGCGAAATGCATGTATTTTTTAGGCGAAAGTATTGTTTGATATAATTACCGCAAATTTGAGCCAATTTAATTAGGAACCAATGAATTCTAGGTCAAAGAAAATTAAAATTTTCATTATTTGCGGATATCGAATAGAAAATTGCAAATTATATTGGATCACAAAAAGTGAACGAAATCAATATCAAGGTGTGGAAAAAAATGTCGCTGAATTTTCTGGTATGATTAGACTTTCCTAAAATCCCCGAAGGAAGAAATCACAAGGTGTTAAATCACCCGACTTGGGAGGATAATTATCTGGACTCATTTCATCATCAAATTTTGATTTCAATAAATCGATTGCCAAGGTGGCTGTGTTGCAGGTGGCATCGTCTTGTTGTAACCACATTTCCACTAAAATATTCTCAATGACAGCAGAAAGAAATCATTCAACATTGTTCCGCTTAGTTCTCCATTGACAGTTAATCTTCAACCATTTCTCTCGAAGAAATATGGCCCGCCAGCATGAATTCACATCACACAGTGACTTCACCTGGATATAATGAAGTTTGAAGAGCTTCGTTTGGATTTTCATCACTCCCAATTCTGCCATTCTGTTTGTTCACACAACTATTAAACCGAAAATTAACTTCATTACTGAAAAAAATGTCATGAGTGAAATCAGAAAATGAAGGTTATTTATGTTGGTCTAATGGTTTTAGAACCAATTGTATTTTCCAAATCTTTCCTCTAGATTTCTTTTCTTTCAGTGAGTACTCAGCATATTTTTATTGGGAATAAATATGAGCTAATAAATTAATGATGGTTTTGCTTCGAAATAACTCAAATGGACTTGACATATTTCTATGGAGAATCTTGAATCGATATTGTTATCCTGAACATTTTATTACTCTTATACCTTTGCACTGAGAAATAAGTGATATTCTGGTCAAACGAAAGCGACATTTTTGGCAGGAAAGGAGGTTCTAGAAGGTCTTTTTGGTTGTGCAACTTATTCGTACTAAGAAATGGACTCCAACCTCTCCTCGGTTGTATCGGACAATGATCTAAATGAATACAATACATTAAAGATTATATGATTATGCTGGTGAACTTTCATTTCTAAGTCAATAATTACAATACAATTCTCCGCAAAACCAAACGTGTTATTATTGTTCCAGTTTTTTTGATATATTTAATGAAGTGGAAATAACTGACTGGAACTACCGAATCTCTGCATAATTTATCGTTCTCTGATTTCAATAACCGAACCATTTCATGAATAATCTTTTCGAGGGCCGTAATTAAGATATAGCATTCAATTATTCGATACGTCCTTAGCTTGGTCGTGCCCATTTATTGTTGTTTTAATTGAATGTTGAGTCTTTCGTTCTTGATAATAACTTGCTCCTTGAATACGGAAATATGGGAGCAGATGCGAGGCAGTTGTTTTTTACCCCTTCTGGTTCGGTGCGTGACCGTGCTTCGAACTCGTTGCTTATGACCGTAGTTTTATTGACATCTCTGTTGGATACAATGCTGTGATCTGAATTCTAACAATAGAAAATTGATAGCTTTATTGGTGTTGCTATATTATTGAAGTTTGACGTAGATTTACTTTGGAGGTTTAAAAAGTAGGATATTGACAAAACGCCTTTTCCGCTTTGACCACGCTACATTTATTTATCATCAATATTTCCATAATTTTGATTTTTTCAATCTTCATGAGGAAACAAAACTGCAAAGGAAAAAAACTGTGATGAGGCGTTCAGTCTGATCTGTTCCAGAATTCATTCGAGCTCAGTTTTTAGTATTATAAGAGCTGCTTTCCTTGCTTCCAATTGCCACGAAATGACATGTGGCAATCGGCAATATCTTCAATTAATGCTGGGATTGAAAGGTATACTCCATTTACTTTTATAATGTATCCTGTCAGATAACTACGCAACGTTGTCCTCCCTACATAGAGGTAGTAGTAATTATATATTTATCGAAATGTTTATTTACTTTCGGAAATTAATGAATTCGAGAAAATATTATGTGAAATCAATAATAATATATAAGACCTGGCGAATGTTGAAGAAACTTTTTTCTCTGTTCATACTGGAAATATTTCACGCCATTAATTTTCTACCTAGAAGCTTGATTTTTTTACAAATTCTCCTGGAAGCTATGGAAGCGTTGCCATGAACAATGAACATGTCTGTTTATTTTTCTTTACATTTGTTTTGGTGAAAGCGAAAATGAATGTACCAAAAGAAATTATTGAGGCAGCCAGCAGTGTAGCTTCAAGGTACGAGCGAGAATACGACGACTTCAAAAAGTGGCAAAATAAAAATAGTGGGATTGGGGTAACTGAAGATGTTTTGTTGGTCTACTTGAATCAACTATCAGCTAGATTCAGCCCTGATACTTTATGGGCAAAATGGTCTATGCTGAAAAGCTGCTTGGAAATGAAAGAAAATGTCCCTGTTCGCAGGTTTGTTTTCCTTAAATAATTTATTGAAAACTAGCTGGCCCGGCGAACTTTGTTTCGCCTAAATAATACCTATTACCTATAGTACCATAGCCATCTTTATCTTAAGAAGGCCGTGCCTATACTTACAGTAAGTAGATTTCACAATGCAATCACCAGTGATCGAAGATCAACGGCTTGGTTAGATTTCTGAACTGTCAAATCGAGTATTCTAGATCAAGCTCCGATCACCGGTGATATGCTTTGTGAAACCACCGTTAAAGTTGTATAAACTTACCATTGCTATTTTTTCAAGCAGGAGATAAATTAGGCATAATAAAAGTTCTGTCAAATGTCATCTGTCAACTATCATCTGTCAAACGTCATCTGTCAAATGTCATCTGTCAAACGTCATCTGTCAAACGTCAACTGTCAAACGTCATCTGTCAAATGTCATCTGTCAAACGTCATCTGTCAAATGTAATCTGTCAAATGTCATCTGTCAAATGTCATCTGTCAAATGTCATCTCTCAAACGTCATGTGTCAAACGTCATCTGTCAAATTCAGTTATTTCCGCAAATATATTTATTACCCAAACATAAATCAAAAACATTTCAAAAATATAAAGAAAAGATGAAAATGGACAATTCACGATTGATGCTGATCGTCACAATCCGATTTACTTTACATTCCGGTAAAAATTCACTGTTCCACCAACTTGATCTGATAATAGCCTTCCATGTTATTATAAGTTCTATGCAAATTACACAATAATTGTATACATCGCCATTCATACTCTAGTCTAGTCTACCATTTCTGAATTTCCTACCCTTCAAGAAAATGAAATCCACCGTTGCTAGACAACTTCATGGCTTATAACTTCACAACGTTCTATTTTATCGACTATTTCCCTCGTCTTAATTTCCACCAATCAGAAACGCGCAATTTTGAATCACAAATGGTTTCTAGATGGAAAAACTGTATGGCAGCAGCTGTCAGCAGTTTTTTCGGGTTTACCCGCGGCAAAACTTGACAGTTGTTGTCAACGAAAATTATAAATACATACAATAATGCATTCAGAATATTCTGTTACTCATGAAATAGTCTTGCCAAATATCATTCGGGCATCTAATTTTTCCTGTGAAAAAAATCGAAAAAACACAATGCGAAGTAATATTTTTTTAACAAAACGCATTCGTGCAGGTGCAAAAATCCTCGTCTTCGACTCGGATTTTTGTTGCCACCAGCACTCATGCTTCTTGTTAAAATATTACTTAGCAACGTGTTTTTTCGATTTTTTTCGGAAAAATTGGATGCACTTATGATATTACTTACGAAAATAGCGAGTCCATTTCTCTCGTTCTATTTTATTATTGCATTTCTATTGAATACCGTGAAACTTCGTTCTACCATAGAATATTCTTATACCGTTGTTAGGTATTCTGTGGTAAGACCTACTGCACTTTTAACTATTCACTTGACATGCGATTCTGTGGAAGAAAAACTAACCTCCTTTGTCCAAATGTCAATATGGCATTTCGAAGTTTTGAACCAACCATAGATCGCCTTTTATTAATATAGACTAAAAAAGAAAAGGGCTATTTTTAGGGTTTTTCCAGCAATAATTCTAATTTTTCTCGCCGTAAAAACCATCCTTGAACTTCAACGAACATTTAAAAAAAGATTTGGCCAAATTGGTCGAGGCGTTGTTGAGTTATGCGCTTACCAACACATTTTGCGATTCATTTTTATATTATAGATATGACGTTTAGTTGTCATTTGCAGATTACAAAAGGTAATAGCGTTTCTGAAACGAAAAAATGAGCGTTATACGCCAAAAAAGGCCAAGGTATTAGGTAAAGAAGAGGCTGAACAATTTCTTTTACATGCTCCTGATGACCAGTGGTTGCTGGCGAAAATTGTAACAATATTTGGGATTTTTGGATGTTGTCGATGTGAAGAAATTCTCTCCTTAAACATGAATGATGTAGAAGATATGGAAAAATACGTTATTGTGACATTGCGGCAAACACAGATTTTTATGGCCTTATCGTTTTTCAGCAGTTGGTTTGGGTAAGTTCAAGTTGGGCTTTAGATATTTATCCCCCTTGTCTACCGATGACGTCGGCACTGTTTTCGTTCTATTCAAACGTGGGTATGGGCTCCAGCAAGGGGGGGTTACGCCCCCCCTGATACTTTTATGGCCTTATCGTTTTTCAGCAGGTAGGTTAGGTTATGTCAGTTCGTTATGGCTTAATTTAATATATACTGCAATAATAACATAATTCAACTGATATTATGATGTAAACCTCGAGAAAGCAACGTTACATTCGGAAAATGACGTTTGAATAAAATGTGTCCAATCTATTTTCTACAGGGTGTCCCACTAGTGCCGCAGCGGACGATATACGCGTAACGGACTGCGTTTTGCAAAATTTTTTGATGCAGACTTGATATACTCCAAGAAGAGCACAACCTAAAAATATTTTCGAATATATCGGGTGGCTCACAAAAGAGGAATAGCGGGTGACTTTGTTTTTTCAAATGGGACACCCTATATTCAATACTGTTTTTCAATTCTCTGAAACTTCCTGCATGCTTCTGTATACTTTTCACATATTTTTATTAGACAGTTTTCGAAATATAAGCCATTTTGACAATAAAATGATACTTGTAAGGGTTATGTTATACAATTATATTTCCCGAACCCTTGCACATACCAATAACAGTTTTATATGGATTGAAAGACAAGACTTCAAAGTATCCTACTCAGCTATAATTAAGCATCTTCAGCATACAGAGTGTCCACAAAAAGACTATCAACATGATGAATTTCAAATCGATTTTTCTTCATTTTTTCAAATGCAATGCATAAAATTTTTTTTCATCATTGTAATCACCATTTATTTTACTTCATTTTTCGTCAAATACATGATATGCATATCTCTAACGGAATAGGAGTTTTTAGAGTTTTTCCTCCTAATTCACATTTACTTTCGAATTCAAAAAGCAGATTTGGCTTTTCTGTGGTTATTGGGAACTGTCAAATTATTCTATTCAAAATGAACATCATTGCAGCTTCAATTCAAATCATCATAGTTTTTACGGATTTGATGAATACTCACGCAATGATGTAAAAATTCAAAAAATACCAATGAGTTTGAATGTACAAGTTATGAATGCTTCAAAAAAACGAGTTTCATTTCTTCAGAATACAAAAAAGTGCCCGCTCTAATCCTAATACTTTCTTCGAAAAAATGATATTCATATAAGTTCCACAGGCACGCACGCAGATCTTCAAGCTCAAAGCTTGTTGGAAGTTTTTGGAAGATTCGACGTTCCAAGTATAAACATAGAAAATTATCAAAAATGTATTTCGAAAAATGGGTACAGAAAGCAAGTTTCTGTCTTCAGTAACTGATTTCATCACATTTTTGAGTAGATACATCAAAACCTTCTAGTTCCTCATTTCGCTATAATATGAATTGAAGCTTCAATGATGCTAATTCTAAGTGGAATAATTTGACAGTTCTCAATAACCACAGAAAAGCCAAATCTGCTATTTGAATTCGAAGGTATATGTGAATTTCAGGGAAACATTTCGAAAAAGCGCTTAAAAATCCTATTCCGTTAGAGATATGCATATCATGTATTCGACGAAAAATGAAGTGAAATGAAAGGTGATTACAATGATGAAAAAAAATTATATGCAATGCATTTGAAAAAATGAAGAAAAATCGATTTGAAATTCGTCATGTTGATAGTCTTTTTGTGGACACTCTGTATGCTGAAGATGCTTAAATATAGCTGGGTAGGATACTTTGAAGTCTTGTCTTTCAATCCATATGAAACTCTTATTGGTATGTGCAAGGGTTCGTGAAATATAATTGTATAACATAGCCTCTACAAGTATCATTTTTTTGTCAAAATGGCCAATATTTCGAAAACTGTCGAATAAAAATATGTGCAAAGTATACGAAAGCATGCAGGAAGTTTCAGAGAATTGACAAACACTATTGAATATAGAGTGTCCTATTTGAAAAAACGAAGTCACTTGCTATTCCTCTTTTGTGGGCCACCCGGTATATTCGAAAATATTTTTAGGTTGTGCTCCTCTTGTAGTATATCAAGTCTGCATCAAAAAATTTTGCCAATCTCAGACCGTTACGCGTATATCGTCCGCTGCGGCACTAGTGGGACACCCTGTATATCTTGTTCCATTCCTACGAGATATCGAATATATAATAATAACATATTTAAATTCAACATATCGTTGATGGGTTTCGTTTTGGTAGAAAACTTCGGTTACAAATTTTGAGCAATAAAGATGCAATGATTCAACGTGGCAACAAGCATCGTACGCTGAATTCAATTCAAACAGAATTTTCGCGTTTCAAATCACGTAGGTAATCGTTACTACGGAGATCAAAAAAAATAATTCGACAGTTGAAAATTAAAAATTCATTCGAGATATTCATTCATCTTTTTAGATTATAAAATAGTAATTTGTGAGAATTTCTTCAAGTGTGGAAGAAGAGGAAGATTTGAATGTGTGTGTTCCATGTTGCGGTTACAATACAGAAAAGAGGATACCGAAAATGTGATCATTGTCTTGTCATTGTCTTTCAAGCCTTTCAAAGGTACGTTTTTGGAGCAATCGCATCTAGATTTAATGAAAATATGCTTCCTGGTCGTCACATAGTCTATAGTTTCTGAAAATTTCAAGAATAATTTATTTTTTCGAAATTCTCCGACAGTATCCGTTGATAAAAATATGACGACAATCAGGAAGCATATTTTCATTAACGGATACTGTCGGAGAATTTCGAAAAAATAAATTATTCTTGAAATTTTTAGAAACTGTAGACTCGAGAAAATTTGAAATATTCATTGATTCAGCGCTAATGAAATTGTACATTTTTCAAATGATTTTGAATTCTTTTCAAGGAATGTCCTCGAAAAAATAGGTCAATAACCTAGACATTTCGGCAAATTTTGATCTTTTTAGACTATGCAAGACTAATTCTTTTCGTAAATTGTCGTTTTTTTAAGAAAATCTCTAAGAATCTTACCCACCCAGCACCCCTATTCACTCCAGATCCCGTTGAAAAAACAGCAAAATTACTTGTTTGCCAGCATTGAAACTAGTTGTAAATCATACCAAATCACTTGTTTTTCACGAAAAAAAATTAAAACATCGAAAAATCGAGGGGGACCTAAACTAGAAAATTACCATTTTTTTGACATACCGACATGGAAAGTGCATTTCCCTTAATGTTGGCCAGCACACTATTGGTGGTGTCCCAAAGCAAATAGCGAAATATTTAGGTTTAATAGACCCAGAGTTATACACCGGCTACTCTTTTCGCAGAACTGGAGCCACTATGGTTGCGGATTCGGGTGGAGATATTTTAGCACTAAAGCGTGCAGGAGAGTGGAAGAGCACCGAAATTGCGATGAGTTATGTCGATGATTCGGTCAACAAAAAAATCGAAATGTCTAGCAAATTATTTGGTAGTAAGGAGAGTACAAATGTTCTGCAGTCCTCGAGTTCAGCAGTTTCTGAGTCAAAAGATGGTTCATCATCATCAGTATCAACTCTTGCATCATCAAAAATCTGTGTTACTGGAAATAACAATTGTACCATGATTTTCAACATATATGACGATAAAACAAAATTTTCTAATGTAAATAATACTACATACTAACTTTTTTTATTGATTGAGAAATGACGACAATGCTGAAAAGTGCAGTGGATTGTGATGAAAAGCCAACACTCCATATTAGGAAAAATTGAACGTTTGGATGGAATACGCGGATATGTATAGAAAATTTGACAGTATCGAATACAAGGAGTGGGGTGGTTATTCTGCGCTATACGTCATATTGTGTGACTTCAGTCCGCCGTTGTTCTGTGATCATCCATCCAAATAAAGCCTTTCAAAACTTGGTATTAGTGTAGCCTCGTCGAGTTGATTGGGGTACGAAAATTTTCCTTTTTCCTTGAATAGGACCTTCAACTAGCAAATACATCGGTGAACTGAATGGTAGCTACCCCTACTAGTGCAGGAACATTTTCAAATATCAGACAATTGGTCCAGCCTGTAGACAAAATTGTATTTGTCAAGAGTTATCCCATTTCACTTTCCAAGCACTAGATATTGCACAAAATTTGCAATTCACGTCATCTATGGTTAAAAAAATCAGTTATGATCGACCTTTATTTCTCACACTACATATTCCACGAACATCTGAACCAAACAATAAATTTAGTTCTAGTGGAAAAAGAAAGTTGGGAAAGAACAGGTATTGCTTTTATCTAGTAATCGATTCAAGCGGCTTATAATGGTGCCGCAACTGAACAATACATAAGTTAAAGTGCATGGCTTCATCAGCAGAAGTTCAGAGAACACCCTCCTAGTGTTTATCGCACAATCGGATCGTTTCTATCACACGAATAACGCGGAATAGTAATGGCGTAGCACTGATTTATGCAATTCAGTATTAGGTCCCATAAAATATCTTAAAACGGACTATCAGAATGGAATTTCATTAAAATGGCCGGCTTGAATGGCGATATCGGATGATTTATGACGTATAGCCTCGAATTTAGTTGCAATTAGACAACAAAAACATGTGTGTGCGGGGCCGTACATTTTGTATTAATTAATAATACAGTCGATAGGTGGATCACGATGTTATATTCAAATATAATGGCCACAGAGCAGTTTGTCAACTCCAATTGTTGGGCTCAAGCGTTGGTAAATAATATATGTTCTGTGCTTGTCACTATCAGATTTATCGGACGGAGTCTTACCATATCCGAATGCCGTTATACCAGTCCTGTTGATTGCATCGGAAGGATCCGCTTGGAAATGACCATAGACTTGTAATTCGAATACAGGATGGTCTATTTTGTACAGACTAGAATGACTAGATTGACCAACTTTACTACACTTAAATAAAATCCCCCGAATAAACAAAATTAGATGAAAGTTTAGTAATAAACTTTGAATTCTAACCCCACGTTTATAGATGACATTCAGGGTGTTTCTAAATGAGTGTATCAACGGTCAACTGTAGATTTCTCATGAAAAAATAACATTTTTGTTTTCTATACCATTTTTTCTAATGGATTTTCGTTCTTGAGATACAGGGTGTCAAAAATTCATATTTTTTTTAGTTTTTTGCTGATATCTCAGCATCCGTTTGAATTTCAGAATTGAGTTTTTGAATTTTGTCATTGTCACTACTAATAACTACTTTATTGCACTTTACTCGGTTTAATTAGACGTGCCAGTGGCGGAGACATCGAATTTGCATTCGCACAGCAAATTCTGATGCGCCAATGCCGTCAATGTGTTTCACATAAAAAAGGTACTCCTGGCTTATTACTCTGAAGTGAACCGGTTTCTAGAACACTGGCATTTTATGATCAAAAACAATTCGCTAACGCATTGTAAATTTCTTGTAGTTGGAAAAATGAGAAGTGACAATTAACAACTTTATTAATTTCAACAAAACCTGTTACATTGCAAAGTAATTTTTCATTATTTTGAGCGACCATAGTTAACAAGATTACAAGAATTTTTTCAATTACAAGTTTACAATGCGTTAGCAAATTGTTTTTGATCATAAAATGCCAGTTTTCTCGAAAACGGTTTACTTTAGAGTCATGAACCAGGAGTGCCTTTTTAATGTAAAACACATTGGTACATCAGAATTTGCTGTGCAATTGCAAATTTGTCCAGTAGTGTTAAAATTTTGAAAATTTGTGTAAATTCAATGTCTCCGCCACTGTGACGTCTAATAAAACCGAGTGGAGTACAATAAAGTACTTATTGTTTGTGACAATGTGGGTATACAGATACTCAATTCTGTAATTCAAACGGTTGATGAGATATAAGCAAAAAACTGAGAAAAATATGAATTTTTGATACCCTGTATCTCTGAAACGAAGACCGGAAGGAAAAAATGTTTTTTTTTATGTGAAATAGGTCGAGGTACTGAACAAATCCATACATGTATAATAAAAATTGAGGTACAGTTCTTCTGATATGTAGAATTATTCTTCAATGTACAGTGACACATGGTATCATTCAATCGAAACCAATATTATTACCTATCTATATGTTGAAATAAAAGTAAATAAATATGTGATAACAATAATCCAAAATGCAGGTTCATTGAAAAAAAATTCACATCACACATTTTCTTATAGATGTTTCCCTATTATCGAAACTCAGGTTTTTTCATGCTTTTCGGTCATTCTTTTTTTAATTGCCCTAGTTATTTCTATTAGTCTATCATATTTTATATCCGAATGTGAAGTGTTTAGTGCTTTGACAATTGGAGTTTCTAACCATTATTTTTAAAACATTCCAAGGAAAGATGTGAACTTGTGCGATAAATGTTCGTTCTTAAAAACTCTTTCAATCTGCTCGATAATATCGAAAAATGTCTAAACATAGAAACTGCTGAAGCTGAAGGGATAAAATGAACAACGTCACAACAGGCACAAGTACCAATTGCTGCGCCTTTAAAAAGATACTTTATCTGTGTCCCGTGGAGTAGATACTATTGTATTATCAACGTACTGTTATTACTCTACTTAATAAGGGTACCTTCTCGTGGAGCAATTTCACACAATGCTTCAGTTCATAATACATTAATATCGTAATAACCATCATAATATGATAGCAAACAGCGGAATATATTTTCTTGCCCAATTGAAAATTTCTGTAGACCATAAATCAACAGCGTGTAGAACTAACTAATGTTCATGTAGAACTATCTAAATGTCAAAAAATTTGGAGATAAGTGCACCGCATATACCGAACCCTGTCGGGTTAAAATTAATCGAGTGAAAGGAAAATACGTTTTGTTCGCAGCGTACATGTAAGCTTCCATAAATATCGGGTACGTTTGATATGTATATCAGAGCAGCTAGCGTTTGATGTCATGTACAAACAACTCGTACGACTCATCTTCATAAACACCAACACGTAAGCATAACGGATTGATGTTGCGGGAGATGCAGATACTGATTCATGCTGCATTTTTGGATCCAACTCACCCTGAACAAACAAAGTTTCAAGGTAGACAAAAATACAATCACTACCTACATACATGTATTATAGTGCGAGATAACCATTTGGAATAGGTTAAACTACTGGGGGATTGAATAAGTGAAATCTAAGTACCGAACACTAGAGTTGTTTTTCACATTTTTCACCAAATATATTTTGTCAATCGAAAACTCATTATTAATATTCTATTGCTGACCTTAACAAGACGTGCTATTGTATCACAATAGTATTAACGGAGATGAGGCGATTTGAGGAGATGGTATACACTCTGTATAAAAAGTACCCGGAAAATGTTATTTAAATGAACCGCCAAAAAGGAATCGGTAATTTTTTTTTTCTTAAAGTTGGTAGGACCTTCCTTTATTACCAAGCCAAATTTGAGCGCGATCTGTCAACTAGTGTGTTTACAACAGCTGTCAGTATCAGTCGACCTCAAAAGTGCTCTGCGAATTTTACAATGGAAAAAATAGTTGATCAAAGAGTTTGCCTCAAATTTTGTCTTGCAAACGAATTTTCTTGTGCCGATTCATTGAAAATGTTAAAAAAAGCCTTTGGTGATAATTGTATGTCAAAAACACAAGCATACGATTGGTACAAATCATTCAAAGACGGTCGTGAGGTGGTCGAAGATTTGCCCCGTTCTGGACGGCCTTCAACGTCAACAACCGACGATAACATCATCCAAATCAAGAATTTAGTGCTCGAAAATCGTCATTCAAGTGTTAGAGAGTTGGCTCGAGAGTTGAGCATTGATAAAATGACCGTTCATAACATTTTGACTAATGTTTTGTGTATGAAACGCGTCGCAGCAAAACTCGTTCCAAAAGAGCTGAATTTTTTGCAAAAAGAGCATCGAAAGCAGGTCTCTGAAGACATGGTTTCTCGATAAATACCATCGAACAACCGCCGTATTCACCTGACTTAGCTCCGTGCGACTTTTTTCTATTCCCAAGACTCAAATTGCCCCTACGTGGAACGCGTTTTGAGTCCATTGAAGCCATCAAAACAAATTCGCAACGAGAACTGAAGGCCATACCTTTGGCGGCGTATGAGCGGTGCATGGAAAAGTGGGTTCGCCGATATCATAGTTGTATTGTAAGCAATGGGGACTATTTTGAAGGAGACAAAATAAATATTGATGATTAAATTTAAATTTATGTGTTTTTTTTACAATTCCGGGTACTTTTTATACAGAAGGTACTTTTGTTTGTTTTGGTTGACAGGTAAAGCAAAGCAAATACATAACTACAAAGACTGAATGATGAATATATGCTGGATTTTAATATTGGTCTGGACATCTCCACAGATTGACCTCATATAATATTAATTTCTGTGAATGCCTGATAAGTACAAAATTCCTGTCTCTGTAAAGTAGTACAACGAAAAAGGGTAGATTGTCTATCCAAAAGAAATGAATCTTACTCCATGGGACACGTGATAAAGGAACTCTTGGTTTACGCCTCTAATAAACGAAAAGCAAATGCATGAACATCAATTTCTGCTGGTTTTACTTCGGAGGTCAAAAAGATTACTAGTCAACTCAAAATCAAGTAAATGAATAAAATGAGGTTGATGTACTCCGTAGTTGCTACCTCACCAGAAGATGGCTGATGTTCACTCAACCTACCAGTATGAGTATCTCTACACCCGACTCTGAGATTGGAGTATCAAAGAGAAAACATCTGTTGAATAAATAAAAAGAACTGGACATAAGTGATATACAGGTTGATTCCGGAGGAGACCATCAGATTATAGGAGAAGTTTACATTACATCAGTCAAGGCAGTTTCGAAACAATGTTTGGTTTATGGTTGGGGACTTTTATTAAGAGTCTACAGGCTGATTTGTCCGATTCGACCGGACTTTCACTCATAACTTTGGTATGGCTTGATCAATATTGAGGAAATTTTCAATGTGAAACAATATGATTATCTACTTTCAAAAATTCCAACACTCTTTCAAAAAGACAGGGTGGGAATTATGATGAGTTCAGATTAAATTTGCAGGTTGAAAAAACATCCTGTACATTTCGTTTTCCGAAAATTCGCTACCTCTTTCAGATTCTACCATAAGTTGACATTACTTACGTTTTTATATTTTTTTTTTCGGCATACGTCCAGTTTCCCTAGAAATTTTTTTTGAAGATGAACGTTATTTCGTTCCACGGCAGTGAGGATATTCTGAACGAGATAGTAAAGCACTGCCTTGGAGAAAAATAACGATACTGTTCATCTTCAAAAAAATTTTCTAGGAAAACTGGACATGTGCCAAAAAAAACGCTCCAGTAGTGTAAACTTATGCTAGAATCTGAAGCAGGTAGCGAATGTTTGAAAACCGAATGTACAGGGTGTTTCTTCAACCTGCAAATTCAATCTCAACTTATCATAATTCCCACCCTATATTTTTGAAGAAGTATTGGGAATATTGAGAGTACTCAATCATATTGTTCTACACTGAAAATTCCATCAATATTGATCAAGTTATACCAAAGTTATGAATAAAAGAAAAATCGGACAAATCACCCTGTAGACTCAACCATAGACCAAACACTGTTTCGAAACTGCAGTGACTAGTGTCAACTTCTCCTGAAATCTGACGGTCTCCTCCGGAATCACCCTGTATAAATATCAACGAACCCTTCAATATAAGGGTGTTTGTGTTCCTTATTCACTACACCTGCTACCTCTTTATGAATTTCTTTTCCGGTTGGAGCAGAGTACATACTTCCCAATGATAATATAGGTATTATTTCCTAGTTGTTCCAAGGTATATACGACTTTATTCCTGTTAAATTGATTTCTGAATTTTCCACTGAGAAACCCGAGTTAAAATATATAACCACTATCAAGAGTCCGAATTATCGATATAGATCGCAAGATTTAACACCAGTTTTATCGGATTTCGATAAAAAGATGATGAAACATCATAACGCGCAAAGCGGTCATTCAAAAAAGCCACTATGATTTCGACATCAATTTTCAATGTGACCTTTTCACCACCAATAGAGAAATCTCTTTTCCTTAACAATTCCTATACCAAGGTGCAGATGAAGAGTAAAGGTGAATACAGACTATTCTGACGTGACGTGATTTCACGTCACGTCAGGACCGTGCAGTGCTCACATTGGCCTAATATGAACGTGAACGCACAGAACGATGTGTTGCATTTTTATGCATTTTTATATCACTCACTATTTTGACGTGGGCCCACATGTAACCACGTCACGTCAGAATAGTCTGTATTCACCTTTAGGCATCCATGCATACACACGTATAATGAGTCAACAATCAACATTTTAAGATTAGGATACGATGTTATCTGAAATCATCTTGATCTATCCATCTGTATAATAGTCCGTCATATACTGAGTGGCCCTAAATAAACATGGGCCCGTTTCATTTCCGAGATATAAGGTCTACTAGGGAATATTTGAACAAAAATGATGAAAACTGATTATTTGAATGGGGTGGACATCAGTTATGGCCAACCAGATGTCCAGACTTAAATAATTGTCTTGTTGTCGTTTCGTGGTGTAGATGAGTTTTTTTTCTATTTTTACATTGCCGTGCTACTACGTTTTGTGGTAGGTATACAAGTTAGCATGGCATTCTTCATGTTTGTATCTTCTTTTGGATGTTTGGTTCAATATTGTTTGAAAATAATTTGAAGGAACTCTTGGATATCTTTGTGAAGAATAATTGGTTCTATACACTGGGTGTATCTGAAATATCACCCTTAGGTAGGATCTATAATCTACTGTCTTCTTTGGGTTTAATATTCGCCTTTCGAAATATAGTACATATGAGTCCAACACAAATTCCGACCAATTCGGACCATGTAGAGCTTCAGTCATAAATAAACATCGCAAATCGGTTGAAGAAATGTATTGAAAAGAGTTAGCGATCTTCATCTCGTTCGCCTAGTTCTATCCCCCTCCCCCGTCTGAATCAAAACGCCCCGAATAGTCGTTCGCCTTTGATCTTTCGAGGCTTCACCGACACACCTCGGAACTCTGGCGAAAGCTCGAAGCTGGTTATCATGACCCGTTCACATCCCAATGGTCCGAATCCTCGTTCGATTCGAAGGAAATGCTTCGATCCATAGGAAACTAGAATTCTGTTGAGCAAATTTCAGAGTAGACTTGGTGATAGGTACGAGGATATGTCAAAATATTTTAATACTCAACATATTCTCCTCTTAATTGAATACATTTATTACAGCGATCCTGCAACGTCTCTAGACCTTTAAAAAAATGTTTCTTCTTGCTCTGCAAACCAGTCCTCCACAGCGTTTATTACCTCTTCGTTGGAAGAAAAATTTACTACCTTTTAAACTTTGTTTCAGTTGAGGAAAGAGATGATAGTCGGACGGAGCCAAATCTGATGAATAAGGGGGGTGTTCTAGTAATTCTATCCCTAAATCACGAATTTTTTGCATGGCAACATGAGATTTGTGTACTGGGGCGTTGTCCTGTAAAAACAAAACACCTTCGGATAGCTTTCCGCGTCTTTTCTCTTCAATTTTCTCCCGTAGAATGGTCAGTAATGTCGAATAGTAATCTCCAGTTATTGTTCTACCCTTATCCAAAAAATTAATCATGATTACTCTCCATGGCAATCCCAAAAAACTGATTTCCAGCAGATTTTTGGATACGAAACTTGTTAGGTCTTGGAGAACCAGAGTGTCGCCATTCCATCGATTGTTGCTTTGTATCTAGATCGTAGAAATTTACCCAAGTCTCATCCATAGTAACAATTCGGTTTAAGAAGTCTACATCGTTTTTAAATCGAGCACAGATCGAACGCGATGCTCCTTCCCTTGCACGCTTTTGGTCAACATTCAAACATTTGGGGACCCATTTCGCAGAAATTTTTCTCATGTCCAAATTGACGTTCGCTATATGATGAACGCGTTCGTATGAAATCTTCAGTGCTTTAGATATCCGTTTTAGCCCAATTCGACGGTCTGATAAAATCATGTCATGAACTGCATCGATATTTTCGGGGACTGACACAGAAACTGGTCTTCCCGATCGGTCATCATCTTCAATGGAAAATTTACCTCTTTTGAAGCTTGCAGTCTAATTTTTCACGGTCGCATACGAACACACAAAAAACACTGTTAGTAGAAACAATGGCATAACCATTGAATCAATGATATACTGTATTCCCTATTCCTGAATGATTAGGTACTATATTTAATTCAATGCTTATCTTGTTCTTCCTATGCCAATGCTGCCTATTTTTGATTCAATTATAGGTCTCATTGATTTTATCTAAGCAGTGAAAGTATTCAATGAAATGCTATAATTGAGACAAGAAAAGCGTTAGTTAGTTTCAATGAAAGAATACAATTAAAACAAACCCAACTTTTTTTCTATCAATTAACTATAATATTTCAGGAAAATAAATATATTATTGAATAAGTATACATTTGGATTGTTTTAAATGTAGGATATATTAAAACTGAAACAAGATGTAATTTCTTGAAAGGTAGTTTACTATAAAAAGAATGAATGCTTGATTTCGATTTAAATAAACTTCATATTGGGAAAAGAAACTACATCAATTGAATCAATATGATGCAGTCGTTAGAAATATTTTACTATATTTGAATTGAAAGTTTATTATTGTTAATTTAACTCTTTAATTTATTGATTGAATGATAAGATGTATCAAATAAAACTATTTTGAATGTTTCACATTTGTTTACTATTTTATCAACAAAATCATAAATGTTATCTCAAGAACACAATAACAATAAGTAAACAGTAACATATTCATAACAAAACAATAACTTATTTCCTCTAATTTGAACATAGTTATGGTACTGTGATAATAAGCGACAATATTAAATAGGGATCTTAAGGGATATTTTTCTTTTCGATTTTCTAAACCTCAAAAAACTACATAAGCAAAACCTTGTTTGAAAATAGAATGAATGTTAGAGACTTGATAAAATTTTTACTAAGATCAAACTCTGTAAGAAGTGGATAACTGTGGGACATGAACTAATTATGATCAATACCCAGTAAAAATAACAAGTTACAATTTTACAAGTAAAAGTACTTGTAATGCACATTGAAAACAAGTGAATTTCACCAAATACCTACTGCTCCCACTTTAAGTTGGATTACAATTTTACGAATTAATTTAATCGGTATTGTTACCTTAGTTCATAGTAAGTTATTTTTATGGAGCGGATATTGGACAAAAAACTTACAACTCGTAGAATATTTGCCTGTTAACTTATAACTTGTTTTATGAAACAGGTCCAGGTATATCAAAAGCAACCACTAAGATTTGGTTCAATTTAATCTTGAAATTGGATGTCCCTCCTTCGAAAGCGATGGTGCACCAAATGTGAACTTAAGGGGTTGAAATAGCTAACATCCTAGCAACTATCGGTAAAATAAGTACCATTATTAGATTGTCTTTCGTTTATGGCACACATTCACAATAAAACGGAAGGCTTTGAGACATTTTTATATGAATATGAAGTTACTTACCCTGAAAATGTGGAACTAGAGATTCCATTCCCCACTTATTCAATAGCTCTTCCATTTTCAAACTCTTTCTTCGCAGTAACACACACACGCAACACGCAACTAAATACTAAATCAAAATCCTGTCGCGTCTTGTCTTGATGCAGTCGTCTTCGTAGCTTTATTTACTATTTTTGAATCAATCATAGGCTTCATTGGAATAAATGTAGTTATTGTTCCGTTACTATTTTCAGCTATTGAATTAAATTAATCAATTCATTCAAATATAGGTTGTATTCAAAGCAAATATAGTTCTTTTTTATTTCAATATTATTCTGATCGATTCATTCAAATAGAAGTCTTATTTAACGAATATGCAGTTCTTCCTTATTTCAATATTATTCTGACTATAATTGAATGACAGCCGTATTATTCAATGAATTATCTGAATTTAATTACTCCAAAAATAATTTATTGATATAAGAAGAAGTTTTATTGGGCCAACTGAAACGATGTCAATAAAATATCTACTATTGCCGTTAGCGTCTTTTTTGTGTGAAGGACATTGATCACCAAGGGTATTAAGCATATCTTCGTAAATCTGCTTACCTCTTAACCTTTTATAAAACAGGTACTTGATGATGGCTCGATACTCCAATTTTTAGATTTTTACAATTTCGGTGGACATCTTTTTTCAAAATTTATTGCGTAATTCTGGTTTACTTTTTTGACGTCGAACTCTACACTGACACTTCTAATGAGTTATTGTTCGTTGATATGGTACCGCAATATTTTGTTTATGCATGGAACTGGTCTAGGCTAACTAGATATCAATACATCCTCGTAGATAATGGGACCAGATCAGGAAGACATGCGGAAAATACATCGGTCAGAGTAAGTAGATCATTATTTTGTTTCTTTAGTATAACTTAACTATGTATTAACAACTGGTGTAATGACTTTCGATCAACCAACTGGACAACAGATCAGATTAAGAATGTATGAAGAGAACTTTTCTCCATCGAAGTATTCCCGAAAATATATAATAGCCAATATTCCCGGTACGTCTCTGGACAAACTCCTTGGTCGGGTTCAACGAGTCCCAAGCATGATGAATGCGATGACGAATTATTTACATGTATGCTTTATTTTATATAAATTATTCCTCACATAAAATCATGATATGCATGCAATGACCTATTATTTAAAGAATGGTAATAGTTCACCACGATATATTATACGAGCAACTCCATTGTCTCTCACTCAGCCATTAATAACATATGTATACAATATACAATAATAAACATTTCGAATGCCGATGTCATACATTTTTTCGCCTCGTATACCTTTGAATTCAACATTTTTATTTCACACCTAATGATATGCTTGTTCATATGTTTTTCGATTGAGTAGGATCATCAAGGAAATGCGTCTTGTTGAATCATTAATGGAAATGTTGAATTCCTGATGTATGAATAGAATTGCTGTATGGAAATTTTAACTGTGATTATTATTTCGCGTTTCCCATCCAAATTTATATTAAGATGGCCGACATCTCTATAATATGAAACATATCGGGTGTTTTCTTTAGATTGATGGAACTTTAAATTGAACTAGGTACAACACATTCAAAAAGATTGAATCAAACATTTTTTTATTCGAAAGATAGTTTTTTAACATTCATGTCTCGAAAATAATTTCGGGCATATGTCCACCACTAGTCACGACTAGCTCTGAGAAACCGCATTCGACCAGATCAATTTTGGACCACTTTTTCGAGTAATTCACGCCTTACTTCAGTAATAACACGAGTGATGTTGGTTTCCCAAAGGTCTATTGTTTTTGGGTTATCAGCATAAACCCATTGGAGTTATGTAGCATGATCTTGGAGGCCAATAATTTGGACTATTTCTAGAAATAATGTTATCACCAAATCTTTCTTTCAATAAATCAATTGTTACAGTAGCAGCATGACGTGAAGCACCATCTCGTTGAAACCAAAACACTTCTGGGTCGATACCATTCAAATTTTGAGACAAATAATCATTGATTATCGATCTGTAACGAGCACCACTCACTGCAACATTCAGAGCTTATCGTGGTGGACATATGCCGGAAATTATTTTCAAAACATAAATGTCAAAATTATCTTTCAAATAAAAAAAATTGGCTTCAATCTTAATTTAAATAAGTTTTATTTTGATTTGAAGTTCTATCACTCTAAAAAAAACACCCGATACTTCATATAGGGGGTTAGTTTGAAACATCGACTAGAAGGATGTACAGGGTGGCCAGATTTCGATGATTTAGTACTACAACTCTTTAACTATAAGAGATAGAGAAAAAGTAATATACATGTCATGTTCTCTTTTTTCGAGAAACCGGAATTGCTGAAAACCCGAAGTTGCTACGGCGTCTAGTGTCCGAGCTACAGGGCGATTCTGGTATTTGGCCAATTATTATAATTGTCTATAACTTCCGTATTACAGAATCAACGCTCTCGAAATTTACACATCTTTAGGGCACTTTTTTACTGCTTTCCAGCGGTGCTATTGAATTTTTTGTATCTGCTCAAATTTCGGAGCTATAACAAAAATTTTTTTTTTTGTAATGGAAACCATAATGGGAAGTGATATTTCCGAATAGATCTTTCTTCAACGATTTCAAAAATATATATCATGTTATACTTCCGAGTTCACTATGTATCGAAAATTTCGAAAAAACACTTTTCGTTCAACAAAATCCAAGCAGGCTTTGATTCACTTCCTTCAAAACTGGGACGGTCATAGAATTTCATGTCTCATTTATTTTCACCTGTCAAATTCAATTCAGTTTCATCATTGTTGTATCGTCTGGCGCTTCTTAAATTCTTATAAGGTCATAGAATTCAATATCTTACATTCATTGTAAGCTGCCAAATCGATTCAGGAAATATTAGCTTTATTATTGCTCAGACCAATAGAGGGGCTTCGCGAAACTTGTTGATTCTAGTATGATTTCTCTGCTAAATTGAAAAATGAGAAGCATTTGAATACTTATGTAACCCGTTGATAGCAATAATTAATGTTTCCATGAGGGGCAAAAAAAAAGCTTCTTCAAGAAAAAATTTAGACTTATTTGAAAAAAAAGTATATTCACATCAAATGTTCAAATCGTTGTCCATTGGAGCGAGTCATTGGAGGAAATATATAAATTGCATGATGTGATATAAATAAGAACTTTAGAAGCGCCAGACGATACAATGATGAAACTGAATTGAATTTGACAGGTGAAAATAAATAAGACATGAAATTCTATGACCGTCCCAGTTTTGAAGGAAGTGAATCAAAGCCTGCTTGGATTTTGTTGAACGATAAGTGTTTTTTCGAAATTTTCGATACATAGTGAACTCGGAAGTATAACATGATATATATTTTTGAAATCGTTTAAGAAAGATCTATTCGGAAATATCACTTCCCATTATGGTTTCCATTTGAAAAAAAAATTTTTTGTTATAACTCCGAAATTTGAGCAGATACAAAAAATCCAATAGCACCGCTGGAAAGCAGTAAAAAAAGTGCCCTAAAAATGTGTTAATTTCGAGAGCGTAGATTCTGTAATACGGAAGTCATAGACAATTATAATAATTGGCCAAATACCAGAATTGCCCTGTAGCTCGGACACTAGACGCCGTAGCAACTTCGGGTTTTCAGCAATTTCGGTTTCTCGAAAAAAGAGAACATGACATGGATATTACTTTTTCTCTATCTCTTATAGTTTAGGAGTTGTAGTACTAATTCATCGAAATCTGGCCACCCTGTACCTATATCGTTACTGTAAAACGATGAGGTTCTGACATTTTGGTTTTCGCAGATATCGCGGTCATTCTCCTAAATTTATTTCAAAATAATACAATTTGACACCCCTTATTCTCCCTTCTTTCAAATACGTTGCTTTTTTTAGGTTTCTTTGTGAAGTCAACTGCTTCAATATGCTCCATACTCATCTGTGATAGTTTTTGAGATCCATTGGTTTCAATCAGGGGGGGTTTTCAGCAGTGGCGTATCCAGGGTTTCAGTTTGGGGGGGCCCAGATTTCCCATATGAGGAAAATTGAATTTTAATACTATCCTAAGCGTTCAGACTTTCAGAATTTCCTTCTTGTGATTATATGGTTTGGGGGGGGGGGGGCGGCCCCCCTGCCCTGAATACGCCACTGGTTTTCAGTCAGTCTACGCAATTTTCACTAACAAAATACAATACAACTGATATTTTCCTAATTTTATTGATTCATTCTTTATTATTGGACACATAGTTCAATTATAAAAAAGTATTGCATCATGATAATTCGTTTCGGCGTTTTACCTCTTGCTCTACTCCTAAACCGAGAGCCGATTGGACAGTATTCAGCTTATCGCCTGAAGAAGACATAAACTTTAAGAAAAATCATGTGACATATTTACCAAAATAAAAATACAATTTTATCGAATTGTATAAACATTCAATAAAATCTAATTTTCTCCATTTTAGTCCAAAAAGTTTTGTCATCTTTCGAGCATGGCATTGATTTCACGCTCATAAAACTTCTGATCTTTACTAGCAGCCATATTTGACGTCCTGCTTTGAAGTAAGTCTGCCGGAAATAGGTAATAGCCAGAATTGGTTTAGTATTTTATTTGCGAAAGTCAAACAAAATGACGCTTAAGCCATTTTTCTTCGAACTTAACCACGCAAACCGGGTTAACTACTATAACGTCATAGTTAACTTCGGTTTTCTTGTGGAGGTTGACAGATTTGTTTCTTGTTCGTTGATGTATTCGACAATTTGAATATTAAGCTTATTATACAGGGTCTTTCACGAGGAACCTCACCCATATTTATACGGGAAACTACTGAACGTATTTTCATGAAATTCAGCACCTATAAGTATTTCACGATGCTGATGAAATCTAAAATATTTTCAAGGCATGAGCACCTCCGGTTTTTCCGGAAATGACGTCAACTTCCGTTTTTCAAATTAGAACACCATTTTTTTATTGCAGAAATAGATTCCTTAGAAAATTTCAAGTTATTTTGATGTAACATTTTTCAGTTTTGGTTGGAAAATTCTCTCTGAGCGGGAAAATTCGAAAAAAAAATCGAAAATAGAGCTCCGCTGAAACAAGAATAATTTCGAGGTTTTTGGATGGAAAATTTTCATTTTTGGGATTTTTCAAGATGTAAGATTGATGTATCCACTTTGAAAATCGAAATCGCGATTCATGATACAGGGGGTGAAAAAATCGATTATTCTTCTTTTCGACCGTATAAGAATTTCCTCACCGTATCGAAGCTTCGTTGCGATTTTGAAATTCTTCTGGAACCACTTTTCGACAGATTCCCTCGGTCTGGTCCACTAAGTTACCATATTATTATTATTATTATTTTATTTTCAACATGTCGATTATTTTTGTTTCGTCAATAATTTGGTATTTTCTTTCGTTCACATATACTTCGTAATAATCCATTTTCAACTTCGACATACTTTTTTATCAACGACATGCATACGCATGGAAATTGTGATTGTTCTTTAAACATAAACATCAAAAACCTAACCTGCAACCAGATAACTCTCCGTCAAACTACCTGCGTAAGCTGGTTTGTGCGGTCGGTTAACTTATGTCATAGCTTGGAATACACTTCGAGAAATATTGACTGGTTATCTTTTTGTTAACCTGGTTTGTATGGTTAAGTTCGAAGAAAAATGGCTTTTGAAACCCCACCGAATAAATAGCATAACATGTGGGATATTATGTCAATTTTTGAAACCGAGACGTTTCACGTGATCATAAATGGTTGAATTTGACCAATTCTCACGAGTTTTTATTGGGCAGTTAGCATCTATCAATGTCTTCATCGGCTTCAACGGTCCTTCCAGAATGTGGTGCATCTTTAAAATCGCAGGCATGACATTTTGCAAACTGATTTTGACATTGTCGTTCGGACAACACGTCTTTTCCATTGTCAGATATGATAATGATATAAATGAACTTACGAGTATCCCAAGAAAGGACCCCGCACTTTTACTACGGGAAATGGCGTTCCGTCAAATTTTCTGAAATTTTGGTATAATGTAGTACTCGACATACTGATCAAAAGTGTCCATGGCCCCAACTCAATCCTATGACTAGTTTTTGAGATACAGGGCGTTGAAGTTGAGAATTACCAACTTTTACTACGCCCGTATCTCGGAACAGAATCGAATGAACTTCAATTTTTATCAAGAAACATTCCATTACATCCCCAAAGAGCAAGCATATAGAGGAATATGACCGAAAATCGTTACGAATACAGGGTTATCCATAATTGAATGCATGCCCGATTTTGAAAGTATAAAATATGTCAATTCCAGAGCGAAAACGTTCGCAAAATGAACTATTACACTAGATATGTTGTTGTTACATCGAAAAAGTCTGAAATACCCAGAATTTATACTGGGTGATCCATTATTATAGAAACTATTCTCAAGGAAGGTTAAATGGACACCCTGTATTTATGGGTTGATTCAAGGTGTTTGTTCAATTTTTTTAGAACATATCATCATGGACTTCAAAGAATACAGGGTGATTCAGTCATAAAATGAACTTTAAACCTCACGAAAATACCCAAAAACAACCTTTTTTTTCCATCACCCTCTATTTCAAGATTGAATCCGACGAGGTGGGAGTTTTCTTTCACCACCGTACTTGATATGAAAACATCAATACGGCTGAGAGTTTTTATCCAATTCCTATGACCAGATTTTTTTTTATGTAATATGAAAATTATTTATTCATGTTATTCTATTCGTATTCCAACTGAAAATCTGGTCATAGGAATTGGATAAAAACTCTCAGCCGTATTGATATTTTCATATCAAGTACAGTGGTGAAAGAAAACTCCCACCTCGTCGGATTCAATCTTGAAATAGAGGGTGATGAAAAAAAAGGTTGTTTTTGGGTATTTTCGTGAGGTTTAAAGTTCATTTTATGACTGAATCACCCTGTATTCTTTGAAGTCCATGATGATATGTTCTAAAAAAATTGAACAAACACCTTGAATCAACCCATAAATACAGGGTGTCCATTTAACCTTCCTTGAGAATAGTTTCTATAATAATGGATCACCCAGTATAAATTCTGGGTATTTCAGACTTTTTCGATGTAACAACAACATATCTAGTGTAATAGTTCATTTTGCGAACGTTTTCGCTCTGGAATTGACATATTTTATACTTTCAAAATCGGGCATGCATTCAATTATGGATAACCCTGTATTCGTAACGATTTTCGGTCATATTCCTCTATATGCTTGCTCCTTGGGGATGTGATGAAATGTTTCTTGAGAAAAATTGAAGTTCATTCGATTCTGTTCCGAGATACGGGCGTAGTAAAAGTGGGTAATTCTCAACTTCAACGCCCTGTATCTCAAAAACTAGTCATAGGATTGAGTTGGTGCCATGGACACTTTTGATCAGTATGTCGAGTACTACATTATACCAAAATTTTAGAAAATTTGACGGAACGCCATTTCCCGTAGTAAAAGTGCGGGGTCCTTTCGCTAGTCATCTCATCATGAGAAATTTAAGGAGTGCCCCCTTTTCATTGGGACACCTTGTATGTGACAACAATGATTTGTCATGTAGTTTCAACATCTTTTTAACGACAAGATTTTTCAAAAATTAAATAGGACAAAGTGTTCCGTATGGAATTTCTACAGTTGAAAAATATGTAGACGCAATTCGAAGTCACACTCTATTTATTCTTTCTATATTCACTGCGCAATGTTTTTAAAACACCAATGGAACGAAAACTACTCCTAATGTACACCCAGAAAAACATCAAAAAATACATTTTTTTTTCAATAGCGACCATGAGTATTGGTTGAATGAAGAAAATCTTCGAAGAAATTATTTTTGCACAAGTTCAAAATATTTTTTCTTCATTGCGTATTGAAATATCGGGATTCCCCGTAAGAAAATGTAGGTTCAAAATTCCTCTTGATTCCGATGAGGTTGACAAAATTTTTAACACGGCATATTTTTGTTTGCGACACGACTTACGGATTAACATATTTTTTATCATCAATAATTACTATATTCGACAATACTGCTTACATTCACTCCCATTTCTCGAAATAAAATGACACAATAAATTTCTCCGGGCCAAAATTAAATCAATATTATGGAAAGGATGAGAGTCTTCAACTGATTTGGCATTAATAATAACAGAAAATCACGATCAGACTTAATGACAAAGCGAGAGATGGCAGACGTGCCCAGCCGTCGAATCCCGAACGAAAAGAACCAATATAATGACATATCGATTTGGAATCGATTCAAAATGGCCGCCAATCGTGTATTTTCACTTGAGGCATATACATACATAAATGCATATCTCCTAAGCTACTGACAAATCATATCCATGCATTATCCTGGATAAAAATTTAAATATAAACGACCATTCGTGATAGAGCTGCATCTACATTAAGTCGAACACGGTCTATGTTTTATTCAGCGGATGCAGCATTTGCCAAAGAAATTATCTACTTGTCTTATTTGCCCATCTCTATTATTTAAGCATGCAATACTGAGAAACTGACTTTTGTGTTATATATTCCGATTGTAGATGGAAAATTGAATACGCCGTTCTTTGTTTTTGATTAGACAACACGCTTGAATCTTTCATGTGCTTTTATTTCGGTACATCTGGAAATTGGGCTCTTTTGATTTTCGACGAGCAATATTTCGGGGGAATGAGAGGAAAATCTTGGTGAGAATATTTGCATTTAGGTACGTTGCAAATCTGCTAGGTATGAAGTGAATATCGAACGGTTTCATTTGTAAAATTCATACAGAATTGTAATTGGTGCTAGTAGGTACTGTTATGGTTCAAAATATCTTTCCAAAATTCAAAATTAATTTCGATTTATTGAGGCCAAATTATAATGAAAGATTTAGAAACATCAATTTTGAAGTTTATACATAGATTAAGGATTCTGTGAATAGTTGGAATTAGATTAGGGAATCAAGGATGTAGAAGTTTTTTTTGAAGTATGGAAACCGGGGAGACAAAAAAATTGAATTAGAGAGAAGAAACATCAGAGAGAAATGTCAAGAAGTTAAATTGAGAAATATCAGATAGAAAAGCCAAGAAGATAAATTGAAAAATAATAAAGGAAGTCAGAAGAGAAATTGGGGAAAATAAAGGAAGACGACACAGCAAGAAGAACCAAATAGAGAGAGATTTAAATAATATAGATATAAGTGAGTGTAAATTTTATTTTAGAGATAGATTGAGTTATTTTAAGAAGTTGAAGTTGATATTAAATGTTAATTTATATCTAAATTTTTTTATTTTAATTTGGACCCTCAATTGGGATAGAGTCGACCGGGAAAAGCAAAATTTAAAATTTATAATTGAATTGTTAGATTCCAAATTCTTTTTCATTCGAAATATAAAGGCATATAAAAAAGAATCATAACAATTGGCGCCCAACGGGGCACAAAATTTTTTGGATTATTTTAAATTCAATAGTATTGAAAAGTTTTAACAAGTTTCTTGATTCTACGCATGTATAGAAATTAATATATTATATATTCCGTAAAAAAAAAACAATGACCAACCATAAAACAGAATCAAGAAAGGAAGAAACAGTAACTGATGTGGATGGAACAACCAGAGAGCAGGTACGGGAAAGCAAAATGGATAAAATTATAAAATTATTAGAGGAAATGAATACAATATATGATAATACGATAGCAGATTTGAAGGACGCACTAAAATGTGAGAAAAGAGAAAATTTAACAGAAATAGAGGATAATGAAGATGAAACCAATGAAACAAATAATGAAGTAAAAACAAAAATGGATATTGCTGAAGATAAAATGAAGAAAGAAGAACAAGATTTTGCAGAAGAAGTAACAGAACAACTTAATAAACAAAAACAAGAAGAAAAAAATCAATATATTCAAACGAAACTAAAGGGAAAAAATAAAATATTAATGAAAAAGATTTATAGAAATAGAAATGAAAAAACCGAAGAATGCCTGATATTGATGATGAAAAATGGATTGGCTGAAAGAAAATATGAGGCTAAAGGCTTGTAATTTGCAGGCTACGTTGGAAGTGTGACCACAACAATTGAAAAAGGTGTGGACGAAAAATGTAATACCAATTTGAGAATCATGATCTTCTAATCGGTCCATCAGGGTGATAAATTTCGGAGACATTAAATTTTTCTTATATTGATGAGGCTTTCCCGGCGGGATTCGACTTCAAATTCAGAGTTTTCCGGGTTGACTAGCCTAGGTCCAATAGAAATACCACATAACGTTTCTCCTATACAACTGCAGTAGGCATCTTGAGTGGCGGGATCTGGTGTACCACAGGGCTCTAATTTGGATCCACTACACTCAGAAAAATAACCTTGTAACCCTTACAAAAATAAAGTTAGTAGAACAGGAAATTCTACTATAAATAGGCACAGAAGTAATTTCCTGTTATATTCAGCACACGATTACTGTTCCTCCATTCCTGTTGAGGAAACAGTTTCTATTACAATGGAAATGAATTGTTTCAAATACAGGAATTCATTTCTTTACAGAGAACAGGAATTTATTCCTGTAAATTCAATCTAATCTACTGAAGTGTATATTATGTATCACAGTACTATTCGTTTTGTGCAACAAAATATTCCAGTGATATATGAGCAAAAAAATTTCGATTTCACTGTATTATGTAGTTACATTTGATAATACAAATCTTCATTTTTGACTGTTTGTTCTCCTAAATTTACAGGAAATGAATGGTAAATAAATCAGGAACTTCCTCTACCATACAACTTACTTTTTGTTCAATTCCCTGGAATTTGTTGTTATTTATACATTACATATCATTCAATCATTGAACGTAGTAGGCCTTTCCTGTACTGCAAAGATCGATATATTTGCCATTCATAACACAACCAATTCAAACTTACTTGCAAAAAAGCATATCTCTATAACAAAAGCTGATATTTTCAATACATTTACATTATGTAACAATAACAAGGGAGAAACCTCTATTTTGAATGTATAGACTTATACAGCATGAAAGGAAATAATTAAAAGTGAATTGAAAAAAACAGTCAAATTAAATTTATTAAAATCTTTCAATTTTGTAGGACCGAGATAGGAACTAATGAAGAAATATGTAGGTAATTATAAAAATGAGTTTATTTCTATGAAATATTTATACATACATATATATAAAAAATAATCATCACTTCTACATTCACAGTATATTGGCTTATATTTTATATCATGAAACAGATTTACAACTTACGTCTTAATATATCAATATACTGGCTTAGGACCTTAGGTCCCAGCTATCGAGATATCCAGCGATATCACCATTGTCGATTGAATGTTTTTCCACATCTAACTCAATAAGGGCATCCAAAATCAAAATGGCACTTCCTAAGCATAAGTCACAATCGCCATCATTGAAAAAATTCATTGTCGAGAAAACTTCCTCAATTGCCAGCAATGCCAGCTCACTGAACACGACAACTAACAATACCTACGAATAACTACTAGCACTAACTGATTCGCAAACTTGCACAAGCTCAAGCCACATACATGTCTGGACAAGAATATTCCTAAATTCTCATGAATGTACCATTCTTACGATGTCATATTTCAGTTAAGCGTTACTATTTACTACAATTTCCATTATTCTTCACATTTTAACCCAGCAGCATCTACAAAATATTGTTTCCCCATTACAGGAATCATTATAGAGAATTCTTAAGTTCTGATTCCTGCAAATCCTACATTAATTTCTGTTCAAGCGGCATATTACACTTTAACAGGAATCGAAAGTCTGGGTGGGCAGTAAATTTCCAGTTTCTGCAGCAAAAGTAGTTTTTCTGTTACAGGAATCCAATTAACAGGAAATTCCACTAATTTCTTTTTTTGAGTGTACTCTCTCTCCTGATGATGTGATATGGGTTTCGTTTGATGCTTGTAAACTCATGTATGCCGATGATTTGAAAATATTAAGCGAATTAAAGACCGTTAATGATTGTATCATCTTGCAGATGGGACTCAATGCCATTTCAGATTGGTGTGCAGTGAACAGATTGAGCTTGAGTATCGAGATGTGCAATGTTCTTACATATACTAGGAAGATCGATACTATATACTTTGGCTATACCATTGGCCATTCTATCTAGATAAGGATTAATGAGATTAGGGATCTTGGCATTACATTTGACTGGCGTTTAACCTTCGTCCCTCATATAAACTCTGCCTTATCTTCTGCATTAAAAATTTGTGGTTTTATTGTGCGCATTGCGAGATGCTTCTTCACACAAAAAAGACTGTGCTAACGGCAATAGTAGATATTTTATTGACATCGTTTCAGTTGGCCCAATAAAACTTCTTCTTATATCAATAAATTACTTTTGGAGTAATTAAATTCAGATAATTCATTGAATAATACGGCTGTCATTCAATTATAGTCAGAATAATATTGAAATAAGGAAGAACTGCATATTCGTTAAATAAGACTTCTATTTGAATGAATCGATCAGAATAATATTGAAATAAAAAAGAACTATATTTGCTTTGAATACAATCTATATTTGAATGAATTGATTCATTTAATTCAATAGCTAAAAATAGTAACGGAACAATAACTAGATTTATTCCAATGAAGCCTATGATTGATTCAAAAATAGTAAATTAAGCTACGAAGACGACTGCATCAAGACAAGACGCGACAGGATTTTGATTTAGTTTAGCGTGCTGCGTGTGTGTGTTACTGCGAAGAAAGAGTTTGAAAATGGAAGAGCTATTAAATAAGTGGGGAATGGAATCTCCAGTTCCACATTTTCAGGGTAAGTACCTTCATATTCATATAAAAATGTCTCAAAGCCTTCCGTTTTATTGTGAATGTGTGCCATAAACGAAAGACAATCTAATAATGGTACTTATTTTACCGATAGTTGCTAGGATGTTAGTTATTTCACTATTTCAACCCCTTAAGTTAAAACTTGGTGCACCATCGCTTTCGAAGGAGAACATCCAATTTCAAGATTAAATTGAACCAAATCTTAGTGGTTGCTTTTGATATACCTGGGCCTGTTTCATAAAACAAGTTATGAGCAGGCAGATATTCTGCGAGTTGTAAGTTTTTTGTCCAATATCCGCTCCATAAAAATAACTAACTAAGAACCAAGGTAACAATACCGTTTAAATTAATTCGTAAAATTGTAATCCAACTAAAAGTGGGAGCAGTATTTGGTGAAATTCACTTGTTTTCGATGTGCATTACAAGTACTTTTACTTGTAAAATTGTAACTTGTTTTTTTATGAAACTGGGTATTGATCATACAACTGTGTCCCACAGTTATCCACTAGGTACTTACAGAGTTTGATGTTAGTAAAAATTTTATCAAGTCTCTAACATTCATTCTATTTTCAAACAAGGTTTTGCTTATGTAGTTTTTTGAGGCTTAGAAAATCGAAAAGAAAAATATCCCTTAAGATCCCTATTTAAAATTGTCGCTAATTATCACAGTACCCTAACTATGTTCAAATTAGAGGAAATAAGTTATTGTTTTGTTATGAATATTAGTATGTTACTGTTTACTTATTGTTATTGTGTTCTTGAGACAACATTTATGATTTTGTTGATAAAATAATAAACAAATGTAAAACATTCAAAATAGTTTTATTTGATACATCTTATCATTCAATCAATAAATTAAAGGGTTAAATTAACAATAATAAACTTTCAATTCAAATATAGTAAAATATTTCTAACAACTGCATCATATTGATTCAATTGATGTAGTTTCTTTCTCCAATATGAAGTTTATTTAAATCAAAATCAAGCATTCATTCTTTTTATAGTAAACTACCTTTCAAGAAATTACATCTTGTTTCAGTTTTAATATATCCTACATTTAAAACAATCCAAATGTATAGCTATTCAATAATATATTAATTCTCCTGAAATATTATAGTTAATTGATAGAAAAAAAGTTGGGTTTGTTTTAATTGTATTCTTTCATTGAAACTAACTAACGCTCTTCTTGTCCCAATTATAGCATTTCATTGAATACTTTTACTGCTTAGATCAAATCAATGAGACCTATAATTTAATCAAAAATAGGCAGCATTGGCATAGGAAGTACAAGATAAGCATTGAATTGAATATAGTAATCATTCAGGAATAGGGAATACAGTATATCATTGATTCAATGGTTATGCCATTGCTTCTACTAACAGTGTTTTTTGTGTGAAGCAAGTTATCTATTTGAGTACTCCTAGAACGACTTAACTTATCCGGTCAACTATAAGGCATATGGGCATGGGCGTAGATAGGGGGGGGGGGCCTGGGGGGGCACGGCCCCCCCAGAATCCACGGTGCCCCCGAAAAACTGAAAAACACATTTGTTTTTCCTTGCTCGTTTTCCACTGTGCCCCCTCAGGCCCCCCCCCAGGAAAAAAGGCTAGCTACGCCCATGCATATGGGTTTCGGGTTGCAATATAAATCTTGATAGTTTGGCTTTTGTTGGTAGAATGTTTTTAGAATTTTCTACTTGATTAAAATGAACAGTAAATATTGATTCAATAAAAATATTTTTGTGTTTCAAGTTGGATGTTTTTTGGTCCTTTTACTTTATTAGGTTTAATGAATTCTACTTCATTTTTCACCTGATATGTTTTTTTTTCTCATTCACTCATGTAATTGTAAGTTTTTCTGTAAGAATCTCATTATTATTATGATGGCTTCTCGGTCGGAGGTTGTAACCCGACGAATGACTGCTCCGAACTAGTGATGTTACTCGATGTATCGCTGTATTTATAACTGCACCACAGTATACGCTAGATACAGTAGTTTCACTCCCTGTCGGCACCTTTGATGTTGAGGTCCGACGATTTCGTTTTTTTACTCCCTTTTCGCATATATTCCTCCACGCCACGCGCATACTGTCATTTATACACTGCTCAACGAATGGGAAATATACGAATATCCGTTACACTCCCCGACAATATCGAGAACTCCATCGGAAACTGAGGAATGATTTATTTTGATATCAAATCAAGTTAAGCTTATGTTTATGGTCCATTTATTTTCAGAATAGGTGTTTGAGGGTTTTTCTGGACGATGATGAGGGATTCTATTTTGAAATTCATTCAATCACTGTGTTAGATAAGATTAATATCCAATTTCATTAAAATTTGGGATATGTGTGGGAATTTGAGGTCGGAGATTATGGTTTTTTGTCATATATTTATATTTCTACCCAAAAAAATAGGTATGAGGTTTTATGAAGTCAAAGATATAGAATTTTTGTCAATTCTTTTAAAAACTATCGTTTATTGAGATAAAAATGGCACATTTCTCGTATGAAAATGTTTTTTTAATGAGAAGTGAAATTATAAGACAGAATGATCAATACATAAGCTTTTTGAGTTATTATTCTAGGATGAATATGAAGGCTATCGAAATCTATAAGCACAAAAACAACATAAACAGAAAAGAGGAGACTCCCATCGTTCATTCATTGTACTTGGTTGCCAGCGATCTGCAATGCTAGAGGTAAAACTGTCTGAAACTGAGGGAATGAACCGACTGGCCTCGCCGGCGGCTATGAATACAGAGGATCCAGATCACCAGTTCAGAGCAGTCAACTGTCGGGTTACATCCTCTGACCGAGACCTCTTAAGATGCCTACCGCAGTTGTCGGCGTAACGTTAGATGAAATTTTCATTGCACCACGGCTAGAAAACTCGGAATACTCTAAATTTGAGCTTAATACTACTTACTTCGAACTCATAAGTTTCCTCATCATTATGACCCAATGGACTCCTCACCCAACTTGTGATTTTCTTCTCGAAATAAGTTTTTCTATCGCTGTTTACTATTAAAATTGGAATAATCTGGTATGAAATCTGAAATATACAAATTCATCAAAAAATAATCGTGCATTTTTCGTCCACATTCAGCAAATTGGCTTCATACTGAAAATTTCATTAGGTTATCAAATTTGTTTTTTCCTCTTTTTCCAAAACATTAACTCGATTTTTGTCGGCCGAATGAAAATCTTTGGGAAGCCTTCTGTTCCGAAAATTCATCCTTAAATGATGAATTAACGAATTACCAGCATATGATATTAGCTGAATAATAATGACATGAAGCTTTCAACGCAACTGCTACGTTTTTCCGCTTAGCTGAATAATGCCGGCACACAGAATGACGAGCCCCAACGAAGTTAACGGACGGAAAGCATGCAGATTTTCCTTTTATGACGATTTTATAACAATCTGGTTTTCTTTGTATATTGAATCCGGTACACGACATAGAACGCTTTTTGCTCTATCGAATTACCCTTGGACTAGACGTTATTTTCGGATCTATTCAAGCCGGAATGGCATGGTCCGGTGGGCATTTAGACATTCCGTACTCACGTACGGCACCAAGCGCGAGTAGTAAGGAGGAATAAATTCGATAACGAATAAATGAGAGGGCGTGTTGGAAGAAACGCTCGGACATGTCGATTTGTAATTTTAAATGCGCATATTTTTCCAGAAAATAATATATATAGGGTGTTCCATGTGACCGTGGCCAATACCAACTTTCTTATTTCAAATGCAACCCCCTGTATATTATTTATTTTTTGGATTCTTCAGAGAATTCTAGACACAATTCATGCACAATGTCCTATACCTATCTTTAACTATTTCGGAAGTATGTATTGAGTGTTTTCAGATTTATAGCAAGAATCAACGTTTCAAATATTTGTGAAATTTTTTTTCACAAATTCGGTACATTACACTTAAAACCTAATAAGTAATACTGATTATTTCTTAACAATTAAAAAAAAAACAAAAAAAAACATTAATGTCAATGTAGGAAATGTTCAAAATGCTCGCCGCGAACATCTGGGCAACATGCTAATCTGGTGTAGAATTGTCTTCTAACGTTACTCAACATTTCAGGCGTTTTTTGCTTACTTTCTTCTTATCATTATTCTAGCTCTCTAATTCAAAAGAATATATATATATATATATCAAGAGGAGGTAAATGGGAAATAAGTATTGAGTGTAATGTATCGAATTTCTGAAATAAAATAATTTTCATTTATGTTAATTTTTGTAAAAAACACTTAATATTTCCGAAAAAGTTGAAGATAGGTATAGGACATTGTACATGAATTATGTCTAGAATTTTCTGAAGAATCCAAAAAATAAATAATTTACAGGGGGTTGCATTTGAAATAAGAAAGTGGGTATTGGCCACGGTCGCATGGAACACCCTATATAATTTTATTTCCTTGAAAAATATGCGCATTTAAAATTACAAATCGACGTGTTCGAGCGTTTTTCCTAACACCCTCTCATTTATTCGTTATCGAATTTATTCCATTTGGCTGTTACACTCTGCATGTATTATTTGTGTAGGAAATCGTTGATACCGAAAGAAGTTATAAGCGATTTGAGAATAAGTTATTTTCAAGGTCGTTATTTTTCATAGGTTCTCGGCTTGTCTAGGGCTTTTTGAAAGAAACACAACTATTGCAGTTCTTGGTCTATATTTCGGAACTTTATTTGGTCCTTCTTCTAGACATGAGCAACTCGCTGTGAAGAAAACAGCTAACTGCTAAATAGCAGCTAATGTTCTGAAGAAGGACCTAATAACGGTCCTAAATATAGACAGAGAACAACAATAGTTGTGTTTCTCTCAACAAGCTCTAGACAAGCCGAGAACCTATGAAAATGCACGACCTTGGATGATACGGCTATACCCCTTGTATAGATAGGTATTCCTATATGTTCTCTAGATTTTTCAAGCAAGGAAAATACAGAAGAAAAACGACAGTGCAAGTGGGTAACTGTATTTTATGAAATAATCAAATAGAATGAACATATATGTGGAGGAAATATTTAGTTTTCGCATTTGAAGTGTGATTTGTTTCTCAGTTCGAGTTCGTCGGGCTAATGGCATAGCGCTTCTCGCGTTTGGTGCCGTACGTGAGTACGGAATGTCTAAATGCGTCCGGTGGACGAAGGAACAAATCAACGTTTTACTTCTCCGAGATATTCGTATAAAATGTAGATATGCATGGCATAATGGAGTTCTAGATGGGAAATTTGATTGGAGCAGTTCGATGTCATATGTAGCCTATTTTGTTCGGCTCATTCGGGATCGGAGGTTAATTATACGTTTTCAGGACATTTCTCGATTTTCCGTTTATTGTTGGTTCGATTTTTCATCCGATATGGAGCCCAGAGAAAATGGACATTTTCGAAGATGAGAACAACTTCGTCAATTTTGCATTGGAAATGTATTTAATGGAAAAACTCCTACATTCGATTTCTGAAAAACCATTGCCTTAGTGTGGAAATTCATGAAAGATGAGTGAAGAATTTCAAAAACCTTCGATCGTTTCTCGTATTGGGAAAGTCCTTCTGAAGGTGACGTACAATTTCATTTCTTAATTGTATTGTCTTTCATGTAGGTTAATTCTTTATATCTTCGTAAATTTCTTGTTCATCTTCTTCGATCTCATCTTCTTTCCTATGTTAAAGTTCTATGCCGAATGTTGATATGCCTATCCCAAATACACTGCGCAAAAAAATTAACGCACATTATGGAAATCTCAAATTCATTCTACAACTGAAGGTGTTCTCAATGATAATTATTTTTATCAGAATTATGCATGCATATGTTATCCACTTTCAACGTTTTTCTTCAATACAGATGTTTCCTCCCAGCAGGAAATAAAAAAGATGATATTATCAGATTTTGAATGTATTGGCTCCATTCTAAAATCAGTTGTTCTCGATCAATTCTAGTGATGAATAGTTTTTCTCTCGTTTGATTTTCTACACTCGATCGCTATGCAACGCGAAACACGCAGGTATGAATGTCCGAAGACCAGGACAGGGTAGACCACGGGTAACAACTGCCATTCAAGAACGTTACTTGAGAGTTTCTTCGTTGAGACAACGGTTTGCAACCGCTCGCCTCCTTCAAAATCAGCTTGAGCAAACTCATGAGTTGCAAATTAGCACTCAGACAATAAGAAATCGCCTCAGAGAATATGAGGCCTCGTGTCGCAGCAAGAGGCCCAGCTCTTACCCTTAGCCCATCGAAGGGCGCGTTTGGATTTTGCGAGAGAGCATATCCATTGGGAAGAGGCCGATTGGAAAAGAGTTCTCTTCACAGATGAGTCTAGATTCTGTCTCTACCATTGTGATCGACGTTCCCTTGTATACAGACGTCCACATGAAAGATATGCTCAGTGCAATTTCCTGAATACTACTGGTTTCGGGGGAGGATCGATTATGGTATGGGGTGGAATATCTTTGACTGCTCGCACAGACCTAGTGGTCGTTGATAATGGAGCTATGAATGCTGATAAGTATATAAGGAACATTCTTGAAGAGCATGTAGTGCCATTTGCCCCATACATTGGTGAAAATTTCATTTTTATGGACGATACTGCCAGACCCCATCGTGCGCGTATCGTTCAGGAGTAACTTGAAGAATGGCCAGCAAGAAGTCCAGATCTGATTCCGATTGAGCAGGTTTGGGACAACCTCAATAGAAGGCTGAGAAGTTCAGAAAATTATCCAGCTACTTATAATGACCTAGGAATCCAACTCTGAGAAATCTGGCAAGGATTAGATCAGAACATTTCAAGATCACTCATTTTGAGTATGAACCGTCGTTGCCGAGCTGTCATTAACGCAAGGGGTGGAAATACCGAGTATTAAATCACTTATCAGCATTTCAGTATTTTGGAAATTGTTCATTTCTCTTCTTTCACATAAGGTTCGGTGAAATCCTGAATTTTTCTTCCATTTAATGTGTCTTGTTTCGTTCAAAACCTTCCCGAGAGAACATGAAAAATAAGTTATAATGTCAATGTAGAGTTAACTTTCATTAAAATTGAGATTTTAAGAATGTGCGTTAATTTTTTTGCGCAGTGTATTTTATATCTTTCTCTCTTTCGCTTTATACAGGGCGAGTTAAGCTGAATGCATCGGACTCTCGTGGCCAAATGGTACATTTTTTCAGTAAACAGTCTAAGGAAGTATATGTAAGTCGATTTTGATTACATTTTGAAAATGATGGCATTCCTACAGGGTGCATAAAGAGAGCGTTACATATCGAAGTTATGTTTCTTTTAAATAGAACACCCTGTATTTTCTTGCATTTTGAATTCTTCGAGGAAAAATTATTGGACTTCGCAAAAGTATCCATATGCCTAACTCTCTTCTTTTGCGAGATATTCAACCGTTTCTCAAAAAATGATGTTCCTAAATAAATTCAATATCATTGGAATCAGCAACGGCAGGTGTACAAAATTTTGTCCGGTCCCTTAAATCCCTTTCAGCTAGTTACTGTGCCTTGAGTAGACGATAAATTGTAAACAGTGTGTTTTATATTTCCAAGAACATTTACTGCATATTTGAACTCCAAAATAACTTTGTTATTTCAAATGGAACACCTTATATTTCAGGCTGCGTTCCCTCACATTTTTATGTAAGGGGGGCAAATCGAGTGCAGCAACAATTACTATGAATGGATTGCGCTATCGAGAGATGATTAATCATTTTTTTTTGCCGGAATTGGATGGTATTGATCTGGACAACGTTTACTTTCAACAAGACGGCGCTACGTGCCACACAAGTAAAGAAAACGTTGATCTTTCACGGGAAAAGTTTCCGGATCGTGTTATCTTTCGAAGAGGTGATCATACCTTATTGATTTTGTAATTGCTTTTTATTTTTCAATTATTGTTATTCATATTTTTTTTTGTCTAGTTATGTGCATCTGTATTTATTTTTAATTTTCTTTGAGTTTATAGAATTTTTCTTAACTCTTGTCATAAATATAATAATAATAATAATAATAATTGGGCACCGAGATCTTATGATTCAACACCTTGCGACTTATTCGTTTTTGGCCATGTGAAACAGAAGTTCCACGCCAAGAGCCCAGCGTCGATTCAAGGCCTCAAAGATGGAATTCTTGAGGCTATCGAGGGCATAGGGCAGCCACTTTGCGATTTGGTTATGAAAAATTCCATGAAAAGGATTGGTCCTTAGTCGTGGTCGTGTTGGTCAATCGTCTGATGTTTTTTTTCCATTATTAACGGCTTACCTTAATAATGAAACAAACGTTCGATCATTCATCCTCTTATATCATTATATCATTCTTCCTCTTATATTTAAGTCGAAACCTGTTCTTCTTCACAGCCTTATTGCAGGCTGGAATTTTCCACTTGTGGAAATGGCCTTCTATCCACGTTCATGTTTTTAGAGCGGATGGTCTATGAGGTGTCCATACAAGAGATACAATTCTACTTTATGTCCAACTAGCTGGCCCGGCGAACTTTGTTTCACCTAAATGATACTGATATTTCACAAATAGTAATAACCACTGATCAACGGCTTGGTTCTCTGATTTTTGAACTGTCAAATCCGATTGATTCTAGATCAAACTCCGATCACCGGTCAACCGGTGATAAAGCTTTGTGAAACCCGCCGTTGCTATTTTTTCAAGCAGGAGATAAATTAGGCGAAATTGAAGTTCAAAATATACAAAATTTTGATTGTTATTTACGAGAGAAGAATTCTCGATACCCAATAATTGTTGAACATAATATTTATCACCCAAATTCAGAAATGAAGAGAAAAGATGAAAATGGACAACTCACGATTGATACAGATCGTCAAAATCCGATTTACTTGACATTGATATTGATTATCATTATATTATTATTAGTTCGGTGAAAATTCACTGTTCCAACAACTTGAGATATTTGCCCGCTTTTTGATCTGGTAATAGTCTTCGATGTTATTATAAGTTCCATGCAAATTATACAGTAATTGTAAACATCGCCATCTAATGGCGATAATATCAAATATATTACTTTTCTGACTATGCAACATTGTCTAGATGAGAGCCCCCAGGAAACACAGACTTCTCCGCGAGATCTCTGAGAGGTTACAATGCGACTTTTATGCGAGCTCCTACCGCGAGATTCCAGAGATCTCTATGTGAGGTTCCTAAGCGAAGTTCCCAGTGATGTACCCATGCGATATCTTGGAGACCTCGATATGCGATATCTTTGAGAGCTCTCCCATGCGATATCTCTGAGAGGTTACAATGCGACTTTCATGCGAGATCCTACCGCGAGGTCCCCTATGTGAGGTTACTAAGCGAAGTTCCCACTGATGTGCCCATGCGAATCTTGGAGACCTCGCCATGTGATATCTTTGTGTCAGCATGATTACGCAGGCCGACAAAGGGATCTCCAGCCGAAAAGTCCGAAAACGTCTCCATAAGATTTATTTACTCGCTTGTTTTGATGTGCCGCCCATCTGTACGATAGTTGCATATGTCTTCAATTTTTTACGCGACAAGAGGGAAATATAGAGCTCAACTGAATCGGGAACTTGAACCCAATTGATAATAGTACATATTAAGGTTCATAGTCGCGGATCATGGACATCGTCCATTTCGGTTGGTGTATTCTGGATTACGTAAAATAACGTTGTCTATTCGTTTTCTCAATTCCCGCTTCCCTTATTTTCAGACCATATCTTGTACTTGTATGTGTAGGATGCTCTCATTGTTCTGATTTACTGTTGAGCTAAGAGACGTTTTGTGCATAATTATAGTTAAGTGTACCTGTGCTGTACAAGGTTCGCTTTTGTTTACAATTTCGAAGAGGATATTTGTACTCGAAGGTAAGTGTTATTTTTATTGAATTCTTGAGTTTCAACCTACCACTCACCAGTTAGGATATATACCGTTATCATTTCTGCCGCTTTAGGTCTTTCTGAGTAATTCAACCACTGGCAATAAGGGAAGTGATTAATTTACATTTATCTACTTTCTACTAACAACAGATCTTCTGATATCACTCAAAAAGTCATTCATTCTCAATAGTAATTGCTTGAATAAATATTATGAAAGAAACTTTGCAAGTCTGCAGAGGTGCAGAGGATGATAATTATGTTATTTGCTGAAATATCACCGAGAATATAATTTTTCGAATTGGTGATTAATGTTTCAAATGAATATCTTTTGCCATAATAATGTTTCTCGCTGTTTAATTATGTTTCTAGCTGATATTATACATATAAATGGGCATATAAAATTTTTGTTGTTGAAATTCTATTCAATTTGTGCTCCAGAAGAACTTGTTACAGTTTTCATTCGCGTTGATGAATGTATAAACAACTGATCTTACAAAAGTGCATTACTATATACCTACATGTCATTTTCATTCTTCCAGATGTAATGAAGCAGACATGGAAAACAACTGAGAAGGAATTCGAGGTTTTTTCACAAAATTCGCTACGCCATTGTAGCCAAGGAAAGAAGAGGAAAGAAGAAAGAAACCGGATGATTTGAAATATTTTTTTATTTTTCTGTTCGTTATCAATGAAATAATAAAGATTATAGGAGTTATTCGATTGTTTAAGTATACCTTCTGTTGCTGCCGAAAATAATAAATAACTTTCAACACTGTTTGTTGTGTAGGTCAACTCAATAATATTAGCTTATATACAGATTTTTATCATATAAATAAAAGTCATACGCTAATATACAGATTTTTATTAGATAAATAAAACTTACTCCATTTGTTAATCAAACAAATCTAGTATGAAACACTGAAAGTACTTACCATGATCGATCATTTCCTGTAGAAAGGTACACCTGTTCTATTTACACCTTTCTACAGGAAATGGTCGATCATGGTACTTTCAGTGTATCATACTTAATTTGTATAATTAACAAATGGAGTAAGTTTTATTTATATGATAAAAATTTGTATATTAGCGACCTGTTTAGGAACTTCTTATACTTCTCGCAATGTGACCTATTTGAAAATATCTTAAAGATCTCGCAATGTGACCTATTTGAGAATATCTTATACATCTCGCAATGCGACATGTATAGGAACATCTTATACATGTCGCAATGTGAGCTATTTGAGAATATCTTATAGATCTCGCAATGCGAGCTCGCATAGATCTCACTAAAGGAGGCTAATGTGTAGTTCTCAAAGTCCTCGCCGCGGGAGGTGTATGCGAACTCCTAGTGTGACTTGTTTGAGAATATCCACGTAGGACATCGCCAAGAGCTCTCTGGGAGATCTCTTGTGGCGGACATTTGGAGCAGATATAGAGCTCTCCGCGACCTCTCAAAGATGTCACAAAAGGCGTCACAACTTCCTAAAAAGAAGTCGCAGAGATGTCTATGGGATATCTTTGTGTTGCCTGGGCCATTAACCGAAGCGACACCTAGTGGCCTTATTCAAAAGAAGGGAATCCATTTCCTTCATGAGCATATTTTTCATCGAAGTTTTCAGAGTCTTAGTGCCTTTTATAATAACCAGGCCATAGACGAATCCATAAATGAAGTTTCATAACAAACAGTCCATCCGATCTCGAGTTATAAATGGTGTAACCAACAACTTTGTTTCATATATGAAGATTCATATCACAATAAATTCCAACCAATGCTACATTGTCTAGATGAGTTCCATTAACCGAAGCGACACCTAATAACCTTATTCAAAAGAAGGGAAACCATTTCCTTCATGAGTATATTTTTCATCGAAGTTTTCAGAGTTTTAGTGTTTTTTTATAATAATCAGGCCGTAGACGAATCCATAAATGAAGTTTCATAACAAACAGTCCATCCGATCTGGAGTCATAAATAGTGTAACCAACAACTTTGATTCATATATGAAGATTCATATCACAATAAATTCCAACCAATTCTACATTCGTTCTCCATTACAATTTCTTCGATATCATGTGTAAAAAATCCGTGCAACTATCGGCGCTTGCCTTGGACGTTCTACGGAATATCACAGCTTAACTAACTAATTAGACCTTGATCAAGTACTCTAAGCTTTTTTCAGTTTCCCTCGAACCCAATCAATTTCCTGATGAGCGGAACGATTGATTGTTTGCAAAGTATACATGAGAGCATCGCTTTGCCGTATCCTATTCGCAATATCGATTCGGATTAGGGAAGTAGGTGATTTAATCATTATAATTAAACCGAACATAGCACCCAGATGACGGTGTACATCGTTTCAGTTCCTAACGTAAATATCTCCACTCATTGAGCCGGCCTAACACATCCACTCGCACAGACAGACACACAAATAGTTATTTACGATGCACGGGGGATGGTACAGAACTAATAATATCCGTGACACTAATTAATTCAGAATATCATTCCATTATCGAATTTGAATTGATAGCTCTACCGATGCCACTGCGTATCAAACTAATTGAATATTCCGTGTTTCTTGGATAGATGACAACGAGGGAAAATTTCATGATGTGTATCCGTTTTTTCCTTGGAGGCCCGAATTGGCCAAGTTTTCTGATATAATAACAGAAATTATGACTGAAGGGGTGGTATCCGATAAGGGTATTGGATATTCTCTTCTATGGTTTGAGACTCGGTTTGAGATAAGAGTATTGCGTGGTTGTGCTGGAATCATGGGAATATTGTTCATTTTGGAAAATGAAGATTTCTATTGGATAAACCAGAGTATCATTAATTTGATGCTTTCAAATGAAGCGAATTGTTCGAGCTCAGAGAATACCTACAAAGCGTGTTTGTATAAGGCCAATGAGCTGTCAAACTAGAGGTACCGCAAATATGGCAATGTCAAAACTACGAATTCGATAGAGGTATTATTTTTATTTTAAGATAACGAATGACTTATGTTAGCTCCTGCCTAAATTTCTAAATCACGTAAAATTATCGTAAGTGATATCATGGGGGCATCTTATTCTTCCGAAAAAAATCGTTGCTCCAGTAATATTTTAACAAGAAGCATCCGATTCAAAGACGAGGATTTTTGCACCTGCACGAATGCTTTTTGTTGAAAAATATTTCTTCTCATTGTGTTTTTTCAAGACATATTATTCTGTATGCATTATGTATTATTGTAGGTACTAATTTGAAAATTGAAAAACTGGTAATTTATTTAATCACAAAACACTACAAACTTAATTATTGTGATTTTTGGTGACAACAGCAGTCAAGTTTCGCCACGATGGAACTCGAAAAAACTGCTGACAGCTTCTGCCATACAGTTTTTCCATCTAGAAACTATTAGTAATTCAAAATTGCACGTTTCTGATTGGTGGAAATTAAGACGAGGGAAATAGTCGAAAAAAAACACAACATTTCCGAAACAACAGATCCGAATCATTGAAGATTCCTTTGACAGTTGCTGTCAATTTTTTTGGACATCTTTCAATGTTTTTTCGTTACACTCTCGAACTGTCACTTCTGATGAGTCAGAAGAAGAATTATCGGCATGCAAACTTGTATATAGTAGGTGCAAAAAGCTCAACACCGCATATGAATGTATTCAGTGGCGCAGGAAAACTTATTTTATGTTGGTGACCCGTACTACCCCCCGACTCTCTTTTACCCGTCCTTCCTACCATCTGAATAACTACTCATGTTGAGTGCTCCCATTTGTTTGTCTTGATTTGCTTTACATGAGCTTATGTCGCATAAAAGTTCAAAGGGAATACTTTTAATTTCTTAGGTTTCTCTTATGTTACATTCTTTCTTCATACAGGGTGTCGAAAATCAATGCAAACATCACTTTTCGTTCCATATCTTCGGAACCCTTGTTTCGAATGAACTGAATCATGGTTGAATGTTAACTCTTTTCAAGATGGTCATTGCCCAGTCAACAATGTTTGTTTGCAGTTCGCAGCTCCCTCAACGGCAGTTGAAATCGCCAATATCCAGCGTCAATTGTCGCTATACGCATGCGTCGTGAATTCTCACGGCTAAAGGCGGACTCCCACTACTCGTATATTTGGCAAGTACACAATTATTTGCGTACTTGGCAAGTAGATGAAGTTTCGAATTTGAATGACAAGATTGACAAGTATTGGCCGAGTGAACCACTCCCACTACATGCCAAATATAGGCAAGTGGCAAATATTTGCCAAATACACGAGTAGTGGGAGTCCGGCTTAAGAGAAGGGACATGTCATTATGTATCCATGGTTACCTTAGATAGAATTTTACTTCGTGCTGCCGATTTCCCAATCACAATATTCCCTATCGCACATGCGTATTAGTCTTCTCAAAAGCTCTGTTAAATATTCATAGAAGATTACAAAATGAATTGATATACAGGGTCTTTCACGAGGAACCTCACCCATATTTATGCGGGAAACTACTGAACGTATTTTCATGAAATTCAGCACTTATAAGTATTTCACGATGCTGATGAAATCTAAAATATTTTCAAGGCATGAGCACCTCCGTTTTTTCCGGAAATGACGTCAACTTCCGTTTTTCAAATTAGAACACCATTTTTTTATTGCAGAAATAGATTCCTTAGAAAATTTCAAGTTATTTTGCTGTAACATTTTTCAGTTTTGGTTGGAAAATTCTCTCTGAGCGGGAAAATTCGAAAAAAAAATCGAAAATAGAGCTCCGCTGAAACAAGAATAACTTCGAGGTTTTTGGATGGAAAATTTTCATTTTTGGGATTTTTCAAGATGTAAGATTTATGTATCCACTTTAAAAATCGAAATCGCGATTCAAGATACAGGGGGTGAAAAAATCGCTTTCAAAGTTAGGGATGACAAAATCGTGAAAAATCAATGTTTTCAAATTAGAACCCCATTTTTTTTATGGCAGATATTGAATCTACGTTAAAAAATAATGTGAGTGTATGCATCACACCCTTGCCCTAAAATGGATATTTTCTGAGTTAATATCCACTTTAGGGCAAGGGTGTGATGCATACACTCACATTATTGTTTAAGGTGGGCGTTCAATGTAGTGTGTTTTTATTTCAAGTTGCATTTGAGAATGGTTTCACTTTGAGAACTGAAATTTTGTGGGTGAACTCAGAAAGGATTGGAGTTCTTAATGAGATGATTGAGATTTATTTCATTTCAACAGTTCTTTTTTTTCCTTTCAAAAATAGAAGAAAATAAGTCAACTCATGCTTCTGTTTTATTTCAAACGAAAGACCCATGAAAATAGTTCAACTTCCGATTAAAAGTGAATCTACAGATAATTTCGTTCAGAAAAACAACTTGAAATGCGGAATTGGCAGAGAATGGCCAAATTCAAAATATGGCGGGAAAAAGTTCCTGTTTTACCCACATATTCACTAATTTCATAATTCAGCTATTGTCGGATAGAGAGCGCCATAGTACATTTCATTCATAATTAGAGAGATATTCATAGAACTTATAGAGATAATGTAAGTTCTATGGAGATATTCCATAAAATGCACGGTGGCGCCTCTATCGGCCGACTTGTCCTACGCGCATCAAACGGCGACCTTAACGTAGATTCAATATCTGCCATAAAAAAATGGGGTTCTAATTTGAAAACATTGATTTTTCACGATTTTGTCATCCCTAACTTTGAAAGCGATTTTTTCACCCCCTGTATCTTGAATCGCGATTTCGATTTTTAAAGTGGATACATAAATCTTACATCTTGAAAAATCCCAAAAATGAAAATTTTCCATCCAAAAACCTCGAAGTTATTCTTGTTTCAGCGGAGCTCTATTTTCGATTTTTTTTTTCGAATTTTCCCGCTCAGAGAGAATTTTCCAACCAAAACTGAAAAATGTTACATCAAAATAACTTGAAATTTTCTAAGGAATCTATTTCTGCAATAAAAAAATGGTGTTCTAATTTGAAAAACGGAAGTTGACGTCATTTCCGGAAAAACCGGAGGTGCTCATGCCTTGAAAATATTTTAGATTTCATCAGCATCGTGAAATACTTATAAGTGCTGAATTTCATGAAAATACGTTCAGTAGTTTCCCGTATAAATATGGGTGAGGTTCCTCGTGAAAGACCCTGTATATAGCTTGATCAATCACAAAGTGAATGGAAAACCTTTCTACGTAAGATATTTTTTTTGGGATATCGAGGAAAATTAGAACAAGTTATTAGTGTCTGCAAACTAATCTTCAGAAAAATCGAAGAAGGAACTCATTTTGGCTAAAGAAATATGTCTTAGAAATTGCAGATATAATCCGACAAAAGCAAAGACACGTGTGTTTGATAAGAAACATCGTGTTCGTTAAGCTGCGTACAGATGTGCGAGCCGAACCTATCGCGAACCGCTCGCGAAGTGTTCGTGTCATGTTCGTTAATTTCACGTACACACTTGCGATCCGCTCACGAACCAATACCAACGACGGCTTACGAATTTACACTGGGCTCGCGTTGTGTTCGTGAAAAGCTGCGTATACATGTGCGAGCCGAACCTATCGCGAACCGTTCGCGAAGTGTTCGTGTCATGTTCGTTAATTTCACGTACAAACTTGCGATCCGCTCGCGAACCAATACCGACGGATTAACGAAGTAACACTGGGCTCGCGTTGGGTTCGTGAAAGGATCCGACTATCGATGGATCGGCGCGAACGGTTTGCGAGCGGCTCTATAGAGGTTCGACATGCCGTCCAAATAATTGTCGCTATTGGTTCGCGAGCGGTTCGCGATAGGTTCGGCTCGCACATCTAGACGCAGCTAAAGAATCCGACCATCGATGGTTCGGCGTGAACGGTTTGCGAGCGGCTCTATAGAGGTTCGACATGCCGTCCAAATAATTGTCGCTATTGGTTCGCGAGCGGTTCGCAATAGGTTCGGCTCGCACATCTGTACGCAGCTTTACATTTTCATTCCAATAAAGTTAGTACTCGAGTATTCCCTAAATGTATTAACTCTATCTCAATCGAGAAATATGTATTTGATCATGGTGTCAGGCACGTATTCGACCCAGCTGAATTCATGAAAATGGAAAATGAAAGAAAGGTTTTTTTGCCTCGATAAGCTACAGTTAGAATTATGTCTAAGTCAAAGAATCACCCTGTATAGTGTATATTCAGCAAACAAAATTCTGATTGAAGATGCAGTTTCAATTTTGTGTGCACATCATAATGAGAAGTCAATGAAAAAATGTGAAACCTCAATTCCTTTTTTGCCAAGGGAATTTGGAAAAAGATTCAAAATTATGAAAAACAGAATGGACCCAAGATGTGGGGATATCAATTGATCAAAAAATCATTATTATTATTATTTTCATGCTACGTTTTTTTTTGGTACATAGGTATCCTAAATCCGTATTTGATATCCTTGAAAATAACGTGGGTGTACCAGAACCATATTCTCAAATTATTAACAGATCGTGACTTTTGGGACCCGAACAGGATTGACACCATTTTGTAACAGCGCATTCGCCAATTTGTTTAACATTGAGAAATAAATAATTTACGTTTGGCTTGCGAATGAGGTTTTCCCAATGGTATTTTGTTATATTATTTTTCATTACACCGCACTGAAAACCTTATCATAAAATGTAGATTTAGAACATCGAAAATGACTCTTTTCCGTGCGGCCGCACCGCAAAAAGTTTTACGGTGCGCTGAGGCATAGAATGCATCCTATGATTCCTATGCTGAGACACAGAGCAACGATTGCGTGACAGTAGATGTCAGTGTTTTGAATAATTATTGTTTCACAATATCGAAATGCTTTCTGCTGAAAATTTTTTCCTTGTTATCGTTTTCAGAGAGGTGTAATGAAAAATATCGTTCATTACACGTCCAGAAAGACTTTTTCCGTGCTTGCACGAGTTCCCGTGTGAGGCTCCGCCTCACACGGGAACACATCGCGCGCGCACGGAAAAAGCTTACTTTCTGGACCCATTTCCAAGTGTATTTCAGGAAGCGTCAATTGTATTTCAGATTAGTCAATTTAATTTCAGAAAGCGTCAATTGTATTTCAGATGAGTCAATTGTATTTCAGAAAACATCAAATGTATTTCGGCCGCGTGAAGTTAGCGAAAAGTTGGTGGAACAAATTCTGAAACCAAGCTCAATATTTAGTACTGAATTTGTTCTAATTTGTTCTGTATGAATCATCCCCAGCACCCTTATGGTTTTCGAGTTATTCGCATGTCTTTGATTTGGTGCTGACTTCACGCTCAGCACCAACATGTTCGAATTTGGAAAAAATTTTCATGCCAATAATTAGTCCCGAATTTGTTCCAATTTGTTCTGAAGAAAATTCTCCGATATCATTTTTCGTTAACGAGTTATTCACATTCGTAACATTCGGTAGTGACGTCACACCCAGCTCCAAAGCTTTTTGTTCTCCAAGAAATTCGAAGAAATTTTGATGCAAATATTTAGTACCCAATTTGTTCCAATCAGTAAAAGTTGTTTTGTTGAAATACCATTGTTGGTTTTCGAGTTATATGAACAATTGTTTTGAGCGAGGGACGCGAGCGTGAAGTTAGCGATAAAGTTTTAAATTATCACTTTTTTTTTTCAACATATATTAGTACTAAATTTGTTCCAATTTGTTCTAAAAAGAACGAATCAATTTCATTATTAGTTTTCCAGATATTAAGACTTTACGATATGATGACGTCACAGTAGGTGTAGCTCGCGACCATACCACTGTCGGCAGTTTTGGCTCATACAAAGCTATCTGTAATTGGTCATAAATCAAACATGAAAAGAGCCGTTGTCTCTCTGATCATGCGCCGCACGCAGCCGCTCTTATCACGTTTGAATGCAGGTTTGGATTCAGGACCAATTCGTTTCTTATTCTCGCTTATCAAATGGATAGGAAATAATTATTTATATCAACGACTTCTTAATTTGTAGTTTCCGTTATCTGGACTCAGTGAAATCCTCTTTATACGGAGGCAATTTTTCAGATTGAAGCAAATCATTCAGTTAGATAAATCGTCTGTTATACAGGGCGAGTCTTCGACCTGAACATATATAGGTTGTTTCAAATTGCGTGGTTTTTTCAAGAATAAATAAAATATAGATGGCGCATTGAATTCGTCTGGGTATTTTGGCATTCCAGAAGTGTGATTTATGACATTTATAAAAATGGCTCCGTACACTATACAACAACGCGTTGAAATTGTTGAATTATTTTATGGAAATCAGCGTTCTGTGAAGAGTGTTTTAGAAAAATTACGTGAATTTTATGGTTTACATAATCGTCCATCTGAAAGCACTGTTGGTCGAATTATTGGAGAATTTCAAGAGACCGGTTCGATGGAAGATCATAAAAGTGAAAAATACAGTCGTAGCGGTCCTTGACAAGGAAATATTTGGTTCGTGAAAATGTTGCAGAAGACCCTGAAATGTCCATTAGACGAATTTTTGTGGCCTGAATCAAGGAATATAGATCTAGAAGATATTTGGTTTCAACAGAATGGCGCTACACCTCATTTTGCAACTCACACAATTGATTTATTGAGAAAAAAATTCGCTGTTCCTGGTTTGTCGCAAGAAATGTGAATGCTTCACAAAGTGGAGTTAGTAGAGCTTGGAATCGGTTTCTTAGAATAGGATCTGCTGTCTATACGTAGGAGGATGAGAACGAGCAGCAACTGAAGCTGAAGACCGCTTTTTAGTTGTCACGGCAAAAATAAATCGGACATTGACGGCTTCCCGAATTAACAGTGTCTTTAGACAAGCAACTGGAAGAATAATTAGTGTACAAACAGTTGAGTAGAAGAAGATTGCATGCTGTAAATTTGAGTATGGAGGGAAAGAAGTCAACGATACAATGAGAGTTGCATACTTAAAAGCACGTCTTTTGGAACAAGATCAGTTTGTGTGTTTGTGGAGGAATATGTTTTGATGGCCGCAATTACTTATTAATTCTCATAAATGATAACATTGATAACGCTCGTCCCCATCGAGCGAGAATTGTAAATGACCGCATAGAATATCATGGGATCACAAGAATGGATTGGCCACCTTATTCACCAGACATGAATTGTATTGAATATGTTTGGCCGAAATGTCGAGGCGGTTAAACCAAATCTCTCGCCCTCACCAAAAATTAGAAAATTCAGCTAATGAATTGCGGGCAATTTGATTAGCTGAACCACAAGATTTTTGGAATAATTTAACAAAAAGTCTGTCTAATAGAGTAAATACTTTGCGAAGAACCAGAGTAAGTATTTCAACATAGAATTCACTTCGTAAAGAAATTCTCTGAATTAATGTTATGTTGCGAACGTTAAATAAATTTTTTGGACCCTTCAACAAAATTTTATTTTTTCTCCTACTACATTCTACAGAACAGCCTTCAAAAGTAAGTGATCAGGTGAATATTTCAAGTTTATAAAAAAAGTAATACATAATACAATTTGTTTATTATTCAAAATTAAAAAAAAAATAAATTCATCTGGAAAAAACAATATTCAAAATCACACCGTATATAGAATCATATGGGGATTAACCACTATATCACTTATATTCTTGAAGTCTCTCCAAGTCATTATACTCTTCTCACTGTCCATCATTTCTCCTACAGTAGGAAGTATAATGACCTATCCCTGCGCTCTCCATGGGGCTTATAAAATTTGCCAACCCTCTGAGAAAATATCTATTGTTTTCAATTATCAATTCTAGTGGTACTTCCTCCAGAATTGCTGTTTCTCCCACATCACATTCGATCAATAAAAATTCTGAATATTGTTTTTCAATAATTAATTCATTCGCACATTTTTTGCATTTCGAATGTGATGGGGGAGCTATATAGATGCATTCTTGCAGGCAACTAAATCCGCCATGAAATAGATGCTTTATTTTCAAAGAATTATTACATTTGTTACAATTTGATTTCTCATCTGTGCACGGAAAATTTTCCAACATCCATGATATTATAAATGTAATATTGCAATGGACATCTATAATGGTCACGCCATTGACCATTGCCCGTTCATGAAATGATGCACTGGGGTGGATTAGGAAAATCAGTGAAAAGTAGGAGATACTGCGGAATTCTCACCCCAGAAATTCAATACATCGGTAACGGAATATTGAAATTCCACTTCTGAAAAATGGCAAAATGTTGAACTTGGTTCATATTGTCAACAGAAACAGATATCGTGTCACGAATATCTGTCAGTTCGATACACTCGTTCGAAGCCTTCTTTATAAATGTCATACATCATACTTCTTGAATGCCAAAATACCCCGAAGAATTCAATGCGCCATATGTATTTTATTTATTCTTGAAAAAAACCACGCAATTTGAAGCACCCTTTATATGTTCACGTCGGAGACTCGCCCTGTATGGCTGTATAACAGACGATTTATCTAACTGAATAATTTGCTTCAATTTGAAAAATTACCTCCGTATAAAAAGGATTTCACCGAGTCCAAATAACGGAAACTACAAGTTTAGAAGTTGTTGATATATAAATAATTATTTCCTAACAATTCAATAAACGAGAATAAGAAACGAATTGGTCCTGAATCCAAATCTGCATTCAAACGTGATAAGAGCGGCTGCCGACAGTGGTATGGTCGTGAATGGAGATTCAGAGCTACACCTACTGTGACGTCATCAAATCGTAAAGTCTTAATATCTGGAAAACTAATAATGAAATTGATTCGTTCTTTTTAGAACAAATTGGAACAAATTGAGTACTAATATATGTTGAAAAAAAAAAGTGATAATTTAAAACTTTATCGCTAACTTCACGCTCGCGTCCCTCGCTCAAAACAATTGTTCATATAACTCGAAAACCAACAATGGTATTTCAACAAAACAACTTTTACTGATTGGAACAAATTGGGTACTAAATATTTGCATCAAAATTTCTTCGAATTTCTTGGAGAACAAAAAGCTTTGGAGCTGGGTGTGACGTCACCACCGAATGTTACTAATGTGAATAACTCGTTAACGAAAAATGATATCGGAGAATTTTCTTCAGAACAAATTGGAACAAATTCGGGACTAATTATTGGCATAAAAATTTTTTCCAAATTCGAACATGTTGGTGCTGAGCGTGAAGTCAGCACCAAATCAAAGACATGCGAATAACTCGAAAACCATAAGGGTGCTGGGGATGATTGATACAGAACAAATTAGAACAAATTCAGTACTAAATACTGAGCTTGGTTTCAGAATTTGTTCCACCAACTTTTCGCTAACTTCACGCGGCCATGTATTTCAGATTAGTCAATTGAATTTCAGAAAGCGTCAATTTTATTTCAGATTATATCATATGTATTTCAGATTCCTGATGTCCAATGTATTGGACATCCAGATTTTATCATATTTTTTGACGAGTACTGAATTTACGTTGGCCAAACCTTCTGTCCAACGTATATGTAATATCGATGCACGTGTCGCGCGCGCAGCTGAAGAAGAGCTATGCTGAAGTGTTGCGTTATTTCTTTATAATAATTGTATTCATTATTGACTGTAGGACTGCTTTAATCTTATTCTATCTTCGGTTTTTCGTTCGATATCTACCAGAGGCAACCCCCCCATGCTCCATGAATCATCCTCGAACCCCAGTCTTCCAGAAAACAGTTGTGGCGAATATTTGAAAAATGCTCGAATAAAAGTTTTCTACAGTTTCTTTTTTGTGCCATCTTAAACCGATTTTCCAAATATCACAGTCATCTCGCTTTCAGTCTCGGGACACGAATGACCATTTCCCAAATACAATTGACGATTTCTGAAATCAAATTGACTGATCTGAATTACAAGTGATGTTTTCTCAAATGCAATTGATGATTTCTGAAATACATATGATATAATCTGAAATACAATTGACGCTTTCTGAAATACAATTGACTAATCTGAAATACATTTGATGTTTTCTGAAATGCAATTGACTAATCTGAAATACAATTGACGCTTTCTGAAATACAATTGACTAATCTGAAATACAAGTGATGTTTTCTGAAATACATTTGACGCCTTCTGAAATACACTTGGAAATGGTGTAGTAATGAAATATACTATTGTGTTCTTCTTCCCTGTACGTTACAGGATGAATATACATATGAATGGAGTCTAAATATTCGTTTTTCAGATCGAAGGATCCCGCACTTTCCTTATGGCAAATGGCGTTCCGTCAAATGTTAAAATTTTTTGGTATAATGTAGTAGGTACTCGGCCTACCCATCAAAAGTCTCCATGGCCCCAACCCAATCCTAGTTTTCGAGATACAGGGCGTTGAAGTTGAGAATTACCCTTTTTTACTACGCGCGTATCTCGAAACAGAATCGAATGAACTTCAATTTTTCTCAAGAAACATTTCATTTCATCCCCTGGGAGCAACCATATAGAGGAATATGACCGAAAATCGTTACGAATACAGGGTTATCCATAATTGAATGCATGCCCGATTCTGAAAGTATAAAATATGTCAGTTCCAGAGGGAGAACGTTCGCAAAATGAAATATTTCACTAGATATATTGTTACATCGAAAAATCATGAAATACCTAGAATTTATACTGGGTGGTCCATTATCATAGAAACTATTCACAATGAAGGTTAAGTGGACATCACACAAAAAACACTGTTAGTAGAAACAATGGCATAACCATTGAATCAATGATATACTGTATTCCCTATTCCTGAATGATTACTATATTTAATTCAATGCTTATCTTGTTCTTCCCATACCAATGCTGCCTATTTTTGATTCAATTATAGGTCTCATTGATTTTATCTAAGCAGTAAAAGTATTCAATGAAATGCTTTAGTTGGGACAAGAAAAGCGTAAGTTAGTTTCAATGAAAGAATACAATTAAAACAAACCCAACTTTTTTTCTATCAATTAACTATAATATTTCAGGAAAATAAATATATTATTGAATAACTATACATTTGCATTGTTTTGAATGTAGGATATATTAAAACTGAAACAAGATGTAATTTCTTGAAAGGTAGTTTACTATAAAAAGAATGAATGCTTGATTCTGATTTAAATAAACTTCATATTGGAGAAAGAAACAGCATCAATTGAATCAATATGATGCAGTTGTTAGAAATATTTTACTATATTTGAAAGAAAGTTTATTATTGTTAATTTAACTCTTTAATTTATTGATTGAAGGATAAGATATATCAAATAAAACTATTTTGAATGTTTTACATTTGTTTATTATTTTATCAACAAAATCATAAATGTTGTCTCAAGAACACAATAACAATAAGTAAACAGTAACATACTAATATTCATAACAAAACAATAACTTATTTCCTCTAATTTGAACATAGTTATGGTACTGTGATAATAAGCGACAATATTAAATAGGGATCTTAAGGGATATTTTTCTTTTCGATTTTCTAAACCTCAAAAAACTACATAAGCAAAACCTTGTTTGAAAATAGAATGAATGTTAGAGACTTGATAAAATTTTTACTAACATCAAACTCTGTAAGTAGTGGATAACTGTGGGACATGAACTAATTATGATCAATACCCAGTTTCATAAAATAAAAAGTTACAATTTTACAAGTAGAAGTACTTGTAATGCACATTGAAAACAAGTGAATTTCACCAAATACTGCTCCCACTTTTAGTTGGATTACAATTTTACGAATTGATTCGATCGGTATTGTTACCTTAGTTCTTAGTTATTTTTATGGAGCGGATATTTGACAAAAAACTTACAACTCGTAGAATATTTGCCTGTTAACTTATAACTTGTTTTATAAACAGGCCCAGGTATATCAAAAGCAACCAATAACATTTGGTTCAATTTAATCTTGAAATTGGATGTCCCTCCTTCGAAAGCGATGGTGCACCAAGTTGGGGTTGAAATAGTGAATTAACTAACATCCTAGCAACTATCGGTAAAATAAGTACCATTATTAAATTGTCTTTCGTTTATGGCACACATTCACAATAAAACGGAAGGCTTTGAGACATTTTTATATGAATATGAAGGTACTTACCCCGAAAATGTGGAACTAGAGATTCCATTCTCTACTTATTTAATAGCTCTCCCATTTTCAAACTCTTTCTTCGCAGTAACACACACACGCAACACGCAAATAAATACTAAATCAAAATCCTGTCGCGTCTTGTCTTGATGCAGTCGTCTTCGTAGCTTTCTTTACTATTTTTGAATCAATCATAGGCTTCATTGGAATAAATCAAGTTATTGTTCCGTTACTATTTTTAGCTATTGAATTAAATGAATCAATTCATTCAAATATAGGTTGTATTCAAAGCAAATATAGTTCTTTTTTATTTCAATATTATTCTGATCGATTCATTCAAATAGAAGTCTTATTTAACGAATATGCAGTTCTTCCTTATTTCAATATTATTCTGACTATAATTAAATGACAGCCGTATTATTCAATGAATTATCTGAATTTAATTACTCCAAAAATAATTTGTTGATATAAGAAGAAGTTTTATTGGGCCAACTGAAACGATGTCAATAAAATATCTACTATTGCCGTTAGCACAGTCTTTTTTGTGTTCATTCGATTCGCGCGTAGTAAAAGTGGGTAATTCTCAACTTCAACCCTGTATCTCAAAAACTAGGCATAGGATCGAGTTGGGGCCATGGACACTTTTGACGGAACGCCATTTGCCATAAGAAAAGTGCGGGGACCTTTCTACTCTCCGTATATAGGAACAGGCTGCTTCAAAAAAAGGTGACAGTGTCTCTTGGATAGGTAAAAAACTGAAAAGTAATTGTGGTTTGCTTAGTAACATCTGTATTGTAGATGAAAGGCTTCAAAGAAAAAAAAATCCACATTTTTTACGATTTTGCCGTAAATAATGGCAACATTAAATGAAATTTCATACGGATATGTTTTGAAAGCTGATACATCCCTTGAAATCGTTTTAATTTCTGACTCTCGTAGCGCTAGTTACTCGTTTTGAAAATTGAAAATTAGGAGGTAATAAACGATGCTGGTAAATATGAAGTAATGATGAAGTTATTAATTATTATCACTATCAACTAGCATTATGTGAATTGAATATTTTTTGTCGCGTAAATGAGACTTCATCGTGAAAATTGTGTATTGAATACGGATGACGCTACGAACATTTTGTACTCAGCAAACACCAATTATTTTTCAGTTTTCTACCTCTCCTATAGGTGACCGTGTCCTTTTTTTGAAACACTCTTTATAAAAATTCATAGTGTTTCATTTAGTGGGAGTAATCTTGAGTTCAAAAGTATTTATACCTCAAGTACTGTTCATTCTTCAACCCTGTAGAGGAATTCTTAATCGGCATATATTATGGTCCACAATTATAATTTCTATCTATGTTTACTCGATATTTTGAGTTGATTTTTTTGCTTTCCGTACTCCCTTTCGATTTCTTAATTGTTTCGAAGTGGTTTCATGATAACATTTTGCTGATTTCAATGAACAACTTTTATCGAAACAATATGTGAAATATTTATTTGAGAACAATATTTTTCATGATATCTCACATTTTCATTGGAGCTTTCTTCGAATTCTTCTCAACTGCCCGCCATGCATATTACGATACGAATCTGTCTGAATCTGATATATAAGTCCTCCCAAATTATTTACTTCGTATTAGCTGAACTCCTTTCGAAATTTGGAATCCTGTGAATGTCGTGAACTCAACTCGAATTGGAATAATCGCCTTATCAAACATAAAGTAGGCACGTGCAACATTGGACTCCCAGAAAATTCATAAATTCTCGATTTCCGCAACGAAAAACAATAACGCAACTTCCTGTTGCAAGGTCCTTGGTCGTACCTAATAATCTGTTATGGTCCCTGCCAAGGAATGTTCGCTTTTCTCAATTACTAGTGATCTATATTTTAATTTTGGCCAAAATTACTTTTCTCTTGAAGTAATTCCTGTTCTTTCCCGTTGAATTGGTGCTCTACCAAAAGACGTAAATATTTATTTGCATGCTTAGCGGTCGGAAGTCTAAACGAATTTCATATTTTTATAAGGAAAGGGAACGAGAGAAGTAATATATAGCTCTTTTAATGAAAAATTCTACTCGGATATTTTTCGTGTGCATCAACTTCGACGATAACATAAGTTCTCCTTTTAACCGTTTATGATTTCTTTCCTCGATGCATCTGATATTTTCTATTCCGTTGAATCTCGTTTCAGTGTGGATCCAATATTCGGTATCTCATAATTCAATAGATGTCCCAGACGCTAATGGATGTTTCACAGTTGAGTCGTAATGTATAAGGGAAATCACAAGTTTTCTTGACATTCGTATACAGGGGTTTTCAAATAAGAAAGATCTCTTTAGATAAGATATTTTCAGTTTTCTGTAGAAAATGAATGCGGACATATTTTCATTTCATTCAATGAATGGAAAAGTGGAGAGGTAGCGGTAAAGGAACAGAACTCTTCGCTTATAACTAGGAAATTATTGGCTTTACATAAGGAAACGCGTCCATGTCCATTGCGGGCTTGTTTATCGGAACCAGAGCGTTTTCATTTCCGCTAAAATGCCTTGGTTAAGGTCTTGAATGGGCAGAATCAGCCCAATATTTCGACCAATATAGATTGCACGCAGTAGTGCCTCTTTATCCGGTATTTTAAGTCTATTGTTATATTAACCATTATTTTTCTTCTACAGGTTACATTTTTCATTATGGTGATGGATCAATTCTCAGCTTGAAGTTGGAAGGACTATGTGAGTAACTCTTCTACATACTTTCTACATTTACGTGGTATATTTTCCGGGCTATCAAAACGAAAAATTGAGCAGGCACACGCTATAATTATATATTTTGGTTTTCAATAACGATATAAAGATGTGGTGAATCCCACATAATTCTATACCTATAATTTGATCCTTGAAATTAAAAGTGGAGCATCTAGAGGGCTCTGCCTAGGGTCGGTGAGACTATTGCGCATGTGCGATAGCGGAGAGTGGGAAAATAAGGGCGATCAGCAATTGACAACAATCTGTCGTTTTGTTACTTGTCTCTGTTTGTATTGAGCTAAATATGGTATCAATGGATACATAATGACATGTCCCTTTCTCTTCTACCTACGCATGCGTATAGCGACAACGGTGATGGCTACACTTTTGTATACTTCTTATCCACTACGCTCAAATTCTATATTTATAATTCTATGGCGAATCCTTGTTAAGGGTATATATGTTTCTATATTTAATATCAACGAACGGAATTCGTGTGACAATATGGCAATAACCACCACGTTTGTAGTCTAATCCGCAACTGATGAATACATCTCGAGATAAGATTGCACAGATGAAAGAATATCTCATTCCTCCTATTCCATAGGCAGATGCTCGATCATAGCCGCTCATGTCCATACAACTTTCCAATGGCACTCAAAACGAATAATAAGGTTTCTTAGGTCAAGATTCTATTTCGGTGGTTCGAGGTAAAGTCGGCTCATTTTCTTCCCATTGTCCCAAGAAACACAAGGTTTTTTGTGATTACATTCACAATTGACCGATAGCCCCTGTGCATTGCTTAAGTTATTTGCGAAACGTAAAGGCAAGGTCCTTACAAAGATGCATAGAATACCTAGTGTTGACACTGATTAGGTTTTTTTAGACTTTCTTGTCGATCGAGAATCTGAGTTCTTGAACTACTTTTCATTTCTCCCGAAAGGGTCGCGCTATTTTCCGATGCCGCAGTAGCGCCACAACCGATAAAATATTGCGGATTATTCCGGAAGTAAAACAAGAACTCAAATCTAGAGTGCCGTTTTGATCTACAAATTTTGGTAACGATTTTTAGTAAGTAGTGGTTACACCAGGTATTTCTATGCATCTATGTGATGATCACATTCGTGATCGAATAACCCCGTACTGATAGGTTCAATAGGGATGTTGACACATGTTACGAATTCATATATGAATTGAGGTTTTCCACATTGAAGCTAGTTTTTGAAATACTGAAAAAATATTTCAGTGATCTAATTACTCTCATTAAATTAAATGAAATCGATTCAAAATGTGCAATCTATTACCGTTTATCACGTGACTGCAAACACGAATGAGAATACGTGACGTCACTGTTCTGTAAACAAGCTAACCTATAACCTTACTTTCATCACGAGTACGAACAGAAAAGAGTAAAACGTATCACCAGTGAACTATTTCACGATTATTTGTTATAACGAAAACGATTTGTTCGCAAGAAATCACACAAGATCAGTTCGCTTTGACAGACGGCGAAGTATGTTTACCGTATGGTGACGTCATCATAATCACTTCGTTTCAGCGGGAATTTTGAAAACTATTTTTATTTACGCATTTTTTTGTTGGTATTTGCTATATTTTCTCCATGAAAATATTTTTTTCGTGTTTGTATAGGGCTTATCTACAAATTAAAATCATTTCCAAAAAATAGTCAACATCCCTATTGGGATAGAACCACCTCCAGGGAACAGGATATTAGGATCATATCACAAGTTCCAGCCAGAAAACACAAACCTGATGAATGTACAGGGTGGGCAAAATTCGTTGTCTACTGAAGGGATCTCGAGAACTATAGCAGCTAGAAGGAAACTGAGAACACATTCTCGAGCTCTTTTTCCTGACTCATCCGTATCTGAAAACAGATCCAGTCTCTCTTTTTGTATCTATATTTTGAGTTTATAGGTTAAGACTCTACTCTTATTGCTTATAAATAAATAAATAAAATAAAATCTTTTATAGATGTTGAGATATGAACGAAAAACGAGAAATGTCATTTTCAATAATGCTGAATAACTCGCATGTTTGAACTCGTATTCGGAATCAGTTGCTACATTCTGTAGGCAATTTTCTACGAGTATTTCGAATATAATGAGTTCATTTATCTCACTGTTTGAAAGCGACCTATATGGGTTACAATAATTTCAATTTATGAAAAGCCCCAGCGTTCTCTGAATTGCAGTTATTAAGAAAAATGCATTAATAAAATTCATAATGCGTCTAGGGTATATAAGTTACTTCTATCCTAAAACGAAAATTCGATTACAACTAAACATTCTATTTTCCATTAGATAAATGGAAAACTGCATTTCCAAGTTCGACGGCTACGCTAACCAAAAGACTAATAATTCAGCGTTTTCACTGGAAAACTTCCAAATGGCCGAAGTTGACAAGCGATACATTCGGATTTTCTGTTTCGGGATTGTAACTATTTCTGTTTAATTATAACTTGTCGGGAAACTGCCGCAAAAAACCATGTTTGAAAAATTATCGTAACGATAAATTTCTTTTTCGGTTATAACGAACATAAATATTGACGCTCGGAGGTCTTGAGGGGGGTGTTCTTACTCCGGGTCAGAGGCGTAGGGCTGCCATTGGGTATTTATGTTGCGGGAAAAATGAATTCAATGGTTGATCCGAAAAATGCAGTTCAAATTTTGAACTCGATGATTTGAACGAAGAGTAGTTTCAGGTTTCTTCTCAAAAGCAATTCTTGTTAATTATGCAATTCGAACTTGAAATGTTTTAGTTTTGAGTTTTTCACGATGATTAATAGGTATGCTGAAACGAAAAATTGATATTCCCTATTCAAGAAATCTTCTGGACCTCAAAATGACGTTGAAATTAAACTCCAAGGTCAGATTGAGCGTCTCCTTGAAAACTGAGAAACTTTCATTCGATACATTTTTTGATACATGCTCTTCCCAAGGAGTTATTTCAGTGGATCTTTTAAAATGGACCACCCTGTATATCTCGAGGGGACAGAGACTCGAACAATCAGAGTACTTATCTGAAGGTAGTGATAATAAAGGGCGATATTTGAAGGAGGAAATAAAGTAACGAAACGCTCGGAAAAATTCGAGGTACAAGCTGCGAAATATAGATGTGAATTGTGAAGTTTTCTGTCCACCAGTATCCGGAGTGCTCATACTGTAAAAGTCTCCTCCATTCTATACAGAGTTTTGTTCATTAAAAATTTATCTCGGGCGGATGGAATTGAGTTGGATTGCTGTTGAATACCCCTATATCACCACTATTTCAAAGATTAGGGTGCGGCGTCCTGAATTTTTAACAATCTCTCTTGTTTATTTAATTATTGCAATATATTTGAAAGCATTTCCGGATACGTATCGATTTCAGCGCGGAGCAGATTTGTACGAAATGGACCAAGCAATTTTATATATTCTTGTATACTGGATAAAATTCTTCTTGAACATTGTTCCGAATATGATAGATCGATAGGCGATGCTGAACTTTACTCGGTTCATTATTCTTCAGATGCATTGTTGCCTACGTACAAATGTGACCCTATGGAATTATGCGATTTCACTAACAGGGCTTTCAAAATACAGGGTTTCTATAAATGATAAATCGTAGTGGCCGTTGAAATATAGCATTTGTCGCTATACATTGATATAGTATATAACATTACTAGCAAGGTGAGAGGGTTTTAACTGGCGAATGGAGGATATAACTGACGAGCCGCAGGCGAGTCAGTGATCTCCTTGAGCCAGTAAAACCTGTTACCTTGCGTGTATTGTTTTATATTTCATTTGTTTCTCATTTGTGAAAAGGTTAGATAAATTCCAAAAAAATCTCAATAATTTGTCGCAAATGTCGTCAGCTATGGAAGCGTTGCCATGAACATGTCTGTTTATTTTTCTTTACATTTGTTTTGGCGAAAGCGAAAATGAATGAACCAAAAGAAATTATTGAGGCAGCCAGCAGTGTAGCTTCAAGTTTATTACCTGCAAAATCAGCTTCAAGGTACGAGCGAGAATACGACGACTCCAAAAAGTGGCAAAACAAAAATAGTGGGATTGGGGTAACTGAAGATGTTTTGTTGGTCTACTTGAATCAACTATCAGCTAGATTCAGCCCTAATACTTTATGGGCAAAATGGTCTATGCTGAAAAGCTGCTTGGAAATGAAAGAAAATGCCGCTGTTCGCAGGTTTGTTTTTCTTAAAAAATTTATTGGAAAATATTACGTTTAGTTGTCATTTGCAGATTTCAAAAGGTAATAGCGTTTCTGAAACGAAAAAATGAGCGATATACGCCAAAAAAGGCCAAGGTATCAAGTAAAGAAGAGGCTGAACAATTTCATTTACATGCTCCTGATGACCAGTGGTTTCTGGCGAAAACTGTAACAATATTTGGGATTTTTGGATGTTTTCGATGTGACGAAATTCTCTCCTCAAACATGAATGATGTAGAAGATATGGAAAAATACGTTATTGTGACATTGCGGCAAACAAAAAATTTAACAACAAGAAGATACACCATAACCGATGATGGCTGCAGCTTCAAGCCCTGCATGTTATACAGAAAATATGTAAATCTTCGGCCTCCTGGAACAGAAAGCCTAAGATTTTTTTTGACATACCGACATGGAAAGTGCATTTCCCTTTATGGTGGCCAGCACACTATTGGTGGTGTCCCAAAGCAAATAGCGAAATATTTAGGTTTGAAAGACCCAGAGTTATACACCGGCCACTCTTTTCGCAGAACTGGAGCCACTATGGTTGCAGATTCGGGTGGAGATATTTTAGCACTAAAACGTGCAGGAGGGTGGAAGAGCACCGAAATTGCGATGAGTTATGTCGATGATTCGGTCAACAAAAAAATCGAAATGTCTAGCAAATTATTTGGTAGTAAGAAGAGTACAATTGTTCTGCAGTCCTCAAGTTCAGCAGTTTCTGAGTCAACAGATGGTTCATCATCATCAGTATCAACTCTTTCATCATCAAAAATCTGTGTTACTGGAAATAACAATTGTACCATGATTTTCAAAATATATGACGATAAAACAAAATTTTCTAATGTAAATAATACTACCAACTTGTAAGTTGCAAGTTAGTGACTTGATAAAATAAACTTTCTTGATTAATATTGTGTTTTTGGAAACTGACGTTTACAAATGAGGAACAAATAAAAGCATTTCAGTGGAACCTAGAATTTCAAAGTAGACTATCAATATAATTTCATAACCTTCTTCAGTTATATCAGGATATTTTAACGTTAAGGTCAGTAAATCCAAAAGCTTATTTGGAAAAAATGCCGACGTTTCGATTTATTCAAAAACTTCTTCGGGGCTCTAAACCATCAACAACAATGTAATGAACTAAACACAACCACGATGCTTAAAACACACAGAGCGAGCCATGCTTACTCGCAATCCAACCACTATCAAAGAAAGCAATGAACATGACATATGCTGTATGGATGAGAGGACGGAAATCAAATTTCGTTATTTATTCAACCCTTTTCTTTCATTTTGCCAATTGAGTTGAAGTAGGCTGTGTGCAGATTATCAATATCAGTTCTTTTGTTAATTGATCTCTGGCACTGTTTAACCGACACCATTTCATGTATTAAGCGCTTTTTCAAGTTGTTTTCGAATCCTACATTGAAAACTTCGTCGAAATTGAAAGAGTGTAGTTCTTCGAGAGAATGTTCCGCGAGTGCCGTATTATCATCTTTTTTTTAAAGAGTCTTTCGCCTTCAACATAAGAAACGTTTACCGCCAGATGGCAGTGCAGTGCATTAATTTTCATATTGCGCATTATTCATCTTCATAGAACAAATGTTGGGGCGTAGGGAATATAACAAGAAATCCTACCCTGAACTAGCACACTACCTGTATAATTGAAATAATTGTGAGAAACAAATAATTTTCACTAATCGACGGCTTAAACAAACTTTAATAAATTTTCGTTGATACAAATGGATATTTATCATTTCGAATGAAAACATTCGAGGAAATAAATTTCGTGAAAACAACACATTGTTGTAATATTATTCACAAAAAAATGGTGAATTCTAAAAGAAACGAAAAAACACCCGATACTTACAATATGGATTAACTAGGGCTCTGAAGCTCCATACTCTTTTCAATGTTTCTTTGATATCGAATCGACCGTTTTTCAAATGCTTTTCACATATGGTAACCACTCTGACAGCTCTACAGCCTTATTTGAATTATTTGCATAATCTAAAACTCAAATTTCAATACCGCAATTGATACCGACTTTGTTCAATACGTGGGTAAAGGCAAAAAAACTCGAACGCCATATGTGAGAACTTCGTCCATATTAGATCGCCTTGGGCTGAGGACCTCGCAGAAAATTGGTCGCGGAATGGCCCCATGAGTGTAAAGTTTCCCATATCCATTTGGAAATAGCCCGAAAGTCTTGCTTGAGTGGAATACTTCAACTAACTTGTCAAGTATGGTTTTTAGTTGCCATAATTCACCCAGAAAGACCTTCATCATGAATTTCTGATTTTCCATTGTTGGCTGAATATTTTATACGTTTACTTTCAACAGCTGCCTGAAATATGTCATCCAATGATTGAGTTTTCTATTGAAGTGTACTATGCAAAATTAGTAGTGAAAAGTAGCGGACAAAATTCATATCTGCGGTATTCATTATTTCGTAGATGAATGTTCGAACGGTAAGAAATGATGCTGATGTTGATTTGGCTGACCATTGATGTGGTTTTCATCAACATTCCTTTATTACTGAAATCGAAAAGTTTAACTATTCGAATTCAAATTTTTCCTCAATTCATCAATAACTACCCTATGAAAAAGTCATGTTTCCGATAACACTTCAGAACAATACGTGAAAAAAGTGAAAATTTGAATTCAACTGAAGATGAAATGAATTCAAAAGTGTATAATAAGAAAGAAAGAACTTCAAAAAGATGATTGCAACAGAAAATTCGTATAATTTGATCCGATTATTGTGTAACGAAAAGTCTTCAAGTGAGGGTTAAATTATTAGATCTAAATTTGGACCAATGTGCTCCATCCTGCGAAGCAATTCAGTAAATGCAATTAGACAAAGATTAATTTCAAAGGAACAGTGAGTTCTGCATTAGTTGTGAGCCGGCCTTATGGATGCTGGTTCTACCTACGTCTGATAACTCAGAATTATCGTTTAATCTCATACTTTAATTAAATAAGGAATTGGATGACTGGAGGGTCTGGGTATGTGTAATAGTTTCATGGAATTATTTCTGGAATATCAGTTGTTTCCATAATTCATTCGTAACCCCATATTGGACTTCCGAAAACTTCATTATGGAGTGAAATTTTCAACTGGCGTTTTCAGAATGTTGAGTTCATTGGAAATACACAACCCGGGTTAACAGAATCATCCGGTATGGTTCTCAAGATTCAGCCGTTTAAAATTTAGAAGATGGAAATCAATATTGTCTGAACCATTCGAGATATTTCACGGATATTCAATGGTTGCTGTTGAAGGTGCTCATAAAAACCTCTCATGATTTACTTTATAAGTGGCGTGCGTAGAGACACGATCCATATCGAGTTTCAAATTTTTCAAAGAATGAATTATCTAATCAGGTATATTTCTTGCCGTTCAATCAAATTGTTCATCTTATTCAAATATAGTATATTCTATAACTATTTGCAGAATGGGCTCTTATTCCAATACGAATGCGAAATTCGAAAACGAGCGACGAAGGAGCGAGTGTTGCAATTGCATTCTGCAACGAGTATTAGACGATATTTTCTCTATTTCAGTCGAATTTCGTGTTGAAATTCAGATCATACATCCTAGTGACTTTTGTATTGTATCTTGGCAGTTGGTGACTATTACGTAAATTGACATTTCCAAATTGACGTGTGTTGAAAATTGATAGGATCGGTGGTCATTGTTGACAACCAAGAAACGAAAAATATAACTGAAAAGAATGCTGTAATGAGTTCATTACAGCACTGTTTTTAGTACTGTAATGAACTCATTACGATACTGAAATAGAGAAAATTTTATAATCTATCTATACTGATATTATAAAGAGGAAAGATTTGTATTTTTGTGTGTTTGATACGACTTGGCTCCAAAACTACTGAACCGATTTCAGAAATTCTTTCACCCTTAGAAAGCTACATTGCCCCTGAGTGACATAGGCTATACTTTTCATCCGAAAAAATTAAGGATATCTACTATAACTCCAATAATTCCAAAACAATCAGCCATAATCAGCTATTTTTACGTGCGCTGCAAAAACCGTAATACTTAGGTGCATACAATGTGTGACGGAAATGTACCTCTTGAATATTTCTACAAAAGAGTCCGCGATAGCATATATCTATCCCTCAAGATTTACTTGCTATTACCTTTTCATGGTGATCAGATGTTTTCCAAAATTATGCACTATTTCGGAGTGCGTTTCTTGAATAGGGTATTGATCCTCATCTAATTTTATACGATTTTTAGCCCCAGTATTTAAATTAGAACGAAATTGCTTTTCACATCATACAATTACAACGAGTACATCAGAAGATATGGCTGGTTGAAGTGATGAGATGAAACCGCACGACCGGACCTAAATGAGTCCTCGTGCTTGGTAGGCGGGTAGGGGAGGGCACCGAAGTGTGAGAGGGGGAAATGCGTACCTATAAAAGAGTAGCCGCGTGGATCAACTTTCAGACACGCGACGATTATATGAACAGAATAAATGTTGTAGATTCACTCTAAGTTCATCGCAGAATGGGCGAAGCTGGGACGGCCTGTTTGTTTATAATAATTATAATAATGGACCAAATACCAAAATGGCCCTGTAGTTCGGAAACTAGACGCCGTATAGAAACTAGGGGTTTTCAGCAATTAATGTTTCTCGAAAAAAGAGAACATGACATGTATGTATTCTATTTCTTCTCTATCTCTCATAGTACTACTGAACCATCGAAATCTGGCCACCCTGTACCTAATTACAGTTATTTGTTCATTTTTACAATGTTCATGTGCAAAGAGTAGCTACTATTGGCCGAACCTCGAGAATATTAAAAACAAGAAAAGAAGACAAGACAAACATATAAGAAATAGGCATGCTTAAGAATACTAAAACATATTCTTGAGCTAACACGATCAAAAGGATTGAGAGACTGAAGGCTGACATTCTAACAGATCGTGACGAATTTCCAAAGATTCGATATCATAACTTCAATCACGGAAAAGGGATGTGGAATTTATGCATGATGATGTAGTGCCAATCCTCAATGCTGATTTTCATTGATAGAAATTCCAGGAAAATATGGACGATGGCCAACGAATTTCAAACACAGCAATGAGATATTTCGGTTTCCCTCTTTGAAAAATGAATTAAACAATTGAGATCACATAAAACAATTCTGTGAATAATTAAGTGAAGGAATAAGTATTTTTAGCGAAAATGATCTGTGTGTTTATTGAATTACCATAACTATGTGGGTCAACTATTCCTCATAATATATATGCATACCTTTCATGATAGCAGTCTATTTGGTTCGAAGGATTTACCAACAATTTTTGCACTTCAATCTTACTGTGGAAATAAAGAAAAAACTGGTCCATTGAAAATTTACTTCATTATGGAATAAATGCATACAGTAACTTTCCTGAAGTTAACTCAATCTCAGCACATATATTATTCAGTAACAGATTTTACCGGTTCTCACTAATATTCAGTTCGAAAATAATTCTTTTATATAAAAAAATGATTGAAGAGACAAATCGGTATTGATTTTCCGTGGAAAAATAATTCCCCTTAAATATTTCAGTATTTTCTACTCCCTGGCTTCATAAAAATTGAGCTGAATTTTTCATAGCGATTCTGTTAAATAATACATCCAGTATAGGTACCTACATTTTCCCTTGAGTTCAGCAGCCCCGTAAACAAATAAATTTACCGGGTTGCACTTTAATCAATTCAACGTTTATACGATTTATTTCGTGGAAGAATTGCTCGATGTGACTACACTCTAAGTATCAGTAATAATAATGAAGGTTATTATCAGCAGTAATCGGAATTCATATTTTACAATGTTCATATTGTTAGTAATAGGGCGAGGTCCAGTGCAGACAATCTTACCTATATTTCTGAACAAACCTTCTGTCTGTTCTTACACCTAAACCTAACAAAGTCATCAGAGGTGTATGAAGAAAAAAAACATTATCGAAAATAGAGTAAGAGTACAGGTGTCCAATGAAGCTAAGCACTGGAGTTCACATCATGTTATTATATTATTCAGGGGGTGTCTTTGGCTTTTACATTCTTTCAAATGTAGACCTGATTTGAGCATTATATTCACGTTGTGGACATCAGAAAGATCGATATGTTATTTTATTATTTTGGGTGAATATTTCATTCATTTGATTTTTGTAACATCAGATTCTTGATCTCAAAACAAATATTTTCTACCTTTTACATTCTCCTGAAAAAGAATGGACAAATATTTGCCTAACATGGATGTACATATATATGTACATACATTAAGGTATACCTTAAGGTTGCTATTTCTTGATTGAAACAGACTAAGTTATAGTATAGGAAAAGAGTTTCGTTTGATGAGAGGAATTGCAGTTTCAAAAATGTTCAAGTCAAAGATTCACACCGTAGAAATACTGTGGTACTTGATCTTGCAAAATGTTTCTATATAGACATGGTCAACATATCTGCGGCTTTTCATGTTAATCAAATGATTATGTTTCAGTGTGTGAGATCTAATAAATTCATACATCTAATAAAACCAACATAGACCGTAAGCCTGCTATTCAGATTCAAAGAGTGAAGTCAAATCTTTGGTAACAGTTCAGTTAGGCAATATGCATAGAATACCAAGTGTAGGTACTTACACTTACCCATTATTTCCCATTAATGTTCTCGGCAGAAGAACGGAACTATGTAGAAGTGTCATACATTGTTCTACCTATAGATGCATAGAAACTCTGATGGTGAAGCGACTCCCAACTAAAAATTGTGACCAAAAACTGTAGAACAAATCGACAATCAAGATTGTAGATCGGGTCCTAGTTCTGGAATGATCCGAAATAATTCACGGTCGTGTTTTTACCTTTAGGATTTGGCAGTCTTTGTACCTTTTTTGTTTTTTGAGGTATGATATAGCAACTTTTTTTATGTTAAAGAGTGTTTATTATTTTTCGTAGACTTCATAAAGGATCAATGTTGCTACCGAAACGTTGGCTGAAGAATTTGTAAAGGAGAGAATATACTGCCCGATTCCTGATAACTTGTTTTATTGATTATATCAAATGGATGATGAATACAACAATCACGATTATAGTACCTAAATAGTCAAGATATTTGCTATTGACAGTGAAAGTTTTACAGGGTCCTGCAATAGTGCGAAAATCTTCCATAGCTGCCGAACCAGACATCTCAGAGATCTTGTTGGAAAGTAGTCCTCTTGTACCTTCATTTCTGCATTAGAAAAATCATCCATCTGTTGTATAATATTTATCGGGGACACCCTGTATATCAGAAAATAATTACATACCTGAGATGCAGAAATGAAGGTACAAGAGGTATAGTTTCAAACGACAGCTCTGAGATTTCTGGTTCGGCAGCTATGGAAGATTTTCGCACTATTGCAGGACCCTCTATACAGGGTATATAGCCGTGTAGACTAGACGACACCCAGGAAGTCATTTTTGCCTTCTGACATATACCCCGTTTTCGACGCATAAGCGAGATACAGGGTGTTTGATGTCAACTTTGAGCAATACACACAACCAAACTCATATGGAATCACCCTGTTATTTGGACAAAACGAATTTTAATTAAAAAAAAGTCGCTGAAAAGTGAAGAGCAGTTTTCCCAAAACAAGTTTATTACTAAAATAATATAAGATTATTTTTATAATAGAACAGAAAATTAAAAGTGTAAATTTCTCTAAAAATAATTTTTATGTAACTGAGAATTGAACAACAAATAAAACGATTTTAACAAATCAATAATCAGTATTACCACCCCTGGCATTGATACAAGCTTGAATTCGACGAGGCATGCTTTCTATTAAGTTGTTAATTTCTTCTTCTGTAACATTTGCCCATTCCTCTAAAGCCGCTTGTATAAGTTGCTCTGCGTTACCAGGATTATTTTGACGAGCTCTAATTTCTCTTTTGATCCTATCCCACAAGTGCTCGATAGGATTAAGGTCCGGTGAACAAGTAGGCCACTCTAAAACAGTCACACCTTCTGTTTCGAAAAAATTTTTTGCAACTCTGCTGGTATGTGGAGGTGCATTAACCTGCATAAATAGGAAATAATCTCCAAAAGCACCTCGCCAGAGCCTCACTACAGGTTGTAGCACTAGATCAACATACCTAGGCCCTGTCAGAGATTGTCTAATGGGAATTAAAGGAGTTTTCTCACCAAACATAATTCCGCCCCAAAACATTACAGTACCTTCTTTGTATTTAGGGATCGGTCTTGCAGCTTGGAGCCTAGCTTGCCTCCCTCAACCTCTTAAAATGCGAACACGCCGGTCGTCTGATCGTAGGCCAATTCTGGTCTCATCCGAAAATAAGACATTTTTCCAATCTTCAATAGTCCAATTTTCATGCTCTGAACACCAATTAAAACGGTCAACTTTATTTTGCCTTGATAGTTCTGGAACTCTTAACGCTCTTCTCTTGAATAATTCCCGAGCGCGAAGTCATTTTCTGATAGTTTCGACAGAAACACTAACACCTGTAGCTTGCAAAAATTGCCTTTGAAGCTCTGAATGAGATACTGCGGGATTTCTTCTTGCTGTTTGGGCTAAAAAGCGATCCTGCCTTTCTGTAGTTACTCTTCCACGACTTCTTCTCGGCCTATTCTTTAGGGTTCCTAACTCCAGAAACCTTGCATAGGTTTTTGAAACAACCCCTTGTGTAACCCCCACCGTTCTTGCAATCTGTCTTTGTGACATACCTTGTTCTGCCATAGTAATAATTCTTCCTCTCTGGACTTCCGATAACCCCACATAAGGCATTTTTTTTTAAACTTCGCAAAAAAACAAAATATAAATTCACTGCGACGTTCGAACGAAATGGTAAAATCGACACTGCAAAGCCAAATCTTATCAAGTGCTTATGAACCTAACTGTTTTTGTGAGTAAACACATGCACTTTTTATTTGCTTCTAACGAAAAAGATATCAAAATAATATTTCATCTTAATACTGGGTGATTCCATATAAGTTTGGTTGTGTGTATTCTGATAACTGTGGTGAGTTATGCTTGACATTTGAAATAACGGTTACTGGTCATATCTTAGTATTTTTTAGGGCTCAATTCAATTGTGGTGTAGAATCCTGAAAAAAAAAATTTCAAAATGGCGGAAAGCCCGAGAAGTTTGATTTTTTTTTTCTCGGTCGCCAATTTGGAAAGCACTACTTCAACGTACTCGATTTTCTAAGATTTTCCGTGAAAAATTTTTTATAAAATTCGAACTTTGTTTTCACATGTCTTTGGTGAAAAAAAAAATTTGCCCAAAATGTTTGAAATTTTTCATGGTAGAACCATCTTTAATTCTGAATACTTGGGTGAAAACAGAATGAAAAAATATCGATTGGTTTTTTTCCAAAGATTACTCTCGGAGAACTTTCATAATTTTAATTAAAAAAACTGGAGGCCGTACGAAGGCCAAATTAAGGCTAATGAGCTGCCGGAGAAACCCGGACGGAAATATGAATTTAAAAACCAAAAAAAAATTCTTTTCGAAAAACTTAGGTGGGAATCGAACTCTCCACTTCGATTCACTAGCGTCGCTTTGGTAACCGAAATTTATAAGATTAAAATAAACCCAATTCATACTCGTAGGAAGTTCGATTCCTACTAAAGTTTTTTGAAAAAATTTTTTTTTGATTTATGAATTCATATTTCTGTCCGGGTCATTCTGGCAGCCCATTAGCACAATTTTTTTTTCCAGCTTTTTGAAAAAAAATTATGAAAGTTCTCCGAGCGTAATCTTCGAAAGGCTACAAAAAGAAAACCAATTGATATTTTTTTATTCTGTTTTTACCCAAGTATTCAGAATTAAAGATAGTTCAACCATAAAAAATTCCAAACATTTTAGGCGAAATTAATTTTCACTGAAGACATGTAAAAAAAAGTTGAGTTCGAATTTTGAATAAATTTTTTCACGGAAAATCTTAGAAAATCGAGTACGTTGAAATAGTGCTTTCTAAATTGGCAACCGAGAAAAAAAATCCAATTTTTCAGGCTTACCGCCATTTTGAAATTTTTTCTTCAGAATTCTACACCACAATTGAATTGAGCCCTAAAAAATACTAAGATGTGACCAGTAACCGTTATTTCGAATGTCACGCATAACTCACCACAGTTATCAGAATATTGCTCAAAGTTGACATTAAACACCCTGTATCTCGCTTATGCGTCGAAAACGGGGTATATGTCATGAGGCAAAAATGACTTCCTCGGTGCCATCTACACTGCTATATATGTTTGTCCAGTTTATGGTGAAACACCCTGTATTTACACTGATTCGACCATATCTAATAATACCAATATGGAGTATACCCCTGCTTTTCACACTCAGAAAGTGGTAACGATAGAGTAGTACATTTGCGTCAACTGGTAATTCAAAAATTGCGAGAAATGTATAGGTTATGTTTATTTTGGAGGTCAACAAGAAAATAGATATCGAGGATGAAAATATGATGTCACTTGAATATTTTCAGTTCAATTCTGAAATATGAATAGGAGTAAAAAATGATATTCACGACTTGAAGGAAACAAAATGAAGCGATTGAAACATCCCACATGAAATTGTGAGGTTATGATCGAAAGTATTCACATGAATTTATGAATGACATAAGTTTCACGGCATCATACGATGTGTCAGAGAGAAACAGAATTAGTACATTATTTTTATTCTCAATATTGCGGCACACGCGCAGATCTGGTTTATTACCAAAGCCCAGCTTCAGTTTTCATTGGCTCATTCCCCATATAGGAATCATTAGATATATGGCTTCGACTGATGGTCTGATGCAAATGTCAATCGTCGATCCGGTCGCAGATATAACAGCAAACCTACAATTATTGAAGTGCTGGGTTGCCACATGTTTGTGGTTTGAAAATAGAGACGGCTGTGATCATGGCAGTTTATGCTTACCATCTAATTTTCTAATAGACATGTTGTGTGGTCCGCTAGGCGTCTAATAAACGCTGAATTAGAGGAATCAACAACACTTGAATTTTCGCATATATCGCTTTCAGTTTATGTCCACTGAACGTGCGTATAGCTAACTCTATGTTTCTGCCCTTAACGACTCGATTTGAAGAGCATGACATTATGAGAATGGAAAAGGTAACAATAGTCGCCTCCTGCATACTATAATATTCTGCATATTGTTCGATAAAAATAAAACAAAAGCTGCAAACGTGCTCATATGCACATATTTGAATGAATTAAACCATTATAATATTTCTTGCCTATGGAGTGTTTTGTTATTAACATACCAAGAGCATTTACGACTTCTTGCTATAATAAATCTGTAATAAGTTTTTCAACATTTGCACACGTGTTCCGTGAGCAAATCTAAACGGAAACTATTGGAATTATTGAGTACAAATATTTTGCAGATGGAAAAACAAGTTTTGAAACTGCTACTACCTATAATGTGGGTTGCATTTTATACTCTGTCATGGAAGCTATTCAGAACTGTGGAATCGTCGAGAATTTCTTGTTGAATCGACCAGATGTTGTTTCATGGAAGGTGGACATTGCAATTGCTTGAAAATCAGCAACTGCAGAAAATAATTACCGTACCAATCGATTATGCGAAAGTGTCAATACAATTCGAATTTTAACGGCTTCGATGTATATTATTGGCACTTGATAACATTGAAAAAGGAGAAGGCAATGGGAGAGTCAGGTTTCAGAGAGCTGGTCCTCTCTAAATGACTACACCTCATCTGCAAACCTTCCTAGTGATGTAATGATCAAGAAAGTAAGCACTGAGAAAAATTTCAGTACAATGCTAAGCAAAAGAGAGGATTGGGAAAGGGAATACACCAACTATAATCTCAAAGAACATACAATAAAATGGTATACAGATGGTTCCAAAACCAAGTGTGCACTATCGTTAGGCTCCTGTTCAAACGTCCTTCAAACGGAAATACTTGCAATCGGAAGATCAGAAGTGCGATATAGCTATTCTTCATACAGATAGTCAAGCTGCTATTAAAGCACTGAGCTCCTACGTCATTGACCCAAAGCTGATTTGGGAGTGCCGAAACAAACTCAATGAGGTAGGCAAGAAGAATAGGGTCTTTTTGATCTGGGTTCCCGCGGTCATTCAGGAATCGTAGGAAACGAAGAGGCCAATACACTGGCCAGAAATAGCTCAGGGGGCACAATAGACCTTAAGGTCGCAGTGAACTGTAAACCCTTTTCATCATAACTATAAATAATTATAACATTGAAAAATCTTAGTAACAAGTGCGGATAGTGATGCATTACTTGGCTTTGTTAAAAACTGCTTTCTTAAATATTGATATCGCCTTTTGTGGAAAATAATTTGAATATCAAAAACGCACTCGAATCAACCAGCCGTTTATGCTGAAAAATTTAGGAAACTGGTGTCCATCCGGAAATCCCAAAGGTACCATGCAACGATATTGTCAGTTTGATTCTTGAATAATTATAATAAATTATTACAGATATTGATACAACATATATTGAGGCGGGTAAATAAATAAATTAATACACACAACCAAACTTATATGGAATCACCCAGTATTAAGATGAAATATTATTTTGATATCTTTTTCGTAAGAAGCAAATAAAAAGTGCATGTGTTTACTCACAAAAACAGTTAGGTTTATAAGCACTTGATAAGATTTGGCTTTGCAGTGTCGATTTCACCATTTCGTTCGAACGTCGCAGTGAATTTATATATTTTGTTTTTTTGCGAAGTTTTAAAAAAAATGCCTTATGTGGGGTTATCGGAAGTCCAGAGAGGAAGAATTATTACTATGGCAGAACAAGGTATGTCACAAGGACAGATTGCAAGAACGGTGGGGGTTACACAAGGGGTTGTTTCAAAAACCTATGCAAGGTTTCTGGAGTTAGGAACCCTAAAGAATAGGCCGAGAAGAAGTCGTGGAAGAGTAACTACAGAAAGGCAGGATCGCTTTTTAGCCCAAACAGCAAGAAGAAATCCCGCAGTATCTCATTCAGTGCTTCAAAGGCAATTTTTGCAAGCTACAGGTGTTAGTGTTTCTGTCGAAACTATCAGAAAAAGACTTCGCGCTCGGGAATTATTCAAGAGTAGAGCGTTAAAAGTTCCAGAACTATCAAGGCAAAATAAAGTTGACCGTTATAATTGGTGTTTAGAGCATGAAAATTGGACTATTGAAGATTGGAAAAATGTCTTATTTTCGATGAGACCAGAATTGGCCTACGATCAGACGACCGGCGTGTTCGCATTTTAAGAGGTAGAGGGAGGCAAGCTAGGCTCCAAGCTGCAAGACCGATCCCTAAATACAAAGGAGGTACTGAAATGTTTTGGGGCGGAATTATGTTTGGTGAGAAAACTCCTTTAATTCCCATTAGACAATCTCTGACAGGGCCTAGGTATGATGATCTAGTGCTACAACCTGTAGTGAGGCTCTGGCGAGGTGCTTTTGGAGATTATTTCCTATTTATGCAGGATAATGCACCTCCACATACCAGCAGAGTTGCAAAAAAAAATTTCGAAACAGAAGGTGTGACTGTTTTAGAGTGGCCTTCTTGTTCACCGGACCTTAATCCTATCGATCACTTGTGGGATAGGATCAAAAGAAAAATTAGAGCTCGTCAAAATAATCCTGGTAACGCAGAGCAACTTATACAAGCGGCTTTAGAGGAATGGGCAAATGTTACAGAAAAAGAAATTAACAACTTAATAGAAAGCATGCCTCGTCGAATTCAAGCTTGTATCAATGCCAGGGGTGGTAATACTGATTATTGATTTGTTAAAATCGTTTTATTTGTTGTTCAATTCTCAGTTACATAAAAATTATTTTTAGAGAAATTTACACTTTTAATTTTCTGTTCTATTATAAAAATAATCTTTTAATAATTTATATTATTTTTGTAATAAACTTGTTTTGGGAAAACTGCTCTTCACTTTTCAGCGACTTTTTTTCAATAAAAATTCGTTTTTTCCAAATAACAGGGTGATTTCATATTAGTTTGGTTGTGTGTATAAGAATAGAATAATAAAGATGAACATGCATATTTCAATGGAAGCGTTTATACAGAAAACAAGATGCATTTAGGAATAAACACAGAACACAACTGCTTCTCCGGACTCGTACAATTTACAAGCTTCGAATCTTGTAGTTTCAGAAGGGTCTCCTCAGGGGACCTAGGAGTAATAAGGATAAACAATATAATATATATGTTATTTTATCTTATTTTACTGGGAAACTTGACAATATAGGCATGTCCGAAATCGCTTCGTTTCTGTATCTAGCTGCACAGAAATCTTGAAACGTGTTGCAGTTTTTCATAATTCTACATCAAATTTGAATTGAACCCTGAAAAATATTAAGATGTGACCAGAAACCGTTATTTCAAATGTCATACGCATAACTTACCACAGTCATCAGAATATTGCTCAAAGTTGACATTAAACACCCTGTTTCTCGCTTATGCTTCGAAAACGGGGTAAGTGTCATAAAGCAAAAATAATTTTCTCGATGTCATCTAAACGGTTATGGATGTTTGTCCAGTTTCCGGTGAAACATCCTGTATATGAATCAACATAAGTTTCTCGGAAAGGAATTCCTACCTTCAGACCGCAGGTAAAATCAATAACTGCCAGCTAGTAAAAAGTCATTTCATAATAAAATCACTTCTAGCAATCGCCCTTACACGATTCCGATCGAATAAAAGTTTGAATTGAATTATTTTCCAGATTCGCGAAAAGGTACATTCTAAATTAGCTTCCTTCACCCAGCCTACTTCGAATCCATTCTAAACTCTGCGTTAATATTGAACAATACGTATACATCTAGAGCGCCATTCCTCAGAATGTTCTCAAGCAATTGAATAATTTAACGAAAGAATCGGCATAGAAAAGCGAGTTCTATTCAAATTGCATCTTTAATATTGTACTAGTTTGGGCCCGCAGATCTACCTTTTAAGTAGATTCGCCTTGTTGGTAGATCTCCCTTTGAAGATAGATTCGCATTTTGAGTTATCAAAAAAAACGCCATCTATGCGTCGGTCATATATGCGTCGCGTTAAACTTTGACTGCCGTTGTCAAGAACCCTAACCTATGTGTAACTTCACCCGTGACGTCTCGAAATGTCGAAGAAATCCAACCTCCAAACGGTCATCTATGCGTCGCGTCAAACTCTGACTGCCGTTGTCAAGAACCCTAACCTATGTGTAACTCCACCCGTGACGTCTCGAAATGTCGAAAAAAATCCAACCTCCAAACGGTCATCTATGCCTCGCGTCAAACTTTGACTGCCGTTGTCAAGAACCCTAACCTATGACCCGTGACGTCTCGAAATGTCGAGAAAATCCAACCTCCAAACGGTCATCTATGCGTCGCGTCAAACTTTGACTGCCGTTGTCAAGAACCCTAACCTATGACCCGTGACGTCTCGAAATGTCGAGAAAATCCAACCTCCAAACGGTCATCTATGCGTCGCGTCAAACTTTGACTGCCGTTGTCAAGAACCCTAACCTATGTGTAACTTCACCCGTGACGTCTCGAAATGTCGAGAAAATCCAACCTCCAAACGGTCATCTATGCGTCGCGTCAAACTTTGACTGCCGTTGTCAAGAACCCTAACCTACAATATGTAACTTCACCCTTGACGTCTCGAAATGTCGGAAAAATCCAACCTCGAAACGGTAATCTGTGCGTCGCGTCAGACTTTGAATGCCGTTGTCAAGAACCCTAACCTATGTGTGTGTAACTCATATATACCGCTAGCATTGTGCAAAAAATTGCGTAAAAATGAAGCCAAGACCTGGACATATGATGGCTTATACGCATGCGCTATAGCCGCCATATTGCCCCTACCCTGCTTAGAATCCTACTCCAAGCTACTTCCCCTTATTCGCGCATGAGCAGTAGTCTCCATATGCCTAGGTCGACGGCTTCAAGGAAATTCACAAGGATCAAGTTATAGGTATAGAATTATTTGGTGTAACTTCACCCGTGACGTCTCGAAATGTCGAAAAAATCCAACCTCCAAACGATCATCTATGCGTCGCGTCAAACTCTGACTGCCGTTGTCAAGAACCCTAACCTATGTGTAACTTCATCCGTGACGTCTCGAAATGTCGAGAAAATCCAACCTCCAAACGGTCATCTATGCGTCGCGCCAAACTTTGACTGCCGTTGTCAAGAACCCTAACCTACAATATGTAACTTCACCCTTGACGTCTCGAAATGTCGGAAAAATCCAACCTCGAAACGGTAATCTGTGCGTCGCGTCAGACTTTGAATGCCGTTGTCAAGAACCCTAACCTAATTCTAACGTCGAAAGTCATCGGAATAACTGAAATTCTCTGTTCGGTCGAAGTTTTCGAGCCGAATCGAGAATTTTTCGGAATTTTCGAGAAACGTCACAACTTTAAGAATTTTTCGCGAAGACCCGGAGGAACGTGTCGAAAAACCCTTTCCGTACCGCTCCGAAGGAAGATATGCCGCTTCGTTTTAAAAAAACTCCCGGGGTCTAGGTGCCCCCGGAAAAAATCCTTGTGCAAAGGGAATCGGGTCTATTCGGCGATTTCGACGCTTTTCGCGAATTTTTTTAAAATACTTCCCGGGGTCCTAAAAAAAATCCGAAAACACCCTCGCGTGGCCCCGTTCTTCCCCTTTCCGACGCACCCTTCCTCTCGCCCGTAGGGGGTCGCAAGCGACGGGGCGATCGGCTTCGCCGATCGCCTTTTAGAGCCCCCTCACGAAACGTCAAAATTTCTATGTTTCCTTGCAGAATTATTATATAGGATAAGTGAGATAAAATAATTCATAAGTTTGTAGTCTGCGCGTTTAGGCTTGCTTATTTACAATGCACCGGGAAATATTTATGCCTCTGCCCGGTTCTCCTAAGGAAGGATTGCTGGCTGTTTTGTCTTATCTCAAGTCTGATTCGTTGCTCCAAGCACGATTAATAATGTAACTATCCTATCAAGTATTTCCATTTCGCCTTAAAAGTATAATCCTTCACATGGATGATATTAATTGCACGGGAGCCAAACCGATTATTGACACTAAACATCATGCGAAGTGGACAAACATATATAAGCCGCGTAGATGACACCGAGAAAGTCATTTTTGCCTTATGACATATACAGGGTGTCCTTCCCCAGACGCGGTTCTCACATTTTGAGGCAGTAAATGAAGACATTTTGAAAATTTTTTTTCGTTAAATGTAAAGGACAATCAGATGCACAATTTAAAATTATTTTCACATATACAGGGTGTTCGATAACAAAGATATAGACCATAGTTACACTTTTTTGAATGGAATACCCTATATATAAATTCAAAAATTGAATGGCAAGCTCAAATATTTTATGCCTTTATCGCCTAAGCAAATATTTTTTTAAATGAATCGTTTGTTACATGAATCTTTGAACGTATGGCTTAACTTCAAAACGATAAGAATAAGGAAAAATTTAAGGGCATGTACCGGAAAAGATTGAATAATAATGACACTTAATACCTTATAGGCGAAATTAATTTGAAAATAATTGAAAAAAGAATTGATATTCAGAAAAACAGTAGATAATCTATATACATATATAAAAGAGAGCTGTTGGTTACACCATTTATAACTCGAGATCGGATGGACTGTTTGTTATGAAACTTCATTTATGGATTCGTCTACGGCCTGGTTATTATAAAATACATTAAAATTTGATGAAAAATTTGCTAATGTAGGAAATGCTTTTCCTCCTTTTGAATAAGGCCGCTAGGTGTCGCTACGGTTTGCTTATGTAGGAAATGGTTTTTCTCCTTTTGAATAAGGCCACTAGGTGTCGCTACAGTTAATGACTCTTATCTAGACACCGTAGCGTACAGTGACTAGACACTGTATTTGATATTATCGCCACTAGATGGCGATGTATACAATTATTGTGTAATTTGCATAGAACTTATAATAACATGGAAGGCTGTTATCAGATCAAAAAGCGGGTAAAGATCTCAAGTTGGTGGAACAGTGAATTTTTACCGGAATGTCAAGTGAATCGGATTGTGACGATCAGCATCGATCGTGAGTTGTCCATTTTCATCTTTTCTCTATATTTCTGAAATGTTTTTGATTTATGTTTGGGTAATAAATATATTTGCGGAAATAACTGAATTCAAAATTGCCCATAATTATTATTTTTGTATTTCTGTTTTGTGTGACAGCTCATATCCATGGAAATGATGACAGTTGACAGATGACGTTTGACAGATGACATTTGACAGATCGTTTGACAGATGACATTTATCAATAGACAGATTACTATTGACAGATGACATTTGACAGATGACATTTATCAATAGACAGATTACTATTGACAGATGACATTTGACAGATGACATTTATCAATAGACAGATTACTATTGATAGATGACATTTGACAGTTGACAGATGATATTTGACAGAACTTTTATTATGCCTAATTTATCTCCTGCTTGAAAAAATAGCAATGGTAAGTTTGTACAACTTCAACGGGGGTTTCACAAAGCATACCTATCACCGGTGATCGCAGCTTGATCTAGAACCAACTCGATTTGACACTTCAGAAATCTAACCAAGCCGTTGATCTCCGATCACTGGTGATTACGATTTTTGAAATCCACAGTAAGTATAGGTACGGCCTTCTTAAGGAAAAGATGGCTATGGTATAGGGTATAGGTATCATTTAGGCGAAACAATGTTCGCCGGGCCAGCTAGTCATTTATGAAGGAATAATAAATCTTGCGTGACCACAACACCATTATTGAGATCTTTATATGAGTTTCTCAGATTTCGAATAATATTGTGAGTATTTCCCCACAAATATTTCCAAGTATTTCTATGAATCGGCAGGAGCAATCCCATCTGCAGTCCAGAACTGTAACAAATCTGGACTGCAGATCAGATCTCACAGATTTCCCTTTCGTGTGTGCCTAGCTAATAGCTAGGCACACACGAAAGGGAAATCTGTGAGATCTGATCTGCAGTCCAGATTTGTTACAGTTCTGGACTGCAGATGGGATTGCTCCTGCCGATCTGGTCTAGCGGGATCATTGAGATATATGATCCGCGACAGACCAGATCGGCGGTAGCGATCCCATCCGCAGTCCAGATCTGTAACAAATCTGGACTGCGGATCAGATCTCACAGATTTCCCTTTCGTGTGTGCCTTGCTATTATCTCTAATCATAATAGTAGGTTAACTAGTTCAATTAAAAATCGAAAAATACTTGAAAACTATTAGGTTTAGGTATAGCTATAGGGAAACCCAATGAAGATAGTTTCGATATTAATTTTTACGTTCAACAAAGTACAGAAATACTGGGTGTGCCATTTGAAATAAGAAAGTTTTTAACCATTATTTGTAGTTAATGTTTGAACTTTGAACATTTATTATGATCACTCATTATATATTCCAGAGTTGAATTTTTTTCTACTGCATAAGGGTAACCAATATATCTACACGAAAAAACATTGTCTGTCTCGTTGGCTCTCGTTTTTTTCGATTTTTCGCCATTTTCTCTACAATGGTTCTTCTGAGGCATAAAATGGTCTTTATAAACTAATCATTATTTGAGCTTGCCATTCAATTTTTGAATTCATATATAGGGTATTCCATTTAGAAAAGTGTAAGTACGGTCTATATCTTTGTTATCGAATACCCTGTATATGTGAAAAAAATTTAAATTGTGCATCTGATTGTCCTTTACATTTCACGAAAAAAAATTTTCAAAATGTCTTCATTCACTGCCTCAAAATGAGAACCGCGTCTGGGGAGGGCCACCCTGTATACCCCGTTTTCGAAGCATAAGCGAGATACAGGGTGTTTTGTCAACTTTGAGCAGTATTCTGATAACTGTTGTGCCTGATACCTTTTTGAAATGAATGTTTTCGGTCACATCTTAGTATTTCTTAGTGCTCAATTCAATTGTGGTGATGGATTCTGGAAAAAAATTCAAAATGGCGGAAAACCTGCAAATTTGAATTTTTCTATTTTTGATTGTCTGATTGGATAGCATTTCAACGAAACCGATTTTCTGAAATTTTCCGTGAAAATTTTCTCCCAAAATACGAAATTCGTTTACGTGTCTTAAGTGAACTATGTTTCATTCTAAACTAATGAATGCTAATGAATTTGAAAAACATAACAAAATTCGTTTCAAAAAGCTTTGATGTGAATCGAACTCTGTCCTCTTTCGGACAATAGGGTTGCCTATTCGAGTATAAAAATGGAGTCACTCTAATCCAATATGTCCTTTACCAAGCACGCTAGTTGATCGAAAGTGGACAGGGTTCGATTCCCACCAAAGTTTTTGAAAAAAAAATTGTTTTGTTTTTGAATTCTTATATCCATCCGGGTCATTCTGCCAGCCTATTTTGAAATCTTAATTGTAGATGACAAGATGACTGTTGAAATTCCACAAGAAATCTGCAGTGAAATCTGTTGAAGTATGCAAATATCTCGTGTGCTTTTCACCGTAAAAATTAAAGGACGAACGTGTTCCAAAATATAAACACGATGAGCAAGGACTCTATATCCCACCAAATTCGAGAGAATTAATTATGAACTCCGCTATTCCCTAAATGTGTGTCATTTTATTCGGTCGCCAGGGATGTTGTCATCTTTATTAAATTTTATTATTTCTGTACGCACCCCTTGCCAAGTATGCGGGCGGAACGTTTCGGCCATTCGTGACAAACAGCTCTTACGTGAAATCATGACTTTTCCAGGAGATGTAGTGTCGGAGTTATGAGTGTTTTATTTTATTCAGAAGAAAAATTTACTTGCTTTCCATAATTCCACTGTGATGAAAGCTTTTCTTCTCAAAGAATTTACTTCATCATTTCGACTAGGTACATTTAATTTGCTTCCATGCGTGGTTGACAGTTCTATGACTCTGTTTCTGAAATATCTTCTCATATATTTTCATTGGTGATATTATTTACGAATAAAAGTTTTCACACGTCAAAATATAATAAATGAATTATTGAAAAAACAGGAAACTCTACTGCAAAAGTCCTATAATAAATCAATGAAATTTTGTCTGATATACAGAGTGGCCACTTTTCTAATGGGATTGTATTGGTAACTGTTACACCATAAGAGTTAGAAGGTCGGTCGAATGGAGAAAAAGTTGCATTCATAGAAGCATTGTCAAGCAGTTCAAACAAATCGAGATTATCAGGGCCGGTTATTGAGATATCATAAGAAAAGTAAATTCTGTCATTCTGATTTTTCTTTTTTCCCACTTCATTTCAAACAAGCTATTATAAAAAAACCTTTTTTTAGACAAGCTTTTATAATAACAACACTAATCCGCCATTTTGAAGCCGCCATCTTGAATTCCTCAATTTTGAAGAATCGTGATTTCCGACCCAGAAAACCCCCAGATACCAATTTTCAAGATAATCGGATCATAATTACAAAACTCGTCCACCATATTGTAGCCGCCATTTTGAATTTTTCAATTTCGACAGAAGAATCATCATTGTCGAACCCAAAAACCCCCAGATACTAATTTTGAATGGAATCGGATGATAATTACAAAACTCATCCGCCATTTTGGAGCCGCCATTTTGTTTTTTTCTATAAAAAATATTTCATGATGCATTGTCACCAGAATTATGTACACCTGCCAAATTTCAACTCAATCGGACCATTAGAAGTGTGTCATATTTAACTTGCAAGATTTGATTACAGACAGACACCGGGACAGGTGAAACTAAATAAAAGCTTGTAATATTATCAGAAAATGTTACAGGAATTTTTTATTCGACAGTAAATTATCCTCAAATTGACATAATCAGATTTTGTATCCATCAACGTTTCGTACTCTCAAGGGCCACCCTCAACCTCATTTTTTTCAACACGAACCTTATGACACTTTTCGAAATAACTTATAACGCTGAATTCAACGATATACCTTACAATGTCAGTTCTTGTTTTGTTTTTTTTATCCACGGCCTACTACTAATAATAAATTCAATGAACCTATAGAGCTTGTGTGTGTGTGTAAGAAAAAATAAGTCTATCAACGATATCAATGTTCTTATCGAAATGTATTGCACGTTAGTTAAACTAAAGGTAAATGTTATACAGATTCGACCAAAAGAAATTATGATAATGGTCAAAATCACCTGAAAATCAACTTTGAATGACATTGTGTGATATATAGTTGAATTCAGCGTCAAAAGTGTCATAAAATGTGCAGGTCAAAATAAAAAAAAAAAATCAAAATGACAGAATTTACTTTTCTTATGATATCTCAATAACCGGCTCTGATATAATCTCGATTTGTTTGAACTTCTTGACAATGCTTCTATAAATGCATCTTTTTCTCTATATTGACCACCCTTCTAACTCTTATGGTTCAGAATAAAATAAAATCGTGACCAAAATTTGTAGATCAAAACGGCACTCTAGATTTGAGTTCTCGTTTTACTTCCGGAATAATCCACAATACAGGGTGTCCCACGGTCGAGTGCCTATTAGATGTTTCTGGAGAGCTGGGCATATTTGAAATCCGAAAATTGGGATTATGATATTGTTGGAAATTCTCTACAGACCTAAAATATTTTCGGAGCCTGAGCACTTCCGGTTATACCAGGAGTGGAAATAAATTTGTTCAAAAAAATTTTTTTTCAATATTTTCATTTCTGATATGATTGAGTATTCAATGCTGAATACATTTCTGTTGAAACCATTGTATTCATTCGAATAGTTTTCAAAATATCGAAAAAAAACCTGAAAAAATGTCAAATATTCATAGTCAGTGTTATGTCCATTATTCCTATTCTGAACATTCCGAGTTTAAACCGTTATCACAACGTCAAAGTAGAAGAATGTGAAAAGGTCATGCATCTTTTGAATTTCATAAATATCATCACAGGGTGTTTCAAATTTTGTGTCGAAAACTGTGATCGAAAATTGGCCATAACTTCTGTTTTTCAAATTAGTACCCTATTTTTTTATGATTGCGTTGGATTCTGCGGAGAAAAATATTGATAGCACCCTCAGATGTTCTTGATCCTAAATTCAGTAATTGCCGAGATATTTGAGCTTTTCTGGATTTATGTTGTACGTAGAGTCAAATTCATCGAACCTGAAGAGATTCGATGAATATTCTTGTAAAACCATAGTAACAACTATGTCACCTGTGCAGGGGCGGATTAGCCATTAGGCAGAGTAGGCGACTGATTAGGGGCCCCGCATCAGCTAGGGGCCCCGCGTGCCCTGCGTGCCCTGTGCACGAAAAAAATTGAATTGAAAAGGGGCCCCATAAATTGCACTGCCTAGGGGCCTCCCACATGGTTAATCCGCCCCTGCACCTGTGAATTATTAATGGAATCATTAATTTTCTATGGTCACAGAATATTCTCATGCCAACAGATTCGATGACTATTCTTATGAAACCATAGTAAAATCGAGAAGTAAGGTTAAGGCCTAAAATGAGAGCTGTCACTTGTGAATTATTAATGGGATAATTTATCTTCTTTGGCCACAGAATATTCTCATGCGAAAGATAAGATGAATTTGACTCTACGTATAACATGAATTCAGAAAAGCTTAAATATCTCGGGAATTACTGAATTTAGGAGCAAGAGCATCTGAGAATGCTATCATTATTTTTCTTCGCAGAATCTAACGCAATCATAAAAAAATAGGGTTCTAATTTGAAAAACAGAAGTTATGGCCAATTTTCGATCACTGTTTTCGACACACAATTTGAAACACCCTATGATGATATTTATGAAATTCAAAAGATGCATGTTATTTCCATCTTCTACTTTGACGTTGTGAGAACGGTTTACACTCGGGATTTTCAGAATAAGAATAATGATCATAACGCTGACGAATATTTCACATTTTTTCAGGTTTTTTCTCGATATTTTGAAAACTGTTCGGATGAATACAATGGTTTCAACAGAAATGTATTCAGAATTGAATACTCAATCATATCAGAAACGAAAATATTGAAAAAAATATTTTTTGAACAAATTTATTTCCACTTCCGGTATAACCGGAAGCCCTCAAGCTCCAAAAATATTTTAGGTCTATAGAGAATTTCCAACAATATCATAATACCAATTTTCGGATTTCAAATATGTTCAGTTCTCCAGAAACGTCTAATAGGCACTCGACCGTGGGACACCCTGTATTTCATTGGTCGTGGCGCTACTGCGGCAATGGAAAATAGCGCGACCCCTTTCGGGAGAAATAAAAAGTGGATCAAAAACTCAGATTTTCGATCGACAAGAAAGTCCTAAACAAAATCTAATCAGTGCCAACACCAGATATATTCTATGCATCTATTATTCATTCAAATAGTTTTCAAAATATCGAGGAAAAACCGGAAAAAGTCAAATATTCATAGACAGTGTTATGTCCATTATTCTTATTCTGAACATCCCGAGTGCAAACCGTTCTCACAACGTCAAAGTAGAAGAATGTGGAAAGGTCATGTATCTTTCAAATAAAAAACATCACAGGTTGTTTCAAATTTTGTGTCGAAAACTGTGTTCGAAAATTGGTCATAACTTCTCTCTTTCAAATAAGATCTATTTTTGTTATGATTGCGTTGGATTCTGCGAAGAAAAACAGTCGTAAGATGCTCATACTCCTAATTTCAATAATTCTTGAGATACTTGAGCTTTTCTGGATTCATGTTGTACGTAGAGTCAAATTCATCGAATCCATAGTAACAACTGATAATTAGACCTGTCACTTGTGCATTATTGATGGGATCATTCAACTGCTATGGTCACAGAATATTCTCATGCAAAAGATAAGATGAATTTGACTCTACGTACAACATAAATCCAGAAAATCGCAAAAGATGTTTTAAACAGATATGTATTCAGCATTGAATACTCAATCATATCGGAAACGAACAAATTGAAAAATACATTTTTGAACAAATTTATTTTCACTCCTGGTATAACCGGAAGTACTCAGACTTCAAAAATATTTTAGGTCTGTTGAGAATTTCGAACAATATCATAATTCCAATTTTCAGATTTCAAATATGTTCCTCGAACTTGGGACTCCCTGTATAGGGAATAACCCAATGGTTTTTCATCATTGATTATTTTCACCTAGAAGGTTTCATTAATACGCAAAACTGTCGCATTTGGGGGCTTAGAAAATCACGAATGATTTATCTGAAAGAAATGTATCCACAACGTCTCAATGTTTGGTGGGCATTTTGGTCTTGAATAAAAATCGAGGTAATAATTGGATCGCTTTTCTTCGAAAACGAAGAAGGTAATTGACGATCATGCAAGAGTTTGCTCCTGGGCGTGTTATTTGGTGACCAGAATTGTCCTCAAAACTCTTGCGATTCAACATCTTTAAACTTCTTGCTGTGGGGTTATCTGAAGTCACATGTTTATGCCAATAAGCCTGCAACCATAGTCCATCGATGCATTGAAAGCCAAAATTAGACGCTCTATCAATGAAATACCACCACATCCTTTCGAGAACGTTATTGAAAATTCCGACATGAGGGTTCGCATGCATGTGTCTGCAAATTCATGGCTGCCATTTACAAGATATTTTGTTTTAAATATAATTCCTAAATATATTTTTTCTGAATCAATTCGATGTATTGATATCAAGTTACGTTGACCAACAGCGTGCAAGGGTAGAATCATCGCGTTCGATCTGTGCTCGATTTGAAAACGATGTAGACTTCTTAAACCGAACTGTTACTATGGATGAGACTTGGGTACATTTCTACGATCCAGAAACAAAGCAACAATCGATGAAATGGCGACACTCTGGTTCTCCAAGACCTAAGAAGTTTCGTGTCCAAAAATCTACTGGAAAAGTTCTCGCTTCAGTTTTTTTGGGATTGCCATGGAGTAATCATGATTGATTTTTTGGATAAGGGTAGAGCAATAACTGGAGATTACTATTCGACATTACTGACCGCTCTACGGGAAAAAATTAAAGAGGAAAGACGCGGAAAGCTATCCAAAGGTGTTCTGTTTTTACAGGACAATGCCCCCGTACACAAATCTCATGTTGCCATGCAAAAAATTCGTGATTTAGGGTTAGAATTACTAGAACACTCCCCTTATTCACCAGATTTGGCTCCGTCCGACTATCATCTCTTTCTTCAACTGAAAAAAAGTTCAGAAGGTCGTAAATTTTCTTTCAACGAGGAGGTAATAAAAGCCTTGAAAGACTGGTTTGCAGAGCAAGAAGAAACATTTTTTTTGAAAGGTCTTAAGACGTTGCAGGTTCGCTGTAAGCTGTAATAAATGTATTCAATTATGAGGAGAATATGTTGAGTAATAAAATATTTGGACATTGAAATTTTGTTTGGTTCTATAGTAGGCTAAGAATTTTTCAATATATCCTCGCGTAAATATTTCATTACTTTTCCATAGAAAACCATGTTTTATTGAACACTGAAATCTTGCGGTCTCATTGAAACTTTTAAGGTTGTTCAAAATGAATAGAGATGGGACAGTAGGTAGGTATGCCTAGATCTTTAAATAGCAACATTGGGTTTCATAACTTCTTTGAATTAATCCAAAAGACAATTTTTAATGTTGATATCCTCACAAGAGAATAGAAAATCTGCAGGTCGTCAACTTGCATGAGGACATCTTGGTATATAATAGTTGTGTTTCTGAACTGAATCCTTAGTTCAACACCTTTTTCAATATATTCCCAATTTGTTCAATATTTATTGGTTGTACATATACATACCTTGGCATGGACTACGAAATAGTAAAAGCTATAGGTATGTTGTCGAATGTCTGCCAGCCGAATATTCAATAATGCAAAATTTTAGCAATTCAACTCAGCAGATGAATTACGCCTATTATTGTTGGCGAAACTCTGTTGTTTTATAACAGAGATGAAGGACTGTATTTAAAAAATATCTACCTTTGGCATCAGAAGGATTGCTGACTGAGGCTCGATGATGTGGAGTATTCTCAATTACTGTGACAAGCAAAAGTTTGGCGAAACATATCATAATTAATTAAAAATGAAAAACATGGCGGCAGGCGACAAACATCAATATGGATTTCCCCATATTTTAAATTTCCAATAGAGTTTGTAAATTCGTCTACGAAAAGTTTTCTGAATCCCGTTTCAGACAAATTTACTGGATGTTTTATTGACAGACATCAGTTGATAACCCAAAAATGGTGTTTCTCATCCAATTTGACCAATGTATCGAACATCGATCAGCTTCTTGAAAAGTAGGTATGCAATTTTGAATAGAAGAATCTCTCCTAAAATATTGGATATAATTTTTCTACAAAAAAGTAGATTTGAGAAATGCATATTCGACACAGGCACTATTCTCATTCCGTTCATTGAACATATTCGATGTCGAAAATGAAAATTTCGTCTAAATCGGTGCAGCGGTTCTGAAGTTATCTTGAGAAATGTTGGAATTTGAGAACCCACAAATATATTCGGAAAAGAATCAATTTGGCACTTACGAATGGTCCTCCAAAGACATCTCTAACATCTCCAACTTCCAAGCTGCTGGAGGTGTTAATGTATCGACGTAATTAGGATTGTACAGTGGCGGTGATTGCCTCGCGGTGGCCACGCGGTCTCGTGGGTGGATGGGTGGGGTAAGGGCGGGCTCGCGGGTTCTGGAAGGGGCACCAAGGCGTGCGCGAGAGGCGGCCTCAACCCTCCTGCCAAGTCCGCTGCCGGCACCGACTATCAGTTCGCTACGCGGAATGCAGAGTCACGCAGGTTCTCGATCCTCACGACTTGTCACGCGAAAACATTCGGACTTTTAACCGCGCCACGTGCTCTCTCATGGCCCTTCGAGTCGGATCAAGCCCGCCAGGACTGCATCGGTAGACCTCTTCTCTCACGTTCTCGATCCGAATCTTGAACTCCAAGTTTTCGAATTGTGATTGACTGTATTGATGTTTGTGATTCTTGTGTAAAGGACGTGTTGTTGAACTTTCAGGTTTGAGGAAAACGACAACATGCAGCACACTTCTGGATCTCCGCAGCAGTTCTGCCTGCGATGGAACAATTACCAATCGAATCTGACCAATGTTTTCGACCAGCTGCTCCAGAGTGAGTCTTTCGTGGATGTGACGCTGGCCTGTGATGGACATTCTATAAAATGTCACAAGATGGTTTTATCGGCCTGCAGCCCATACTTTCAATCCTTGTTCTTCGAAAATCCATGTCAGCACCCCATCGTGATTATGAGGGACATCAAGTTCTCCGAGCTTAAAGCGGCAGTCGAGTTCATGTACAAAGGCGAAATAAACGTTTCGCAGGAACAGATCGGTCCTTTACTCCGGGTGGCGGAATCCCTGAAAATCAGGGGTTTGGCCGATGTGAACGGCGAACAAGACACTGTCACCACAGCAGCCGGAGAGATCACGACCAAACCATCCCCGATAAAACAGCTGTCTTCCTCTACTTCCGTGCCGATGACCCCAAATTCCAACAGCGTGATGGAATGGGACGGCAGGGAAGCTGGAAACAGTCATCCCACGAAGAAAAGACGTCGTTCCGGAGAGAGGAGCAGCATCAGCAGTCCTGGCGAGAGCGCGGCTAGCACGACCGCCGATATTCCTGAGCCTCCCTTGTCGGTGGAGATGTCCCCGGCACCTTCTGCTACCCCCTTGCCTCCTTCGAGCTCCGCCGAGCCGATGTCGTTGAATTTGCCGTTGCCGTCGCACATGCCGTCAACTGACGATATGGAGATCAAACCTGGTATTGCAGAGATGATACGCGAGGAAGAACGGGTAAGTCATTTCTATTTCTCGAAAAATTTCTGAGCAGGAGACTGAAGCTTGAGCCTGAAAACAGAATAAGAAATAGCTTCATACGTTTACTCAAAACGTATAAGACAGAAATATGAAGCTTTGATACTTTTTCAAATCCACCTACCTACTAATTTGGTCGTTCTAATCTAAGGCGAATGAACTCTCATGGTAATGGTAACTCTACTGGCTCGCTAGTCAGCTAGTGAATGATCCCTAACATAATTTCTTCAATTGTGTGTGGAGTTTACGTCCTATGTTCTTGGGGTTATTTGTTTAGGTTAGGTTATTGTTAATTCTGAGTAGCACTGTGTATTTGGATCAGTGTAGTTGATCAATAATATTCAAAATTTCTTTGCAATTAGTTGCTTTTCTAGGTAATATCGTGAGGTCAGCTTTGACCGATTTCTAATGGAAAAATGTACTCAATTATGAAAGAAATGGGCAAAACAGCTTCGAGCAGTTTTTCAGTCGGCAGGATAGACCCCGAACTAACACCACAAATACAAATTGAAAGTTAGAATTTCGGTTGAAATCCTAGTCGATGTCAAGAAGAGATTAATCTGTGGTTTGGCTGGTTATTCTCGTGTAGGTACCTCTCAATTGTTCCACTCCAAGCCGCAATGTGTATAGTGACATTGAAATAAGTACTGTTTATTGACAATATTCAGGAATTTGAGAATAAGTAAATAATGTAAAATCGATTTGTGTATTCAGTAAGAAAGAAATATTAATTACTCGCAGTTATAAAATTCAGATCTTGTATTAAATGTGGGCAAAGATATCGATATAACTTTGTTGGAAACATTGCTCTATCCAAGCATTAATCGAATTACATATTTACATAATACGATGAATATTATTTTATGCTCGATTTTATGTCATCAACATACACAAATCATATCAATACGAGATTCCTATCCTAATAGATATAAAAATTTATTATATCCACAAATTAGTCAGAATGAAGTCGGTGAAACAATATTTTCTAGCCAAATACAGGTCTGAATTAATTATCTATTATTTGTTATTACCAAAGGAATGATATGAATGTTAATGATCGGATACGTAGATGCAAGTCTCGGAAATGTGAGTCAAGAATCATTTTATAATTCCTGCATGATTTAATATTTTTAATTTTTCATTATTTCAGAGCAAAACTAATCACAAATGCATTCAATAATAGTCCATTCTTCATAGTTCAATGGATTTAATTATAGTGTAATAAATAATTCTTATTGTTTTTCGGTTGAAGGAAAACCCTACTTATTTTCCCGAATACTTGAGTTATTTATGAGATTCAATTTTTCACTTACCAGTTTATCAATTTCAACCATGATTGATAATCGATATTTTCGATATTTTCTGATAAATGTATGAACAATAATGTGAAAATACATTATTAATTTGATGGACCATTATAAAGCAATATGAAAAAGTCCCCTGATGGCTTGAACTGAGGAAAGAAAATTTGAAAGGATGTGTACCTGCCCATTCATTCTTTGATGGAACATGATCTTTTGTTGCATTATCGATGTTTTTATTTTGGTTATAGGGAGCATTAGTATTGGAAATAAACTTCCTTTTTCATGAAATTCATCAATGTTTTTCTATGAAATTATTTTATTTTAGAAGTTTTCAATTATTATATGCCTTTCTCCTTTTGCTTATTTGCCTTATTTATTAGATATTAATAATATTAGTTTTATTTCCCACTACTCGAATTATGATTCCTTTACAAAGTTTCATTTAATATTTTGCGAAGAAGTTACTAATTTGGTAAGCGATTTGATATTCAGTTGGCTGTTGAGAGACATGTACAGGGTAACCCAAATTGCTTGATTTTGGCTGTTTTTGGTACTTCTAGGCTAGAGACGTGAAAATGTTGAGAGGGCTCGATTTTCGTGAAAACTCCATAACTGAAAGCCTTTTCACGATATCTTCATTTGTTTTGAAGATATAACGAAATTTTGATATTTTGGCGATTTCGAAAATGTGCCATAATTCTTCATTTTCTGGAATTTCTGAAAACGGCAAAAACTTTTTACAGGCCCTTTTTCATGAGCAATACGACACTTGGTTATGGTTAATATGAGCGTTTATTTCCACGAATTTTTCAACTTTCAAAGAGACGAGTGACATTTTTACCGTTTTAAAGATGGTCGCAATGACCATCATGTTGAAAACATATCGGCCCTCTTAGGTAACCAACTTCCTGAAGAGTCTATCCGAACCAAAAATATTTCCTTTCCAATCTGAATATGAACTGCAACAACAATAGACCTACACACTTTCGTCAGTTCATCAATAAGACCGGTACCCAACCCTTCCACCCCTCACCAGCCCCCAGCTCATCAATTCTCGCCGGCTTCGCCCCCATAATAATTTCACGATATCGATTGTGGGGAGTATTCAAAAACATCACCCTTTTATGTACCGCAAAGCGGCCGTGTTAAATTCAATAGAGAAAATGGCACTCCTCCAGTAGTCGGTGCAACGAACACTCGAATCTATCGATTCCATCTGACCTAGCGGAGAATACAGCAGCAGCCAGTTTTGCAATCTGAAGAGCGGCCTGGCTACGCGGGGGGTGTATTTGAAAGTGGGACATAAGTTCGTGCTGAGCATTAAGTTTTGCTTCGAGTGGCCCTGTGCTCGAAAGTGAATCGGGCTTTTCGATCTGTTATTCACTTCTGTTGTTTCTGCGGTTCGACTCGTTATTTTACGGCGATTTATACAGGGTGTCTAGACGGATCGATAAATGAAGGTTTGAATTGGCCGATTCCGAGTAGTTTTCTGGGACACGCCATTACTCTTTCGATAATGTATGTCAGTCTTATAAACCTTCTATATACAGTATCGCGAACTACACTGCGCAAAAAAATTAACGCACATAATGGAAATCTCAAATTTATTCTACAGCTGAAGGTGTTCTCAATGATAATTATTTTTATCAGAATTATGCATGCATATGTTATCCACTTTCAACGTTTTTCTTCAATAGAGATGTTTTCTTTTCTCCCAGCAGGAATAAAAAAAAGATGATATTGTCAGATTTTGAATGTATTGGCTCCATTCTAAAATCAGTTGTTCTCGATCAATTCTAGTGATCAATAGTTTTTCTTTCGTTTGATTTTCCACACTCGATCGCTATGCAACGCGAAACACGCAATTTGACCCAAGAGTAATGTGCCCAAGAGGTAGTTTTGCGAGAAGAATGGTGGACATATACAAGAATTGCAGAAAGGTTCGGAGTTTTCCATACATGTGTGTCCAGAATGTTGCAGCGATTCAGGGAGACAGGTATGAATGTTCGAAGACCAGGACAGGGTAGACCACGGGTAACAACTGCCATTCAAGAACGTTACTTGAGAGTTTTTTCGTTGAGACAACGGTTTGCAACCTCTCGCCTCCTTCAAAAGCAGCTTGAGCAAACTCATTTGGTGCAAATTAGCACTCAGACAATAAGAAATCGCCTCAGGGAATATGATTTAAAGCCTCGTGTCGCGGCAAGAGGCCCAGCTCTTACCCCAGCCCATCGAAGGGCGCGTTTGGATTTTGCGAGAGAGCATGTCCATTGGGAAGAGGCCGATTGGGAAAAAGTTCTCTTCACAGATGAGTCTAGATTCTGCCTCTACCATTGTGATCGACGTTCCCTTGTATACAGACTTCCACATGAAAGATATGCTCAGTGCAATTTCCTGAATACTACTGGAGGGGGAGGATCGATTATGGTATGGGGTGGAATATCTTTGGCTGCTCGCACAGACCTAGTGGTCTTTGATAATGGAGCTATGAATGCTGATAAGTATATAAGGAACATTCTTGAAGACAATGTAGTGCCATTTGCCCCATATATTGGAGAAAATTTCATTTTTATGGACGATAAACGCCAGACCCCATCGTGCGCGCATCGTTCAGGAGTACCTTGAAGAGGTTGAAGTCTCTCGAATGGAATGGCCAGCAAGAAGTCCAGATCTCGATCCGATTGAGCAGGTTTGGGACAACCTCAATAGAAGGCTGAGAAGTTCAGAAAATCATCCAGCTACTCTTAATGACTTAGGAATCCAACTCGGAGAAATCTGGGAAGGATTAGATCAGAACATTTTAAGATCACTCATTTTGAGTATGAACTGACGTTGCCGAGCTGTAATTAACGCAAGGGGTGGAAATACCAAGTATTAAATCACTTATCAGCATTTCAGTACTTTGAGAATTGTTCATTTCTCTTTTTTCACATAAGATTCGGTGAGATCCTGAATTTTTCTTCCATTTAATGTGTCTTGTTTCGTTCAAAACCTTCCCGAGAGAACATAAAAAATAAGTTATAAAGTCAATGTAGAGTTAACTTTCATTAAAATTGAGATTTTCAGAATGTGCGTTAATTTTTTTGCGCAGTGTATATGGAGTAATGTTTTAAGAGCTATAGGAAACTTAAAAAAAGCACAAAATTCAGAAAAATTCATGAAATCTTTGATTGAATCGATAGGAGGTACGTTCCATATAATTTAATGTTTGAAAATTATTTTATGCAAATGTTGACCGCAGCTGCGTCACAAATGATCTATTCTCAAGCGAGTTTGTCAGGATTAACTTAGCCCCACGAAAAATAGTCTAAAGGCGTTAAATCCCACGATCTAGACGGCCAATTGTCACGTCCTTACTTGAAATAAAATCTTCACCAAACTTGCCTTTCAATTGATTGAGTATTTCGCGTGCTGTGTGGCTTGTGGCACCTTCTTGTTGAAACCACATGTTATGCGAGTCAAGCTCTTCCATTTTGGGCAAAAAACGTTGAATATCATCTCGATTCGCATCATCTTTGAAGAAATACAACCGATGATGCCATTGGTAGATTTTGAAATGCTTCTGGCTGATCTTCACTCCAAAATCGATAGTTTTGTTAATTTAAGTAGGTATACATTGAGCGAGTGAGCCTTAATTTTTCGATAAAAAAGTGGATCTTCCATTTTTTTAAGAGCCCTTTCACCAAAACTTTTGTGTTGAGGTGAGTCGATCGGCATCAATTCTTGCACCAGCTGTATTTTGAAAGGTCTCACACCTAAATCCTTCAGCAAAATTTTCCACGTTGTCGAGTAACAGAGGCCCAATTGATGCGAACAGCACCTTTAATCGATAATTGATAGTCATAACTAACACTGGTCGATTCAGCTGCGATACTTTCGCATCGGTTTAAGCCTCAAATATGCATACACAGTTCATTTTTGTGAGAATTCAGTACATATACTCAATATTAAGATAATCGTACTTCCAACAGCGGTTCTTGAAAATCGATAAATCAAATAATAACCCATATATCTATAAAACTTCGTTTTTCGCTCAAACTCTAAATATACATCTGAAACCGCGAAATAATTGATGCAGAAATTTGTATAAACTGTTCTGCCGTCAGTGCTCTTTTCGGAATATGAATCTTTTATGGAGAAATTATAGATCGAACAGCGAATGATTTTCTGTATATTTCCTAACGATAATAGCGAGGACATATTATACTATTACTAACTTTTGAACCCTTACCACAATATATATTTTTATATAATCTGAAATAGAACTTGTTCCCTTTAATGTTATATTCCCAGAATAAATTCTGTTATTATTTGAAAATCAATCGACATTACGTGTAATGAAGTCCAGCCGTAATTTGAGTAGAAAAAACGCAAAGATATTCTTGAATTGGCCTCTGAATTATTTACGTTTCCTGGTTTACCTACTCTGACTCGGATGACGATATCCAATCAGTTGACTAAAACATTCGACGTGAACCTTTATTTATTCAGAAACTTGTCTCATCAATTTTTCTCATGTCCATAAAGTTAGCAGTGCCACTTTCGAGAAATTCAATGAAACCTATTGCATTAATTGTCGAATAATTGTCGAGAATTTGTCGTGAAAGAAAAAAATTTGTCGCGTCCTTAGTTTTTTTTCTACGGGGTGGCTTTGCTAACTTAACGTTAAGTTAGCAGAACCACTTTTTCAATATCGCCCGAATCTCATGAAAATGGTTACAAATAATTGTCGAGTAATTGTCGTAGTCGATATGAAGTAAAAAAAAACCAAAAAATCCATTCCTTTTTGTTTATTTTACGTCTTTTTCCCGCGAGTTCGAGATATTCCTAGAATTATCGCATTTTTGGCAACAGCGCATTCGTAATTGACTCTTTTTCTATTGCATTAATTGTCGAATACCTGCCTAGAATTTGTCGTGAAAGAAAATAATTTGTCGCGTCCTTAGTTTTTTTTCTACGGGGTGGCTTTGCTCACTTTATATTAATTTAGCAAAAGGTGGTCGAATATCGTCACGATGATCATGAAAGATTGTCGAGTAATTGTCGATGTTGGAATAAAGTAAAAGACACACAAAAAATTTAATCTTTCTAGCAATTTCCACTCCATTTTCTTGCGATTTCCCCATATTTCTTGAAATATCGCATTTTTGGCAACAGCGCATTCGTAATTGACTCTTTTTCTATTGCATTAATTGTCGAATACCTGTCCCGAATTTGTCGTGAAAAAAAAAATTTGTCGCGTCCTTAGTTTTTTTTTTCTATGGGGTGGCTTTGCTAACTTAACGTTAAGTTAGCAGAACCACTTTCTCAATATCGACCGAATCTCATGAAAATGGTTACAAATAATTGTCGAGTAATTGTCGTAGTCGATATGAAGTAAAAAAACCCAAAAAATCCATTCTTTTTTGTTTATTTTACGTCTTTTTCCCGCGAGTTCGAGATATTCCTAGAATTATCGCATTTTTGGCAACAGCGCATTCGTAATTGACTCTTTTTCTATTGTATTAATTGTCGAATACCTGCCTCGAATTTGTCGTGAAAGAAAAAAATTTGTCGCGTCCTTAGTTTTTTTTTCTATGGGGTGGCTTTGCTAACTTAACATTAAGTTAGCAGAACCACTTTCTCAATATCGACCGAATCTCATGAAAATGGTTACAAATAATTGTCGAGTAATTGTCGAAGTCGATATGAAGCAAAAAAAACCCAAAAAATCCATTTATTTTGTTTATTTTACGTCTTTTTCCCGCGAGTTCGAGATGTTTCTAGAATTACCGCATTTTTGGCAACAGCGCATTCGTAATTGACTCTTTTTCTATTGCATTAATTGTCGAATACCTGCCTCGAATTTGTCGTGACAGAAAAAAATTTGTCGCGTCCTTAGTTTTTTTTTCTGAGGGGTGGCTTTGCTAACTTAACGTTAAGTTAGCAGAACCACTTTTTCAATATCGTCCGAATCTCATGAAAATGGTTATAAATAATTGTCGAGTAATTGTCGTAATCGACATGAAGTAAAAAAAACCCAAAAAATCCATTCCTTTTTGTTTATTTTACGTCTTTTTCCCGCGAGTTCGAGATATTTCTAGAATTATGGCATTTTTGGCAACAGCGCATTCGTAATTGACTCTTTTTCTATTGCATTAATTGTCGAATACCTGTCCCGAATTTGTTGTGAAAAAAAAAATTTGTCGCGTCCTTAGTTTTTTTTTCTATGGGGTGGCTTTGCTAACTTAACGTTAAGTTAGCAGAACCACTTTCTCAATATCGACCGAATCTCATGAAAATGGTTACAAATAATTGTCGAGTAATTGTCGTAGTCGATATGAAGTAAAAAAACCCAAAAAATCCATTCGTTTTTGTTTATTTTACGTCTTTTTCCCGCGAGTTCGAGATATTCCTAGAATTATCTCATTTTTGGCAACAGCGCATTCGTAATTGACTCTTTTTCTATTGTATTAATTGTCGAATACCTGCCTCGAATTTGCCGTGAAAGAAAAAAATTTGTCGCGTCCTTAGTTTTTTTTTTCTATGGGGTGGCTTTGCTAACTTAACGTTAAGTTAGCAGAACCACTTTCTCAATATCGACCGAATCTCATGAAAATGGTTACAAATAATTGTCGAGTAATTGTCGAAGTCGATATGAAGCAAAAAAAACCCAAAAAATCCATTTATTTTGTTTATTTTACGTCTTTTTCCCGCGAGTTCGAGATGTTTCTAGAATTATCGCATTTTTGGCAACAGCGCATTCGTAATTGACTCTTTTTCTATTGCATTAATTGTCGAATACCTTTCTAGAATTTGTCGTGAAAGAAAATAATTTGTCGCGTCCTTAGTTTTTTTTCTACGGGGTGGCTTTGCTCACTTTATATTAATTTAGCAAAAAGTGGTCGAATATCGTCACGATGATCATGAAAGATTGTCGAGTAATTGTCGATGTTGGAATAAAGTAAAAGACACACAAAAAATTTAATGTTTCTAGCAATTTCCACTCCATTTTCTTGCGATTTCCCCATATTTCTTGAAATATCGCATTTTTGGCAACAGCGCATTCGTAATTGACTCTTTTTCTATTGCATTAATTGTCGAATACCTGTCCCGAATTTGTCGTGAAAAAAAAAATTTGTCGCGTCCTTAGTTTTTTTTTCTATGGGGTGGCTTTGCTAACTTAACGTTAAGTTAGGAGAACCACTTTCTCAATATCGACCGAATCTCATGAAAATGGTTACAAATAATTGTCGAGTAATTGTCGTAGTCGATATGAAGTAAAAAAACCCAAAAAATCCATTCGTTTTTGTTTATTTTACGTCTTTTTCCCGCGAGTTCGAGATATTCCTAGAATTATCGCATTTTTGGCAACAGCGCATTCGTAATTGACTCTTTTTCTATTGTATTAATTGTCGAATACCTGCCTCGAATTTGTCGTGAAAGAAAAAAATTTGTCGCGTCCTTAGTCTTTTTTCTATGGGGTGGCTTTGCTAACTTAACATTAAGTTAGCAGAACCACTTTCTCAATATCGACCGAATCTCATGAAAATGGTTACAAATAATTGTCGAGTAATTGTCGAAGTCGATATGAAGCAAAAAAAACCCAAAAAATCCATTTATTTTGTTTATTTTACGTCTTTTTCCCGCGAGTTCGAGATGTTTCTAGAATTATCGCATTTTTGGCAACAGCGCATTCGTAATTGACTCTTTTTCTATTGCATTAATTGTCGAATACCTGCCTCGAATTTGCCGTGACAGAAAAAAATTTGTCGCGTCCTTAGTTTTTTTTTCTGAGGGGTGGCTTTGCTAACTTAACGTTAAGTTAGCAGAACCACTTTTTCAATATCGTCCGAATCTCATGAAAATGGTTATAAATAATTGTCGAGTAATTGTCGTAGTCGACATGAAGTAAAAAAAACCCAAAAAATCCATTCCTTTTTGTTTATTTTACGTCTTTTTCCCGCGAGTTCGAGATATTTCTAGAATTATGGCATTTTTGGCAACAGCGCATTCGTAATTGACTCTTTTTCTATTGCATTAATTGTCGAATACCTGTCCCGAATTTGTTGTGAAAAAAAAAATTTGTCGCGTCCTTAGTTTTTTTTTCTATGGGGTGGCTTTGCTAACTTAACGTTAAGTTAGCAGAACCACTTTCTCAATATCGACCGAATCTCATGAAAATGGTTACAAATAATTGTCGAGTAATTGTCGTAGTCGATATGAAGTAAAAAAACCCAAAAAATCCATTCGTTTTTGTTTATTTTACGTCTTTTTCCCGCGAGTTCGAGATATTCCTAGAATTATCGCATTTTTGGCAACAGCGCATTCGTAATTGACTCTTTTTCTATTGTATTAATTGTCGAATACATGCCTCGAATTTGCCGTGAAAGAAAAAAATTTGTCGCGTCCTTAGTTTTTTTTTTCTATGGGGTGGCTTTGCTAACTTAACGTTAAGTTAGCAGAACCACTTTCTCAATATCGACCGAATCTCATGAAAATGGTTACAAATAATTGTCGAGTAATTGTCGAAGTCGATATGAAGCAAAAAAAAACCCAAAAAATCCATTTATTTTGTTTATTTTACGTCTTTTTCCCGCGAGTTCGAGATGTTTCTAGAATTATCGCATTTTTGGCAACAGCGCATTCGTAATTGACTCTTTTTCTATTGCATTAATTGTCGAATACCTGCCTCGAATTTGTCGTGAAAGAAAAAAATTTGTCGCGTCCTTAGTTTTTTTTTTCTGAGGGGTGGCTTTGCTAACTTAACGTTAAGTTAGCAGAACCACTTTTTCAATATCGTCCGAATCTCATGAAAATGGTTATAAATAATTGTCGAGTAATTGTCGTAGTCAATTACGAATGCGCTGTTGCCAAAAATGCGATAATTATAGGAATATCTCGAACTCGCGGGAAAAAGACGTAAAATAAACAAAAAGGAATGGATTTTTTGGGTTTTTTTTACTTCATATCGACTACGACAATTATTTGTAACCATTTTCATGAGATTCGGTCGATATTGAGAAAGTGGTTCTGCTAACTTAACGTTAAGTTAGCAAAGCCACCCCATAGAAAAAAAAACTAAGAACGCGACAAATTTTTTTCTTTCACGACAAATTCGAGGCAGGTATTCAACAATTAATGCAATAGAAAAAGAGTCAATTACGAATGCGCTGTTGCCAAAAATGCGATAATTCTAGAAATATCTCGAACTCGCGGGAAAAAGACGTAAAATAAACAAAAAGGAATGGATTTTTTGGGTTTTTTTTACTTCATATCGACTACGACAATTACTCGACAATTATTTATAACCATTTTCATGAGATTCGGTCGATATTGAGAAAGTGGTTCTGCTAACTTAACGTTAAGTTAGCAAAGCCACCCCCTAGAAAAAAAAAACTAAGGACGCGACAAATTTTTTTCTTTCACGACAAATTCGAGGCAGGTATTCGACAATTAATGCAATAGAAAAAGAGTCAATTACGAATGCGCTGTTGCCAAAAATGCGATAATTCTAGAAATATCTCGAACTCGCGGGAAAAAGACGTAAAATAAACAAAAAGGAATGGATTTTTTGGGTTTTTTTTACTTCATATCGACTACGACAATTACTCGACAATTATCTGTAACCATTTTCATGAGATTCGGTCGATATTGGGAAAGTGGTTCTGCTAACTTAACGTTAAGTTAGCAAAGCCACCCCGTAGAAAAAAAACTAAGGACGCGACAATTTTTTTTCTTTCACGACAAATTCTCGACAATTATTCGACAATTAATGCAATAGGTTTCATTGAATTTCTCGAAAGTGGCACTGCTAACTTTATGGACATATTTTTCTCGTAGGTACATAGTAAAATATACGGCTGTAATTTTCTGCCCGTTACCCTGTGACGTGGTTTGCATTCAGAATTCATTTCGAGCTAGTTCGATATATAAAATGTGGGAGTTAGTAAAGTTACCTACACGAAAATCACTACGAATTCCTAAAATTTCCTCTTGAATTTGAGATTCTTTTTTTCAACATATTCTACTCTAAAATGGAGCTGGTGTTAAACCTGTGGACTTCGTGGTTTTTCGTATAATTTTATTCGTTTACTGTCACCATAATCATGTGCGAAAACTTAACCAAACATATACAGGGTCCTTCATTACGAGCTGTGTCCTCGGCGGTGTCAGTATACTTATGAAAATAACTGGGACTTGTTTCCTGAAAAAGTTATACATGGGTTTACTATTTTTAGTTCTGTTCCAGATATGTTTATCAGAAAAGGACCTCAATGTCATCAATAGATAACTAGTTTTTCAATGTGGGACATACGATGTGCATCAAACCAACCATCGACCTCAAGCTCGCATCTTAGGAATATTCCATCGTTCAAATTATGATACTCAAAAATAATAAGCTCGCGAGCAGGGAACACGCTAGACAGAGAGAAGTGTTCTGCATTTCACAGACCTGCGACATCTGGCAATTTAGCCGGAGATATTCCTTTCAGGAGACCCTACCTCCTGCCCCTCACCCGCGCGCCCGAGGTTTACTGGAATTTCCCTTTCATTACATTCTTTGTTCTATTTCCAACGACGTCCCGGTCGTCTTCATTCACCCCCTTCTTTATTATGCATTTATTCCGAGATTCGTTTCGTGTTATATAAACATGATGCATATTTGAGGTCCCACATCGAATTGGATCTTATTTTTTTCATATGCATATTTACTGACGCCATTGTTTTGTTTTAAAGATAAGATATTTGATGTTAAGGTGGGCATTCTATTCTATTTTTCATTCTGAATACTGTGGTGAAAACAGAATGAAAAAATATCCATTGGTTTTCTTTTTGTAGCCTTCCAAAGATCACGCTACTTTCTTAATTTTTATTTGAGAAACTGGGGGCCGTACGAAGGTCAAAATTGTGCTGCTGTGCTGCCAGAACGAACCAGATAGAAATATGAAATTATAACGAAAAAAATTTTTTTCGGAAAAATAAAAAAAATTAAAAAAAAAAATTTTTTTATTTTTTCCAAACAACTTCGGTTAGAATCGAACTCTACACTCTCGATTAACTAGGGTTGCTTTGGTAACGGAGATTTATAGGATTAAAATCAATCCAATTCATACTCGTAGAATTCGATTCCTACCAAAATTTTTTGAAAAAAATTTTTTTGGTTTATAATTTCATATTTTTATCTGGGTCGTTCTGGCAGCCCATCAGCACAATTTTGACCTCCGTACGGCCTCTAGTTTCTCAAATAAAAATTAAGAAAGTACACCGAGCGTAATCTTCGCAAGGCTACAAAAAGAAAACCAATTGATATTTTTTCATTCTGTTTTCACCCAAGTATTCAGAATTGAAGATAGTTCAACCATGAAAAAATCCAAAAATTTTGGCCGAAATTTTTTTTTCACTGAAGACATGTAAAAAAAAGTTGAGTTCGAATTTTGAAAAATTTTTCTTACGGAAAATCTTAGAAAATTGAGTACATTGAGATTATGCTTTCCAAATTAGCAACCGAGAAAAAAAAATTCCAACTTTGCAGGTTATCCGCCATATTGAATTTTTTGTCGCAAAATTCTACACCACATTTCAATTGAGCCTTCAAAAATACTGAGATATGACTAGAAACCTTTATTTCAAATATCACGCGTAACTCACAACAGTCATCAGAATATTGCTCAAAGTTGACATTGAACACCCTGTATCTCGCTTATGCGTCGAAAACGGGGTATATGTCATAGGGCAAAAATGACTTTCTCGGTGTCATCTACACGGCTATATATGTTTGTCCAGTTTATGGTGAAACACCCTGTATACCCTGTATTAAAATACAGGGTCCTACAATAGTGCGAAAATCTTCCATAGCTGCCGAACCAGACATCGTTGGAAAGTAGACCTCTTTTATCTTCATTTCTGCATCTCAGGAAATTATTTTCTGATATACAGGGTGTCCCCGATAAATGTTATTCAACAGATGGATGATTTTTGTAATGGATCACTCCATATATTTTACATATTTTCAATGACCTTCGTTACCTTTTTCATGTTGCGCATATTAGGGACACTTTTCCAACGGTACAGATCTCATTCGAAGAAAACTTCAAAAAGGTGAAGAAAAAGCAGTTCAGTAAAAGTCTTCTGACGATTTCCAGAAGCAATAGTAACATGAATTTGATCTAAAAGTTTTTTGATTGAAGGATTCGCCTTGACACTGTTCCTAAACGATCAACCTGTCTTATACAGGGTGTCCGTTATTAAGGTTCAAATATGAAGAACTTCAAATTATTATTTCTCGATTTTTTCGTATTTTTTTCCACAATAATGTAGACAATTGAATAGCTTACATTTTCTCAGAAGGAACCCTAGGATTATTTTCACTCCCGCATTCAGCAGACACAAAAAATGATATCGCAACTGAAGATTTTATTCAAATACATAATAACATAATAAAAACTGATGGACATTCAAAAGACGTCAAACAATGAAATAAAACTAAATGAAAAATTATTGACCAACTTCAAAACCTTCCTAGAATCATACTTCCTGAGCATCATAATAAAAATTATACAGGGTGTTGGGTAATTCGACGTGAACCTTGAAAAGGGATATACTAGACGTCATTTGCAGTGAATTGCGTCGAGTGAAGCATGGTCCGAAAGTGATCGAACCATGACCCGCTTACGAATCAGGCCGAGTGAAATAAAGGATAATAAGATATCTAAATGACTCGAAAAAGTCTGTTGTCTGCTCGTTTTTCCGGCCATATTTTTTGATTGAAATATCTGAAGAAATGACACCTCTTATTGGAAATCCTTTAGTTGACGAAGATAATTGGTGGCTCCATTCCGAAGACTGATAGGTATACTTTCTCTGAGGAGCATATCTTCAGAGAAAAAGCTCACTCCACATTGAGTGTATTCCGAGGTATTCATCCACAAATATATCGCATATGGTACGAAGAAAATGAATATTTTCAGAAAAACTATATAATCCGCCAACATTTCGGTTTTGTGTGGTTGCTGGTTGAAGTATTCCTTGTGAACGATGTTGGTACACTGTCGATTGAAAATGTTGGAGCTTCATGGAAGCTATAGAAAAATATAGCCTCGGCTTCAACCATTTACTCAGATCGAGACTCAGATAATCTTTCAATTCAACAGATTGCAGCTATTGAGTTGGAGCTACAAATCACATTTATTTCGTGTTTCCAGGTGGTTTTGAAACAACACATCTACATCTACAGAACTCTATAACGACCTTTATGTAATCGCAAAAATTTTCAAATATTTCGAATTCACCACCCTGGATGGAGAGAGGATCAAGATGTATCCTGTGTCTTCATTATAAACATTCATCCTTCGAGAAGTTTCACTATTTGCTTAATGAATAGTTGACTTCTTACAGAATTCAGCACATCTACTGCTGCACTTGAGAATGGAACTGAACTTAAAGGTCTCTATCAAAAGTTATTAACAGTAATCAGGTGAAGATATTTATTTGAAAATGCTATCGATGCTGTTGCTGGAATAATCTCACGATCCCCTGACACGAAGCGATCCTAAATATATTGTATAGCGCCTTCAAATTACAGAAGAAAACAGCCTTTGAAACTCGCCATATTGCATACGCCCGAGAAACCCATACGCATATAATAACGCCGTTCGAAACATATTTCGAGGGTAACAATAATCAATCGAACATATAGTATTAGTTTGAACAGATAGGAGATGTATCCACTATTCGTATCAAAGCAATATAATTAGGAATATTATTTTTTTCAACGGCGTAGAACGTTGAATTGTAGGCCGTCATGATGTGCAATTATTCGCATTATACACGTCATTATTTTGTTTTTATTTATTATAACAAGTCGGATAATTCCGATATAATTGAGGAGTTTTGTGGAATAATTATATACATTGATATCGCTAATAAACTCGTGGCTTTACGGTGATGCGTTCATTGTGCGGTCTGTTTTGATGCGGTGAATTGTTGCGTTTTCCTGTTCTATGATTCAGATCGATTACAATGTGACTTCTGAAACCTCCATTGACTGTTTGCTCTTTGATACCAATTATTTCATTCGATAGGGCAATGTACTAACAGACAGTTCTAAACACTAAACATAGTGACCCATTCTGAAGATCCACTGAAATATCTCCTTGGGAAGAGCCTGTATCGAAAAATGTTTCAAATGAAGCTTTATTAGTTTTCAGGGAGACATCGAATGCGGAAACTCAGTCTGACTTTGGAGTTTCAAGGTCAAGTAGGGTTTAGGCATTTTATTAATCTTCGTGAAAAACTAAAAACATTCTGCCCCTTTCTGTTTCTGCCATAATATGAATCGTTGTGAAAATATGAAGTGTTTTATGCTCAGAATCGTCATGATGAAAATAATCTACACACATGCAAACTACTGAGCAAATTTGAAAAAGTTAGAATGTGGAATGGATGATACCGACGAATTCTCAATATTCTTCTTGCTGTTTCCCTCGGAATGCCAGATTGAACTGGAATTTGTCGAAGTGAAATAAACAACTGCTCCACATGATTTTGACTTGAATTACAAAAACATATACCTAGTTGAAGATTTTTGTGATGAAAATTCATATTAATATAATATTCAAGTTGCAAATTAATTTGAGCCTGTAGGTCTGCAGCGTATACAATATGGTTAAGAAAAATCGAGTAAAATAACGAAATTTTATTCCCAGAGAATTCAAGCATTTTAGGACTATCAATACAATGTATGGCCTCCACGGGCATCAATAACAGCTTGACGTCTTCTTTGCACACTACACACGAGGTTTTTGAACATGTCCTGAGGAATTTGGTTCCATAGACGGGGCAGAAGCTCTCTGAGATCATTCCAGGATTTTGGGGTAGGTTGATGATTATCTAATCTTCTTTGGAGCATATTCCATGCATGTTCTCTGCAATTCAAATCTGGTGAGTGCGGAGGTATTGGTAAATGTGGAATACCAAGCTCCTCGCGCTCATTCTCAACTATGGCTGCACGGTGCGGTCTAGCGTTATCGTCTAGAAATTGAAAAGTTTTACCAATAGCAGCGTGAAAATTTGGCACAACATTGTTAATGAAATGCTCCCTATAATGTAAGGGCGGTCATATGTGTAGATCTGTGCGCCTGTTGAAACATATCCCGGCCCATTCCATAACACTACCCCCTCGGAATGGATGGACTTCTTGGACATAGCGACGATTACGGGGTATGCGTGGGATTGTCCAAACCCTTATTCTTCGATAATCTGAAAATTGTCCATATCTGGATTCATCAGTGACAAGGACACTACGCCATTGATCTTTTCAATTGATATGCTGCCTTGCTCATTCCAGTCTTTGACGCTTATGGTCACGTGTTAATGGAACTCCTCTTAATGGACGTCTAGAACCTAGATTCACCTCTCTCAAAAGTCGTCTGATGGTTTCGATGGAAACTTGGACCCCATCTGCATTCTGAAGAGTATTCCGTAGCATCCTACACGTAGATGTAGGGTTTTTTCTCGCCAAAACGATGATGCAACGATCCTGAGCAGGTGTTGTTTTTCGTAGCCCAACAAGCCTTGGACTTTCCAACACGGAACCTGTCTCCCTGAACCTATTCCAAAGTCGAGATATCACACTTTGGCTGACTTGGGACGATATGCGATTTTCTTACATTTTCCGTAAAAAATTTTTTCAAAGTTTGAACTCAACTTTTTTTTTACATGTCTTCAGTGAAAAAAAATTTCGGCCAAAATTGTTGGAATTTCTCATGGTTAAACAATCTTCCATTCTGAATACCTAGGTAAAACAGAATCAGAAAATAGCCATTCTATTTGGGTCTGGCAGTCCATTAGCAAAATTTTGGCCTTCGTACGGCTTCCAGTTTTTTAATTGCAAATTATGAAAGTACTCCGAGCGTAATCTTTGGAAGGCTACAAAAAGAAAATAGGCCAACCATGAGAAATTCCAACAATTTTGGCCGAAATATTTTTTTCACTGAAGACATGTAAAAAAAGTCGAGTTCGAATTTTGAAAAAAAAATTTTACGGAAAATCTTAGTAAATCTAGTAGGCACGTTGAAAATATGGTTCCCAAATTGGCAAACGACTAAAAAACTCCTACTTTGCAGGTTTCCTGCCGTTTTGAATTTTGTTTTTCAGGATTCTACACCAGATTTGAATCGGGACCCGCAAAATACTAAGATGTGACTAGAAACCGTTATTTCAAATGTCACGCGTAACTCACGATAGCTCTCAGAATTTTGCTCAAAGTTGACATTGACAACCCTGTATCTTGCTTATGCATCGAAAACGAGGTATATGACTTTCTCGATGCCATAAACATGGCTATATATGACATCTGTTCTTGTTTCGAGCATTTCGGCCGGCGTGGATTATTCGATTTCGACGTTTCGCCAGATCGAGTGTCTGGCATCTTCAGGAATTATCTCTCTCTTGTCTTATAGTTGAGTTCTTCTCAACTCAAGTATAAGACAAGAGAGAGATAATTCCTGAAGATGCCAGACACTCGATCTGGCGAAACGTCGAAATCGAATAATCCACGCCGGCCGAAATGCTCGAAACAAGAACAGATGTCATCAAACGATGGCCGCGAAAGCCTTAACAAATTCACGGCTATATATGTTTGTCCGGTTTATGGTGAAACACCCTGTATGTTCATACGTAATACGGAACTAAATGATTCTGTGAGCAATATCTTTGAAGTGGAAAAACAAATGAGACAGAATGTTCAAGTTCCTCACGAAGACTGAAATTTTGCAAAGGAAAAAGTGAATTCCCTGTTCAAAAAATCTACTCGACCTTTAAATAACCTTGAAATCAAACTTCCAGGTCGAATTAAACGCCTCTAAAACTCTTTCCAGGTAGTTATTTCAGTGGATTCTTTGAAATGGGCCACCCTGTATAAATCCTCTATGATTCCCTAGCTTTCACAGAACTATTAGAATTTTTTCCATAATTCGCATTCGTCGAACGAATATCTCATCATCTATCAAAATTCGGATGGGAATATAATCAAACACGGCTTGCTTGAGTTCTTGAAGGTTAAAATCATGGTGAAGGAAATTAAGTTTATTTACTCTGAACGAATCAATTTATTTACTGCAAACCTGACATTCAGTACCATTGATACTTGATACATATTACATTCCGAAATGATCTTTAATTTATTATACGTCTGGTAATTTTAAACGAACGATATCAATCTGTTAATCAACTCAGCAGTATTTTCTTTCAGAATGCATTCAGGAACAATTCGTTTCGAATTGTGGTATATCGACATTTCTTGGAATCGTTTTAGTACCCTGTATAGCCCATATGTATAATGTCGTCTGAGATCATTATTTCGAATTCAATAAAAGCTCAATTATTCATGGGGCTATGCTATTTTCTCTACGCAGTTATTATAATGGATTTATTTTCAATATAATAGAACGTTGACGTCAACTGATTATATTGAATAGAATGGTATAACCATCAATAAAATATTGTTTTGAAATATAATATACAATAACACCCACTTCATTAATATTCAATGTCATGAAACATATAGCACATAATGTTTTTCAATCTAATTATAGACTATCGTAGCATATAATATTTACCATTGAGTTTCTAGAGTTTTCTTGAAGCATTATGAATATAATTAACAATTATGATTTCTGAGATGATCTGATACTATAATCAATTGTCGTGAAATTAAATTATTTCATTGCTTTTCCTGAAGTCGTATCCTATAAATATGAATAGTTGAAGTCACAGCACAACAAATTCATTCATTCAAATTTATGAGATTTGGCTTTCCTCAACTTATCACCCACGATATGGAGCTTCAGATTTCGAAAAAATCGATATGGCGGAAGTTTACCCACCGCTTACAGAAAAACTATAACCAAAATTTCAAGCCACACCCTTGGAAGCATACAGTACTTCGAAAGAGTAAGAAATTATTATATTCTTTCATTCGAAGCAGTCGAAGCTCTGAAACGTATAGAAATGACTGAATAATACCTTCATTAAAACTTAATGTTAAACTCATAAGGGTAAGGGCAGATGTGGAAAAGAACACGTTACAGCCAGAGGGTTCGGAGGAGTTAATGTGCAATTATTCGAGAAGTCCGTTTCGAAAGCATTGTACAGGCTGTCAAACTCGGCATATTGTCAGAGTCTGTTCCTCATCAACTGATTCACTATCTTTGAGCACTCGCTAGGGGCTATATCTTTTCGTCACGTTAGGGTTCGACTCACTGATGGAGAATCCGTAGTCAAAATCAATTCTGTAGGTCGGGCTGGCCGCCCCTGAACTCGAACGGAACCTAGATATTTTCAGGGTGGGTACCAATGCCTCAATCAAGTTCGTCAATAGGTAAAATTCGACTGGGTATTACATAAGTGTTAACGTCCGAAAATTTGATTTCCAATCAACGGATTCGATCAAGATGTAATTTTGCACGTGAATGAAGCTAGATGCGAAGTTTGTTCAGATAGCTCATTCTGAATCAAATGAAATTCTTAGTCCAGTCATATTAGTCAAAATAAGGTAGGAATCTCGGAATGAGAGATACCCAGCTGAATATTTGTAAAAACCTTTATTTTGACACCCTGAAACATGTCTCAAAACCTACATATTGTAAGGTGTCCGCGTCTGTCAAAAAATAAGGTCAAAGGTCACAAAAATCGATTTTTTTGACGTTTTTTGCAAATATCTCGTTTTCTATGGGGTTTACGGGATTTGTATTTATTATCAATATTATAGAAGATAAAATTCTCTACAACTTTTGTCTCAAAAGTTTTTTTATACCTTGAATCGTTTTTGAGATAGAGCAGTGAGCGCTGTCTTGTATAGAGTTTCGACCGTTTTCTTTATCAAGGAACCACTTTATAGTAACCATGGTTATTCGTAAGTTTAAATCGTATCTTGGTAACTACGTACGTACTATTTCAAGAATTATGGCTGATGTGTGTTTTATATGTAATAACTCTGATTCAAAAGATGCATTAGTTGAAGTAGTGCGCGGCTTAAAGACTTTGAGAAAGGCAAGTATCGAAAGAAATGATGGCCTCATTGATCGTCTAAAATCCGTAACCTCTGTAAAAGTGCGTGAAAAATGCCGAAGTGTTTACATTAGCAAAAACTGTATTCAATTCAAGCTGCAAAACGGTGATTAGAAAAAGGGGAAAGCATTGCTTCTCCATCTGTACCCTGTAAAAGACGAAGTGAAGTGTTTGATTTTAAGACTCAATGTATATTTTGTGGTGAAACAGCTGATGAGGCCGTAGAGATAAAGAAAAAGGAAAAATACCGACGTAAAATAAAAAAAGTGAGTACTCTTGAATTCAAACAATCTGTGATCAAAAAAGCAGAAGAACGTGGTGATGATTTCGGAGAAATAGTAAAAAATCGTATACTTATCCATTATGATTTGGTTGCTGCTGAAGCTAAATATCATTCTACTTGCTTCACAAATTTTTCAAGTAAAACATCATCATCATCGCCTCATCACAAACTTCGTCAAGATAATCAAGTAACTGAAGCTATGTTTGAAATTTTCAATTATATTGAAAATAATAACGATTCACAATTTACACTAAAAGAGCAAAGATGTCTAGTCTCAATGCTCTGCCATACCAGAGTGATGCCAGTGAAGATGGGACCTTTGACCCTGACATCATGGAAGACCTGGAGACAAATGTCGTTGAAGAAGAAAATGACGAAGAAGCGCAAATTCAACCAGAAGACGATGATAATGAGGAAGAAGAAAAAAATTAAAATCAGAGTTTGTCGTTGTTTGAATAATTATTCTTTTTATTTAGTTTATATTGATAAATTAATGTATCGATTAAAAATTTTTCAAAAAAAACGTTGATTAGAAATTTATTTCATTTCTTCATTTTACTCATTTCAGTAATTAGTATAGCTTTGATTAACATTAAGAATAATTTAGGTATTTGTCTTCGTTACTTCTAAGTACACAACCAGGTAAGTGTGATTAAAAACATTGATACTTAATTAACAATAGATAAGTCATAAAAAAACATTAACTATAATGTACTTTTCGAAAAAAATTATAATAATTTATAATTATATATTTCTAAACATTTTATAAACTATTTGAGACATATTTTTGATCGGACCTACCGGTTGACCTTTAAAGATCCTCTATACAGTTAAACATTGCGCGCTCACAGCCCTCCTCTATCTCAAAAACGATTCAACGTATAAAAAAAATTTTTCAGACAAAAGTTGTAGAGAATTTCATCTTCTATAATATTGATAATGAATAGATATCCCGTAAACCCCATAGGAAACGAGATATTTGCAAAAAACGTCAAAAAAATCGATTTTTGTGACCTTTGACCATATTTTTTGACAGACGCAGACACCTTACAATATGTAGGTTTTGAGACATGTTTTAGGGTGTCAAAATAAAGGTTTATACAAATATACAGCTGGGTATCTCACATTCCGAGGTGAAACTATTAAGATGACTGGACTATCTAGCGTATTATCGAAATAGAAAATCCCCACTTTTCTGGAACAACTAATTCGGCATCATTGACGATTTCTTTCACAGAAGACAAAATAGTAACTAGGGATTACTCCTGTTGTGAGTGACAACTTGGCTGCGAATAGTAACGGTTGATTCTTGAGGTAGAAAGAAACCTTTTTCATTCTCCGAATTCCGTTTGGTTGAAAAGATATAGCCATTTTTTGAAAAAAAAAAACCCTCGAATGTAGAGACCTCAAAATTGATATTTCCTGATGGAAACTGACTAAATACGTTTGAGAAAAAATATGAAAATAGCTCCAATGAAGCATAATCTTTGAAATAAACAATATTTCGTAACAAATACTCAAAATTTTGTTCGATTAAAATGCCATATTTCTTCCTCCAGAGTACAGTGCATCCCAAATTCGCTGTCCCCTAAGGGTATTTCTGAAACCGTTGGAGATATGAAATTTATGGTCTAGTTTTTCATGACTAATTCAAAGATGTTTTCAGTTCTTGTTTGAAAAACTTGAATCGTTTCTATTTTTCGAATGCTTTTTTAGTAGTTTTTCGTGAATTTATGAGTCGGCTAGGGTGTAACTTTGATATCAGCAAAAATATTGTATAATTGTTGATATGGCATTATGCACCATGTATAGAATGAACACTTCACTAACTTTCAGTTCATTTGAAATCAAGGTTTCCAAGATATGAACAGAAAAGAGTCTTTTTATGGATGTTCCACACTATGTTCTTTTCAGATGAAGCCGAATTTTGAAAAATGGTAAAAAAATCCTCTTATGTCAATATAATATCCCCAATCATAAATGCATAGAATACCTGGAGTTGGTACTGATAAGATTTTGTTCGAGACTTTCTTGTAGATCGAAAATATAGTTTTTGTTATTCTGCTTTTTTTTTCTCCCGAAAGGGGTTGCGCTATTTTCCATTGCCGCAGTAGCGCCACGAGCGATAAAATATTGCGGATTATTCCGGAGGAAGCACAAACACTCAAATCTAAAGTGCAGTTTTGATCTACAAATTTTGGTCACGATTTTTAGTAAGGAGTCGTTACACCAGGTATTCTAAGCATCTATCCCCAATCGATTAATCGTCAACTGAAGAACCAATTTATACAAAAAGAGTCCACCTGCCAGTCAGTTTCATTTTTTAGGCTCACTTCTAATTTTCAAGAAGTGGTCATGAGTTGAGGGATGCACTTAGGAAATTCGGGCCCCCAAAAATTTAATTTTATTTTTTTTTATAGACGTGATATATTTTTTTTTTTTCGTAAAGTATCCTTACGATTTTTTGTCGAGTAGGTACTGCCTTCGCCCCTCCGGAGCACTGAATCTATAGAAAAATTGTTTGAGAATCATTGGATACGTTGCGAAAAAAGTGAAACACTGTCTACGTCGGTTTAATGAATATTGAACACAAAACCAGCAGTGAACATAATAAAATATATCCTGGCACCGAGAATATGTATTTTCACAATCGGTTCATATTCTAACCTAGATTTATATATAGACTCGAAAAGAGTCATTATGTTTATTGACGTGGTCTAATGCTAAGACCGCTATAATACTGATTTTTTACCTGGATACAAATATAATAAACATGAATTAAATATTGATGGATCAATTCCTTTGACAGAAATTATACGTTTCAATGAAACTAGTCCGAAGGATGGGTCGATGTCGTCAGTAGTTCGGTAATCTACGAATTTGTGTACGTAATTGACACGTTGGAATAACCGTCACTCGTTAGCGATCTGAATGACTCAATCGATGAACTAATGGCAGCTTTTCAATATGAAAATACTTCTGAACGATATTTTCCATCTGATCATTAGACATTCGAAATGGGCTAGAAAATCTTATATTATATCGCAAAATTATAATTTTTTTGATCTGAAATTGCATTTTGGGTAGGATGGCATTTGAGTTTCTAGCAGAGATCTAATTTCCGAAGTACACCACTCTTGTCGCCACCACAGGAGGACAATGGTATGTCCTAGGGACGTTATTCTGTATTTTTATTTTTTTCTAATCATTGTACCGGGTGGCCAGATTTCGATGATTTAGTACTACAACTCCTAAACTATAAGAGATAGAGAAAAAGTAATATACATGTCATGTTCTCTTTTTTCGAGAAACCGAAATTGCTGAAAACCCCAAGTTGCTACGGCGTCTAGTTTCCGAGCTACAGGGCGATTTTGGTATTTGGCCAATTATTATAATTGACTATAACTTCCGTATTACAGGATCTACGCTCTTGAAATTAACACATCTTTAGGGCACTTTTTTACTGCTTTTCAGCGGTGTTATTGGATTTTTTGTATCTGCTCAATTTTTGGAGCTAAAACAAAAAACTTTTTTTTTCAAATGGAAACCATAATGGAAAATTATATTCACGAATAGATCTTTCTTCAACGATTTCAAAAATATATATCATGTTATACTTCCGAGTTCACTATATATCGAAAAAACACTTCTAGCTCGTTCAACAAAATCCAAGCAGGCTTTGAATCACTTCCTTCAAAACTGGGACGGTCATAGAATTTCATGCCTCATTTATTTTCACTTGTCAAATTCAATTCAGTCTCATCATTGTATCGTCTGGCGCTTCTGAAATTCTTATAAGGTCATAGAATTCGATATCTCACATTAATTGTAAGCTGCCAATTGATTCAGGAAATATTAGCTTTATTATTACTCAGACCAATAGAGGGGCTTCGCGAAACTTATTGATTCTAGTATGATTTTTCTGCTAAATTGAAAAATGAAAAGCATTTGAATACTTATTTAACCCGTTGAAAGCAATAATTAATGTTTCCATGAGGGGCAAAAAAAAAGCTCCTTCAAGAACAAAATATAGATTTATTTGAAAAAAAGTATATTCACAACAAATGTTCGAATCGTTGTCCATTGGAGGAAATACATAAATTGCATGATGTGATATAAATAAGAACTTTAGAAGCGCCAAACGATAAAATGATGAAACTGAATTGAATTCGACAAGTGAAAATAAATAAGACATGAAATTCTATGACCGTCCCAGTTTTGAAGGAAGTGAATCGAAGCCTGCTTGGATTTTGTTGAACGAGAAGTGTTTTTTCGAAATTTTCGATATAAAGTGAATTCGGAAGTATAACATGATTATATTTCCTATTATGGTTTCCATTGAAAAAAAAATTTTCGTTATAGCTCCGAAATTTAAGCAGATACAAAAAATCTAATAGCACCGCTGAAAAGCAGTAAAAAAAGTGCCCTAAAGATGCGTTAATTTTGAGAGCGTAGATCCTGTAATACGGAAGTTATAGTCAATTATAATAATTGGCCAAATACCAAAATCGCCCTGTAGCTCGGAAACTAGACGCCGTAGCAACTTCGGGTTTTCAGCAATTTCGGTTTCTCGAAAAAAGAGAACATGACATGTATATTACTTTTTCTCTATCTCTTATAGTTCAGAAGTTGTAGTACTAATTCATCGAAATCTGGCCACCCTGTACATTCAACTATTTCTAGCAAAATAGTGCGACTAGACAAGTTGAGATTTTCAAGCTATATAGCAATAATCCCATATCCAGTATTGTACACACAACGAAACAACATGCACGTAATTTATTTTTATTATAGTTATTCCACACGACTCATCAGGCTGAATACGAAAAACTTCGAACAAGGATAAAAACTTTCCAACGCAAATTATCACATATAAACTTTGTATTACTCACCGCCGTAATTTGGAGTCATTATTTATTCAGGCATAATATTTTAATGTCCGCAATAAGGGAATTATTCCTGTATTATTTATATTCTAATTGCGTTCCTTTTTTATACGCTGTAAAAATATAAAACATAAATATAAAATATATTTCAGAGATAGCGGTATCTTGTGATGAAATGTGTGGAACTGTGGGCGAGAGGGATCGAGAGGAGGGTGGGAGGAAGGTAATAAAACGTTAATCATACATTACGAACGCTCGAATCAGATAGGGAATTTTCTGATCGTCAGTGGCGTACATTGAAAATGTTTTCATTATGGACATTCACGTTCTCAAAAAAACAGTTATTTTTTTCTTCATGTGTATCACGATTTTTCAAACTATAAAGGAAAGTTATCTGTAAGTGGATATTGTGTTCATACCAATATTTTGCCAGTTCGCTGAGCAGTCATATTTCTGCAGTATCCATTACAAATTGAAAATGAAGCCTATCATCACATTTATCTCAATCAATCGGTTAACATTGATCGAAACCTTTCCTTATTACTCTATCTTCATTTGCATTTCAAAAAGAAATCGGTGCGATTTCAACATCAGCCGGTATAACATTTTCGAAATGCAAACGCCCTTTGTGCACAAGGGCAGATTCATAAATCTGCTATAGAATATTTTTGCACCAGAAATGATAATGTCGTCACGATCGAAGTGGCTTCAGTCCTAGAGTCAGAAGAATCTGAAGTACCCACATAATGTTTGATACATGATTGAATGTGGTTATTCCATGATCCCGAGAATCTACCAGAAATTCAATTCAAATATGAGAATTATTTTTGTTCAGTAGTTTTGAAGACTTTCATTTAATTGCTAGGTATAGGCAGCTTTCAAACAATTTTTGAAATCTTTTTGGGGTAAACGTTTATTTTGCTACACCTTGATAAAGCCGTCCTAGATACTGGATTTCATCAAATCTCTGAAACTTGAGGCGAGCTGTAGGAGGCGCGATGATAACAGCTCTGTTAGGGGGCACAATAGACCTTGAGGTCGCAGGGGACTGTAACCCCTTTTCACTATTACTATATGACTACACCTTGATATAATTTTAATTTCATTAATCGGCTACCAATGCAATGACTTCGGGCTGTAAAGTGAACGGATTAATGATTTTCTATATCTATTTACAGTTTTTCCATAGAGAAGTCATTTAAGGAATGTATAAGGGTGAAATTGAATTGATACCTTGGGCATTGAGGCCATTGAGGGATATATCTATTTGATAAATTTGACGAAATCAACAAAAATTATGAAGTCTTGATGTTTTTTATTGAAATGTATATAAAATTGGCAGTTCTTGAAGGATCCCGTGATATCAGATTCCTGCATCAAACTCATCAACTTTATGTAAGTTTGATCGTAGTTATACTCCATTCACAATTATAAAATCTCAACTCTGGCCTTGGAAATTTGACACATTTCACTCTGTATCGAAGTTATGACGTCTTTCAAAATATTTTTATGCTCCAAGTCAACACTATGTTGCCCTTTCTACATTCTTAGCGTATTTCTCAGAATGTATATTTCATTTTGGAAATAAAAAACAGTTCTATTCATTCATCACAAAGAAAATAAACATAATAACTTAATTGAAGAATTTGTTTACAGAGAAACTAATAATTTCAATGCAATAGTAACTGAGCTTTGGTTATGAATTAATAAGCAAGAATGTCAATTCCTGCATGAAAGATATAAAGGACCCCGCACTTTTACTACGGGAAATGGCGTTCCGTCAAATTTTCTAAAATTTTGGTATAATGTAGTACTCGACATACTGATCAAAAGTGTCCATGGCCCCAACTCAATCCTATGACTAGTTTTTGAGATACAGGGCGTTGAAGTTGAGAATCACCCACTTTTACTACGCCCGTATCTCGGAACAGAATCGAAATGAACTTCAATTTTTCTCAAGAAACATTTCATCACATCCCCAAGGAGCAAGCATATAGAGGAATATGATCGAAAATCGTTACGAATACGGGGTTATCCATAATTGAATGCATGCCCGATTTTAAAAGTATAAAATATGTCAATTCCAGAGCGAAAACGTTCGCAAAATGAACTATTACACTAGATATGTTGTTGTTACATCGAAAAAGTCTGAAATACCCAGAATTTATACTGGGTGATCCATTATTATAGAAACTATTCTCAAGGAAGGTTAAATGGACACCCTGTATTTATGGGTTGATTCAAGGTGTTTGTTTAATTTTTTTAGAACATATCATCATGGACTTCAAAGAATACAGGGTGATTCAGTCATGAATTGAACTTTGAACCTCACGAAAATACCCAAAAACCACCTTTTTTTTCATCACCCTCTATTTCAAGATTGAATCCGACGAGGTGGGAGTTTTCTTTCACCACTGTACTTTATATGAAAACATCAATACGGATGAGAGTTTTCATCCTCTTCCTATGACCAGATTTTCTGCTGGAATACGAATAGAATTACATAAATAAATAATTTTCATATTACATAAAAAAAAATCTGGTCATAGGAAGTGGATAAAAACTCTCAGCCGTATTGATGTTTCTATATCAAGTGCAATGGTGAAAGAAAACTCCCACCTCGTCGGATTCAATCTTGAAATAGAGGGTGATGAAAAAAAAAGGTGGTTTTTGGGTATTTTCGTGAGGTTCAAAGTTCAATTCATGACTGAATCACCCTGTATTCTTTGAAGTCCATGATGATATGTTCTAAAAAAATTAAACAAACACCTTGAATCAACCCATAAATACAGGGTGTCCATTTAACCTTCCTTGAGAATAGTTTCTATAATAATGGATCACCCAGTATAAATTCTGGGTATTTCAGACTTTTTCGATGTAACAACAACATATCTAGTGTAATAGTTCATTTTGCGAACGTTTTCGCTCTGGAATTGACATATTTTATACTTTCAAAATCGGGCATGCATTCAATTATGGATAACCCTGTATTCGTAAGGATTTTCGGTCATATTCCTCTATATGCTTGCTCCTTGGGGATGTGATGAAATGTTTCTTGAGAAAAATTGAAGTTCATTCGATTCTGTTCCGAGATACGGGCGTAGTAAAAGTGGGTAATTCTCAACTTCAACGCCCTGTATCTCAAAAACTAGTCATAGGATTGAGTTGGGGCCATGGACACTTTTGATCAGTATGTCGAGTACTACATTATACCAAAATTTTAGAAAATTTGACGGAACGCCATTTCCCGTAGTAAAAGTGCGGGGTCCTTTCATTTATTTGATCTCATGAACAAGGACTAAAATATTCTGACTGTATAGTAATTTATTAGTTTCAAAAATATTCATACATTACTACCACAGTAGGTTTGTACAAATAAAATGGAATAGGTCAAACTTATGCTTCACATTTATCATTCACCTGTTCTAAAATAAGACACAAACTTCTGGAATATGGAAAAAACCGATGTATTCTGGTTCAATATAGCCTATTTCTACTTTCGGCAAAGGATTGATAGGAATGAAAGCTCCAGTGACACATATTTCAATTCATCGGAATCTGAATTTACCTACCGTTGAATGCAATATAGTCATATTTCTTCTTTTTTTTAGCTTTTTGGGCGTGTTTTTTTTTCTGAAACGTGAAAACGATCAACAATTATCATTTAGAGACCGATGATGGCCATCCAGAACCAGTTTACTTACGAAAATCGTGCAATTTCATTCTGCCATTTCTTTCCTCATAATTCCTCGAAAATCCTACCTGAACCATATTTTTCGGTCGCTTTCGTTAGAAGATCGTATAAGGAAGCCTTTTTTGTCCATTTACGCATTCCAAATAAATTTTGAGCACCAAAAACGATACCGAAACTAACCAAACTTCCGAGGGACCGGAATTTCGTTTGAAATCTTTCTAAACGGCCAGATACCTAAAAAAACTTCGTTATCGAGTGTGAAAAAGTCGATCAGTACTTACTTTCGCTTTATTTATGCTTCTAAATCGATTTTTGGTCCAATTAAAATTTGCCGTTCGTACTCACGCCAAGAGTCGTGAAAGGAAAAAATGACACTCGCACGAAATTTCTCATATCGACGGGAAACTTCTTCTGGACGACGAAGAACAGAAAAATAGGCGATTTCCTATCGATATTTCGCCCCAAAATCGCCGATCGATTCGAACTAACAAAATGTGGATTATCCTTGATACTTTTACTCTAATGTAAACAGAGGAACTGGCCACGTCGTTTGGTCACTAACGATATTTTCTGTACGCGCACAGACTTTTCATCAGGAGCACCAACTCCTGGAAACGAAACCATGACCTCCTATGTGATTAAATGAAAGTGAATGGAGTAAAGGTATGTCTGCTAGCATTCATCAAACTTCAATTTTTTGAAGACATACTTTCCTCTATATATCCCTCAGCAGCAGAAGTACTCTTCCAACCACCACAACATTCCAGAGTAGTCATGCTGCACGAGCTTTCGCTGATATTCTTTCGATACTTACTGTGGGATAGTAACATCTACTTTATGTCTCTGATAAGTTGTAGAGGGTTTACAACCCATAACCAGTATCACGAAATAATTGTTTCCTCCACCAAAAAATTACCAGTCGGCCTTTCGTTGTTCCTTTTTGAGTGGCCTCGAGATCGTCGATTGATTGAGTCCTAAGGCTTCTTATTTGAGTGACAACCTTGGCAATTTCCAACTCGAACGCCCTAGATCTGTTTTAGGCGTATGATAAGTCGACACTAGAATTTCGGTATTGGCTGTTGCTTCTGCTTGATCTCTATGAAAACGAGTCTCTTTTTCAAAATCACGCCATTAGCAAGGCACACACGAAAGGGAAATCTGTGAGATCTGATCCGCAGTCCAGATTTGTTACAGATCTGGACTGCGGATGGGATCGCTACCGCCGATCTGGTCTGTCGCGGATCATACAGGATGGGGCAGAAGAACCTATCCGATTTCAAATCCCTTTTTCTCAGAAGAGAGAGCAGGTAGAGTAGTGGGGTAAAAACCGTTAGAAAGCTGGTTTTATGCCATTTGTCAGTAGTCAACATGCCTTGGTCTGGTGAACATCGTGCTTTTGTTATTGAGCGGTTTATCGAATGCGGCGGTTCGATAATTGCTACACAACGTGCTTTTCGAATTCATTTCGGACTCGGGCGTCATGATCCTGTTCCACATCACGCTACGATTAAAGTGTGGGTGTCAAATTTTAGACAGACGAGTTCAGCATTGAAAAAGAAGTCGCCTGGACGTCCCAGGACAGCAACAGGACCTGAAAACGTGGCCAATGTGAGAGCCGCGATTGAACGTTCCCCGCGTCGTTCGGCGCGAAAACATTCGCTCGCTTTGGGGATTTCCAACCGCAGTATTCGGCGAATTTTGCACCGGGACCTCAAAATGCATCTCTACAAAATGGTTGTTGCACAGAAATTAAGTGAAAGGGATTTTGAAACCCGTACGAACCTGTGTCGCGATCTCCGAGAACTGTGGAAATGACGGTGAAAGTCATGGAAAGCTACCGCGAGCGCCTAAATAAGTGTATCCGCTCCCAAGGACGACATTTGAGTGATGTGCTTTTCAAAACTTAAATTTAAAAATGGCATAAAATTTGCGATATGTTAATAAAAAAAATTTTTTGACAAGCTGAGTGGTTTTAATTTTATAACGTTTTGAAATCGGATAGGTTTTTCTGCCCCACCCTGTATATCTCAATGATCCCGACAGTACAGATCGGCGGTAGCGATTCCATCTGCAGTCCAGAACTGTAACAAATCTGGACTGCGGATCAGATCTCACGGATTTCCCTTTCGTGTGTGCCTAACTGTACACTTGGGATATTAGGCTCCTTGCTCCTGTATTTATATCTAATTCTTTGTTATTGAAACTATATGTATTTCCTTTTTTCGAAAATCGTAATTACTTAAAAAAATCAATCATACTTGTCTCCATGGTTGATCTTCTATGGTATATGTCCTTTTCTGAGTATAAATCAATTGATCCTTATGTATTGCACAATCAACTACCTGCTGCTCCTGCATCACTAACGGAATGCGCAACCTTTTTGTCTTCGTTGATGTAGTGGCGAGATTTATAGACAAATAGATGAAGGTGCAGGCGTGGGTCGCTTGGCCTGCCGGCAGCAGACGATCATCAGACCGCGTGACACTGACCTGTTAACACTTCCGACGAGGAAGAATGAAGGAAGCTCGTCCGAATTTTGTGCACTGCACGGCCTGAGGCAGCCTTTCCGTTACTCACATCGGACAGATGATAACATCGCAGGGCGGGTGTAGAAGTCCCTAATTTCGGGTGAAAATTACCCTGACGGCGACCTGCTGCCAGGGGTTTTTCAATCATTCGTTTCCGTTCTTTATCGATGAAAGGAGTAGATAAGGAAAATCTTTTAGAGAACTATACATCTGATGAAAGCCTTTGTTTCGAAGGACATTTCAAATGAGAATTAGATCATTGACATTAACGCACATTCTGAAAATCTCAATTTTATTGAAAGTTAACTCTACATTGACTTCATAACTTATTTTTCATGTTCTCTCGGGAAGGTTTTGAACGAAACAAGACACATTAAATGGAAGAAAAATTCAGGATTTCACCGAACCTTATGTGCAAGAAGAGAAATGAACAATTTTCAAAATACTGAAATGCTGATAAGTGAATTAATACTTGGTATTTCCACCCCTTGCGTTAATTACAGCTCGGCAACGACGGTTCATACTCAAAATGAGTGATCTTAAAATGTTCTGATCTAATCCTTCCCAGATTTCTCCGAGTTGGATTCCTAAGTCATTAAGAGTTGCTGGCTGATTTTCTGAACTTCTCTGCCTTCTATTGAGGTTGTCCCAAACCTGCTTATATACTTATCAGCATTCATAGCTCCATTATCAACGACCACTAGGTCTGTGCGAGCAGTCAAAGATATTCCACCCCATACCATAATCGATCCTCCCCCGAAACCAGTAGTATTCAAGAAATTGCACTGAGCATATCTTTCATGTGGACGTCTGTATACAACGGAACGTCGATCACAATGGTAGAGGCAGAATCTAGACTCATCTGTGAAGAGAACTCTTTCCCAATCGGCCTCTTCCCAATGGATATGCTCTCTCGCAAAATCCAAATGCGCCCTTCGATGGGCTGGGGTAAGAGCTGGGCCTCTTGCCGCGACACGAGGCCTTAAATCATATTCCCTGAGGCGATTTCTTATTGTCTGAGTGCTAATTTGCACCTCATGAGTTTGCTCAAGCTGCTGTTGAAGGAGGCGAGAGGTTGCAAACCGTTGTCTCAACGAAAAAACTCTCAAGTAACGTTCTTGAATGACAGTTGTTACCCGTGGTCTACCCTGTCCTGGTCTTCGGACATTCATACCTGTCTCCCTGAATCGCTGCAACATTCTGGACACACTTGTATGGAAAACTCCAAACCTTTCTGCAATTCTTGTGTATGTCCACCCTTCTTCTCGCAAAACAACCGCTTGGGCACATTCCTCTTGGGTCAAATTGCGTGTTTCGCGTTGCATAGCGATCGAGTGTAGAAAATCAAACGAAAGAAAAACTATTGATCACTAGAATTGATCGAGAACGACTGATTTTAGAATGGAGCCAATACATTCAAAATCTGATAATATCATCTTTTTTATTCCTGATGGGAGAAAACATCTGTATTGAAGAAAATCGTTGAAAGTGGATTGCATTATGCATGCACAATAATACTGATAAAAATAATTATCATTGAGAACACCTTCAGTTGTAGAATAAATTTGAGATTTCCATAATGTGCGTTATTTTTTTTGCGCAGTGTATTTGATTTTAACATTTCGGCAAGATCTGTTCTCTTCATGTCATATTGACTCTCACTCCGAGTAATTTCCAGAAATTGTTTCACAGCCTCTCAAGGGGCCACTTGAACATTTCTACTTAAGCACGTTTGTATATTTTTTTGGGAATCAATAAAATGAAAGAATCAATTCGAAACATATGACATGATGATGCCTACACTCATTTGTACCAGTTGATCCAATAGAAATGTTCAAAGAACGCAACAGCTGTTTCTTTTTCAATGTGACACCCTGTATGTCAATCATACATCATCGAATTGAGATTGAGAACTGTAAAATCCGGTATATTCGCGCATATTGTTGAGGTGATAATTGAGGAGAGATTATCATACGAAATAGAATAATTCTTGGATGATAATGGTGATTTTCTTCTGCAACACATTATAATGAAACGCACTGTGGGAGTCATTGGGTGAACTTCATTTTATGCTGCCCGGCTCCGGCCAGATACTGTTAATTAAATATGTTATTGTGAAGAAACGCATGCAAAATTTCTCATTAACTATAATACGAAAGCAACTATCGACGTCAGTTTCGATTAATGGATATTGGAAATACAATTTAATGCTTTATGTTTAATATAACTATATCATTATATAAATAATCTTAATGCTCGCAATTCCATTGGCAAGCTGATTATTAATTTCAATAATAACAATTCGAATGCATATTTTACTATGAATTACTCGCTATCTCAAAAGTTTCGGATCGACTATTCAGTGTAATTTAGTAGCAATCATTCTTTATTGATATCGAAAATAGTTTTCCCCTTGATAGTGCCATTATATACCTAATTGAAAAAAGAAATAACTTCTTGATTGAACACAAGAAATTGGAGTTTAAATAAAACTTCTAGAGAGATTATGTCTCGAGTTTCGCTGGCTATAACGAAATAAGCTATTTCATTTCTACATGAATCATTGTATTATCAGTAGCGTAGAAATTACATGAATCCATGTGGGTGTTAAAATAAGAATGTAGATTTTAGAAGATGTGCATCAGTTGTCAGAATGTTTTCATTCAAAATTCGGAAAATGTGAAAATTTCTCTATTCTCAGACGAAATTCGGAGACAAGTTAGTCTTAATTAATTTTTTTATTCCAATATTTATTATGCGTTTCGTTTTAGAGATACAGGGAGTTTGAATTATCTTCAAGTTTTTCTCATAACGGGTGCTTTTTTAGAGGTATAGAAATTGGAAACACTATTCCAAGTATCAGCCCTTTTGGCCAATTTAGGAACTTCCCGAATTTAAGAAAAGGATTTCGCAAAATGACGTTCATGGGTTATTTTAACTCGAAAAATAATGGAACGATAAACTTGCACCTACACTTAATTTATTTTCGCCAACTTATAGAAATAACTGTGTCGGGGAGTAATGGATTTGAAATTAATATTTCGCATTAAGTGTTCAATATTTCATTCGGCAACGTCTGAAAGCGTAGAACTTGTGATTGAATATTAATGTTTCCTGCAATATTTCACGCTCAGAGAATTCGACCAAATTTATCGAAAATATTGGCAGTAATTCGGATATTGGGAATGGGTGTTATCACCATGTGGTTTTACTGTACAGTGGTGCTCTTTTGAGTCGCGCATTTCGTAGCTAAATGAGCGGATTATTACACTTGGAATACATACTCGTATTCAACAATAAAGAATAATGAACTACATTGACCCTCTCCGGGAAGCATTTAGACATTCCGTACTCACGTACGGCACCAAACGCGAATAGCGCTATGTTGTGTTTCTTTCAACAAGCCCTAGACAAATCGCTTTTAACTTCTTTCGGTATCAACGATTTCCTACACATATAATATAGAGGTTCAATGAAAAAAGAATAAAAATAAATCGAACTATAGGTAGGTATTAATGCCCTCGCTCCGCTCGCGCGTGATATATCAGTTGATTAAATTTTCAATTACTTTACATATTTTGATAACCTATTCTCATCTCCATTTAATTTTTCAATTAGGTAGGTAGAAATGTTTTTAGTCTGAACTGTAACCCAACCCAGTATATCTACTACCATTGAGTTTAAATATATTTGAACTCAATGATTGTATCTCGGATTTTTATGGAAAGTTGGAAAGTGATTGAATTCATCGAATTTTCATGTTTAGAAAATTACGAAATGATTGTACTCCATTCAAATCAGATGTTTCCATTTCATTGCTTCAAAATTGAAAAGTTCTTCCTTTATAACTCTTCATCTCAAAAGTATTCTATTTGGATGCTGCAGAATATAAATTACCTATATTACCAGTAAAGATTCATTCATCACTTGGAATAATTTCACTTTCAATCAGATGAATAAAATGATAAATAAATACCGAACTTCATTTGAATTACGTTTAGGTATTATTATTATACGCCGTTTCGCATTCGAAGTGAGATTGGTCAGGTGAATAGCAGAGCGCTATTCGCGCTTGGTGCCGTACGTGAGTACGGAATGTCTAAATGCCTCCGGGAAATATACATCATATGGAGAACTTTTTCATCAAGAACATTACAGGATGTTCCTAAATTGGAAGAACGAACAAAGAGAGGAGATTTCTTGCTTAATTTCAAGAAAAAAAAGTTCCATAAATATGGCACCGAACAGTTTCGTTTACGAAATGCAGAGTTTTGAAGTTTGAATTTTTTCGAGTTTTTTTCTCATAGTATCTGCATGGACTCTTTATTCACAGCAGCTTATTTAACTGTATTATTCATGACAATTCGGATTTTTCTGAGGATTTCGAGAATCGTTCAAAATTCTTTTCTTCTCTGTTTGAGTACTAGTCAGGAGTTTTGATATAACAGTGCAGTTTTTTGTTCATCCTGATCTAGATAGGAGTACGAGTTTGAATTTTTTTGGGTTTATCGACTGTCTCGAAGAAGGAACGATCTGTTCCGAAGCGTCGGCATTATTCATAATTGATAACAATAAAGAAACTTCGTCTGACAATTATTATTTCATTCAATTAAAATCGACAAGAACGATATCGACATCATTAAATATGAAGAGAATCGTGTAAGTAGCTGGAAGTCTTCAAAACTAACATATCGGATTCTGAAAATTGCCTAACTTTATTTTTGGGGTTCAAGAGAATTTGATTGTGCATAAGTACCACACTTAGGCTCTCATGGAACCTTAGACTGTAACTGTTGAAAACATAAAATGTCCATCATAGATTCAATTTTCAGCAGAATTTTCAATCAAAAAACTCATAAATTATTCAAGATTCTTCTTCCCATTTTATCCCAACGATCAGCTACTGTGATCCCCATGTAACTTTGTAATTTGTAATACTGAATGGTTTTCTAATCACTATTACCAAAATTTTTGATATATTCGTGCAGGCACATTGCCTTCGCGAAACTTAAACCATTTTCTAATGAATCCTGATTGGAATTCAGTTTGTGCAATCGATTTTTTATTGAAATCAACAACCCCAAGGTATTTTCAGGTAGCACAATCACAGTAATTTATGGGGACAATTTGTAATTTTTATTTTTTTCAATTTCACTCATAATGCAAACATAACCCCGAGGATTTGTGAATAAATATCGAAATTTTTCCATAAAAATATCATGAAGTACTTAATTTTTATTGATTTCATCAAAAGATGACACATTTTTCGCTATACTATAAACCTACCGGTTGTCCAGCCAAAAAAGGTCCGTACTCTACTGAAAAAAAGAACACTTCGAGGCGATTACATATAATTTCCATACCAAGGGTTAAAGCCTCCTCGTTTCCAACATACAGCATGATTCTTGCCCAAAATTTCGATAAACTGAATGGAATCGTTTTTCGCAGACTTTTATGGGTATTCCCTCTCAACCTACAGACAACCTAAGGAAGATAGATGTCATTTTTCCTCAATGTTTCAGGTTCCGTGATTTGTAAAATATCCACCCCCACCAAAAACAAAATTGATATATTTGAATTCAAGAATCGGTATCGATAAAATTCAATTTGTTAGTCAAGTATGCATAAAAACATAAGAAGAAGAAATCACGGCAAGGCTTTGAAAGAGGTCGTATGCTAATTGTAGAATACAACACAAAGTTTCTGAAATTTTCACTTATAATTGTTATTTACGAACTTCAATTTTGGCGGAAACTAAAAAAGAAATCAAATTTAACATGAAAATAGAAGGAAACAGTAAGTGAGGGTTGAAATGAAAATTATCAATTTATTTTTCGAGAATTAACTCTACAGAATGTGACTTGTTAACTAACGGATTTATTATATCTGGTTTGTTCTTCACCCCCTCAAAAGTAGATTTCTTAATTGAAAGGAGATTGAATCTAGTCCGTTTTCGTTGTTGAAAGTTTTGTTTCACGTATGAATTCGAAGATACTTCGCGAGTCGTTGAAATAAAATGCTGGAAAAATTCATTGTTTTCTTGAGTCATTCAAAGTTTTATACTGAAAGAATTACAATTAATATTCAAATAGAATTGCACATAAAAAGAAAAGTTATTATAACTTTTTTAATATAAAGATCCCAAGTCGGGCTAAGTGGAATGAAAGCAAACTCCGATGTTTTGCAAGTTATATTAAATGTCTGGAGATGGCGAGAGGAAATATGTTCCACCTTCTTATTATTTTATTCTACATCAAACTGTCGGACTGATATTCGTTATTGAGATTGAAAATTGAAAATGCGCTTTAATTTCCCATACATTCTTTATATTTCAAATTGAAATTGTTATTTTATTGTTACACTTAGTAATAATGATTTTTGTTTCAGGTGAGTTGAAGGTTTCGTAAAGAATGGTACAGCATCCGTATGAGTGAGTATTGAAGTAGGCCGTACTATAAAGGTCATCACCCAACCCTTAATGTGTCCAGCATTATTTCGACTGTTGAATGTGTATGAATTGCAATTCTATTTATGAATCACAACGATGGTATTGAGCCTTTTGAGTGGTATAATAATATCCAACACGGACAAAATTATTAGTAGTCATAACAGTTGATGCCGCTTGAACACAAAAAGATAATAAAAAATCTCTAATTATTGTTAATTGTATACAAGGGTGTATGACGGTCGATGGTATGTTAGACGTTTACGAATTAAGAAGGGAAAGCAAGAATTCATTTGGTTTCTTCCACAAGAACAACTAATCTATCGATCTGAAATATTTTCAGTGCCGCGGTGTTGCCGCTTGTGTACAACTGAAAGAAGTGAGTACTCTGTTAGTTCAAATGCCACATCCTGTATATTATTGCATTTATCGTAGTAACAGTGGTATTTTGGTATCACTTCCACATACTCATCTTCAGCAGTTTCTGGGTAATTAAATGATTTCCTTTTTTTTGTGCAAAACCTAGCTTTGAAATGAACTGAAATGGATGGTAACAATGGTAAGTACAAAGCACTTACTACTTTTCGACATAAGCGGTAACACCGAAGCACTGAAAATATTTCAAATCGATAAAGCAGTTTGTCTCCAGATTTTTAATGAATTCTTGCTCCTTTCTTTTCTGTTTCTGCCAGCAAAACTTCGTAATCAGCTTCACTTCGATAGGGGTTTTGGTACCATGCTTTTTTCCCTGGTCGTCGGGTCTCGATTGTTCGGATGCAGTAAGCCAGTAAGGCATATTGTCCGATTTCAGCATCCCTTTCGAAAAATCGTATGGATTCCTTATATTCCCTCAGCGCTTGGAATTCAAAACCTTACTGAGTGAATTCCAAATTAAACATTCTGTTCTCAATTTATGTTTCGTTCATTATTTATTCTCCGCAAATAGAAGTGAATAAAATTTCTTATGATAATTTCCTTAATTTTCACTGGCTCTCCTCTAATCTTGGGACGAGTGAGACGGAGGCTTCTGCTGGGAGTGCTCAAAGACAAAGGAAGAGAGAAACCTGGACCGGTTGCTGTGTGGGCCGGCAACAAATGAGACGTGTCAACAACGCCGTCCGTAAATAAGAAACTCGCATCTTGTTCTTAATATTATATATATTTATACTCGAGAGTAAGATAAATACGGAATCTTAACACCGGCTTCATTCGAAAAATAAATAAATAACCGGGATATTATATTTACCATGGGATGGAATTCTTTCTCTGTCTCGGAGCGAAGATTTCTCCGGCTTCTTCTCATGCACGCATCAAAATGCAGACAAAGAGTGTTTGTATATTCAATTAAAGCATGAACGTTATGGGCGATAGATTTCCAGACAGGTCTAGAGCTCACGAGGTCATATCATATGTTGGAAAAGAAGGAGCTGTATTTGTTTCCTACATTCAAATTATTGATCAGAACCTTATATACAGATAACAGATATATGATATCGTCATATAAGTTATTTCATTTCCTTTTTCAATAAAATCGAAACACTTCAGAATTCACAAAAAAAAAACATTTGAATAGAATGAAACAATGAACTACGTCCCCATCAATACCGAATTTATGCTTGATGTAAGACTACCAATTTGCGTCAAAATCAGGTAGGTACCAATTTTTTTTTCGGGAGTAACGTTTCATATTGTAATCACAATGACATTATTCCGGTTGGTTTGAATTAAGCGTCATGCACCTAGGTTGTATCGAAGTTCTTCACGTTTCTGAAAAACTAATATTCCTTCTTTCCATACTTTGGCTCTCAATGAATTCTTATACACTGCGCAAAAAAATTAACGCACATTATGGAAATCTCAAATTTATTCTACAACTGAAGGTGTTCTCAATGATGATTATTTTCATCAGAATTATGCATGCATTTGTCATCCACTTTCAACGTTTTTCTTCAATACAGATGTTTTCCCCAGCAGGAATAAAAAAAGATGATATCAGATTTTGAATGTATTGGCTCCATTCTAAAATCAGTTGTTCTCGATCAATTCTAGTGATCAATAGTTTTTCTTTCGTTTGATTTTCTACACTCGATCGCTATGCAACGCGAAACACTCAATTTGACCCAAGAGGAATGTGCCCAAGCGGTCGTTTTGCGAGAAGACGGGTGGACATACACAAGAATTGCAGAAAGGTTTGGAATTTCCCATACAAGTGTGTCCAGAATGATGCAGCGATTCAGGGAGACAGGTATGAATGTCCGAAGACCAGGACAGGGTAGACCACGGGCAACAACTGCCATTCAAGAACGTTACTTGAGAGTTTCTTCGTTGAGACAACAGTTTGCAACCGCTCGCCTCCTTCAAATTCAGCTTGAGCAAACTCATGAGGTGCAAATTAGCACTCAGACAATAAGAAATCGCCTCAGAAAATATGATTTAAGGCATCGTGTCGCGGCAAGAGGCCCAGCTCTCACCGCAGCCCATCGAAGGGCGCGTTTGGATTTTGCGAGAGAGCATATGCATCGGGAGGAGGACGATTTGGAAGAGACTCTTCACAGATGAGTCTAGATTCTGCCGATACCATTGTGATCGACGTTCCCTTGTATACAGACGTCCTTATGAAAGATATGCTCAGTGCAATTTCCTGAATACCTACTACTGGTTTCGGGGGAGGATCGATTATGGTATGGGGTGGAATATCTTTGACTGCTCGCACAGACCTAGTGGTCGTTGATAATGGAGCTATGAATGCTGATAATTATATAAGGAACATTCTTGAAGAGCATGTGGTGCCATTTGCCACATACATTGGTGAAAATTTCATTTTTATGGACGATAATGTCATACCCCATCGTGCGCGCATCGTTCAGGAGTACCTTGAAGAGGTTGAAGTCTCTCGAATGGAATGGCCAGCAAGAAGTCCAGATCTCAATCCGATTGAGCAGGTTTGGGACAACCTCAATAGAAGGCTGAGAAGTTCAGAAAATAATCCAGCTACTCTTCATGACTAAGGAATCCAACTCGGAGAAATCTGGAAAGGATTAGATCAGAACATTTTAAGATCACTCATTTTGAGTATGAACCTTCGTTGCCGAGCTGTAATTAACGCAAGGGGTGGAAATACCAAGTATTAAATCACTTATCAGCATTTCAGTATTTTGAAAATTGTTCATTTCTCTTCTTTCACATAAGATTCGGTGAAATCCTGAATTTTTCTTCCATTTAATGGTCTTGTTTCGTTCAAAACCTTCCACAGAGAATATAAAAATAAGTTATAAAGTCAATGTTGAGTTAAATTTCATTAAAATTGAGATTTTCAGAATGTGCGTTAATTTTTTTGCGCAGTGTATTTCTTGTTGCTTCTCGATATTCGTTAAGCTCGGCGTGTGTATCAAGCTTTAGTCCGCCCAATGTCATTGAAAGGTACATTGAAATGCGAGCCATCCGAGATGGAATAAATCCGAATAATTCTTTAAATCATTACATCGATTCATAATAATAATGATACATCGGAGAAGTTGTCAAATAAATCTATTCCTCCGTGCAGAATAATAACACTTTACGACATAAATTCGTTTCGAGAATGAGTTATTTCAGAACGACCATATATATCTGCGTGACTCATTTGAAATTCAACGCCAAGAAAAACTAATTTAATATGAATAAGTAATTCAGAATAAATATGAAAGCCGTACGATGTACTGGGCCCCAGCGAGGGTATTAACTAATATAATATTCTATTATTTTTTATTCGATATCATTAAATATGGAGGGGAAGCATATTTTTTCGTGAGTGCACATAAATTATTTATATTCAAATCCATTGTTGGCAGACTAGGGACTGCATTATTTAGAGATACCGCCTTATTTATACATATGTCATGAAAGGTATATGCGTTCCGTGAAATAAAAATACAGGCCCACCTCGAGTCAATTTGTCACTTTTCTACTGTCGGGTGTTATTTGAGTACATTTCGAACAATTTTTCGATCACTTATATTTTATGTCTTCGTCCAGTAAGAACTATTTGTGAGTTTTGTAGCTTTGAACTCATGCTTTTCTTGAAGTGTCGCTATAGCAAGATTATATTTATTCGTACAATTTTATTCATTTTATTAGTTTCGTGACACTCAATCGGATTCAATGGAATATTATTATGCCCAACCTCTGATTAATCAATATGGATGAAACCAGGCACGTAGCGAGGGGGGGGGGCCCTACACAAGTTTTCTGTCGGGTTATTCGAGTACTTTTATTTTTTTTCCGAATGAACTATCACAAAGTAACGGACTATTCTGTCCATTATTTTTTAGTAAAATTTCAACACTCGATTCTTGATTTCCGCACAAAAAAAGCATAACTGAATCTTTCAACCATGTTTATATACAGCTTTTCCCGGAAAATGTGGGAAATCTCCCGGATTCAGACAATACATAAAAAAATAAGATGACAAGTTCCCATCATTTTTTTTCCTAGCGGCCCTCCCTACGGAGATACGGCCTCCTAAATGACGTCACTGGAAATCCATTTCACTGAAATACATTTCAAAGTACTCAAATATAATTTGAAGAAAATTTGATATGATGAACAGTGACCGCGATTAGGTTGTACATTTTAATGCTTACATTTTCAACACGCTGTGATAAGGACGCGAAAAAAACAAATTCGTATAGCTTGAACATTGAGCTGAAAAAAGGTACTCTTATTTATTGTCGATAAAATGAACCGTTTTCGAAAAATAAAATTACAAAGATTCTTAACTATGCAGTTTTGGCACAGAAAGGCACGTTAGCAAAAATTATTTTTAAGAAATGTACTCTCACTAAAGCTTGCAACGATTGAATATAAATACGCTAGTTATAAATCATCATTTAAAAACTTCTCAAGAGTACATTTCTTAAAGGTTATTTTTGCTAACGTGCCTTTCTGTGCCAAAACTGCATAGTTAAGAATATTTGTAATTTTAGCTTAATGTTCAAGCTAATTTTTTTCGAATCCTAATTTGAATTTGAGGGCAGTATTTCAAAAGGTCCTTACTACTGTTCATCTTATCAAATTTTCTTTAAATTATATCGAGTAGTTTGAAATTTATTGCGGGAAAATAGATTTCCAGTGACGTCATTTAGGAGGCCGTATCTCCTTAGGGAGGGCCGCTAGGAAAAAGAATGATGGGAACTTGTCATCTTATTTTTTATGTTTTGTCTGAATCCGAGAGATTTCCCACATTTTCCGGGACACCGTGAAATATTTACAGTATTAACAGAGAAAAAAGTTTCTTCAGCATTCGGCGTCTTTGGAATTATTGAATTCATATAATATTTTCTAAATTTCATTATTTTGACAAAGTAAATAAACATTTCAATAAATTCGTAATTACTACGACTTTCATGTAGAAAGGACAACGTTGCTTATTCAACTTACAGGAAAATGACTCTAACCTAACATTTTCAAGATATACACGGTGAAATGTGTCAGAATTTCATGGCCAACTGGGATACATTATCTAAAAGTGAATAAAGTGTATTTGTCTAATTTCGTGGAGAATAATTATTAACTTGCGCATTGGTCGGGTCCACATGGAATTCTAATTGGCCTTGGAGTGATCTTCGTTATGAAAATTTACTATATGAAATGAAAACTCGAACGAAACGATAAAAAATAAATTCGAAGATGAACCCCCAACAATTCCTGATTTGAAAAAGCAAAATTACTTGGTTTTTCAAAACATTTTGTGTAGATCACGTGACTCCGAGTAATAAATACGATTTGGTACTCTGAAACTCTCATCGATGTCTTGTTGAATTATTTTCCTCCACCTTTCCACAAACTCGGCTTTACGCCCCATAAAAGCATCGTAAAGCGTCTGTTTCACTTGACCATCGGACAATTATTAATCTTATTGTGAAAAAACGCCCGACTTGGATGTATTGTTCTCCGTATAAATCATCGGAAGGTCTGTTAAATTACACCGTTTTGTACGGCGAAGCAAGATTGATGACCGCGGCACATCCAGGTGAGCAGTCCATGCTGATGATAATGGGTGTGAACGATATATTTTCGAGGGATCAGTCGCTGCGTGGTGAGATTTATTTCGTGAAATATATGTTTACATTCGTAAGATTCAGCTTCCTGGCCGGCAATTAAAATAATGTTCAAGTTACCGCCGGTCCTACCTGAATTTTGATAAAACTTCTTGGTCTCGATTAGAGGAGTCCCGCGAGATAATGATAGCCCTGTATTTATTTCGGCATGAGTGCAATTCAAGAATTTATTATTATTATGGTTTGATAATGGTGCTATGATTCATTGGCGTTTTCGTTATTCGATTATTGCTTTTCTCGATTCCAGTATAGTAATGAGTTCATTACAGTACTAAAAACAGTGCTGTAATGAACTCATTGCAGTTATATTTTTCGTTTTGTGTTTGTCATCACTGACTTCCGATACTATCCAATTTTAACACACGTCAATTGTCGATACAATACAGGGTCTTTCACGAGGAACCTCACCCATATTTATACGGGAAACTACTGAACGTATTTTCATGAAATTCAGCACTTATAAGTATTTCACGATGCTGATGAAATCTAAAATATTTTCAAGGCATGAGCACCTCCGGTTTTTCCGGAAATGACGTCAACTTCCGTTTTTCAAATTAGAACACCATTTTTTTATTGCAGAAATAGATTCCTTAGAAAATTTCAAGTTATTTTGATGTAACATTTTTCAGTTTTGGTTGGAAAATTCTCTCTGAGCGGGAAAATTCGAAAAAAAAATCGAAAATAGAGGCTCCGCTGAAACAAGAATAACTTCGAGGTTTTTGGATGGAAAATTTTCATTTTTGGGATTTTTCAAGATGTAAGATTGATGTATCCACTTTAAAAATCGAAATCGCGATTCATGATACAGGGGGTGAAAAAATCGCTTTCAAAGTTAGGGATGACAAAATCGTGAAAAATCAATTTTTTCAAATTAGAACCCCATTTTTTTATGGCAGATATTGAATCTACGTTAAAAAATAATGTGAGTGTATGCATCACACCCTTGCCCTAAAATGGATATTTTCTGAGTTAATATCCACTTTAGGGCAAGGGTGTGATGCATACACTCACATTATTTTTTGAAAAATCCCAAAAATGAAAATTTTCCATCCAAAAACCTCGAAGTTATTCTTGTTTCAGCGGAGCTCTATTTTCGATTTTTTTTTTCGAATTTTCCCGCTCAGAGAGAATTTTCCAAACAAAACTGAAAAATGTTACATTCAAATAACTTGAAATTTTCTAAGGAATCTATTTCTGCAATAAAAAAATGGTGTTCTAATTTGAAAAACGGAAGTTGACGTCATTTCCGGAAAAACCGGAGGTGCTCATGCCTTGAAAATATTTTAGATTTCGTCAGCATCGTGAAATATTTATAAGTGCTGAATTTCATGAAAATACGTTCAGTAGTTTCCCATATAAATATGGGTGAGGTTCCTCGTGAAAGACCCTGTATAATTCGAACTGTACGATTCAAATTCCGTTATCTGTCACCTCCCAATATACAACACAAAAGTCACTAGGATTTTTAATCTGAATTTTTCGTTTGATTTAATTTTTTCACAAAACTTGACTGAAATAGAGAAAATCGTCTATAATACTTCGTTGCAGAAGACAAATGAGAAACTCATGATGATAATGATTCCGCTAGTGGGTCTGGTATTATGCTTGCACTTAGAGAATTTTTTAAAGGAATTTCGGATATATAAAGAACTAGATGTACAGGGTGACCCAGAGGTGCGTAAAAGGTCCATAACTTCGTTTCAATTCAAGCTATCGATTGTTTTTTGCAAACGATAGATGACACAATCCGTACATCCCGAAAATGTTGTATCCATCCACATCAGGATGTCTGAAAAAGAAGTACAGAGAAGTGAATGAGTTTGGTTTTTTTTTAAATGGCAACCCCCTATTTTTCGTACATTTTTCGGATTTGTCATTTAATTGTCGATAAAATGCACCCAGGTTTCTTCGACTTATATATGCATTAGTTTTCGACCTACGTCAATTTATGTGTCGAAATAGCGTCGTGCGTAGACTCACAGAAAAAGTCATAACTTCGGAACCGTTCAAAGGGGTAAGAATTCGATGTCTGGTGTTTGATCACATTGGTATTAAAGTGACTCAATACTAATTGAATAAACTCGATTTTTTTCAAAAGCAACATCCTGTATTTCATTGCACAATTGTATATGACATTCCGTGAGTAGTCGATATAAGGTTTGTGGGGTCTACGTGGAATGCATTTCAAAATAAAACATGTGGATGGTTTTTGAAGAATCGAGAAGGACGCTGTGATTCAGAAAAATGTTCTCGAAATAGTAATAGCTCTGTTTGAAGAATAGTGGTAAAAGAATCATGAAGCAGGGAATAACGGAAAACCATGAGAAAAAAAATGTTGAGGAAAGTCTTCTGATGTTAACTGCTCAATTAGGCCGACATCATTTTCCTCATGAAGAGGCTAGTCTTTTTGTAAATTAGCGTCGATATCAATCAAGTGTTGTTGCTCTTTCCGATTTCATGACAACGTCCTACTCGATTCTTCAAAAATCTCTCTCATTTTTTACCAGCTTTTATTTATTTTCTGTCTGTGTGTAATCAAATCTTGCAAGTTAAATATGACACACTTGTAATGGTCCGATTGATTTCAAATTCGGCAACTGTACATATTTCTGGTGACAATGCATCATGAAATATTTGTTATAGAAAAAAACAAAATGGCGGCTTCAAAATGGCGGATGAGTTTTGTAATTATGATCCGATTCCATTCAAAATTAGTATCTGGGGGTTTTTGGCTCCAACAATGATGATTCTTCTGTCAGAATTGGAAAATTCAAGATGGCTGCTACAATATGGCGGACGAGTTTTGAAATTATGATCCGATTCTATTCAAAATTGATATCTGGGGGTTTTCTAGGTGAGAAATTACGATTCTTCAAGATTGAGGAATTGGCGGATGAGTGTTTTCATAAAAGCTTGTTTATTTTCGAATTTATTTCACAAAGTAGACCTGACAAACTTTTCATCGAAGAAAAGCTCTCAAAATGTCATATGCAATGAAATACAGGGTGTTGCATTTGGAAAAAATCGAGTTAATCAATGTGTCATTTGAAAACCAATGTAGTAGGCGATAGAACACAGATATCGAATTCATGCCCATTTCAAAAGATGCACTGAAGCTTAAGGAAAAAACGGTTTCGAAAAGTTGATAAAGGTCAAAAACTAATGCATAAGTCGATGGAACCTGGGTGCGTTTTATGGACAATTGAGTGGCAAATCCAAAGATGTATGGAAAATAGATGGTCGCGATTTGAAAGAACCGAACCTATGTATGTATTTCATTTTCGGACATCCTGTAAGTGTATTAAAATATTTTCAGGATGTTCGGATTGTGCCACCAATGGTTTTGAAAAAACGATCAAGTCGATAGCTTGAATAGAAAAGAATTTACAGACAATTTGCACACCCCTGGGTCACCCTGTTTGTGATTACATTAAATCTTCGAGAAGAGCTTCAACTTCAGCTAATTTGAACAAATAGAGTTTTTTCAGCTTGATTTAAAGGCTTCTTTATTCTCCCAAATAGAAGATTTCAAAATTAGTTCAAGTTATGGCTTTGCTGTTTCGTTTCGTCCTTCCTTCATCAAATTACTACCCCAATACTACTGAATACTACAGGGTGTTTGGTATGGAATGACTTCAAATTCAGTGGGGAATATAAACATATCCAAGGTGTATGTATCATTTCACTAACATCACAGAAGGTCCACCTTGTACCACACTTGTGCGAAATTTCAGGCAATGGATAGTTCTCGATGAGCCACCTCTATTTTTTTTGTATTGCATACGTGATACAATTTACAATCAGCGAAAGAAGGAAAAATGTTTTAGCTCAATATACAAAACAGTGCAAATATTGATTCACGAATACAAACTCGATATTCGAAGTATCACTTCTGGATTCTGGCCAATGGTGATTTGAACTCAAATCATATACCTATACCTCTGTCGAGGGAGGGCACACACAAAGTAAATAGAAAAGGAGGACCCAATCCGCAAATTCGGATTTTATTGAACGAACGAAAAACCATTCGATATCATTATTAATTGATAAAGAACGGAGCCAATATAATATTTTCCACCTTTGTATACCGTTTCGAAAGCACACCAACGAAATGTTTCCTGGTACGAGACTGCCAAATACGAAACGAATTCAATAAAATACAATATATTTCAGAACGTTATACACTTGTTGTTTTTGGTTCAATCTAAAACACAATTCTTCTCGTTTCATGAAACACGAGTTGGACAAACGATAATTTATTTTACTTTTTCCCGTTCATATTCGCCGGGCCTTTGTTCGACGAGAGCTCTCGTAAAAATTGGGTTTTATTATTACAAACAACATTTGCGTTCGAAGTTCAATTATATAATATATATTTTCATTTCGTGCGATATTCCAGGTTTTTTTCCGGATATTTGTTCAGTGGATCCTGTTTATTCTGTCGATTGAGTACCCCTCTCCAGAAATGTATCTGAAATTAATTTCATTCGTCAGATACAGAATACAATATGGCGTGGACGACGTATTGATTTTCGCGAAATATCGGAGCACGTTCATTTACTTTTCATCATTTCCAAGTCCTGCGGAGGAGAATTTATAAAAAATTTATCCAAACAGAACGATGCGCAATCAATGAAATGAAAAATGTTCTCCGAATGCTTCTCGCTCTGCTGCACATCTAACAGAAATATTTTGTGTTGTATTCTTTTGTAGGGATAATTTTTTCGACATACGTGAATGACTTTTGATAGTGGGTATTGAAGCGAATGTTCAGAAGGCCATGATCCAACTCGCATCGATCGTTTTTTTTTAGTTGGGTGATATTTTCTCTGATTGGAAATTCATAAATCTAATGAAATGCAAATGACAGTAGCAACGCGATAGAAACGATTTTCAGTAGCATTTTATATCTAGTTTCGGTTCCTCGTATAACAAATTACCGTTTTCTTCGAGAAAAAAGTTTTCTAACGTGTGTAGAAAATATGATTTTTTATATATGTTTTTTTTTAAGAACTCAAGTATTCGCTTTATAGGCATTCATCCTTTTTTGAACGCTGGGAATACAATGAATTGGACCAGTTCGAAATCTCAATGAAACAGACATTTTTTTCTTCTTAATTCGGCCCTGGTTGAATCACCGAGAGGGTAATATTTTCTGAAGGTGGATAGATGTCGTTAACTTTATTCTTCACGATAAAGTTCACGACAAATATCCAAAATACAATGTAATGACGTTTATGGAATGCCTAATTCTGAAGAACGACGAGGAATGGACAAACCTGGATTTTCTTCTACACTTTCAGCAGCAATATTCTCGGCTGTTCTTGAGCGAGGTGCACGGGTTTTATTCTTCACATCAATAACTTGTCCCAACAGCTCAAATGTTTACTTAAATATCTGTATTAATAATAATAGTCTTTATTGGTAATAATAAAATTGCTTAAATGAAAAAATCACAAAAACATTCTAGCTAATAGAAGTGCTCTTATTTTTTTTTTTGGAAGTTTGTATAACTGATATGATATGATTGTATAGTTTAAGGCCTTGATACTTAGCAGATTTAAAAAATTCACTAGATCTATGGTGTAGAATACATAATTTTTCCGCAAATCGCTAGGAAATTTTGACATTCCTAACAAAATTTGTCATAGAAAAAGTCAAGATTTCCCAACTGTTAAGAAATATTCATTTCCTTGCTGTTAGGAAATGATATTTCCTTACAGTTGTCAGTGTTCTTCATACGCATATTCGTACTTTCCTCTAGATCTCTTTGGCAATAATTCTAATGAAGCAGTATTCACTGCCTCAACCTACTCATGGAGGAGTCCCAGAAATGGAAAATTCATCATCACTCATCATTTTACACTGCTTTGTCTTCGAAAAGACCAGCAATTAAATTAATATTAATCAAGTTTGACAATTCAGCATGAATACGTGTCCATAGTAACGCAACCAATTCCATTCCGGATTTCAAAGCTCCATTTATTTATGAATCGAATAATTCGCAATTTTCTTCAAAATTCATTGAAATCTGTCGAATTTCAAACGATTTGCGGAAAAATAGTATGTTCACCTCGTAGGAAAAGCCACATTCCTGGATTCAATGTTGCTAAGTCTCGGCTTACGCCTCGACTTAGCAATCTTCACGATCGTCCAGGAATATAAGGCTTTTTCTACCCGGTAAACAATGTACTATTTCTGAATTTCTTGTATGATATTCATGGGAATCGGAATTTTTCTCTATGGAATGAATTTTCGTCCTCACATGTAATAACAATACAGGGTCTTTCACGAGGAACCTCACCCATATTTATACGTGAAACTACTGAACGTATTTTCATGAAATTCAGCACTTATAAGTATTTCACGATGCTGATGAAATCTAAAATATTTTCAAGGCATGAGCACCTCCGGTTTTTCCGAAAATGATGTCAACCGTTTTTCAAATTAGAACACCATTTTTTTATTGCAGAAATAGATTCCTTAGAAAATTTCGCGTTATTTTGATGTAACATTTTTCAGTTTTGGTTGGAAAATTCTCTCTGAGCGGGAAAATTCGAAAAAAAAATCGAAAATAGAGCTCCGCTGAAACAAGAATAACTTCGAGGTTTTTGGATGGAAAATTTTCATTTTTGGGATTTTTCAAGATGTAAGATTGATGTATCCACTTTAAAAATCGAAATCGCGATTCATGATACAGGGGGTGAAAAAATCGCTTTCAAAGTTAGGGATGACAAAATCGTGAAAAATCAATTTTTTCAAATTAGAACCCCATTTTTTTATGGCAGATACTGAATCTACGTTAAAAAATAATGTGAGTGTATGCATCACACCCTTGCCCTAAAGTAGATATTAACTCAGAAAATATCCATTTTAGGGCAAGGGTGTGATGCATACACTCACATTATTTTTTAACGTAGATTCAATATCTGCCATAAAAAAATGGGGTTCTAATTTGAAAAAATTGATTTTTCACGATTTTGTCATCCCTAACTTTGAAAGCGATTTTTTCACCCTCTGTATCATGAATCGCGATTTCGATTTTTAAAGTGGATACATCAATCTTACATCTTGAAAAATCCCAAAAATGAAAATATTCCAAACAAAACTGAAAAATGTTACATCAAAATAACTTGAAATTTTCTAAGGAATCTATTTCTGCAATAAAAAAATTGTGTTCTAATTTGAAAAACGGAAGTTGACGTCATTTCCGGAAAAACCGAAGGTGCTCATGCCTTGAAAATATTTTAGATTTCATCAGCATCGTGAAATACAGGGTCCGGCAGAGATGTATGACGTTTTTGAAAAAATCATAACTAAGTGAGATTTTGAGGAAAATGAAATTTTATTTTTTTTAAATGTACATGAGAGTTTGCCATTTATACCACATCAAAAAAAAAGGATAAAAAATAATCATGAACGGAAGATAATGTTATCTAAGTGGTTGCCCTGTTTTTCCACACACTCCTGCAGCCGGAGTTCTAGCAGTTCTTTCTCTGCCCCTAGGTACACTAGGGCTCAACGATCCTCTCGTCCGGAGATTGTGCACCCACTTTAGGATGGTGTTTCGTGAAGGAACACGTCCATGCCTTCCAACATTAAAATGTGTTCGAAATCTACGTTGAGTTGCTACCACAGAACGATCGGTTTCAATGAAACTTTCGTATACAAACACCCGTTGCTCTAGCGACCACGTCTCCATGGCGACTGAACAAGAAAAAATGGCAACTCCTTGCGGTCACATATCAACCATTTCGAAAAAGTTAGGCTTCCCCTTGGCCGAGTTATACGCATCCAAAAAACGTCATACATCTCTGCCGGACCCTGTACTTATAAGTGCTGAATTTCATGAAAAAATACGTTCAGTAGTTTCCCGTATAAATATGGGTGAGGTTCCTAGTGAAAGACCCTGTATTGCGGTTCGACGAGGTGCTTCACGACGACCCAAAAATTGTCGAGTTTCACGAACCGTCTCTGCCATGTTTTCACAATTTTAATGGTGAATTTTAATAATTTCAATCCGTTGTTGAAGCATTTACCGTTCCATTTTCATCAATGGCGTAATTTCTTATTGCAAAATGTCAAAAAATTACAGCTGCAGAAGCAACAACTACCGAAATAGTTAAAATAAATTAATATTGAATGAGTTCTCTTCGATTCAACTTACCAATAATTCTGAAATTGAATTCAAAATGCCAAGCATTCAATTTTAACTTCAATCTTCGTCTGTTGAAAATAGCTATTAGATTTTGTCCGTAAGTAGGTACCCTAAACGTGATTAAAAATGGGTGAGTAAACTCTGATGCAAAGTACTGCATCGTCCTTTCTTCCTGAGATTCGGTATCGTCGGTATATCCCACAAAAGGTTTCCCATCTCCGAAATTCCCAATGACCTTGATCCATACATCATGCATATATAATTTGTAAATCGCCAAAATAAAATAATTTGCGATCACATAAAAAGGATTGAACGATTCGCTGAAAATTTCGTGTATTCACAGCCGAAATTTAACTTAAAATATAAGGTCTAAAGAATACAATCAACGACGAATAATAAGGATCCATAATCAGCGAGAAGAGCGGATCTACCTTGATAATAATAAGGAGGGATCGATATTTGTGAGTTGGTTCGATATTATGATTGGCAATGTGGCCAATGCAATTATGTATCTTATGGGGTATAATTTCACGTCTGGTCCTGTAAATATGAATCCGAAATCATGATAGAGCGACTTTTTTTCGTAATATATGTATTTCAAGTTCAATTTCGGTCTGCCCTTGAAACCCGACGAAAACCATATCTTATCTGTTAATTGTTTTCGATAATAAACATTAGCGGTTACTGGCTAGACCGAGTGACCGAGAAGACAAATATTCAATTGAAGTCAGGAGCGTTTGTTCGCTCGTTCATCCACCTTCTAGGTAGATTGGCATTTTCGAGTTCAAGAAATCCATTGAAAAAAAGGTTGAGAGAAGTCCAAAAATCGTTAAAGGTCCCAGATCTGTTGTTACGTAAATATTGGAATTTATATCTTGATAAATCCCTAGATCGTCCTGTTCGGGCGATCTGAACAAAATTTAAGTAAAAAACACACGAAGAAATCCATTTCTTATAGCACATTTTACGCCTTTCATCCTCGGATTTCGTGAAATTTGTGGAAATTTCGCATTTTTGGCAACCAAGCATTTGAATTATTCAAGGATTTGCCATAGAACTTATAATAACATGGAATGCTATTACCAGATAAAAAAATGGGTGGACATCTCAAGTTGGTGAAACAGCAAGATTTTCATGTTTCCATGGATATGAGCTGTCACACAGAAATTTTTTTTTGCCGAAATGCCAAGTGAATTGGATTTTGACGATTAGTTTCATATTATTTCTGTGTTTCTGTTCTGTGTGACAGCTCATATCCATGGAAACAAAATCCCGCTGTTCCACCAACTTAGATCCATCATTTCAAGCTTAGCAGCAAGGCTAATATCATTCCATTATAATAATGTGAGTTCTTCGGGATTCGTCCATTGCATTAATTGTCGAATACTTGTCCTGACTCCGTCGAAAAAAAAAAATGTCATCCTCTTATTACATTTTTGATAAAATGTAGGACTTTTCAAATGAAAACATTTGTCCCATTGAATTATTTATGTGCTTTTTTCCTTTTATTATTTTCAAATATTTATAGTCGAACGAACACAAATGATATGGCACCTTCTAATTGAAAGTACCACAGGTGAACTCTCGAATAGGATAAATGCTCTTAAAATAATAAATAAAAAATATCATTATACCTAATTATACCAATCAAAGGTTTTCATAACTCGATAATAAACAATAAGAAAACAACTGATCCTATTCTTGTATTTTTCATATGAACCAACATTCGTAATGCATTTCATTCGAATGGAAACGACTGGGCAATCTGGGATAAACCAGTTTCACACAGAAAAATATTTCTAGTCTCTCGTGAGACATTGCCCCTGCCGTCCTATTGTTCCTTTGAAATATACGACACACAATTTAATATTATATATTTATTTAATCTCCTCGCTTCATTCTTTGGGAATCTTGGATTATGGTTTAATCTTGTTGAATGCTTCCATATAATTTCGTGCTAAAGAAGCTCTCTAGATGTTATTCGCGAAGATCATTCGAAAGGATTATATTTATCGTTTTCTCTCCAAAAGTTAGTCGTACAAATATACTGAATGCCGGACATTGAGTAATTAAAAAGATTCATCCTCAGTTTTCACTAATTCATTAATTTTCAAGATATATGTTCAAAATCTCATCAAGAGATTTTTTCAAAGGAAAGTTCAAATACAGTCTTGGCATTGTTTGGGTTTATATGAATTTCAATCTTTTTGCATTTCAATGTGCCTAGCAAAGCTCATTATAGGAGACAATTCAGAAAAATTACACGAAGAGTACACATGAAAGTCTTGAACAAAATCTAATCAGTGCCAATCATATATCTGATAATTCCAATATGGGCAATGAGCCGAAGAAAATTGAAGCTGGTCTTTGGTAAGAATCCATATCTGCGCATGTGCCGCCATATTGGGATTCAAAATGATTTACTGATTCTGTCTCTCTCTGACACATCGTATTATGAAACGTAGGTCATTCATTAACTCATATAAATACTTTCGATCATAACCTAATAATTTCATGTGGAATGGTTCAATCGCTTTATTTCGTTTTCTTCAAGACCTGAATATTATTGTTAACTCTTTTTCATATTTTAGAATTGGAGTGAAAAATTAAAGTGACGTATTTTCATCCTCGATATCTATTTTGTTGTTGTTTTTCGGAATAACCTCTACATTTCTCGCAATTTTTTAATTTTCAGTTGAGGCAAGCGTACAACTCAATCTTTACCAAATATTTGGATTCACTTTGTGACTGAATAGCAGGGGTATGGGCCATATTCATGTTATTGGATATACGATGCCAATCACATAATTCTATTTTGAGTTCTATTTCTATAATTTGATGCTTGAAATCAAAAATAACACATCTAGTGGGCTCTGCCAAAGGCCATTGAGAACTATGGCACATGTGCAATCGGCAGCAGGAAGAAAATTCCTTAAGATAACCATGGATACACAATGACATGTCCCTTCTCTTCGCCCGATCTCACATGCGTATAGCGACAACTGACCTGGATTTAGGAGTAAATTTTTGTATACTTATTTGCCACTACGCTCAAATTTAATATTTATAATTCTATATGGTGTCAATGCTAGGTATTCTATGTTCATATGAATTTCATTCTCTGTGCGTTTCAATGTGCCTAACGAAGCTTATTATGGGAGTCCATTTAGGAAAATTACATGAAAAGAGAAGTATCAGCAAATGGAGATTTCGCGACATAAATATGCAATTACCACATAACCCACCCTTATCATGCAAAATACGTTTCATACAATGTATATTAGTTTTGCCACTTCTAATTTATTTTCCTACAAAGCAACTTAATGCAACTTCTACGTCGCCGAGAATGAATTTATAATACAGCTCAGGCCATGCTCGATGAAATATCGCTGTGTATTCTTTTAATAGTCATGATGCGGAGGAATATTCGTATACTGGGTGTCTTTCGTGTAGCGACTTCGCCACTAAACATTTTCTCTGAATCTCTAAATAATTCTGTACTATTTGAATTTGTGTCAGAGTTAAATCATTATCTTATGGTGATCGAATAACGATTGAAATTCATATACGAATTTTCACACCGAAATGAACGCCAAACATAAGTTTTTCGGTATATTCATAAAACGAATTTGATATGAGTCACTGTTGCGATTCATGATTCTTGAGCGGTTTTCCAGTTGTGAACCTGCAGATATGAATATTCAACTTGCTGAAAGTAGAAATAGTCCATTTTTGTATACACATATTATCGACGTATTGATTGTATTGATGATAAATTCACAATCTGAAAATTTGTATCTTGACTAATTTGAAATCTGAGGTCAGATGCTTAGTCTCATTTCGATAGGTGAAATCAATTGCTAGTCATTTGGGTCTGTGAAAAAAGTCAAATCACAGTCCAAAGACAGAGCTCGAATTATCGCGAAAATACCAACTGTCCCTGAATTATGATTGGTCTGAAAAGTTCGGTATTTTCAACGATTGAACCACCAGACTAATCTGTGATGGAACTATATGGATACGAACGGTTTGATAACTGATAAATATAAATTATAGACATCAACGTTATTATTTCATTTTTCATTGCTTCTCTAGAATATGAAGTTTCTGGCCATTCATTCCGTTCGTGAAATAGTCTTATAAAATATCACACGAGATTTAATTCACCTCATGAGTCTATCTTTCATTTCCAAACTCAAATGAATTGAGGAAACACCACTCGTCCTACGGACTTTTGAAGATGAATCGATACACTTATTTTATCTCGGAAATTCAATCTCTTGTGATATTACTACTGCATATTTGAAAAATATTTGCAACCAAGAAAATTGTGTAAAAATTGTAGACTGAATCTTCAAAATTTCAATTATAAGTAGGTCCGTATTCAACTTTCATAGTTAAGAAAAATTGATTCATGTCAAATTATTTATTAGATTGATGAATTCTGATTCGTTCGACAGACTGTTAATCTTGGCAACGAAGAGATATGCAGGTAAAATCAGAAATAATTAGGAAACTGATGAACTGAGGATCAGTTCTAACTTTAGAAGGAATTTTTGTTTATGTGCCATTTGTAACGAAATGTTCGACACAAACTACTGGCCTTTCCGAAAGAAAAATACTAATATTTTTATGAATTCCTTTCAACCATTCGGATTCGAATTGTTGATCTTTGGTAAGACTGGAACAGTTCCTTTCTCTCTCATTCCTGGGACACAGTAAGCTGTGGGCATGTTGAGGATGAGATATTCCTGTGAAATCTCACTTAGCACTAAAACTTGGCAATGACAAATTTTCTCCACTCGCATCTACATTAAATACATACAACAGATTATTCTTTACATTCTCACTATGAAGTCAAAATTGAAAATGCTTAACTGAATTCTTTCGTTGACCACTCGTTATAATAAAGCCTGATATTCATATCTTTAAAAATTATAACCCATACTTTTTCGGGTTACCTTGTATTTACAATTATCCGTAATAAATCATCCTCCTATATTACATGTAAAGTTTTGTTCGTTCAATGAATCTCGATAAAATGTACTAAAACATGGCAGACATGCCTGACTTGAAAATTATTACGCAGCACTCGGTCGAAACCATAAAGGAATTGTAATTTATTTACTTACATGTATTAAATATATATTATTACGTAGCAATCATGTATGAATGGTCTCTCGAAATAAAACTTATAATATTTAATGATAACGACCATGAACCCGTTTTCTTGTTGGTATTATAAAATAAAAAAATAATTACTTAGCAAGCGTCTGAGGCGGATCAGTGGCGTACCGGAATGAATGTTTGATATAGGAAGGCGATTCCCGAACCTAGCAGGCAGGCGAGATTGTAGTTAGGGGAAGAACAGGGTTTGATCGAAATGTTTACAAGAGTTTGGTGGATACTTTCTCGAGTAGAGTTCCAGGAGCGAGGTAGTTCATTGTGATAAATTATGCAACAGAAAGTTTGATCAGACTACCTCTGTGTTACTGGGAGTTGAACATTCTCGTAGGCATTGAATCAATATTTGGTAGTTGACATTGGAAATTTACAATATAATTTGTGTCATTGTGCTAATAAAATTTGTGTTATTTACTTATTTGTCCAAGTGAACATCGAGTTGAAGCATCGTTTGAATTTTGAGACGACGAAAATCACTGCGTTAGGTATCAATGATATTTCTTTTGATTGAAATATATTTATGTGATGAAATGTCTAATTCCGTGGTTATGTTCGTTGATGCCCAAAATTCGACCGGAGGTTCTGTGAATATGGATGGTCGATATTTTGTTTCAATTTCAAATGAAAAAATGCAAAATATTTTTCCAGGATTGTAAAAAATCCATTACTTCTGCCATAGCATATCTGGGATCATGGATGATTTCTTGGGCAGTTGCTGTCAAATTTTTTCGTACATCTTTCACAATATTTTCCTTTTCGATTTTCGAGAAAAAATACCCATACATACATACATTGAAATGAAAATTTTTGTATTTCTTTCAATTCTTTCAAGATCATATTCAGGGCAAGTCTTTGACTTTGACGGAAAGAATCCATTTTTTCATTTTTCCTAATTCGGCTTTGCTGAAAAGATATAGCCTTTTTCCGAAAAAAACTGGGCGAGTCCGTTCCTGAGATGATTTTGGTATGAATTGAAATAACTGGGAAAGATGTTATTTCTCGATTCAAAATATTTCTCCCAAAATTCATTCCTTTCTCGTTTGGGAGCATATATGTGTTCATAAATTAATTTTTAACAGATTTTGTCGTATAAAATGCGGAATAACTCGAAAACGACGAGATTTCCAACTTGATCAATCCTTTCGAAAATATCAAATATCTATCTTTTTCAAGAAGTCTTATAGTATTTTTTTGGGGATTTGAGAGTCCGCCAGTCTGTTGACCGCATACTAGAAACAATTTTCCATAGGTGTTCTTTGAAGAAAATGGACTATTACTTGCGTATTACCTTCCCCAAAATTCAGTTCATGCGAAAAAAAGATTCCGCAGATAAGAGATCAAAAGTATTTTCGTCGTGGATTTTAAGACCCTGTATTGGTCAAGCTAAGCCTTATTTGGAAAGAAGAGTTTTCATTGATGAATACAGTTCACGAAAATGTACAAGCCAAAAACTCACCCTGCATAGAAATTGATCATGAAGTTGAAAAACTAAATACAATAGAATCAATGTTTCGTGACTCTTGTCTATTTGTTGCATCTTTTACTGATAGTGGTCAACTTCATGATGATGCTTTAACCACTCGTATGTTTGTTATCACCGAATCGGAGTCTTCTAGATTCAAACGGAAATCAAATTCGACTGAAAATGAAATCCAAAAATGAAAGTTTTCGTCATTGCCGTGAAACTTGAGGAAGAAATCTTTTACAAGGTGCGGCACGGAGGGCGGACGTTTTTCAGATGGGCATAACTTTCCCCCACTGAGGACGAGAGAAGTGGGGAAGGTGCCGTTAGACTCGTGTGTTCCTAGCATTATTTACCAGTTGTCGTCATGGAGCCTTGGACGGTGGAGCATCGTGTTTTCGCCTATGATAGTTTCGTCCGAAATAATGAGTCAGTCACGGTCGTGCAGCGTGAGTTTCGTCGCCATTTCCACATTCATCGGAATAGAGCTATTCCCTCTCGAAACACCATCCTTCGTTGGGTTGAATCACTTCGCAGACGTGGTGAACTGATCAACAGAAGACCAAGAGGACCTGTGCGAACAGTTCGAACGCCTGAAAATGTTGAACGCGTTCGACAAGCCATTCTTCGCAGTCCCCAGATTTATCCATATGCGATTTTTTCTTATGGGGACACCTCAAGGCTAGAGTATACGAGACCAAGCCCCGAACTCTGGACGAATTGAAAAGGGCTATTCGCGTGGAAGTTGCCCAAGTTGAGAGAGCGATGTTGGAGAGAGTCTACGCGAACTTCCAAGAGCGCCTAAAGCACTGCATCACCGATTTCGGCCACCACATGCCTGATGTGATTTTCCACACTTGACTGTCTCAAATGCTATTTCCTTGAGAATCTGATTCCGTCAATAAATGTGTTTTTGAGTAAAAATTAACGCTTTTATTATTTTTTTAAAACCATCCATCCTCCGTGCCGCACCCTGTATAATAAATCTCAACATTCTTGAAGAAACAATTTCTCCCATTAACCGCGGAATCCGCGATATCCACAAATCCCTTTGTTTGTCGATATTGGCAGCGAAGGGCAACCCGCATTATTTGTTTAAAATCAACGCACATTCTGCGGTGAAATGCAAATTTACGACAGGAGTTCATTCGAATAATTCGAAATCGTAAAAGCAGATGATCGTGCCCAATTGATGATCAGATCGCGGATAACTAATGGTGGTTGTTTCATCACTAGCGCTGATTGTGACAATCCCCTGGCTATAAAGCCGAAAAATATTTTGAAACGCTTTAATAACAGTCCTTATCGCCGAGATTCGTTCGCGTTGCGCTTCCCAAATGCGTTCCGAATTGGTTATGTATGAAAATCGCTGAGTCGTTACGCCAAGATATTACCCCTTAAAATACCCCCTCACGCACGACATTGGATGACTGGCCATCAATCTAACGACGCCGTGAATATTATTGATTTAAATTTCTGGTATATTTGCACGGGGAGTTCACCTTCGTCTCCTAGGCCATCATTTCAACAACTTATTAATAGATCAGTACTTATATACCCGATAGATGTCCCGACTTGTTTAGCCGATACAAAAAGTCATATCTAGAGCATTGACTTGGCGACTTGGGTCAACAAGACTAGTGTAAAGCAGCTTCCAAACTACTGCCGACGGCATGTTGGCCAGGAAATGTCCTGACCACAGACGTAGAAACGTGGAGTCCGCCATATTCGCAATATGGTAAAAAAAAGTGTGGGGGAGACCAATAAATGCTGTGTTGCCTTTTTTAATTTCGATTGGCTCACTGCCATTGGGCATAGATATAGATCTATGGTAGTGGATGTTGCATAGAGTAGGTAGGTACTCTTTTGATGAACAAAGACGTTTACAAAGAAGAAGCATGGTATCAGCACCAACACTGCTCAGTCTATCTCTAGACGATATCCAATTACTAGAAGTATCAAAAATATCATTGAAAAAAGACAAATTGTCCAAAAATAATCGCTCTAATCGGCTTAAGCCATGCAGAGTTGGATGGGTTCATACCTGAATGCTTGGCACGAGTTTGAACAAGCTCGCATAAGCGTCTGAATTCAGTATACTGATGCTCTCATAAATATTCTATTCAAACCTTTCTTTATACATCAAACATTCTTACAAGCTTTTATTTAGTTTTACCTGTCCAGGTGTGTGTCTATCAGTCTCTCTGTAATCAAATCTTGCTGGTTAAATATAACACATTTTTAATCGTCCGATTGATTTGAAATTTGGTAGGTGTACATGATTCTGGTGCTCGTTCTGGTGACAATGCATCATGAAATATTTGTTATGGAAAACACCAAAAGGGCGGATGAGTTTTGTAATTATGATCCGATTTCTTTCAAAACTATTATTTGGGGGTTTTTGGGTTCGACAATGATGATTTTTTTGACAAAATTGGAAGATTCAAGATGGCGGCTACTATTGTAGCGGACGAGTTATGTGATTATGATCTGATTCTATTCAAAATTGGTATCTGGTGGTTTTCTGGGTAGGAAATTACGATTATTCAAAATTGAGGAATTCATGTTGGCGGCTTCAAAATGGCGGATGAGTGTTGTTATTATATGAAAGCTTGACTTCAAAAATGTTTTTTTATAAACCTTGTTCTGTTTCAGGTGAGTTATGGTTCATGATGAAATCATTGAAACTTCAGAATCGAGCAGTGAGTACTTACAAAATCAATAATTTACGTTCGAGGAAACAGTTATACAGCTTTGATTTCTTTTGAACATAGATGATTCTCCATAGTCCTGTAATTTCAGAAATTTACCAACCTTTTTGAAAAAAATTCAAATTCCATACCAACTACATTTTTAAATTAAATAACTATTTGATGAAGGCGAACTACGAATTATCCAGAGGTGGAAGTTGTTTCTTTGTTTTCACCACTTCAGTGAAATATTGAATCATTGGATGTGGAGCAATACGCAAAAATTTTAGATATATTTTTTTTGTCGTTTCACCATTTTTCTAAAAATTAAGAATTTCTATTTCTCATCCTACTTTATACCTACTTTACGCATAAAATGTGGTAAATACGTACATAAGGCTGAGTTTATTTTTTGAAAATTTCTTTTTCATCAAATGTACAACCATTTTTTCCTCAACAATTTTTTCGAACTCGGCTTCGTTTGACAAATTCGCTTTAAAGATCCTGGTCCATTTTCCTCAATCAAAAATTATCGATCATTCTTTCTAGTAGGTGTACGAGTTACAGCCTTGCGAACTCCAATCCACGAAAAAATTATCTAAGACTCCTAAAAAAAGATGTTCGACTGCTTCATAAACACTTGATTCATGAATTCGTTTAGCCGGTTTAGCGTCCATAATTGACTACTTTATTGGACTCAACTGTCACATTCTTCTCTCGATTTTGCAATTTTCTTCGTTTCACACCACTTGTTATAGGCAGCATACAAGTTTTCAGAAGCACTTTTAGTGGGTAGGAGAGATTCTTTGGCACTTGCGGCTAAGTTTTTCACGCTTTCCCCTCCCGAACTATCCATTTTTGGGATTATTATGACGTTTGTCACAGAATAAACGAAGTAAACAACTTTGTTCAGTGAGGTTGCTAAGGTCGCTGATGGTTACTGAGGTAAGAAAAGCAAAAGCACACTTAATGTTTTCTTGAAATGAAGCGACAAATATATAAAATTGCCATTTCAGAAAATAAAATTTCTGCATTGCAGTCAAACATAAAGCAACTCGTACATAATCAGGCTTATAGACTTGCCCAAATTATTATTATTTATTATAAACTTTTGGACTCGTCCATAAAGACCTAATTTATGTACTTGTTACATAAATAGCTATTACATTCGATATTTTTGAAAGGAACGATCAAGTAGGAATTTTAAAAATAAAAGTTATTCCTAAGTTTTTTTTTTTGCATGAAACGCGTCGTTTTGGAGTTATTCCTCATTTTATTCGACGATATCAGATGAAGAATTATTCAATTCTATTATCATTTTGAGTTAATTTCCTCATTTCCTTCAATATTGATACAAATACTTTACATCGAATTCATTTCTGCATTTTCAATGAACTGATCATTTCGACTTGTTCTTGGAAATCATCACCTCATCTATCTAGAGTGGTACTTCTGCAGACAGTGACGGCTTGATTAGTAACTTTCGGATAAACTTGAATTATTGGCAGCTCTGTCACAGAGGAAATATTTTATTGAGGCGAAAGGAGGTGAAAAATTCATAGAATATCAATGTTTATGTAAATAATATGAAGGTTCAATATTATCATTGATGAATTTGAATGGAATACGTCTATTTATCAGATCTACTGAGTGAACATGAACACATTATTCACAACAATGCTCGGGAAAAATCGGAAAGGAATGTATTTTGGAATAAGAACCATTGCATTTCTACTGCAGACATAATCGTACAAAACTTTCTGCTAATGGTAACGACATATCGTTTTCCAACTTTTTCTTTACGGAAAGGTTACTACTACAGTAATTCCCAGTAAGTACAACTTATTTTTAATCGATAAATAACAAGTTTAGGTTATATGAATTCGTACCAAAAATTTTTTCAGGTATGGACTCGCCCAGTGTTTTTTTTTAATAGCTACATACATATATCGTTTTAACGAAGCCGAATTAGGAAAATGAAAAAAGAATTTCTCTTGGCGTCTGGAATCTACATTTAAAAATGATTTACAAGTCAAAGACTCATCCTGTATACATATGGTTTCGAAAAATCTGTAGAACGAACATTTCTGTATACACCAATATATCTGTGAACAATTCTCGGCGATCAAATATCGGTATATTTCTTCTGAAACAATGAATGTATCTTTGTATTATCCATACATCAATTCATCGATATTTCATCAATAGCCCTAGGAAATCAGAAGTTGAAATGATTCCTACATCTTCACTTACTATCAATATAAGACCCGTTATTGGTACGCATCATCACGATCGAGTGTCCTGTTCTAACATAATACTCTATTTTTGTACAAAATAGAAGATGACCAAGCGGTGTCTACTAACAAAACGAATATAATTCTGATGTGGGAAGTATTTTATTCGTTTTGCCCTTGACGGCTCTGTCATTTAAGTTTGTTATTGTTAAAATAAATTTAATTGGTAATTATAACATATGCGACTGCTTCATTGTGACAAAATAACTATCCGGGCTGAGCGTGGATCGGAATTCGTTTCATAACTTTTTTGTTTTGAAAGGAGACCGTTATTATATTCATTAAGCTTATTGTGGGGTAATGAGTTTCAGAACTGTGAGTCAGTCACAAATCATTTCCTCTGTTCCATTATTTTTATTCTCTACTAGAAGAATTATTGTTGGAAACCTGCTAATATTGAAATATTTAATGATAACGGTCTGAACTGAAAAATGATTAATTAGATACAACGGGCAGATGAATATAGAATGGTTTCTATTGTGATGTGACTAGAACCATCCACAATCTACATCATAGTCGCTATCTCGTACAGTTGTATCGATTTTGAATGTCCTCCATACGTTCAACTCCTCACACACTTCTAAGTGTTACCAAATGAATACGATATGTTTTTAAAGATCGTGGTGACCATATTTGAATTAGTGAAAATACAATGGCCGATATTTCTGTTTGCCTTAATTTGAAGATGCACCTTGGCAGCATTTATCTAATTGATTCTTTAGAGAAACAAAAGCTTCATCATTTTGCCATTTTCCTGTTGTTATAGAATTTTGATCCGAAAATGATCTGAATTATTAAGATGAACCACTGATGAAGAATTCTTGGTCAACTTCAACTTCGTCCGTTCAACAGGTTGGAATACATAGGGTCGTAAGATCAATCACATTTTAAACCGAAAGGGAAGTTTAAACTGTATAACGGCCCTTCTATCAACAATTCAAACCATAGTTTTAGAGTTGTGAATTTTTGAAGCGTTATGATTTCTATATTTCAAAAAATCAAACATTTGATCTAGTTGAAAGTTGAGTGCAACATGAATAAAAGCGATTGATGAAAATCGTTTAATTACATGAATAAAAAAATCAATTAAAATATTAGATTAGAATCAGAGTACATGCTTTCTTTGTTTGTGCGATATTTCTGTGATTTTTCGGGTTGTTCATTGAGGGTTTGTCGATTCGGCTGTTGTCTGGTGACGAATCAGGGTACTCACGTGAGTTTTTGTGTGGTTCAGTGGCAGTTTTCGCCTTTGTATCACCTCTTATTTGTTTGTTTGATACAATTTTCCGATTTCTTTTTCGCCCGTTCAGCGACCGAGAATCGCATCAATCTGATATCATTTAATTAACATCTGCATTCCTGATAAGCGAAACGTTTCCCTGAGATTAGAGGAGTCCATACACGATCATTTATCAGTGCTCCCTTTATCGTAATTTATTAAAATAAGGTGATCACTAAATACAAGTATACCTACATCTCCTCTGTAATTTTTCCTCTGTGGGGTTACCCTTGCTTTTCCCTAGGCCCGCCTGTGTTCGTCTGTTCAGAGTCTTTCTGGTCGGCCTCAGAAAGTGAAAGGTGTTTTTTCCCTGTCTCTTTCCTTATCCCTATTTAGATTAGTTTGAGTGGTCCTTTATTTTTTTTGTGCGTTGACCTGTTTATATTCTCTCGCTGATTCTTCTGCGTTTTCGATTAGGTTTCTGATTTTGGGGAATAAAGAGTTCCATCCACCTGGAGACTTCTCGTATCATCATGCCGAACTGCGTAATATGTGTGAAGAATATAGGCAATAGGGAGAAAATCTCATGTAGTATCTGCTGCAAATTATTTCATTTAACATGTGTGAACCTGACAACTCAGGATGCGAAATTCATCATGGAAAATGGCGAACCTTTTTCCTGTCCATCATGCCTCAGCTCCGCGAGACAGTTGCGCAGTCGTAATGTTGGGAGCACTCCAGTCTCCCCTAATGTGCCGGGAACACCTAACTTACCTGATACACGCATTGATCAGATCCTGAAAGCCATGGAAAAACTTGCTGTTTTAGACCAAATTGCCGAAGACATTGCCTCGATTAAGTCCACTCAGAGTAAGCTAACTGAGCAATTAGCGAAGTGTACTGATACTCTCAGATCTCATGAGTTGCTACTGAATGAGCATAGTACCGCATTGAAAACTTGCCAGACGGACGTAAGGAGTTTGCAGGACACCCATAACGCTATTGAAGCAAATCTGTCCACTATCGGTAGTAGGGTGGACCAAATTGAGGGCATCGCGAAGAACTTCGAACAATCGTCGGCCTCACTGAGTGAAAGAGATATATCACAGGATGAGATTATTCTACGTATAAAAAAATCACATAACATTATTGTTCGTAATATCCCTGAGAACTCCAATGGTGCATCCGATGGCGCGACTGTACGGGAGATGGTTGGAAGGATTGATGAGGCGGCGGTGAATTCCATTACCGCTATATATAGGCTGGGTCCTGAGATGGGTCGTGGACCTAGACCGATTAGGATTGAATTCAATAATCCTAATACTGCTATTCGCATCCTCCGCAATAAAAGGGCACTAATGAGCTGTGGAAGTTTTAGTAAGTTTGCATTATCGGATGACAAAACTCCCCTGCAGTCCCAGCAACTCCAGGATCTGCGTAAAGAATTGGATCAAAGGAGGTTAGCTGGGCAAAATAATCTAACTATTAAGTATGTGAAGGGCACTCCTATGATAGTCACCAGGAATGAGATGTCTGATGGGTCAAAAAACTAGTTAGCGAACTCATGGATTGGACAATTCTTTATACCAACTTAGCTTCTCTGTCTGCAAAATTTGATGATCTTCTCCTTCTTGTGGAGAATTGTAAACCACTCTTTATCTTCATCACTGAAACTTGGTTGTCCCCCGATAAGCCCGATCAAGCCTTCTTTATACCGGGATTTTCAATGTTTCGGTGCGATAGCATGACAACGCCGGGACATGCAGGATCATGCATTTACGTTCATGATTGCATTACAGATGTTTTCTCTATAACACACTATTCGTTGCCAACACCCGGTGTAGATAATTTATTCCTGAAATTGGTTTCAGAGAGTTTCACTCTGTTTACTGGCTGTATATACCGACCGAGACCATCCGAGCACGATGCCACTATTTGTGAGCATATTAAAATGATTTCAGAACGTGAAAAAAACGTCTTCATTGTGGGTGATTTCAACTTGGGCGATATAAGAGAGTGGCCAATTCCCCGACTCCCTTCTGCAAGTTCTCCATCCTTCCTGTACATAGATATGTTGTTCAATTCTAACCTACAACAGCTGGTGGAAAAGCCCACACGTTACAGGGAGGGTCAAACCCCCACATGTCCTGATTTGATCTTTACGAATGATCCTGACCTAGTATCAGAGATCAAATATGGCCCTCCACTTGGAAAATCTGATCACTTGGTTCTGAGTACACAGATTCAATTCGAAATCCCATTGCAGAGGAACAATATCGTGAGAAAGACTCACAGGGTGGTCGATTATGAGGAGGTCAATAGAACTCTTGACGCGGCTGACTGGGCTTCTGTTTTGGGCGGGGGCAGTGTTGATGAGAGGTGGACGAACTTTTCTGTCTATATTAATACTATAGTGGATAGCAACACAAGATTCATGGAGTCTTCTACTGATAAGCTGAAACCATGGATCTCTGATCAACTTTTGCGAACTATAAAGTATAAAAAGTGCCTTTGGCAGCGATATATCCGTAGCAAAAGCGAGGCAATATTTAACCAGCATCGGCAGTTGTCCAACTCCCTGTCCCGGTCGATTAGAAGCGCGAAAATTTCCTATATCAACAGCCTGACGACATCTAACAACAAAAAGAGATTCTTCAAGTTCACCCGCCAATGTCTCAACTATAAGGTGACTATCCCTACAATTCGTTCTGCCGAGGGCGGCGATCTACTCAATCCCACCGAGGCGGCGGAGTCTTTTGCGTCTTGCTTCTCTGTCTCCTTTGTATCGGTGCCGGATGGCCCAATGCCGCCGCTGACTGTCCCTCGTAATGGATCATCCCTTTGTGACATCGTAATCACGCATGAGGAGGTTGAAAGACAACTAAAATCTCTTAAAATTTCATCATCACCTGGTCCCGATAATATCAGTGCTAAATTTTTGTCGGAGTGTGCTTCCAGCTTGACTGTGCCTCTTGCGTCAATATTCTCTCTATCTATTCTTTCTGGTGAATTGCCCTCATCCTGGCGCAGGGCAACGGTCAAGCCAATTTTCAAGAAGGGTGATAGACACAATCCTGATAATTATCGGCCAATTAGCCTCACTTCAATTGTATGCAAAACTCTGGAAAGAATTGTTTCCGAGCAGCTGACGTCTTTCCTCCTGAGTCACAAATTAATTCCAGATTCACAACATGGTTTTGTCCCTGGTCGATCCATAATCACGAATCTATTATTCTGTCTTGATAAATGGACGTCAGCATTAGATAGGAAAATTCCTATTGATGTTGTTTATTTGGATTTTTCCAGGGCCTTTGATAAGGTTCCAGTATCTCATCTTCTTTTCAAATTGGAAAGTTTTGGTATTCGTGGTATGCTTCTCAGCTGGGTCGAGGGATTTTTGACCAACAGAACTTTCTCAGTGAGTGTTGGACCAGCGTATTCCGAACCCAGGAGGGTGCTCAGTGGCGTACCTCAGGGATCCGTACTCGGTCCTCTGCTATTTATAGCATACGTGAGTGATCTGACATCTTCTATCTGCTCACCAAGTGTCTCCTATGCGGACGATGTTAAGTTTTTCGGGGAGTCGGGGACATGCGGGGGACGACTGCAGGAAGATCTTGATAGAGTATCCCTTTGGTCTTCTCGTTGGCTTATACCGCTCAACCAGTCAAAGTGTCGCGTTCTCCATCTGGGTGCAAACAATCCCCGACACAGTTATTATATTGATGGACGTAGAGTGGAGGGTTGTACTGCGCACGTTGACCTGGGTGTGACCATCACCAGTGATCTCTCCTGGTCAGGCCACATAACGAAGACTCTGAACAGGGCGAGAAGGTCACTTTTCATCATACAGCGATCCTTCCAGAAATGTGATGCAGCAATCGTGGGACAGATCTACAAAACTTTTTTGAGGCCAATCTTGGAGTTTGCTGGTCCGGTTTGGCACCCATGGCTCAGGGGTGACCTGACGCTCCTGGAGAGGTTTCAGCGCAGAGTGACACGTTTGCCTTATGGTGTCTTCAGACCACCCTACCAGGAGAGGTTGAGGCTGATGGGATTGTCCTCGCTGGAGGATAGGCGGCTGCGCGGGGACCTGATCATTACTTTTCGTGCGCTCCATGGGATGTTTGGTGTGGACATCTCGCATTTGTATGAACTTAACCCGAACAATTTGCGCGGTCACAGCTTGAAACTCAAGCGTGAGAATTTTCGTGCGAGGTGCCGCGAACATTTCATTTCTAACAGAGTGTTCAGTGTCTGGAACGGTCTCCCCTGTGACGTAGTGAACGCACCCTCGGTGAATACTTTCAAAAACAGGCTTGACGCCTGGTTTGCCAGTGGATTTCGCACCTGAACATTACTTTCTACCTGCATTACTTCTGTGTTAGTGTTGGAGTTCACGATGTTTTCTTTTTTGTGCTGTTTGTTTATTTTCCCTTTCTAATTTCTCTACTTGTAGCATTTTCAAATTTATTACCTTTCTTTGAGTTCATAGGCTTATGCCTCAACTCTGTAATTCTTTTAATAATAATAATAATAATAATGTTCCTGAACAAATCGCAACACTCGGCTGAAATTTCTCATTCGAATCAATGATATAGAGTTTGTGAAAAGTATCACACAAAATTCATTAATCCTGTTTCACTATTCTTAGAATATAGCTCGAACAGGTCAATTTTAGTTATAAATTACTCAACGGTCCATGCAGTTTTTTTTATGGCAACTCTAACTCTTTATGCCAGAAATAGATTCTTGCTTGTGATGATTGATTTGACTTTCATCAATAATTTTTTTAGACTAGGCATGAAATGGTTAAAATAATTGAACTCGAATTTTTCTCTCTTTCTTCAATTTTGAGATCAATGTCATGCTTTGGAAAAATTGGACAGGGTTACTTCTGCATACAGAATCGGAAAACCAACTTTATTCGTGTGAGTTTTGGATAATTGATCTACGAAATTGTAGTGCCCAACGAATGAAAATAAAAACGAAATCAAACTTCTCTGATTTTTCAATATTCACCCCCTCCCACACACTCCCCATGCTGTGCGATACTGTAAGAAACAACCCTTCCTTTTCTTCTAATCAGAAATAACCGAAATACCTTTTTCCATCATTCCCCCTTGTGTTTTAAGTCTTTTTGACATTATTTGTCTACTTCAAACTGAGAGAGGGCGGGTTCATGGAGATCGAAAATTGAGATGAACATTGCGCTGATGATTTCAAGAATCTCAGAGGTCTTTATTTTCGTCTTTAACACATTTTTTCACACTCAAATATTCATCCCTCCCAATTATCCCCCAGAAGTTAGGTACACCCATCCCAATTCTCCTCCAGAGTGTTCGATAGGGTTGGAATGCAAACCCATACCTTCTCCGTTTGTGGAAAAAGTCACGACAATCCACATTTTTGTTCAACCATAAGTCATGGACATTTGACAAACAAACAGAAATTATCAAGTTTATATGAGTGAGTTAGTGAGGAGGTTTACGAAATACTGAATTTATATTCCATTTGTCGTAGACACCACGCATTTTACTACTATAACGCTTCAACTTTTGAAAAAATTCTATCCAGAGATACATTTGAATGTACTCTGTGACAGTTTGATTACTGAGTTAAAAACTTCCTGCTAGAATGCTAGATACATGTTTCACTGCGTTTTTATCGATCAAAAAAATCTCTTTCCTGCCGATGCACGATAGATGTGAATTCGTTAACAATAGGGAATTTCTACTGAACAACTTTTTTGCTGTATGTTACATCGCACAAAAGCCTTGCAGTTCATCAGAACTAATCTTTTGAACACACACATAACAGCGGAGATGAACTGTGGGGGTATAATACATTTGCGAGGGATTTTTACATTCAATGACTTGTGCTTTAAAATTTTCTCGAACGCGAGATTTACCGGCTCAACCATTTTAAATATGTAATTGTACTTTTTTCAATACGCCTGCTACGCGGCAGTAATATTGTGCAAGTTGGGGGCTCGTACTTCATGCGATTGCATTTTTCGAGTACTTATTCCACTCAAAACTTATGCAATATGTGATACTGAATAAAATGGGAAAACTCTAAATGTGAGAGTTTGCGAGATTGTGGGTGGCTGCATTTGGTATCGATGAAATATATGGGCATTTTTTTTGAGTCGGAATGGTTGGACGTGTTAAGTATCAGAGGGTTGGATTGAAAGATGACGAAACGTACTCGCAAAAACTGCTCGTGCCAGTTTCGAGTGATTCAAATTAATATATTTTTGTGCATTTAATCAGCCATATTAGTTTTTTGGCGCATTAAGGGGTGTATGTACATTTTCCCTGGAAATTACAAAATCGATCGATTGTTGAAGTTTGCTCACAGAAAGTTGACTGGCCCAGTATTCGCAGAAAGAATAATGGCAAGTTTGATTGGCTTAAAAAATGTGAAGTATCATTACATAGTATAAAATAAAGTCGCTTTCGCTGTTTGTCCCTATGTATGCTTAAACCTTCAAAAATACGAACGGATTTCGAAACCCTTTTTTTTATTAGATAAAGTGATTCAAGAGGAAGGTTGGTATGTATGATACATGCATAATATTGTAGAGAAAAACTGATGAATTTACAGGTTTCTAATGTGATGTCGTAAATAAACACATTTTTTGCGCTTACATTGCAAACGCTGACTGAACCCCACGAGATAAATCGAAATAATATACTCGGTATTGTACTCCTGAAAAAGGTTAACGAAAAAGTCCGCGATGGTGTAGTTTTATCTCTTAAGGATAACCCACAATAACTATTTTTCATCCTTCACTATTTTAGAGGAAAAATGGCTTATTTAGGGAGTTATTTCAAGCAATACAGCATCCATGTCCAATTAAGTAGCTAAATTACATTGTCCATTCAATATAGATAAATATGGCCCTTTACAGCATATAATATTTCGGGACATATAACAGATTTGAAATGCAGGGACATAGCGGTGCGGCGCCGGCACTATTGTTGTCTTTGAGGTTTGCATTGCATCCGAGCGAAGCCAGGGCGGGTCGCTAGTGTACCTATAAATATCAAAAAGAGGTTTATAGACAATTGAAAGAGATATTGACATTTTTTTTCTAAATTATGTTAAAGGTGAGTTAACGTAAAACTCGGAAACTTTTGCATTTCTAATCGGTTTTCTCACCATTCTCTTTTGAGATATTCGAATTTGAGAAAAAATTGGATGTATCAATAACACAATGACAATGACACACTGTGTCAAATATTCCTGATTAACTGGAAATGACTAAAACGAATGAGGAAAGGAAGACGATTAAAAATGCAATTGATCCAGAATTTTATGTTGAATTCAAAAATGCCTCAATATACGGCACTGTCGGACTTGAGGTGGGGGGCATGCCGAAAGCCACCCTTTCCCTTCGCGGTCGACAATATACCACCCTCGTTGAACCAATTTCTAATAATTATTTATATCAAATGCCCATAAAGATGTAGGAATGCTCCGATTTCGTCTTATGTTCACTCTCCCAGATCATTGAGAAGGAAACAAATAATAAATATATCGATGAAAAATAAGCTGCAGATAACCGATATCGATTTCTGGAGGCCGGAATGTATTTTTTTTTCACGTGAAAACACCATTTCTATGTTCGAGTTATAGGGTGTTTTTCGCAAATGTGGATTTGCTATAACTTTTACCATTTTGCCTGAAGCAATTCTTTGCGTGGAATTAAATGGTGTCAGTAGTCTTTCCAAAAACCTTAAATATAATTAGATATTAATGACAAATTATTTTTATTGAAAACAATAAACCCTCTTTCTTATTTCGAAGTAAGAAATGCATAAGAGCATCGTGAACCATAAAAATTGTATGGGTTCTGTTATTTTTCAAACTATTCAACCCCTTACTAAAAATTTTATGGGTACTGTACTATTTAACCCCTTATTTTTTTTCCTAATCGGTAAAGCTTTTCCTTCTGATTTCAAAAATTTTATCTTTTATGGGGCGTATTTTCGGCAGTTTTCTTAAGATATAAAATTGACAACCTCAATAATATTCCGGAAATGGTGAGGAAAAACGGCCAAAAACTTAATAAAAAGATATCGACTATGTGTAGAAGTAAATGGGGGGTCAATTTGAACACTAAATTTAACTCTCAGTTAATAAATAAATGAAATGAATCGCATAGTGGTCATGTGGAGTTCTAAAGCTGCCTTAGATTTAGACGAAAAAATCTATATTTTTAGAAAACTTCCGAAAATAACCTCCATAAATCTATAATATTGGAAATCAGAAGAAAGAGCTCTATCGATTAGGAAAATAAAATTACGATGCTTTTATGCATTTCTTAGTACTGAATTCTGAATGCTCATAAAAAGTACTACAAATTTTGCCCATTCAAACGTTTTTGTACGGCCAATATTAACTGAGATAGCTATTGAGTAAAATTTAAGCAATCACCTCGTAGGTACTCAAAAATGTTCCACAGATATGTTTTCACAGAAACGAAGAATTAACTACAAGAAACAGTTACGAACACTTGTCATAAATGCACATTAACAAAAATCACCTCCTTTTGCAGAAAAGAGGGACATCGACACAGGTTTTTATCTAGTTTGTAAATAGGACTTCACATTCAAATATGTCCCATTTGGCTCAATGTCCATGCAGCAAACTCTCAGAACATTGTGCGTGTGTGATGTTTTCTTTTGTTTGTATGATTTCGAACTGCTGATTGAATGTACCATATTGAAATATTTTTTTGGTTCACTTCTTTCCATTTTCCAGTCGAATGATTTCAGCTGCTTTTTTCTTCAGAATTATCGTATGATCATGTTAGATTGAATCACAGAGTGCTCACAATTATACCTCAGCCTGCGTTGCCATTCTGTATTTTCACAGCTTGTTATAGAAAAGGCTGGATCGAAGCGCCCAATAAGTGAGGACCATGAATTTTCAAAACGACGCAATTACAGAACCGTTCAATCTCAACAGGAATATCGCAATCGAAATAAACGACATCTCGGGGTAGGTATCGCAGAGAGCGGCGGTAGAAATGACAGCGCGATATTTCACGTATTCGACGGCTTCGTTTTGTTTCATTAAATTTAAAAATCACATCGGATTTTTGTCTGGTTGCAGCGAAACAATGGCGGTCCGCCGAGAATATAAATATATGATGGCTCGGTTCTCGTTTGGACACATTTTTTAAATGAAATATCGGGGCGATATAGACGCGGCCGCCCACGTTTCTCCCGATATGAAACGCAAAAATAATTAAACATTTTTCAGGCATGCGGAAAAAGTTTGACAGACAAATAAAAATGGTCATTTGAAATATGAGAGTATAGGAAAATGTGTACAGTTGTGTTTTCGTACACCCAGCGGTCGAGGGGGGGGTGAAACGTCCCGCGCTGCCATTTCGTCGTTCCCTTTTTTCGTTTTTTTTATGCCGACCGTTCGACTGCTGGATGTAATTTCCAAGCATCTGATTGGCGAAACGACTTTACAATGTGCCCGTTTTTTTCGCGTTTTTTCAACGTCGGTTTTAATGTGTAATCGATAAATAACATATTGTGTATAAAAATTTCGCGTACCATGTTTCGAATATGCGGATGATTTCAAAGCGTGGCCGAACGTTGAATTTCGCCGATTCCCTTATTCGCTTCGCGTTCAATTATTTCCACGGTTTTTTTTTCTTTCATTTTTCGGAGGCCTCTATTCATTAGTCTTCAATTGTCATATTCGGCTGAATGTATTCAATCGAAAACATGCAATGCATACGCAGGATAATATTCCCCAGGGTTTCTCCATCGATTCGGTCTCAACTTTTGAAGTATGAAAGCGGGCGTTCACTTCGTTAGATTGTTGCAGTTATTCATCCCTCAGTGAATAGAAATGAATGCATGAAATTTACATGGAAAATTTTGATACGTTTTTAAACCAGTGGCCGACAGTGTTATTACCTATTCTTATCATGAATATTTCATCTCCACACTCCAAGAAATATATCAACACCAGTATGGTTTCCTTAGGGGTCCCAGTGAAGTTTCACATCTTTCCATTCGACATTATTCTCTGATGCATCCATCATCATCACATCATTTGATACCTTTCTGTGTGCCAACTCCAACCCCTCAAATTGAGCCCCAACAACTTCCATAAAATCGTATCAATTTTCTCCGATTTACGGTTCTTATTCCCGAGTTTTCTGAATCATTCTCCTGATTCATGCATCAATAAAATTATAAAATTCACAAACAATGGCTACTTATGCTTGACTTGTACATATATTTAAACTGTAAATTCTTGTCATCAAACGAAACACTTTTTTCCCATACCATTTTTTAAAACTCGGGTACATATTTTCGGAAGAATCAATAATTCCAGAAAATAATAGTATATTTCATTACTAGTCCAGAAAGTAAGCTTTTTCCGCGCGCGCGCGCGCGATGTGTTCCCGTGTGAGGCGGAGCCGAACACGGGAACTCGTGCAAGCACAGAAAAACCCTTTCTGGACGTGTAATGAACGATATTTTTCATTACACCTCTCTGAAAACAATAACATGGGAAAAATTTTCAGCAGAAAGCATTTCGATATTGTGAAACAATAATTATTCAAAACACTGACATCTACTGTCACGCAATCGTTGCTCTGTGTCTCAGCATAGGAATCATAGGATGCATCTATGCCTCAGCGCACCGTAAAACTTTTTGCGGTGCGGCCGCACGGAAAAGAGTCATTTTCGATGTTCTAAATCTACATGTTATGATACGGTTTTCTGTGCGGTGTAATGAAATAGTATATTTCATTACTAGTCCAGAAAGTAAGCTTTTTCCGTGCGCGCGCGATGTGTTCCCGTGTGAGGCGGAGCCGAACACGGGAACTCGTGCAAGCACGGAAAAAGCCTTTCTGGACGTGTAATGAACGATATTTTTCATTACACCTCTCTGAAAACAATAACACGGGAAAAATTTTCAGCAGAAAGCATTTCGATATTGTGAAACAATAATTATTCAAAACACTGACATCTACTGTCACGCAATCGTTGCTCTGTGTCTCAGCATAGGAATCATAGGATGCATCTATGCCTCAGCGCACCGTAAAACTTTTTGCGGTGCGGCCGCACGGAAAAGAGTCATTTTCGATGTTCTAAATCTACATGTTATGATACGGTTTTCTGTGCGGTGTAATGAAATAGTATATTTCATTACTAGTCCAGAAAGTAAGCTTTTTCCGTGCGCGCGCGATGTGTTCCCGTGTGAGGCGGAGCCGAACACGGGAACTCGTGCAAGCACGGAAAAAGCCTTTCTGGACGTGTAATGAACGATATTTTTCATTACACCTCTTTGAAAACAATAACACGGGAAAAATTTTCAGCAGAAAGCATTTCGATATTGTGAAACAATAATTATTCAAAACACTGACATCTACTGTCACGCAATCGTTGCTCTGTGTCTCAGCATAGAAATCATAGGATGCATCTATGCCTCAGCGCACCGTAAAACTTTTTGCGGTGCGGCCGCACGGAAAAGAGTCATTTTCGATGTTCTAAATCTACATGTTATAATACGGTTTTCTGTGCGGTGTAATGAAAAAGTATTTTTATGTTTTTTCAATAAAATGCGTCGTTTTCGAGTTATTCCTAATTTTGTCGGATAAAATTTGATGATATGAAAACTACTCTCGAGAATAATCTGGATGCTTCCCTGGACTTCAAATAGCACAGAATCGCTGAAAATTCATCGCACTACAAGTTGACAATGTTGTCAGAATGTTTATCAACTTTGTCTAGACTAAAATCTGGATGATGGAAAAACGTTTGATGTGTAAAATTAAAATCCCACAAATGTGAGAGATAAAATTGAACTCCAAGGAGCATGAAATTATACATTTGATACTGACAGCTTTTATTAAAAATTTATTGTTACCGGTCCATATTGAAGAAACATATCAATGAAAAACAAAATTCAGATATATGGAAGATGAATGTCGATACAAACCACGTATTAAATTGAAATTAATGAAAAATAAAATGATACTCGGCACCAAATGATCCGTGGAGATGTTTCTATCTGAACAATATCCTCTTGGAATTTTATAAACTAGACACTACACGGTTAATAATATATTAATTCACTGAAAGTGTTCACAAAATCATCACGAGATCGAAAACAACACTAAAATAAACACTTTCCCCTTTTATGATAACGTAGCTATGATTCGTTATTTTGTTCACAAAACGCCAGTGGTCGCTATACGCAGGCGTCGTTCATCGGACTGACGCTTGAGACACAGAACAACAATATAAGGTTTGAGATGGGTCGATTCATAGATCTTACGTTTTGTCTTGTGCGCCATCCCACTCGCATTGCGAGGTAGCGCACCGTTGTACCTATCAACAATCTGGCATCGTCTTCTGAGAAGCACCGTGAAATATTATAGTACGATGGGTTAGGTTAGGTCATTGACCTAGAATCCTATGAGTTAGGGGTTAGGTTAATAAATAAAGTGAAAAAACAATTTTTATAAGATATATTTGGGATATCACGTACAAAATGAACAAGGTAGTAGTGTTCACAAACTATTCTTCAGAAAAATCGAAGAAGGAACTTATTTTCGTGGGAGAAATATGGCTTTTTAATTGCAGAAATTATCGGACAACACTAAGTACATATTTTGTTGAAGAATATCGTGTTTTTAACATTCTCATTCAAATAAGGTTAGTACTTGAGTATTCCCTGAATGCATCAGCTCAATTTTCATCGAGAAATATGAACTTTGAGGTATTTTCAGAGAATCGTATCAGGCACGTAGTTTGCCCAATTTTTAGATAGCCGAATTCGGAAAAATGGAAAATGAAAAAAAAAAGTTTCTTTTGGCCTCAAGAATATACAGTTTGAATATATGTACAAGTTGAAGACTCGCCCTGTATATGTAGAATTGTGAAATATAATTCTGATTGGGTTGAACTGAAACAAGTGTTTTGATATCACATGTTCCGTAATTCCCTCCAGTTATTGTGATTTCAGTTTCAAAAGTGAACATTTGTAAGAATTATAATATTTTCTTCTTATCTAGAATTGCAAGCCAGATCTCAAGATTTGCACTCCTCATACTGTTTTATGCTGCCACTCAAAATCGAAAATTTATGCGTTAGAATGTGCCTCTGGAAAAAAAAAATGATGATGATCAAATTTAAAAAAAAAACTTCTGTCGTATTCATAAGGAAAAAACCTTTTCAACAACACATCGCTGGACCCATCTTCCTTATTCAAATTTGAGGAATTGGGGTTGTCGCGCTAGACGGCTAGAGGGATGAAATGATATTAGGATGGTTTGTGGAAAATGGTCCCTCCCATGAAAAAAAAAATGAGTAAACCTATAATTTTCTACTAGAGAAGATCTGTTTCACACCAAGGCAATTGAGATCTAATATTCGGAGACGTAGACCATAATCTTCAACTGTTGAACGGTAAATTTTCATGACAAATTTCAATCTTCACCAAACACAAAAGACAGAAAGTGACTTATCTACCATTTTTAATATGGCACGAAATAACATGGTGTGCTGGTTGGAGTTAATGTCTCATTTCTTCAAATTGTTCATTCCGAATGAGAATTAATTTCTCGGATAATTCCCTTGAAAAAAACCTCACAATACTTCCAATACTGGAGGTAACTTATCCATATTTCTCTGATCGATAGGTGATTAATGATGTGTACAGCAGCATACTCTTTCCCTTGGGTGGAATTCATTATTAGTAATCGAAGGCATGAAATCGAATATTATTCTTTCCAACAAACACAGACTGTTCAATGAAATCGAACCTCCTCTAATGGAATAGCATGTTCGTTAGCACAACAATGATTATTCGACTTTTTCGTTTTCGTAGAGCACATAATACAAACGTTACCATATTACCATAACATTATTGCGGAAACAGGCTACATGACAAATGAACTCCCACTCTTAATATTTTCAATTGTTCTCCATGTATTATTCATAATCATATACTTGATTGTCTACTCAGTTAAAAACATATTCCTGCATTACATAAATCACATTATATGTTCGCGGAATAACTGGTATTATACAGACGAAACGAAATAAAATAAATACGCGCTACATAGTAACTCATTCTCTTGACGGCAATAGAAGGTATGATACAGCTTTAAATAATAACAATAATCTTCCTCGGCTCAAATTATACCGAGCAATAAAAAAGGACCAGATTCGAGGAACGATAGTAATAAGTAATAATAATGGGGGGACCTTGAGTTTCAAGTACAAGGAATGTGCATTTGAACGATTGTGTTTGGGCTTCGGGAGAGAACTTTAATTCAGTGCTGACGTCTTGAAATATTAAGAATGCACATAACCAAAAACAGAAAAAATGTTGTGCATAGGTTGAGACCATTTATCGATTGGGAAAACAAATATTTTAGTCTGAAAATTATGAAAATAATCGAAACCAATTAAAGCTTCTTCGCTCTAGCAATGGCATACCTATTTTGTTTCTGTTCAACATCATCTGCTTAGGAAGCTATGTCTAGTGAATCTACCACGGATATGGAACCACTGCAATAAATTGTGAATGTGAATAAAGTCGAATAAAAACATTGAACAATCTACTCAGATGTCAAATTTATGAATAATTCGATAAGGAAAAGCACTGACAGGTTAATTTCAATGAATGATTTCCCATCATTTTTTGAAAAATTGGCTCCTCGATCGACCTTGAATGAAATCTGGCAACACTGCTTTTCCTAGATTAATTTTTCATACAGGGTCTTCCTAAATGAGTGTATCAACGGTCAACTGTAGATTTCTCATAAAAAAAAATTTTTTCTCCTCCATTTCTCCTCCGGGTCTTCGTTTCCGAGATACAGGGTGTCAAAAATTTATATTTTTTTCAGTTTTTGCTAATATTCCAGGAAAAGTTTGAATCACAGAATCGAGTTTCTGTACGTGCCAGTGGCGGAGATATTGAATTTGTACACAGGATTTACACCCAACTTTTACACCACCGAACAAATTTGCATTTGCACAGCCAATTCTGATGCGCCAATATGTTTTACATTAAAATGGTACTCTTGATTCATTACTCTAAAGTTTTCGAGAAAACTGGCATTTTATGATGAAAACATTTGCTAATGCATTGTGAATTTCTTGTAATTGGAAAAATGAGTTGTAATAATTAACGAGTTTATTTATTTCAACAAAATTTTACAACTTGTTTTTTCAAGTTTAAATTGCAAAGTTATTTTTTATTATTTTTAGCGACCATAGTTCAGCGATCATTTATTTCAATGGTTCTTTTTCGAGCAATGACCCAAGAGTACCTTTTTTATGTGAAACACATTGGCGCATCAGAATTTGCAAATGCAAATTTGTCCAGAGGTGTAATAGTTGGGGGTAAAACCTTCGTGCAAATTCAATATCTCCACCACTGGCTCATCTAATGAAACCGAGTGTAGTGCAAGAAAGAATAGCTATTATTAGTGACAATGTGTTCACAGAAACTCAATTCTGTAATTCAAACGGTTCCTGAGATATCAGCCAAAAACTGAAAAAAATATAAATTTTTGACACCCTCTATCTCTGAAACGAAGACCCAGAGGAAAAAATGGACACGAAAACAAAACGTTAATTTTTCATGAGAAATCTACAGTTGATGGTTTACACACTTATTTAGGTAAAGCCTGTATATTATTTTAGATTGGGATAAAGCATAGTATTTAAGTTCACTTATTTGCCATTTTAAGTGCCATCACTGCCATCAACTCTACCCTTTTAAATGGAATGACCATTTTCACACCACTCGTTCAAGAATTTCATTCTTTACTCTCCATACTCCATACAGATTTTCATGAATTCATTGATATCTGGCAACACTGCTTTCAATGAAAGTTTCAACAGCCATTCCCAGATTAAATTTTCCAGAATGTTTCACAGATGATTTTTTTTCGATTATTTTTTTCTGAAATTGCGTAGTTATCTAACAGAAAATTACTATAACCTAACATTTTCAAAATATACACGTTAAAATGTGTCATGGCCAACCAGGATTTTTTATAAAAGTGTATGGAGTATATATGATGCCTCTAGGCATTGAAATAATGTCAAGAAGCAACGATAAGGTGCCGGTATCATCTACAAAATTCGATCAAACCTCTCCCTTTCGATCATCGAAATTATCTACTTCAACTTGACAGTCAGAAATTTCCAAGTGGAAATTTATAATACAAATATCTGAAGTGAACTAATCGAATTGGTAACTCAAGGATCAGTCTCAGGTCCAGTTTTTCTTTTAATTTTTCATTCATTTTGATACTAAATCTCGCCTTCTTTAAATTTTGCCATATTCTATCACCGAATATAACGAGAAATCGAAAATGGAGATAAATTCAAATAGAAGGTGCTTAGTCGCAATTTCACCAACAACAGAATCTTTCGGAATATAAAGATGGCAAATGACACTATGAAAGTATAAACTACGTGAAATATCTGAGGGCAGAGATTTTCATGGTCAAATCAAAAATACTCTGAGTAAAGCGTACGACATACACAGACGTCTATACTCTTGTATATTTTTCTGAGTAGCAAACTCGAATAAAAAAATTTGAAACTTATTCATAATACGATATCTAAACCAATTTTTACATATCGAGTACCAGCCTATTCCAAATAAAAAGAAAATAATAATATAATAACTGGTAGTAAACATATACTGCCCTATTTAAACCTGAACATATTTCGGAAAATGAACGCCGAACAACGTTCTTGATGATAACTATTTTAAAATGAAAACATGAAACTGTTACTGAATAAATCATTGTAAAGAATCGAAGAGTAAAAAGACATATTTTTATATCCACGATTGTCAAACACAGGTTTTCACTTTTAATTTCTTCCTGGAAATTTGGAATCCAGAATGTACCAAAATCCAATACATAATTCAACAGAATTAATAACTAATATTCTGAATATTCGGAAAATCCATTCTGTAGAATTTGTAGATGAGCATCACATGTGGGAGCTGCAAGTGTTAAAAATTATTCAAACAACGCTAGTTAACTTATTTGTGATTTGATTATAAAAAAATTTATATGTTGTAGATAAACAGTGTTGATCAAGTTCAGTCGAAGGCTGGCCGCTTCCGCAACTAATTTGAGCAATTACGCAAAAGCTCCTGATTTCAGGTTATTGCTTCTATGAATTCAATTTTTTTTTAACTAGTTGAAAACTACCTTTAGGAATCGTTGTGATGCTTCAGAACCCTGCTCGACCCAATTCCACCATCATTTCGCAATTTTCAGAATCTGATTGGGGATGAATTTAATCCGTTCGGAATGAGAATGTGAATGTTGCACACACGTATGAAAATATGAGTGCGGATCAATAGGCGGCTATGCAAAAATATAAAAACAACTCTCCTGAGGGTTGGAACGGTGGCGGGGAGGGAATGATAGACCCTTCAGTCGAGCTTCGGCTCCCCAACACCCTCCCGCCCGCCAGGATCCCTCAGATGGATAGTGACAAACAACTGTCGTTCGCCCCCTCGTCACTCGCTACTTTGATTGTTGGCACCGTTCATTGCGCGCTGTATTATTCAGCGATGCTCTGGAATAGGTGGAATTATAATATGTAGGTATACCTCGATTTTTATTCGGAATGAGCGTTTCTGAGTTTTCTTTGAGGATGGGAGGCACTGCGTACGGTTATTCACGATGCGTAAGTTGTTAAGCGCTCGTTACACTTAGCGAGGGATTTACCATTTCGTCTCGATGTCTGTACTTTTCTGATTATGGGTTGAAAATCATCTCAGTGGACTAGGTTCGATTCACTGATGACGATTCCGTGGTCAAATTCGATGTTGTCCGCCCGTCAGTACGTGTTGAGTCTGAGAAGATCAAAAAATTATGTTATTATCAAAAAAAAGTTTATGGTTGTACGAAATTCCCTGATAAAAAATCAAAATCACGGATTCGATCGAGTTTATATTGAGAAAGACGTATTCAATCTACATGCAAACTTCAGAACTAATAAACTAAACCATATGAAATTCTAGGAATTTTTGGAAACAAGGCCAATATTTTCGTGACAACAGATCCTTGACAATTTTTTGAAAGACACTGTTTGATTCTTTTCAATTTCTTTCTTGAACTGGGGGTTGCGATTCTACCTACAAATTGATGAACGATCACCCAAAATCCCTGACCTCAAGTGCTACTTCCCATTTTGCAAATTTTCAAATAAAAGTATTAACCTGAGAGATTTCATTTATATTCATACAACTATCATGTTGAGCCTAATATACTCAATTAGGGACTCTTAACCACCAGTGTTTATCTGAAAACTTATTTGACTTGTCGCATTGTAAAAGGAATTTCTATACAGGGTGTTTCACCATAAACTGGACAAACGTATATAGCCGTGTAGATGACACCGAGGAAGTCATTTTTGCCTTATGACATATACCTCGTTTTCGTCGCATGAGCGTGATACAGGGTGTTTGATATCTACTTTGAGCAATATTCGAATGCCTGTGGTGAGTTATGCCTGACATTTGAAATAACGGTTACTGGTCACATCTCAGTATCTTTTAGGGCTCAATTCAAATGTGGTGTAGAATTATGAAAAAAAAATTTCAAAATGGCGGAAAGCCTGCAAAGTTTGAATTTTTTTTTCTCGGTTGCCAATTCGAAAGGCACTATTTCAAAGTACTCGATTTTCTAAGATTTTCTGTGGAAAAATTTTTTCAAAATTCGAACTCGACTTTTTTTTCATGTCTTCAGTGAAAAAAAATTTCGGCCGAAATTGTTGAAATTTTTTATGGTTGAACTATCTTTCATTCTGAATACTGTGGGGAAAACAGAATGAAATAATATCCATTGGTTTTCTTTTTGTAGCCTTCAAAAGATTACGCTCGGAGTACTTTCATAATTTTTATTCGAAAAACTAGAGGCCGTACGAAGGTCAAATTGAGGCTTATTAGCTGCCAGAGTGACCCGGACTGAAATATGAATTTATAAACCAAAAAAATTTTGTTCAAAAAACTTTGGTGGGAATCGAACTCTCCACATTCGATTTACAAGCGTCGCTTTGGTAACCGAAATTTATAAGATTGAAATAAACCCAATTCATACTCGTAGAGAATTCGAATCCTACCAAGTTTTTTGAAAAAAACATTTTTGGTTCATTAATTCATATTTCCGTCCGGGTCATTCTGGAAGCCCATTAGCACAATTTTGGCCTTCGTACGGCTTCCAGTTTCTCAAATAAAAATTACTCTGGGCGTAATCTTTGGAACGCTACAAAAAGAAAACTAATTGATATTCTATCATTCTGTTTTCACCCAGGTATTCAGAATGAAACATAGTTTGACCAAAAATTTTGGTCGAAATTTTTTTTCACTGAAGACATGTAGAAAAAAGTTGAGTTCGAAAAATAAAAAAAAGTTCTTCGAGCGTAATCTTTGGAAGGCTACAAAAAGAAAACCAATGGATATTATTTCATTCTGTTTTCACTTCACCACAGTATTCAGAATGAAAGATAGTTCAACCATGAAAAATTTCAACAATTTCGGCCGAAATTTTTTTTTCACTGAAGACATGTAAAAAAAAAGTTGAGTTCGAATTTTGAAAAAATTTTTTCACGGAAAATCTTAGAAAATCTAGTACGTTGAAATATTTCTTTCCAAATTGTTTTTTTTTTTGTTTTTTTTTTGTTTTTTTTTTCCAAATTGGCAACCGAGAAAAAAAATTCAACTCTGCAGGTTTTCCGCCATTTTCCGCCAATTTTTTTTTCAAAATTCTACACCACAATTGAATTGAGTCCTGAAAAATACTGAGACGTGACCAGAAACCGTTATTTCAAATAACTCATCACAGTTAACAGAATATTGCTCAAAGTTGACATTAAACAGCCTGTATCTCGTTTATGCGTCGAAAACGGGGTATATGTCATAAGTCAAAAATGACTTCCTCGGTGTCGTCTACACGGCTATAGTCCATCCAAGAATGATTGACATCTCGGGGGGCTTTGGAAAATCGAAATTATGTTGGTAATGCCAATTCAGTAATATTTTGAGTTGCAGAATTCAGGTTGGTGTTGGAAATAACACTGACATTTTGTTCTGTCATTAATGTTTCGAACAAATTTGGCAAAAAATTGAGCAAGTGGAATAAATATCTTTGAAATAAGGCTCTTGAAGAATGAACAGCTAAAAAATGGAAAGCCTCTGCATAGAGCATGTAGAAAAAGAAATGAGAGAAGATTAGTCAAAATATAAGGAATGTTATGATATTGCTGACTAAACCTTTCATTATGAACATGACGAGTTCTGCCCAGTTGTGGTTGTTGAAACAGAATAATAGGAATATTTATATTTTTCATATTTCATACCTTCATTGTTCACAAATATTGAAAGTTACAATGTCATGACAAAATTCTTTATATATTAAATAGATCCATTGGTTAAGTTTTGTTTCTGTCTTGATATCTATTACAAATTTCCCTATCCATTCACATTGCGGTAACACGCTTCAAATTATCAACTAGATTTTTTCGGTTTAGCGAATATTCATTATTGAACATTGAAAAGGACCGAGCTATTCCAATCACCCACGATATTTTTCGTTATCGAACCAGAATTTCCAGGCTGTATGCTCCTATAATTGATCGTAAGATCTAAAATGTATCAATACAAGATGAAAATAATATACTGCTGGTATACAGATATTGGGAACAATTTCATGTTCAAAGTTCCTTACTTTAAAAAAATATCGTTCAATTATTATGTTATTTCTATATCTATGATGAAAGCACAGAAAAATTTTAGTTACTTTTTTGAAACTAGAAATAAAGCTGCGACTGGATTTTCAAGGCCTGCTCTGATGTCAATCATTCTTGGATGGACTATATATATATGTTTGTCCAGTTTATGGTGAAACACCCTTTAGAGTATAGAATACTCCTAGACTCAACTGTAAGAAACGCCATTCTATAGTACGCAGAGAAGACGTCAAAATGTCGAATAATGACAAATAAAAAGGAAATGTTTTTATTTATAATTTGTAGACGTGGTTGCCACATCATTATTTGTGTTTTCAGAGAATGAGTATTATATCAACTTTAATGAAAATGAAGGTGTTATATGACGATTTTTCAAAAACATTATAGTGGTCACATCAAATATAATACGATTACTGAATATATTTATGAATAAAGTGAGAGATTTCACAAAGACTCGACAACAGCGGCGTGCCTCTCAGTTACTGTGGGCTTTCTGTCCTCCATCATAAACTTCAGCCAATCATTTTACAAATTGAGCCACTGACGTCACAGCAGAGGGACGTTTGAATTCACAGGTGTTGATCCTATTTTCAATATCGAATAATCAATCAGTTCCTCAAAATTCAGAGTGAATAAATGGTTACAAATGTGTTATAAACTGCCTTCATGTGAAGAAAAGTGCATGTTTTGAGGTACTGGAAATCCCCATTATAGCAAATTCTACGCTTTCCTTCGAAACTTATTGCCTGATAGTTGATAACATACGAATTATGAACAAGTTCCTTCACTTATATCAACTATGTTATTCCAATTTCTGGTTCAAATGGAACGAAAACTCGGTACCTGTTGGTTAACAGTTAGTACAAAAAACCATTATTCTGTTCAGTTTGTTTTACGTTCTCCATTCGCTTCTTGACATAAAATAGATGAGAATAATTCCATAGCCTACATGCACGATAATTTTATCCACGCCTAATAATGAGAAAATCCATTAAATTCACAAAGAGAGATGAATCACTCACGGAGCGTGTTGAAAATACCAGAGGCTTTTTGTTTGTGCTATTGCTATATATTTATGAGAAACATATGTAAATACTGTGTGGACTATGAATAATTTAATATTTAATCGTATCTGAAGATGAATAGTTATGACGAACAAATGGATTTCAATGTGAATCCATGATGGAGCACATTGAAAAGCTGAAAATACCTTGAAATGAGCCCACACTGACTGACTACTGAGGAGGGATTTCGTTTGTCATCGTGATTATTTCAGTCAGGGTCAATGGCAGAGCAATAAATGTAGCTGCTAAGAAAAGATTTCGGTCGAGTTCCTGTAGATAACATTCCTTACTTAACGGGTATTCATTCAAAAAATAGTCGACTGTTCGAACTTTTTTTTCTTTCATTTTATAACGTTGATTGAATCGATTTTTTCAAGTTGTTATTGATTCAGAGAACATGACATAAGTGTGTTGCACTCAAGTGGAGACAGGTTCGTTCTTCTTTACAAAGGGGTGACTGATTTTCAAATCTGAAACCCACAAATCTCAACTTTCAACTTAAAGGTCTACATTCCTGAAAAAAAGGGACTCAGAAACGATATATTTTCTCTGATTAATGAAGGGATGTATGAGTGTATAAAGATAAAAATAATAAAAAAATATTTTATTAGTATTAAATGAATGAAAAGGATATTCCTCATCATTTTTGGTTATTTTGTAACATTTCCACCATCAAAACGAACAAATATTTTCGTGTTTTCTCATTTCAGTTTCGAAGTCCATATTCTAGATAATCAAACGTTTATCTCATTTGTCTTTTAGAATTTACCGTTTTTCTATAAATAATATTACAACAATGTTATGTTTTCGCGAAATTTATTTCCTTGAATTTTTCTATTCGAAATGATAAATATCCATTTTTATCGACGACAATTTATTAAGGTTTGTTTTAGCCGTCGATTAGTGAAAATTAATTTTTTCTTATTATTGTGGATTCTAAGATGGAATCGAATTTCTTTTAAATGACACGCTCCGCAAGTATTTCCTCCCAGATGACTAGTAAAGGAAAATCAGAGTGTTATACAGCCAGTGTGAGATCTAGTTCAGTGAAGGATTTCTCGTTATATTCCCTGCGCCCCAACATTTGTTCTATTGAGCTGAATAATCCAATAAATAAAAATTAATGCACTGCACTGCCATCTGGCGGTATACGTTTCTTATTCTGAAGGCTGAAGACTCTTGAGTGCGAGAAATGAAAAATGTTTTGGTGTGCCCCGTGAAATTATCTGTATTCGATGAAATTAACATTGATGTAAATTGTGAAGAATGTTCTTGAAATGTCTACCTCAAGGGACTACATGTGGTGAACCAATTGTTCTTTGTTAATTAAATGAAGTTTTTGAAATGAAAGTTCACATTTATTGCATCTTGGTCAATATTGTTGACCGTTCAAACAAACATTGAATGTCAGGCGGATGTCATACGAACAGTGGGTTCGTGAATATTCAGCTTAAACTATAAAGTCTGGAATAATTGAAACGAACGAGCATAGCACAGAGATGAAAAAAGTATTTCACGAATCTGCCCGGTGCAGTCATTTTGTACGAAATTATCAGTCAGGTGAGCGACATCTCCAACGAAAACATTGAACCGATAATTCTGTTGTTGGAAATGAAAAAAAACTGACGTTTGTAGCGGCGGAATTTTTTCCCCGTCGACTACAAAAATGAAAAACCATTGTAGAAGTCGGGTTAACTAACTGAATAAAACATCGCGCCTTTCAATATTTCAACATAAAAGAGGCGATTTTTTCACAAATGGAAGCCGTCATGCGCTGACATGCGACTGGGGGGTGGGGGCAGGGTGGCCGAGGGCCTAATTCGATCTATGGCAGAGTGGAGACGATACTTTTTGGTTCGTTTGTGACGCACTCTGTGCCGTTAAAAGTTCGCCATAAATTCTAAAATATTTATACCCTGCGCGCGTTTTTTAAATATATTGCGTTTCCTGATTGATATCCCGTTTTCGGGTTCTCCCTCTAGCTCCCGTTCTGTATCTGGGGATGAATCGATGTATATTTCATTTTAATAGCTGGCCATGTTTTCGAATTCCGCGAGTGACGGCTCCCTCTCAGAAATATATGGAAATGAAAACGAAATTGCATTTTTTCGAGTGAAAGGGGTTGGACGTTTGATGAGACCGATATGTATATTCGCGACTGATGGAAAATGCTGCGTCGCACATAAAAGATCTGCAATATCCATTAGATTCGCAGAAACTCGATTTTTCAGAATCGCTCGGACTTTTGCAGCGTCGGGGAATCAATCAGGACGCGAAGCTGAAACTGGGTACGCCATAACAGAAATGCCAAATGTAATCTGTCAAGTTTAATATGCATATCTATTTTCCCCTGGAATATTTGCAGCAATATTGTCAGAAACAGTTAATTCGACATAGAAAAACGCATAACTGCAATCGGGATATTGAGAAACTGAGGCCAATTACACTGCGCTAAATTTTTTCCGGGAATCACTGGAAATGCCTATTGGTCGTCAGAAGATCTGTATATCGCTTATAGAAAAATAGATACTGCAAAGACAATCCAAACAATTGTTAGAGTCTGCCTATTTCAGTTGAAGAATTCTTAACCCTTTTACATTCAATATTTATATAGGGTGTCCCAGAAGTCGCGCACCTCATTGAGAGGATCGAAAGTGAAAAATATTCATATTTGAAATTTTTTGATAACGTAGTTAATTAGTTATCAATTAATGAAAGTGACCAATCAGGACCGCCCTACAAAAGAATGAATAGGCAGTGGGGACGCGAGAGTGAGACGCCAGTCTCAGTTTACTGCGTGAAAGGCTGGCAGCATCTCTGGCGTCTCACTACACATCCTATATTTATTCTTCTGTAGGGCGCTCCTGATTGGCCACTTTCATTAATTGATTACTAATTAACTACGTTATCAAAAAATTTCAAACATGGATTTTTTGGCTCAGAATATTTTTCACTTTCGATCTCCTCAATGGGGTGCGCGACTTCTAGGACACCCTGTATATATTCATTCATTTCTTTATTATTCGACACTTTCGAAAATAATATACAGTGCACGTCAAAATTATGAAACAAATTCATTTTCTCAGAAGAAAAATATTTGGCAACAGAATCCTGAATCAGGTCAATTTTGTTTCCATTTTATCAATTTTTTTTGCATTTTCGAAGGATTTTTGTTGCACCCTGTGCCATTCCCATCAACCCTCTAAATTTATTGAATAGGGAAAGTGGGTCATGTGGTACTTTTTTGGTAAGGTCTTCGTATCTTCTTTACAGGTGTGCAGAAATTCCAAGAATTTTATTTTTTTTCAAATTAGTTAGTTCGAAGAGGTTTTCAGTGTGTGTACTTTGCCTGGCCCATTTACTTTGGGACGATGGTACCTGATGAAATTTGTCACCGAATGAAAGTCGACCATTACAGTAATGGTCATCAGGTATGATCGTCTCAAAGTGAATGAGCCATGACAGAGTGCATATTACTGAAAACCTCTTTGAACTCACTAATTTAAAATAAAAAAATTTTCTCGAAAGTTTCTGCACGCCTGTGAAGAAGATATAAAGGCCTTGCCTAAAAAGAACAACATGAACCACTTTCCCTATTCAAAAAATTCAGAAGGTTGATGGGGATGGCACAGGGTGCAACAAAAATCCTTCAAGAATGCTTAAGAATTTGGTAAACGTGAAACAAAAATTGACCTGCTTTTCTTTCGATGAAATGCAACTTTATCATGAAAAAATGGTTGCAAATAAATCATTCAAAGTATTTCCCATTGTAATCTACAACTTTTTCCCATCTTTCTAGTAGAACTCGTATACTCTTACGGTACAAGTGTTCATGTTTTGAGGCTACCCATGAATTAACCCATTTTTTATGACTTCATATGAGTGGAATTACTGAGAAGCTAGACCACTGACTGGAACATGTAATAATCTGACGAGGTGATATCGGAAAATACGGCAGGTGGGGTCCAATTTGAGCGTTTCCAGATAGGTTTCAACGAGTTCAGAAACGTGAGGCAGAGCGTTGTCATGTTGTAGAATCATTTGGTCGTGCATCTGCCAGTTTTGTTGCACATTCAAGCGATGTACTTGGCTCAACCGCATCAATTGACGTCCAGTAATGGTTTCAGTCGGTTCCAACAGCCAATAATAAATGACACCGACCTGATTCATCCAAATGCACGGCATAACCTTCGAGGCGATGTAGAGGCCCGGAATCGAACCCACATTTTCAGTTTTCCGGACTGATGACCATGATCCATAGTCGGAACATCAGGAAGCGTCCAAGTTCAATCAGAAGATGCGGTAGGCGTTCTTCGAGCGTGCCCTACTGCCTAATAAACACTATTTCCTCATAATGCCCTATGTCAACGCCCTGTATATTTTATTCTTGTAATTTTCGGCGCCTTCCGACGATCAGGAAGTGAGTTACTTTTCACGAGATCTTATCACCAAAATATTGAATATTTTCTCATAATAGCTGCTGCTACTGCATTCGATTCGGCCATATTAATGGGGAAACATTGCCGATAAAGATATTACGTGCAACTCCTTTAGGGAAGATTCGGAGTAGCGTGCTCTCCTTCTGGAATGGATGGGAACCCCATAGGTGAAGTTTACCGATGCATATATCAATGGTTGAGCCATCGGAGGTACTTGAAATATCAAATATAATTGAAACGCCGTATCATGATGACCGACTTTGCTTATCGATGCCGGCAAACCCTACATGTTAATGACTCAAGAATTTAATTAAAATCAATTAGAACTGCCGTCAGGCCAATCAATTGATTAATCATTTAATTAGTCGAATAATTAACGAAATAGAAGCAGTATTGTGTTCTGGTCCCTGTGGCGTTTCGTCGTACCGTACCGTGCTCATGGAATTGTGGGAAGATCCCACTTTTTTCCAACTTGAAGTTGCCTAATTCATTTCATAGTTAATTTGTGCTCATTCGGATATTCGGTATTCACTCTTATGTAGAAAAATGCTCGAAGGTCTAGTTTCAATCATTTGAAACAATGGTTTTTATTAGGACGTGAAACCCGTAGTGCAATTCAGCTTCAGCACTCATGGGTGGGTACAGAAGAATCATCAATAGTTTCTCATTTCTTCTCCCGTTTTGTTTTCGTCCACTTGGGACTGAAGTCTCCTCCAGTATAGAGCTACGAACTCTGCATGCCGATCAGTCTCATCAGCTATCAGGAAAAACATCGCAACGTTCACTTCCCATCAAAGCTCAACCTCTTACAGGGTTGCTTATGAGAATCAAACAGGATTTCACAGTTTGTTTTTCTATAAACTATAACCTGCAGCTCTTCAAAATGAGAGGTCATCAATCTGTTCTCTCTATAGTTTCTGTGCTCTGCCCAACCTTCCTTCATATCACCATCCATTCCAGGATTTTTCTCAGAATCTATAGCTATAGAATGAGAAACTATGATTTGTTTGTGCGTTAGGTCTTTTCACCTATCTTTCCTTTCTTCAGCTTTTTGTATTTTTAATCCTGTTTTCTTAGGGAGATACCTCACCAACCAAAGCAAAAGTGTAGGAAGAAGAGATTTAATGAGATAATCTTTTTCCATAAGGACATAAAGCTTAATGTTTTCTCTGAGGTATCAGAGGAAGCTTGAAATCATTCACGTGTGGTGTTTTCCCTGAAAGAGAGTGTGTCAGTATTGATTAATACTATAGGCTGAATTATATGGAATTGTGGATGGTGATTGCCTTCTCTCCAGAATTTCAGGAACAGGTGCTTTCCCTGGAACGTTGTGGAATGCCGCCAAGAAGTTCAACGACATTTCTGACATAACGAGCCTTCCGCAGAATCCTGCATTCCTATCGATTTCGGCCGGACGGCCAAGCATGTACACGAAGAATATTGTTGGTTCCGTATCCGTAGATTAAATTTGGCCGGTAACGAAGCAATATCGTCCATTTCTGGCTGATCCGATGAGACATGTTTGTGCGGTGAATGCAAAGGCAATGTATACACGTTCTGTGTACGGCCGCAACACAACGCTGCGATGTCATGCACGGACCTTCTCTTTTCCGCACGTGTCGGGGGGCCCTTGAGCACATCCCCCCAAGTGTCCTCAAAGTCCAGCAGACGGGCTGCTTCCACGACTACTTGGCTGACCGTTTGCCCCGGTCATAGCTATTTGCATAGTGCATTCAATACCTATTGATCAGCGGCATTTACTCTCATGATGCCGTGAATTATGGTCGACCACTATCTATTTGTATAGCTGATTAGTTAGTAACATAATTAGATCAGTGCGATACCTGCTAATCAATTAATTATTTATGTATGATCGGCCATTGTTGTGTCCGACCCGAGCTTGGTTCGTTAATTTCAAGATATTACAGTTACATTATGCGTCTCTGCGCTTTCCCTCGATACGCTATGGCCGGTTTGAATTCCAATTTGAGTCTGTTCGAGGATTTATTGTGCAGCAAGTTTAGGCTGAGCGCAGGGAGGGACTCGAGCAATAATCCTGCATACGCTGTTGATGAGATTCGAAATGGAAATTGATCCATTTTCACATTTCTTATACATCGAATTCATGCAATGATATACTGTTAGGTTTTGTTCTTGTTTTCGACACAAAACATGCATTTAATTTTTTACAGTTTTGGAACAAGACGTGGGTACATAGTTTTTGCATGCCAGTTTTCGAGTTTTCAGATTCTTCTTGTGGTACATCCTCTTTGTCCTGTTAATTCCAGTGGAAAATCATCCTTGAGTAGAGAATATTGTCATGTATTAAGCTTGTGATTTAGTGGTCGATTTTCTTTTATCTCTGTTCCTTCCGCAAATTCTTTCAATAAGGCGATGTAAATCTGTGTTTGTATACATTATACTAACCTAACAAAAAGAAAACTCGTTAATCAGAATGAAGCAGTAAAAAGCCTGAATTTATTAATGCATGTGACTTTTATGAGCACCGCCGCTGATTGATTCCTTGTATCCTGGATTTTTAGGATGCATTTGCTCCTCAAACGAGGAGCCGAGAATGGTTTCAGTCGACTAGGTTCGACTCACTGATCACGAATCCATGGTCAAATTGAAATCTGGTCGTCACAAATTTATTCGGCTGATCCCATCACCAGAACCATAGAGGACGAGTCTTTGACTGTTGATTCCTCTCATTAACTAAAACACTTATTTCCTCTACCTTTTTCTTGATTTGTCTTCGTTTAACAAATACGAGGTACAGTAATTCTTGAAAAAAACCTTATTTTGGATAAACCGAATTCTGATGAAGATATCACTCTAATTATGTTACAATTTCCTCAATCAAAACTCACTGAATATTTCTCCTGCTTTATGAGTTACAGCAGTCTTTGACTGATGATTCCTCTCATCAACTAAAACACCCGTTTCCTCTATCTTTTTCTTAATTGGTCTTCGTTTAACGAATACGAGGTACAGATAATCCCTGAAAAAACTACATTTCGAAAAAACCGAATTCTAATGAAGATATTACTCTAGTTTTGTTACAATTTCCTCAATCAACACTCACTGAATATTTCTTCTGTTATATGAGTTACAGCCTGACGAACTCTGAAATTCACAAAAAATATTCTGAGACTTCTTGAAAAAGATGAACATTTGAAATTTTTGAAAAGGGCGATCAATTTGTTGAATAAAAGAATTCTTAAGTGTTTTGCATAAAACGAGTACTTTTCGAGTTATTCTTCATTTTATCCTACAAAATCAGCTAGAAAATAATAAAATTTCATTATTATTTTGACTTCGTAGCTGTATCTTGATTGTCTTCGAAATATCTTTTTTGCAACATTTTTGTTCCAAAATTAGTACCTCAGTAATTCCTACAAGTACTCATTCTGAATTAAGAACTAACTCCTTTCAAAAATTTCAATCCATACCAAAAATATATCACAGGTACGGACTCCCCCAGTTTTTTTTGGTGAATCGCTCCCTAAAAAAGAGCCGAATACGAAAAAATAGAAAATGAAAGAAAGTTGCTGACGAATTATTGACAAAAAATGCCCAATATTTCTGTCACAACAAATCCGTGATCAAGGACGATTCCTTTGGCAGTTGATAATTTTTTTCTGTTGGATTCTTGTTTTTTCTAGCTGACAATGAGCAATATTTGTTCAGGGGTTCCGTTAACATATCGGTTCGAAATGTTGTTTCCTCGATAAAATCATAACGACGTTCTTATATCAAACTAAAAAATATTGATGATACGTAATCAACTCTCGACATTTTACAAAAAGTGTACGAAAATCGTTCCTCTTTTGCTAAGAAAAATCAGAAGAATAACTCCAATTGATTTCGCAATACTCAGCAATTTAACGCAACCGAATTCATCAAAAATTCGCTAGTTTTTTTTCCTGCAGAGATGTCGAACTCGAGATTCAATACCGAAGGCGTTCAGCGAACTAAATAATTCATTTGAGCTGAAAGGGTTTCGAATAGCACAAACAACCTCGTTGCCGTTGAACTCAGAAATCATAACGTATTTTTAATTCAGACTTTCTTAATTTGAATTTCAAATCATCGTTAATAATTAATTTGTCGTTTTTTACTTTGTTTTTATTTTCTCATTGAACGGGAAATTTTAATTGAAGAATGCAAGATTAATGAAGGAAAGGGAGATAGAAGACTATTTCGTTCAGTTTGTCTTGAAAGAACCGAAGGAAATATATTAATTTATTCCTCTCGTCGAGATCACCGAAGGAACACGTCTCCATCACAACAGTTTATTGATTTTCGCTCACAATTGATGACTAATTAGTTTGGTCCATACCCATGGAAAACTACAAAGGATACTGAAGGCATGTGGTCTTTTCATTCGAAACGTTCCTTTTCAAAATAGAAGAAATACGCAGGTTCAAAGAATGATCTATCGTTTGAAACACTTTTTGAATTGTTTTTGATATTCCAGAGAATGTTATTAATTGCACACAAAAGATCTACATAATTTTTCTCCAATCACTACAATATTTTACGAGAGAGTAGATCATGAGTAGCTCCTAGAAAATCAATTTCCAAACATTATGATACAAAGATGACCATCATACAAGTTGGCCTTTGAATGGAGAACCAAGAATAGTTCTACCTAGAATTTTGCTGGTGAGCTTGAGGAAGAACCCTCTGAAATAATTCTGGAATGACATTTCAGATTAGGTACACCGAAAAAATACATACCTGTTTGTTCATTTAAAATATAACACGTACCTATATTTCTGATTTTTTTATTCCCTAATCAATATCGTTCCCTTTTTATGTTGAAGACACAATTTTCATTGTCTTCTCCTGACCGTTGTGGAATCGCAGCAACATTTTTCAGTACCGTGATGTTCAATTTCGATAATTTTTTCACAAAATTTAACTGAAATAGAGTAAATATTATCTAATACTCGTTGCAGAAGGCAATTCCAACACCCATGTTGGAATAGGAGCCCATTCTGCAACTAGTTTTAGTGGATATTAACTCAGAAAATATCCATTTTAGGGCAAGGGTGTGATGCATACACTCACATTATTTTTAAACGTAGTTTCAATATCTGCCATAAAAAAATGGGGTTCTAATTTGAAAAAATTGATTTTTCACGATTTTGTCATCCCTAACTTTGAAAGCGATTTTTTCACCCCCTGTATCATGAATCGCGATTTCGATTTTTAAAGTGGATACATCAATCTTACATCTTGAAAAATCCCAAAAATGAAAATTTTCCATCCAAAAATCTCGAAGTTATTCTTGTTTCAGCGGAGCTCTATTTTCGATTTTTTTTTCGAATTTTCCCGCTCAGAGAGAATTTTCCAACCAAAACTGAAAAATGTTACATCAAAATAACTTGAAATTTTCTAAGGAATCTATTTCTGCAATAAAAAAATGGTGTTCTAATTTGAAAAACGGAAGTTGACGTCATTTCCGGAAAAACCGGAGGTGCTCATGCCTTGAAAATATTTTAGATTTCATCAGCATCGTGAAATACTTATAAGTGCTGAATTTCATGAAAATACGTTCAGTAGTTTCCCGTATAAATATGGGTGAGGTTCCTCGTGAAAGACCCTGTATAGCATATTTAACACAAATAAATGCCTTCTAAGAAATAATAATAATATGAGTTACCATCATATATTAAAGGCAAAGAGCATTTATTGATTCATAAGAAATATCACTCGAAGAAACCAAAAATGTGACACCAAAGATATTGTTCTCTCTGTGTACCTCTCACTGAATACCAGCATTGAAAATATGCATTGTGACCAATCAACGTCGCGAGAACCTGAAAGATCTGGGTTCCCCGTTCATATTCATTTCATAAATCCTCATAATCAACAAAACGTCAGGGTTCCATTAAATTCCCTCAAATTGAATTAATTCAATCGCGTCGGTCGCTAGGCCATTGCCTCCGAGACGTCAGAGGCGTCGTGTCGTCGAAACTGTCCATCTCTCTCACTTTCTTACGCCTTTTGTGCTTTTCCAGATGTCCTAGACTTTGAGACAATCAAAGGGTAGGAATGGATTTCCCAATTAAATGAAAATGTCAGGAGATGGCAAAGCCAAGGTACAGGGTGGGGCAGAAGAACCTATCCGATTTCAAATCCCTTTTTCTCAGAAGAGAGAGCAGGTAGAGTAGTGGGGTAAAAACCGTTAGAAAGCTGGTTTTATGCCATTTGTCAGTACTCAACATGCCTTGGTCTGGTGAACATCGTGCTTTTGTTATTGAGCGGTTTATCGAATGCGGCGGTTCGATAATTGCTACACAACGTGCTTTTCGAATTCATTTCGGACTCGGGCGTCATGATCCTGTTCCACATCACGCTACGATTAAAGTGTGGGTGCCAAATTTTAGACAGACGAGTTCAGCATTGAAAAAGAAGTCGCCTGGACGTCCCAGGACAGCAACAGGACCTGAAAACGTGGCCAATGTGAGAGCCGCGATTGAACGTTCCCCGCGTCGTTCGGCGCGAAAACATTCGCTCGCTTTGGGGATTTCCAACCGCAGTATTCGGCGAATTTTGCACCGGGACCTCAAAATGCATCCCTACAAAATGGTTGTTGCACAGAAATTAAGTGAAAGGGATTTTGAAACCCGTACGAACCTGTGTCGCGATCTCCGAGAACTGCCAAACGACGATGTTGTGCTCTTCACGGACGAAGCCCATTTTCACCTTTGTGGCGCCGTAAACAGGCAGAATTTGGGGTTACCTCAAATCGAAGGTTTACCAGCATCGACCAAGGACCCTTCTTGCTTTACGAAGGGAAATTGCTCGGGCAATTGAAGAAATTCCTGTGGAAATGACGGTGAAAGTCATGGAAAGCTACCGCGAGCGCCTAAATAAGTGTATCCGCTCCCAAGGACGACATTTGAGTGATGTGCTTTTCAAAACTTAAATTTAAAAATGGCATAAAATTTGCGATATGTTAATAAAAAAAAATTTTTGACAAGCTGAGTGGTTTTAATTTTATAACGTTTTGAAATCGGATAGGTTTTTCTGCCCCACCCTGTACATACTTTTCTTTCGATCCACCCCAGATTCAAATGTTTTCGACAAGAATGACGCTACTTAACCCCATGGTAATATAATAAACTATTGAGAAGCAAATGCCAAGTGGTTTTTCTGAGACGAAAACTACAGAAACTATTCCTGGTTCTTACCGGCGTCTGAGAACAGTTTACTGCCATAAAGAAGAAAGAATATACTTACTCATAATTCTTGTCGGAAACTTCGATGAATTTTTTATGGAAATTCTGTTATTCGTCCGCGAAGTATTTTTAATTTTCATTCATATTAAAGCATTTTCCTTCCACTGCAAAATTATCTTTCTTTATAATATGCCAATAATAGTTGACTGACATTGTCAGATGCTTATTTTTTTTCTGCACAAAATATACCCACACATTTTTCCCATTCAAAGTTAAATTCATCTTTCACAATAGACATTTTAACAATTAAATAGTTCACTTCATTCCAAATAATAACTTTCTTACAGTTTTAGTTCCGGAGCTGTAGCTTCAGAAACACGTTATAGATGATTTTTCCATTTCAACCTGAAGCTAAGAAAAGCCGGTCTTGGGCCTAATGAGTTCTTACATTCTATATTTCTCAACAAAAGAGATGGAGTTACCGACATCACTTTAACTGTAATCATTGACTTCAAATTTACCTTGAGGAATAACGCCCCTGAACGAATTGAAGCTGAAATTTTTGGCCGTAAAGTGGCGGCACATAGTAGCTACTCGAGGATGTATAATCTGCCGGGACAGTCTGATTTATTCTGTTAGCTATTCATTTACAGAAATTTTTAGGATATTTATTTGTTTTTAGTACTATAAATCATAGGCAGGAGCGGATTAGTCCAAATTATATATCTTCGTTACTAACGGTGTGAAAGGGAGATCAAGTAGATCTGTAGAATGTGTAGATGATTTGAATTACAATAATAAATGAATCACGCATTCGTGCCCAGTCCGCTGAGGAAATGGTGCTTTACAGTTCAGCTACTCACCGCCAGATGCGAGAGTAAAAAATTTCAAAAATGATGAAATAGCCATTCAAATATGTAATGGAATATTCAATACTTCACTACCTGGTCAATGAACCGCAAACTATCGGGCGAATATACTGCTCCACATGAGTTAGGGATATAGACTTAAATTTCAAAAAAAATATAGTTAAAATAAGATTTTTGTGATGAAAATTCATATTAATATGATTTCAAGTTGCAAATTAATTTTAGCCTGTAGGTCTGCAGCGTATACAGGGTGGTTAAGAAAAATCGAGTAAAATAACGAAATTTTATTCCCAGAGAATTCAAGCATTTTAAGACTATCAATGCAATGTATGGCGTTCACGGGCATCAATAACAGCTGGAAATCTTTTTTGCATACTACACACGAGGTTGTTGAACATTTCTTGAGGAATTTGGTTCCATAAACGGGCAGAAGCTCTCTCAGATCATTCAAGGATTCTGGGGTAGGTTGATGATCATACAAGGTGCGGCACGGAGGGCGGACGTTTTTCAGATGGGCATAACTTTCCCCCACTGAGGACGAGAGAAGTGGGGAAGGTGCCGTTAGACTCGTGTGTTCCTAGCATTTATTTACCAGTTGTCGTCATGGAGCCTTGGACGGTGGAGCATCGTGTTTTCGCCTATGATAGTTTCGTCCGAAATAATGAGTCAGTCACGGTCGTGCAGCGTGAGTTTCGTCGCCATTTCCACATTCATCGGAATAGAGCTATTCCCTCTCGAAACACCATCCTTCGTTGGGTTGAATCACTTCGCAGACGTGGTGAACTGATCAACAGAAGACCAAGAGGACCTGTGCGAACAGTTCGAACGCCTGAAAATGTTGAACGCGTTCGACAAGCCATTCTTCGCAGTCCCCAGATTTATCCATATGCGATTTTTTCTTATGGGGACACCTCAAGGCTAGAGTATACGAGACCAAGCCCCGAACTCTGGACGAATTGAAAAGGGCTATTCGCGTGGAAGTTGCCCAAGTTGAGAGAGCGATGTTGGAGAGAGTCTACGCGAACTTCCAAGAGCGCCTCCAGCACTGCATCACCGATTTCGGCCACCACATGCCTGATGTGATTTTCCACACTTGACTGTCTCAAATGCTATTTCCTTGAGAATCTGATTCCGTCAATAAATGTGTTTTTGAGTAAAAATTAACGCTTTTATTATTTTTTTAAAACCATCCATCCTCCGTGCCGCACCCTGTATAATCTTCTTTAGAACATATCCCATGCATGTTCTATGCAATTCAAATCTGGTGAGTGCGGAGGTATTGGTGAATGTGGAATACCAAGCTCCTCGAGCGCATTCTCAACTATGGCTGCACGGTGCGGTCTAGCGTTATCGTCTAGAAATTGAAAAGTTTCACCAAAAGCAGGGTGAAAATTTGGCGCAATATTGTCAATGACATGCATTGTGTAAGGCGGTCATATTCCCAGGACCAATGTGTAGATCTGTGCGCCCGTTGAAACATATCCCGGCCCATACCATAACACTACCCCCTCGGAATGGATTGACTTCTTCGACATAGCGACGTTTACGGGGTATGCGTGGGATTGTCCATACCCTTATTCTTCGAGAATCTGAAAATCGTCCATATCTGGATTCATCAGTGAAAAGGACACTACGCCATTGATCGTTTCAATTGATATGTGGCCTTGCCCATTCCAGTCTTTGACGCTTATGGTCACGTGTTAATGGAACCCCTCTTAATGGACGTCTAGAACCTAGATTCACCTCTCTCAAACGTCGTCTGATGGTGTCGATGGAAACTTGGATCTCATCTGCATTTTGGAGAGTATTCCGTAGCATTCTACACGTAGATGTAGGGTTTCTTCTCGCCGAAACGGTGATGAAACGATCCTGAACAGGAGTTGTTTTTCGTCGCCCACCAAGCCTTGGTCTTTCAAACACGGACCTGTCTCCCTGAACCTATTTCAGAGTCGAGATATCACACTGTGGCTGACTTGGAGCCTTTCCGCTTCAACAACCTGAGTTAGGCCACCCTGCAGTATTCCGATAGCCCTATTAGCCTCAGCGTTTGTTAATTTACGTTTTGGCATTTTCAGAAAACTCGTATCAAATCGAAGCCGTTAAAAAACTGACCTCATTTCAAAATAAGACCATTCATGAAGCATATGCAAAGAACCAAACTTCAGAAAAAAGGCGACCAGATTGACGAAATGTCTCATTCTGATTTTTATTGGATCGATTCAAGTTGTTATTGAGTTTTAAATGATTCTACAGCGGTTTTCTCGAAGATTACATACTTTCAAGAACGATTGAATTCGATATCCCTAACTCTTGTGGAGCAGTTTATTTCAGGATACAAGAAAACGAATTACATTCAAAAATCAATGCTTGTGTCGAAATGAACCAACTGTAACTGTGAGTTGGGAAACCACCCTAATCCGGCAAAACTGACCTTTTTTTCACTTCCGAAACGTGCGTTTCCGCTTTCCTCCTTTCGCCTTTCTCGGCGGTCTTTTGTTTGTACACGGTGCAAGATCAGCTGATCCCGCCTGCTGCGATGCTGAAACCGAAAATAAAGTTCGTGTGGAGGGAAAACGACCTTGTGACGACTACGAACGACGTCGGGCAGCATCATGAGGCGGACCCGGAGTGCATCGTTCAGGGCCGCGCCAGTCTGAGGTCAGGTCAGGGAAAGATGCCGGAATCGATCATTTCAGCAAGACCTTTTTCCACATGGTAGGGTTCATTGTGTTGTTCCGTAAACGGATCCGGCGTTCTATGGTTATTCCTTTCATTGGTATAATTTCAGGAAATCGTTAAAATTATGAAGTATCGTCGTATACAGGGTATTTCTCCAGAAGCCTGACCAACTTTTCTTCCGCTGTAGAGGTGTGAAAAAACTTGCTTCGGTTTCTCTGAAAATGTTTCTACGCAATTTTTAGGAAATCGCGAATCATCTGAGTAGTAGTTTAACAGTTAAGAAAAGTAGGGTGGGTCTTTGACTTGTATATATATATATATATATATATATATATTCTGTAGACTCCTCGCACTCTTCTAATACCATTTTTCAAAATTCGGTTTCGTTTCGAAGATACAGGGTGTCGAAAAGCCATGAAAAAACACTTTCCTGTTTACATCTTCGAAACCGTTATTTCAAATGAGCTGAATTTTGGTTCATTGGTTACTCTATTCATTGTGCATATTCCTCGATCGGAACTCATTCAATATCTCTCCTGGTATGAAAGTTACAGCGTAGCCGAATCGTAAATACACGAAAAAATACCATAAATCGACTCGAAAAAGATGAACGATTCATATTGTCGAAAGAATCAATCATTCAAGAAACTAAACGAATTCTTGTGTTTTTTCAATAAAACGCTTCGTTTTCGAGTTATTTCCAATTTCACCCGGAAAAAATTTAACGAAAAAGTCAATAATTTCAAGAATAATCTGGGTGCTTCCCTGAAATAAATTTCGTCGAATATGATTCCTTCTCTGGTCTTTGAACCTGTTAACATTGTTGTCAGAATATTTATCAATTTTGTCGAGACTTAAATTCAAATAAGGGAAAACGTTTGATGTAGATATATTTGAATGATAAAAGTCCACAAATGTGGGAGATGAAATTGAACACCAAGGAGCATTTTATGAGCACAGTTTCTATTGAAAATGTATTGTTACAGGTCCATATTGAAGTTGAATGTCAATGAAATACAAAATTCAGATATATGACTGATGAATGTCGATACAAACAACGCATTGAATTGAAATTAATGAGAAATGAAACGATACCTAATAATCTGTGGCGATGTTTCTATCTGAACAATATCCAGTTGGAATTTTATGAACTCGACACTACACTGAATGAATTCACAACTTCACATAATGTTTACAGTTTGTTTAAAGTTGGCAGCGCCTCCAAGGGTAATTGAGATTACCAATCTCCATCCTCCGCCGGTGTTCGCTATATCAGCATCCAGCATGCGTCGTGAAATTTCGCGCCGAAGTCGATTTTTGATGGAAACGGCAGAATTCATAGATATTTATTCTATGTTAGGAAAAAATCCTTAACCTTAATGAAAATATCAACAAGCTGGCATCATCTTGAAATATATACAGAATGGATACAAAATGGGTTAAGTTAGGTTGTTTGATAATAAATTCTGATGAATTAAATGAAAAGCCTTTCTTCATCAGATTGTTTTGGGATTTTAAGGAAAATAATTATTAGTAGAATGTTTCCAGGAATTTGGACAACTTTATTTATTTGAATCGTCTAATGCATTGCCAACGTTTCAAACCGTTCGTGGTTCTTTTTCAAGGCTAAAATAGAAAATAGTAATATGTATTAACGATGTGTACAGTTATTCGGAGGCATCTGTCACTCACCTCGTATTCAATTCGATTCAGAATGTGTTTCTATTTTAGCCTTGAAAAAGAACCACGAACGGTTCGAAACGTTGGCAATGTATTAGACGATTCAAATAAATAAAGTTGTCCAAATTTCTGAAAACATTTTATTGAATAAATATAACCATGGACGTTAACAATCAACACAATAGTTATTAGTGTTCACAAACTAATCTGCAGGAAAATTCAAAGATGGAACTTATTTTGGCGGAAGAAATAAGGCTTTTTAGTTTCAGATATAATCGAATGAATCAACTGTTTTTGTTAAGAAATATCGTGTTTGTAACATTTTCATTTCAATTAGGTTAGTACTTGAGTATTTCCTAAATGTATCAACTCAATTTCAATCGAAAAATTAAAACTTTGAGGTGTTTACAGAGAATCGTAGCAGGGACGTTATTGGCCCATTTTTTTTTCAAATGGCTATATCTTTTTAACAAAGCCGAATTCAGGAGAATGGTAAATGATAAAAAGGTTTCTTTCGGCCTCAATAATCTACAGTTAAAATATATGTACAAGTCGAAGACTCACCCTGTATAACAAGGTCGATTGTCCCAAATTATTTTTTCTGAAGAAAAACATGTTCTAGAACTTCGAAAGACAAAAGTACTCAAATTTATTTCAAATATAATTATTGTCGTCTTCAACATTCGCCGTAAGAAATCCAGTAAATCTCCGAGAACTCTGCCTACCCTCTAGCCATGAAAATAATAAGCAAATAAACAAACCGCGGAATTGGTTTCACTTCTCATTATAACAAGATCGAATGTCCGCCGAGTGTACATAATTTCAAGCTTCGGCATTTTTCTCTCCCAGTGAATTGAAAATAATTTCCAATCGTGACCGAGCAAACAGAAACTCTAGAGGCTCAATCTAGAATTCAACAGCAATAGTTTTATATTTAGCCATCTCTATCGCAGTCATTAGTCTGGGTATAATTATATGTATGAGTTAATTATTCAGTGGAGCAAACTAACTATTGTATTCATCGATTGGCCTGTCTACTCCTGACTGTATCGGGGTGGTCTTGAACACACGTTCAATCTCTCAAATTTACAATGCCGTTGTAATATGACTCTCATTATAATATATGGCATTGCCCACTTGTGTGCATGATGTTTGAATCCAGCAGATTCATCATATTCAATGTTTCGGTCGGATTGATCAGAACTTCTTCAGACTAGTTATGAAGCGAGATAGACTACACGAAAAGAACCCATTTAATTTCATTTGCAGCATTTTGTCGTTGAAAAAATTTCAAAGGAAATGTAAAAAATGTTTTTTATATGACTATGGGTTTTTTCTAAGAGTTTTTCTTGCTCGTGCTCGGCTTCGATCTGTAAATTATGTATTTTCCCAATACTCAATCGAACGAAATATGTCACTTATCAGACAAATAAGGATATTTGGATATTTATTCTTCAAAACTGTTGTATTGGTTTGCAAAGCCAACGTTTCGGAAGGTAATGCTAATAATTTTTTCAAAGCTACCCAACGTTATATAAAATTCGAAAATTCTTAGAATTGGAATGGTGATGAGCAATCCGAAGTAATCGTGGAAGTTTCGACAGTTGAACAAATCATGTCGAGAACCTCCAAAAACTTGAGAATACCTGCATTTGCCAAAATTATCGGTTCTTCCAAAAATTAAACATTTATCGCTTTCAAGAGGTATTATAATATCATATTATCTCTTAAACAGCTTGATTCCAAAAAAAGGTATAGAAAAAAGGATTTCCTTTGAAAAGAGGAATCTACAAAGTCTCACCTTGTAAAATCTTCTTTAAGGAAGACTATTTCATTTTTGTCGATGCATATGAAGTAAAATAGTCCAATCACTTTGTCGGACAGTTTTATTGTTTTCAATCAGCGTGAAAATATATGCACGAGTGCTCGACCATATTGAAATAATTGATTTTAGATTCATTACTATTGTTCTTATTTTCTATAAATTATTGTTGAGAACTGCTTATCATCAAACAAGATTGTTTTTTTTTCCTATTCTGAAAGCAATCTTGAATAACCGTATCGAATGTTATTACTCGATTACTATAAAAAAATATGAATGATATTTAATTTTGATAAGAGTTCAATATACAGTTCATCATAGAAGTCAATTTTCGACTTCTTCATCAGAAGATGATTGCTTTCCTCCGAATGTGCAATTAAGTTTTTCCAAACGAGCAATGTTTTTGTTTTCGTGAAATAGGCATGATATCAATTTGATGAATAATGTTATTCAATTCCAGTATTTTATTCTTCATTTTTCGAATTGGCTTAGTTCGGAGTAATCAGCGAAATAATTTTTGATGTGGTTTAGACATAGCTACATATTTGGGAATCATTTCTTCAAATTTCGAAAGAATTTTGGAAATATCTTCTATTGAATACATGTCTGATTTTCAACTTTAAACATGAGGATGTTAATACTTTATCAAATCATTTCTATCCAAAATATTCTTATTCATCGTTAAATGTTCTGTAACCCTTGCCTACACTGATTGTCTTCGTTTTAATCGATTGAAAACTACAAGAAGAAAATGAAATAAATTCGGTCATTGTTTTCTCTTGAGACATACCAAAATAAAACCGAACACAATGATATGTTAGCAATCTATTATTCAGAATAAGAATAGTTCAACTTAACTGTACATGTTCATCGTGCTACCAAAACAAGAACCTTATACAAACTTACACATTTGAGTGGACGAGTAACAATGGGGAGAATTATTAATAGAGCCCATTGTTCTTATTTTTGGGTTTTTTATTATGTACACGCGTTTGTAGGAAGGACATGTAAATGACCTTTTATTGACTCCTGTTCGTTGTTGTATATTGAATGTGATTCTATTCACAGTATAATTTTCCACTTCCATCTTTCATTTGCGGCTTCGATTAAATCATGAAAAAATAAAGAGCTCGGAATAAAAGAATTCATTGTGTTCCACGAAGTGTCAAATTCTTTTTCGTAGATGAGGTTTCTAATTTTATTCCTGAATGATGTGTAAATCACTATTTTGCACCCTAGGAGGATTTCATTTTTTTTCAATATACCCTCGGTATTATCACGGAATACCTAACTAGTTAGGTATCCTGTGGTATTATGGTCGATATTTTTGATGAAATCAATTTTTTTCTGAACCAAAAACAAATTGTTGAATTATAAACCAAATTTCTTGGCACTGCAGAATTCAAAAGAGCTGCAGGTGTATTATTCCTTCCTAAATTATAAAAATATCGGAGCGCAACAAATGGCGTCTTCACTAATCTGCCATGCCAAGCCTCAAGGAAGTGATGGTAGGGGGAATTCTCCTCGCTTTATTAACGTCTTTTTGCGGATATATTTGGTTTGAGGGGTGGGATTGGGTTTACGCAAATCTTGCGGGTAATTTTCTCATCAAGGTTGCTAGGATGAAATTAATTTTTGTCAACGCCCAAATTCACGTTTGTTTTGGAAGACCCTATGATTGGATGATAATTCGACAGTCGAGATGCCTTCTCAATAATTCTCGATGAGTTTCTTAGAATTTTAACTTCTGAAAACGTGCGATCAGGCTTCGTCCAGAAATTTTTTGTGCGAAATGACATTCTTGAAATTCGTTTGCTAGTTCACATTTCATGAGCGCAATTTGAATCGGTCATCTGAATATTTAAACACAAGCTGAAAATCGACCCGCTTCACAAAGCCATTTGTTGGAATAGAAATAGTATATAACATTACTAGCAAGGTAAGAGGGTTTTTACTGGCGAATGGAGGATATAACTGACGAGCCGCAGGCGAGTCAGTTACCTCCTTGAGCTATAGTAAAACTCGTTACCTTGCGTGTATTGTTTTATATTTTATTTGTTTCTCATTTGTAAAAAGGTTAGATAAATTCCAAAAAAATCTCAATAATTTGTCGCAAATGTCGTAAGCTATGGAAGCGTTGCCATGAACTTGTCTGTTTATTTTTCTTTACATTTGTTTTGGCGAAAGCGAAAATGAATGTACCAAAAGAAATTATTGAGGCAGCCAGCAGTGTAGCTCCAAGTTTATTACCTGCAAAATCAGCTTCAAGGTACGAGCGAGAATACGATGACTTCAAAAAGTGGCAAAACAATAATACTGTGATTGGGGTAATTGAAGATGTTTTGTTGGTCTATTTGAATCAACTATCAGCTAGATTCAGCCCTGATACTTTATGGGCAAAATGGTCTATGCTGAAAAGCTGCTTGGAAATGAAAAAAAAAAGCCCCTGTTCGCAGGTTTGTTTTCCCTAAATAATTTATTGAAAAATATGACGTTTAGTTGTCATTTGCAGATTTCAAAAGGTAATAGCGTTTCTGAAACGAAAAAACGAGCGTTATACGCCAAAAAAGGGCGAAGGTATTAAGTGAAGAAGAGGCTGAACAATTTCTTCTACATGCTCCTGATGACCAGTGGTTGCTGGCGAAAATTGTAACAATATTTGGGATTTTTGGATGTTGTCGATGTGACGAAATTCTCTCCTTAAACATGAATTATGTAGAAGATATGGGAAAATACGTTATTGCGACATTGCGGCAAACAAAAAATTTAACAACAAGAAGATTCCCCATAACCGATGATGGCTGCAGCTTCAAGCCCTGCATCTTATACAGAAAATATGTAAATCTTCGGCCTCCAGGAACAGAAAGCCTAAGATTTTTTTTGACATACCGACATGGAAAGTGCATTTCCCTTAATGCTGGCCAGCACACTATTGGTGGTGTACTGGTGTCCCAAAGCAAATAGCGAAATATTTAGGTTTAAAAGACCCAGAGTTATACACCGGCCACTCTTTTCGCAGAACTGGAGCCACTATGGTTGCGGATTCTGGTGGAGATATTTTAGCACTAAAGCGCGCAGGAGGGTGAAAGAGCACCGAAATTGCGATGAGTTATGTCGATGATTCGGTCAACAAAAAAATCGAAATGTCTAGCAAATTATTTGGTAGTAAGGAGAGTACAAAAATGCAGTCCTCGAATTCAGCATCAGTTTCTGAGTCAACAGATGGTTCATTATCATCAGTATCAACTCTCTCATCATCAAAAATCTGTGTTACTGGAAATAACAATTGTACCATGATTTTCAACACAATGACGATAAAACAAAATTTTCTAATGTAAATAAGACTACTAACTTGTAAACATTTTGCAAGTTAACTGTCAGTTTTACAAGTTAGTGACTTGATAAAATAAACTTTCTTAAAATAATCTTTCTTGATTAATATTGTGTTTTTGGAAACTGACGTTTACAAATGAGAAACAAATAAAATTTATAAAATGAGAATGAATCCAATTTTTCTGGTTTAAAAATTCATATTTCTTGTTAGATGTTTTCAATACTTCATTCATTCATATTTCTATCCGAGTCATCCTGGCAGCCTTTAAAACAATTTTGACCTCCGTAAGGCCTCCAGTTTTTTAAATAAAAATTATAGTACTCCGAGCATAATTCTTGGAAGCCCAATGGATATTTTTTCATTCCCAGTAAATTGAAAACGTTGAAATAATGCGTCCAAATTGGCATTGGTACCGGCTTCTGCAATACTGGAGTTAAACCTGTCCAAAGTGGAAGGAATGAACCTATCTAATAATTCTAGTATGGGCAATTAGCCAATAAAAATTGAATCCTCTGGGTTTGGTGAGAATCCAAATGTTCGCATGTGCAGTATTATTACCAATAAAAATAACCTATTATTTCTGACACATTTATTCTCCTGCCGGTTGCGTCCAAAGGTGAGTTGTCAGAGCCTTGTACTGAAAATATACAACTACAAATTCAGCTCAAGCGATGGATACGTACCTTTAGTCGTATATGATGAAAGTGCAGAGAACAAAGCCAACAAAGGAGTAGTCTTAGAAATTGAAGCGATACATCTCGTGCACCTAATAGCCCGGGAGCCAGTGATAGTTTTTGGTGACCTATTTTAACCCTGGCCATAATTTGTATATAGCTTAATTTGTATTTGTCTTATAGCATAGTGACCGTCAGCTGGCGCACCAGTGGTGGGTTTGCCAACGGGAGCAACGAAAACACGTAAAAAAAATATTGAGTTTCAGTCATTTTAACCCTGCTGAAATTTACAGAGATGGTAGTTTATATAATTATTCGAATAAAACAAATCGTCCGCTGGCTGTACGTTGGTGGAAAACCCGTCCGCTGGACATGAAAACTTGTTTTCCACCAACGTACAGCCAGCGGACCATTTTTTTGTTCGAATGATTATATAAACTACCATCTTTGTAAATTTTAGCAGGGTTAAAATGACTGAAACTCAAATTTTTTTTTTAAAGTTTTCATGTCCAGCGGACGGGTTTTCCACCAACGTACAGCCAGCGGACGATTTTTTTTATTCGAATAATTATACAAACTACCATCTCTGTAAATTTCAGCAGGGTTAAAATGACTGAAACTCAAATTTTTTTTTACAAGTTTCCATGTCCAGCGGACGGGTTTTCCACCAACGTGCAGCCAGCTGACGATTTTTTTTATTCGAATAATTATACAAACTACCATCTTTGTAAATTTCAGCAGGGTTAAAATGACTGAAACTCAAATTTTTTTTTACAAGTTTTCATGTCCAGCGGACGGGTTTTCCACCAACGTACTGCCAGAGGACGATTTTTTTTATTGGAATAATTATACAAACTACCATCTCTGTGAATTTCAGCAGGGTTAAAATGACCTTAACTCAAATATTTTTCGAAAGTTCCCATGTCCAGCGGACGTTTTTATATCCAGCGGACGGGGTTTCCACCAACGTACAGCCAGCGGACGATTTTTTTTATTCGAATAATTATACAAACTACCATCTCTGTAAATTTCAGCAGGGTTTAAATGACTGAAACTCAAATTTTTTTTTACAAGTTTCCATGTCCAGCGGACGGGTTTTCCACCAACGTGCAGCCAGCGGACGATTTTTTTTTATTCGAATAATTATACAAACTACCATCTCTGTAAATTTCAGCAGGGTTAAAGTGACTGAAACTCAATATTTTTTTTTACATGTTTTCGTTGCTCCCGTTGGCGAACCCACCACTGTTGAGCCAGCTGACGGTCACTTTGGCTAAGAACACAACCAGATCAAGCTATATACAAATTATGGCCAGGGTTAAAATGACTGACTAAAAAATGTCACTGGCTCCCGGGCTATAACAGATTTTTCTAGTTATCTGGTAGCTCGTATTCAGTTACTTAACATTATAGACGCAAATTGGCGCCATATATGTCGTCTATCACGTGCCCTGACAAGGCACAGCGGCGGTTCGCAGGGTCTCATCGGCATTTAGGTATAAATCTGACATAAGCGATATGGAATAATTGCGCGGAGCAAGGGCCTAATGGACTGTGCTCAGAAACGAAGTAATCACATTAACGGCCATAATTACAAACCCCTTTGAGAACGGAAATGCATCCATATCCTGTTGTGCAATGGCATCAGCATCGGGAATTTTTCTGACGCCTGCCAATCCCCTCTCTTCTGACTTGTTTCCACACCGATTTCCGCTGTTGCCACACCGGCATTTCTAAAGCTGAATTCATCAAATTTTTCCGTATAAAAATGAAAAAATTTTAATAGTTGCGGATAATTTGGTTTCAGGCAGTAAAATAATTTTTTAACGCATTCAAATAAAGGCCGTTGAAGAAAAAAAATTGGACACATTTTTCACGATTTTTCCGAAACCACTGGCAACATTGTAATGAAATTTCAAGAGATTATGAAGTTATTAATTATTAATATTGATTCGTATGGATTATGTAAATTGAACATTTTTATCGCTCAAATGGGTCCTCATCCTGGAAATGAATACATGTTAAGAAATTGGGATTGAGGTCATTCTCCTTTCTTGTAACCTTCAATTTTTTTTCTTCAACGCCCTTTATCTTGAATGCGATTGGCGTTACGAATTTTTTTTACTTAGTTATCATCAATTATTTGCAGTCTTGTACCTATCCTAGAGATGGGGTCATCTTTCTTTAGAAACATCCTGTATATTAGATACATGAAGAAAACAAAATATTCATACTAGTAAAACCGCTAGTAGAACCGGCAGTAAATCAATGAGAGATGAGAAAGCCACCTCGATTTGATTGGGTTTGTAAAATGTCCATAGAGCTCTATAGGAAAAAGAAATGAATCAATAATATCAATTTTCATCACCACGAAAATTAAAGAAGAATGTGTTTGAAGTCATATAATATACCAGTTAAACGAAGTCATATAATATACCAGTTAAACAAATACTGAAGCAATGGTACTAACGGTTCATAATGGCTTGGGGGATATTTTCTGCAGGTCTCGTGTAGGCGTTGTACGAGCCTTTTTTCTCACGGATTGCCTTCACCTTATGGAAACACTTGGTTTTTAACTAAACTGGAGCAGGCGATTGCTGTGTTCGGATTAAAAAATTACTTGCGCCGACTGGCGAATTGAATTCGAATTGGGCTATGCCGATTCTGGCTCAGCTGGATTCTTGAGAACTGTAGACCACATATTGTATCGAACGATGAATTTTTGGTTCTTCTTCTAGTTTACCGAAGTAGTCCATTCACAGTATCAACTTTGTGGTATTATGAAGTACTCAAAAATACGAATTCTGAATGAGGGGGTGTTAGGAAAAACGCTCGGACACGTCAATTTGTAATTTTAAATGCGCATATTTTTCAAGAAAATAGAATTATATAGGGTGTTCCATGCGACCGTGGCCAAAACCAACTTTCTTATTTCAAATGCAACCCCCTGTATGTTATTTATTTTTTGGATTATTCAGAAAATTCTAGACATAATTCATTTACAATGTCCTATAACTATCTTTAACTATCTCAGAAATTTTAAGTGTTTTCAGATTTATTGCAAAATAAATCAACGTTTTAAATAACAATTATTTTATTTCATAAATTCGGTACATTACACTTAAAACCTAATAAGTAACACTGATTATTTCTTAATTATTAAAAAAAAAACAATGTAGGAAATGTTCAAAATGCTCGCCGCGAACGTCTTGGCAACCTGCTAATCTGGTGTAGAATTGTCTTCTAACGCAGCGAGCATTTTGAACATTTCCCACATTGACATTAATGTTTTTTTTTGTTTTTTTTTTAATTAAGAAATAATCAGTATTACTCACTTGGTTTTAAGTGTAATTTGTGAAATGAAATAATTTTTATTCAAAACGTTGATTTTTGCAATAAATCTGAAAACACTTAATACTTCCGAAATAGTTGAAGATAAGTATAGGACATTGTGCATGAATTGTGTCTAGAATTCTCTGAAGAATCCAAAAAATAAATAATATACAGGTGGTTGCATTTGAAATAAGAAAGTTGGTATTGGCTACGGTCACATGGAACACCCTATATAATATTATTTTCTTGAAAAATATGCGCGTTTAAAATTACAAATCGACGTGTCCGAGCGTTTTTCCTAACACGTCCTCATTTATTCGTTATCGAATTTATTCCATTTGGCTGTTCCACTCTGTATGTAATTGGACTTTGTTTCGGACTTAAGAAACGATTTTCCATACAAAATGTACTAACAACCACAAACCCCTCAATCTAGCTCAAACAAATCGTCCTCCCTGTCTGTTTAATGGGCATAATTCGATTAATTTGATGTTAGATTGGCTAAAAGCGGAAAAAATGGCGTTTCGGATTTTTCCGGTTTGCGGAGTCGCTCCGGAAGTACAGTCGGAGCGGGGGACAATATGTTTTGAGGGATAGACTCCAAAATGGACGCTTAATTCCCGTTTGATTGGGTTGAACGAGATGTAGAGTTCAGATTTCTCGATAAATCAATGACAATTTATCAAAATGACATATAGGGAGAGTCTTTGCTTGAACATTTTTTTCGACTGGGTCTTCGAACAGGTACCATAGTCTGTTATGAATCGAATATTTTATTGCATTTACGAAATTAGCTAACTATCGGCATTCGACCTATGACGCCCATAAAATAATATAGCGGAATAATAACAGGCGTCCGAAATAAATATCATTTTCTACGCATAACGTCAACATAATATCGCATTTAGGCTGTTGGAAATTGAAAACGATACCGCGAGATAGATGTACACATTGATCGGAGCTCATAGTGGATTATAATGAAATAATACAACATTAATAAACAATCCATTAATAAATACATTAAACGCTGGCGAAAATTACTCTTCGACGCCAGTTCAAATAAACATTTGTGAAACTTTGTGTGTACACGGCTCGGTTTAGAATAACCGCAAGTTTGCGGTGTTATCTCGCTTAGATTGCTCATGAAGTATTTTTATTCAGCATCTTTGGATGAATGCTTTCAGCGTTCATCTCGATATCGAAGTTGCAACCTCGTTTTCAGAAGCGAAACAATCTTAAAATTTCTTATCGCCCTATTTAATTGAATCCTGCCTTGGTTCTCCATAAATTAATTTCTTGTAAAAGATATCCCAAATTCTCAATAGTGACTGGCTGACTGCTTAAAGCCAAAAATAATCCCAAATTCATCGTGAAATATTGATGAAAATTATCTGGAAAGAAATTCGAAGTATCATTTGCGGTCTGAATGGAAACCCGTAGAACAGGTTTTCACCTTTCTCAAACTGTGGAAAACTGAATTAATGTTTTCTGTAGTTGTCGGGGTCTTATATTCAAGCCGAGCTTATTATTACAGTTTCCATGTTGATGAATTCATAATCAACAATTCTCTTTTCATTTCAGGTAAGCTTTTTCATGACGAACTAATAGTATCTTTGGAATCCCATCCCCTAAATTTGAATTGAGAAGACGGGTAAGTAAAATTTTTTGTGAAGATTTGATCATTCTTCGATGTAAAATTCAACTTTGAAAATGAAATCACCCAATTTTCCTGGAGCATTAGATGATTACCAGTTTCAAATAGACAATGCAGAAAAAAAAACGTTCAAAAAACGAGATGCGTGACCTGAATAGTTTAATCCAACAAATACTGAAACTGAGCCTAGCCAACATCCATATGATGGTAGAACAAAAAAGCTGGAAAGGATTTTTGAACATGCGTTAACGAAACACCTGTTCTGGTATAACTTTTTCATGCTTAAAGATAGGTAAAGGACACAATTCATGCACAATGTCCTTTACCTATCTTTAACTATTTCGGAAGTATTAAGTGTTTTCAGAATTATTGCAAAAATCAACGTTTTAAATAAATATTATTTTATTTCACAAATTCGGTATCGGTACAGTTGAAACCTAATGAGTAGTACTGATTGTTTCTTAATTATTAAAAAAAAAACAAAAAATGTCAATGTAGGAAATGTTCAAAATGCTCGCCGCGAACGTCTTGGCAACATGCTAATCTGGTGTAGAACTGTCTTCTAACGTTACTCAACATTTCTCCTCAGTAATGGTTTTTGCTACTTTCTTCATATCAAGAGGTAAATGGGAAATAAGTATTCTGTGAAATGTATCGAATTTGTGAAATAAAAAATTTTTCATTTAAAATGGTAATTTTTGTGAAAAATCTGAAAACACTTAATATTTACGAAAAATTTGAAGATAGGTATAGAACATTGTACATGAATTATGTCTAGAATTTTCTGAAGAATCGAAAAAATCAATAATATACAGGGGGTTGCATTTGAAATAAGAAAGTTGGTATTGGACACGGTCGCATGGAACACCCTATATTATTTTATTTTCTTGAAAAATTTGCCAATTTTAATGTACAAATCGACGTGTCCGAGCGTTTTTCCTAACACCCCCTCATTTATTCGTTATCGAATTTATTCCATTTGGCTGTTACACTCTGTATATGTCGTTTTGTACGTATTTCCCCTCAACATCGGCATTGTTTATTTTTTCATTACAATAAACGTACAACAAAATTTCGACCCATCAAAATTTACATGCGTAGTCATAGTAAGTACAATAATAAGTTGAAAATGAAAATCTAAAGTAAAACAAACATCGGACAGATGTGCTTGAGAATAAGACAGTAGACACTGTACACAGTGGACAAATATTTCAACATATTGGATCTGGGAAGTATTCCCTAAAGGGTCGTTTATACTGGCCCGTAACTTATTCCCTTAACTTATGCCCTTAAAATTTGTTCTCTTTAAGGAAATAAGTTAAAGTTCGAGTATAAACCATAGCATGAAATTTCTATCTTTCAACTCTTAGGGTAAGGGAAAAGTTTGAGTTACGGGCCAGTATAAACGACCCGTAAGGCTCTATAGTACGCTTTCTAAACCAGCTTACTCCTGAGTGAATTCCGTATTTTTCTGCTGCTCATAGATTTATACTCGTCTGGCAATGCATTATAAATTTTTACTGTAAGGTGATTCACAGTTAAATGTGTTACTGTGAGCCTATGATACGGTATGATGGATCTGCTCGCATTTATGGTATCTTAAGAATGATGAAAATTGTTCTTAACTGAGTCCCTCTTGTGGGTATGGACGAAAGTGACGCATGGAAGAATGTAGAGTGAGGTCAGAGAAAGAATATTTTCTGGCTTGCAGCTTTCTGTTCTCTCAGTACCACATAATATTCGGACGGCATATTTCTGCTTATGCTGTGTGTGCTTCCCCAGGCCAATATACCGTATGAGAGAGCTGAATGGAAAACTACAAAGTATGTCGTTTTTGCAGCCTGTTGCCCATATAAGAGAATGCTCCCCTCGAAACTTGGGAATAAGAGACGGAAACCGGAGTAAAATCCATACCATTTTACGGAAGTTGGTGAGGCTCAAGTTCAACATTTGTTGGATTAAACTGTTCAGTACACAGGTTTTTTGTTTTCAAAGCCGAATATTACGAATAATCAAAGAGAAATGTTCACTCTGTCCATATTCAGGAGTGAAAGACCTTTTAACAACATATCGTAAGTCCCATCTTACCTATTTAAATTTAAGGGGTTGGGTCTGGGGTTGCAAGACAGAGGTATGAAATGCTATAATAATGGTTTTTATGTAGAAAAATTGATTTTTGAAAATCTTGATTGTTTTACTAGAAAAAAACTTCTGCTCCCTTCTCGATGTGATACCCTGTATATATTTTCGTCCCTAATAGAAATCAATCCTATATTATAACCGATAGAATATGAATTTTGTTATACAGGATATTATAAATTTTTATTATACGGTATAATGGGGGATTTTTTCCTGCTGCAGGAATGTGAATATAGTCAACCTATTGAGTTTGACCTAGAAGACATTATTCGCGATCACACTCGTCAAATCCATTCACCGTTTTCTACTAGTTGTGTCGAATTATAGGAACCGCTCTTATCGTTAAGTCAGAGTGAACATTTTATGATACATCAAGTGGATAAAGCTCTACTTATATTAAAGGAACCGGTGCAGTTTGGAACTCGCGAAGTATTAAGGATCAAAGGGAAGTAACCAAAGTTCGTGCGATGCTGTTAACCCTGTCTCGAAACATGCTGCAATCGAGTTATGTAGACACATAATAATGAGAGATTCAGCCAACGACGTCACGGCATCACCAACTTCTATAACAAAATCAAGATTTCAGTCGGTAAAATAAAATTGTGGTAGGACCAGGAATGAAGCGATGGATACGTTTCTTTGATGAAGGTATCGATCTAAGTGTTAAGTGAAAATAGCATAAGAAATGTTCAATGTTACTGGCGGCGCATTCGCCATTTTGTGAACGTATCCATATACACAACCAATGTTGGCTTGTCTAAAGTCCTTTGGAAGTATATCTATCATTTTCAGCCCTCATATTAGATCTGGTTTCCTAATTGGGATCAAACAGAGGATACAGTACATCTTCAATGTGATCATTATGTCAAATACCTCAGATCCGTTGTATGGACAGTTTAGTATTTGTAACATATATCTACTAATACCAATATGGATTATACCCCTGCTTTTCAATGTCACAAAGTGAAGCCAGATCTTTGGTAAGGCTTGAGTTGTACGCTTGCGTCAACGGGAAATTCAAAAACTGCGAAAAATTTAGAGGTTATGTTTATTCTGAAAGACAACAAGAAAAGAGATATCCAGAATGAAAATAAGTCACTTGAATACTTTCAGTTCAATTTTAGAATATGAATAGGAGTTAACAATGACAATAAGGACTTGAAGAAAACGGAATAAAGCTATTGAAACATTTCACATTGAATTGTGAGGTTACGATCGAAACTATTCACATGAAGTTGAGAATGACATACGTTTCACGACATAATACGATGTGTCAGAGAGAGATAGAATTGAAAAAATAATTTTATTCTCAATATTGCCGCACAAGCGCAGATCTGGATTGTTACCAAAGCCCAGCTTCAGTTTTGATTGGCTCTTTCCCCATATAGGAATTATTAGATATATGATTTGTAACCATCTCTTATTGAGAATCATAGAAGTGTGAGAGCATTGAATAATTGAATCGAATTCTTGAATCAACATGAAAACAAATTTATACTGAAAATACAAAGAAGAAGTTTCTGAAGCAGTTGAAAGAATTATCTAATCTATATCGACAATAAAAAAGAAAAATTTGGAATTTTTGAATTTTTGAGCTCGTTATTTATCTGTTACTCCTAGGGAAAATCCGTGAACGTCACTAATATTCCAAAAATTACCGAGATGATTTACGCATATCGTCGGCTAAATGTGTTAAGCTGCTAACTCACATAGAGTCAGTTTTTCAGGAGGAACAAAAAACCGCATTAATTCCTACTTAGATGCTTATATACGATGACTGATTTGAACAAAACAGAACTCAGTATTAGTTTTACCTTTTTTCAAACGAAATACTTGTGAATTTTTCTTAGTTTATTTTCTACAGCCGTAAAATGGAGTTAGCAGGTTTGAAATTTTCGTTGAGGAATAAAAACTAGGAGATAGCAGTATGTTAAATTTATTATTTTCATAACAAAACCCGCGATGACACGAAATAAAAACTCTTGTATGCTGAGGTTCTCTTCTTCAAATGGTTTTTTTCTATTTCTGCTCTTATTTCTATACTGCGTGGGTATTTTTTCACATTTTGTTTCCTCGCCACTAGTTTCTTCGAAATCTGAAAACTAATTTTTCCAATTTTGAATACTCCAACGACCCGATCCGACCGTTTTTGTATACATTGATTTACACTATCTTATTTTTTGATCACCTGTTTTCAAAAAATCACAATTTAACAGTACTGTCCACAAAAACTTTTTTTTCTCCCCAACTTAAGGCTCAAAAGTAATTGAAAATAACTTCTCTTTAATGCTCTGTTATAACATTACATTTCATTCCTATCTCTACACCGGCATCTTTCTCTCAGTTTTCTTGGTTCTCTTTCTACATCATAGGACCATTTTCCATTTATTCTATTTCTTCCATAGTATCGCTTTCCTATTTCTCTCAAATTCTCATTCTTCTTGTCTCGGAAAACCACGATGCTTTTTGCACCTGAAATCGTTTTCGTCGATTCTTGCTTTTTGTAGCCAACTGTTACGTAGAATTTGCGGGAGATAGCAGCTCTTCTTCGCACATTGGACAATATGTAGTTAGCCGGTATACGTGCGACGAGATTTATACAATTTCTGCTTTAAATAGGGAGTTAAATGGTTTACAGATATATGTCGGAAACTATCTAGTTACTGAATCTAAAAAAAAACCAAAATCGTTAAAAATGGAGTTAGCCGGTTAACGCTTATAGCCGACGATATATTGAAATCACTTGGGAAGATTCAATCTAACGTGTTACAAAAAGTACTTTGCTGTATACCACAAAATGGCGAATGCACCACAAACAATTCTTCATGATACCTACTTCGCAGCATCCGGATTATTCATAATGGAGGAAGTGTTAATAACAAGTTTCAGATCTATAACACATCCTTTTTCAATAACAAGTCGCGCCGTGACAAAACTGTCTAATATGCAAGTAGATTTACGTGCCTTTTTTCGTTCACATCGAGAAAAATGAAGTTGTTGAAGTTAGTTGCTGACCTTTAATCAATTTCAGTAGAAATTTTATATATTTCTTCAAGAATTTCATTTAGTAATGCCTTTTTGGCGGCGAGATGAGCAGGACACTCATTTTGGATTGGTCGATTTGGGCCAACTTCGTTTCCACTTTTTCGTGAAGGTATTGAACAAGTCGTGCATTGAATCAGTTAGAAATGAAGTCGGTTCATGACGGAGAATAAAACAGGTCAAACATGGTTTGTTATCGAAAGCATTTAGTTTATTTGATGAAAAATAAATGGCGCCAATTTTGGCATTTATATCAATAATTTTATATTATACTAAGGCCGGGTTTCACCAAATATTTTAATCTGGTTTAAGGAGATAACTGAGATTACCGATGGATTTTTGACTGGAAAACCACAGAAAATTATCGTTTAATGCCTTAAACGAGATTAAAATCGTTGGTGAAACCCGGCCTAAAACGGTAACTCTGTGGTCCGGCCCGGGGAATCTGTCGAAAAAGTGGGTCCAGAAGAATATTAAAATCGCAGCAAAGCTGCGATACAGGAAAGAAATTTTTACACCGTCGGAAAGAGGAATGATCGATTCGTACGTGGGCGAAATTTCGATCCTCTAGGCGACGTAGAAGTATTTCAAAAAAATTCGACAAAAAGGGCAATTTTTAACTCGATAAAAATTTTTTCGCAGATATCCTGGCCGTGATGTAAATATACGGATCGAAAGAGGAAGAGTCAACGCAACCATAATTGATCAAAGTTTGACATTTCTCCTTTAAAATCGCCCGATCTGCAGAGATCACAGAGAACTATTTGACATTGTTGCTGTAAGCTGTCAGAGTTTGGCCACAGCCTTCTATAGGGAAAGCGCGGAACACAATCTGACAACTGCGCTCAGATTCCGCGACCGGAGGCCTACCGATAAGGATAACTGCTTAAAAGGTAGATCTGCTGGCCCATACTAGTTGTAATTTACGTTACGAGTCCGGATGATAGGGTTTTTTTGGGCGAATAGACAAAATTTAAAAGTGGCAGCAAAAACGCTGATGCAAGTTCTTCGACTTGTACATTATTCTGATTGTAGATTCCTGAGACCAAAAGAAACCTTTAGTAAAATTTTCCGAATTCCGCCATTTCCAAAAAAAAAGGTGTGCGAGACCGTGCCTGAGAAGATTTTCTGTTATGAATGAAATAAACGAAAGGTTTTATTTCTCGAGTGAAAAATAAGTTGAAACTTTTAGGAATTACTGCAGTACATTCCGAAATCGATTTAGATAACTTTCAAGGTATTGTTGCCAACTCGAAATAATATGATTCATGAATTTTTCAACTGATTTTGTCGGATATTGGGAGGAATAACTCGAAAACGAGGTGTTTCAAGCAAAAAACTCAAGAATGCTTTTATTTTGCAAAATGATCTTTTCTTTGCATCGTCTGGCTGTGAATCATATAGTAGAAAAAATATTCAATAAGTGTTGATTGCGAAAAATGAATCATAACTAGAGAAATATCTTCAACAAAATTCAGTTCCTTCGGAATAACCGATTTTCAAAACCCTGTATTCGCCAAACGAAGCCGAATTTTGAGAAATGGTTAAGGAAATAAGTGCATATTCGATTTGATGAGAAGAAATTAGTAATTCAAGCTATAAGCTCTCAGGGATGCCCGTATAAGTATAATGCGTTTCGTCATTTCAGACCTCTCCAGGCACATTCGAAGTCGACGCGATTTTCTGATCATATAACGAAAATGCCTGTCATTTCTTATGCAGAATCCACTTAGTCGCCTTTAACAACTACATATCGGCAGAATCACAACTATGCCAATTTGTAGTGGAACATGACAGGTCTGTGCCTCGCTTCCGGCTTGTCACAACAATAATTTAGCCGAATCAATTCAGTTTTTCTTCGACCGCGTGTTCGCGCCATTCAATGTAACGATGGAAATTAGAGCCTGGTTACAGAATAGGCTACTCCGAAACTAAATCAGACAATGATAATTGTAATTGGGACAAAGGGCGTTAGTCATGTGTCATAGAAATTTGTATACACTCGGGTCCAGCATTGCAGAACATTCGATAATACAATAAATAACTGAAATTGTAAATATATACGCAATAACGTTGTTATTACCTTGTGTGAAATGCTCTCTATTACGAACGTTTGTGCCATTACGATTATTAATTTCATTATTCGGACGTATATACGCGAATTCGTGCTTGGCATTGTTTCAGTGGAGATGTCAGACCGAGGAAACTGCCATTATTTTTAGCTACGACCTCAATCGGCTGAGTTCTTGTAGTTTCCTAGAGAAATCAAAAGTTGATAGTCAGCGGGCAAGACGAATTTTATGTATTTCAGCATATCTCGGTACCTCATGTTTAAAAGACAAACAAATATTATCTTCATATTCTCTTTTGTTTTGAACTATATGAATACAAACGTTGCATAACCAAAATTTCTAAAGAAAATGATATCCTAAGACTACCATTTCATTTCAGTTCACAAGTTTATTTCGGGATATTTTAATTTTGACAGAATTTCATATTCTAAATCTTAGCGGAATGATGATGGTATAGTTTTATATATGGAAAGGTTTCAAATATTTGTAAAATAATTCCAAAGTGTTTGAGCATAAACTGGAAACGTTACAGAAGGGAATATTGCATATACAGTATGTTCCTTAATTGTACGTACAAACGAAAAGGGGAGATTCCTTGAGTTTGTTTGAGAAAAAAGGCCCATAAATATGGGGTCGCAAACGTTTCGTTTTCAAGATACAGGGTGTACTAGGTTTATTAGGGAGTATTTGAAAGAAAGTTATGAAAACAGGTGGATTGGACATCAGTCATGGCCCGCCAGATCCCTAGACTTGAATAGTTCAGATTTCTTTTCATACTACCTAGATCTTTATGACAATTTTGATTCTTCTGAGGATTTCGAGAGAATCGTTCAAAATTGTTTTCCCGAAATCGGTAGCAGATACGACAAAACTACAAAAGACTAAAAAGTTTAGTTTAACAACAAAGCTTCTTTTTACATTTTTTCAAATTAACAGCTCATCAAAAAAAATTCTGGAGGAAAACAGGTGACAGTATTCCAGAAAAAATATCACCCTGTAAGTCTGCTATCGAAATTGCCATGTCACGTGGTAAGAACTCTCAAATGTAATATATATGCCAAGTTTCAGTTGGATATCTTGTAAAGAATAGATACTATGAGAAAAAAACTTGAAAAAAATTCAAACTTCAACACTCTGTATCTCGAAAACGAAACGTTTGCGACCCCATGTTTATGGGACTTTTTTTCTTAAACTTACTTGAAGAATCTCCTCTTTTCGTTTGTACTTTCAATTTAGGAACACCCTGTATATCCTATCTATCTAAAACAATATGCCATTCAGTCTCAATTCTCTCAATATTACAATTTTTATGCTTCCGTTATCATCGACCACAGAAATATCGGTTTTTTCTTCAAAAGTTGTGTTATGTTATTGAAATATCATCGGCAAGAAAATATTGCATAAGGAAGTAGCCATTTAACTTTGTAGAATATCTTTACTTTGAAAGTAATAAAAAATTTCCTTAATGTCCCTTGCTGCATTTTCCTCGACTTCAAGGGTCATATTTCGTGCTATGCTTCGATTTTAATAAGATGTATGAAAGTCGATATCATTACAAATCCTCCAATATTATGTAGTAATATTTCTCCGATATTTATATTCTCTCCGTATGCTACTTCGGAAAAGCAATTTCATTTTAAAGTTCTGTGTAAATATTTGACTACAGTGGTGATTCATCGAAAGACAAAAATGTAATAAAAATTTCGTATATTCATGAATATGTATCCCTTCAGAGAATTTCAACCAATAATACACTCGAAAACGGTCAAATGAAGGTGTGTGCTTGAGGTGGGTATTTTTTCGGCGCCTTAAAACATCAAAATAATTCTGGATTATGCGCTCGGAATATAACGACTGAAATTAAATGGATAGAATAGATTTTATTGAAACACAAAAAAAATGATAAATAATGCTGCGGTTGCATAATTTATTTTTTTTCCGTGTACAATATTTTGAAGTCTGATGCAATGTAATGATTCATGAAAAAATATCAATAAAATCATTTCGTTTTTGTCTTTACTCGCGAGATGTACAATTTTTGAAATAGAATACGCAACTCATACTTATGCTGAAATCACTTCTGTTCCTTGTTTTGTTTGGAACATGTAGTGGTCAAATTGATTCATTGATATTATTAGAAATTGACAAGAGCCTGAGCATACCTATAGGGCTCAGAAAAAAAATATCATGGCGTTTCCCTGACTACTTTTTTATCCGAAAGCTTTTTACCATCTCAAATTTCTGTAATAAAAAGCTTACGTTTCAAAACTTGTATAACTCGTAAACATAGGAGAAAACAATGATTTCATCCTTTTTTGGTTGGGCATTTTATTTTTCATAGGAAAAATATTGCACCCAAATTATGAATCACCCTGTAATAAGTTTCGAATATGTAGGCTTGAAAATTACTCAACAGCAAAGCAATAAATGTTTCGGATTAGAACGTTCTGTTCTTATAATGGAATGATGATGTGTTTCAATATTGAACCTTCTGTATGTATCAAGAATGATGACCTTGATATTATTCATATAATTTTGTTCATTCACCCGAAAGAAAACTAAATTTTTGTGAAATTTCTTCCAAATTTAAATTATATACGGGGCTTAGGTTACTTAGGAAGTATGATAAAAAATGTGATGTGCACTGAAAATTTTTCATTTAGACACCGATTTTTTGAAATTTCATTCGAATTTGCAACATATAAAACAGGTTTCAAGCTGGGAGACAAATTCTTGAGAACAAATTTTGAAAAACAATATAGAAGAAACTGAATGAATGACCAAGATACTACGGTTAGATCGAGAGTCCAGATAACATCCACTGTCCTATACATGTATATATGTTATACCATGTACACTCATCGGGCACCAAGGGCGGATAGAGCTGTTTTTCATGGGAGGTGTAATTACAAGCGTGGGAGGGGGGGGGGTGGTAATAACGATTGAAAAGCATTAAATCAGGTACACAATGTATGAAATATTTTACGTGCACCACCTTTTTCTCAGGTCTTCGATATTCATGGTGGGGGTACCCCCCGTAAATCCTCCCTAGCCGGGCACCCTGAATAGATGTTTGGTACATTAGTTTCTTAATTTTCAATTGCCGAGTTTTCCGATAATTAATACGAATAAATGCTGAAAACACAGTCAATTATTATTCACTCACATCTGTTGAACATCTGAGCAGGTATTCATTATTTTTCTACATTTTTTTCAGCTGTTAATATAAATGGTTAATTTCACTTCACCCTGTAGGATCTCGATTTCTGTTTTTTTGTAACTCCCATAGTTTCTGGATCATCATTCACCAATCTCTAGCAGTCGAAAACTGAAGCTGTATATTCCATCATCCATGTAGACTCTCTTCAAGACCTGAAGATGCAGAATTGAATGTACTGAATATTTTCGTCGATATCCATAGAGTATCGATGTGTCTGGTAGATTCGGAAGGCATCACAAATTTTTAATTAGTCCTGAAAAAATAATGTATTAGCGATCGCTCCATTTATGGAATGAACAGCAAAAAAGCCATCGTTCCAATTAAGGGGGTTTGGCCTAAATATTTGCATAAAATATTGAAACCATTAATTGTTTCCGACGTCATACAATCAGAAATATCGACGAAGTATTTCCTGCGGTAGGGATATTTAATTATCTTAATAGTTGCGATACCGTTCAATATTAATCTAGCTCTCTCTGTTATTCTATCTTCTGTATATAATTGTTTTTCTAATTATTGGGTTTGGAGAGTAGTCTGAAATATATTTAGCGCTTTTGACATTTCCCCATCGCTGTAATTAACGATTGTATAGCTCTTGTAGTTCGAATGGTAACTTGTTATTATTACTGGCCTTTTTGTTGCGTTTTTCGATATGAATAAATGCGAGAATAAATGACGTTCCCATTAATTATTGCTTTGAAGTCCAAGATCACCTATGCTAGTCCACCTTTTAATTATTTCATATCTTCTCTATTCCATCATGTTATGTCAATGTATAAATTGTTGAATTTAATACTGCAATTTCTGTTTGAAACCGTCACTTTTCTGTGCATATGCTGGATAATTGTATATCATGAGTGTCATGCTTCATCGCTGAATATGTGAGATTATGTTGATCTCTATACACTAGTCTTCGTTTAATTTCCCTTTCATAAAACGTTGGCGTCTTTTGTTCGACTCTGTCACTATGAAAACTACGAATTTCATTTGAAAATCGAAAACTCGGCCGATCCGATCAATACCGTCGATTCTTTTTCATTTGCAAGGAACGCAGGAATCTTTTCGGCCTTCCAGCCTTCAGCCCGTTTTCGATCGAATACCGACCAGGAAAATTCCCCGAGTACCTTTTTTGTGTGCCGGTGTACACTAATCAAATCCGATTTGTTTGAACGGACAGAACGTAAAAAGGTTTTTATAATGAAGTGCTTTCTGCACGTCCCGTCGCATTCCCGTCCGGCTCTTAGTTATTTTATGGAATATGGCGTACAAGTTACTCGCACTGTTAATCCAATCATCTGTTAAAATTTTGTTATTGTAGATGTTCGTTTCGCGGAAGGCTTTTCAGATCAACTGCAGTTTGTGTCCGGCCGATGGATAATGAAGTTTGGCGGCGGAGTTTTTATGTTTTTTTTTTCGAGATTCAGCGTTCGATTGTCGTTGCCGATGACGTGGAGGTACGTACGAGGCCGATTTGTGAGGATAAATGAAAAGCTTCGACGGATGCTTTGAGCTACTATTGTCATCGTGGGGCATATACGTTTTGCAGTTGCACATGGCACATTAACCGGGCAGGGTTTCCTTTTAAGGACGATAAGTTTCTATTTCAAATAAAATGAAAACTATTTTATAATCGACGATCTTTATTCTTCATTGGGAATTAAAGTGGTAGTCGTGTAGTATCGCTAACTTTTTTCTTATGGAGAAGTATTTATACTCCATTCACTTTTATAAAGTATCGCGGTTTGCCATGGAATTCTGACACATTTTATTGCGTTTATTTTGAGAATATTAGGTTATGGTCCTTCCACTGTCAGATACATACGCCCACAACGTTGTCGTTTCGCTGAAAAATCGTAAACATTACGTATTTATCAAAATGTTCATTTACTTTGGGAAATTAATGAATGTTCCTTGTCGCCATTTCTTCACACGTGCCATATGTCATGTATTGTTTGATTTAGGAGAACAGTATATAATTCTCTTTTTCAAAAGAATATATATATACAGGGTGAGTCTTTGACTTGTACAGGGTGGGCAAAATTGGTGCTACATGAACTAAAACTTTTTAACCCGAGGAGATAGAGAAAAATGAATGGCACCTTATAGTCCTCTTTTTTCGAGAAACTGATAATGCCATCAACTGCATTCCTCTATCTTCTTTCGTTTCCGAGTTATAGGCCAAAATTGAAATTTGGGCGATTTCAACTTTGGTCATTATCTCCGTTCCTGTTTACGCTAGGATGTTGAAATAAAAACATTATACAGGCACTTTTCTGATAGCAATCCAGTGGCGTACTCTGATTTTTTCTAAGAGGTTCATTTGCTGAGTTATAACATAAAGTTGTGTTTTTTCTTATGGAAACAATAGTTTGAAATTACTTAGAAAGAATCGCCATTTTTTTCCCGTTTCAGAAATGTATCATATGTCATACATCGCCCTCAGATTCGTTAAGATATTATGAAAAATATGGTTTGTATATATGGAATTCAAATTATTGAGTATTAAGTAGGCTGAATCATAGAATTATGTGTCTCTACGCATGGTGTTTTTATTATTTCACGGTTGAATACTTGATGGTGCGATCTCTGTTTGAAACAACTGTCAGTTATTGAAATTTGTAGTAATCGTTGGCGGCATTATGATTTATTACAAAATTACGAAAAATATATGTTAAAATGTTTCATTTTAGCGAATGAGAATAGTGGGGCAGAAAGTGATTCAACTGTGAAATAATAATTACACCATGCGTAGAGACACATAATTCTATTCAGCCGACTTAATACTCAATAATTTGAATTCCATATACAAACCATATTTTTCATAATAAATATCTTAACGAATCTGAGGGCAAAGTATAACATATGATACCTTTCTGGAACGGAAAAAAATGGCGATTCTTTCTAAGTCATTTCAAACTACTGTTTCCATAAGAAAAAACACAACTTTATGTTATAACTCAGCAAATAAACCTCTTAGAAAAAATCAGAGTAAGCCACTGGGTTGCTATCAGAAAAGTGCCTGTATAATGTTTTTATTTCAACATCCTAGCGTAAACAGGAACGGAGATAATGACCAAAGTTGAAATCGCCCAAATTTCAATTTTGGTCTATAACTCGGAAACGAAAGAAGATAGAGGAATGCAGTTGATGGCATTATCAGTTTCTCGAAAAAAGAGGACTATAAGGTGCCATTCATTTTTCTCTATCTCGGGTTAAAAAGTTTTAGTTCATGTAGCACCAATTTTGCCCACCCTGTACATATATTTTAACTGTAGATTCTTGAGGCCTAAAGAAGCCTTTTTTTCATTTTCCATTCTTCCGAATTCGGCTCTGTTAAAGAGATATAGCCATTTGAAAAAAAAAATTGTGCTAAATGCGTGCCTGATATTATTCTCTACAAACACCTCAAAGTTCATATTTTTCAATTGAAATTGATGTGATTATCAGATATTCTGGGTGATACATTCAGAAAATACTCAAGCACTAACCTTATTTGAATAAGAATGTTACAAACACGATATTTCCTAGCAAAAACGCTGAGTTTTGTTCCATAATTTCTGCAATTGAAATGCCATATTTCTCACACCAAAATAAGTTCCTTCTTCGATTTTCCTGAAGATTAGTTTGTAAACACTAATAATTTGTTCATATTTGCCTCGATACCCTGAAACTATCTTATAAAAATTAGTTTCTCACTAACCTATCCTAACTCCATTAATCAAAGTCATATGATTCGAGGTAAATGACCTAACCTTATCCATTCCTCTGTGATATATCATAGAATTCTAGAGAAGACGATGCCAGATTGCCGATTTTCTCTTCAACAATGGTATAGGCGAACTCAAGAAAGCAGAACGTCCCCTATCGTTAACGGAAGAACTATCACAGAGGCACTAGTTTTGTTTTCTTTTCGCTAAAGGCTTCTACGCATTGCTCTTTGGAAATGCCAAACGAGTAGTTCTGATTCTCGCCGATACAGCGCTACGATCTAAATTTAAGTGCGCTGTCGGCTGCGAGTGCGATGTAGCCGCCACGCAAGACAAGAACAAGACGTTCTTCTGTGTCTCCAGAGTACAGTCTGTGATTACATTGAACGACGTCGCGATAACCTTTCTACATGGATTCGTTTTATTATTTATTTATTTACTTGCAGTTTGCAGAGAATAAAGCAAACAGGTGATGAATGTGATGTGCAAACAGTGTAGGGTCGAGTAAAAATTCCAAGAGGATATTGTTAAGAACATAGATTTTCCTGAAGGACGGGTATCAATAAATTTTCAATAGAAACTCCTTATAAACTGTATAATTTCATGCTTCTCGGAATTCAGTTGATAAAAATTGACAACATTGTTACTTTGTTAAGAGACCAGAGAAGAAACAATATTCGATGATATTTTATCCAGGGAAGCATTCAGATTTTTTATGAAATTCATGATTTTTTCCTCAAATTTCTTCGTATACATTTAGGAATAACTCGAAAACGACGCGTTTCATTGAAAAAATATAGGAATACTTTTATTCTCTAAAATGGTTGATTCTTTCGAAAATATGAACCGTTTATCCTTTTCAAGTGATTTGATAGTGTTTTTGCATGAATTTATGAGTCGACCACCCTGTAACTTTTAAACTAGAAGAGATATTGAATAAATTTCAATTGAGGAATATGCACCATGAATAGAGTAATCAATGAACCAAAATTCAGTTCATTTGAAATAACGGTTCCGGAGATATGAACAGGAATGTGTTTTTTTCGTGGATTTTCGATACCCTGTATCTTACAAACGAAACCGAATTTTGACAAATGGTATGGGAAAAAAGTGTTTCGTTTGATGAGGGGAATCTATAGTTAAAATATATGTACAAGTCAAAGACTCACCCTGTATATAATGAATTTGAGAAAATATGTGAATTCAGAAGACATTTGAATACCTTTTTGCACAACTTGAAATACTCCAGTATGGAAATGTAGTAGTTCTTCGAAACCTGCGGCACTGCACCTTAGAAGAACTAACTCCATTCACAAAGTTAAAAAAAAATAAATGAAAAGTAGACTCGGCAATGTCGCTTGATTTTCACGAATACCAACCTACGTTTTAAGTGAAAGAACTTGATGAACCTTAATCATGGCTAACCGCTATACTTTTTTTGTCAATGAAGTATAGGAAGATCAATTCACTAGCGCATTATTCGTAGTTCCTGAAGACTACACCGGTACAGATAACTACGAAACGCGAAAATCTTTCCTTGTGGAAAACGGGAACAGCAACTTACTACACCTGTACACACTACACATTTCCGATGTTATCACTGCAAAGTCACTTGGCAAAGTAATATGAACTTTTTTCCAGATGTTCCTGTGGTATTTTTCTGCTTACATGGACTTACACATTAAAATATTGATTGTGAACACCTTTTCCTTGGCACATCACCAGCTATGGAGGGTGGCATTTTTTATATAAAAATCATCATCATATCATTTCATGTGACTTCGCGGCAAACCCAGATCATTTTTCTCAAAAATGATGAAAATGCCAACCAAACTTCTCGCTCATTCAATAAGAGATTTCCCGACAAGAAAATACATTCTGAGTTTGGTACGTTTGGTACTAATCTCAATACAATTACTATATACAGGGTGAATCCTCGACTTGTATATATATAATTCAACTGTAGATTCTTGAGGCCAAAAAAATCTTTCTTTCTTTTTTTCTGAATTCGGCTCCTTTGAGATTATATAGCGATTTGGAAAAAATTAGGCCAAAAACATGCTCGATACGTGTGAATGCAAATACCTCAAAGTTCGTTTTTTTTTCGATTGAAATTGACTTGATATATTTGAGGAATACTCAAAGTAGGTACCTTATTTGAATAAATATGTCAAGAACACGATATTTCTCAACAAAAAACACTTCGTTTTGTCCGACTCTATTTGCATTCAAAGAGCCATATTTCTCCCACCAAAATTAGTTTCTTCTTCGATTTTTTTGAATATTAGTTTGTGAACAATACTTACATAAAGGTTTTTCATTCAATTTATGATTATGCAAGCTATATCAACCCATTTCGAATTAAAAACTAGAAAATTCTATGAATAATTCACAGAGCTTCTGAGGGGAATGTCCTTTTATGATGCCTCTCCGAAATATTTGCAATAAATATCAACACGTTTTAAAGAACGAGTTGAAATGATCAACTCATTGAATAAATAGAAATTGCAATTGCAAAATAATAGTGACATTATTATCTGATTGATTTCGATGGCATTTCAACTTTTCAAGGAATTCAATTGTCGTTGCGCTTATTACACAATTGATAGAGGAAGAAAATTCTTTACTACACTTAAAGACAAAACACCTGACTTATTTAAGTCAAATTTAGATTATCAAATTCCCTGCTGTAATTGTCAAGCGTCATATTATTATATTGGACAAACGAAACAAGATCTTAAAGACAGAATAAGACAACACACACAAAAATGATTGTATGTATATTGTAAAGCCAGTTGTTATGAATGTTTTTATATTAGTTCAATAGTTTGAAAAAAGTTATGTATTCCATATTCAGTGTTGTTGACGGTTGTAGTTCTGCCGTCCTAACATAAAAGGTCTTATCTGAAAAATTGTGGTTTAGAGAAAAGCAGGTTTTATGTTAGTCAGCATGGCTTTTTATTCAGTTAGGACAAAACATTTAGGTATAGAATACGGCACTCATGAAGCATATAGGACAATTTCATCTTGTACATGGATAAATAATATGTATGAGCCAAAAAGTCAAAATATCAAATTTTGCAGATAGGACATTTCTTGTTAGCAGGGCAGAGTTGTTTGTTTAAGTGTTGGTCTGTGGTTTTATCGATCTCCTTATCTTATCTTAACCTATAATTTAATTAAGTCTTAGTTGTGTCAGATAAAGTTGTTTTTGTTTAACATTGCCTTACTCTTCTTTGATTTTATTTATATTAACGAAAACCTTTATTAATTGACTAGGTACGGAATGCACTCGTTTGTTTACCCACTCTTCGCTTTATTGTAAATTGTCTATTTAACCCTTGAGAAAGAGGAAATCCATTCCCGAAACGTTGGCCTTGTGAATAACAAAAGGTTAATGAAGTTTTTCTATTACCCAATATTGTTTTTATTTATCAAAATAACAACAAAATAAAATAAAAATCGAATTATTTTGACGGATTAAATAACTTCGGAATACTTTCATCTTCGAATGGAAGAGGTATGTGACTTGAGGAGGGGTTTTCATGTGGAAAAAGTCCCCCCAAGGACTAAGCTATTTTCCAGAATCTCAGGAACGAGCAACATTTTTATAGGTCATATTTCGTCCCATATTTGAGGCTCCACTCTTCTGAGTTGATGATTCAGCATAAATCGAGCCATTACTCACCAAACAGTGAAGTGATAGTTAACTTATTAGTAGGGGTCTAGAAAATCATCGCAGAAACGGTCACAAAACTAAGGAATTTCTGAGCCAAACCTCCTCCATAATGCCATTCCGATTGCGCTTTGAATTTATTTCGTTTGAAATTAAATGATTCGTTTTAATTTTGCCTGTTTTATTTTTACTCTCAGTTATTCCTAGAATTATTGAATTTCGTAGGTTCGTTATACAGTATAATATGATGATTCCGGCAACAATTATGGATTTCGACGTAACCATGTGTTTCCGAGTTTCAAAATAGTTAGGGAATTTTGAAAATAAGTGAATGACCGTACCCGAAATAAACTTGTATGGCGCGTTTACATTAGTCAAGTGAGTTGATCAAGTCAGTTGAATTCAAGTGACTTGCATTCAATTCCCTGTTTACATTACAAATTCTAATTGAATACATGCCATTTGATTTAAAATGGCGAAACGAGTGGAAAAGAAAGCTATACAGGGTCTTTCACGAGGAACCTCACCCATATTTATACGGGAAACTACTGAACGTATTTTCATGAAATTCAGCACTTATAAGTATTTCACGATGCTGATGAAATCTAAAATATTTTCAAGGCATGAGCACCTCCGGTTTTTCCGGAAATGACGTCAACTTCCGTTTTTCAAATTAGAACACCATTTTTTTATTGCAGAAATAGATTCCTTAGAAAATTTCAAGTTATTTTGATGTAACATTTTTCAGTTTTGGTTGGAAAATTCTCTCTGAACGGGAAAATTCGAAAAAAAAAATCGAAAATAGAGCTCCGCTGAAACAAGAATAACTTCGAGGTTTTTGGATGGAATATTTTCATTTTTGGGATTTTTCAAGATGTAAGATTGATGTATCCACTTTAAAAATAATGTGAGTGTATGCATCACACCCTTGCCCTAAAATGGATATTTTCTGAGTTAATATCCACTTTAGGGCAAGGGTGTGATGCATACACTCACATTATTGTTTAACTTAGATTCAATATCTGCCATAAAAAAATGGGGTTCTAATTTGAAAAAATTGATTTTTCACGATTTTGTCATCCCTTACTTTGAAAGCGATTTTTTCACCCCCTGTATCATGAATCGCGATTTCGATTTTCAAAGTGGATACATCAATCTTATATCTTGAGAAATCCCAAAAATGAAAATTTTCCATCCAAAAACCTCTAAGTTATTCTTGTTCCAGCGGAGCTCTATTTTCGATTTTTTTTTTCGAATTTTTCCGCTCAGAGAGAATTTTCCAACCAAAACTGAAAAATGTTACATCAAAATAACTTGAAATTCTCTAAGGAATCTATTTCTGCAATAAAAAAATGGTGTTCTAATTTGAAAAACGGAAGTTGACGTCATTTCCGGAAAAACCGGAGGTGCTCATGCCTTGAAAATATTTTAGATTTCATCAGCATCGTGAAATACTTATAAGTGCTGAATTTCATGAAAATACGTTCAGTAGTTTCCCGTATAAATATGGGTGAGGTTCCTCGTGAAAGACCCTGTATTGCTAACAGTTTTGAATATAACCAAGGAATTAGCAGAAAAGATGAAGAGAAAAAAGCAAAGGAAGAAGAGAATATGGATTATAGTGGATTACTCGAAGAGGAATGAAAGCCGAAAGGTGCCTCAAATAACCTTCTACGTGAACTTAAATTGGAAGAATCGAGGGATTAAAAAAACTTTTTACGGCTCAAAGACCAGCAATTCGAATATTTATTGGAAAAAGTTACACCCAAAATGAGTAAAATGCGTACGGCTATGCGTGAAGATCTTTCGCCCCGGATGAAGCTGAAAATAGTTTTGCGGTATCTCGCATCAGGCGATTCATTTAAAAGTTTAGAATATCTTTACAGAGTACCAAAGTCCACAATTCCATCGTTTTTGATCCACTTGAATCCACAAAGTTGACCGTGCTTCAACTGAGAAGCCGTTCAATTCAGCCGATCGAGTGAAACGAATTGGGGGGTTTACACATTCAATTCGCTTTCAAGTCACTTGAATTCAACTGACTTGATCAACTCACTTGACTAATGTAAACGCGGTGTTAAGTTTGGAGCTTTCAAGCGACATATTGTGACTTGAAGGCGTCACGTGTCCACGAGCCTACCGAAGTGAACCTTTTAACAAGATTCTAATTAATGCAGCAACGACAGAAAATTTCCGTGTTATGATGTATGGAAATGGTAATAATGGTATGCAAATGTATGGGAAGAACGAATATTCTTAGATAAGTATAATAAAACATACGCGTCCGTATGCCATGTAAATGAGGGGGAACTAATATATTTCGCAGTTTTAACACTTCCAGGATCGGCCTGCCCGAAGCCGCTGTTTATATAGTGATATATCATTGGTAATTAGCGACTTGCGATGTCAGATTTTGTTACATATCGGCGGTTTTATGTGGGCCGCGCCCATTTCTCGGGCCCATAGACGTCTTAAGTGCCCCCATATTTATGGCCAGACCAATTTCATGTTCGTCTCTAGACGTATGCGTTATATTATAATCAATGCCGGTTATCATATGTTATCCGGTTCTCTTCGGTGATTTATCGGATCATGCCCTCTGACCGACTCGGAACATATCAAATAACCGATCGAGTATTATTTATTGGCGGCGGAATACAGCCGCCCCTATCCGCATCTGCAATGCTAAGTGATACTTTTACAGATGGTACGAGTGCTTTGGACTTTCTCGATTTGATCCATCCAACAAAGGAATTTATTTTTGTACTATAGGGCGCTGTACACTCCCGGCTAGAATCACGCAAAAAATTATTGCCGTGAACTTGGCCGAGACTTCTCGTCAAAATTCATCTCGCACTTTGGTTCGCGGCACCGCGCTGTCTACCAAGACCTTTGGCCTGTTTAGCCAGCAATAAAATGGGTTCACTCTGATAAGAATCAAGAAATTACATATCTATACTCCATTCACTTTTATAAAGCATCGCGGTTAGCCATGATTTAGTTTTATCAAGTTCTTTCATTTAAAACTGACGCAGGTTGGTACTTGTGAAAATGAAGCGACATTGCCAAGTCTACTTTCTATTTACTCTTTTTTAACTTTGTAAATGGAGTTAGTTCGTCTAAGGTTTAACTCGGGCGCCGGTTTCGTAGAACTAGTACATTTTCATACTGGAGTATTTCAAGTTGTGCAAAAATGTATTTAAATGTCTTCTGAATTTACATAATATTTTCTCAAATTCATTAATTTCCCAAAGTAAAGGAACATTTTGATAAATACGTAATTACTTTGATTTTTTAGCAGAAACGGCAACGTTGCTCGTTCAACTGACAGAAGAATGACCATAACCCAACTTTTTCAAAACATACACGGTGAAATGTGTCAAAATCTCATGGCAAACCGCGATACTTCATAAAAGTGAATGGTGTATACTTCTTTGCTACATGAACCAATCATTTCAGAAGCCAATAGTCTCGGCACTGACATTCAGTCGTTACTGCGCAGGTACTGCGAAAGGCCCTGAGTGTAGACCGTACGTATTTCGCATGTCGCGAAACCTTTGTCACGGCCCAAAATACTGACTCGTATCGGGGAAGGTCGCGAATCGCGAACGTGACACCAAGAAACCATCCATTGTCAAGTTATCGGCATACCATGTTTGGAGAATTGTTCCTATATGCCATTATGTCGCTCACTACGGGTAATTACAACTTGATTATTGTTATGGATATTTCATCTTCACCGCAACTAAATTTGTTTTTTTTTATTGAATTGCCTAGGTTCTCCACTTGATATAGCTTTTAGATAAATGGAGCAACATATTCCATATGAGAAAAATCTTTAGACGTTGTGGGTAGATTATTCAGTAGTGTGGTCACTGCATTATTGAAAGGGTAATTCAATTTGTTACTAAACTCCTGTGGTGATCCTTCTACTTGGCAATTTTCAGCTTCTCTCGTTATACCTTTGATTTCCTTACAGATTTGCCACATGGTCTTCGTCTTCTTGTCCTAATTTGTAACTCTGTTTTCTAAATCCTTTTTTTGTCTTCAGTTGATGCCTTGTCATGTTCTCTCTTCGTTTTCTTATATTCAACTGTGCATGACTGTCCTTGCTTAGTAAACATCAATCTATGTGTTATTTCATTGATATGGGGTGATTTTCTCATTTTTTGTGTATGTGTGGTTGTTCAGGGAAATTTTCATCTATACTAATATCATAAAGAGGAAAGATTTGTATTTTTGTTTGTTTGATACGAATAGGCTCAAGAACTACTGGACCGATTTCAGAAATTCTTTCTCCATTAGAAAGCTACATTATGTGTGACATAGGCTATACTTTTCAACCGAAAAAAATAAGGATACTTACGATAACTTCAAACATAACCAAAAAATCAGCCATAATCAGCTATTTTCACGTGCGCTGCAAAAATCGTAAGACTTACGTGGATACAATGTATGACGGAAATGTACCTCTTAAATAGTTCTACAAAAAGTCCGCGATAGCATATATGTATGTATCTCTCAAGATTGACTTGATATTATTTATGGTAATCAGATGTTTTCCAAAATTATGCACTATTTGGGAGTGCGTTTTTGGAATAGTGTATTGATCCTCATCCAATTTATTACGTTATTTATCCCCAGTACTTAATTTAGAACGAAATTGCCCTTCACATCATACAATTACAACGAGTACATCAAAAGTTATGGCAGGTTGAAGTGATGAAGATGAAACCGCAGCACCGGACCTAAATGCGTCTCCGTCCTAGGAAGGCGGGTAGGAGAGGGCACCGAAGTGTGTATATAAGAGAAGCCGCTTAGATCATCTTTCAGACACCCGGTCGATTTGTTAAGAAGTGGAAGCAGAAGCCTTTTTCTTTTTTATAGCATAAGTTGAAAAAAGTTCTTTTCAGAACTGAATTCCAATTGTTTTATTCAACACGTTTTTCTTTATTAATTATTCAGAAAGATACTTTCACAGAAAAATGCCCCCAAAAAGGTCCCAACCATCCAGACATAGATCCCAAGTAAGAAAATTAAAAATACGTCGTATTGGAGAATCTTCTTCGGAAAACTCCTAAAAACCAATATGTTTTGTTGGCCACGTACAAATACCACTGCCAACATAGTGTACAGAGAAGTGCTGGGGTGAAAAATCTGAAGTAAATACGGAAAAGTCCATGGAATCGAATAAAGCCTCAAAGTAATAAAAAAAAATATAGGCAAAATAAATCTCCTGGAAATGTAGAAATTCAAAAAATATTCATACACAGAATAAATGTCGTAGATTTACTCTAAGTTCTTAGCAAAATGTAAATGAAACAAATTTCTACCCGGGCGAAGCTGGGACGGGCTGCTTGTTCAATATACATATTTTCAAGAATTGACATAAAAGTCTCTTATTTTTATGTATCATGAAGTTTTGCTCTGGAACATCTTCCATCAATTGTTTGAAAAATCATTTAGACGAAGATATCAGTAAAAGTTTCAAAGAAAATGCCGAATTTCGAAAAGCACCAAAATACCCGATCGGAGTGAATATTTTTGACAGAAAAGAACAGAATTTTTATTTGATCTTCAAACTATCGATCGTACCATGTGCTCAAGCAAATCATTGCAAGGATGAAACAACTATTAATGAAGCAAATTTTTAATTATAATAATAGGAGACAGACATCTGTATCTCAGCATAAAAGCCCCTTTGGCACTTAAACGAAATCAGTGGCGTATCTTCTAACGTCACGCTGCCGTGGCCCCATTCATGAACCCTAATATATAATAAAGCAAGGCGTGTTTTTTAATATTCGCGCAGATTTTACATACCCTCCTCTAATAGTTGCAACGGCTTTTTTCATATTTGAGAGCGCGTACTTCGCGACATCTTCAAAGGGAAATTCTTTGGAGTGTGTACAATAGGCGTCTCTTTCATCTTTATGAGCGAAACTACATATTTTATACCCACTGTATGACTAGAGAAAAGTTGCATTACTGAATATGTTGAGACTTGAAAAAGGGAGGGTTGGAAAGGGTAATGTAACCATACTTGTTTTCCACACTGCACATGGAAAAACTGAGATAAAGCACCCCTGATTATCCGACGGGTCGATATGAACGTCTTCGCTCGTCGTCACTTCTTTTTATCCCGAATCCCGCTCGCTGCAGATGATGAGGATTGGTTTGTTTTCAAACGATGAACTTACGTATTCTCGTCAAACGAAAATGAGTATGAATGGTGAACAGAAAGATCTATTCATTTATATGTTTATATCCTGTAACTGCATAATTTCGAATATTATTTAGGAACAAATACGGGGTGTGCCGAAATTTATGCAAACCCCCATTTTTGATTTTTGGCCGGAGTCCCCCTCTTTCGTCTCGTCTTTTTATCTCAGATACGAAAATCACTGAATTTGGTATACAGGAGTTTTATGAGATGTGACCTATTCACCTATTTTGACGACTCGCTACCTATTGTGGCGATAGACACTTTTCTCTGCGTCACAATGTGATCGGTTCTTTCAAAAATATGAAGCGTTTTAGAATAGTTTTATAGTATTTATTCTTGGCTTTATGAGTAGGCTAGGCTACTACTTTGATACCAGAATGAAGTGTTTATTTAGGAATATGAACCATGAATAGAGTCAATACTTCACCAAAATTCAGTTCATCTGCATTAGTGTTTCCGAAGAAATTGACACAGAAGTGTGAATAATCGACAACCTGTATCTTTCAAACGAGTTTAGTACCTTGATTCCCGAATAAATTATTGCTTCCCAGGATAAGCGTATGATTGTTACTTATTATTGATTCAGAATGCAGGAGGCTAACTGATCAAACGTAATTTTTCTTGTTTCAAATTATTGTTATATCACGGTAAAGCGAGAAAACCGTTATGGCTTTTATTTCTACCATTTGTGGTGAATGCTTCCGAGGAATAAAATCGTTAACTGTTTCTCATAATTTCTGTTCCTGTCCGCATTAATGGATATGCCTCGAATCAATAAGTTATATTATAATATAATGACGGGGCATTTTTGGGTGTATTTTCTACGATTTTGCGTTATTAATAGAATGTTGGCTTCATCTCATCCAGGGGAAAATGCGTTCTGTTATTTCAAGTACTAGGTACAAACTTGTAACACAGGACCGTAATGAAAACGATAAGATCTGTGAGAGCAAATTACAAATTTCTTCTACTTCAAATATTGCACTCTTTTTGCTACGGTTTCCGACTCATGTTGAGCACCCTTTGGTGAATACTCTGCTATTATTTTTCACCTTTGCACATCTGATAGTTTCATTGAAATTTATTTGAAATATAACAATGAGCAAAATCTGTCTCCGTGAATCTCATCAACTATACGCCGTATTATTTTTTACGAACTGAACTGCCATTTGCAGTAAAAGCAATACTATTTCATGGGCAGAGGATATTTTTCAGTGAACAAATGCGTCTGTTCAATATTGGGTGAATTTGGTTTTGTGTAATTCTATATTCGACGATGGTCGAAACTGAATTTATTCGGCTAATCATAGCTTACAAATCCTGCACACAATAAACTGAAATAGAAGCTTTTGGCAATGAATGGCATTTTTCCTTCAAAATATGGTACAGGAAGCTAAGCTGATACTGTTAAGTCAATTGAAATTAATTTCTGATTGAACTGACTAATGAGACATTATCGAATTGAAAAGGCTTAACACTAATGATTAATATTGCGACATTGATTCAATTATGCCTACGACCGATGAAACTCATATCAATAAAATGCGATATAAAATAAGGTTCAACTTCACTATTGAAATATACAGTATACGTTTTATTAGGAGATATCGATACTTCAATAATTGTGCAAAGAGATTCTGAAAGTGATTCTGAGGTAAAAATCTTCGGTTTTTCATAACCGAGAATTCAGATGAAAGATGTTTTATAAATATGCTCCTTTTCTATGTTCTCCAATTTTCAACCATCCTGAATAGTTTCCAAACCTTAGTTTTGAATTGACGGGAGCATCAGACTCATTATTTCCTAATACTTATCATATATCTTTTAGATATCCAATTCCCAAGTTCCTCTGAAATAATAAATTCAGAATATTCGTACTATCGACCAAATTAACTTTTTCATACGTCAGGTCTGTATTTTCATTTGAAAAGGTTAATTTTCCATTGGGTGAGCATAATGTTGGAATGCCGTTAATATACCAATTCCGTATAATTGTTTTCGAAAGATGAGTGCTCTCTCTTGGACTAGTGTTCGCTATTCATAACTCGAAAAAAGCTGCTACTATTCGCTCGCGGCAGAATTTCGTTGTATGTATCTAATGACACGAAAACGGAAAATCTAAAATTGGTCCAGTGAATTGAAAACTTGTAGCGATACGATTAAAGGAATTGCATACCCCCTATCGTCAATTGCTTGAGGTTTCGTTCTAACGAAATATTTGTTTCGAATCATACATCATGCAGTATTATCCAGACAACATAATATCTCTAATTGGATTCCACATTCTTGGCGGAACTTTATTTATGGTTTTCTCCTTTGATGATCGGAGAAAGGAATAACATAATTCTTTATTCATGATTGCAGCTTCTGGGGTTTTAATGAAAAGGTGGAGTTCACAATAAGGTTCTCAGATTCACAAATATTCGATGCCTCATTTGATGTTGACTGTAATACCACGAAAATTTCCAACCAAGAGTACACAGTGAGCCAACCTGGCACATTTGAATGTGAAGCCCTCTTCATGAACTAGATAAACAAAAACTGTCGGTGTTTCATCGTTTTATTGTTAGAGGGTGATTTTTGTAAATGTGCAATTTCGAAATCTGGCTGCAACTTTTTTATTGCGGATAATTCTCTGTTATGTGAAAAAAATTAGTGGCACTTTTTATGTAGGTACCTACCATTCAACGGTGTCGAAATATTCTCTTAAAATAGCACTGAAGATTTTTGTTTGTTTCAAGAGAGCTTGAGGTATCCATTTCGAAAATATACAAAACTTGGTATTTTGACTGAAATCTTCAATATCTGAATCAGAATTTTACATCAATTATTAATTTCAAAAAAACATTCCAAATCTGTTCTTCACTTCCAATATTCAACACCCATTTGACACTTTTCTGTCAGCAAAAGTAAGCTTGAGTTCTGAGTAAAATGAGGGCTTCAAGAATATTGGTGTGACATGGAAAAAGTTGAGCAACTTTTCCGGAATGGACAGCGCATATCTGCATCTCATTCTTTATCGATATTTTCATTATTTATTGCCTTTTTGTGCCCCTTCCTCTCAAATCCGCTAGTGACTCTTATATTTTTCAAGCTGTGTGAGTTCGATCAACAATGCCTTACATAAATTTTGAAATGATCTGAAAGCACAGGAATAAATTCCTCCTGTGTGTTTTGTGAACCTCATACATAGATTATATAAAGGGGTTAAAAGGCCCTGCAACCAATGAGCATCAAATGTTATCATCGTCGTTATGAGTAATAATTAAGAATTCTTCGTATGAACATTCAAATGCACCTACACAAAGGCTGGCTAATTCTTCCCTTCAACTTTGTATATGCGTTCTCCGTTTTTATTCGTTAATTAATGTTCGATAAATGAACGTCTAGTCTAATCCAACCTGCGGAATTGAAAGCTCAATTATACCATACAAAGGTAGCAGCGAATCGTCAGTCTGAAAGCGAAGGTGAATTACAAAACATAAAACAAAGCGGGAGTAGTTTCCAGAAACGCCAAAAGTGAAGAGCAACAACAATGTGCGGTACATTATTAGCGGGTCTTTCAGCATAAAACACGTTTTACTGCAATGAAATGCTGTCATAACTCTTTAATGTGAAAGTGCTGCGTTCTGTATTTCACGTGTATTTAATTGTACGGAAAATTTGAATTAAATATTATACCGTAATTAAAATACAAAGCGTTCATCAAATATGCAGATTGCATTGAAATTTTCAACGAATTTTTTTTATTATTTATGTAGCTCGGCGCTCTGTTCCTAACCCCGGTCGCGGTTCGTTTGGTCCGTGTTATAATGTAAATTGGTTTCAACACATCCGACTTATCACTTTTATGAGGTGAGAGGATTCCGTAATTCCGTACGTTTATTTGGTCGAATGATGGGTTTAATTACCGACGTGTTTTTACATCAAATGTGGGAAGATTGCCAAGATGAAGACTTGATATGATCTTCAACACCGGGAAATCCTGTATTGAATATCATACGGAATTGTATATTGATTCGTCAGCCAGGTCCTATTCCTTGACGATCAAGGTGCCCTGATTCAAATCCTATTGACTTATTCGTTTGGGACCGACTGAAATAACGGGTGAATGCAGGGGCGGACCGTGAATTCGTGAGGTCCCGGGATAACACTACTCGGGGGCCGTCTTGATTACCCAAATTAATCGCATTTTTTTTTGTCAGAGAACTATTTTCTAAAGTGATAATTTTTGCATCGGAAAACAATACAATGTTTCATTCATTTATTATTGGGAAAGAAATTAGCGGTGTAGTTAGTTACAGTATGAAGTAACTTTGCTGCATTTTTTTGCTGCACATTTCTTTAATTTAATATCAAATTGTGAGTCATCTTTATTTGAATCTATAGTACGGTCCATATAATTTGCTGTTTTGAAAATTATTTCATGCAAATCTCGACAGCGGCTGCTTCTCAAATGGTCCATCCGCCTAGTCCAATTTTTGCATACTCTTCCCAACATTTTGGCCGGTATCCTACGAATGAATGCTTCGATGTTGTCTTCCATTGCGTCAATCGAAGGGGGCTTGTCAGTTTAGACTTGAGCCTTAACAAAAAATAGTCTAAAGCCTTCAAATCGCACGATCTAGGCGGCCAATTGACCGGTACCAAACGTTTACCGAACTTGTCCCTTAATCGGTTAAGTGTTTCGCGTGCTATGTGGCATGTGGCACTGTCTTGTGGGAACCACTTGTCGTGCAAGTCAAGCTCTTTCATTTTGGGCAAAAAAAGTAGGCGTCCAATCGTTAATGAATGGTCATCGATAACGCTGGCCGATACAGCTGCGATATTTGCTTCAGTTCGTACTGTACGTAAGTACCTAAGCGTGTTGATGGTTTAATGCCCATCAATGTAAATTTGATGCGAAATTTATTCACAATAGCCCGAATGGCCGCTTCAGTGTGTCAATTAAACTGACCATACAAGCGAGCGATGAACTTTCCTAACAAAGCACACATTTTGATAATAAAATCCAATGTTTTGCGAGCGTTGTTCGTTTGTAAGACTGAAGATGTTTGATAGTGACATGGAACGTTCGTGAGTTGTCAAAATCAGTGTTGTCAAAAAATAAAATAGTTAAAAAATCACCCGTTATTATACAGAGTGTAACAGCCAAATGGAATGAATTCGATAACGAATAAATGAGGGCGTGTTGGGAAAAACGCTCGAACACGTCGATTTGTAATTTTAAATGCCCATATTTTTCAAGAAAAAAATATAATATAGGGTGTTCCATGTGACCGTGGCCAATACCAACTTTCTTAATTCAAATGCATCATTTATTTTTTGGATTCTTCAGAGAATTCTAGACACAATTCACGCACAATGCGTCCTATCCTCAACTATTTCGGAAGTATCGAGTGTTTTCAGATTTATTGCAAAAATGAACGTTATAAATAAAAATTATTTTATTTCACAAATTCGGTACGTTACAGTTAAAACCTAATGAGTAATACTGATAATTTCTTAATTATTAAAAAAAAAACATTAATGTCAATGTAGGAAATGTTCAAAATGCTCGCTGCAAACGTCTTGGCAACATGCTAATCTGGTGTAGAATTGTCTTCCAACGTTACTCAACATTTCAGGCGTGACTGATCTAATCGCAAGCGTGATTCGGTTTTTTTTATGTCGTCTAAGTTTAAGGGTTTCGTTTCGTATACAATACTTTTGACATATCACCACAAAGAGAAGTCTAATGTAAAATTGTAAAAAATCTGAAAACACTTAATACTTTTCTTAAGAATCCAAAAAATAAATAATATTCAGGGGGTTGCATTTGAAATGTTGGTATTGGCCACGGTCGCATGGAACACCCTATATAATCTTATTTTCTTGAAAAATATGCGCATTCAAAATTACAAATCGACGTGTCCGAGCGTTTTTCCTCATCCCCTCATTTATTCGTTATCGAATTTATTCCATTTGGCTGTTACACTCTGTGCATATCTTTGTCTTTCCAATCAACTAATGTGTAGGTGTTTTCTCCCCTCAAAATCACTGCTTCAATTCTTCAAGGCCCCGCAAGTTGTAGATCTCAATCGAGTTACATCAATAAAGGTGAATTGGTTTATTTGTAATTATTATCAAGTTCTCCCTCGGCGCCAAGATAAATAAACTTTCCGAATGTTATTATTGTAGTGAGTATAAGGTACACATTGTTTATATAACAAACGTTAACTTGGCAAACTTGGGCGTCGTATTGATTGGCCAAACTCGGGAAACGGCAGATCGACCCGGCGATGGCGGGGCAACTGCTAACTTGTAAACTAATTAAAGTATCCTACAACGATAGAGATATGCAAATGCTCATCTCACGACTGTAGTGTCTGAGACTGCTCGAGAATCTACAGATAAGAATGACTTATTTATTTCCTCGATCTCACAGCTCAACTATGAAGGCGAAAAGTCACGTTTTTCTTTTACACACTTTTCCATGGGGATTCCATTAGAATCAGCACTGGTTTCTCAATTTAACCATCCTTATGACTCCTTAATAAGGCTATGTCTCCTCAGCTTATACTTCACCCTTGGTTAGAATGGATTTGTGCTAACAATTTTCTGTTTGTTTTTATTTAAATTGCATACAAGTTGTTTGTGTATATTGTGATCAAGTTGAGGAATTGATAAGAATTTTTTCATTTCGTTTGAAATATTAAAATAACTGTCTGCCTCAATGTTTAACCATTTCTAATGACTTGGTCAATATATGGAAGCCTTTTCTCATTTGTATTGAATATTTTAACAGCTGGTTGGGACCTGTTCTGTAGAATCTCGAAGGATTATTGGTGGAGACCGATTGTAAATAATTTTGAAGTACTTTCGTTAGAGACCCTTGTTGAAGTATGAATTATGGAAGAATCTCCGATTGAATCTTTGAAGCTGATTATTGTTCGTTCAGTATTTGCTGAAACAATGTTGTGCAGAATGTGCTGTTAAGAAAAGGTGTTGTTGGGTTTTCTGCACTCGTCTTCAGTACCGATTTTTGGTGGACCGTTGAATATTGCTGTATTCCATAAACCACTTGGAATAAATTTGTCCATCTTATAACTTCTAAAACCCTTCGATGGCTTGCATCGTTGTACCTAGCGTTGTACCTACTTCTAGATGAGTTAATTTTTTATAATTGAAGGTTTATATAGAAGAAATTTTTCAATTTTGCCACTCTCCAACTGGTATTGTGAATGAGGAAGAACACATTGTTCAGAAAATATTCAAACTTTTATTCGAACCTAGTTCTGATGAGTAAGGGTAATGGGAATATCTCGATACAATACAGGGTGTATCAGGTTCTCTGGTACGTTAGACGTTTACGGAGAATAGAAAGCAAGAATTCATTGAAAATTTGGTTTCCTAGACGAAAAAAACTGCTCTTTCGGTCTGAAATATTTTCAGTGTTGCGTTTTTGCTGCTTATGTCAAAAAGTAGTAGGTATTCCAAATGGCACACGCTGTATATTATTGCATTTTCCAATTCATCGTAGAAACATGATTATTGGTGTATCACTTCCTCATACTCATCTTCAGCAGTTTCTGAGCAATTGTATGATTTCCTCTTTATTTTTGCAAAAGATAGCTTTGATTAAACATCCATAACTTACAGAGTAATGGTGGGTTTCACAAAGCGTAATCACCGGTGATCAACGGCTTGATTCTCTGATTTTTAACTAGCAATTCGAGTTGATTCTAGATCAAGCTCCGATTATCGGTGATTATGCTTAGTGAAAACTACCATAAATCTTAGAAAGCTGAAAATTTGGATTCAGATTGCCAATATCCTATTACCGAGACCTATAAAAATGGTAAAAAGTGCATTTTTTTAAATGGAATGCCCTGTTTATTTTGAGAATTACTGAGAGAGAATTAAATTCCCTTCCGAATGATATATTATATTTTTTTCTGATCAAGACAATATTGAGCAATATCGCCTTAGTTACCATATCGTCGGCTAAATGTGTTAAGCTGCTAACTCACATAGAGTCAGTTTTTAAGGAGGAACAAAAAACCGCATTAATTCCTACTTAGATGCTTATACGATGACTGATTTGAACAAAACAGAACTCAGTATTAGTTTCACCTTTTTTCAAACGAAATACTTGTAAATTTTTCTTAGTTTATTTTCTACAGCCGTAAAATGGAGTTAGCAGGTTTGAAATTTTCGTTGAGGAATAAAAACTAGGAGATAGCAGTATGTTCAATTAATTATTTTCATAACAAAACCCGTGATGATACGAAATAAAAACTCTTGTATGCTGAGGTTCTCTTCTTCAAATGGTTTTTTTCTATTTCTGCTCTTATTTCTATACTGCGTGGGTATTTTTTCACATTTTGTTTCCTCGCCACTAGTTTCTTCGAAATCTGAAAACTAATTTTTCCAATTTTGAATACTCCAACCAAGGGCGGATTTACGAGGGGGATACTGGGGTTAACTACCCCCCCATGAGTATCCAAAACCTGAGAAAAAGGTGGTTTGTGTACCTGATTTAATGGTTTTCAATCGTTATTACCCCCTCCCATGAAAAAGAACTATATCCGCCCTTGACTCCAACGACCCGATCCGACTGTTTTTGAATAGGTACATTGATTTACACTATCTTATTTCTTGATCACCTGTTTTCAAAAAATCACAGTACTGTCCACAAAAACTTTTTTTTCTCCCCAACTTAAGGCCCAAAAGTAAGAAAATAATAACTTCTCTTTGCTGCTCTGTTATAACATTACATTTCATTCCTATCTCTACACCGGCATCTTTCTTTCAGTTTTCTTGGTTCTCTTTATACATCATAGGACCATTTTCCATTTATTTTATTTCTTCCATAGTATCGTTTTCCTATTTCTCTCAAATTCTTATTCTTCTCGGAAAACCCGATGCTTTTTGCACCTGAAATCGTTTTCGTCGATTCTTGCTTTTTGTAGGCAACTGTTACGTAGAATTTGCGGGAGATAGCAGCTCTTCTTCGCACATTGGACAATATGTAGTTAGCCGGTATACGTGCGACGAGATTTATACAATTTCTGTTCTAAATAGGGAGTTAAATGGTTTACAGATATATGTCGGAAACTATCTAGTTACTGAATCTAAAAAAAACCCAAAATCGTTAAAAATGGAGTTAGCCGGTTAACGCTTTTAGCCGACGATATGTCATAACACACTAATATTTCCCAAGGGAAATATGAAACGTCAAGTCATATTTCCCTTGGGACAATATGATATATTTATATTTTACTATAAAAACTCGTTCATTTATTTTTTGAAAAAAGAAAAGTGCAATTCTTAAAATTTCAGCTGAAGGTATTGTAACCAGATGCAAAAGATGAAATATCTTGTTCGCAATTCGTCATTTGCAGCTTCTCTCAAGAATTTCTTGATCTCCTCATTCTCCTCCCGAGCCAACACTGCTGATTTTTTGGGAAAGTATCCATTATTTTTGTTTTTAACAAATGCTTCCACTTCATCGAATATTTTGACTTCAGTTTTTTCCTTAAAATGTAACATTGACCTAACCATCGATAATTTTGGCCATAACGTTTTTGGTGAATATTTCTGCAAGTAGGGACCGAAAAAATTAGTATTACATCAAAAATATCAAGGATCAGAGCATCATACCAAATCTTCAAAATATGCTAACAAAATATTTTCGTTGACACTGTCCACCAAATTTTTTCTTCTCCACTCCTGAATGTCTTCATACGCTTTATTGTAGGCAGTGTTAGATTTCTCCGGAACCAAACATTCACGGGCTTTTGCCGCTTGAGTTTCCACGTAATTTGACATTATTTCATCAATTTTATTTTTGACAAGACATGAAAATCAAAACAGTCAACTATGATTTTCACGAACACTGCCCATAGCAACGTTTAAAATCCAACGAATTCAAAAATTTGCAATCTAATATTAATTTTTCCATTTTCAGAACAATAATGTTTCAATCAGAAAAAAACTATTGATTACAACACGGGAAATATGAATATATTTCCTCGGTTGTTTATACATCCCTCGGGCTTCGCCCTCGGGATGTAACTTTGACAACCTCGGAAATATACTATTCATATTTCCCTTGTTGTAATAATAGCTATTCTATACCTAGATTAAAGATTTTCGAATTAGAAGCAACTTTCTATGAAAGTTACATCATTTTGCAATATTTTGTATGAGGTAACTTTGAAATTAATGGGTGGTGACGATTCAAAAGAAGATGGAATCCTCATCACCTTGACATGAATATTTGGTCGAATTAAGCCTCTTCATAATGTAGCAAAGTCAATGAGAATGATGGTATGTAGATATGTTAGTAAAATTATTGTATTTTGGAGAGAATCTTGCAGTGAGGGTGATAATGAATATAATAATAAACATCAGGTTTAAATGGCCATATTTCATTCCTGCATCATGAATACCGTACCTCCATGTTCAATGGCAGGAAAGTTCGACATGCATGATAGTGAGGGAAAAAACTGAAATATTAGGGACCGCAGCATTCTCCCCGCATCAAAAATTCAAGACATCGCGAGTTCTGGTGAATTCAAGTTGAACACATACTTCAATTATCAATTTCACTCCTTCGTGATGAATTTAGATTTTATTGCTCTTCCATTGTATAAATGCATATCAACGTCGATGCCTTCGCGCAGAGCGCTCTGGCAGCCTGAATACTTCATGGAGAAGAATGATAACGCGAAAAAGAAGACACGAACAAAGAAAATGAATTCAGACAGATAGCCGCTTTTTCATCAGTTATTTTCATTTCATACATACGAATCGACGAAAACATTCTACGCGAATAAAGGTAAATCAAATATGCAAATACAGGGGGCGGATCGGGGGGCAGACATGTTTTATTTATAAAAAGCCATATTTACTTTAGTTGATTATTTCGACAGCGTCGGGCCGAGATATAACGATCGGGAAGCACGAAACGGCAGCGGCAATGGAAGACATTAAAATTATCAGCGAATTTAGATAATGAACGGAATATATCGAAGGGCATGGGCAATAATTCCAGGAAATGGGTTTTCGAGGGAGCGGAATATGTAAATTGTACCGAGAACCTGGGCGGTGAGCAGTTTCAATTCATATTAATCGAATATTTCGGGGAAACGGGTTGCATCTCCGTCATGAATTCGCGCAAATTGCGAATGTTTATTGACGACCGACACGAGATTTTCGATTGGCGGAAACAAACACCTGACACAAAAAAAAAGAGGGGAAGAATGGGATAGGTTGTACCGCGACAGGAATTTGAGGATAAAAGATGTGCATTCCACGAAAATTTTTGGCCACAGTAGAAAAGATGCTCAAAATTCAAGAGGTTATTCCTTGGACTGATTCTTTTCACCGATGAAGCCCGTTTCGCGTGAAATGCAATAATGAATTTCCACAATAACCATGTGGGGGTATACCGAATTTTTTTGGAACAAAGGCTACCTTAGTTTCTGGAGGATGTACCATAGGCTACAAAACAAGCAATGTGGTTTAGGCATAGTGGTGCACCAGCTCATCTCAGTGTAGTTGCTCGAGAGTTTTTAACTGCAACATACGTTGATCGCTCAATTGGTCGAGGTGGACCTCACGTATGGCCTGCACGATGCCGTGACTTAAACGCACTGGATTATTTTCTATGAGGCCATCTTAAGTCTTTAGTTCAAACTAGGCTCGTGGAAGATGTGGTCGATTTGAGAGACCTAATAATTGCTGAGTATAACTCAATAAGAATTGAATGCTCGAGTTACAGATCGTCCTTTGTTCATTATTTCTCCTACATCATCTTTACTAGATTCATATTCATTCAGAATCACTCCCAAACGGTCGTTCCGTAAATTCACTCTACACTTATTCTTTTCCGTCCACAAGATATCCACACTTCGCCAAGTTCATAGTTAGCCCGGCTGTTTTATACTCTTCTTTGAGTTTTTTTACCATATATGAAACGACCCTAGTATTTTTCTAAGAATTCGGCAGTCTATGGGGGGAAGATTGGATGGTTGCATCCGAGCTGGCGGCAGTCATTTTCAACAATTTGTTGTAGGTTGAGAATTATTGCATGTTATTCTTTCTAATAAATTGTTATACAGGGTGTTTCACCATAAACTGGACAAACATATATAGCCGTGTAGACGACACCGGGGAAGTCATTTTTGCCTGATGACATATACCCCGTTTTCGACGCATAAGCGAGATACAGGGTGTTTGATGTCAACTTTGAGCAATATTCCGATAACTGTGGTGAGTTAAGCGTGACATTTGAAATAACGGTAAGTAGTCACATCTCATTATTTTTTAGGGCTCAATTCAATTGTGGTGTAGAATTCTGAAGAAAAAATTCAAAATGGCGGAAAGCCTGCAAAGTTTGATTTTTTTTTCTCGGTTGCCAATTTGGAAAGCACTATTTCAACGTGTTCGATTTTCTGAGATTTTCCGTCAAAAACAATTTTTTTAATTCGAACTCAACTTTTTTTTACATGTATCAGTGAAAAAAAAATTCGCCCAAAATTTTTAGAATTTTTCATAGTTGAACAATTCTCAATTCTGAATACTTGGGTGAAAACATAATTGAAAAATATCAATTGGTTTTCTTTTCGTAGCCTTCCGAAGATTACGCTCGGAGAACTTTCATAATTTTTATTCAAAAAACTGGAGGCCGTACGAACTACGAAGGCCAAATTTAGGCTAATGAGCTGCCAGAGTGACCCGGCCGGAAATATGAATTTATAAACCAAAAAAATTTTTTTCAAAAAACTTTGGTGGGAATCGAACTCTCCACTTTTGATTCACTAGCGTCGCTCTGGTGACGCAAATTTATAAGATTAAAATAAACCCAATTCATACTCGTAGAGAGTTCGAATCCTACCAAAAATGTTCGAAAAAAATATTTTTGGTTTATGAATTCATATTTCTGTCCGGATCATTCTGGCAGCCCATTAGCTCAATTTTGGCCTTCGTACGGCTCTCAGTTTTTTGAATAAAAATTATATTTAAGTTTAAGTTTTCCGAGCGGAATTTTTGGAAGGCTACAAAAAGAAAACCAATAGATATTTTCTCATTCTGTTTTCACCTCAGTATTCAGAATGAAAGATAGTTCAACCATGAAAAATTTCAACAATTTCGGCCGAATTTTTTTTTCACTGGAGACATGTAGAAAAAAAGTTCGAATTTTGAAAAGATTTTTTCACTGAGAATCTAAGAAAATCGAGTACGTTGAAAAAGTGCTCTCCAAATTGGCAACCGAGTAAGATTTTTCCAACTTTGCAGGCTTTCCGCCATTTTGAATATTTTTTTTTTGTATTCTATCCCACAATTGAATTGAGCCCTAAAAAATACTAAGATGTGACCAGTAACCGTTATTTCTTATGTCACGTATAACTCACCACAGTTATCAGAATATTGCTCAAAGTTGACATTGAACACCCTGTATCTCCCTTATGCGTCGAAAACGGGGTATATGTCATCAGGCAAAAATGACTTCCTCGGTGTCATCTACACGTTTATGGTTATGGTTATGGTTCAGAAATAATCAAATGATAAAATAAACCTTGAAATAGTCCAAGGCATAACTTCGTCAATTTTTGGCGCATCTTTACCCTTCATAAGTACCATTTCTCTTCAGCGTTACTGAAGAATTAAAGTTGCCGCTTCTTGAAAAAGTGAGATCACGTGGTAATGGTGGGTGTTCTTATGGTAGCATATTTTTCAATACTCTTCGATCGAAAAAATAAGTTGTAATGCGTATCCGAATGTGTCAAATTTGTTTGCTTCAGTAGTCTAAAACAAATTTTCCTAAGAAAAAACCATATTTCTTTCAAAACGCACAAGTCACCAAGCATCTCAAATCCAGAGAAAAAAACCCCTCAAATGTCGATCTGACACCGTCGCAAGACGACGTCGATATGAAATACTTAATCCGAATCGGAGCCTTTTGTCCGCATCGTTTACAGAACTGATCAGTATTTATAAGCGCCCTATGCTTGCCTTGCTTTCCGCCGTGTTGACAACTTCACGGTGGTGTGCTTTTCAGCTAAGCTGCCTCCGTGTGCCTGTTTGCCCCCCTGCCCTTTCCTTTTCTCTTTATACTTGTTTCCCTTTCCTGCATTGGTAATCTGTTTGTTCGAAGAACTTGGTCTCGAAAATGCCTCCGTGGCGATTTTCGTTTTTCGAATGATCGTCGGTAGTCAGTGAGGAAAATGATCTTTATTCAAATAAAGGAGTCAACTGGATAAGCACTGTATCCACTTGTTTTTGAGGGGGTTGGTTTTCGATTGGCAAAATCGGAAGACTCTCCTAACATATTCTTCCAATGTTTGCGATGCATATTTCGAGACCCATGCACCCCCCTGTATCAACCAGTGGTATTCACACGGATGAACAAATGCCATTTTTTTAGATGAATGATCGGATGTTTCCTTCATTGTGCAAAGGAAGGTATGCTGTTAAAATGTGAAATAACATCAGCCAAATGACCACCACCACGACTACAAGACCATATCCTTTTCATGAAATTTTCCATAACCAAATCGCAAAATAGCTGCCCTATGTCCTCGATAGCCTCACGAATTCCATCTTTGAGGTCTTGAATCGACGCTGGGCTCTTGGCGTTGACCTTCTCTTCTACATGGCCCCAAAGGAAGAAGTCGAAAGGTGGCTAATTATGATCACCTCTTCGAGAGATGACACTTTTCCCGTAAAAGACCAATGGTTTCGTTACTTGTGTGGCACGTAGCGCCGTCTCGTTGAAAGTAAACGTTGTCCAAATCAATACCATCCAATTCTGCCCGTAAAAAATTTCTAGTCATCTCTCGATAGCGCAATGCATTCACCGTAACTATTGCCCCAGCCTTATTCTCGAAAAAGTAACGTCCAATTACCTCGCCGCATAGAGGCTTTCCAACTATAAGGCTAGCCGCACATTGAGCGCAGCCGAGCACAGCACAGCCGAGCCTAGCCTAGCAGAGGATTTTGTAACACACGCAATTGAATAGAACGCCGCATATTGGACTGCTACGTCCAATATGCGGCGTTCTATTCAATTGCGTGTGTTACAAAATCCTCTGCTAGGCTAGGCTCGGCTGTGCTGTGCTCGGCTGCGCTCAATGTGCGGCTAGGCTAACTCTTGGGTTTTCCGAGCGCCAGACAATTTTGCTTGTTGACAAAGCCACCGAGGTGGAAATGGACCTCATCACTCAAGATGATTTTTCGAAGGAATTGCGGATCATTCTCATGCATTTCAAGAACCCAATCAGCAGAGACAGGACGTTGTTGATGATCGGCCGGCTTAAGTTCTTGTTTTAACTGAACTTTATAAGCTTAAAGACCCAAATCTTCATGCAAAATACGGTGTATTGTCGTTTGCTGAATGCCTTATTCAGAATGGACAAACCTGGGTTTTCTTCAATACTTTCGGCAGCAGATTTTCGGCCTTTTTTTGAGCGACATTCAAGGGTTTTATTCTTCACATCACGAACTTGTCTCAACAGCTCAAATTTATGTACCAATTTCTGTATTGCGGTTCGACAATGTGCTTCGCGACGATCGAAAAATTCGTTTTACGAACAGTCTCTGCCAAATTTGCACCATTTTTTTTATAGTAAATTTCAATAATTTCAATACGTTGTTGAAGCGTGTATCCTTTTTACTTCCCAAATATCAAAAAATGACAGCTTCATGAGTGACATCTACCGAAATAGCGGGCTATTCAAAATAACATACAAGGTATGCGCCACTTTTAATCAAAGTTTATAAACCCTAATTCATCCACAGCACCCTAGTTTCTCTGAACGCTTTCACTTTTTGTCTTCGATACTTTCGAAAGTCTAAAATTTATTTGTTATTTGTTAACCCGAAGCTGATGACTCCCTAAACTCTCCTCTAATAGCCGAAAATTGGCATCAAACCCTCAGCATCCCTTACGGACGCCAAACGGACAGAACTCGATCTGGTGAACACTGCGGTGTGCATATTATTAAATTAGCAATCAGGGTTGCGTCGCTATACCCGCCGAGGCTGTATAAGTATCACGGTATTGATTAAGCAGAGGGGTTGATACACACTGCATTCTCTTCTGCACTCTCCCTCGTCGCCGATGCTCTCTCTACTGCAACCCTTCCGAACAAGAGGGCACTCTGAGTGTGTGTGAGCTAGTTCCAGACGATGCCTTTTGGCCGATTGAGTCGGTTGAAGCTGCATCGGTTGTGAGCTTTACTGTTATGTCTATCGGGCTTATCCCTCGAGTCATGATGCATGTTTCATATTATGTTTCTTTTCGATAAGCCGGTAAAATGAAAAATTGTGATCAAAAGACGAAACCTGTTTTCATAATTTATTCGCCAAATTAATTATTGAGTTCTTCAATGTGCCAAATCGGCCAAGTGTATATTATAAGAGATTACCATTTTCGATCCGGACTAGTCTTCAGGTCGGAAAATAAAATGGCAAAAATCAATACCTGCATTAATGAATGTAATCAAGGCATTTTTTAAGGGTTCTTCCTAAAAAGAATCATAGTTTCATTATATGTATTTCTTGAATACTGAAAGAATGATATGGAGTATCCCTTATAAAGGGTTTCCCAATAAGAGGTTTAATTTTGAAAAGCCCGGTAAATGTCACTTTTGAAGCTGTCATTTTTTTGACATTTGACAAGAAGAAACTTCTCCATTAATAAAAAAGGAACGATACACTTTTCAACAACGCATTGAAATTATTAAAATTCACTATAAAAATGGTGAAAATTTGGTTCGTATAACTCGAACATTTTTGGATCGTCGTGAAACACCTTGTCGAACCGCAATACAGAAATTGTTGGGAAAATTTGAGCTGTTGGGACAAGTTGTTAAAGTGAAGAATAAAATCTGTGCATGTCGCTCAAGAACGGCCGAGTTTATAGAATTTTTCTAAACTCTTGTCAAATATATAATAATAATAATATTGCTGCTGCAGCCGAAAGTGTTGAAGAAAACCCAGGTTTGTCCATCCCTCGTGTAACGTGATTATTTTGCACCCTGAATTAAATTCAGTATTTTCGCTGTTGTGGGATAGTTTACACCTTTTGCGACGTTGCCGGTTGATTCTGGTTCATGGCTTGTGGTGGAGATGGCTGTAGTATTGTGTGCGGTCATGAAAGTAGGAAGGGATTGTTTGACAATTGGCTGCTCTGTGAAAAGGAGGTAACCTCTTTTGGAGAATTTTCCGAAAATTGTGGAAGATTTAAGCTGAATTGAATGAAGATTATTTTTCTGGAAGTTTTATCTGGAATCATCCTCGTTGTAGGCGATTATAATTTCAATTTGTTTAATTCCCTGGATAATATAGAGAATAGTGACTTTAGTCCAAGGGTACGTTTGTTAGAACGGATTATTATATTCTGTAGTGTATATCGGGGAATGAATCAAAAAGACCTTGGGTTAACTCTTTATTTCATGTCTCCAAGCTTTCGGCCTATGTCTGGGCCATCCTCAGGGAGCTACAATTTTACAAATATTAAAAAAAAATGTATCTTATGTATGTTACTTTTAGCCAAAGGCTTACCGAAAATTGAGCTGCCCCTCGAAAACTCCAATCATCCAGAAAAAAGGTATTCTACAATTGTCTTTGGTAGTGTTATTAAAAATTCTTAGTGGTCGCAACAATCTTATATCAAAGTATCTAGCAATTCAAGTTTTCAATCTTAAGAGCGTCGGAAATTCACAATAAAATGGTGGCCTGGTATCGTACCACAGACTAAACATGGGTATGTGAAGGAAAGAGAGCAGTCGCGCGTGTCAGGCTTGGCTGTCAACCCGACACCGCCCTCTGTCCTTCCCATTAGAAAGGTCAGAAATGAGTTAACGGTAAAACGGTAAAAGTATTATATTCTTCCATGAGACCTAGGATCTCTATAGAGGTATGATGTGGGCTTATATATGGAACCATGGTCTAACAGTCTTTTTATTAGGAGTAGTATACGATTATTGTTGTTGGAAGTATAGAATTTGGAAGGTAGATCGTTTTTCCCCTCGAAAAACATCCTAAGAGGTATGAACTTTCTTTGACTTTTGTGAACAATTCCTTATGGTGTTTTATTAGGGTCCAAGTATCCGGCAAACTAGTAACTACCTTACTACCATCCAAGTATCGGTTATCCAGGTATCGGGTATCCTAGTACCTGCCATCCAAGTGCCTGGCAATCCTGGCATACGAGTGCTTAGCATCTACGTTCCAAGTACCACCGACGTCTCTCAACCATTCAGTGGTTGAGGTAACCGGTGCTTTGCACTGGCTTTAGGTTTATAATATATTATTGTTGAAAGTGAATAACTGATAGCAGGGGAGACCTCTCAATCACCGCTGGCTCCTTTCATTTATGTCTAACTTTTATCAGACTCATAATTGAGTTTATCGTAGTGGCAGATTGCCCAATTTACATTTTTACCTTTACCAGTTTCATTTGATACTGGGTTGCGATTATTCGATACTGTTCATAATTATTATATAGGTGTAAATGTAAGCATTTGTGAACTGAGGTGGATGCTAACTGGCCAGTTATAACAACCACGGTAACTGAATTCCCTTTCAGATTTATAACTTAATTTAGTGAGATTTAATCAAGTTCAGTAATTTTGTGGGGTTTTTGTTTCCCTGAATATATCAACCACTGCAAATCTCATTTTACTTTTTCATATTGTTTAATTAGTTTAATTTTAAATAAATGGTTTGACATTGGGTACAATTTATCTTATTCCTATTCTGGTAGAGGAGTACGCAATTTTGTGGATTGTGGGGCAGGCATATCTCTACCTGGCGCCCATTCATAAATTTTCATCACTACATTGTAACTCACTCCTATCTTCACTGAGTTTAGCCGCGAGCCTAATTTTGCCAAGTGACCAGGCTTACTCAAGTCAACACGTCACACTGGTCTTTCTTTGGTATTAGGCATTCCGCAAACGTGATTACAACGTATTTTGCATGAATATTTGGGTCTTAAGGCTTATAAAGTTCAGTTAACACAAGAACTCAAGCCGGCAGATGGTCAACAACATCGTGTCTTTGGCTGATTGGGTCCAAGCATAAAAATGATCCAGAATTCCATCGAAAAGTCATCTTGTGTGATGAGGACCATTTCCACCTCGATGGCAAGCGTCAACAAGCAAAATTGTCGCATCTGGGGCTCGGAAAACCCAAGAGTTATTGTCGATAAGCCTCTCTATCCTCAATGTGTGACTGTTTGGTGCGGCTTATGGTCCGGCGGGGGGAATGGATTGCGCTATCGAGAGACGATTAATGATTTTTTATGGCCGAAATTGGATGGTATTGATCTGGACAACGTTTACTTTCAACAAGAGGAAGCAACGAAACCATTGATCTTTCACGGGAAATGTTTCCGGATCGTGTTATCTCTCGATGAGGTGATCACAATTGGCCACCAAGATATGGTGATTTAACACATTGCGACTTCTTCCTCTGGGGCCATGTGAAAGAGACCTTCTACACCAAGAGCCCAGCGTCGATTAGAGATTTCAAAGATGGAATTCGAGGACATAGGGCAGCCACTTTGCGATTTGGTCATGGAAAATTTCATGAAAAGCATAGGTCCTGTAGTCGTTGTCGTGGTGGTCATTTGGCGGCTGATGTTATTTTTATTATCAACGGCATACCTTCTTCTTTATAATAAAATAAACACCCAATCATTTATTTAAAAAAGTATCATTTTACTTTGAATGTCAATATATCACCTCTGATTGGAAAACCTTTTAGTTTGTTAGCCCCCAAGAGAGGGGATTTGGGGTGTTGTTTATGCAAAATAATAAAGTGTTCCAGAATTAACTACGAATATGCGTTTCTCAATTCAAAAAGAATGAAATATGTATATTATCTTTCATGGTCTGTTCCCTACCGAGAAAGGTGGTTTGAGGGGGTTGTTCATCCAAATTACGGAAAAAATTTGATTCTCAATGAATGAGAGTGTTCCACGATTAGTTTCGAACATGTGTTTCTTGAATGCCTAGCGCTTGAAACGCAATATCTCATATAGTTTGTGAACCCCCCGCAGAGGAGATTTCGTGCAAAATAGTGAAAAAGAAACATATCTCGAATAAATGACAGTGTTCCAGCTTAGACTATGTGTTTCTTGAATGCCTACTGAATGAAATGGAATATGTCATAGTTTTTTTTCATTATTTTGCATAAACAACCCTTAACAAACTATACGGGATATTGCATTTCATTCTTTCGGCATTCCAGAAACATATATTCGAAGCTTATCGTGGAAGAGTACGATCTCATCTCAGTAAGTTATGACTTTTTTTGAATCAGTCATTGTTTATCCTTGAGTCGCAGCGATAGACTCTATTCTAAAGTCTAAGCTAGTCGGCATTGTTTTAAGAAGCGGTTTCAACTAACCAACGGACCTCCTACCGTTCAAAAACATCATCTAATTTCAAAATTTGTTTCTTTCAGAAAACCCTTCAGTCTAATTCAGTTTCCTTTGTCAATATATAAATATTTCAAATTATTGACAATTTAATCGGAGATTCCCATACTCCAGTTCCGACTATACGCTTCCTCGTAGTCGTATGTACCTGAAATTAAAAACTCCCTAATCCAGAAATCGAAACATGATAAAGCTCAATGGCCATCGACCTACCCCCTATTCCAGCTTCCCTCCCAAACCCACATCCATAGCGCCGTTGATTAAAGAAAATCAATTTCGGTAAAATAGATATCCATGTTTGGAATACGATGTAGGTACATACAGACATGCACGATATAATTGAATCAGAAGATTTCTGCTAATGAGGATGCAATTTCAGTCCGACAGAAAGCTAATTCCATGCTTTGCAATGCGTGCCTAATAATTGTATATTAAGCAATTTCGCTCTGTATAGTGACCCAAGCATCCATCGAAATTTATGTACTGAATATAAGGTCTAATTGATGCAGAAAGATCACAAACATCGCAGGTAGTAATTATTGTCTGGCCAAGTGCTTATTACGGAACATCGCTCACCGGCCATATTTTATTATTATTCCTATTGAAACTTTATGTATACCGTAAATTAGAGCCACAGATTCAGCTACTTGTCATAATAATATCTAATTTGATGTGGTGTTAATTCGGGGTGCGGGAAATAAAAATGATGGGGCGAGATTACGCCGGGATGGCTGATAATGCAGCCTATCAGAACTGTATTCAGGATATTTGCCTCTTGTTTACTCTTCCTCTACCACCTCACTCCTGATTTTGATATCATGTGAATATTTGATGGGTCGCAACAATAAAGGCTACTCTTCCTGGTCAAGGTCTGTACATGGCCAACTCAAATATAAATGGCCTGTGCATCAATCTTGTTGTTGGGTTGGGGAAATCGACCTAAGGTGAATTTTTTATACCCCAATGGTGATAGTGTAGTAATGACCCTGATTAACCCTCTCTACCTTACGAAGAGTAGACTTCATTATTTTCAGAACGAATATAGACTGATTCCAACTATAATTTTCTTCTTTGGCACCCACGAAAAACTAATCAAGGTCAAATTTTATTTATCCTATTCTTTTTCTGTATGTGGATGACATTCTTGCATGTATTCTGAGGAATTCTTCAAATTGTGTTTTGGAGATATTCAATTCGATAAACCCTAGACTGAAATTCACTGTTGAGATAGAGAACGTCAAAAAATGAAGTTACCTTTCCTGGATGTAGTTATTAAAAGGGACACTGTGAATGGTTTGTTGAGGACAATCCTTTATAGGAAGGAACCAGTAGGTACAAATAAAACAATCAATTATCTTTCGCTACATCCAAGTCATCAAAAAATCAACATAATAACTCAATCGAAAAATAGAATATAAAAACGTTGCAGTGAAGAATTAAAAAATGATAATTTGAAAAGACGGAAAAATGATTCATTGAAAAATTCATATCCAAGAAATGTGAGAGCAAATGACACACGTGGTAATTATGTGAAGTTGCCCTTGATACCGGGCCTCTCTACACAATTATCTAGGGTATTAAAACACAACCAAAAAATTATGATGTAAAACAACATGACTCTGGGAAGGTTGATATTCAGCCTGTTAAAAGATAAAACAAAACAAGAAAATATGTCTTGTATAGTTTATAAGATAAATTGTCAACATTGTTCTAAATGCTACGTTGGAAACAGCATGTCAGCTCATGAAACATCAGTAACAAATAGAACTGCTCTAGAAGAACTTTACCTTGAAGCAGGACATTTTTTCAATTTTAATAAAGATGAGATAAATATCTTGCACCGAGAAAACATTAAAAAAAAACGTGTAATAGCTGAAATGATCAATATAAAGAAGGAAAACTCTGCTAACTAGAATAGTTGTTGGGGAGTTGAGTAAGATTTATTTAAATGTCATGGAGACATTGTAGCATGGTAAGTCAAATATTATAAGTTCAGTGGTGAGATCTAGTAGTGTAAGTAGGTTGGATGTGATTTTCTTTATTTTTCTGTGATTGTTTGACGTATCAAATAGATGATATTGTCATAGAATTATAAATATAGAATTTGAGCGTAGTGGCTAATAAGTATACAAAAGTGTGGCAATCGTTCCCCTTAAATCCAGGGTCAGTTGTCGCTATACGCATGCGTTGGGAGAAGAGAAAGGACATGTCATTATGTATCCATGGATACCATATGTAGCTCAATACAAACAGATTGTTGTCAATTGCTGATCGCCATGATGCCCCTATTCTCCCACTCCGCTATCGCACATGCGCAATAGTCTCACTGACCCTAGGCAGAGACCTCTAGATGTTTCACTTTTAATTTCAAGGATCAAATTATAGGTATAGAATTATGTGGATATTGTACTGAGATTGACGTAATAAGTGAAAAATGTGGGGAGGGGGAACAAAGTAGATGAGATTAATTTAATAGAGGTTGGAGATTGTCTTTTTTAAGTTTATAATGAGCTTTTTATGTGAATTTTGTAATTTTAGTGTTTCAAAACAATTCACATTGGTGGGTCTAGTGTGCAAATGTCATGAATATTCTACTCCCTTTGAATCATTTCAGCCTGAGGAAGAGGACATTTGATCCTCGAAACTGTTGCACAGTAAATTAATCAGTTAATCAGTTTCAGTTATTGCCAATTTCCCGATTGAATTTGTTGTGATAGTAATTTATACTATGCTTTTTCTCCTGTAGTTTTGTCGCATCTGCGATTTCGAGGGAAAAAATTCGAACGATTCTCTTGAAATCCTCAGTTAAATGAAAATTGTCATAAAAGTCCAGTTAGTAAGCTGTGGTGAATAAATTCATTGTCAGTTTTAACACATCAAATTGAACTTCTGTGTTTTAAAAAGTTTCTGTGTTGTTATTTAGTTTCTGTTATAATATTTTTGAGTATTACGTTTCTTGTAGTAATACAAGTTTTGTGATTATATTATACGAGTTTATAGCATCTTTACTAGCATGGGCCAGCAGATCTACCTTTTAAGTAGTTATCCTCATCGGTAGAGCTCGGGTGATTTCAATGTCAAAGTTTGATCAATTTTCCTGAAGAAATGGGGAGATTTTGGAAAAATGAATACCAAGCTATAATTGCTATGCTATTGCATTGACTTTTCCTCTTTCGATCTTTCATCACGGCCAGGATATCTGCGTAAAAAGTTTTGTGGCATGTCACATGATGTAAATTCTCAGTTGAATTTCTTTTGAAGTGCAGATACTATGAGAAAAACTCGAAAAAATTCAAACCTTTACATCCTGTATCTCGAAAACAAAATGTTTGCGATCGTATGTAAATGGGATTTTTCTTGAAATTATGCTCTTCGTTAATATCTCTAATTTAGGAACATCCTTGTATAAACACGTCGAGCGAAAACTGCCACACCCTAGCGCTATCTTTAAGTTCAGGATTACATCTTTCATCGATGCTTCAATATGGGACTTTTTCCTCAATCCTTTTCTGAGTCAGGCCAGTGATATTCGATAGTGCCTTATCCCAATTCTTTGTTATGCATCAATAACACCCATTTGGGAAAAGAACAGAATATCTGTGTCTGCCTCCACCCGTATCTTTAAATCGTCCCCAGTAACAGTTATTCGTTCCTGTTTTTCATCGAGCGAGTAAACGTTTGCATCCTTTCTCATTTCGGGATCTGACCGCTGTTTATGGCATACCGCACTAAGACGAAATAGGAGCTGAGATCTCGCCAGAGCCATTTGCGAGCCGGGAAGCTGGCAGATATATCACAATATAGTTAAGTCTCCTGTCTTCTTTTACATAATATAGAAATAAAGATTCATAAAGCACATAATATTCCATGCGCGTGGATTTAATGCCATGCAAATTATAACTGCGAGGAAAAGGAATTTGAATTTGTGATATTCATATCTTATTCCGTAATATTGCATGAATTATGTCGGGAAAATATTGCATTTTATGTAAATAGGGCAAAAAGTACACTTTCAAATAGGTGCAATTTGTCGAATTCACTAAACTGATTTATGTGGTAGTACGAATATTATCGAGGGTAAAAGGTACAATAAGCTCAGTGGAAATCTTATCTTCGAAGTAATAAACGATTTAAGGAAAACATAATGGTTTTTCGCTGAAACAACGAAAGAAACTCGTGTGACCTGCAGAAAGGAGATTGCCAATTTGAAACTTTCGGTATTAAATCACAAATACCTGGGGATATTTTTGAATATTCTCTTCTCAATCTTATTCGATATTCTTCTTCCTCTAGAACCTTTGAAGAGTCTTGGTTTTAAAAGTTCTTGCACTGAATCTGAATCATCTGAATACCGACCGAGTGTTTTCCAAAGTGGGCCTATTTCAAATCAAGATAGGTAAAATGAAATAATCAAAATAGGAAGTTCACGTCTGTTAGGCCGGCCACTCACGTACAGTCTAACTGTCAGTTAGACTGATCGCAGTTGAAATTGTCAGTCTTAACTGAGGACTGAGATGTACACACATGAGCAGTTCAATCCTTCAGTTTGTTCCAATCATGGATTCGAGCAGGTCCGACGATTTGGCTGTCCTCGGTTTGATTTTTGCAATTTTACCAAGAATAAAAAAGAGAAAACGTAAACAGTGGTGCAAGAAGTGGCTACAAAAACGCAATATCTTCCCACATAAACTTATTGAGGGAGTTGGAGGAAGAACCATTAGATTTTCTCAATTATTTGCGCATGACTCAACCGGTGTACCAAAAATTGCTATCGTTGGTTTCCCCATTGATTGTGAAAAAAGATACAGTCATGAGAAATGCAATATCTCCAAATGAAAGGTTGACTGCTACCCTGAGATTTTTAGCCACAGGACGTTCGTACGAGTGCCTAAAATTTTCTACAAGAATATCTCCTCAAGCACTCGGAAAATCTCGATGAAGTCGAGTGAAACTTGGTTTCTTCTGTAATGATTGCGCGACATCGTGATATGCTCCCTTCCTTGACTCACACTGAACTGAGAACTGAACAGTCCGAACCCCCACACACGGTCATTTCAGGTAGTCCTTTCAGTTTAAAATATGAAAAAATTCATTTCTCTCAGTTAGACTGAACAGTTGGCAAAATCGCGTTAAACTGAGACTGAAATACCCACTCACGTAAAGTTTAGACTGACAATTCCAACTGCGATCAGTCTAACTGACAGTTAGACTGTACGTGAGTGGCCGGCCTTAGGACCGTCCACCAGGGATATATATTTACTTCTTGAATTAAATCTTTACGAGTCCATTTCTCTCTCTCCTAAAATGAAATAATCCATTTTTCCAAAAATTGTATATGTGGAAGTTTAACTGCATTATATTCATATTTCATCTTATCTGATTGAAAATTAATAAATTTTTTTTTGTTTCAGGTATGTAAAAGTTATTCCATGGAATGTTCTGAATCTCAATATTCGTAAGTACAGGGTATCTCAAATTATTTCACATACAGGGTGTAACAGCCAAATGGAATAAAATGAGAAAATGAGGGTGTGTTGGGAAAAACGCCCGGACACGTCGATTCGTAATTTTAAATGCGCATATTTTTCAAGAAAATAATATTACATAGGGTATTCCATGTGACCGTGGCCAATACCAACTTTCTCATTTAAAATGCAACCCCCTGTATATTATTTATTTTTCGGATTCTTCAGAGAATTCTAGTCACAATTCATGCACATGCACAACGTGCTTTATTATCTATTTCGGTATTAAGTGTTTTCAGATTTATTCCAAAAATCAACGTTTTTTAATAAAAATTATTTCATTTCACGAATTGGGTACATTACACTTAAAACCTTATAAGTAATACTGATTATTTCTTCATTATCAAAAAAAAACGAAAGGAAACATTAATGTCAATGTAGGAAATGTTCAAAACGCCGCGAACGTCTTGGCAACATGCTAATCTGGTGTAGAATTGTCTTCTAACGTTACTCAACATTTCTTCTCAGTAATGGTTTTTGCTTACTTTCTTCATATCAAGAGGTAAATGGGAAATAAGTATTGAGTGTAATTTGTGAAATAAAATAATTTTCATTTAAAATGTTAATTTTGGTAAAAAATCTGAAAACACTTAATATTTCCGAAAAAGTTGAAGATAGGTAAAGGACATTGTGCATGAATTATGTCTAGAATTTTCTGAAGAATCCAAAAAATAAATAATATACAGGGGGTTGCATTTGAAATAAGGAAGTTGATATTGGCCACGGTCGCATGGAACACCCTTTATAATTTTATTTTCTCGAAAAATATGCGCATTTAAAATTGTAAATCGACGTGTCCGAGCGTTTTTCCTAACACCCCCTCATTTATTCGTTATCGAATTTATTCCATTTGGCTGTTACACTCTGTATTTATCATGTTCCAACTATTCGAATATTACTACTACGGATGCATAGTACATAATTTCATTAATAGCATTCATAATTCGGTGTCCGTATTTCAATCTTCAGTTTTTGACATAATTTCTTAAAACAAAGTGGCACATCGAGAATTTGTGTTCACCCACGAATTCGAAATTTGTAGTTGAAGAGGTAAAAGTTCTCTCACTCGTAAATTTAATAATTCGCTGACAATTTGTACGGTTCTGGTAGAGCGATATTGACAAAATATTGCACGTATCTCGAATACGTCATTCTCCATCCAAATGCGAATTGTCATTTAGTTCAAATCTTTAGTTTCAAAAAAATCATGTAACAAGATTTCGAACGGTCATATTTACGGAACCCCAGGTAGAATTTGGCTCATTAATTAATCGCTATATTCGAGATCCAACCTACCCTGTGAAATTCCAGTCTCTAGATTCATCCGTTCGAGAGTTATCCTGTTAATGGCCGAATGAACGGACAGAACAGGGTTTGACCACGTATTCACTGCTCGAATGATATAGCTCTCGTTCGGGTGGAACGAGCGCTCAAATGAGATGTTTTGTCGTTCGTGTTCAAAAAATAACATATTTCTCATATTTGACAAATGAGTCATAAAAGGTTTGCTATCGCTGCAAATTGGAAAAACTAGCAAGCGTCTTCATTAATTTGTAGTAGTCAATTTGTTTTATTTTGAATGAGTACTTCTTTTCTCACATGTATGCATTATCAGATGAAATTCATTTCCATTTTAATTTCGAAGTCTTACAATTCTTTTCTTTTTTTTTGGAGAATATGAAGTCAATCACTAGCCAAATTCCAATATCAAATAGATGATGGATTATTTTTCCCCTCCAAACATTCCTCAAAATTAAAAAAAAAACATAGAAACGTTATCAGAAATCGAAAGGATTCATTATTCCATCCCTCATTAATCAAAGCAGGCCCATGCGTAAATTTAAAAACTCGTTAACGAAATAACCCGCTTCTCACCACCCAGCAAACCGAACCCCTAGCACCCCCGCCTCCCTGCCCCTATATTATAGATTTAAAAGCGACTGCTCCAAATTTGACTGAGAGGGGGCGCGGCAGGGATCAAATTAAATAAATGTGGGGGAAGTTGCATGTGTGTGTGTTTCCGAAAGGAATTGATGATCATTGTATGTGGATGATACTGCTTGTTCGATTCAGTTTCATAAATCAGTTTTTTATGCCAATAATGTAGGAATATTGGGTCAGGCCCTTTCGGAAGGAATGAAGTAATTCAATTGTCATCTCTTGAAAATTAATACAAATTGTTTTTCGAAATCTAAATTTATTCACTTTAACCACTTCATGCATAAGTCGAAATAGTTATTTCTAATAGTATCCGACAAGGTTTGTCGAAAAACCATAAATTTCACAGTTATGAATTATCGGTTCTTTCAAAACTATGAACCGTTTATCAGCTTAAAATAGTTTTTTATTATTTTTGCGTGGATTTATGAGTTGGCGAGACTGTAACTCAGATACCAGAGGAACTGTTGAATAATTGTTGATAAAGAAATATGCACCATGATTAGAGTAAACACTCCACCGAAATGTCAAAGATTTTCCAATAAGAGGTTTTTTTTTTGACATTCAAAGAAAAATGATCAGAAGTTTATTTCATTATAAAGAGGAAGGTATGCCCCAAGAATAGGCAGGTTTTGTGAAAGGAAAAGGTACTAGGGAGCAAATGCTGAATATCAGACAACTGATCGAAAAATCTAGAGAATACCAAGTACCCATGATAATATGCTTCGTCGATTATCAAAAGGCGTTCGACTGTGTGAACTGGGCCAAACTTTGGACAATCCTGGTACATATGGGAGCCCCTGTTCATCTGGTATCCCTCGTTAAAAATCTCTATGAATCAAATGAGGCAACTGTCCGTTTGAGCCAGAAGTTCTCGAAACGGTTTAGAACGGAACGGGGAGTCAGACAGGGTTGTGTTCTATCGCCAGATCTTTTCAATATATATGGTGAATTTGTGATGAGAAGGTCCTTGGATGGTTGGTCTGGGGGCATAACGATTGCCGGGAAAAAAATCACCAACTTAAGATTTGCTGACGATACCACCCTCATAGCGGCGACGGAAGAGGAGATGGTGGAACTTCTCAGACGGGTGGAATGTGAGAGCAACAATGTCGGTTTGAAAATAAATAAAACAAAGACTAAAATAATGATAGTCGATAGATTCAACACGTTACGGTTAACAGGCCTTCTGAGCCAATATGACTTGGTAGACAGTTTCAACTACTTGGGCTCTTCTATAACCAGTGATGGAAACTGCGAAGCAGAAGTGCGAAGGCGCATAAGCATGGCAAAGAGCGCCATGACCCGGTTAACTAAAATATGGAGGGACCGCTCGATTTCTAAGAGTGTGAAGGTGAGACTTGTTAGAGCTCTTGTCTTCTCTGTCTTCCTGTATGGTGCTGAAACCTGGACTCTGCGGTCCTCTGAACGTAAGAAAATTGACGCGTTTGAATTGTGGTGTTGGAGGCGAATGCTGCGGATACCTTGGACAGCTCATCGGACTAATGTTTCTGTTTTAAGTGAGTTGAAGATACGAACCAGACTATCGTCCATCTGCTTGCAGCGCATTCTCCAGTTTTTCGGTCATATAGCCCGCCGAGATGGAGACAACCTGGAAAGGCTTATTGTGTCGGGAAATGTTCCGGGTAAGAGAGCGAGAGGTAGATCACCGACTAGATGGACCGACCAAGTACAACAAAGTACGGCCCGCCCATTCTGTCAGGCTCTTCGAGATGCAGAGGATCGAGCAAGGTGGAAACAACTTACCGAGAGTGTAGGAGGGAATCACGATCATCAGCAATGATGGAACGTCTAGAGAGAGAGAGAGAGATGCCGTTGATAATGGAAAATAACATCAGCCAAATGACCACCACGACTACAGGATCATATAACTTTTTCATGAAGTTCTGCATAACCAAATCGCAAAGTGCTTGCCCCATGTTCTCGATAGTCCCTCGAATTCCATCTTTGAGGTCTTGAATCGACGCTGGGCTCTTGGGGTAGACCATCTCTTTCACATTGCTCCAAAGGAAGGGGTCGAAAAGTGTTCAATCACAAGATCTCGGTGGCCAATTGTGATCACCACTTCGAGAGATAACACGTTCCGGAAACTTTTCCCGTAAAATGGTTTCGTTGCTTGTGGGGCACGTAGCGCCGTCTTGTTGAAAGATAACGTTGTCCGGATGCAAAATACTGTGTAGTGGCGTTTGTGGAATGCCTTATTCCAAAGAACGAAGAGGAATGGACAAGCCTGGGTTTTCTTCAACAATTTCGGCTACAGCTGAAATATTTTCGCCTGTTCTTGAGCGACGTTCACGGCTTTCATTCTTCACATCACTAACTTGTCCCAATAACTCAAATTTCTCCACCAATTCCTGTAAATTTTCTATACTATACTAAAATGGTAACTCGGTAGACCGGCCCGAGGGAATCTGTCCAAAAGTGGGTACAGAAGAATCTTGATCTCGCAGCGCAGTCAAAAATTTTTATACGGTCGAAAAGAGGAATAATTGATTCATACGTGGCTGAAATTTCGAGAAAATCGCGAAAAAATCCGCCAAAAAGGGCCATTTTAAACTCGATGAAACTGTGATAATTTTCCCATTTCCTCAGGAAAATTGATCAAACTTTGACATTTCGCCTATAAAATCACCCGAATACTACGATGAGGATAACTCTTCCTTTGTCTAAGGGATAACTACTTTAAGAGGTAGATCTGCTGGCCCATACTAGTAATAATTTAATCATTTCAATGCGTTGTTGAAGCAGGTATCGTTCCATTTTTATTAATGGCGTAGTTTTCATCAAATGTCAAAAAATTACCTCTTCGAAAGTGACATCTACCGTAATAGCGGGCTAATGAAAATAGTACTTCAAATTGAAAAACCCTCTGCAAGTCAAAAGACTTATCCTGTATACCAGAAGGTCCGTATCTGCATACCAAAAATGTTCCTACGTGGTGTTATCCATAAGAAAGCCGAATAAAGTTGGTCGTCAGATTTTGAATTTTTTAATATTCATTTATTTCATCATACTTTTTAATCACGTTAGGGTAGAAATGTATTTCTGATGGATTCAAAATGACCTTATCGGATTATATGAATGTTTTGCGGACATACAGATGCTGTGAATAAAGGTGGAATTACTGTAGTCTTCGTGGTAAAAACTTTCTAATCAAAGAATGAATGATGAGTATGCAAAATCAACTTTCGATCCATACTTATTTTCATTGTCACGAAACGAATTAGATTACACATAATCCCCGAGCTGTGATTAATCAATGGCACGGCGGGTAGTGGCGAACAATTTCGTCGAAATTATTTTTAATTAACTTAATTTGAGGTGATTTATAGTCCGCATTAAAAATATAACGTCGAATTGAAGACAAAAGCGCAACGGCAAAATATTCCGCGACCGTTCATCATTCAAATTGGATTACGGACGTTCATTATAAAAATTGAAGTTTTGTTCCTGATTTGGACGGAATATCGATGTGCTGCCAACAGCGAACAGCCCCTGAATTGCACAGGGTTGTAGCGGAATCTCGTCGCCCGGAAAAAATACGGACGATTGCTTGGCAATGAGTGATGACCGTTGGATGACTGAAAACACCGGGAAATAAACACGTCTAGTCAACTGGTCTTGAAAAAATTGTTTTCATCGCAAAATGTCTACTAGATAGATAGTTTCGATTTGCAGGTATTAGTTGAAAAAACATTGAGCTCTGTCATGTTGATAATCTACAATATAATTTGATACTCATCAGAAATCATATACCTAGGGTAAGGAAAGAAAAAGAGATTACTTCGTTATCAAATTGCCGGAGAACTTGTTTCTAATATGGATCTCATGAGTGTTTGTGATATCAGACATGTTTCACCTGAACTCTATTTTTCGGCATAACAATATCAATTTCTCATCATTTTTGAAAAAACACATGTGCTTGATTATAATGTCCTTCTCAATCTACTACTCAACTGTCAACTCTACTCAATTTTCAACTACCTATGGCTGGGAGTCTGTTGTCAAACGGTAACAAAACAGTTCTGATAATTCAATATGGGATAAAAGGTGTATCATGGGAAAGTTCATCAATAAGAACATAAGAATTTAATTAAGTGCTTACTTCTAACTAAGAATTGTAACCAAAAATTATAGATCAAATCGGCCTAGTTCCGGAATGATCCGCAATATTTCATGGTCGTGGCGCTATTAGGTGGATGGAAAAACAGCGCGACCCCTTTCGAGAGAAATAAAAAGTAGCTCCAATACTTTTTCTGTCGACAAGAAATTTCTAAACAAAATTTAATCTGTGTCATCTTCATAATTTCTAGGCATCTATCCGAAGTTAATTCGAATAAAGACCGAACTGTTGGCACAGATTCATTTCAACAAAACCGTTCTAAAATGGCAACCAAGTAGAAGCTGTACATCAGACTCTGACGGTTCGAGGGGGGAAGGGGGGCCATAATCCACTCCCCCTTCGAGGTCGACAATAAAACCCTGATGGTGGTCCAACCAATATCGAATATTCGAATTTCAGACAAATCATAAATAATTATTTTTTATTTTCTGCATATCACCGAACTCGAAGAAAACGAAATAATAACTGATGTCTGCATCTGGAGGCTGGAAGTTAATTTTCATGGTGGAAACAGCTTGTGTATGTTTGAGTTATAGGTTGTTTATCGAAAATGTGCATTTTGGCACGTGTTTTTTCGTAGAATTCAATGATGTCTGTCAGCAGATTTTCCAAAAAAGTGTGAAATATTTGGAGTGCAATGGCATCATTCATACTGGAACCACATACCTACTTTCTTATTTCGAAGGAGACATCGTTATCATTACAGTGGAGCTTGAAATTCCAATTCCAAAAATATCCCCTCATGATATAGGTACTGAAAAGTCAATGATTATCATTGAACCGATGAATTGGAATGTTTTTTGGAGTTAGAGGTGAGTGTGAAGTTCTGATTTGAAAGATTTCGGGCAAAAATCAAATTTAATACATTTTTGGAATGGAAACCTCAAGCTCTACTGAAATATACAAAAATCTCTAGTGTTAGAGTCCCATTCGAAATGAAATATTGATCTATAAATAAAATATTGATAAGCATTATTTTTGCAAAATATACCAATACCATTGAATGATACATGAAAAAATGCCACAGAAATGTTTTCACAGACACGCAGAATTTTCCGCAAGGAAAAAGTTGCAGCCATTTTTCAAAAATGATCTTTCACAAAAAACATCTCCTAACACTAAAACGATGAGACACCGACATCAGTTTTCGTTATTCAAGTTTATAAATAGGACAACAAATGTGTTCAATTTGTACTTTGTTGAAAATTTTCGTTCCCCCCCCCCTCGTTAAAAACTCCATAGATCCGCTAGTGAAATCAGTTTTCCCAAATTTCCAATAGCAAACGGACTAAATCAATGACTTACCACCTTAATATCCAAAATATTACGCAGTTCAATCACAACTGAACAGTACCTCTTGAGCACGTCAACGTCAATCAATGGAATTCAGGTATTTCATTACGACAACATACAGAGTGTAACAGCCAAATGGAATAAATTCGATAACGAATAAATGAGGGAGTGTTGTAAAAAACGCTCGGACACGTCGATTTGTAATTTTAAATGCGCATATTTTTCAAGAAAATAAAATTATATAGGATTTTCCATGCGACCGTGGCCAATACCAACTTTCTTATTTCAAATGCAACCCCCTGTATATTATTTATTTTTTGGATTCTTCAGAAAATTCTAGACATAATTCATGCACAATGTCCTATACTTATCTTCAACTTTTTCGGAAATATTAAGTGTTTTCAGATTTTTTACAATTTTACATTAGACTTCTTTTTGTGGGGATATGTCAAAAGTATTGTATACGAAACGAAACCCTAAAGGATGATTCACATTATCAGACATGCAACGACACGGCAAGGACAGACAAAGACCCGATAGTTGCGGCAGCAATTCACATTATACGATAGGTATTCGACATCTCGACGGGTTGTTTGTAATGAATTAGTTTTTGCTAAACAAAATTAGAAGCGTAGTGCTACAAAGTGAGCAACGCTCGTGTGTCATGTTTAGAAATTTTACCAATAAAGATCTAGCCATAATGGCTGTATTGCTTGATGAAGATGACGAAGCCGTATATATACAGGGTGGCCACTTTTTCAATGGCATTGTATTGGTAACTTTTAAACCCTAAGAGTTAGAAGGTCGGTCAAATGAAGAAAAAGTTGCATTCTTAGAAGCATTGTCAAGCAGTTCAAACAAATCGAAATTATCAGGGCCGGTTATTGAGATATCATAAGAAAAGTAAATTCTGTCATTTTGATTTTTATTTTTTTCCCACTTTATTTCAAATATTATCAAAAAATGTTACAGGAATTTTTTATTCGACAGTAAATTATCCTCAAAATGATTTCGTATCCAACGTTCGTACTTCCTGGGCCACCCTCAACCTTATTTTTTTCAATACGGACCTGCATATTTTATGACACTTTTCGAAATAACTTTTAACGCTGAATTCAACGATATATCATACAATGTCATTCAAAGTTGATTTTACAAAATGGTGGACATTTCGAACACTTACGTCATTAATGTTCATCATTTACCTTCGAATAATCATTTCATTTGTCTTTCATTAAATGATAGTTTCGTTTAATTATTATGAATTAGGTTTTTCACCTCTTGAAATTAGTGAATAATTATTACTTGTTTCTTGCTTTGATTCTGTTACGTAATAATTATTTACAAATTCCAAGAGGTGAAAAACTTAAGGGTGTACAGTACTTCCATTCGCCCTATGCTTCTCAATGCTAATTTTAGAACATTCTAACTCAAAATTGGCTCGATGGATACATTTCATTTTCATAGAGTAGACTCGAATGGGAATAATCAATAGATCTGTGTTGGATTTTTGGAAAAATATTTTCAGAATCTCCTGAAATTTGAATTTGAAATCGAGAAATTTTATAAATGATCATATCTCCCAACTCCGAGGTTTTCGGGAAAAAATCAATACACAGAAACATTCCAATTTCAAAGAAGTTTTTTTTAAATATAAATTAATTTTTTTTTTCTAAATGATATTGAGTTTAGAGCGTTCTAAAGTTTCGAAGTTCTTAAAATTCACGCCTCCCATCTAGCACCGCCTCTAAATATCGGAATAACCAATGAAAACGTACATCTTCAATTCAATTTTGATTTATGGCTTTCAAAAGGGCAATATTTCACTCAAAGAAGTTTTTATGATGGTTTTTATGATAGGGTAATGATGCCAACGATTGTCGGTACATTTGATCTGCATCTTGATTTCAATTCCACAGGAAATTTGTCATGACCTTTATTTGCATAGTTCGGAAGTACCAGCGTCGGGCTTCAATAACTTTTATGGTTTTATGACGCTTTTAGTTATTTTTGAGTAATATTCTTCCCTGCCTATTCAACAACCGTAATCACAAAAACATGGACCGCAAACCTTTCGTTTTCGAGGTACAGGATATCAAAGTCTGGTTTGCGTTCCAAGTTTATTCTGACAGTACCTGCAGTTCATAAGATATCCACTGAAATTTGGCATAAATAAAACAATGTAGAGTTTACACCATTCGACATGCTAATTTCGATTGCAAATTTACAGGGTGAAATTTTTTTATGGGTCACTGTTCCCTTAGCTGCTCCAGATTCTTTTTTTGGTGAGCTACTTGACTGGGAGTTTGAAAAATTGTAAAAAAGAGGTTTGTTGTTTAACTAAACAACTAAACTCACAAAAATCCTCAGAAAAATACAAACAGTCATGAAAATCCAGTAGTAATCTTCGATGAATAGATTCATCGTTAGTTTCATCATTATTTTTCCGTTTTGAAGCAATGATTGAGAGATTCGATGAAGTTTATAATCATCAGAGAAAAAATCTTGAAAAAAGTCAAACATTAATGAAAACGAAACGTTTGCGGTCGCAAATGCGGCTTTTTTTTAAATTATGCAAGGAATTTCCACTCTTTGTACCTCCAATTTTCCTAGTCTTGATACCCAGGCGACGGATTATCTATCAATTAGATCTCGCCCTGTATATGTTGATTTCTAGTTATCAAGAGTTGAAACATAATGCGTTTCGCAACATCGTACCGCTTCAGATGTTTTCAAAGAACCATGCCGAAATATTGCACCAGAGGTGAATTAGAGAATTTTGTTTCGTCATGCTGTATATTCCTTGATTGCTTCCAATGACTGAGGCTCTGAAGGAATCGAATGGATAACCAGACAAAATTATAAAATTTCCATCTTAATTGTTTATTCATCTAGGAGCAAGTGCATTGTCGCATTGCCCCAAATGAATAAAAACTGTATTGTAACTAAAAGGCCGTACCAGATGTATACCGGACTTGAGATATGGGAGCAAGATCCTCCAAGGAACCGCCGGCAATAAAATAAATAATCTATTGTTATTTTCCAAATTGGTTGGGTGCCTGATCATAAGGTGATATTTACCTGTCTGTTATGGGCTTTATCTCGATGTTTTGAGACATTTGTTGAGCAGGGTCGAATCACAGTATGACAGTAGTCAAACAGGGAAATGAATGAGCTAAAAACTTTTTCCACAGAACCGATATCAATAAAAGCCGTTTTCAGTATCATATCAGGTCTTACAAGGATTGCGAATTATTCTTGTTGCAATTATTATTTTAAACGTTAGGTCCCGATTGCAGTCATTACAAAAACCAGCATAATTTTTTGAAAGTGCTCATCTTTCGGTTTCACCTGTTGTTTTTTGAATGTGTCATACAGAAAGAAGCGATTCGCTCGGAAGGGAGGCGCAAAAATGGCAACTCGCACGGTCGAGATTATAAACTCTGTCCGTTTCTGAAGTAGCTGAAACGCGATAATATGTTTCAAGTCATTATAAACAGAAATCAACATATTATATGTACTTTATTCCATTAGTGTACTATGGGTTTCAACCGAGTAGAGGCCAACACAATTCAATGTCAGCAACAGGATAATACCTATACAGGGTGTCCCAAGTTCGAGTGCCTATTAGACGTTTCTGGAAAACTGGACATATTTGAACTATGAAAATTGGCATTTTGATATTGTTCGAAATTCTTTACAGACCTAAAATATTTTTGGAGCCAGAGCATTTTCGGTTAGTGAAAATAAATTTGTTGAAAATTGTTTTTTAAATTTTTACGTTTCTGATATCTATGATTTAGTATTCAAAGCTGATTACATTTCTGGTAAAACCATTGTATTCATTCGAATAGTTTCAAAATATCGAAAAAAAACTGAAAAAAAATCGAAAATTCATAGTGAGTAGGTACCTATTATGTTCATTTTTCTTATTCTGAACATCCCGAGTGTAAACTTTTCTCACATCGTCAAAGAAGAAGAATATGGAAAGGTCATGCATCTTTCGAATTTCATAAATATCATCACAGGGTGTTTCAAATTTAGTGTCGAAAACTGTGATGGAAAATTGGCCATAACTTCTGTTTCTCAAATTAGAACCCTATTTTTTCATGATTGCGTTGAATTCTGCGAAGAAAAATAGTGATAACACTCTGTGATGTTCTTCTTGCTCCTAAATACAGTAATTTCTGAGTTATTTGAGATTTTCTGAATTTATGTGGTTCGTCAAATTCATCTCATCTTGCATTTATTCAGATTTTTCATACCTAAACATAAATGATCCTACTCTTCAGTGTAATAATAGAAAAACGAAATATTTTTGATCGCTCGATGGACTCATTATAACTAGTGTCAAATCAATTGAAACAGCCTTTTTATTTCGAATATTCGTATTCTTTCTAATATTCTATATTATTACATTGTGTATCAAACAAGACTAGGTATGAAAAGGAATTGAAAACCATTCGATAATACGTAGGTATCACCCTCTGATATAAACAAAGTCTTAGAATATTCATTCAATAATAGTTATCATGGAATTTGGTCAAATACTTTCATGATGTTATTGATAGGTAGTAAGGTATAAAAATAAATAAATTTTACTATTTCTAAATATATTCCAATGACGCAGTTTCGGTTCTATCGATCTGAGGAAACGATTCCCACACAATTCTTCTTTCTATACCAGAATTGACGAACGTTTCGATCCTTTCGGTTCCTTTTTACATCTGGTAAATAGAGCGGTGGGCTTTATTATGGTGTCATAAATTGCAATAATACCAGATGTTCATTCTGTTCTGTCGAAAATTTTGTTCGAAGTAACTCGGCAAGAATAGGCGGGGCTATTGAAATATTGGGCGTTTTGAATTTTTATTGCTGGGTATTTTCATGTAGTGCCATCTAGCGGAATTCGAGCTTTCTGGCAAAGGGTGTAACAGCCTTAATTCATAATATTTAAACGAAACTATCATTTAATGAAAGACAAATGAAATGATTATTCGAAGGTAAATGATGACGTAAGTGTTCGAAATGTCCACCATTTTGTAAAATCAACTTTGAATGACATTGTATGATATATCGTTGAATTCAGCGCGAGATTCAGCGTTAAAAGTTATTTCGAAAAGTATCATAAAATATGCAGGTCCGTATTGAAAAAATAAGGTTGAGGGTGGCCCAGGAAGTACGAAACGTTGGATACGAAATCTGATTATGTCATTTTGAGGATAATTTACTGTCGAATAAAAAATTCCTGTAATATTTTTTGATAATATTTTAAATAAAGTGGGAAAAAAATAAAAATCAAAATGACAGAATTTACTTTTCTTATGATATCTCAATAACCGGCCTTAATAATCTCGATTGGTTTGAACAGCTCGACAGTGCTTCTATGAATGCAACTTTTTCTCCATTTGACCGACCTTCTAACTCTTATGGTTTGAAAGTTACCAATACAATGCCATTGAAAAAGTGGCCACCCTGTATACTTATTATGTGACATGTCATACAGTTCCGGATATTCACGAACAAATTCAATTAACTTTTCATTATCCATTTTGTAATACAAATACAAATCCTCAAACTTCACTGAAGTATCGCGAAAATCCAAATAAACTGTCCACACTCTCCAGCAAGTACGCGTCACGTACAGGCACAGACACGAAAAACATTCTTGCCAAGAATGTCGGTCCGCTCCGTCGCTGCCTTTACGTGTCGTTGCTGCGTCGTTGTCGGTGAGTGTGAACATCAGTATTTATTTATCTAGAAAGAATGGTTTGTCGTGTCTTTGTCGGTCCGTGCCGTGTCGTTGCATGTCTGATAATGTGAATCATCCTTAACTTAGACGACCTAAAAAACCGAATCACGCTTGCGATTAGATCAGTCACGCCTGAAATGTTGAGTAACGTTAGATTAGAAGACAATTCTACACCAGATTAGCATGTTGCCAAGACGTTCGCGGCGAGCATTTTGAACATTTCCTACATTGACATCGATGTTTTTTTTTAGTTTTTTTTAATTGTTAAGAAATAATCAGTATAACTTATTAGGTTTTAAGTGTAATGTACCGAATTTGTGAAATAAAATAATTTTTATTTAAAACGTGGATTTTTGCAATAAATCTGAAAACACTTAATACTTCCGAAATAGTTAAAGATAGGTATAGGACATTGTGCATGAATTGTGTCTTTAATTCTCTGAAGAATCCAAAAAATAAATAATATACAGGGGGTTGCATTTGAAATAAGAAAATTGGTATTGGCCACGGTCACATGGAACACCCTATATAATATTATTGTCTTGAAAGATATGCGCATTTAAAATTACAAATCGACGTGTCCGAGCGTTTTTCCCAACACGCTCTCATTTATTCGTTATCGAATTTATTCCATTTGGCTGTTACACTCTGTATATTCATGCTCTATAAGATCTTATTGGACGATTCGAATTGTATACCGCAGATCACAGACGTTGCTGGAATCGCAAGCTACGAGGTTGAAATTCATTTCGCACACTCGGTGTGTCCAATTAATAGTCGACGTTTAACGTTGCCAGAATTATTCGATGTGAATGTTGAATTTGTTGCAAATTTCGAATTATTGAGCATGTTGTTTATTCTTTAATAGTTGTTTGTGATATCGTGCCAATCGTGAATTCTATAAATAATTTCCTTTCCCTTTCAATATCGATCACATTCATCGATCCATCACTGTTCATAGAGTCATTAACCTAATCCATCACCGCGAACAGAGAGAAAAAACGTAGGTATGGAGTTGCGTAAACCTCCTGAATAACCACCCTCGTCCCCTATAAAAGGGGAAACATTCGTAGCGGCGCGAACGGGGTTGCTCAAGAGATGACAGGTTTGATTTGCATGTTCGCATGAAACCGCCGCGCAGGGAGACAACTGATCCAGGGTGGCTGGTTAATGTGTGTGGCGCAATCCGCAGCAACCCCCCTCGATCGAAATACGCCGTCGATTCTCCCTGCTTCTCCCCTTTCTCTGAGCCCATATTCCAATATCACAAATCGCGAATGTATTTTTTAGATTTATTTTCGGGACAGAAAATCGCATCGACCCAATATATTCACATCCATCTGTAAAATTAATTACACTTTTTATACCGCCGAGCGTGGACGGACGTCGGTCTGTGTGATCAGTGCCGTAACGCCGCCATCGAGGGGGGCGGAGTTCGGGGGGATCGAATACGGGCTTTCTCCTCCCTTCCGTCGTTAATTAGTAATTTTTGGCTGCGAGAAAAATCGATGTCAGGAAAAATTCGCGATGAAAATTATATCGGCTCGCTTGGAGGGGGATTAAAATTAAATGATCAGAAGGAGAGAGGGGGTGGAGGGTTACTGATGATACGAACCACTCACAAAATGTCACATTCACGTAGAATAGGAAGATTATCGCATTTCTATTTGAGCGCTCGTTCTTCTTGAACTATTCGTATTTCAACACGATGTCTGTATTTCTCGAAATTGGAGTCGGGAATGGTCTCTCTACTAGGATCGACTCACGAATCACACGATAACTCTCGAATGGATTAACCTAGGTCCTAGAGACTTGAAATTTTCAGACGAATCTACCTATAAGATGGATCAACTTACAAGATGGATAAACGAGCGCTCAAAAGCTCCTGACTCCACGACGGACTTTTTTCAATATGAATGATTGAATTCGTTTGTCGATTCAATTTTTTTAAATGATTGGTAATGCTACAACGACGAAATATAATAACAATCGTGGAATTTTTTAATTCGGGTTGGGAAAAATTGCATTGGGCAATCTGAAAAGTGCCTTTCAAAATGTGTGCCTTCCATAGATCCAAAAGTGAAGCTTGACTTCATAATACACACAATCAAACTTATATGGAATCACCCTGTTATTTGGAAAAAACGAATTTTAATTGAAAAAAGTCACTGAAAAGTGAAGAGCAGTTTTCCCAAAACAAGTTTATTACAAAAATAATATAAATTATTAAAAGATCATTTTTATAATAGAACAGAAAATTAAAAGTGTAAATTTCTCTAAAAATAATTTTTATGTAACTGAGAATTGAACAACAAATAAAACGATTTTAACAAATCAATAATCAGTATTACCACCCCTGGCATTGATACAAGCTTGAATTCGACGAGGCATGCTTTCTATTAAGTTGTTAATTTCTTCTTCTGTAACATTTGCCCATTCCTCTAAAGCCGCTTGTATAAGTTGCTCTGCGTTACCAGGATTATTTTGACGAGCTCTAATTTTTCTTTTGATCCTATCCCACAAGTGATCGATAGGATTAAGGTCCGGTGAACAAGAAGGCCACTCTAAAACAGTCACACCTTCTGTTTCGAAAAAATTTTTTGCAACTCTGCTGGTATGTGGAGGTGCATTATCCTGCATAAATAGGAAATAATCTCCAAAAGCACCTCGCCAGAGCCTCACTACAGGTTGTAGCACTAGATCAACATACCTAGGCCCTGTCAGAGATTGTCTAATGGGAATTAAAGGAGTTTTCTCAACAAACATAATTCCGTCCCAAAACATTGCAGTACCTCCTTTGTATTTAGGGATCGGTCTTGGAGCCTAGCTTGCCTGTGCCTCCCTCTACCTCTTAAAATGCGAACACGCCGGTCGTCTGATCGTAGGCCAATTCTGGTCTCATCCGAAAATAAGACATTTTTCCAATCTTCAATAGTCCAATTTTCATGCTCTAAACACCAATTAAAACGGTCAACTTTATTTTGCCTTGATAGTTCTGGAACTCTTAAGGCTGTTACACCCTTTGCCAGAAAGCTCGAATTCCGCTAGATGGCACTACATGAAAATACCCAGCAATAAAAATTCAAAACGCCCAATATTTCAATAGCCCCGCCTATTCTTGCCGAGTTACTTCGAACAAAATTTTCGACAGAACAGAATGAACATCTGGTATTATTGCAATTTATGACACCATAATGAAGCCCACCGCTCTATTTACCAGATGTAAAAGGGAACCGAAAGGATCGAAACGTTCGTCAATTCTGGTAGGTATAGAAAGAAGAATTGTGTGGGAATCGTTTCCTCAGATCGATAGAATTACCGAAACTGCGTCATTGGAATATATTTAGAAATAGTAAAATTTATTTATTTTTATACCTTACCTACTACCTATCAATAACATCATGAAAGTATTTGACCAAATTCCATGATTACTATTATTGAATGAATATTCTAAGCCTTTGTTCATATCAGAGGTTAAGAGATACCTACGTATTATCAAATGGTTTGCAATTTCTTTTCATAGTCTTGTTTGATACACAATGTAATAATATAGAATATTAGAAAGAATACGAATATTCGAAATAAAATGGCTGTTTCAATTGATTTGACACTAGTTATAATGAGTCCATCGAGCGCTCACAAATATTTCGTTTTTCTATTATTACACTGAAGAGTAGGATCATTTATGTTAAGGGATGAAAAATCTGAATAAATACAAGATGAGATGAATTTGACATACGAACCACATAAATTAAAAAAAAAATCAAATAACTCAGAAATTACTGTATTTAGGAGCGAGAAGAACATCACAAATAGTTATCACTATTTTTCTTCGCAGAATTCAACGCAATCATGAAAAAATAGGGTTCTAATTTGAAAAACAGAAGTAATGGCCAATTTTCCATCACTGTTTTCGACACTAAATTTGAAACAACCTGTGATGATATTTATGAAATTCGAAAGATGCATGACCTTTCCATATTCTTCTTCTTTGACGATGTGAGAAAAGTTTACACTCGGGATGTTCAGAATAAGAAAAATGAACATAATAGGTACTCACTATGAATTTTCGACTTTTTTTCAGTTTTTTTTCGATATTCTGGAACTATTCGAATGAATACAATGGTTTTACCAGAAATGTATTCAGCTTTGAATACTAAATCATATCAGAAACGTAAAAATTTAAAAAACAATTTTCAACAAATTTATTTTCACTAACCGGAAGTGCTCAGGCTCCAAAAATATCTTAGGTCTGTAAAGAATTTCGAACAATATCAAAATGCCAATTTTCATAGTTCAAATATGTCCAGTTCCCCAGAAACGTCTAATAGGCACTCGTACTTGGGACACCCTGTATAGGTATTATCCTGTTGCTGACATTGAATTGTGTTGGTCTCTACTCGGTTGAAACCCATAGTAGGTACACTAATGGAATAAAGTACATATAATATGTTGATTTCTATTTATAATGACTTGAAACATATTATCGCGTTTTAGCTACTTCAGAAACGGACAGAGTTTATAATCTCGACCGTGCGAGTTGCCATTTTTGCGCCTCCCTTCCGAGCGAATCGCTTCTTTCTGTATGACACATTCAAAAAACAACAGGTGAAACCGAATGATGAGCACTTTCAAAAAATTACGCTGGTTTTTGTATTGACTGCAATCGGGACCTAAGGTTTAAAATAATAATTGCAACAAGAATAATTCGCAATCCTTGTAAGACCTGATATGATACTGAAAACGGCTTTTATTGATATCGGTTCTTTGGAAAAAGTTTTTAGCTCATTTATATCCCTGTTTGACTACTGTCATACTGTGATTCGACCCTGCCCAACAAATGTCTCAAAACATCGAGATAAAGCCCATAACAGACAGGTAGATATCACTTATGATCAGGCACCCACACAATTTGGGAAATAACAATAGATTATTTATTTTATTGCAGGCGGTTCCTTGGAGGATCTTGCTCCCATATCTCAAGTCCGGTATACATCTGGTACGGCCTTTTAGTTACAATACAGTTTTTATTCATTTGGGGCAATGCGGCAATGCACCTTGCTCATAGATGAATAAACAATTAAGATGGAAATTTTATAATTTTGTCTGGTTATCCATTCGATTCCTTCAAAGCCTCTCAGTCATTGGAAGCAATCAAGGAATATACAGCATGACGAAACAAAATTCTCTAATTCACCTCTGGTGCAATATTTCGGCATGGTTCTTTGAAAACATCTGAAGCGGTACAATGTTGCGAAACGCATTATGTTTCAACTCTTGATAACTAGAAATCAACATATACAGGACGAGATCTAATTGATAGATAATCCGTCGCCTGGGTATCAAGACTAGGAAAATTGGAGGTACAAAGAGTGGAAATTCCTTGCATAATTTAAAAAAAAGCCGCCTTTGCGACCGCAAACGTTTCGTTTTCATTAATGTTTGACTTTTTTCAAGATTTTTTCTCTGATGATTATAAACTTCATCGAATCTCCCAATCATTGCTTCAGAACGGAAAAATAATGATGAAACTAACGATGAATCTATTCATCGAAGATTACTACTGGATTTTCATGACTGTTTGTATTTTTCTGAGGATTTTTGTGAGTTTGCAATTTTTTCTCGAGATCGGTAGCAGATACGACGAAACTACAAGAAACCATAAAGTTTAATTAAACAACAAACCTCTTTTTTTACAATTTTTCAAACTCCCAGTGGCTCACCAAAAAAGATTCTGGAGCAGCAAAGGGAACAGTGACCCATAAAAAAATTTCACCCTGTAAATTTGCAATCGAAATTAGCATGTCGAATGGTGTTAACTCTACATTGTTTTATTTATGCCAAATTTCAGTGGATATCTTATGAACTGCAGGTACTGTTAGAATAAACTTGGAACGCAAACCAGACTTTGATATCCTGTACCTCGAAAACGAAAGATTTGCGGTCCATGGTTTTGTGATGACGGTTGTTGAATAGACAGGGAAGAATATTACTCAAAAATATCTAAAAGCGTCATAAAACCATAAAAGTTATTGAAGCCCGACGCTGGTACTTCCGAACTATGCAAATAAAGGTCATGACAAATTCCTGTGGTATTGAAATCAAGATGCAGATCAAATGTACCGACAATCGTTGGCATCATTACCCTATCATAAAAACCATCATAAAAACTTCTTTGAGTGAAATATTGCCCTTTTGAAAGCCATAAATCAAAATTGAATTGAAGATGTACGTTTTCATTGGTTATTCCGATATTTAGAGGCGGTGCTAGATGGGAGGCGTGAATTTTAAGAACTTTGAAACTTTAGAACGCTCTACACTCAATATCATTTAGAAAAAAAAAATTTAATTTATATTTAAGAAAACTTCTTTGAAATTGGAATGTTTCTGTGTATTTATTTTTTCCCGAAAACCTCGGAGTTGGGAGATATGATCATTTATAAAATTTCTCGATTTCAAATTCAAATTTCAGGAGATTCTGAAAATATTTTTCCAAAAATCCAACACAGATCCATTGATAATTCCTATTCGAGTCTACTCTATGAAAATGAAATGTATCCATCGAGCCAATTTTGAGTTAGAATGTTCTAAAATTAGCATTGAGAAGCATAGGGCGAATGGAAGTACTGTACACCCTTAACGCTCTTCTCTTGAATAATTCCCGAGCGCGAAGTCTTTTTCGGATAGTTTCGACAGAAACACTAACACCTGTAGCTTGCAAAAATTGCCTTTGAAGCTCTGAATGAGATACTGCGGGATTTCTTCTTGCTGTTTGGGCTAAAAAGCGATCCTGCCTTTCTGTAGTTACTCTTCCACGACTTCTTCTCGGCCTATTCTTTAGGGTTCCTAACTCCAGAAACCTTGCATAGGTTTTTGAAACAACCCCTTGTATAACCCCCACCGTTCTTGCAGTCTGTCTTTGTGACATACCTCGTTCTGCCATAGTAATAATTCTTCCTCTCTGGACTTCCGATAACCCCACATAAGGCATTTTTTTTAAAACTTCGCAAAAAAACAAAATATAAATTCACTGCGACGTTCGAACGAAATGGTAAAATCGACACTGCAAAGCCAAATCTTATCAAGTGCTTATGAACCTAACTGTTTTTGTGAGTAAACACATGCACTTTTTATTTGCTTCTAACGAAAAAGATATCAAAATGATATTTCATCTTAATACTGGGTGATTCCATAAAAGTTTGGTTGTGTGTATACCTAGGAGAACTAGAAGTTCTTGGTAACTGTCGAATCTTACCTGAGCCATTCCGTCTTGTCGTAGTCATAGTTTCAGCTTGAAATTTGTTTGTGAGGAAGTCTGAAACAAATTTTCTTCTTGAAATAGAAGATGGTGAAATTATTTTTTTCCTACCAGACGAATGGCAATTTGATGAACTTACATGTCTGAAGTTAATGTCGGGAAAACCCGACATCATACAAATCTGTAGCCGAAGAAAAATGGGAAAAAATTTTTGAACTAGGTGGCGACAGGGTTGAAACTCTTCTTAAGGAATTAGAAAGAAGAAGTTGTGATGGAATTTATAAAGTTTCCAATTCTATCCAATTCTTCTGGCACTCCTAATTTGAATCAAAATAGCATTGTTTATTCCACCGCCGAAGTAAATATTGTCTCGAACAATAACGAGTCGACATGAAAACAAAAAGATTCTCGTGTTCTACTCCAATATTGCGAAACTACAGAGTATGCAAATACCCCTCAACAATGAAAACTAATGGACGATGTAGAAGCAACTTAATTCCGTTAAAACGCAGCAAGGAGAACCAGATAGCAATGAATTAATATCAGCGCTTTTCAATTCAATTTAATTCGTTGGAAATGAAGAAAAATATCAAGACGGCAGAACGTTGAGATATTGTTGTATTTGGGCGGGGGTCAGGGTTGGGGGTAGGATGCGGTAGTCTCCGCTTTCAGACTTTTGATTTAATTTAATCTGTAGAGAAATATTAGTTTTCCGAGAATCGTTCCTTTCATTCGGGATAATAGCTCTTCTAGGGCGAACGCTCCGCATTGTAATATTTGCGCCATTAAAGTTAATGTACGGGTATTGGCGATGTGAAAATAGGTTCTGTGCGGGTCGAAATTGAAATGTTTGTTGGCTTTGCAAGTGCAATAATCGCAGGGAAAATTTTCGTTCGAGCGGAATTAACAAGGTGGAATTCTCAGATATCCGAATGCGGGCAAGATGTAGATGATAACGCGATTATCATTCCGTGGATGCTACAAGATAAATGAAACGAAAACATATTCATCTATTCACCAACCCCAGTGGATCGCTCTACATAGGAGCAAGCTGCATTAACACGTTGAATATTATACAGGGTGAGTCACTAAGAACTGTACAGGGTGGGCAAAATTGGTGCTACATGAACTAAAACTTTTTAACCCGAGGAGATAGAGAAAAATGAATGGCACCTTATAGTCCTCTTTTTTCGAGAAACTAATAATGCCATCAACTGCATTCTCTATCTTCTTTTGTTTCCGAGTTATAGGCCAAAATTGAAATTTGGGATATTTCAACTTTGGTCATTATCTCCGTTTCTGTTTATGCTAGGATGTTGAAATAAAAACATTATACAGGCACTTTTCTGATAGCAATCCAGTGGCGTACTCTGATTTTTTCTAAGAGGTTCATTTGCTGAGTTATAACATAAAGTTGTGTTTTTTCTTATGGGAGCAGTAGTTTGAAATGACTTAGAAAGAATCGCCATTTTTTCCCGTTTCAGAAATGTATCATATGTTATACATCGCCCTCAGATTCGTTAAGATATTATGAAAAATATGCTTTGTATTATGGAATTCAAATCATTGAGTACTAAGTAGGCTGAATTGTGTCTCTGCGCATGGTGTAATTATTATTTCACAGTTGAATCACTTGCTGCCCGACTATTCTCATTCGCTAAAATGAAACATTTCAACATCATATTTTTCGTAATTTTGGAATATCTCCATAATGCCGCCACGGATGACTTCAAATTTCGAAAACTGACAGTTGTTTCAAACAGAGATTGCACCATCAAGTATTCAATCGTGAAATAATAATTACACCATGCGTAGAGACCACAGAACTTATAGTACATGGAATGCTATAACCAGATCAAAAAGTGGATAAACATCCCAAGTTGGAGGAATACTGAAATTTCCATGTTGCCATGGTTACGACTTGTCATACAGAACAGAAACACAGAAATGTTTGCCGAAATGCCAAGTGAATCGGATCTTGACGATTAAATTCATAGTATTTCTGTGTTTCTGTTCTGTATGACAAGTCGTAATAACCATGGCAACATGGAAATTTCAGTATTCCTCCAACTGAAGATGTTTATCCATTTTTTAAGCGGAGCAACAAGGCTAATGGCATTTCATGTACCTACTATAAGTTCTATGGTAGAGACACATTATTCTATGATTCAGGCTACTTAGTAGGTACTCAATAATTTGAATTCCATATACAAAGCATATTTTTCATAATATCTCAACGAATCTGAGGGCGATGTATAACATATGATACATTTCTGAAACGGGAAAAAAAGGCGATTCTTTCCAAATCATTTCAAACTACTGTTTCCATAAGAAAAAACACAACTTTATGTTATAACTCAGCAAATGAACCTCTTAGAAAAAATCAGAGTGCGCCACTGGATTGCTATCAGAAAAGTACCTGTATAATGTTTTTATTTCAACATCCTAGCATAAACAGAAACGGAGATAATGACCAAAGTTGAAATAGCCCAAATTTCAATTTTGGCCTATAACTCGGAAACAAAAGAAGATAGAGAATGCAGTTGATGGCATTATTAGTTTCTCGAAAAAAGAGCCTAACTAACTACTTTCCCGCATTGTTTTCGATTCGGAAAGTGTCACTTTCCCGTACTAGTGCGGAAAAATAAATATGTGTTGAATTTGGGTATAATAATACCTTTAACATGAAATCTCCTAATCTACTTACTTATATATTTAGTTAAATATTTCAAATTATGCAGTTTCATCCATGTCAAACTAATTATTAATGCAGATTTCTTTTGAAAATTATTGCATTTTCAAAGAGAACTTGACATCCTTCAAAAATTATGACTGGCATACATGGATCTTACAGTGACTTTATACTGTATAAAGTCACTGTAATGGATCTGTGTATTTATTTCTATGTCATGGTCTATGATTTTCCGCATAGAATCCCAAACTCCGTAATTAATGTGTCAAAACGAATATTCGAGATGTGTAGAAGTTTTTTTTCATTTTATTATACGGTTGTAGAGAAAATATTGTTCCTATTTTGAGCGAAAAGTACTTTCCCGCACTAGATTGCCAATCGAGTTGGGAAAGTACTTTCCGCCCTTGATAGGAAAATAACTATTTCGCTGTTTTACTCCTCAATTCCTTGAGACGAAGTCGAGTTAAGTAATCATCCAAGCAAATAATGGCCATAATATGCGAGTAGGAGGATAGTCATGTTTGTCCACTTTTGTTGAATAATTCTTTTCGAAATAATTTCTATTTTGCCAACAAATTGATATGACATTTAATAGAATTCTCTGCTCAGAAGAACTTGTTTACTATGGATATATTCTGTAGTTGTCATTTTGAAGTTTGAGATGAGGTCTATCATATGAGACGCAGTCGAGTTTGGTAAATCATCCGATTGAATAAAAGCCATAATATGCGAGTAGGATATTCAACTATGACCACGACTGTTGAATAATTCTTTTTTTAGAATAATTTTTATTTCTACTAACAAGTAACAGATGGATTATGAGCACTTTGTTCGATGGTCGTGGATAATGATTATTTTTCTTGTGATGCTCGCGAAAACATGTCACTTACATCCATGATGGAAGATGCTCCTGGTCCACAAATGGAACTTGGTCATTAGCCCGCTCCACGCTCATGGCAAGAACCTCGGCCAATACCGCGAACGCGAGTGTGGATAACTTTCTTGTGTCACGTTCGCGCTTCGCGGCGGTCTCCGTTTCGTTGCGGTCTCCTGTCCCGCGACAAAGGCTTCGCGCCTAAGCACAAATGTTCCATCCACACTCACAGGCGTTCGCGGTACCAGCGCAGTAATGATTTAATGCTTGTTCACTGACTTTATTCGCTTTTGAAATGAATGGTTTTCTTGTAGCAATAAAGTGAAATTAGATTAGATTGAGAGGAGATAAGTGAAATGAGAATTTCTTGATTATTATCAGAATGAACCTTTTCTATAGGGCGGAAAGTCTTCGCAGACAGCGAGGATGCCGTGAACCAAAGTGCGAATATTTGTGTGAGTGTGGATGACTCATTTGGCCGCGAATTCTTGGCCAGGTTCACGGCAAGAATTCTTGGCAAGATTCGCGCCATGAGTGTGTAGCGGGCTATTGTGCATACATACACATTGTCATCGTAAACGTAAAGCAAAGAGGGATTTCCCGCTTCCAACCTCACCCAACTTTCCCTTTCCGGTTCCGTCGAATCGAAGACGAGAAAACGGGTCGAAAGTAGTGTACCGGGAGGGTCGCGGTGACGTAAATCGTCGGCCAAGAATTTCCCGCATTTCGGCTCACCCACTTCATCGCCATCGTGTAAAACACGACGAGGGTAATCCGGGGATCGGGTGAGATGTCTCTATTACCGCCGGCGCGACACGATGATTAGTGGCCTCTGAATCTACCGGATCGCTGTGGGAATTGTTTTATAATGTCGTGCGTTTTCTCCACGAGGTTCGTTCACTAGGAATTTGGGGAACAGATGAAATAAAATGAAGCTTATGGAGCCAAAATTGGTGAAATCTAGCCCCTTTCGATCCGAGTTTCTTCAAATTGGCTATCTTCTGTGGTTATTCTTATTCCTCATTTCCATTAATCCATTATAATCGCTTCCATTGGATTGCGCATGTAAATATTTTTTATTCTATTCTTATTCTCATCTTATTTTTATCTTATATGCTGTGTTTATACCTTTATCTACTCCCATAATATAATATAATAAGATATCCATTATTAAACTGAATTTGATCTGTTATAATCTCTATAAACCTATAGTGTGAGGAAATAATAACTCACTCTAATACAAATAGGAAAAATGTAGCTTACGAAATGAATCAAAAAGAAAGGTCAATGGAGAACTCCATTTCAGACATCAAGGTAACGTTCTCGCCATCCATTTCTACATTTTCTCAAGTCTGAATATCCAGAAATTGCATTTGGAAAACGTGAATTTTTGACGTTTTCTACGGGATTCGATATCGATTCGATTTTCGAACACAGAAATCGCTTTTGACAACTGTTGTCAATTTTGAAAATGCAGATTAATTCGAATTTTACTGAAGAAGTCGAAGATAAAGTATGGTGTTCAATTCGCGGTAATTGTCATGACACACTTGATGAATTACACCCCTCGCCTGACGGCTCGGGCTGCAAAATTCACCTGCGTGTGTTTTGACTTACATTACCGCTCATAGAACAATATATGTACCTACTATTATAGCCTCTATTTTCCATACATAATGGGAGAATGTAAGCTTTTTTGAATTGAATTTTATTGGAAAACCAGTTAGTTTCAACTTTTGGTATTCTTAAAGTTTGCTCACCAGAATTTGAATAGAATGAAAGAAAAAGGGTCAATAAAAGCACTGACGGAAAGTAAGCAGCTTTTTAGTGTTCGTTCATCTACCTTCTGAATATATACGCATTTGCCAGTTAAAAAATTGCACCGTTGTCAAGAAAAATTTTTGACAACCTCTGAGCAAAATTTGACGTCATTCTTCATCTAGAGACAAAATTTCATTACGACCGAATCAGTGGTTTCCGTTTTATTATGAAAAATCGTTCGATAGCCAATCGGCCGAACGGACAGAATTGAATTTTTCCATGAATTCGTGATCAGTGAGTTGAACCTATTCGTTCGAAATCATTCCAGGCTCCATATTCGAGAAATTTATTATATAGGGTGTATCTGAATAACACCGAAAAAATGAAAGGGGTGATTCTTTGCAGAAAACTAAAGTGGGTAGGAATTTGGTATAGATTTTTTTTTAAAATTCCCCCCGGAAAAATTACACCCCTCCGAAGATCAAAAAATTTTTTTTTTCTTTTCCCTGTATATATTGAGCTGAAGGCGGGCATTCAAAACATTTATTATAATTGTATTCTAGATATTTGATAGATTTTATTTCCATTTCAATTCATTCATCTCATTCAAAAGTAGAATTAATATAATTTCGTTTGCTTTTGTTCAATAAAATACCTACTATTCAACATGAGCTTGTACTACATTTTAGTTTTTCTCGCAAAAACCTTGAGTTTTCGAAACAACTTGTAGAAATAAAAAAGTTAGTATAGGAGCTGGGCTTTTCAGCCATTTTTTCTTTTAAAGGAAAATCTTCACCAGAAAAAAAATGTGAGAAAAAATATCTTAGATGGTTACTATTTCAACCCTTTCTGCGCATACTTCTGGGTTGAGAAAATTCCAACATGTCTTATTTCATTGACAAATAATAATTACCAAGTTTCGTGTCCTTAGCTTAACATACAGGGAAATTAAAAAAGAAAAACATTTTTTTTGTTTATTTTCGGAGGGGTGTAACTTTTCCGGGAGGAGGTTCTTCAAAAAATGTTATACCAAATACTCAATTCAATTTTTCTCAAAAATCATCCCTCTGATTTTTTCGGTGTTATTCAGATACACCCTGTATAGCCCCCGTTTAAGTGGAACGAGAGCTTAATTAATGAATGATATTTCTCTAAAAGTTTACGTTTGGGGAATAAGATCCGCCTCCGTTTACAAAACCTAGAAAGGAGGGATAAGAATATCATCAGGTTTTTGAATTTCTTGTATACATTTTCTCTTTGTTCGGTTTTCCTTGGGTGACAAAGAATCTGTTGAACATTTTTCAGCTTGTGGAAGGTAAGAATCTCAAAAATATAATGAGCATAATTTTACTCCTCAAATGTTTTTCTATAAATCTTTTTGACTGAATTTTTGGAAAGTCATTTTTGTGAACGAAAAATATTCTTTTTTCGTTGGTTCTGAAGATATTTTTCCTTTCACAACCTGAACTGAACGAATAAATATCTCAATCTATGAAATCTACTAGCTGGCCCGGCGAACTTTGTTTCGCCTAAATGATTCCTATACCATCTTTATCTTAAGAAGGCCGTGCCTATACTATACTGTGGATTTCACAAATCGTAATCACCAGTGATCGGAGATCAACGGCTTGGTCAAATTTCTGAACTGTCAAATCGAGTTGATTCTAGATCAAGCTCCGATCACCGGTGATAGGTATGCTTTGTGAAACCCCCGTTAAAGTTGTACAAACTTACCATTGCTATTTTTTCAAGCAGAAGATAAATAAGGCATAATAAGAGTTCTTTCTGACAAATGTCATTTGTCAACTGTCAAATGTCATCTGTCAATAGTCATCTGTCTATTGATAAATGTCATCTGTCAATAGTCATCTGTCTATTGATAAATGTCATCTGTCAAATGTCATCTGTCAAACGTCATCTGTCAACTGTCATCTTTTCCATGGATATGAGCTGTCACGCAAAACAGAAAGACAAAAATAATATGTCAATTACTAATTATGGGCAATTTTGAATTCAGTTATTTCCGCAAATATATTTATTACCCAAACATAAATCAAAAACATTTCAGAAATATAGAGAAAAGATGAAAATGGACAACTCACGATTGATGCTGATCGTCACAATCCGATTTACTTGACATTCCGGTAAAAATTCACTGTTCCACCAACTTGAGATCTTTACCCCTTCCATGTTATTATAAGTTCTATGCAAATTACACAATAATTGTATACATCGCCATCTACATGTAGTGGCGATAATATCAAATACAGTGACTAGTCACTGTACGCTACAGTGTCTAAGAGCCATTAACCGTAGCGACACCTAGTGGCCTTATTCAAAAGGAGAAAAACCATTTCCTACATAAGCAAACCGTAGCGACACCTAGAGGCCTTATTCAAAAGGAGGAAAAGCATTTCCTACATAAGCAAATTCTTCATCTAATTTTTCAGAGTTTCAATGTATTTTATAATAACCAGGCCGTAGACGAATCCATAAATGAAGTTTCATAACAAACGGTCCATCCGATCTCGAGTTATAAATGGTGTAACCAACAGCTCTCTTTTATATATATAGAAGAAGATGTGTGGTAGAGTAGTGACCAAAAAAATGTCTTTCGAAGAAATGATTGAATCTAGAAAGTATAAAACGAACACGAGTTGAAAATATTCCCCAACTTCAATTTCCTCCCAGCAACGAACAGAGGACGCCTACTGCCAAAGTTTCCATATCCCAGGATTAACCGCGACAGAAAGAAGATTCGTATTCGTCACCCGAAATACGCCAGACGTATCCCGTAGGAGACGGGCTGAATCGAAAGTGCTTCTGGGGTCAGATCAACAAGTGAAACCGGAAGCGAAATCAGCTGTGAGCGACAAAAAGGAAAACCGCAACTTGTTTTCCGCATGTAAAGGCATCTGAACGCGGACGTGACACCACAGGCGCCACGTCGCGGCTGCGGACCCCTGCCCGAGCCAATAAAACGCTTCAGCCCGGATTAGATGGATTTCGGAGAAGAGAGTGAATAAGTGAAGATGAATGGAGAGGAGGGAGTCTGAGTGTATCGGTTTGATGAGCCAGGTTTTGGGAACACGTGCCGCAGAATTATTCTAGGGTTTTGAGGTTGTTCTGCTTCAAATAGGGCAATCCAACGACCTGTCATATAGTTTTTGAGGTTAGTGCTGGTGGTCAAACAATGGGAAGTCAGCTTTGATTATGATTGTAGATAAATCTTTTTTTTTGCTTGAAAATTTGTTAGCTACAGTTTTCGATATTTTCAGTCAATCTGGAATATCCCAATACCTACTAGAAATTGTGATCATATTATGATTGAGTTAAATTTTCTTCGTCATTGTTGCTTCAGGATATTTTTCTATATTATGTTCTATGCATAAAAACACCCTGGTTCACGTTTTGAGGTTAAGACTGGAATATTCACGGGGATTGGATTGCCTTATCGGATTTGAAAACATTTTTCATATTCAGAATGTCTTTGACTTCTCTTAACTTGAATTCGTTGAGGCTTCCGCGGCCTTCGTTTGATGTCATCTGTTCTCTGTTTCCCCATATAACGAAAATGTTGAATACAAAGGTGCATCGCATATTGTGGTGGTAAGAAGGTGGTAAGAATACATTCGTATACTGGGTGAGCATTGACTGATATATTTTTCTCAACTTTCGATTCCTCTCATCAAATAAAAATTTTACCATTTTTCCAAATTCGTTTGACAAATGTAGAGTGTTGACAATCCTTACAAGAAATTAGTTCCGTTAAATATTCATAGAATATTAAAGTTAATGTAATTCATGTATAGCATATGACATAAGTAATGTTCCCCAACAAAACTTTGAAGTGTTATAACGCGATATAATTTTTTCAACATTTTTATTCCATTAAGGTAAGTACTACAGTACCTACTACAAGTATCAACATATTTCAAATCGAGTCAAAGATTCACAGAAATAAGTAAAATTGAATGTAACACCCTGTATATTCGAAATTATTTGGAATATCCTAAGAATTCCCAATATGTTTCATATTACGAGGATATCTAGTTAGCCTTGACCAGTTCCATGCATAAACAAAATATTGCGATACCATATCAACGAACAATAACTTAGTAGAAGTGTCAGTGTAGAGTTCGACGTCAAAAAAGTAAACCAGAGTTACGCAATAAATTAAAAAAAAAGATGTGCACCGAAATTGTAAAAATCGAAAGATTGGAGTATCGAGCCATCATCAAGTACCTTTATTTAAAAGGGTTAAGAGGTAAGCAGATTTACGAAGATATGCTCAATACCCTTGGTGATCAATGTCCTTCGTATGCGACCTTGAAAAATTGGACTGCAAGCTTCGAAAGAGGTGAATATTCATTGAAGATGATTACCGATCGGGAAGGCCAGTTTCTGTGTCAGTCCCCGAAAATATCAGACCGTCGAATTGGGCTAAAACGGATATCTGAAGCACTGAAGATTTCATACGAATGCGTTCATCATCTAGTTCACGTCAATTTAGACATGAGAAAAATTTCTGCAAAATGAATCCCCAAATGTTTGAATGTTGACCAATAGCGTGCAAGGGTAGAAGCATCGCGTTCGATCTGTGCTTGATTTGAAAACGATGTAGAATTCTCAAACCGAGTTGTTACTATGGACGAGACTTGGGTACATTTCTACGATCCAGAAACGAAGCAACAATCGATGGAATGGCGACACTGTGGTTCTCCAAACCCCAAGAAGTTTTGTGTCCAAAAATCTGCTGGAAAAGTTCTTGCTTCAGTTTTTTGGGATTGCCATGGATTAATCATGATTGATTTTTTGGATAAGGGTAGAACAATAACTGGAGATTACTATTCGACATTACTGACCACTCTACGGGAAAAAAATTAAAGAGAAAAGACGCGGAAAGCTATCCAAAGGTTTGCAGAGCAAGAAGAAAACAATTTTTTGAAAGGTCTTGAGACGTTGCAGGTTCGCTGTAATAAATGTATTCAATTAAGAGGAGAATATGTTGAGTAATAAAATATTTTGACATTGAAATTTTTTTTGGTTCTTTAGTAGGCTAAGAATTTCTCAATATATCCCCGTATATGTTCTATGACTAACTTAGTTTTCGAAATTTCAAAATTTCCTTATGCTTTAATTTTTGAGCATTTACATTCGTAAATGAATATTCAAATTTTGAAGTTGCCTCATACTGTATGTATAAACAGGTTGCTTATACATACATACATATCTTTATTTTAAACCTGAAAATGACCCATTTCACACATTTCCGGGCTTGTTTTCCATTTGTAAAACGTAGTGCGATGCTTTGTAGTTCACGTATTTTTCGAACTGTTCGAGTTCATATGTTACTTCGTGCGTATTGAGACCACTTTAATTGTTGATTTTTTGAAATTTTTATTTTGAAAGCTTTTGTAGTTGTAACAGTTCATTTTGACCTCCAGTTGAAAAAGAATCAACTTCAACGTTACATTATTCTGCACAACTTCCATATTCAGCATCTTCAATGCGAAAAATACAAAACTTGAGAGGGACCACTGTAGATGATCACCTTTTATATGTATTATGTATATGTGTATGGTCAAAAAAGAACCTTCCGGAAGTTACTTTCTCATGTTACTTTTACTCACACTGTATATATGTATTGGACACTCCTAAATATCGTTACTATTGGCCTATTCGGAAACAGACCAACAGATACCATCAATATTTTGTAACCTAATAACTCATTCCTGAACTCGTAGAGATCATTAATCCAGGGTTTTTGTTTGCGTTCATTACGTATAGCCCAGTTCTGTCACGGTTAAGAATAATTTCTAATGATTCATTCCTCCATCAGACACAAGACCCATTCAGAATTATTCTTTATTATATTTTAAATTGATAGCCACTAGGTTGAAATAGTGACTCACTTGTTATTTTAATATGAGTGTAACTAATTCGTTAATGGAAAGACTCTCGCTGCTTCTGATCTACTTACATTCGAGGAATTATATTAATAAGATCACTCCATAGGCGGATCAACGTATTCTAAATTGAATGTGAATAATAATTGATGATAATGAATTGAGCACAAATACTCCTGAATGAACGAACGCAAAAAAAATCATTTCAAGAAGAATATTATTCGAGGCTCACATTATCATTTTTTTGTTGTTAAGAATGCATGAGAATTTGAAGATGTCATAAAGGGAATCCAGTTGAGTTTCAAGCAACCTTGTGTTCCAAATAGCCTCGTCGAGAAGAATTCCTAAGTGAAATTATGATCATACGTCATCAATAAGGTTAATAGAGTTTGAATTTCCTATAGATAGGTATTTTTTAATTTTGTTTCCACAGTCGTCTTCAGGGTGAAAAATATTGTAATAAACATGATAATAATTCGAAGGTTCACTTCCCTACGGAAATCACAAAAATGAGAGAAGGTTGCTATTGTGGGTTGGGTATATGTCACTGATGACGGTTTAACAAGCCAGAAACCGGTCTGTCACTACTCTTCTCCGATCGCAGCACGATCCTAGCGGTTTACTAAGTTTACTTCTGAATTAGTTCTCCACAAATTTCAACAATTTTAGGTGCCATACTCTTCGTTGTAGAGTTCTATTTTTGTAAGAATTTTTCCACGGAAGTTTGTAGAAAATCAAGTACCTACATTGAAAAAATTAAATCCAATTCGGCAACCGACAATAAAAATCGCCTACCTACTTAGCATGTTTTTTGTCATTTCGAAATTTTCTTGTTCAGAATACCTCGCCTTATTTGAATTGAGTGCACCAAAAACTACTGACATGTGAACAGGAACCGTTATTCCAGAGCTTACATACAGGGTGTTCCTGAATTGAAGGTGCAAATGAAGGGGGAGATTTCTTCAATAATTTCTAGAAATAAAGTCCTACAAACATGACACCGCAAACGTTTCGTTCTCGACATACACGATGTGGAAGTTTGAACTTTCTTCAAGTTTTTTTGTCATAGTCATAGTGCATTCAACTGAAATTTTGGATAAGACATGCCAATTTCTACGGGGTGATATTTTCTCTGGAATCTCTTGTTGTGGGCTACTTTTAGTTTGAAAAATCTTTTTTGTTTTACTAAACTTCATGGTTTCTTGTCGTATCTGTACTATCTGTTACCGATTTCGAGAGAAAAAAATTTAACGATTTGCTACCAACTTCCCTTGTGGCAAAATATATATATATATAGGTACTCTAGTTTATACTGAGTGTTCCCGCAACTACAGTGGAGAAGGGTGTGGGTTTTGATGTAAATATAAAAGGGGCGCCACGTGATTTCTAATACACTCAGTATATGCTTGAATTCATAAAAATCACGAAAATGAGAAAATCTTAATTTAATCAAACAGACTCTATACATATACTCGCCTCGAAATTCGTGGACGATGGTACCTCCGTATATAGGCCTATATATGGCGCACAGGTTCAATATACGATACAAATATAAGTGGAAATTACTATCGTCAAGATCAATATCGTCGAACTATATGGTTGAAATTGAAATAATTTATCGATTCACCACACTTTATGTCCTCTATCCTGAAGGCTACCAACTTCAACGGCAGCACGGCAGGGCTTGCAAAGGTTAGGGGTTGAATCCCTACGTCTACGATGTTCAATTGCCTGGACCACTAATATAAGTATGGGGCGTACTAGTACCCTAAAATACACAGTTCAAAAGAAATTTCAGAATGACGTTCGAAATAGTTCAATATGATTAGTGAGTTGTATAATATGATTACCTCGTGTAGGTGGAAAAGAGGGTCTAATTTGATTAGGCGGTTCCTTGGTTGGTGGTTATGGTTAATGATGGTGAATATAAATATCCTCGATGGTCGGGTTAATATTCCACTATGCCAGGACCCAGGAATGATGGTGAATGGTCTCTTTGAATAACGACGGTGAATCCGTCTTACGACGTATGTGTTTCCGCAGTTAACTCCAAACGATAACACGGCAATCTTGGAAACACTTTGAATTTCCGTGGAATGAATCCCAAATATTTGGAGAGAATATAATCTTAATTTCTCAAATTTCCAGTCTCGAAAAATTCCGAATTACGTCTCGCAAAGATGGCGTGAATAAGAATAACTGGTTCCCTTTTTTTTTGTCATGCGCAAATTAACCCAGTAATGCAGAACTCACCAAAAACAGGTATAACAATTTTAACCAAATTCCCCAGTCATTTTCCTCTCATTCTCTCAACAAGATTTCACATATGACCCCTAAAACCGATAACATATTTAAATCGGGAAATTTATCCCGTTCCGATACCCATACTGAACGAAGACATAGGCGGAGGTACTGTAAGGGTTCAGAATTGTTACAGTGTTAGAAATGACACGTAACAACTCCCCCCTTTCGAGAAGAGAAAAAAATATATGCAAAAGTCTGTTCATTCCTCAATCCTCCTTTGATCTCATATTTATATATTTGATTTTTTTGTCGGAATTTTATGTTTTTTATATATTTTTTTGTTTGTTTGTTTTATATTTGATTTATATTAATTATCAATTATGGAGTTACATTAATTAGAAATGAACTCAATTAGCCACCGCTAATGGCGGGTCAGGTGGATGGGCTTTCAAGTCTTTAGCATGCCAAACACCAACAGACGTGCCAGAATCATTCACCAAATCATACGTCCATGGTGAAATCACTCTTTTAACAAGAAAGGGCCCGATGAATTTTGGGGCCAGCTTAGCAGTAAACTTCTTTGATGCATCGGAAAGAACGAAGTTTCGTCTCCATACTTTCTGATTCACCGAAAATCTTTCATTACGCCTCCGAAGATCGTAATATTGCTTACTCTTATTGTACGCATTAGTAAGATGAGTCCTTACTTCTTTGAAGACTTTGGCGAGTCCGTTAGCTCGCTTCTGGACATCATGTGTCCTATCGAGACGTATATTGTCGACATCTAATGTAGAATCCAACGATGGACAGAGATTTAATTCTCGACCAAAAACGATAAAATTGGGAGTGAATCCTGTAGATTCGTGTTTGCTCGATCGTATCGCAGCTGTTACCTTTGGCAGATAGAGGTCCCAGTTTGTCTGGTGTTCTGAAACATATGCAGCTAGCATGGTTTTTGTGACACGGTTCACCCTCTCAGTTGGGTTTGTCTGGGGATGATAATTTGCGTTATATGCTAATCGGATATTAAATTGCCCTGCAAAATTTCTGAAAATTTTGCCTTTGAATTGAGGCCCGTTATCACAAATAATAGCGGCAGGAATGCCGAAAACCAATACGACGTCTTGCTCAAGATGCTTCACAACATTTTCTGCGGAAGCCTTACGCAGCGGAAATGACAGAGTAAATTTACTAAAAGACTCACATACGGAAAGGATATATTGGTAACCCCTGGGAGTTCTAGGAAGAGGACCCATAAGATCGGCGCTAACCAACTGCCAAGGTTCTGTGACAGAGGAAGTCTTGCTGAGCATAAGACCAATCGGTTTCTTCTGCTCTGGCTTAGTTTGTAGGCAGATCACACAGTGGCGCACGTAAGCCGCAACATCCGCCCTTAGTTTTGGCCAATAATAGGACGTCGATACCCGTGCAAAGGTTTTTGTCACCCCTCCATGACCACACACGGGACTGTCATGGTTTAGTCGAAGAACTTCTGCTCGCTTTTCTCTCGGAACCACCAATTTCCAAGAAGATTCTTCCGAGACTAGTTCTGGAAAACGTGGTCGAACATGTTTATATAGTTTGTCATCTTCAATTCGCCATTGGGCGTACTTCATAGGGTATCTCTTAACTAACGAAATCATTTTCAAATACCAGGTGTCTTTGGTCTCACTCTCAATTGGTGGATCCAAAATTCGAATCCCCTCTATCAGAGGAACGCTCCTAGACAGAGTGTCAGGAACAACATTCTGCGTACCTTTCCTATGTACCACATCGAACGAATATTGTTGTAACCGCACTGCCCACCGTGCTATCCTACCAACGGGATCCTTTATATTATTGATCCACTTTAAACTATAGTGGTCAGTTACAACGGTGAAATGAACTCCCTCTAAATAGGGACGACGCTTTTCAATGGCGAAAAGGACCGCTAAACACTCCTTTTCAGTTGTACTGTATTTGCGTTCATGCTTATCTAGAGATCTACTGAGGTAGAATATTACTCTTTCACCCAAGTCGGGATGTACCTGATACAAAACTGCACCCAACCCGAAATCGGAGGCATCAGTTTGTACATAAAAGGGTAGAGAGTAGTCGGGACAGGATAAGACAGGGGCCGAAACAAGACTTTCCTTGATTTTATTCAACGCCATTGTGCAGGCATCATTCCACTCAAATTTTCTATTTTTATGTAGAAGACCTGTGAGTGGGCTCACCAAAGATGAAAAATTCGGAACAAATCGGCGGTACCAGGAGGCCAAACCTAAAATTTGACGAACCTGAGATACCGTTTTTGGAGTTGGAATATTCAATATCGCTTGAACCTTTTCAGGATCCACATGCAATCCATTATGATCGACAACATAACCCAGATATTTCAATTCTGTTCTACAGAATTGACACTTCTTTTGACTCAATGTGAGGCCGGCTTCTTGGAGCCTTCGAAATACCTCCTTCAGAATTTCTAGATGCTTCTCAAAAGTATCCGTGACAATCACAATGTCATCAAGATACACGAAGACATAAGGTTCCAATGAAGGATCTATGATTCTATCGATCAATCTTTGGAACGTTGCTGGCGAATTCGAAAGACCCATGGGGAGTCGCTTAAATTGAAACAGTCCTCGATTCGGTACACAAAAAGCAGTCAAAGGCTTTGACCTTTCGGCTACTGGAACCTGAAAATAGGCCGATTTGACATCCAATGATGACAAGTATTTGGCATTTTTGAGCTTATCCAATGTGGCAGATACAAACGGAATTGGATAAGCATCTTTTACCGTTACCTTATTCAATTTCCGATAATCGACGCAAAAACGATAAGATCCATCTTTCTTCTTCACGAGTAACATAGGAGAGGACCACGGGCTATTTGATGGCTCAACAACATCATCCGCTATCAACTTATTAAGCTCCCTATCGACATGAGTTTGCATAACCGGGTTGACAGGATAATATCTTTGCTTTATTGGGGGCGAATCTGTTTCAATAACATGCTCCACTAAGTTAGTGCAGCCCAATCCATCACCCATCGTATCAAAGGCTTTAGAAACTAAGGATTGTAATAAAGATGACTGCTGTTCAGTCAATTCTGATTCAGAACGCAAAGCACTGATAGGTTCCAAGACAGGACAACACTCATCTGAAAAGTGCCACCCCCCTTTACGAAGATCTGGAACAATACCCATCAGTCTCCAGAAATCGGCTCCCAATATTAATGTCTGAGGCAAAGACGGCACAACAAGGACATTTAGTAGGCTAACTTTTCCTTGTAACCCAAAAGGAACACTGATGGAACCCTGAGCAAGACATCTCTCGCCGTTAGCCACCGTGCATGTTATCGGCTTTTCCTCCGTCCAAGGCAAACCCAAGTCCCGCAAAATAGTCCATCCCCTACCACCGACAATAGTCCGGGAAGCACCCGAATCGAGAAGCCCAAGCATCTTCAAGTGCAAAATATTCACTTCCAAATATGGACGCTCATCACCAAGAGTGCTAGAAAGTATAAAATCGAGCACCGCTTTCTGTTCAGCTTTAATTTCACTTTTATGACACTTAGGGATCGGTAGAATAAATTTAGACTTAGAGGATAATAGCCGATCATCTACTTCCTCCGCGGATCGTTTCCCTGATTCTTATTACATTTGGGACAATTTTTAACGGTATATCCTGACAAACCACAACGGTAACAATAAGACCTGCCCTGAGAACTAGGACATGAAGATCTCAAATGGCCTACTTTCTGACAGTTCCAACAAATGGGAGCTGACGCATTAGTGTCTTCAGACTTAGAGCTACACGAAGGCTGTACTTCCGAAACATAGGCTAGATCTGCCTCAATCCACTTCTTTGTACGAGAGGGCGGTGTATACTTGTCTATAGCTTCCTTACGAATTTCCAACTTCCGACATAAACTCAACAGGTCTTTCACCGAATCGACTGATATCAAGCTCAACTGATTTTGAAAGAAAGGCAAAATATTGTTCATCAAAATTCGAACTCTAACTTTTTCTTTTATGGAAACAGTAAGTTTATCAAACATATTTTGCATTCTAGCTATGTATATGCCTATTGGTTCGTCCGCACCCTGGGTTCTGTGCTTAATTTGCTCAAATAATTCCTCATCATAAAATGGGGATTGAAATTGCTCTTTCAAAGCATCAATCAAATCTGGCCATGAACTGATACCTTTTCTAACCGATAAATACCATTGGTGAGCATCATCAGTGAATAAGTCTCCTGCGGAATATAGAAGCTCGGTCTTTGAGACATTCCGAGAAACGCAAAGCTCATCTACCTTGTCTAGAAATGCGCTCAATGACATGCTATTCTTTTTACCACTGAATTTCAAATTCCATTTGTATACAGGAACAGATTTTACATCTTTTTGTTTAGAAAAAGACGCAACATTATTTTGACAGTGAGCGCTCAAATTATCGTCATTATCAGAATCAGACGACGTTGATTCAGATGAGGAATTCGATTCCAGGGTTAGTACTGATATATCCCCCGGTACAATAGAACTTTGTCTTCTATGATATCGCTTTGCTTTGCTATTCAATTCTGCCTGCATGTTTATTAAATGCGCTATTAAGTTAGATTTCGCAGTAGTATCTTCCGCGGCAGAAGGTGAGGATCTATTAATTCTACCTAGACAGTGATTAATCTTGGTGAGAGCTTTGAGGAACACAGAACTTGTCTTATCGCCCTCGAAATTCATAAGGATAGCTTTAATTTCATCAATCTTCGCATTCACATATTCGCTATCTTCTTGAAAAGTAAATGCATAACTAGGATAATTTAGCAATGAACTTTTTTTTTCGTACTTGAGAATATTTCGTAATGTTTTTCTCATCTCCACAACAGTTCTGGGATCAGTGACCCCTCTGAACTTCAACTCATAAGCCAACTCATCTCTCTCTAACCTATTAATTTCCATCCTGTTTTCCATATTGAATGGAAGAGCGATATTTACAGGAAAAGAAATCAACAGAGGCAATCAACGGTATACTGACTAACTCCAACACAATTCTATGTTAGAATATACGATTCATGAAATCCCAAACGAAATCCACGCGGTATCTGACAAAGACAATCGCCAAACTCTATATACCTATGCTATTAAAGGCCCCACGTTGGGCGCCAAATTTGCTACCAACTTCCCTTGTGGCAAAATATATATATATATAGGTACTCTAGTTTATACTGAGTGTTCCCGCAACTACAGTGGAGAAGGGTGTGGGTTTTGATGTAAATATAAAAGGGGCGCCACGTGATTTCTAATACACTCAGTATATGCTTGAATTCATAAAAATCACGAAAATGAGAAAATCTTAATTTAATCAAACAGACTCTATACATATACTCGCCTCGAAATTCGTGGACGATGGTACCTCCGTATATAGGCCTATATATGGCGCACAGGTTCAATATACGATACAAATATAAGTGGAAATTACTATCGTCAAGATCAATATCGTCGAACTATATGGTTGAAATTGAAATAATTTATCGATTCACCACACTTTATGTCCTCTATCCTGAAGGCTACCAACTTCAACGGCAGCACGGCAGGGCTTGCAAAGGTTAGGGGTTGAATCCCTACGTCTACGATGTTCAATTGCCTGGACCACTAATATAAGTATGGGGCGTACTAGTACCCTAAAATACACAGTTCAAAAGAAATTTCAGAATGACGTTCGAAATAGTTCAATATGATTAGTGAGTTGTATAATATGATTACCTCGTGTAGGTGGAAAAGAGGGTCTAATTTGATTAGGCGGTTCCTTGGTTGGTGGTTATGGTTAATGATGGTGAATATAAATATCCTCGATGGTCGGGTTAATATTCCACTATGCCAGGACCCAGGAATGATGGTGAATGGTCTCTTTGAATAACGACGGTGAATCCGTCTTACGACGTATGTGTTTCCGCAGTTAACTCCAAACGATAACACGGCAATCTTGGAAACACTTTGAATTTCCGTGGAATGAATCCCAAATATTTGGAGAGAATATAATCTTAATTTCTCAAATTTCCAGTCTCGAAAAATTCCGAATTACGTCTCGCAAAGATGGCGTGAATAAGAATAACTGGTTCCCTTTTTTTTTTGTCATGCGCAAATTAACCCAGTAATGCAGAACTCACCAAAAACAGGTATAACAATTTTAACCAAATTCCCCAGTCATTTTCCTCTCATTCTCTCAACAAGATTTCACATATGACCCCTAAAACCAATAACATATTTAAATCGGGAAATTTATCCCGTTCCGATACCCATACTGAACGAAGACATAGGCGGAGGTACTGTAAGGGTTCAGAATTGTTACAGTGTTAGAAATGACACGTAACAGATTCTCTCGAAACCCTCAGATTAAACAGAATTGTCACAAGAATCCTCTTATCTAGTATAAAAAGAAATCTAAACTTTTCAAGTCTGGGTATCTGGTGATTCACAGCTGATGTTCACCTTGTGCAATCTACCTGTTTCCATATTTTTTTCAATACTTCGTAGTACACCCTGTATCCCGAAAATGAAACGTTTGCGATTCAATGTTAAAAAGACTTTTTTTCTTGAAATTATGCAAGTACTCTCCACTATTCGTTTGGACCTCCAATTTGGGAACTGCCTGCATAAACCACGATAATCAAGAATGTACTCGTCAAAAACAACCTAAAACACCCTGTATCTCACTTATGCTTCGAAAATGGGATTTATATCACAAGACAAAAACGTTGCTAAGTAATATTTTAACAAGATGCATGCTGGTGGCAACAAAAATCCGAGTTGAAGACGAGGATTTTTGCACCTGCACGAATGCTTTTTGAAAAATATTACTTTGCATTGTGTTTTTTCGATTTTTTTCACAGGAAAAATTTGATGCCCGAATGGTATTTGACAAGACTATTTCATGAGTAACAGAATATTCTAGATGCATTATGTATGTATTAATAATTTTCGTTGACAACAACTGTCAAGTTTTGCCGCGGGTAAACCCGAGAAAACTGCTGACAGCTGCTGCTATACAGTTTTTCTATCTTGAAACCATTTGTGATTCAAAATTGCGCGTTTCTCATTGGTAGAAACGAGGGAATTAGTCGATATTCAACCTCAAAATCCAAAAATATCCACAGTACAGGGTGTCCCAAATTCGATGATCACTGAGAGCACCTCGAGAACCACGAGGGTTAGAGCAAAAATGTCTTTTTTCAAAATAATCGATTACCAGCAAAGAGATACGAGATATCTGAATTGATTCTCGAGTTACAGGGCGTTTTTGAAAAATTGCTGTTCCAAATATTTCGCTATATCTCGTTTTCTTTTGGAGATATCACGAGAATTCCAAAAAGTTTTCTTTTGCATATACCATGCTTCCATCTGATCCAAAAAATTATTCGCCGTTCAATTGCTAGAGAAAAAAGTTTGTGTTTTTCAAATGAGACACCCTATCATATGGTGATATCATAAAAGAATACGATATTTCCTGAAAATTTCGATTCTATGAAAAACTTACATCAATCGAATAAAAACTCATTTTGGAAAAAGAGATCGTGAGTCCTTGAACATTTTTTCTCTAACCCTTATGGTTCTCAAGATGCTCTCAGTGATCATCGAATTTAGGACACCCTGTACATGAACATTGAAACTGAACGTTGGGTTTATTGAAAAGTGACAGTTACGCTTCCCAAGTCTTTTAGTTGATAAATGAATCGACCATTGATCACATCATTTCAAAAAGTAGGCAACTACCTACGTATGAAAATCGAATTCGAAATCGGTGAGGGTGTCTTCAATAGTCTGGGTGCCCTACTTGAAGCACCCTGTGTATAGATTTTCAAAAAGGCATATTTGAACACACAATTTCATCCAACAATTCATCAAATGTACAAACTCATATTACGTTTATACTCGCCACCCCTTCACCCGTCGTCGAGGCCGCTCTACAGTCTACGGGCATATTATTAATGCGATACCGATCTGTATTAAAAATTATGAAATGCTTCCACCATATTTAATTGGAAATAAGAATGGCAGAAACACTCGCAATATCATTAAAGGTACTTTGAGCACTTGATTGCTTCATGTTCCATTTGCGTTAGCGGCCGGCAAAATGACCGGACCTGCCGGAGTCGCGCAGGAAAACAATCGGGAGTAATCTTTTTCTTCGTTAATACACTTCCTTTCCTCGATGAAAATCGAGTTTTGTGTCGTGATTAATCAGAAATTGGGTCATTCGAATGGGGAGATTCGATAATTGAGTTTTTCCTAATGCTACCCTACAATTTCTTTTATTGCACGAAGGAATAAGACTTAAATACTCTCTCCCATGATTTATTATGGGGCTCAGTAGCTAAAGGTGTCCACTCACGAGGCTACCGATCCGAGCGTTTTATGGCCTTTTATGACATTTAATGAGCCCCCGACCAATCACAGGGACTCTTTTCGCACGTGGTCTCATAAAATGTCATAAAAGTCCCGGATCGGTCGCCTCGTGAGTGGACCCCTTAAGGGCCGGTCTATTCACCTATCTGTAAACTGTCCAGTAGCGTTACCGAAAGGTTAAACGTATATTCACCTCTCAGTAAAGCGAAGTCGTCTGTAAATATTGGTTACCGAACAGATAAATTTACAGACAACTCCAACCTGTCAGTAAACGTGTACAGGAGGGATTCTAACCTCATAATTTAGTTTTGTGTTTACAAACAAAACCATACCTAGGTAAGAGTTTTGAGTTTTCGTTCGGCAGGGGGCAAATAACTTGGCTCTGTTAATTATTAATAAGTGCCATGGACCTCATAGATGATTTAAATCTTATAGATGATAACTATGATGAGGAACTTCTCAATACGAGAAGACCTTATAAAAGTTCAAATCGTTTCCATTTGCGGGGAAAAAATGAAAGTGAAAAGAGTGTGTTTCTTAGCATAAGCGAATATTTCCGATATTTGGAAGCAACTCCAAATAGTAGGAAGGCACTTTGGGTCTGAAAGAACGAGTAGCGTTGAGATTATAAAAGAATTCAGATAGCTGAACGAAGGTATTTTGTATTGCATAAGGTTTTTCTCTTTATCAAGAAATATAGATGTGTAATATTAATATTTCACCAAATATTCATGAATAAAATGTATGTTCTATTCTATAAAAACTTTTATTAACATATCCTGATGAATTGATAACATTGGACTAAAAAAAAACAATAGGACATAGTTAATACAATGAATTTATATATGAAAGTGTTTTAAAGACCAGCTATCCACGAATACTTTAAACAATTCTTTTTATTGGTAGAATGGTAAAATTTGAAATCATTTATATACTGTGAGAAATGCCATTGACAGATCAATAATTAGAAATCGACGTTGAGATTTCACATTGTTCGTGATAATATTAACCATGACACAACTTCAAAACACGTTCTTAAAATGAGCAAAATAAGGTACCTACCTATAAAATTACAGTTATTTCTAGTTTACAACTTTTGTACTTGGGGAAAATATTGAAAATAATGAAATGAGTCTGGACAAAACGAATATGATTTCGACATTTCAGGGCAGTAATCACTTATCACAATGTTCGAACGTATATAAAACAGAATCTGGAACACAATTTTTCTAACTCACTTCACTAAAATAGAAAAATTAACCGATTATTGATGTAGAAATCGAAGTTTTCCGAAATATACTACCCTACAAACCAATCCACTCCCGTTAATGCTGTTTGTGCCGCAAGGTGGCTTGGGAGATGAACTTGAATCGCAAAATGTAAGTAGCACATAGTCACACAGCCTCAAATACAACCGTTCTCCATGGGCGTAGATAGGGGGGGCCTGGGGGGGCACGGCCCCCCCCAGAATCCACGGTGCCCCCCCCCCTTACTGAAAAACACATTTGTTTTTCCTTGCTCGTTTTCCACTGTGCCCCCTCAGGCCCCCCCCCAGGAAAAAAGGCTAGCTACGCCCATGCCGTTCTCTTACAGCTTACTCTGTGACCGACACAATTTGTCGTGTATATTCGCCGTCTCCCTCTTACACGATCATTTTGTATAAGGGTATCTTTGTCATCAAACGTTACTGACCGTTTAAAAACATAGACTCTTCTGTAACTCTTGAGTAGCTACCGAAAGGATAAATGATGATGAATATACCCAAAACCACTTACAGGTTATCTGTAACTTTAACGAGCAAGTAGTTAACGAATACTTTACAGAGAAGTTGAATAGACCGGCCCTAAAGGTGGATTTATACAGCAACTAAAATAAAATAAGAATTAAAATAAAATAAAATAAGAATGTTCACTTCATGCATTTCAATGACAGCGTTTATACAGGAAATAAGCTAAAATAAGGAATAAGAATTAGAATAAGAGATGGTCAACTTTTATCTTTTTCGCTTATTTTATTTGGAAAATGATAGTGCGCATGACCCAAATCCACTCCCCAATCTTTTCCATATTGACACTTTTGACAAGTTCTAGTTTTCTAACCTAAAATTGAATGAATATTTTTTTAAATCATTATTGATGATATATTTAATATGGATGACCAGGAAATCATGATGGGAGCGATGTTGTCATTGATGACAAGCCTTGAATAAAAGGCGGAATAGGCGATTTTCTAAACTTACACAAAAGTCATTGTCAAAAAATCTGCGATTTGATTGGTTCATTCTTATTTCTTATTTTATTCTAGTGATCTCTATAAACCTATGTTGTCTGCTCTTATTTCTTATTTTATTTTAATTTAGTTCTTATTTTATTTTAGTTGCTGTATAAATCCACCTTTAGTCTTCTAAACTGCGAATTATTTGAATACACTCAAGTGTCTGGTATAACAGAAACCTTCGTGTTCACTCATTAATATTGAGAAATTGAATGAATTCTGTCAAACTGAATTCATTTAATAATTATGAACTAGTTCATTAATGATCGATGTATTTCGTTTTGTATACCGAAATGGTGATTTATGTACCAAGGGCATAAAATAAATGTTTATGTTCCGAACCCGACGAGTTGCAAACCCGAGGGATTTCGGGTCGCCCGATGGCATCAATAATGGTGAAATTCCCGAGAACTCATTCCCAAAGAAGTCAATAAACTCTCATGACAGAGAGTACAAAAATTTGGTGAAGTGAATGACAGAAAACGGTTTGGAATGTATCAATGGTGCCCAGATACCGATCTGTCTGAAAAATCTTCTCTGAGTTTGAATGATCCAAATATTCAAGGATAAAAAAGACTTCGATGAATAATAAGAGTATGAACACGCTTATAACCATTACTTGGTCGAATATTTGAAGCAAGGATATCCGCCGAAACTTCCTGTCTAGAAAAGATCTTCTAAAATCCATTCATGAAGCATCAAACAAATCTTTTTTTATTTATAAAATTAATATTCGACGTATTCAGTCGCCAACAACTTGTGGATATGCTATAGTTAATCACGCAGAACATATAATGAAGAATCAGATTTCTTTTAAGAATGTATCAGAAAAAATTCTTCTTCTGAACATATCCGGCCTCTAAACTCTTCTGGCAGAATACCTACGTCACAGTGGTTGGAAGAGTACCTCTACTGTTGATATACATAATAGATATAATATATAGATGAGGTCTTCAAAATATTAAGTTTCAAGAATTCTTGCAGGAATATCTAGTCACAATCATTCTGGTATAGTGGTATATCTTCACATGAATTCGAATGAGAATCGTTACAGTATAGATGCATAGAATACCTGGTGTTGGCAATGATTACATTTCGTTTAAGACTTTCATGTCGATCGAAAATCTGAGTTGTTGAACTACTTTTCATTTCTCCCGAAAGGGGTCGCGCTATTCTCCATTGCCGCAGTAGCGCCACGACCGATAAAATATTGCGGATTATTCCGGAAGTAAAACGAGAACTCAAATTTAGAGTGCCGTTTTGATATACAAAGTTTGGTCACGATTTTTAGTAAGGAGTCGTTACACCTGGTATTTCTATGCATCTATGTTACAGTTCATAATGTGTCATGCATTTGTCACATTTATATACCTAATACCATTACATATAATATGCAATTTCGCTAATGATTTTTGTAAAAATGTCATGAGCGAAATTGCAGTAAAGCAACAAACTTGAATATTACAATCGAGAAATTTTGCCGTTTGCCGGCAAAATTTCATCTCGAGTGGTATTCGACATGACTATTCCACGAGAAAATATGTATACACATGCTCACATTGGGTACGTATTGCGCTATTTGACAACTAAGTATTCATCAAAGATTTATTCAATGTTGTTTGTTTTCTCTATGGTATTCATCTCCGAAGCTATCTATGAATTTGAGAAACAACAAAAGTTATTTTTCTACAAACGTCAAAAAATGACAAGGTTCGCGCATTGACAACAATATGCGAAGTGACCCTTTTTTTCATTTTCCTTCGTTACCATGACACCGTGCGCGAAGTAGTGTGCGAAATACTTCGCGCACTGCATGTAAACTATATGGGATTTTTATATTTTGACCTTTATGTTCCTCAATCAAGCAAAAATCCAAGAAATCATTTATTTATTAATGTATAACAATAATTAAGGCTTTCAAATTGTGAGAAAATTTAACACTACCTAATTTTATTTATTATTTACAATGTTAACATTAATGGTGCAGGCAGTGCACTAACCAATATTTATTCCTAAACCAGATAACTCAGATTCAGCTCGTGATATCGTAGTTTTGGGAGTTGGAAGACTATCCATTTTTGATTTGCAAGCAACTACGGCAGTTGCTTGCAAATCAGCACTTGATCCTGAAATTTCACAGTCTAAAATTTCATTTGATATTTGAATTTTATTGTTGATAGAATCTTCCACGTATCCTTCGGGCCCTTCGGCCACAGTCGAAGATTTCCATCCTCCATGGCGCTTCAAAACACATATATCGGCCCCTGTATTAGCAAGGAGTGTGGCTGATGTTGTCCGAAAACAATGGCCCGTGTAGGCATCAGGATTTGGTAACTTTAGGTGTTTTGCTATTAAGCTAGGCATCTCTCCAATACCATTTATTCCAACAACTTGGTTAAAACATGTCTTATTTTGATACTTCAAAAACAATCGGCGACTGCCGACTGGTAGCATAACTTGGACGAAGAGTCGCATATTTTCGGTAAATGTCAATGTAATCTAAATTTGAAACTGTAAAAATTCGTTGGATATTCGTTTTTGTATCGGGTACTTTAACAATCAAAATGGAATTTTTATCTTCTATGTCATCGACCGTCATTTTAGTGAGTTCAGCACGTCGGCAAGCACCTGAAATACCCAGTATTGAAACAACCTAAAAGGAAATCAGTAGTTTAAAAAACACATAAAACAATCATCAAAAATCTACCTTAACCAACAAATAGGTTTCATCATCTGCCTTTCTTAGGAATTGTTCAACTTCCTCTCTAGTCAATACCTTAGATTTCTTAGGATGGTTTCCAACTGACAATTTTTTCAAATATGGAACCAACTTGGTAAATTTCTTAAAATCCACGTTTTCTTTAACATTGAGTGTTGCTTTCAACATAGAATATATTGCCCATAACGTGGAAGACTTCAGCTTCTTAGACTTCTCTGCAAAATATGCCAACAGCAAATTTTCGGATATTTTTCTGGCTTTATTTGCTTCACACCACTCTTTGAATTGCTGATATGCATTTTCATACTGACGCCTCGATTTCTCCGGTGAAAGATTTGAAATTACTGAATTGGCCGCATCTGTCAAGTTAGGTGGGGTACTGCTTACATCATCGTCGCTCGAAATTTCCATTTTTTTACAGTTATAAATATCACGCACGAAATTGACTCCAAAATAATTATCAAGACTGTCACATTGAAATAATTTTCACCAAATGCCATTTTATTTCCATGGCATAGTTCAGTAATTACTTGATTTGGAAAAACAGTTTGAGCCAGTTCAATTCTATTTTTCATGTTACTTATTTTAGAACAATATTTTTGTCGTTTGTAGAAAAAATTTTGTTTGCATCTCATGCGCGAAATACTTTGGAGATCTCGACTATTTTTTTTAACTCGGCTGCGCCTCGTTAAAAAAAATCAGTTCTCGATCACCAAAGTATCATTTCGCGCACTAGATACAAAAATAACTATTAATCAACTAGTTCATTAATGACAGCGATTAATGGTCGAAATATTTTAACGCGCTCGCTCCGCTCACGCGTTAATGTTTGAGACCATTAATCGGTGAATTAATAAACGAGTTGATAAGAAGATTTTTCCATCGACCTCATCACGAATTGAATATAAATTCTGGATTGAAATAAATTTTTATTTTGTAAAATAGACAAATTTGACATAATGTGAATTTCTTTGTTCAGTTCGATATATTGATATTTATGCTTCCTATAGAACAATTCGAAAAATAGAGGGAATATTAGACATGTTTTTGACATTCTGAATAGTTCACATTTATATCATAACTTATGATATCCGATAAGGAACGTGGAGGTTGAAGTATTATTTACTTTGCAACTTTTATCACCTGAAATTTTTTTTGCAGTCTCTATTTTATTTTGAATGGAGTTTTCAATATACCCTTCTGTGACAGACGTTGATTTCCATGTTTCGATTTCCATGTTCGGTTGCCATGACAATCATGCATTAAAATAAGAAATCATCATAGAACTTATAGTACATGGAATGCCATTAGCCTTGCTGCTCAGCTTAAAAAAGTGGATAAACATCTCCAGTTGAGATGTTAAGCCACTTTTCGATCTGGTAATAGCATTCCATGTACTATAAGTTCTTTGGAAATCATGCATTAAAATAGGTCATTAATTGATGATTTCGAGTGCGTTAAAATCAGCTTTTATTCTATGGTCGACGGAAAAAAATTTATCGCTGCAGAACCAACTTATTAATTTTGCCGGCTTGCATGTTTTATCGATGTGAAACGAGACTTTCTATGGAAACTTCCTCAACAAAAATGGAATGAGTGAAATAGTCAATGAAGTTCATTGAATGAGGCCTTATGCATAGGAAGCCTGGTGTAACGAATTCAAAAGTTGTGACCAAAAATTGTAGATAAATCGGCATTCTTGATTGTAGTATTGTTCTAGTTCTGGAATGATACACAATATTTCACTGTCGTGGCGCTATTCTTGTGTGAAAAAGGTTATGTTAAGTTTTTGGAGTAGCAGATGTCTTTATAGTGTTTATAGTGTAATAATTCCAATATAGATAATCAGTCAATGAAAATTGAAGTATGGGCTTTGGTAAGAATGGGATCTTCATGCAGTTGATGATATGATATGATGATATATTGTTTATCCTGATTACTCAGTTATGCTAATAAAAAATTCAACTTTTTCGTTTCATCTCAGTCTAATACATACAATGTATCATGTCGTGAAACCCATGTCTTCCGTTGAATCATGTGAATATTTTAGGTCTTAACCTCACAATTTCATGTGAAATTATTTTCTTCGAGTCCTGTTCACTGTTCACTCTTTATCATATTTTGAAAGTGAACTGAAATATTTCAGTGGCATATTTTCATCCAAGATATCTATTTTCTTGTCTCTACGTTCCAGCAATTTTCCAATTTCGAGTTGACGCATGCGTACAACTTTATCTTTACCAAATATTCGGCTTCATTTTGTTTCTTTGATCAGCAGGCGTATAAGCCATAATGATTTCATTAGATATATTAGTGATTTCTATCAATGCCCTTGGAGTCGATTCAAGTCCATCCTATTTCATTCATTAAAATGAATTTATATGTCAATGATAGTTACTATAGAAAACCGTCAATAGATTCAGAAAATCATTTCTCCGTTCACTTTACGGACCTTGGGCCATAATATGTTCACATTGTGTCCTATGGCTTAAAGAACATATTTATGACATTGGTAACTGAGCAATAAAATGATGATATTGTCTAGGAATGACGATCTCTCTTTTAGAACATTCCACGCTCAGTATACTGGAAAAAAAGAAGTAAACTACCCTGCAAGGGCGTCGCCAGCTGCCCCCCCCCCTGTCCCCCCCTGTCCCCCCCCCAGAGCTCAAAAATCCCTTGAAAACGTATGAAATAATAGCATAATATACGAAAATCAGTTCATTTTTTCTATTCTGATAGTTTTTGCTACCCTGTATACTTCCAAAGCTGTTGTTCAGTTTAATTCCAAATCGATTTTAATACTTAATATTTTTTCCATATGAGTATAGTGAAATGCATTCATGTTACTCTGAAGTATCATTAAAGGGACAAGATAGCCTGAGCCTGAAATGAGATCAACTTGAGGGATAGGTATATTATTCTGATGACTTCCAACAAGAAAAATTTATGTATCCACTTCCCGGGATGCTCGAGACGAAATTTGTATATTTTGTTATGAATTATCATTTTTATTACACAGTAAACCCTAATCCGAAATTTATTGCGAAGAATATTAAATTATTTGGTTGGGCGGAAGATAATAAATATAAGATATTAAAGCTGAAGACTCGACCGTTTCATCTCCTCATATTTCTATTCCACGAGAAAGACGATTTTCATCGTTCAACATCCGCACATTAAGTTCGGCTATTAAATATACAAGTTCATAATCTTCCATTTTATACTTTTTGTCCGCTCCTAACTCCGCACCCCAATATTTTGAATCTTTTTATTATCCCATTTCGGGTGCAACAACGCGATTTCGAAGCCAACTTTTTCTATGATCTCGAGGCGGTTCAACCCGATGAATTTTTATTGGTCTACTTTGTTTCGAACTTGAGGGCATGCAGGGGCGAGTTCTACGGAAAACGTGTTTTCTTCGCATGAGAAAATGAAATCATGGAGAGCGTTTCCTCGATAAAATTTTATATTATAAAGGATCCATTTTCTGAGAATGGACTATGAAATTGTAGAATATTCGATCTATGAAAACTCTCCACAAATATTTTCCTTTGAATTTCATTATACAGGGTGACTGTTTGACTTGTACCAATAAAGGGTGTTTCAATAAGAGCGCAAGATTTGAATTGTGCGCCGTGTTTGACAGTCATAATGTCACATGATTATCACGTGACAGATCGAAGGTTGACAGATGGGGGTTAGTGAATATGGAGCATTACTCCGTAGTATCATTTCTCGATTTGGTGACCAGAATTGGCCTCCACGCTCTTGCAATTTGATGCTCTTAGACTTCTGATGGCTGTGGAGTTATCTGAAGTCACAGGTTCATGCCAATAAGCCTGCAATCATCGAAGCATTGAAAGCCGAAATGAGACGCTGTATAAATGAAATACCACCACATGTATTAAATAACTTCCTGGAAATTCGTCAAAGGGTACGCAAATGACAGGGAAAGCTGTGGCGGCCATTTCCAAGATATTTTGTTTCATACAAAATTCCCAAATGTATATTTTCTCAATCAATAACTATTTCAATACTTTGCTACAGAGAACCATGTTTCATTGAACACTGAAATCTTGCCCTCTTATTGAAACATCCTTTATTTTGCGGCCAAAAGATACAATTTACGAGATTCCTAAGGACATCATTTTGCCGAATTATCTAATAATTTTGGGATCATGGACGATTGACTGCGGCTGTCAAATTTTTCAATCATAACTGAGTCCAGCCTAAACATTTGAGACTTTTTTCACCTCAAAATTCGAAAATACAGACATTAGCGCAACATTGTAATGCCTTTGTTTAAATTAAAAATGATTATCATGATAATAATAATAATGTTGATTCACAAAAAATTTCATATTACAATATATCACAATGAATCCGCAAGAATGTCCCTCAAACCCCGAACAAAAAAATCCTCTAACCCCTCAAAAAATTAACATGACAAATTAGGATTGTGGGTACTGGGTAGGATTCAGTGATGGTTGGGTGACTGCGCTAGCTTCTAATTGGTCAGATGCGCAAAAGTTCCAAACCTCAGGTTATTGCTTCTATAATTTTTTCCTTGTTCATTTTTCCAAATTCGGCTCAGTGGAAAAGATACACCTAATCATTGAAATAAATAATTGGGCGAGTACATCCCTGATACAATTTCCTGCTGTGAATGAAACATATTGAAAACACGTTTATTTGTTTCTCATTCGTAAACGTCAGTTTCCAAAAACACAATATTAATCAAGAAAGTTTATTTTATCAAGTCACGTAACTTGTAAAACTGACAGTTAACTTTCAAAATTTTTACAAGTTAGTAGTATTATTTACATTAGAAAATTTTGTTTTATCGTCATATATCTTGAAAATCATGATACAATTTTTATTTCCAGTAACACAGATTTTTGATAATGAAGGAGTTGATACTGATGATAATGAACCATCTGTTGACTCAGTAACTGCTGAACTCGAGGACTGCAGAACATTTGTACTCTCCTTACTACCAAATAATTCGCTAGACATTTCGATTCTTTTGTGCACCGAATCATCGACATAACTCATCGCAATTTTGGTGCTCTTCCTCCCTTCTGCACGCTTTAGTGCTGAAATATCTCCACCCGAATCCGCAACCATAGTGGCTCCAGTTCTGCGAAAAGAGTGGCCGGTGTATAACTCTGGGTCTTTTAAACCTAAATATTTCGCTATTTGCTTTGGGACACCACCAATAGTGTGCTGGCCAGCATTAAGGGAAATGCACTTTCCATGTCGGTATGTCAAAAAAAATCTTAGGCTTTCTGTTCCAGGAGGCCGAAGATTTACATATTTTCTGTATAACATGCAGGGCTTGAAGCTGCAGCCATCATCGGTTATGGTGAATCTTCTTGTTGTTAAATTTTTTGTTTGCCGCAATATCACAATAACGTATTTTCCCATATCTTCTACATCATTCATGTTTAAGGAGAGAATTTCGTCACATCGACAACATCCAAAAATCCCAAATATTGTTACAATTTTCGCCAGCAACCACTGGTCATCAGGAGCATGTAGAAGAAATTGTTCAGCCTCTTCTTTACTTAATACCTCGGCCTTTTTCGGCGTATAACGCTCATTTTTTCGTTTCAGAAATGCTATTACCTTTTGTTATCTGCAAATGACAACTAAACGTCATATTTTTCAATAAATTTTTCAAGGAAAACAAACCTGCGAACAGGGGCATTTTCTTCCATTTCCAAGCAGCTTTTCAGCATAGACCATTTTGCCCATAAAGTATTAGGGCTGAATCTAGCTGATAGTTGATTCAAGTAGACCAACAAAACATCTGCAGTTACCCCAATCACACTATTTTTGTTTTGCCACTTTTTGAAGTCATCGTATTCTCGCTCGTACCTTGAAGCTGGTAATAAACTTGAAGCTACACTGCTGGCTGCCTCAATAATTTCTTTTGGTACATACATTCATTTTCGCTTTCGCCAAAACAAATGTAAAGAAAAATAAACAGACATGTTCATGGCAACGCTTCCATAGCTTACGACATTTGCGACAAAATATTGAGATTTTTTTAGAATTTACCTTACCTTTTTACAAATGAGAAACAAATAAAATATAAAACAATACACGCAAGGCAACAGGTTTCACTGGCTCAAGGAGGTAACTGACTCGCCTGCGGCTCGTCAGTTATATCCTCCATTAGCCTGTAAAAACCCTCTTACCTTGCTAGTAATGCTATATACCTATTGTTGTTGTTCCAGAATAAACCAGTTATAACGCTTCTTCATATTTTCTTTATATGTTCTATAAGTTTTTCGGAGTTTCAAGGCAATTCATATTGGTGTTCATGACTACATATTCATCATGAACACCAATGTAGTCATGAACACCATGTCTTGTCCCCGAGGACCCTTGTCACCATGATTCACAGGATGGTCAATAATTCAAAATTCTTTCCATATAATCTTCCTGAAAAAATAAGTATTTCCTAATTCCGCAATACAGATCCGTCTTGAAATGAGTTATCATATATTTAATATGTTCTCCTAATTCTCATATACACAAATTTATCGTTACCTTCAACCTATTAACGATTTGTTTTTGTTTCAGGTATGTTAATATTCAAATAAGAATCATTGTATGTAAGTATTCCACATCCCAAATTCCCCAACTACGGCACTGTAATCCCATACACCCCCCGCCTCCGTCTGATTGATATCATTACATCAGCTCTCGCAAAAGTTGAGATACATTTCCACCGACGAAGAAAAATCTTCCCTTGTTCTAATTCAATTTTCAACCTTGCGAATTCAACGATAATTTACATAAAGCAGAAATATCCGAATTGAGCAAAAAAGACAGGCTCCTACAACAAGGGAAGGCGAAATATAAAATGGAATAATAAAAATCAGGCCAACCCTTCACTTTCCTGGCTTCGAAAGAGATTCGAGAAGGAGAAAATGACAAAGGAACGTTCTCGTCCTGTCCCAGTTTTTATAAAAATGTAAAGAGCGCCGCGTAGGAAATTTAAATGTGTAAATTAGATTATTGCATTTCTTTTGTCGGGTCTGCGACAATGTTGAAGCACGAAAAAAGAAAAACGGGGAAGTTTCCTTTTAGAAATTCATCTCCGAATTCACGAATGTCTTTTGGAAATCTAAGGAAATACATTTATCGTAAGGATTTATTCCATGAGTGAAAACCACTTCTAATTTCTGCGACAAATGCAAATCGTGGTCTTGACTCAATGTTCCAAATCGACGAAAACAGGGTCAAAGACATTTTGGGGTTAGTTGTTTTATGTCTATATGGTCATTCAATGAGAAATATGGTATAATTCATACAATTTTTCTCTGGTGATTTCAAGCGAGATTTCAAGTTCAATACTAACGACTTGGGCTCCGACCTCAAAATAGGGATGTGTCGTTCTCGAACGAACGGGTTAAAAAACCGGGTCTCAAAAGCCAATCGTTCGTTCGGTTCCTCTCTAGAAAAATAACCCGTTCTTTCGAACGGTTTCGATGATTCAATGCCAAATGGTTGTTGCCTCATTCGTTCGGTCTTATCGATCTCCCGACGTCGGGTGTCGGTGTCGGTACTCGGTCTCGGTACTGTCGGTCGGTCGGGTCTAGCTACCATAAAGTAATAAACAGCTGGAACCGAAAGAGATGATTTATGGCTCGTGTCATTTTTGTGGATTCTTGAACAGAAGTTCAGGCGGTCTTCGAAAAGAAGACGAGTTTGGTATGGGAATTCGGATTTACCCAAAACGACAGATGATAATAAGAAAATGCCTACTCATACCTACTTATTTCTTGCATTCTTGAACTGAATATTCGGCACCTGGTTTTTATGGAAGAATTGACAATGAACGGAGATGTCCTTCGGAAATCGGAAATTGCACCTCCTTAGATAAATCTATTTTGTTTTGTTTGGTAAAAATGGTCAGGTGATAATATCTTCTTGCATTCTTGAAGTGACTATTCGGCATATGGTTTTTATGGTAGGATTGATAACGAACAGAGATGTCCTTCGGTAATTGCAAATTGCACCCCCTTAGATATTTATATTTTGGTTTGTTTGGTAGAAATGGTCAGTCTCTTACGTTATCTGAGTTAGAGTTAGGGCGGGTTGTAACTCAGTTGGTTAACCAGTTGATCTTGAAACCAATGGTTAACCTGCCAAGTAAGGTTAAGTCAATTTCTGTTGTAACATGAAAAATCAGATGATGATTAAGTAAACGTCTCTTTTTTGTCATTTCATTGGCCACACTGAACCCAGATCACAGAATCCATTGAAGATTTTTATGATTCTGTCATAATCTAACTGTAATCTGTGACACTCTGAGTTCTGACGTCTTTGCTTTGATCTGACTGATGTAAAGTTTTTATTCAGATTCCGAGACTGTTTATTCAGTACATAAACATAACACATAACACAAGTTTCAATTGAATATTTTCTCATCTTCGTGTAGGTGCAGGCAAAGATTAAAGAGTCTACTCTTCAATCTTTGGGTGCAGGTTGATAATAAGTTCAAGTATAAAATTCAAGATGTAACTTTTCTCCTCGAGTGCATATAATGATAATTCAGCTATAAAATGAACAATTAATTCGGTAACAGTTTTATTTGCATTCTGTACATTAATAATATTTGCCCTGAAAATGTTCAAATGAGTTACAGGAGTGCCCGGAAATATTGCGTATTAATATTGTATCTAATAAGATTGTTCATATTGAACCTAGATATATCTGGTACTTGTATATTTATATTTTGTGCCTCTTGAATGAGTGCTGTTTCTGAAAATTTCTGCATCCCTTCCTCCTGGAGGTTGTATTTTCACATGGATACAGTCTGAAGCAATTTCTTCAATTATTAGTTTCACTATCTCTTTAGATAACCGGAACCTAGATCGAAATTCTTGGTCATTCCATTTAAAAAAATGTTCATCCCTCGGTTTAAAATTTCGTTTTTTCCTGGGAAATGATTCTAATTCGACAAGTTCCATAAAGTCCTCATCATCAGTGAGATTTAACTCACGCCGATTCTCTCTTTGCATATTCATTTCGAATAAGTAAACAAGCAGAGCAATTTCTAATCAACACAGTACACACATAGGATAGATTATTTTCAGTTTAGATTAGTTTGAAAGTTGATCGTTTAAAAATTCATGTAGTATGTCAATCTAAAAGCATTTTCTGTGCTTTTTTTTGTCTAAACTCTCAAAACTAGATGGTTGGAAATTCGAGAGTTCACTGACTGGTTAACTTCAAGATTTTTGTCATACAACAACCCAATCAACGTTAACCAATGGTCAACGGAAACCAGAGGTTAACCTACTGAGTAACAACCCGCCCTTAGTCTATCTGATCTACTCTCTAACTCTCTACGTCTCTACGGGCCTCGTTCGATCGATAGAACGATTGAACGAAGGAAGGGCGAACAGTTCTTTTTGAACGGGTTTTTAGAACCGGTTCTTCACAGTGAACGAACGATACCGATCCGGTTCCTCAAAATTCGACGAACGACACATGCCTACAAAAGCCTTTCCCACAAAAATTAGAAGACTATACCTGTAAAGTAACGAAAAAGTATAATTTTTCAATATTAAATGAGGAAATGGACCCGATCATTAATTTTTTTTGAATTACAAGAAAAATCTTGTTTCATGCCATTTAAGGATAACAATGAAACTGTCGAATTTTCTAGATGGTCAGAAATCCCTCTTCATATTTTATAACACAAAGTTGAACCGAAATCTCGCACCTAAATCAGCAAATATACAGGGTGAGCCTTTTACTACATAATTTTCAACTGTAGATTTCTGAGGCCAAAAAATCTTTCCATTTTTGTGAATTGGACTCCGTTTAAGACATATAGTAATTTTTCAAGAAGAAAAACTGCCCCTGTCCATGCGTATGAACTGAAATGTATATTATTTCTCGTTAAAACCAACTCGATACTCGAATTATTGCAGTACTAAGCTCATCGAAACAAAAAAACGATATTTCGTTACAATTAGCACAAAATTTCAAATGATTATTTTGCAGTTGAAATTTTACATCCAAAAAACATCTCTTCTTGATTCACCCAAAAATATCTGATTATCAAAACGTATTCCAAATCAACGATATAATTGAAACTTAACATTTTTCACATAATCATAAACAAAATTCTATGAATATTTCACGTCATTTCGCCGGCCACAGACAGAGAATATTTTTTCGCCTGTGACACAAGTTGCCAATTATCCAAGTTTATCCGAAGTCAAATGTCAAGCCGTCACCATATGCAGTAGAACTACTCCATAGTGGAAAGGAATTATTCTGCGTTATTATAATTGGTTATAACAACAAAAAGTTGATGTTCGTTCCGAAATATTTTGAAATAGTATGAAGTATGGCTATTTAACACATTTCAAAGAACTAGTTGAATTGTTCAATTCATTAAATATGCAGGAATCAATTCAGTGGAAAATATTTGTATCAACATGAGGAATGAGGAAATGATAATAATATTAATATACTGATAAATGGATATTTCAGCATCAATATTCTATTACAATCGAGAAATGAACATGAATTGATTTCGATGGCATTGAAAATACAAATACGAACGCAAAGTGATAATTGAAGGAAAATGTACAGTTTTTTCTTTACAGGGTTATATCAACCGACACAGTCGCTGAAAAATTCTAATATGTATTCACTTAACCGAACCCAACTCTCAAAAATGAAAATTTTAAGTTTCTTCCCGATTTATATTACATCGAAAATAAGTTCCGCAATTTTTCCATTTACACGTTCATTTCAAGGGGTCGATAGTAATTCTAGTCTTGTTCGAGGCATGTAAATTACAATTGAAAGTTGATATTCATCACAATCGAAGTTTCTGCAGCGTCGACGAGTCTAAAGTGGCCCCTAGACGGTCAATCATGAATGACAGTCTGACTGAACAATAGGATTGTCAATCCTGCCTTCAATCTTGAAGCCCCTACACATATCATTCAAACTGACAGGCAGATTGAAATGACTTCAGCTCAGTTGAAATTTAAACACCAAATAGTACGCTTTTAATTATTATTAGTATAATGTCTCCAAATGAAAAAAGTAAAGATAAGGCTTGTTTGGCCATTATCCTTGCATTGGGCACCAAGAAGACAATAAAACGTCTTTCACTGTGGCATTTGGCTTTATTTCTTTATATATGTTGAGGAATTTTCCCAATGCAACATTTTTTCATATTTATTCATGTACCTGGGATGGGATTTATTCCACAGTTCGGGGAAAGATTCATAAACACTTTGAACCTTTGAAGGCAGTTTCGATCGTCAACCCTTTGATTGCATTAATAAGACTGAGGAAAAGAATGATAGAATCAATACACCACCATTCAGACTGTCAGTCTCCCCTCCACTAAACGTGATTGAACCTCGGATTTTAAAATATTTGGAAATTCGTCAGTCCATTCATCATTCCATCAGTATAGACCTTACACCTTCAATCGGAATGTCAATCTTCGCTCTGATTGTCATTCCGAATGATCGTGTAGGGGCCCTATAACAGTCTACACTCTACGAGTCTACACTATTCACGTTCGGTACATACCTCATTCCAATGAAATTCAGGATTTTGATGGCACCGTCAGAATGTTATATTGAATTTACTCAACTTATAATTAATGTTCTGTCGCATACGTAGTTGGGAGAAGCATCCTAGGATTATGGGAAATAACTTTGTGCCCTTGTGGTCTATGGGTGATATTCCATGTACGAAGCAGAATCGAATTACTCTGTTGAAGATGAGTTTTATATCGATTCTACGAGAAATGGCTGCAGCTATTCTGGGGTTGGTTGCTCATTTTAAGATAATAATTATATTTCTCCCTGTGCGGTTTCGTATGTGAGGGCATATTGTGAGGTAACTACAGTAATCTGGATTTATCGGAGAACTGGCAGAATTATTGCTTTTTTGCCAGCTGCTTTTTATGAACAAACCCTCTCACATGAAGACTGGTTTGAAAGATATTTTATCAACAATATCGACAACCGCGTTGCGAAATAGTATTCTATATTAGCTGTATTATTTTGCCTGAATATCTTTTGTTTTTCAAGAATTTCGAGCCGAAAATGCTCTCAAATTATTGGTTGCACTTAATTCGTGGTCGAATTTAATTCTGTCCCTTAACATGATTTGTGAATAACAGACTTGGATTATTGATTCTGAATGCGTGAATGGTCAAAATCGGCCCAGTTATTTTTAACGTTTTTTCTTTGACTATAATGAAGTTTAAAGCTTCAGTTTAGCGGTTGTCCTTTGGCATTCTTGACCGAAGGATGAGTTCTCTCATAATGACACACATAATGACTAGTGCGCATGGCGATGAAGGAGTAGGATATCAAGGAAAGTATGGGCAATATGGCGATAAGGCAATCGCCTCTGGATTCAGTCGGAATGAGGCCTGGACATTCGAGTACTTTTTATAATTCTATACATGGACATCGATATAAGTTTCATGTTTTTCGTTTGAATAATCTGAAATCTAACATTCTATGACGAAGAGTTCCAATGAAGCCAGTTTTCCACGTGAAATTCTAGACATCAGATATGCATCTGATTTGAATTCCCAATAGCCATTTTTGTACATAAACTGCTCTCAGCAGAAGAACTCATGAATCACGCAAAAAAATGGCAATGTGGATTCAAATGATTTTTAGTTTGTCCTCTTCTGCGGTGTCGTCCTTTGAAACTCTCTCTATTTTCAACTTCAATTTGCTTCTGTTTGAATCTTCTCGCTTGTAGTCTTTTCCAACATGGTGCAAAGACCATGAGCTTTCACCCAGTGGCGTAGTAACGCCACCACGGGCCTGTGTTCAAGATATTTTCCGGGCCCCTACCCTCCCTGTTAACGCTAGTCGTCCCAAGCGTCCGGGCCCCTTATAGGGGCCCGGGCCCATGTTCTTCGAACACGCCGAACACTGGTCACTACGCCACTGCTTTCACCTCAACAATATCGAATTTTCAACTAGAAATATGACTATTCCACATGTATGCGGTTTCATTTGATTTCACCGTAGAATAGTGATATATTTAAACCCTTTAAGTAAACCTTCTCATTATTCTGAATGCAATAATGCACAATTTGGAACACCACTTGTATACTCCACTCATGTTTATAAAGTATGCCGGTTGCATTTTTCCGTTCCCTATACAGTCAGCGCGACAGGTCGCTCTCACCGTATAGGAAACGGAATGCACAATGGAACACTCCGTTTCCTAGCAGATATGCGCGATGTGCCCACTGTCCTGTTAGTCTTCTGGGTGCCGATGGGACAAATTGCAAATTATTAATAAATTTTTCTTACTTTCTGTATGGCTTTATTAGGTAGAGTCTACCACATTTTTTCTCTGTGAGCATTTTTGTAGTCGCGGTTTTTTTTCAGCAAACCTCTCGACCATATTTTCAGTTTTCTCGAATCAAACATACTCTTTTCTGTAAAATGCAATCAAAAGAACAATTTTGGAGAAATGAGAAAACATGATTTTCTACCAACATAAACATGACTGATAATCGCATTTTTTCAAATAATACCCTCCCGATTTTTTCAGAATCGGTTGATACAACCATATGAAGTATGAAAATGCAATTGTGCGACAAAAAAATGTGGCGATTTCCTTGTCCGACAAATGAAAATCGAAGATTTTTTGGGATAAAAAATTATGAATAAGGTCGTTTTTTTCTTATTCTCTCTCCACCTTGAAAATACGTCGCGTTCATTCAAAAATTAAAGAATTCACTGCTCTAATTTGGTTATGAATAGACTATATGCATTTATCGGATATAACTTTGCTCATGTTACAAATAAACATTTGATTTTTTGAGGAGTATTTAAGTGCTGAATACTATCACCCAGCTGTACGACGAATAAAGTTCGGAAATTTTAGTTGTTGCCGATATAATATTCTCAGTAGTGATGGAGGTTTTTTGTGCAAACATTTAAAAAATATTCGTGGCTTTAAAACGAAAAAGGAGGAAGTGACATCCTTAAACTGTGCAAAATATTTTTGGCACCAAGAGAACATCATAATCACAAATATAAAGATGTCATTCTACCTGACGATTGGGGTGATACTTTTACTGGATACCATTCGTCTTGTTACAATGAATTCAATGTAAGGAAGAAGTATTTTCATTGTTTTTTTCATTAGATTTGAATGAAAAAGTCAGTAAACAATTTGAATTATACACTTTCAATCAAAATCAATAGTTTCATTTCAATAATAATCGAAAAAAGTTTCTGAAACAAAACCATTATATTCAACTAGACTAAGGATTTGCTGCATTTTATATGGTGGACAGTTGTTTTTTCTATAAAACGAATCTCTCTTAAATATAAATTCATTCTTGTCCGATAAATATCAATGAAAAAAAAATCGTCGATTTTCATCTGTCGGACAAGAAAAACACCACATTTTTTGTCGGACAATTGCATTTTCATATTTCATATGGTTATATAAACCGATTCTGAAAAAATCAGGAGTGTATTAATAATCAACAAATGTGATTTTCAGTCATGTTTATATTGGTAGACAAACATGTTTTCTAATTTTTCTCAGATTGTTTTTATGATTGCATTTTACAAAAAAAGAGTACGTATGATTGAAAAAAATGAAAATATGGTCGACTTACGAGAGGTTTGCTGAAAAAAATCCGCGGCTATAAAAATGTTCACAGAGGAAAAATGTGGTAGACTCTTCCTAATTAAGCTATACAGAAAGTATGAAAACTTTATCAATAATTTGCAATTTGTCCCATCGGCACCCAGAAGACTGACAGGGCAGTGAGCGCATCGCGCATATCTGCTAGGAAACGGGGTGATCCATTGTGCATTCCGTTTCCTATACGGTGAGAGCGACCTGTCGCGCTGACTGTATAGGGAACGGAAAAATGCATCCCGGTTGGCCATGACCATTTCAACGTGTAGGCATATTTTGAAAATGTTAAGTTATGGTCATTCTCCCGTCAGATAACTACGCAACGTTGTCCTCTCTTTATAGAGGTCGTAGAAATTAGGAGTAGGTATATGCTGAGTTTCCCCTATCGACCCATGAAATTTTTCCTATCTCTGTAGACGACCATAACCCTCGTTGAACGGACTTGAGGAGAGGTTTAGTGTGATTGATATCAGAAGGATAAAGTTGGAGAAAGGGAAAGCTGTAAACGACAATAATAATCTATGCTTCAAAAAACCAAAGAATGGTATAAGACCTTCTTCTTCTTCTTCTTTCTTTCGATATGATTTCCCATACGGTAGTTCATCCTGTTCATCCCAATAATGCCTACATATCACAAAAGATCAGTTGATGCAGTATGTCGCTAGTCTAGACGTCTCGAACGCGTTCGTGAGATGAACCTGCGACCACAAGTGGACAGGATTTCTTCGTATGCAATAGAATTCTGTGGTTAATGGCAAGGCAGGATTAAAGAGACGGTAATAAACCCCAGTGGCAGACATCTATTGAATCGGCCTCCAAGGAGTGAAATGCGTCCATTTCAAAGGACCGACGGACGAATATCGGCTGATGCTCCTACGACCAGTCCGGTCAGAACACTTGTTTTCATGATCCGTTGATCTGGAGCGGATTCTAAATGAAGATGAAGTATCTACGTACGCTTTGCCAGCCAGCATCCTCGCAATCGAGCGCTGAATTAATCAAAGTTTAAGCTCCGTGATAATGTACGGCGCCTATACGTCAGCATTATTCCTATTTTACAGCAAAACTCAATCAGAGACTAATATATTAGAGCTGTAAATTGGCAATCAATGTTTCCATGCATATGTATGTATGAGTGTATGTATGTGTATATTGGAGAAATGCACAGGTACGGCACCGCAGGGTCGGACCATGAATTGAAGTTATGCCGCTTGAAATCACCTGTGGCAGTTCTTATGAGATTTTTCCATACACCGTATGGCAGACCTCATACTCGGAACCCTTCTTGTAGGTGCATTTTCCTATACCACAGAAGGGTTCTGGGCCAGTGAGTGGAGTTTGTGCGCTCTTTCTGGCCAGTGTATTGGCCTCTTCGTTTCCTGCGATCCCCGAATGACCGGGAACCCAGATTAAAAAGACCTTATTCTTCTTGCCTACCTCATTGAGTTTGTTTCGGCACTCCCAAATCAGCTTTGAATCAATGACGTAAGAGCTCAGTGCTTTGATAGCAGCTTGACTATCTGTATGAATAGAGCTATATCGAACTTCTGATAGTTTCTTTCTAGATTTACATCTAGACATCTTGCGATTGCAAGTATTTCCGTTTGAAGGAAACTTGTACAGGAGCCTAACGATAGTGCACACTTGGTACTTGTCCCGTAAATCCCAGCGCCAGCTCCTGTAGCGATTTTAGAACCATCTGTATACCATTTCATTGTATTTTCTTTGAGATTGTAGTTGGTGTATTCCCTTACCCAATCCTCTCTTTTACTTAACATTGTACTGAAGTTCTTCCCAGTGCTTACTTTCTTGATCATTACATCATACTAGGAAGGTTTGCAGATGAGGTGTAGTCATTCAGAGAGGACCAAGCTCTTTGAAACCTGACTCTCTCATTGCCTGCTCCTTCTTTAGATTCTCTGAGGATGGCCTCATGGGCTACCCTATCAATCACTAGATGTAGAGGTGTGAGGTCTGTGATGATCTCAAGCGTCCTGGTTGGGCACGTTCTCATAGTTCCCGTGATGAACACACAGGCAAGCCTCTGTACTTTGTCGAGCATTTTCCTCTTACTTGCCTGACTTGCCTTAGCAAACCAGGCTACTGCCCCATATGTGATTATAGGTCTTTCAATCATGACGTACATCCATCGCAGTATTTTTGGGTTACAGTCCCAATTCCTGCCGATTAGACGCCTGCACGCCATCAGAGCTCTTGTTGCTCTACCAGTAACATTATCAACATGCTTATTCCACAGAAGTTTGCTATCTAGGGTTATTCCTAGGTATCTGACTTCAGACCCCCACTCCAACATATTTCCGTTTAATGCTAACGTTTTCATGGCTGGAATTTTCCCCTTCCGGGTGAACGGAATTAATGTGGTCTTCGTTGGGTTGATGTTCAGCCCCACTGACAAGCACCACTGCTCAATAATTCTAAGGCCCTTCTGCAATAGGTCGCAGAGAGTGCCTTCGAATTTACCTCTTATTACTACTACTACTATGTCGTCAGCATGGCCTACACATTCGAAGCCAAGCTGCGTTAGCCTGTGAAGAAGTTCATCCACTACCAGGCTCCATAGTAGGGGAGATAACACCCCACCCTGAGGTGTTCCACGAGTAGCTTTGACGAAGACGGATTCCTCACCCATCGATGTCTCAGCTATTCGCGTCGTTTACACCTCATACATCCATTTTAAGATGGTAATATTATTCACTCCTCGCCTCTCAAGTGCATCTTTGACAGACACGTGTGTTGTGTTGTCAAAGGCCCCAGATATATCCAGGAAGGCACACATGGCGATTTCTTATTCAGAGTTCTCTGGATGACTTCAGTCAGCTGATACAGAGCGGTCTCCGTTGAACGTACTGCCCTGTAAGCGTGCTGACAATTGTGAAGTGGTGTTTTCTCCAGATGCTCCGTTCTTATGTAGTTATCTACGACTTTCTCCATCGTTTTAAGAAGAAACGATGTTAGGCAAATGGGTCTGAAGGATCGAGGGTCTTTTTCCCTGTTTTGGGAATGGAGATTACTTTTGCCCTTGTCCACTTTTCAGGTATTTGACTCAATGCTAAGTTGCTTCTTGTGATATTCCGTAGATGAAGGAGAATCTCCTTCACTCCTTTTTGCAGGAGTATTGGAACCACCCCATCCACTTCTGGGGATTTATACGGCTGAAAGGTGCTTATTGCCATTCAAGTCGTTACCTTGTGAATATACTCCTAGCAATGTCCCAGTCCTCCTTGCGGGAGTTCTTGGTGTGCTTCATTGCTATTACAGTATTACTTATTGGTTCACTACCCAGGAAGTGTGTTTCGAGAAGAAGAATGGATCGTTCCATCTCTCCTTCCGTGTACGAACCGTCTGGCCCTTTAAGCGACATAGTGGGGTTAGTTCCCCCTTTTGCCATGACTTTCTGAAGTCTGGCTACTGTGGGAGTGGAATTGATATTTTCACAAAAGGCTCGAAAATTAAGTCTCTTGGCCTTCCTGATCTCCTTGTTGTACTGAGTAAGTTTCTCAGTGTACCCTTGCCAGTTACTGTCTCGTTTGGCTTTATTGAAGAGCCGACGGACTTCCTTTCGGAGGTTTGACAAGTTGTTATTCCACCAAGGAGCTTCTTCACTTGATCGAGCCTTGGTCAGTGGGCAGCTGGAGTGAAAAGCCTCCATCATTGCCTCGCTTGCCTGATCAACATGTTGCTCCAAATCGTAATCACGGTGTTTTTCCCGCCCTATTACGATTTGGTCTAAATTATTCCTCAGGTAAGAACCAATCTGTATTTCTAGGATTTCGAATCAAGGGTGGCGAGGTTGTATCTCCCTCCACCTTAAACTCGATAATTCTATGATCAGAGAGCGAAGGTTCATCCATCTCTCTCCAAGAAGTGACCTTCTTCCTGGTATCGACGTTGACAATTGTCACGTCCAGGACCTCTTCTCTCGCTCTCGTGACAAAATTTGGTGTAGTCCCTACATTCAATGTCTCGAGATTGTTAGACAAGAGATATTCAAGCAAGCACTCACCTCTGGTGTTATTGTTCGTGCTTCCCCAAATAGTATTGTGTGCGTTGGCATCACATCCAATTATGATTGGCAACTTTCTGCTGTTGCAGTAACGTACTAACCGCTGTACTTCCTCTGGCGGTGTTATTGGCCCATCTCCAGCAGAGTATGCGGATGCTATGACACTGTCTCGGTCAATGCCCCCAACATTGAGGTGTACCATAATCGGAATGGTGCACTTAAAGTTTGGGTGTCTTCCATTAAAGTGTTGAAGGAAGACGTTCAGTTGTTCCTCACCGTGACTAAAAAAAAAACTATTTGAGTCTGGGGATCTGACAGGTCATGACTGTTCACCCCGTTCATTCCACAATTTCATAATTTTCGTTCAAATACTCCCTGATATACCTAAAACATCTCGCATCTCGAAGAAAGAAATTTGCGGTCCCACGTTTATGAGAATTTGTTTCTAAAAATTCCTTCTTCCTTTGTACTCCAGTTCAGAAACACCGAGTATGTAGATTTAAGGTCATGGAAATTCAATGAAGTAGAGGAGGTGAGGAACCATTGTGATCCTCATTAAAAATCTTATGTTTAACTTCATCAATATCAATACTCGGAAGTCGCAAGCACTACAATTGACGACGAGTTGGATGGAATGGAATAACGACGCATCTCTGGTAACTATCGCCATTTTCAGTTTGAGGCAATCTTCGAATGATAACAATTTCATATAATTTCCTAAAAAGTTGAAATAATTTGATTAATCGAGGGAAGCGATGAGTTATTTTTGTAGCCTCCCCTATTCATTAAGTTTTGATCATTCAGCCCATTTTCGTTCTTCTTTTGAATTTCGATCATTCGAAGTACGTCCCTGGATAAGGGGCTTTTCTGGCACTTTGGACGTAATAACGGGAAGCGCTAGATTGCGCCGTATATTAAGCAACATCCAATATAGATGGGACAGTTTTAAAATCAAATTTTCTCTATCTATCACGTGTACGGTTTATAATTTCCAACATTAATACAATGCACGGGATGCTAATCTGCAATAACCATTCGCGCTCCGGGATTTGATAACACCAGGCGATTCTGCCTCCGATTCCGAATGCAAATGCCCCCGATGTCGCCACCCTCCGCAGCCCCTACGCCCTCAAACTTGGTGCCGATGCTTAGTTGTTTATTTTGTTTTGCCGATAATCGCACGTTGTGTCGTACAGCGTCGCTCATCTCGTCGTACTGATTGATGGCACTTCCGAAACTGGAAATCAGTCCTCGTTTGTTACTCATGGTGATTTTGCGAAAGTTCGAGAGAATACTCTCACACTTGCTATACGGTATCGACTGCTCTAACACCTTCTTACTGGACCGATAACCAAGTGTTTGAGCTTCTTTACAGTTTCATCTATAAATGCCAGATACGATTTTTGCTGTAGTTCGCAGTGCATTTTACAAATCCAATAGTTTCATTCTTTTGTTGAGAGTCTAGAACCTAGATTCACCTCTCTCAAACGTCGTCTGATGGTTTCGATGGAAACTTGGCCCCATCTGCATTTTGAAGAGTATTCCGTAGCATTCTACACGTAGATTCTAAGCAGGTGTTATTTTTCGTCGCCCACCAAGCCTTGGTCTTTCCAACACGGAACCTATTCCAAAGTCGAGATATCTCACATTGGCTGACTTGGAGCCTTTCCGCTACAACAACCAGAGTTAGGCCCCCCTGTAGCATTCCGATAGCCCTATTAGCCTCAGCGTTTGTTAATTCACGTCTTGGCATTTTCAGAAAACTCGTTCCAAATCGAAGCCGTTGATAAAGTGACTTCATTTCAATAAGAACATTCATGGAGCATATGCAAAGAACCAAACTTCAGAAAAAAGGCGACCAGATTGACGAAATGTCTCATACTGATTTTTATTGGATCGATTCAAATTTACTATAAAAATGGCATAGAGGGTTCGTAAAACCCGAACATTTCTGGGTCGTCGTGAAGCACTTTGTCAAAACCCTCCCCCCCCCCAATTTTGAAAATGTTGAACCGAGAGTCGGAATATTCTCGAAGTTGTTGAAAAATTTTCGAAGCATTTGGAAAATTTCGAAGCAGTTGGAGAAGTTTCGAAGAAGTTAAAAAATATTCGAAGATATCCCCCTCCCCAAAAAATTTGGCGTCGACCCGTCCCTGCACATGGGAGGTACTGTAGAACTTTGACAGTATGCTTCGATGCATTCATCAACCCGGCCCATAATGTAGATCACATTTACCTGTGTTCTTATCGAGATGCTTCATCTGATTAAGTATTCCATCGCAATGAGAAAGAGTATTGTACCCGTACTTATTATTTACTACCTGGTAATTTCTCATTGGTCGAAATGAAAAATTCATTTTTTTACGGACAAACACTGTAATTTAAATGTTACCACTCGTACCTAAACTGTCATTATGCAGCAGCAATTGTACGTATCGGCGAAAAATGCAAATTTCTTTGCGCTCCCACCTGAATCGGGAGTAACGAAAATAATAAGTGGGCAAGCTGAAAATATAAATAATAATTTGCGAGTGGCAGAAGAATGATATTTAGCTGAATTTGCGAAGAGAATATGACGTGAGATCGCTGATTTTCTAGTTAAACTACCCATTATTGATGAATATTTTTATGGTTGAAGTTTCTGCAGTGCGCACTGTTTGAATAAGTGAATTGGGGGGCATGGTCGACTGAGAAAATAGTAATTAACTCCTTAGAGAATACGGAGCTGGTGGAAATAATGCATACGCATTATACTCACTGGGAATTTTCGTTACTTTGTACGCAGATATTATTAGCGAATGCAGATGTTACTTCAGTAAGGAGTTCTCGAGATAAGGAACTTCTGGAAAAATTGTTTTTGTTATAATCCAAATCGAAAGTATCCTAGCTTCATAAATAGTGTATCGTCATTTTTCTCCTATACTCAAACTCAATTTCCGCGTAAAATTGTCATAGAAGGTTAATTGAATTTCAATTTTTAGGATTATGTTGAGAAATCGCCGGTACAAAGTGTTATCTTATCATAAAATTGGCCATAAATTTATAACCATTAAAAATGGAAAGTAATACATGTAGATTTCTTCCCTGTAGAAATTTATCGATGTTCCAGTTGCTCACGTCTCTGATAGATCGACATTGTCGCCTTGATAATAACAATAATTATTACTGGTAACAATCAGAACAACGGTGCTCAAGACGAACAGCCTGACATAAAATAATCCATGCAATTGAATTAGTTATGGTGAATCACGAATTGCAGCCATATTGGATCTATGTCGGAGTGAAATTTATGGCGTTGTTGGATGGTAAGTAGAAGTATAGGGTTGGGTCTGTTTGAGCACAGCGTTGTCTGGCTAAATATTAATTTAGTTTTATTATACTGTTATATGAAGATTTCATGCAATGGTGCATTGAGCTCATATTCGGAGAAATGAGGTGATGTAATGAAGGAAGCTCCTCGAATTACTTTCCAGAATAGCTCCAGGAGAATTTTAAAAATCAGTCGATTATTTGAAGTAATTGAAAACTGCACCTTGAAAGTAATAGGTCGAGCAGAGAATTTTACATTTATAGTGTTTTAAGTCTAGTTTACGGTCGTGTTTTTAGGGATATTTGTTCACAGTTAATATAGGAAGTACCTAGTTTTGATAAAAATAAGTTTCCCCTGGATAACGTTTGATTCTCCACTAAGGCTGTGTTACTGATATTATCCAACTACAATCTATTACGAACTTCAATCAAGTATGGAATTTATGTCTGCAACATTTTCAGGATTCAGATGCAAATAATTGAGCAGAATATGTATTTACACATAATTTGGCTATTCAAACGTTAATGAATTCAAAAAGATCAAAAAAAGTGTATCGTATGCAAAAGTATCAGCTAACTTTTCGAGATGAAAACTTGATTGAACAATTCAACTGAGATAGGTAGCAAAATTAAATAGTTGATGGCCAGGATTTGATATTAAAAAAAAAAATATGTGCTCACAATTAAATATAGTTTGGTTTTTATGGATCAACCAATAACAAAATTTTTTCTGTATGAGGTTCTCGATGATTAAAATTTCGAATGATTTTTGTGTTGCAAAATTCTTCATAAAAATTCAAATGAATGTGTGATTTCATTATATTAAGCAGAGAAATGAGGTTATTTTGTTCTCACCCAAAGTCGTGAAAATACAAACGGTCAAAACGTGAAAGCGGCAGTTCTGGTCAAATTAATGTTTTTACTGAAAAATACATTATTGAATTGCTAACAATTATTTTGCTGTTCTTGATTATACGATTCGGAATTTTCTGAGCATTATAGTACTTTGCCAATCAACAAATAATCCAAATAAAAAATGTAATATATCAATAAAAGATTGTGGTAGAGGAAAAAACGCTCAACAAAATTTAATTGGTACCAAGAACAAAGAACAATAATTCTATACATCTATGTGATACTGCATGTCTCTTTTCATCACGTATTCTATGTCTTTGACTTAGGTATGTCAACCTGCGATGTGAGCCAATCATCATAATTCCTGAATAAGACAACTTTACTGATACAAGCATAGGTACCGTATTTCGTTCTCTATAGGTGAGGGATGGCGCAGATCCGGTATATGCCTAGTTCACATTGAAGTTTGCTTTCAATAATGTGCTCATATTGTAAGTTATACGAGAAATAACGTATACTAAAAATGAATTCAGACCGTTAGCCTTAGTTAATTCCATCGGACCCGTATTTGAGACACTTTATTGACGCATAAAAGTGTTTCAATAACTAAATTTTTAACGCCCGCATTTAAGCGAGATAATATCAATGGGTATTAAATTCGGTGGGTTATTGTTCATTTACACATATACCGTGTTGTTATAAACATTTCATGGTGGGTTCTTTGATTTTCCAGAACGGGATTCATCAATTCGATGATAAAGCAGAGTGCAACATTGTCGACTGGAGATATTGGCAACGTTCACCGACGCATCATTGGCTATTTCGCCCTTTAACGGTTTCGTAGACGTGAAATGTCACAATGTAGGAGAGGATTTGATTTTTATAGATTCGTTATATCCATTACTGACTTTTATAAGATAAATAAAATATGAACCACGCCATAGATTTGGATATTCATTTCCTTGAGGTGACAAAATGGCGGAGGTTCAGTGTACGTCGAATATTTCAATGTAAGTTTTCAACAAAACGAATTCTGTAGAGATGGAGAAGGTATCTTCATTACCAATATTCGCATTTTTCTGGTGACAAATGGTCATTGACGAGATCATTGACAGCGGCTGTCGAATTTTCTTTTTGACGGCTGTCAAATATTTCTTCTTCGGTTAACAAGAAGAAGGAGAAGCACCAGTGATTCGCAGTGCAATACATTCTGTGGTCCATAGTGCCCCAGAATCGGCACACCATTAATATTCAGTTCGCTAAGTTCGAGCAAAGTTCTCCAATCCTAACCAGTTAGTCGGCACGTACGCGCAAAGTAATGATAATAATAATATTTATTGCATAAAAAAACAATGTAGGTATATAAATGGTAGAAGCTTGACTCGGAGCCATTCTTCCACTCCACCAAACACTAAAAGTAAGACAAGTAAATTATCAATTATTACCAATGTTATCCCCAATGTTCTCAGAAAATCAAGAAAAAAACTCTCATTCAATAAACTATTTCTGAAGATGAAATTACAGAAAGTTATGAAAACCATTAAAAAATTCACAACCTAACAGAAAGCATGCGCTCTCTGATGCATCTCTGGAATGTAGCAATCGAGGAGCAATCGAGTCATCAATATATTTATTAATAAGATGCGGCGCACGAAAATCAAAGCTACCTTTGAATTAAACTGTTCTATGCTGCGGAACACAAAGCACTCGCCTGCCCAACCTTCAGTTAAAAGTCTTGATAAAGTGATTTCGTTCCTTAAGAAAAACCTAATTCGTACAACGCATACACGAGTCCAGCTGACAAGCAGATTTATCTCAAGCCAGCATGAACCGTGATACCATTCTTTCAGTGTTCACTTCGTGATATACAGGGTGTCCCACTAGTGCCGCAGCGGACGATATACGCGTAACGGACTGCCTTTTGCAAAATGTTTTGATGCAGACTTGATATACTAGGTACAAGAAGAGCACAACGTAAAAATATTTTCGAATATATAGGGTGGCCCACAAAAGAGGAATACAGGGTGACTTTGTTTTTTCAAATGGGAAACCCTATATTCAATACTGTTTTTCAATTCTCTGAAACTTCCTGCATGCTTCCGTATACTTTTCACATATTTTTATTCGACAGTTTTCGAAATATTGGCCATTTTGACGAAAAAAGGATATTTGTAGAGGCTATGTTATACAATTATATTTCACGAACCCTTGCACATACCAATAAGAACTTTATATGGATTGAAAGACAAGACTTCAATGTATCCTATCCAGCTATAATAAAGCATCTTCAGCATAGAGAGTGTCCACAAAAAGGCTATCAACATGACGAATTTCAAATCGATTTTTCTTCATTTTTTCAAATGCAATGCATATAATTTTTTTCATCATTGTAATCACCATTCATTTTAGTTAATTTTTTGTCAAATACATGATATCCATATCTCTAACGGAATAGGATTTTTTAGAGTTTTTCCTCCAAATTCACATTTACTTTCGAATTCAAAAAGCAGATTTGGCTTTTCTGTGGTTATTGGGAAGTGTCTAATTATTCTATTCAAAATTAACATCATTGCAGCTTCAATTCAAATCATCATAGTTTTTACGGATTGGATGAATACTCACACAATGATGTAAAAATTCAAAAAATACCAATGAGTTTGAATGTACAAGTTATGAATGCTTCAAAAAAACGAGTTTCAAAACTTTAGGATACAAAAAAGTGCCCGCTCTTATCCTTATACAACTTTCTTCGAAAAATGATATTCATAAGTTTCACAGGCACGCACGCATATCTTCAAGCTCGCAAGCTCAAAGCTTGTTTGAAATTTTTGGAAGATTCGACGTTCCAAGTAGAAACATAGAAAATTATCAAAAATGTATTTTGGAAAATGGGCACAGAAAGCAAGTTTCTGTTTTCAGTAACTGATTTCATCACATTTTTGAGTAAATACATCAAAAACTTCTAGTTCCTCATTTCGCTATAATATGAATTGAAGCTTCAATGATGCTAATTCTGAGTGGAATAATTTGACAGTTCTCAATAACCAGAAAAAAGCCAAATCTGCTATTTGAATTCGAAGGTATGTGAATTTTAGGGAAACATTTCGAAAAAGCGCTTAAAAATCCTATTCCGTTAGAGATATGCATATCATGTATTTGACAAAAATGAAGTAAAATGAATGGTGATTACAATGATGAAAAAAAATTATATGCAATGCATTTGAAAAAATTAAGAAAAATCGATTTGAAATTCGTCATGTTGATAGTCTTTTTGTGGACACTCTGTATGCTGAAGATGCTTTATTATAGCTGGGTAGGATACTTTCAAGTCTTGTCTTTCAATCCATATAAAGTTCTTATTAGTATGTGCAAGGGTTCGTGAAATATTATTGTATAATATAGCCTCTACAAGTATCATTTTTTCGTCAAAATGGCCAATATTTCGAACACTGTCGAATAAAAATATGTGAAAAGTATACGGAAGCATGCAGGAAGTTTCAGAGAATTGAAAAACAGTATTGAATATAGGGTGTCCCATTTGAAAAAACAAAGTCACCCTGTATTCCTCTTTTGTGGGCCACCCTATATATTCGAAAATATTTTTAGGTTGTGCTCTTCTTGTAGTATATCAAGTCTGCATCAAAAAATTTTGCCAAACTCAGATCGTTACGCGTATATCGTCCGCTGCGGCACTAGTGGGACACCCTGTATATCATTCATTTGCATTCATCATTATTTCTTTTAATTTTCATGGTGTCAGTCTTTTCTCCCTGTGAAATATAGAAATAAATGGCCCATATTCCCAACCCAATTTCATTAATTCATCTTCTCTAGTTTTGAATTCGATATATTTATACCAAGGTCAATGAATAACGGATATTCGGTGCAACATCAATCATCGCTAGTGTTTTGCTGTTTTACCAACAGAGATTATAGAACGCTTTCAGCTCATCAACAGCCCCGCAATTGGTCGATCAATTCATGTAATGCAATCGTTCCGCGTTAATTATAAAATAGTACAGCAAAGAGGTGACCGCAACGTGATGTTGGAACGTGTTAAGCCGCGAATGGAAAGCGATCAAGAATGGGAAATTGGTTCCTATTCGAAAATTGGTACTATTTGCATTATATATTGTACAAGGGGGATAAATGTGAACATTTAAAATTTCATTAATTTTCTTCGTTGTCACGACGCGCCAGCTAGGTAATGTTGATATGGGTGTAAAATTGCCACCTTGAAAAGATGTCATTTTTTTCTGTTCCCAATCTGAGCAGAAATATTCGAAAGCAGCGTACGAGCGCATACTAGTATTATCAATGTTTGATATGGTACTATACCAAGAAGGGTGACTCATTAGAAAAAAATATCAGGAAAAGTTTTCGCATGATATACAACTTTCGACACATGTTTGACTGATCGAATACAGGGTGTTTCACCATAAACTGGACATACATAGCCATGTAGATGACACCGAGGAAGTCATTTTTGCCTTATGACATATTCCCAGTTTTCGACGCATAAGCGAGATACAGGATGTTTAATGTTTTTTACATGTCTTCAGTGAAAAAAAAAATTCGGCCGAAATTTTTGAAATTTTTCATGGTTGAACTATCTTTCAATCTGAATACTGAGGTGAAAACATAATGAAATAATATCCATTGGTTTTCTTTTTGTAGCCTTCCGAAGATTACGCTGGGAGAACTTTCATAATTTTTATTTAAAAAACTGGAGGCCGTACCAAGGCCAAAATTGTGCTTATGGGCTGCCGAATGACCCTGACAGAAATATGAATTTATAAACTAAAAAATTTTTTCAAAAAACTTTGATAGGATTCGAATTCCCTATGAGTATGAATTGGGTTAATTTTAATCATATAAATTTCCGTTCCAAAGTGACGCTAGATAATCGAAAGTGGAGAGTTCGATTCTCACCAAAGTTTTCTGAAAAAATTTTTTTTTTGTTTTATAAATTCATATTTCCGTCCGGGTCACTCTGGCAACTCATTACCTCAAATTTGGCCTTCGTTCGGCCTCCAGTTTTTTGAATAAAAATTATGAAAGTTCTCCGAGCGTAATCTTTGGAAGGCTACAAAAAGAAAACAAATTAATATTTTTCTTTTCTTTTCTCTATTTTCTGTTTTCACCTCAATATTCAGAATGAAAGATTGTTGAACCATTAAAAATTTCAACAATTTCGGCCAAATTTTATTTTCACTGAAGACATGTAAAAAAAGTTCGAATTTCGAAAAAATTTTTCACGGAAAAATCGCTTTCAAAGTTAGGGATGACAAAATCGTGAAAAATCAATTTTTTTTAAATTAGAACACCATTTTTTTATTGCAGAAATAGATTCCTTAGAAAATTTCGAGTTATTTTGATGTAACATTTTTCAGTTTTGGTTGGAAAATTCTCTCTGAGTGGGAAAATTCGAACCCCAATTTTTTATGGCAGATATTGAATCTACGTTAAAAAATAATGTGAGTGTATGCATCACACCCTTGCTCTAAAGTGGATATTAACTCAGAAAATATCCATTTTAGGGCAAGGGTGTGATGCATACACTCACATTATTTTTTAACGTAGATTCAATATCTGCCATAAAAAAATGGGGTTCTAATTTGAAAAAATTGATTTTTCACGATTTTGTCATCCCTAAATTTGAAAGCGATTTTTTCACCCCCTGTATCATGAATCGCTTTTTCGATTTTCAAAGTGGATACATCAATCTTACATCTTGAGAAATCCCAAAAATGAAAATTTTCCATCCAAAAACCTCGAAGTTATTCTTGTTTCAGCGGAGCTCTATTTTCGATTTTTTTTTCGAATTTTCCCGCTCAGAGAGAATTTTCCAACCAAAACTGATAAATGTTACATCAAAATAACTTGAAATTTTCTAAGGAATCTATTTCTGCAATAAAAAAGTGGTGTTCTAATTTGAAAAACGGAAGTTGACGTCATTTCCGGAAAAACCGGAGGTGCTCATGCCTTGAAAATATTTTAGATTTCATCAGCATCGTGAAATACTTATAAGTGCTGAATTTCATGAAAATACGTTCAGTAGTTTCCCGTATAAATATGGGTGAGGTTCCTCGTGAAAGACCCTGTATATGTTTGTCCAGTTAATGGTGAAACACCAAACACCCTGTATATTATGAATTAGTATCTACTTTTTTCATGCTTTGATAGCTTGTATGTTTAGACATTTTTCGAAATTATTGGACGTTTCGCAGATTAAAAGAGTTTTTAGTATCGAAATACTTTGGTAGAAACTTGTGCGATTATTGTGGAACCAGTAAGCAGTTGTCGAAAAGTCGAGCAACGATTGTCAAAGCACTTACACTTCAGATTTGGATGTGAAATATTTTGAACTAATGAATTATCGTCTGGAAATATCTGGTGCAACTGAAAAGGAGTCCGCAAAGTGGGACCAATTCAATACTGAGAAGTACGAAAAGAAAATGAAGCTAGATTGTTGGATATTCGAACATAAGAAATTGAAAAAGAATGGTTGAAAAGCATGAAAAAACCTGATTTTCGATAATAGAGCAACATCTTCAAGAAGATGTGTGAATTTCTTTTAATGAACACCTATTCTAGAATATTGCAAATCTTTGTTTAATTTTATTTCAGCACATATGTAATAATATTGGTTCCGATTGAATGAAACCTGTGTCAATGTGAATTAAAGAATAATTCTACATATGAGAACTAACCCAATTTATCATCGATTCTACGCCTAGAAAACCCAAATTTATAATTTCTAATATCTCTAAATCGTCTTCTAAGACAATCTCTGAATGTAGGGTCAGAATTCGAAGTTTGTTATTAAGCTTTCATTTAATCCCGTCAATTCGGTAAATTTCATTTAAGAGCTAGAAGGTTGTTAAACTAGGGTTACGACACGGTGCAAGAAAATCTTATCTACAAATCGAGGTTTTGGACTTAATTTATGGTGCGGGTGGAAAAAAAAACGAAGGAAAAATAAATGCAAAAAATCGTGCATTATTCCACTCCACCTAGAAACAACAGAAAAACCCAGTGAAATGTAATCTGGTTTTGCAGTGAAAGCAATGTTTGTTTTTAACAATAATTATTTGTCTTCATTTCAACTCCCTTTGTAGGTATCTCTTGATATTGCTCATAGTGAAAATTTGAAATGAAGACTGTTGGTAGGAACTTCCATCTTTTATCACAAATTTTCCGGGAATAAACCCAACGAGATCATTTCATAGTGGGACGTCAATTATTGAAAGATCCTCGCTTGATATTGATGGTTGAGTTTACAACTCGCATGCAGATCTAAACATCATCGGAGGCGGAAATTCGAATCGTTTCCCCGAAAATTCTCCGAAATTCATCCGATGGCCGCAATATCCTGTCGAATATCGAATGTAAATGAAGTCCGATATTATGACAACACACTTTGAAACCGTCGTCATTAAATGATGTCCCTGTAGCCCGCAATAATATTTTGTTACGGCGCTGAACTGCAGGACGGTAACGGCGGTGACGCAGGTTTTTATTATGTTATATGGAAACTTTTTACACTCTTGCCTATTGGATGTTGTTTTCCATTACCACGATCAGAATTGCAGTCTATATCCCTGGCTTTATGAGCCCCAGTCGGGCTGTATATTTTTGCAATGAAAAACGTTATAAAATGTAAAAACTACCCGACATTGTATTTTTTGAACCGATATGGAAACAAACATTTTATTGTTCGCATGCTCAATAATGAAATATTGCTATTTTTGCCGAAGTCAGTGTCATGAAACTTTCATGAGCGTCACATCGACTGGATTTAACGAAAGATATATTTTCACAAGAATTTCATGGATATATTCCTTCTCTGGTTCAAACTCAACTCGATCTCCATGAGGATGGATTATGGCATGCTTAATCATTCTCCTGGGCAGGATGTTCGTCAAATCGTTGAAAAATTGAAAAACACAAGATTGTTACTGATAATACAAAGCACTCAATCGATCAACGTTCTCAGTATCTTGGCCTTTCAAGAATGGTAACTTTGACAACAAGATTTTAGTTAACATACAAGACCGCGTTCAGTCCTTGCAGACAGCAATTCGACATTTATCCTGATTTTTCGACAAATCATCTCCCGGAATCCGACATGGATCTTTTATATGTCTGAAGAACAAGATATATGAACAGCAATTGCTTTAGTTTTGGAAAGTCGAAATTTAATAATAATAGGGTAATAGCCCTTCAGTAATATTTTCAGTTGTCGAATTAAGGTTGGTGGAAATATCACTCACCCTTGACAATTGATTCTGTTATTTCTGTTTGTTTATATTCCTTACTGAATAAAACAAAGGACCCCGCAAATTTTGTATGTAAAGTGGCGACCGGTCAAATTTTCTGCAAGTTTGTTATGTTGTTGTACCCGACTCAGTAACCAAAAGTGTCAATGGGCCTAACCCAATCCTATGGCTAGTTTTCTAAATACGGGGTGTTAAAGTTGAAAATTGACCAGATTTTCGGATTTATTTTTTAATTATTATTAGGAGTTAGATTGAATTTCTGTTGCATACACACGTTTACTAGGTGTTCTGGAAGTGAAATTAGTGGATACGTATGATTAAAAATATTTATATTTACAGGATGATTCATGAATATATGACGGTAGTTTTTTGCCAAAATTCACTTTTTCTACTGTGACGTCAGGAAGGCATATTTTTGAAATGTTCTTTTCGAGTACTATGACGACAAAATATTGCACAGTGCATATTTTTTATACAGGGTGTTTCACAGAGAGAACCACTAGACCTAATCATTTTTCTAGGATTAATTCGAAACCCTGTCTTTTTGAATTGATTTTTGGGAAAAGTAATACCACAAACATATGTTTGTCTCTAATCTCCGAAATATTCATTGTGGTTTATTCATAGGAAGGTATTCTATTTTGAGAAAAGTCCAAAAAATATGAACACCCTGTATTCGAACATTTCCTCGGTCAAATGCGACTATTTTTTCACTATACAGGGTGAGTCTTTGACTTGTACATATATTTTAACTGTAGATTCCTCTCATCAAACGAAACACTTTTTTCCCATATCATTTTTCAAAATTCGGTTTCGTTTGAAAGATACAGGGTGTCGAAAATCCATGAAATTAACACTTTTCTTTCCATATATTCGGAACCGATATTTCGAATGAACTGAATTTTGATTGATTCTTTTCTCTATTCATGGTGCATATTCCTCAAACGAAACTTATTCAGGGCCGGTATTATAAAGACCAACCGAGGATTCAACCGTTGCGCCAACAACCAAATTCCTCACTATCTGGTAGTTGGCGCACGGTTGAATCCTCGATTCGGCTTTTATAATACCGGCCCTCAATATCTCTCCTAGTATTAAAGTTACAGGGTGGTCGACTCATAAATTCATGCAAAATCACTATCAAATCACTTGAAAAGGATAAACCTCGGGATAAACGGTTCATATTTTCGAAAGAATCAACCATTTTAGAGAATAAAAGTATTTCTATATTTTTTCAATAACACGCGTTGTTTTCGAGTTATTCCTAAATGTATACGAAGAAATTTTAGGAAAAAATCATGAATTTCATAAAAAATCTGAATGCTTCCCTGGATTAAATATCATCGAATATTGTTTCTTCTCTGGTCTCTTAACAAATTAACAATGTTGTCAATGTTTATCAACTGAATTCCGAGAAGCATGAAATTACACAGTTTATAAGCAAGTTTCTATTAAAAATTTATTGATACCCGTCCTTCAGGAAAATATCTATCTTCTTAACAATATCCTCTTGGAATTTTTAATCGACCCTACACGGTCTTCACATCACAAATCACAATCAAAGACCTCTTTGTCACAATCATCACCTGTTTGCTTTATTCTCTGCGAGTAAATAAATAAATAAATCGTAGAATGTAGAAAGGTTATCTCGTTTAAGCATATATCTAATAATTCCTATATGGGGAAAGAGCCAATCAAAACTGAAGCTGGGCTTTGGTAACAATCCAGATCTGCGCTTGTGCGGCAATATTGAGAATAAAAATATTTTTTTAATTCTATCTCTCTCTGACACATCGTATTATGTCGTGAAACGTATGTCATTCTTAACTTCATGTGAATAGTTTCGATCGTAACCTCACAATTCAATGTGAAATGTTTCAATAGCTTTATTCCGTTTTCTTCAAGTCCTTATTGTCATTGTTAACTCCTATTCATATTCTAAAATTGAACTGAAAGTATTCAAGTGACTTATTTTCATTCTGGATATCTCTTTTCTTGTTGTCTTTCAGAATAAACATAACCTCTAAATTTTTCGCAATTTTTGAATTTCCAGTTGACGCAAGCGTACAACTCAAGCCTTACCAAAGATCTGGCTTCACTTTGTGACTTTGAAAAGCAGGGGTATAATCCATATTGGTATTAGTAGATATATGCGTTTAAGCGTCGTTCATTTTATCACAGACTGGCCTGTGATGAGACATAGAACAACGGCTTGTCTTGCGTGGCGGCTACATCGCACTCGCAGCCGGCAGCGCACCGCGACTGAAATTTATCGTAGCGCTATATCGGCGAGAATCAGAACTACTTGTTTGGCATTTCCAAATAGCAATGCGTAGAAGCCTTTAGCGAAAAGTAAACAAAACTAGTTCCTCTGCGATAGTTCTTCCGTTAACGATAGGGGACGTTCTGTTTTCTTGAGTTCGCCTATACCATTGTTGAAGAGAAAATCTGGCATCGTCTTCTCTAGAACTCTGTGGAATATCATATCACAGAACTAGAAGATGGATTATAGGTTAGGTCATTGACCTCGAATCATATGACTTTGAATAATGGAGCTAGGATAGGTTAGTGAGAAACCAATTTTCGTTTCAGGATATCGAGGAAAATATGAACAAATTATTAGTGTTTACATGTTTACAAACTAATCTTCAGGAAAATCGAAGAAGGTACTTATTTTGGTGGGATGAATAATGGTTTTTCAATTGCAGAAATAATCGGACAGATGTTTTCGTTAGGAAATATCGTGTTTGTTACATTCTTATTCAAAAAAGGTTAGTGCTTGAGTATTTTCTAATTGTATCGCCCAGAACATCTCATAATCACCTCAATTTCAATCGAAAAATTTAAAAATATGAACTTTGAGGTGTTTGCAAAGAATTGTTCCAGGCGCGTATTAAGCCCAACTTTTTTTTTCAAATGGCTATATCTCTTTAACAGAGCCGAATTCGAAAAAATGGAAAATGAAAAAAAGGTTTCTTTAGACCTCAAGAATCTACAGTTGAAATATATGTACAAGTCAAAGACTCACCCTGTATATTGATTCCCACAAGATCTCCAAAGGTATGAATTCTAAATCCGATACTATGACCAGTTTTCGAGATACAGGGCGTTGAAGTGGAGAATAACTTATTTTTCAAATTGAAAAGCCGGATTGATTTTATGTTGCGCCCATGAATTCAGTATGAGTACAGATCAGATGCGCAAAGAAAGGTTCAGTTAAAGTATATACTGTTACAGGGTGATTCAAGAATGAATTACAATAACTTTTGCAAACACTCGATAATTCTACATCAGTATCGTCACAGAAAAATTATTCCATGAAGTTAATACCTAGTCGTTCACAATTTTCAGTCTGAAATACTTCATTATGATTTCTTTTCATATGTGTATATGTTTGTGGTATTACTTTTCCTACAAATCAATTCAAAAAGACAGGGTTCCGAATTAATCCTAAAAAAAATGATAAGGTCTAGTGGTTCTCTCTGTGAGACACCCTGTATAGCAAATATGCACTGTGCAATCTTTTGTCGTCATAATACTAAATCGAAAAGAACATTTCAAAAATATGCCTTTCTGACGTCACAGTAGAAAAAGTGAATTTTGGCAAAAAACTACCGTCATATATTCGTGAATCACCCTGTAAATATAAATATTTTTGATTATACGTATCCACTAATTTCATGACTAGAACATGTAGTAAACGTGTGTAGGCAACAGAAATCCAATCTGACACTTAACAATTAAAAAATAAATCCGAAAATTCGAGCAATTTTCAACTTTAACACTCCGTATTTAGGAAACTAGCCATAGGATTGGGTTGGACCCACTGAGTCGGGTACCACAACATAACAAACTTGCAGAAAATTTGACCGGTCGCCACTTTACATACAAAAAGTGCGGGGTCCTTTGGAAAATGATTGTATCAATTCTGAATGCTTATGGATTAGTTCTGAATTTGTGTATTTTTTCAGTCTTGTGATGAATAAAATTGATTCGAATTCTTCTCGCCTATCAACATCAGACCAGATCTTCTATCTCAGTTCATTTATAATACACATTTCACAGTAATTTCGCCAAATCCAATCTCTACGGAGACATATTTTGCAAAAAGCTATCAAATTCAGAGTTTAATGGGGTTCTGTAGTGAATAATGTAAAAGATAACATGAATATTTGAGTTTCATGGAGAAGGGCTTCATTTGGTGATACTTCCACTAAGAATTAATGGAAAACATCACATATTTTATGGGTTGTAACATGAACTTACTGTTAATTTTTAATGTAACAAATTGGCGAATGCGCTTCGTGGTTTATTTCTTAACTAGCTGGCCCGGCGAACTTTGTTTCGCCTAAATAATACCTATACCATAGCCATCTTTATCTTAAGAAGGCCGTGCCTATACTTACAGTAGATTTCACAACGCAATCACCAGTGATCGAAGATCAACGGCTTGGTTAGATCTCTGAACTGTCAAATCGAGTATTCTAGATCAAGCTCCGATCACCGGTGATATGCTTTGTGGAACCCCCGTTAAAGTTGTATAAACTTACCATTGCTATTTTTTTCAAGCAGGAGATAAATTAGGCATAATAAAAGTTCTGTCAAATGTCATCTGTCAACTGTCATCTGTCAAATGTCATCTGTCAAACGTCATCTGTCCAACGTCATCTGTCAAACGTCATCTGTCAAACGTCATCTGTCAAACGTCATCTGTCAAACGTCATCTGTCAAACGTCATCTGTCAAATTAAAAACAGATTGGACACATTTCTTCGGCAATAGACTGACTTCAGTGTTGTTTTTTTTTTTGTGACATTCACAGTGCAGCATGTTCTGTTTTTTCTAAGATTTTGTTTTTTTTTTTTTTTTCTATAATTTGAGTGTATAGGTATCTCCACTCTTGTTTCAAATTAATAATAATAATAATAAAAAATGTCATCTGTCAAACGTCATCTGTCAAACGTCATCTTTTCCATGGATATGAGCTGTCACACAAAACAGAAATACAAAAACAATATGTCAATTACTAATTATGGGCAATTTTGAATTCAGTTATTTCCGCAAATATATTTATTACCCAAACATAAATCAAAAACATTTCAAAAATATAGAGAAAAGATGAAAATGGACAATTCACGATTGATGCTGATCGTCACAATCCGATTTACTTTATATTCCGGTAAAAATTCACTGTTCCACCAACTTGATCTGATAATAGCCTTCCATGTTATTATAAGTTCTATGCAAATTACACAATAATTGTATATATCGCCATTCATACTCTAGTCTAGTCTATACCATTTCTGAATTTCCTACCCTTCAAGAAAATGAAATCCACCGTTGCCAGACTACTTCATGGCTTATAACTTCACAACGTTCTATTTTATCGAAAATATCGAGTCCATTTCTCTCGTTCTATTTTATTATTGCATTTCTATTGAATACCGTGGAACTTCGTTCTACCACTATTAATCCCCATAGAATATTCTTATACCGTTGTTAGGTATTCTGTGGTAAGACCTACTGTACTTTTAACTATTCACTTGACATGCGATTCTGTGGAAGAAAAACTAACCTCCTTTGTCCAAATGTCAAAACCTACATAAGTTCTCTATGATTGCTCGAGAAAAAGGAATGTCTTTTTTTCTTTTCTGTAGGATTTTTTTGGGAATATTTTGATATATAAACCTTGCCCTAACAATAATAAACACAACAAAAAAAAATTGTCCAATTTGGTGCGATCGTTTGAACAATATGGCATTTCGAAGTTTTGAACCAACCATAGATCGCCTTTTATTAATATAGATTTCCAATCATATTCGCTACCTTTATGAATCATCGTGATTTCACCGGTTACTGAAACAATTTTTCATTAAATTCAAGTAATTAGATACATTTCAAGAACCGAAAATATGGTGATTTGTAAAAAACTTATATATTATTTTTCTTGAAATAGATATTTGACGTTATACATATTATTCGTCTTGTACCTACCTTTTTTCAGCTGTCGATTACGAGGTCAAAAGAAACTCTTCATTTACATTATTTCCAAATAGATATTTCTCGCCTGTGACAGAGATGCCAATAATACAAGTTCATCAGTTTGTCAAACGTATAGGCGGTACCTACCTGTGGCTATTACCGTATCCAGAAGGCCTACCTACTTTAGACAAGGTTATAACAATAAAGAGGTAATGCCCGGTTAGGGTGCTAGTTAGATAATCAATAAGTGTTGATTGAGAAAAATGCACCGATATTTCACCGATGACCGATTAAATACGCTACTTGAAAACCTTACAAAGCCTATAGGAATAAGACATAACGGTCATTTTCGAAAACCTTCTGTCAGATTAGTAAACTGCGTGTTCCGTAGATGCTGAACGCTGAAGCATCACCTTCCAAAATACCTGCCTTGAACTGTTTGGAAAAAATCATTGGGAAAGTAGTAACGCAGTTTAGCCGCTTTCACATATAGGCGAATCGGCGCCGGTGCAAACCTCGTCTTCAATTTTTAAAAAGGTATTAAATTATTTCGCGTGAAATATCTTCAACCGTGTATATAAATTGCCTAACCATGCGAAATTTACACTTTTGACTAAAACTTTTGAAGGTGTTTCTTATGTATTCGTTCAAGAGACAACTTCTCATTTGCGGCAAAACTATGAAGATCTAATCTGCTGAAAGGATTCTAAATTGTGAAACTGGATTATACGAATCTTTTTAGTTGCATACAGAGTGTAACAGCCAAATGAAATAAATTCGATAACGAATAAATGAGGGGGTGTTAGGGAAAACGCTTGGAACCGTCGATTTGTAATTTCAAATGCGCATATTTTTCACGAAAATAAAATTCCATGCGACCGTGGCCAATACCAACTTTCTTATTTCAAATGCAACCCCCTGTATGTTATTTATTTTTTGGATTCTTCAGAAAATTCTAGACATAATTCATGTACTTACAATGTCCTATATCTACCTTCAACTTTTTCAGATATTTTACAAAAATTCATATTTGAAAATTATTTTATTTCACAAATTCGATACATTATACTCAAACTTATTTCCCATTTACCTCTTGATATGAAGAAAGTAAGCAAAAACCATTACTGAGAAGAAATGTTTGGTAACGTTAGAAGACAATTCTACATCAGATTAGCATGTTTCCAAGACGTTCGCGGCGAGCATTTTGAACATTTCCTACATTGACATTAATGTTTTTTTTTTCAATAATTAAGAAATACATAATCAGTATTACTTATTAGGTTTTAAGTGTGATGTACCGAATTTGTGAAATAAAATAATTTTTATTTAAAACGTTGATTTTTGCGATAAATCTGAAAACACTTAATACTTCCGAAATAGTTAAAGATAGGTATAGGACATTGTGCATGAATTGGGTCTAAAATTCTCTGAAGAATCCAAAAAATAAATAATATACAGGGGGTTGCATTTGAAATAAGAAAGTTGGTATTTGCCACGGTCACATGGAAAACCCTATATAATATTATTTTCTTGAAAAATATGCGCATTTGAAATTTGAAATCGACGACGTGTCCAAACGTTTTTCCCAACATTTATTCGTTATCGAATTTATTCGATTTGGCGGTTACACTCTGTATGTATGATAAATGCATGATATTGTAGAGAAAAATGTCAACAAAAAAGTCCGCGATGGTATATGTCTATCTCTTAAGGATAACCCACAATAACCATTTTTTATCCTTTACATTTTACGGGAAAAAATGGCTTATTTATGAAGTTATTTCCAGCAGTACAGCATTAATCCTTATCCAATTAAGTACTTTAAATACATTGTCCATTCAATATAGATCAATATGCCCCTTTACAGCATGTAATTTAAATGAATATTTCCGGAGATATTACAGATTTAAAATGCAGGGTGCGGCGCCGGCACTACGGTTGTTCATAAGGACATTCTGTAGTAGGTAGGTATATTATACAGGGTCTTTCACGAGGAACCTCACCCATATTTATACGGGAAACTACTGAACGTATTTTCATGAAATTCAGCACTTATAAGTATTTCACGATGCTGATGAAATCTAAAATATTTTCAAGGCATGAGCACCTCCGGTTTTTCCGGAAATGACATCAACTTCCGTTTTTCAAATTAGAACACCATTTTTTTATTGCAGAAATAGATTCCTTAGAAAATTTCAAGTTATTTTGATGTAACATTTTTCAGTTTTGGTTGGAAAATTCTCTCTGTGCCGGAAAATTCGAAACAAAAATCGTAAATAGAGCTCCGCTGAAACAAGAATAACTTCGAGGTTTTTGGATGGAAAATTTTCATTTTTGGGATTTTTCAAGATGTAAGATTGATGTATCCACTTTAAAAATCGAAATCGCGATTCATGATACAGGGGGTGAAAAAATCGCTTTCAAAGTTAGGGATGACAAAATCGTGAAAAATCAATTTTTTCAAATTAGAACCCCATTTTTTAAGGCAGATATTGAATGTACGTTAAAAAATAATGTGAGTGTATGCATCACACCCTTGCCCTAAAGTGGATATTTTCTGAGTTATTCACAAAAAACTGTTTTTCGTCTTGAATTCTCAGCCATTTCTTTTCCCTTCACGCCAAAAAGATGAAATTTTCAGGAACTGTTACTGAAACCATGTTTTAGATTTTACTACCCTAATATGCAAGAGAAAAAAGTTACAGGTTGTTCCTAAATAGATGGCGAATTTGGATTCGAATTTGTATCGGAAACCTCTTTATTTGAACTAATCGGCCATCGGTTTTCTCTCCAGTGATAAATAAATAATTCGTTATGAACCATAGGCAAAAACTTACCATGTTTACATAGTGATCGATTTTATAACTTAATACGAATCATTACCTAATTAATAGTAAACACAAAATGCTACTGAATAAAGAGGAATTTGGCAGATGTAATTAATGATATTATCTATCATTAAAAAAAAGAATGTGAAACATGGTAAGTTTTTGCATATGGTTCATAAGGAATTATTTATTTATCACTGGAGAGAAAACCGATGGCCGATTAGTTATTAGATAGAATTTTCCAACCAAAACTATAAAATGTTACATCAAAATTTTCTAAGGAATCTATTTCTGCAATAAAAAAATGGTGTTCCAATTTGAGAAACGGAAGTTGACGTCATTTCCGGAAAAACCGGAGGTGCTCATGCCTTGAAAATATTTTAGATTTCATCAGCATCGTGAAATACTTATAAGTGCTGAATTTCATGAAAATACGTTCAGTAGTTTCCCGTATAAATATGGGTGAGGTTCCTCGTGAAAGACCATGTAAATTATCAGCATTGCATCCGTGCGAAGCCGGGTCGGGTCGCTAGTAAGATATAAACAATACCAGCTTCATCTCTTTTCGTTCTGAAAGACGCAAACTGAATAGAAATAGCGCGCGACCCATTCACAGAAACCGCGACATCTCGAGAATTCCACAACAGGAACGAGTATCGTAACGTAGAGGAGGCGGAAAGCATCCGTCAGTCGAAACTCGAAGGCCCTCACGCGATCCGAATTTCAACACATTGGCGGTGACAAAGTGCGAACGAGTGGCCTGGGATTGCATGTCGACCACCACACGAGTGGCCCGTGCGTGAATCTACGTCGGCCGTGTACACTCGCTCCGTTGGCACCGAATCGCCGACGACCGCTAGCCGCCCACTATCCAGGTTTTATGTGGTTATTGTTGAATTTTACACAAGTTTGTGTAATTTCGAACCTGTTATTAACGCCTACGATTGCCAACTTGCTGTCCAGTTATTTCGACGGTCATTCAATTGCTGATGAGGTGATAGATCGTAACAATGGATTTGGTACAGGGTGTAAACAGTTGCGATGATAATAAATTAGGATCCAGGGTATTTTTTTCGAAATGTTTTCACGACATCTTTTAAATTTCTGCGTTGATGGAAGTTGTTGCTCCTAATTTAAATTTGCCAATAGTTGCTCTGTGCCTTTCTTTATTTTTGACTGAAGGAAATCGTGTAAATCTGAATCTTTGCCTTCTATGATAGTCTGAGAAAAATTTTGGATCGCGAAAAGTTTGCTGCGAAAGACATCTAAAATATTGACGAGATAAAATAAATGTACTCTTAACACTTTCCCCCTATCTATACTCCATTCACAATTATAAAATCGCAACTCTGGCCATGGTTTCGTTTTCAGGAATTGGTGCTCCTGATGAAAAATCTGTGCGCGTGCATAGAATATGGTTAATGACAAAACGACGATGCCAGTTTTTCTGTTTACATCAAAGTAAAAGTATCAAAGATTTTCCCCATTTTGTTAGTTCGTATCGATCGGCGATTTTGGGGAGAAATATCGATAGGAAATCGCCTATTTTTCCGTTCTTCGGCGTCCAGAAGAAGTTTCGTGCAAGTGTCATTTTTTCCTTTCACGAGTTTTGGCGTGAGTACGAACGTCAAATTTGAATTGGACCAAAAATCGATTTATATAAGCATAAATAAAGCGAAAGTAAGTACTAATCGACCTTTTTACACTTGATAACGAAGTTGTTTAGGTTTCTGGCCGTTTTGAAAGATTTCAAACGAAATTCCGGTCCCCCAGAAGTTTGGTTAGTTTCGGTATCGATTTTGGTGCTCAAAATTTATTTGGAATGTGTAAATGGACAAGAAAGGCTTCCTTATACGATCTTCTAACGGAAGCGACCGGAAAATATGGTTCAGGTAGAATTGAATTGTGTCACTGGAGCTTTCATTCCTTTGCCGAAAGTAGAAAAAGGCTATATTGAACCAGAATACATGTGTTTTTTCCATATTCCAGGAGTTTGTGTCTTATTTTAGAACAGGTGAATGATAAATGTGAAGCATATGTTTGACCTATTCCATTTTATTTGTACAAACCTACTGTGGTAGTAATGTATGAATATTTTTTAATCCAATAAATTACTATACAATCAGAATATTTTACTCCTTGTTCATAAGATCAAATAAATAAAATGTCGTCAAGTCTTGAACTTTCAGTTCAAGAGGATAATAAACATTAAATCTTCACAAGCATGCATATGAAAATTATGTGAAAGCAATGCAATTTTTTTTCATGGCGAAAAATAATATATTTCAGCAGTGATCTCTTGTACTTTTCATGCAAATAACTAGAAAAGGAATCCTTTCTATCAATTCATATAAACGTTAATTATTTTCGTCCATCACATCTTTTCCAATTCATTCCCATTCTGAGAAATACGCTAAGAATGTATAGAAAGGGCAACATAGTGTTGACTTGGAACCTAAAAATATTTTGAAAAACGTCATAACTTCGATCCTGGTGGAATGTGTCAAATTTCCAATGCCAGAGCTGTGATTTTATAATTGTATACTCTAGACTTCGGCGGATTTTTTCCAATTTCGACCAAGTCAAATGTTTTTTGTTGAATATTGCCCAATCCGGTAGAAGAAATAGAGAAGTGAGTAGAGATTTATATCTTCCGAATACTTGAGTTCCGTTCCTTAGGCCGCATCCACACTACACCGTTCGGTATATTCCTGGAAAAAACCTACTTTCCATATGCAAATGAGTGTAATCGTAGAACAGGTATTATTTACCTGCTGTAACGTCATTCACAATTACCGTTTTTAAGCAATGTATTCATATTCTAATTCTATCGTTCGCCATTTCCTTTGACTGCATGAAGCCACATTGTTCGGTATTTCTCGCTCGCTGCTGTAATAAAATAAGTTGAATAAACTATTACCGATGGTGTTTTCTTAGGAAATCCGATTCAACGGTTCAGGAAATACCTACATCCTTTTATGGGTAATTTATTTTCATTAATAAACGAACAAACTGACTGTTTGAATAAGCCGTATACATATACAATAAATATTCAAAGTAGCTATTGTTGTATTGTTTTATTGTCTATCTAAATGGATGGATAGGTGGTTGAGGGGCAGGAGACGTATTACAACTATTTCTCATTACTACATCGTAATCGTTCGACCGTTCAATTACGAGATGAAGATAAAGGTCCACGGATACGACTCGATTTGATGGGTCATAAAGAGCATCACATGTGGAAGAGGAAGTAACCGGCAATATGGTACAAGATTGCGAAATTTTCACAGATTGTCAGGTTATCTACGTGGGAAATCTGACACGGAATGATTCTAGTCCGTTTTCTATATACAACAATTAGAAAACAGTTCTGTTGTCGAAAACGAGATGTATACTCCATTCACTTTTATAATGTATCCCCGTTGGCCATGAAATTCTTACACGTCGAAATACGTGAATATTTTGAAAATTTTGGGTTATTGCCTTTTACTGTCAGATAAATGAGCACCGTTGTCCTTTCTACATAGAGGTCGTAGTAACGACGTATTTATCAGAATGTTTATCTACTTTGGGAAAATAATGAATTTGAGAAAATATAATATGTGAATTCGATAATTCCAATAAGGCCTGGCGGATGTTGAAGAAACTTTTTCCTCTGTTAATACTGGAAATATTTCACTTATATAAACATGGTAAGAAGATTCCGTTATGTTATTTTCTTGTACGGAAATCAAGAATGCGTTTTGAAATTTTACTGAAAAATAATGGATAGAATAGTCCGTTACTTTTTGATTTTTTCGAAAAAAGAATAAAAGTACTCGAATAACCCGACAGAAAAACTTCCAAACGAACAGACGGTATTGTATTTCGTATCTACTCATTGGGAAACTCTCTTTGTTAAGCCTTAATAGTCTGAAAGAAAAAATCTTCATTCACGTATTCCTAAACAAAGTCATGGTATTTTTCCTAATAATTGTTTTGTTTTTCTGATATAATCGAAATATCAAATCTGCACTGTTGTCTCATCCCAAACTAAACGAGAGTCGATATCACAAGCCCTCGCTAGCCATTCATAAACCATAACAAATTTATCATTTTAATTTCCTTCCGCCATCCCATAAATAAATTGGTCATAGCGGCTGTTGAGTGCAGTTCTGTAAATTTGTGAATTTTATCTGAAACTACACGCGTAATTTTATAACTCGTATAAGGGGCTTAAAAGTGTCAACTGAACACGAGCTTTATTCCGCTGCCATAATATGTTTGTAATATGTATATGTAATGTGTACGAGTAAATTGTGCGATTATTCCGGGAGATTTCGAATTCATTTAGTCGACACGTGAACCAGTAATTCGGCGTTTGTTGCTTTCATTTCCGAATTATATGAAATCTGTTCCCTTTTGCCCGTAATTGCTGAATGTTTTACTGGAAACCTGTTAAAATAATCGTTTAGGAATCTGAACACTGCGTTCAGATCCTGATCCAAAACTTGTTCGTCCGCAAAAAAATAGCATGTAATCATTTGTTTTTGAAAACTAATATAATCAAACCCTAACCTTCACACCAATTACCAATTCCATTTTTTCTGACACTGGAAGATGTTTTTCTCAACTCAACTGGGACCACAGAGGCCTGAATATTGATGACAGATAATAAAAACAATCGGACTATATACATAGTCCGATTCCTGATATTTTTGTTTTTTTTTAATATTGTCCATATAAAATGGACGAAGAAAATTTTAATTGATGACAGATATCTAAATCACCTACGTTTTGTGGATGATATTGTGTTAATCACAGTGACTTGACTAAGTTGCAGGAAATGCTTTTGGAACTGAAGACAGCTTCATATAGAGCGAACCTGACAATGGACTTAACGAAGACTTACATTCTGACAGCCGAAGAAAGACAAATCTAGAAATGTTGAAAGGATCCAGTATTATGTTTACCCAGGTCACCAAATAAGACAGGCGATAGAAAACCAGCAAGCCTAAATCCAAAGAAGAGTGTGAACATGTGTACTAGAGCCAACCATTCTCACTAGCAAAAGTGCTAACAAACTCAGAACAATACAGTGAGCGATTGAAATGCTAGGCGTTAGCCTTCGAGATCACATATGCAGGTACACGGGAATACTGATCAGAATCACAAAACCTACAATTGGCAGGATTTGAAATTTAAGATTCACAGACTCAAAATTTGCATTCAAAAATCGCTGATTTATACACTTTTATAAAGTATCCCGGTTGGCCATGACATTCTGATACATTTCACCCTGTATATTTTGAAGATGTTAGGTTATTCCCGTCAGATGACTACGCAACGTTGTCCTCTCCACATAGAGGTCGCAGTAATCACGTATTTATCACAATGTTTATTTACTTTGGGAAAATAATGAATTTGAGAAAATGTTATGTGAATTCAATAATTCCAAAGACCTGGTGAATGTTGAAAAAACTTTTTTTCTCCGTTAATACTGAAAATATTTCACATATACATATAAACATGGTTGGGAGATTCAGTTGTGAAATCAAGAATCGAGTCACAGGTCACAGTTAAACCTTTCTATCTCCATTTACAAAGTTCTTGGGGATCTATGTGAATGATACATTGAATTGGGAAGAACATAGGTAATATGTGATTCAAAACTGTGATGCAGCTCAGCTTCAGTCTGTTATCTTTGGGTGTAATGAGAATTATTTTCAAATTTCCGATATTTCACAAGTGCCAACCTGCGTCGATTTTAACTGAAAAAAATTGATAAACCTAAATCTTGGCCAACCGGAATCCTTTATTATTAAGTGAATGGAGTATATTTGACTGAGATGTTGTTAAGCTGACATTTGAATTTCCAATTTTCATCGCACTACACTAGTTATGGTTCACCACTATCAGGACTAACCATAGATATAGAATACCATGGACTAACATACCTATTGCCATAAGTTCTCTCCCAAATTATTCATAATCGACGTCATTCACTATCACCCTTCAGAATCTAAAAGGAAAATTATCATGGAAATTGAACGGATTCCATTCTGACCGCGAAGCGAGCACTTTATTAATTGGAATATTTTTCGATTACGTGAAGACCTAGATTCAGCCAGCGGAGACTTCTTGTCGTCTTGCTCGCTGCAAATTCAATGATAGATCTTTCGGATTCCAGAGATGTGACGCAGAGCAGGCTTCAAGGAAGTTGGATCATAACCACTAACGAAATCGAATTCTCTTCACGAAAAAAATATGTGTGACTGTGAGAATAAAATTATTAATGTATGATGAACTTTCATAACATACAAAGCTTTTCAAACTCGAAGACTCGATAAATACAGACAGGCCCTCCCATAGGAATATCACATACTGCTACCATATAAAGAGTCAATCATCAGCATCACGAAATGGCCACTGAGAAATTCCTCCTGTCTCTTCTTATCAATAAACAGGATGATCAATTCATTCTGACCGAAATTTCAGTCGACTATATTTCTGGTACCTACTGTTTATCAGAATTGAATGAGTTTTTCAGAATTTGTAACACTTCATAGCAACTTTTTGATTAGGTACACCAAAAAGAAAGAATTAATTCATAAAAAAATTTGTAACACCACTGAAAGTTTCATGACCAATCTAAAAAAAGTACTGAATGTATCGAAAATTATTACTTTCATCTCAATCTCAATTCGGAAGATCGTGTTCATCGAATGTTCTCATAAAATTAAAAAATTCTGAATTTATGACACTGAGAAAATCAATATATGTTACCAATCTGTGTATCTTCAGAGCTCCGCACTGAACGTGAGTTTTTCAATGAGATAATTCTCAATGATCATGCCTCTTCAGCAATTAAATTTTACGATTGTGGACGCTCTTTTTTTCAAACAATTATTAATTCATGTTTTTTTTTTGAGTGATTAATTCGAATCGACGGCATACACTGAATTAATGTCATTTTCTATTACAAGATGTAATATGATGAGAAAACGTTTATCAAAAAAAAATCGAACATTAATTTTTGATTTGCTCGAACACCATCATAAAATGTTTCATGAAAGAATTTTTCCCAGGTTGGAATGACAATAGATGATTCCTATAATTTTTCCGTATCTTCGCTTGATCATTATAACACGATCAGAGGTGTGACAAAAATTTGAATAAATGATTTCTATTCCTGTGTTGCATTTCAAATAACTGTGAAAACAATTTCAGAGGGTGGCAATTTTAAGGAGTCAAAATTGATTTTTCTGAGTACGGCCCTGGAAATATTATATTCGGTATAAATAATCCAAAAGATGCTATAAAGTGTTAAGAATTCTGCAAAAATCATTCAATTCTGATATAGTCGAATGGAATTTCGGTCAGAAGGAACATATCATACTCTATATCGGTAAGGAAAGATAGAAGACATTTCTAAGTGGCCTTATCGTGATACTGATATATGGTTGGAGTATGTGAAGTTACGCGTGGAACACCCTGTATATCTAATTTGAATTAATTGAATTTATGGTGGTACAATCACATCAAGCCGTTAGAAACTCTTTCATAAATATGGTTTTTCTTTTTTCTGACTCGTCATAGGGGATTATAAAACTATCATTTTTGTTATACAGAGTGATTATAATGACCATTCTTTGAAACACTAAAAAGGCCATGTCGTATTTTCGTGGCTACCGAGTATTTGTATACAGGGTGGCCATTTGAAAACGAAACAGACGAGATTACAGACGAAATAAATTTTTTCGATAGAAATGCTCGGACAGGTCGATTTCTGTTTCGAGGGGGACAACTTAAGATGTAGGTTACGGACGCATAGCTCTTCAACCCTTGCTACTACAACCCTCACCCCCAATTTTTGAATAGGGAAGATGGGGTGAGTGATACCTCATTTGAAAGGTATTTTTATACTGATTTCAGCACAGTAATTGTTTTTTCATTTTATGCATTAGTTCTCGAAATATTCTTAACTAAGTATTTGAAAATGAAGTGGTGTTTTCATGGCACCTGTAGTGTTTTTTTGTGAAAAATCGACATTTTGAGCTTCAAAACAACCATGACTGTGGCTTCCTTCCTCCAATACACTGACATAGAAATCTTTAATCAAAATGTCGATTTTTCACAAAAAAACACTACAGGTGCCATGAAAACACCACTTCATTTTCAAATACTTAGTTAAGAATATTTCGAGAACTAATGCATAAAATGAAAAAACAATTACTGTGCTGAAATCAGTATAAAAATACCTTTCAAATGAGGTATCACTCACCCCATCTTCCCTATTCAAAAATTGGGGGTGAGGGTTGTAGTAGCAAGGGTTGAAGCGCTATGCGTCCGTAACATACATCTTAAGTTGTCCTCCTCGAAACAGAAATCGACCTGTCCGAGCATTTCTATCGAAAAAATTTATTTCGTCTGTAATCTCGTCTGTTTCGTTTTCAAATGGCCACCCTGTTTATTGAAATTATATGTTGGTTTAAATCCATTATGCTTTATTAAGTTGGGTACTCTAGTGGTTTCGTGATTTTCGAATATTCACAAGCACTGAGATAATTCAAATGGATGGTGATAAACGATTCTGATCCAACCCTGCTGCGAGATCGACCTCTGAGTGCCGGTGAGAAACGTTGCACACCCTTTTCCCCACTTAATTACTGCCCGTCTTGGATTACGGAGAAATTAATTTCTCGGGAGAACCGGAGAAATTCTCTATATAATATATTAAATATTGCTTTATATTAAATTTTCCGTCTGCATCTGGGTCCCAGATCCAACTCGACGACGCCATTAGTACTTCTCCAGTTGCAATAGGCCCGAAGTTGCACGTTCACATATCCTGCTTCAGAATTTATTAGCATATTCTCAGAATAAATTACATTTCCCAACTAACTTTCCTAATTCAATATTTTCGAGTGACTATAGCATGTTGAAGTTCCTACAGAGTCGTTAAATATTTGAAATCGTCTTCTACAGTTGCTGAGCTGGAAGTGAAACGAACGTTGCCGTAGTGTACCTGCTCCCTCCATGTTTGAAGCATGCTGAAACTGGTATCTAATGAGTTCTACGGAAACATGTTATATGGGAAGTTTTTGGAGTATACAGGGCGAGTCAAGCTGAACGCCTCGAATCAGGAAAGGAAATATCTCCATCATATTTTCTCCTTCTACCAAAGTGTTTTGGTATATCGATTCTGGAAAATAAAGGGCGAGTCAAGCTGAACGCCTCGGACTCTCGTGGCAAAATGGTACATTTTTTCGGTAAACGGCCTGGTGAAGTATATGTATGTCGATTTGGACTACATTTTGAAAATAATTACTTTCATACAAGGTGTTTGAAAAGAGCTTGACATATCAAAGTTATGTTTTTTTAAATGGAACTCCCTGTATTTTCTTGCATTTTTCAATTCTTCGAGGAAAAATAAGTGGACTGCGCAGCGGTATCCATATACCTAACTCTCTCCGTTTGCGAGATAATCAATTATTTCTCAAAAAGTTGTCAAAGAAATTCAATATCATTGGAATTAGCAACGGCAGGTTTACAAAATTTTGTCTGGTCCCTTAAATCAGTGGCGTATTCAGGGGGGGCAGGGGGGCCGAGCCCCCCCCAAACAATATAATCACAGGAAAAAAATTCTTGAAGTCAGAAGGCTTAGGATAGTATTAAAATTCAATTTTCCTCATATGGGAAATCTGCCCCCCCCCCAAACTGAAATCCTGGATACGCCACTGCCTTAAATCCCTTTCAGCTAGTTACTAATTCAAAAAAATCATCGGATTTCGAAAAGGCTTCGATTACTCCTGAAGCAGCCCATTTAGGTACTTACAGGGAAATGATATATGGTTCGAAAGGAAATGCAAAGGCGAATCTTGTCATGTGAAAAAATATAGGCTGTCTCATTTGAAACAACAAAGTTATTGGAGTTCAAATATGCGGTAAATGTTCTTGGCAATATAAATCACACTGTATACTATTGATCGACTACTCAAGGCACAGTAACTAGCTGAAAGGGATTTAAGGAGAATTCAAAGACGCAAGAAAATACTGGGTGTTCCATTTAAAAAACATAACTTTGATATGTCACGCTATTCTCAACCACCTTGTATGAAAGCCATTATTTTTAAAACGTAGTCCAAATCGACATACATATACTTCCACAGACTGTTTACTGAAAAAATGTACCAGTCCGAGGCGTTCAGCTTGACTCGCCCTGTATTTTCCAGAATCGATATACCAAAACACTTTGGTAGAAGGAGAAAATATGATGGAGATATTTCCTTTCCTGATTTGATCTATATTTGGTTCAGTGTTGACTCAGTTGAATAGATTTGTAGTTTCAAAATAAAAACCAAGAATAAATCTCAGAAGTTTTCATTTCGAATATACTTTCCACTGTTTGCTTAGTGGTCAAGGCATTTGATTAGAACCCGACAAGTCCGAGTTCAATCCCGAGGCTAGGATTGCTACGAATTAAATTTTCTAGTCAGACAGTAGTGGCCAGCTTTTCACTGTTGGGTCGAAAATCAACAGGACTATGCCTAAGAGGGCGTGAGGACATAGTAACAAAGCCCACACAGAACACAACTGATTCTCCTAATTCGCACAAGCTACAAGCTTCTGACGGGTCTCCTCGGGAGACCTAGAACTTATCAGTATAATCATAATCATTTACTTGAAAATATTGAGCACAGTTTATATTCATTACATAGAAAAATAATGACGGAGCATATTTATCCTGCAGAATAATCTGACAGACAAATGAATCTTGCGAAAATATGATAAGCTAGCAGACTAGCAGTGACATATATCGTTTCAATGGAGTTGGTGTGCACTAATCAATTACCGCCTTTAGTTGTCCAGGGGTCCTTGAAATCTGTCACTGGCCTTGATGTCGAACAGAATGTTCAGTCACAGTTGGTCCATCGAGAATGGATGAAGTCATCATTTCAATGTCAATCCTTCACGTTCATTGAAAACGAAACAGGAAAACTAGAAGAAGAAAATGGAAACAATCAATAATTATAAGAGAAAGAAATATAAAATGATATGCTGAAGCTTTTTTGAAGGGGCACAAGGCTCGGCGAGCCTATCGACCAAGTTCGTAGTGTGTTTAAATGAACTTATTATCTTATAGTCAGATCAAATGAGTCCCCTCTGCCGACCTGTAGGTAATATAACCTGTATTGATTTTATTGAGGTCGAGAAATGTAATGCCCCTAGAAAGTGTCAAATGGCATATCTTCATTCTTATGTGGGTGTTTCTTGGAGCTGCGTATGTGGGGAAACATTTCCTTATTTCATTCAAAGACTGGGATATTTCCTGTATCTGTAACATCAAAGGGTACATAATAACATAATGCAGATTTACATCTCCTATCATTACTGAATTGTGAAATATTTCTACGGTCCACATTTGAAATCAGTATTGAATATAACCATCCAATCCAAAAACTCGTTCATTCCATTATAAGTTGAAATTAGATTCAGTCATGACTGGACTGACGTGAGGCAATCACTCGGCGGGCGGGCGGCTAACAGAAAAAAGTCGCAGCAGGTCCTTCCACGTGTCAGTTTTTGCAATGGACGCTGCTTAATTTGAATTTAACTCCATTATCGGGTGCCGGAATTATATTCCGGACACATTCTATCCGAGGCGGGAGGAGGAGAGTGTGTGAAATCGACTGAAAATGAATCGGCGATGGACATCAATTTTCCAAGCTATATAATTTGGTAGCCAGCCGAGTTTCGCTAGGTCGGGGGCGGTTGGTCGCTGCCGCCGCCGGCCCGATCGATACCCAAGGGCTGTTCGCCCCCTCGACTTGCTGGTGTCTTGCTTTACACTTCATCTACACAATTCTCGACGTCATGATCTGCGTGCGGCACAAAGTGCTCGTTTGAGGTTGTATTGTTTTCGGGCAGGATTTCTGCCGCTCCTTATTCGCTCTTCTGCATTCCGGCATGCCCGGATTATATTACGTTCCTGGAGTTTGCGTTTTTGCGTCTCGTCAAATTGAAAGGATGAGATAATTTTCATTGAATGTTCGCGAACCAAATAGTGCATTGTGAGATGAACATCTCTTAGCATTTTTTCAACAACTTCGAAATACTTTTTTTCACATTATGGATCTTCCTTATAACTGAGTTCAAGGTGCTCGAATAGGTGCTTGTGGATTGAGATATGGGTATTGATGAATTATTAAATTAATTAAGGCGCATTCACCATTTTGTAACCGCCATGTTTTCTCGAAGAAAGATGCACAAGATTACATAAAATGCAAAACCCCTCGGGTTGCATAGCCCAATTTCATTGTGAGCAACAAGAAGGGCTCTCCACTGAAGAATGATGGTGTACAATAATTCAATGAGTAGTTTCATAATAGCTATTCATGTAACGAGTACATGAATGAGGTCTTCATGGACGAGTCCAAAAGTTTATGGCAGAGCGAGCAAAGCGAGCGAGGCCAATAATTTGGGCAAGTCCATGAGCCTAATTATGTACGAGTTGCATACAAAGCTTTATGTTTAACTGCAATGCAGAAATTTTATTTTCTAAAATGGCAGTTATTATATTTGTACTGAAAACATAAAGTATGCTTTTGCTTTTCTTACCTTAGTAACCAACAGCGACCTAAGCAGTCTCACTGAAGAAAGTTGTTTACTCCGTCAATTCTGTGACAAACGTCATAATAATCCAAAAAATGGATAGTTCGGGAGAGAAAAGCGTAGAAAATTTAGCCGCAAGCGCCAAAGAATCTCTCTTGCCCACTAAAAGTGCTTATGAAAATTTGTGTACGGCCTTTAACTAGTGGTGTGAAACGAAGAACATTGCAAGATCGAGAAATCATAAATCAAGTGTTTATGAGGCAGTCGAACATGAAAATCATTATAGGTGTTATAGGTTGGAATTTAATTCCATGCATATTTCATACTCTCAAAGACTCTCTAAAATTAAATACTAATTTTGTCTATTTCTTACAGGTAAGCTGGAAAATTTGATTTTCTGATCTACTGTTATCAAACTATGCATCATAATGTGAGGGTAAGAATTCATTATATTGATTCGAAATGACATCGTTGTTCATATTTCAATTTTCATTCTCAACTGTTATCAACCTATGTATCATAATTTGAAGGCGAGATGACATCGTTCTCGATACCTCATTCAACAGAGATGAAATAGCTCTTTTGAAAAACTTGAGTTTCGAACCTTCTAGATGTCAGTATTTGAAGAAGATTTTTGGGTACATTTTGATTTGCGAAATTGATTATCTTTCTGCCTATTTCAAAGGTTAGTGAGTTTGAACATATTCCATAATTTAAATACCCATACTTCTGTTTTATGCGTCCCTTGAATCATTGATTGATATCCCAGGAAAACACTCAATAACAGTAACTATCGGATTTAGGTATAGATGGTTATTCATAAATTCAACTCGAAAATTATTCGGGAAATCAATTATATTGAAATATAGAATTTTGCCTCCGGTACAAGAAGGACTGATTTCCTTCGACTTTAGTCGATCTAGTTCTTTGCGAGTCACCTTCTATATGTTCATTCATATATCAAAAGCTTCCAATTTCCAATCTTATTTTTTTAAATTTGGAAATCAGATCATTTCACTGGAAATCATATAGGAATATATTCTTAGTCATTTCAAACTACTGTTTCCATAAGAAAAAACACAACTTTATGTTATTACTCAGCAAATGAATCTCTTAGAAAAAAATCAGAGTACGCCACTGGATTGCTATCAGAAATGTGCCTGTATAATGTTTTTATTTCAACATCCTAGCATAAACAGAAACGGAGATAATGACCAAAGTTGAAATCGCCCAAATTTCAATTTTGGCCTATAACTCAGAAACAAAAGAAGATAGAGGAATGCAGTTGATGGCATTATCAGTTTCTCGAAAAAAAGAGGACTATAAGGTGCCATTCATTTTTCTCTATCTCCTCGGGTTAAAAAGTTTTAGTTCATGTAGCACCAATTTTGCCCACCCTGTACAAACTTAATCTTTTCATCGATGATAAATCGTCTGAAGAAATGAATTGCAAGAAAGAAGTGAGTATACGGCAGCAGTAGCGGGTTGTCCGTCAAAAATATCTAAAGTTCGCGCATAAAGATGGCAACCGGAGTCAGTGGATCCGGGAAGTAAATTCCGGTTAATATTTATTTCGCATTTATCAAATTGAACGTCTCCCCGAGGAATCGAACGCCGTTCCTCGCGTTCCGTATAAATTTGTATTCTATATTTTAAATTAGAATATATACGCATACGAGGGCGCATATTTCATGTAAAAATGGATCTTGGAAACTTTCAGGATGTACCACTATATTTTAGAAATTTCCATTTTATGGCGAAACTTGCGAATTGCCGAAAACACGGGCTGGAACTTTCGCATATATTAAATAAGAATTCGGGCTGGGCGTCGAGACGGTTGCAGTTTGAATTTCTAAGCGTTCTCAGACCGTCCAAATTTAATTCAGATAACCATTGTTTCCCCATGAGCACCGGGCAATTGTATTTTTATGCATACATTACAGGAAGACCTGGAAGAATCAGCTTCTTTCTACAGTTCCAAACATCTGATGAAATAAAATAATCATATATAATACCACTAGAGATGAAATTTTGCCGGCAAAATTTCTCGATTGTAAAATGAAAGTTTGTTGCTTTCGGCAATTTCGCGAATGACATTTGTATCAAAATCACGAGCCGTCAGGCGAGTGATTTTGGAAAAATGTCATGAGCGAAATTGCCGAGAAGCAACAAACTTGAATATTACAAGAGAGAAATTTTACCTGCTTAAATTTCATCTCGAGTGGTATTCGACATGACTATTTCTCGAGAAAATGTGTCTGAAGATGGTCACATTGGGCTTGTATTGCGCTATTTGACAAATAAGTATTCATCATAGATCAACTAAACGTTGTTTGTTTTCTCTATGGTATTCATTCCCGAAGCTATCTATGAATTTGAGAAACGTCAAAAATTTTGTCGCTGAAAAACCAAGTTGTTGATTTTGCCCGTTACCATGTTTTATCGATGAAAAACAAGTGTTGCTAAGGAAAATTCCTCACTAAAAATGGAATGAGTGGAATAGTCATAATAGGACCTGTGTTCGTCTATTTCTTTCGAATGTACCTTATAATAAGGGTTGAAATTTCGAACCATTATAGAGTTTGGCGATTCAGAAGAAACCACATCTTAATTCAAATCATTTCATCAGAATTGATCTTTACTTTTCAGTAAATGATTGAAATTCGAATTCTTCGTTTTAAAACATTTCATTTCTTTATTGTAGTTGATAACAATATTAGGTACAAGAGAAAATTATTAATCGGTAAACAGACAATTTTCGATTTCCGGAAAAGTTTTTCACCTCAGGCGGGAGTTGAACCCGCGTCCTCTAATTTCCGGTCAGAGATGTTAACGAAACTTTTCCGGAATTCGAAAATTGTCTGTTTACCGATTAATAATTTTCTCTTATACATTTCACAGACGCTAATTTCCAATTCAATATTAGGTACATTAAACAGAAGTCAAACAATATTTGTAAATATAAATTGGAGATTACCGTCTGTGAAATACACTGCGCAAAAAAATTAACGCACATTCTGAAAATCTCAATTTTAATGAAAGTTAACTCTACATTGAATTTATAACTAATTTTTTATGTTCTACCGGGAAGGTTTTGAACGAAACAAGACACATTATATGGAAGAAAAATTCAGGATTTCACCGAATCTTATGTGAAAAAAGAGAAATGAACAATTTTCAAAATACTGAGATGCTGATAAGTGATTTATTACTTGGTATTTCCACCCCTTGCGTTAATTACAGCTCGGCAACAACGGTTCATACTCAAAATGAGTGATCTTAAAATGTTCTGATTTAATCCTTCCCAGATTTCTCCGAGTTAGATTACTAAGTCATTAAGATTAGATGGATGATTTTCTGAACTTCTCAGCCTTCTATTGAGGTTGTCCCAAACCTGCTCAATCGGATTGAGATCTGGACTTCTTGCTGGCCATTCCATTTGAGAGACTTCAACCTCTTCAAGGTACTCCTGAACGATGCGCGCACGATGGGGTTTGGCATTATCGTCCATAAAAATGAAATTTTCACCAATATATCGGGCAAATGGCACTACATGCTCTTCAAGAATGTTCCTTATATACTTATCAGCATTCATAGCTCCATTATCAACGACCACTAGGTCTGTGCGAGCAGTCAAAGATATTCCACCCCATACCATAATCGATCCTCCCCCGAAACCAGTAGCATTCAGGAAATTGCACTGAGCATACAAGGAAACGTCGTCCGTCGATCACAATGGTAGAGGCAGAATCTAGACTCATCTGTGAAGAGAACTCTTTCCCAATCGGCTAATAGATATGCTCTCTCGCAAAATCCAAACGCGCCCTTCGATGGGCTGGGGTAAGAGCTGGACCTCTTGCCGCGACACGAGGCCTTGAATCATATTCTCTGAGGCGATTTCTTATTGTCCGAGTGCTAATTTGCACCTCATGAGTTTGCTCAAGCTGATTTTGAAGGAGGCGAACGGTTGCATACCGTTGTCTCAACGAAGAAACTCTCAAGTAACGTTCTTGAATGGCAGTTGTTACCCGTGATCTTGTGGTCTACCCTATGCTGGTCTTTGGACATTCATACCTGTCAACCCTGAATCTCTGCAACATTCGGACACACTTGTATGGGAAACTCCAAACCTTTCTGCAATTCTTGTGTATGTCCGCCCTTCTTCTCGCAAAACTACCGCTTGGGCACATTCCTCTTGGGTCAAATTGCGTGTTTCGCGTTGCATAGCGATCGAGTGTAGAAAATCAAACGAAAGAAAAACTATTGATCACTAGAATTGATCGAGAACAACTGATTTTAGAATGGAGCCAATACATTCAAAATCTGATAATATCATCTTTTTTTATTCCTGCTGGGAGAAAACATCTGTATTTAAGAAAAACGTTGAAAGTGGATAACATATGCATTAGAGTTGTAACGAATATTCGCATTCGCATTCGTATTCGCGGATATTCGCATATGTTTGGATATTCGTATTCGCATTCGCATCCGCAAAATTACTGCGAATGTTTTGCGAATTTGAATATGAGAAAAAAAAGTCCATATTTCACTAACAGTTGATTTATTCATGTTGATAAATAAATAACTATTCAAACTCTAACCTCAAATTTCACTTGTTTTGTTTACGAAAAGACCGGCGCGAACGGAATGAGACTTCAGTCGGATGAGTTCGTATCAACTCGCCAATTCTCGGAAGAAAATACAAACGGAACGCCCGCCAAATTGTACATTCGCATTCGCAATCGCATTCGCGAATGTCAGTAGCAGACATTTGCATTCGCATTCGCATTCACGAATGTTTAAAAAATGACATTCGTTACATCACTAATATGCATGCATAATTCTGATAAAAATAATTATCATTGAGAACACCTTCAGTTGTAGAATAAATTTGCGTTAATTTTTTTGCGCAGTGTATATTATGAAAATCATTAATCGGTAGTCAGACGGATTTTGAATTCCGGAAAAAGTTTTCACTTCGAGCGGGAGTCGAACCACGCATCTTTGGATTTCCAGCCCAACGTGCTTCCAATTACACCATCAAAGTTACAAATTCTTCTGAAATTCGATGTTAATGACGCCACACAAACCTATTTGTCTGTGCGGCGGCATCTATGTTTCCAATTCATACTTATAATTGACGTCAACCGAAAGAAGAGAATATTGCTTGCAACCTCGGTTCTTCTGAAAATTGAACAAATTCCGCATCAAACCGATACCAGTGCATAATAAACGTTCGATTTGTTATCCCGACTTCACAAATTCACCTTGCTCGACGATGATATTGATGTTTTCGGTCCTTCTTCGTGAAATAACAAGCGGTATTCCCATGAGGCCGTGATATAACTATATTATTCCATCGAAATGGCTCCGATATTAATTATTGAAAATCAATTCTCATAACACGAAAACGGTGTATGGGCTTGGTTCCTCACTTCCTCACCCCGTGCCCTGCGTTTCACGGGGTCGCGCTCAACTAGAACTAGAATACGTTTCTACTTAATGGTTTGCGCATTATCAGGGAAATCGTTCGACCGGAGAAATAGCCTATGATGGCAAAATAAATAATCTCTTACGTTAAGGATGTGTTCGCAATCAGTTGATATTTCGACGGCTGTAGTGCAAGTATTCGACTTTCATAATTCCTCGTCTACTAGTTAATTCTACTACTTTGCTATGGTGCAGCCACTTTTACCACCCAGTTCCTACTATTTTTGATCGTTTTTTTCTTTTTTGTCCTAAACAAGGTTTTCAACTGAAAAAAGTGACACGGCTGATATTTCTCATATTGATTTGCGAAATTCAATCAGAAACTGTCATTGAGGGTCGTACTTTTCCATCTCGAAAACACAACCCCCCTACAATGAGTTGCTACAACAAGTATTTGAATAGGAAATAAGGATCCATTGAAGTCTCATCTGGAAGTTCTTTGAATTTCCTTTTCAGACATGTCCGATTCGAGTTCTCAGGTCAAGCAAGAAAACGAATCTTCTATTCTAACTTCTGAGTCTTGATATTTTATTGTGACCGAAAATAATAGAAAATCTTTGAAATTGAATGTTCGAATGGAAACTTCATTTTCCTATTTCTCATAGCAAAGTTGCATTTCGAATCTTTGTTTTGATTTAATTAGTGAAGATTCAAGTGAAAATGATTTTCTCTATTCATGGAAGTGTAGAATTTATCGACTCGCACTATTAAACGGAAAGAGTGCTAGGGTTGCTGTGAAAATTTTCAACCAGAATCCTAACCATTTTGTTCACTACAAATACGTTTCAAGGGGTTAGAACAATTTTGAAATTTTTGATTACCTTGAGCATGAGCATTCATTATAACAAAGTTTTTCTTATGCTTCATCGAGAATGTCTATTTCTTTTTCACATTTTCCTGATTTATATGGCCACCAGCCGATTTTATGCATAAATTCAAAAGAGTCATTCTTTTTCGTAACCCTCAGCCAGAGAATATTCCGACATATGCGGAAATAAATCGTCGTTCTCTAAAACAAATTCCCTCCTAAATATTATGCGGAGCTTACCGACCAGACAGGCCATGATGAATACGATGTAAATATATTGTTCTGAAAAAGTCAAACAAACATAGGACATCGCTTCATTATGAGAGTGTCGAACGGCACGTCCAAAAGCATGTGAATCATGTGTCGACGTGACAACTTCGATGCAAAAATATGCATCTCCCCGTTATAAAAGGGAACATATATTGCCCCATAAATTATTAATATAACCTGAAAAATGAATCAAAAAGATTCCATTGGACCCCGTTGCGACGCTGTCGTCGTTTGTTTGTTTTTCCGTTCTTCGAAAAATGAAAAAATGGGCTTGTCACGGAATGTCGAATGCGCTTTGGGGGTTGTTTTTTACGTTTTGCTGCTGTAATAAATGATTTCGACGTGAATTTCCAATTTTCTCTGATCAGTGATTGGAAATTGGCTATCGCGAATTCTGCCGCGTGATGGGTATGGTCAGTCACAAAAATATGGGCGGTTCTTTCATGAGAAAAGAGAGGGGAATCTGAATTCTGAAATTCCATTTAGTTTCTAGGAACATTGGAATTTATACAGGCTGTTCTCAAATTGGAGCAAAAGATATTGAACTGGAATGTGGCATAGAAATTACAATTTAGAGTTACCACCATTGTGATATGCTTATTTCGATTGAAAATATGCTGGGTAATATTTTTTCTGGAACACTGTCCTCCTATATCCTCCATTCATTTTTTTAGGTGAGAAACTGTTTATTTATTATAAAAAGAAGCTTCGTTGTTATAATAAACTTCATGGTCTCTTGTAGTTTTGTCGTATCTGCTACCGATTTCGAAAAAAAATATTTTGAACGATTCTCTCGAAATCCTAAGAAAAATCTAAATTGTCATAAAAATTCTGTAACATCTTAACTCTGCCAGGGGTTATGTATTTAAAGAATTCTACTGTTCGCACGTAAACATCCATACTATTCTGAAGAGTTTGAAAGTAATAACTCAACTAGGAGAACCCATGAATATTTTGTTCCGATCCATAAATTTTCAAATACCGAGCTGAGCAGGCCCGGATCTACGATTTTTTCTGACCGGGGCAAAAATTCATGATTGCGCCCCCCCCCCATTTGTTTAAAATGTACATATATGAATTCATAGAAAAAACAAAAATAAATAATACAAATGAGTAATGAAAATAAAAACCAATAATAAGGAAAATATCACAAGGAAAGGAATTGGACTTTTTTCTTCACATAGCATCACGCGGCGACGGCGTGATTTTCTTTCCGCGAACGCATCTATCAGCTCCTCGAAATCTGTTTAGGAAGCAGTTTTGTATTCTATCTAAGCTAAGATCGAGAGGCCATAGAGACTTTTCTAACTCATTAGGGAACGCAAATAATTTTTTATTATTCTCAATTTTCTGAAACTGCTTTCACATCTTGCAGACGTGGTAGGCAATGTGCACTATATTCTATATAATGTCAGCTATACTGATATTATAGGGAAAGCATCTTTCAGATTTTGCCTGTGAAGAATTGATAGCAGGTCTAATGAAGTCGATCTTTCACTTATTTCAGGAACCAACATTTTGAAAACCGCTAGTTCCTAACAAAAATCAACTGCATTCAAGTCTCTTCAATATTTTTGCGCTAAAAGGGTCCCATTTTCTGCAGATCCTCTTTTTGCATGTTTAAAAGGGCATGGCCATTGAGGAATGAGAAATTCGTATGCAGACTCTCTGCGCTTTCTAATCTTTTTTTGATTTCTGACAATAATCTGTCGAAAGCAACCTCAATTTCCCCGGAGAATAAACCAACTAGATCCGTTCTTGACTCATCATTGCACATTTCGTCAACCTGCTTTTTCTTCTTGGAAACACGTTTATTTTTAAGAATTGGCTCCACATTCAATTCTTCTGAAAGAAGTGTAGCTTCCGAGATCCAGTTTTCAATAAGTTTTTCTGTCATTCCTTGCAAGATCTTTATAAGACCTTGCAATTGCATGAACGATAATGAAGGTGAAATAACTATATCTCCTTTCTGAATTTCCACGTTGACCATATTGATCTCTCGCAGAATATTATCCCAAATTGTTAGGTTCAGTATGAATCTAAAATCCATCACAGCATGAAGCAAATGACCAGCTTCATACTTTTATTCTGCGACTAGTGAGGATTCTTTGTTTTCTTCCACAGCCTTCACAACTCCCGGTAAATTATTGAGCAAGGCATTAACAGCTTGATGTTTAGTCCATCTAGTTTGGCTACTTCCTTTACAATTTGTTTCCGTCCACTTTTTCATAATTGTCCATCGTGTGGTTGAACTAACAAAAAAACAATACAGTTTTTGTACAACACCAAATAAATTTACTGCTTCTGAACATGATAAAGACGAATGGACACCCACAAGATTCAGAGAGTGAGAATTCTGGATTGGACTCCTTTATATATATGCCAGCTTGTCAACATCTAAGCAGTCAATAAAACTTTCCTTTATTTTTAGTATTATAAGTCTTTACCTTTATCTCATATCCAGACTACGTTCTCTTCAAATATCGTATAACCTGGTTCATTTGTTCTGTGAGACATACATCTGGGGTAGAGTCGAACATAATAGTGAAATAGTTGGCCTCCTTGATCTCATTAATAATGCTATTCCGAACTTTGGTGGCCATTAAATCGATAATTTCATTTTGCATATTTTTGGGAAGATAGGATGTTTGTCCCGTTTTTGAGTGGTCGAGATGACATTCCAGGGTCGGGTCATATTTAATAATAATATTTTTTTCCGAGAAAATCAGAAAATAAAAAAAATTTAACCTCTGGTTGTTTTTAGCGCCCCCTTAAGCTGGCGCCCTGGGCAAGCGCCCCGCTTGCCCCACCCTAGATCCGGGCCTGGAGCTGAGTACATTATATGGGGAAGAAACTGTATAATCTTCTCCCAGTTAATACATAATACAGAGTATAAGAATGATATCTGTATATGATTAATTACGAATTTCATTTATATCAAATTCTTCTTTCACCGAATTCATAGATTTCTGTAAGGTAGGTACAATAAGAGAACTGTTAATATTTGAGTTAATTATAAATTGATTATGTTCTTTTTAACTCGTTTTCATTTTATCATTGTATTATGATGATTCTGGGAATAAAAATGTAATGTTGTGGTTGTAAGATGCGTTGAATGAATTCATTATCAGTTGACATCTTAGAATCTTTTTGTGATTATTTTTTTGAATGTCTCAGTGAAAAAATGTAAGACCCAAACAAAATAATACCTATTCAATTCCATGCTGAAAATATTGCATTCACGTTTTAGCTAGAAATAAAACAATGAAAGAAAACAAAGGGGGAGGGTTATACTTTTTACTTGCACGGTTTAAAGGGGTGGAAATGCAGATTATTGTTCAATCAACCATCAAATTCAACCATCAACCATGAATTCCATATACAAACCATATTTTTCATAATATCTTAACGAATCTGAGGGCGATGTATAAAATATGATACATTTCTGAAACGGGAAAAAATGGCGATTCTTTCTCAGTCATTTAAAACTACTGTTTCCATAAGAAAAAACACAACTTCATGTTATAACTCAGCAAATGAAACTCTTAGAAAAAATCAGAGTACGCCAATGGATTAATATCAGAAAGGTGCCTGTATAATGTTTTTATCTCAACATCCTAGCATAAACAGAAACGGAGATAATGACCAAAGTTGAAATCGCCCAAATTTCAATTTTGGCCTATAACTCGGAAACGAAAGAAAATAGAGGAATGCAGTTGATGGCAGTATCAGTTTCTCGAAGAAAGAGGACTATAAGGTGCCATTCATTTTTCTCTTTCTCCTCGGGTTGAAAAGTTTTAGTTCATGTAGCGCCAATTTTGCCCACCCTGTACATTTTTCTGGCCAAAGGCTATTCGAAATAGTGCCGGCTACCCCTTTATCTAGTTCTGGTTTAACGAATGGAATCCTATAAATCATCTCGTATCCAGAAAGCGCACCTAACACAACCTTCAAACGTGACCGCACAAAAAATCGATGACACCGCCACCGAGGGCGAAAGGCATGGAGAAACGGGGGTCGTGCGAGAGAATAAGGGCGAAAACATCCAGGATGTGAATAAGAACATCGGCACGCTTGCCGCCTGCTCCGTTCCTGACCTGCCTCGTGTTCCTGCAAGCCCCCATCCTCGGAAACCCGACAACTCTTTAATCTGTGTCAGGTTCCAGACTATGCATCCCATGCATCGCCGTCTGTTTCACGGTTGTGCAGGTTGCCTTTCCCGTATTCTTTTTGCGGCGAACGACGCCTAATCTTCGGACAATGTCGTTGTTCGCTTTTGCTCCCCTCATTCGGACCTTCTCTGTACACGAATGAGTTGAGAGGTCCTTTTGAACGGTAAATATGATTTTGGTAGGGATTCTTTGAAGTTTCGGCTGCTTCTCGGAGCGGAGGTTGGGGGGATGTTGAGTGGTCAGCATTATGAATGATTATGCTTATAGCCCACTTTCATAATTATTCGTATTCATGATCCACAATTATATATCTCCCGACATTTTTTTCGGTCGTTTTTCTCATAAATTAATTTCGTTTTTGAGCTTTCGGCTGAAATTTTTCTGCTTGCATATGATAAAATATGGTCAAATTTTATTTGGGCTCAAAACCAAATACTTCTTTCAGAATCTTCCGTATGCTGAGCTATGGATCAATTCTTGAGAAAGACTTTTAGTTATTTTTCTAACATTATTTTTTCGAAAAAGGATGATCATAATCACGTCCCTAAGTCAATTATTTTTTCGTGGAAAGACTCCACATATGCGTCGCTCGCCGAGGCCGTCATTTGGATGATATTATTTTCAAGACATGAATGAAAAAAACTTGATTATGTAAGCTCTGAAAATAAAAAAGAATTTTTCTTATATCTTTTTTCGTATTCTTTCAACAACTCTTTGAAATGTGGAAGAACTAGTTGCCACATCCTGAAGTATATGAATTGGACTTAACGTTCAGAATTATCCAATTCGGCTATCTCTACACACTTGGTTGAAAATTTTCATTTCATCTCGATCAAATCCGTAGTTTCGAAATTATCGAGAAGAAAAATGTCGAATCTTTATGGAAATTTCAAGTTTTCAGCTTTTTACGAAGTCATGAATAATATAGTATGACGATATATTGAAAAATTCTTAGCCTACTATAGAACCAAACAAAATTTCAATGTCAAAATATTTTATTACTCTATATAGGTATTCTCCTCTTAATTGAATACATTTATAACAGCGAACCTGCAACGTCTCTAGACATTTCAAAAAAATGTTTCTTCTTGCTCTGCAAACCAGTTCTCCACAGCTTTTAATACCTCCTCGTTGGAAAAAAATTGACGACATTTAAAATTGTTTTCAGTTGAGGAAAGAGATGATAGTCGGACGGAGCCAAAACTGGTGAATAAGGGGGGTGTTCTAGTAATTCTAACCCTAATGCACGAATTTTTTGCATGACAACATGAGATTTGTGTACTGGGGCGTTGTCCTGTAAAAACAAAACACCTTTGGATAGCTTTCCGCGTCTTTTCTCTTTGATTTTTTCCCGTAGAGTGGTCAGTTATGTCGAATAGTAATCTCCAGTTATTGTTCCACCCTTATCAAAAAATCAATCATGATTACTCCATGGCAATCCCAAAAACCTGAAGCAAGAAATTTTGCAGCAGATTTTTGGACACGAAATTTCTTGTCTTAGACTAAACCAGAGTGTCGCCATTCCATCGATTGTTGCTTTGCTTCTGGATCTTAAAAATGTACCAAAGTCTCATCCATTGTAACAATTCGGTTTAAGAATTCTACATCGTTTTCAAATCGAGCACAGATCGAACGCGATGCTTCTACCATTGCACGCTTTTGGTCAATATTCAAACATTTGGGGATCCATTTTGCAGAAATTTTGATGAACGCGTTGGTATGAAATCTTCAGTGCTTCAGAAATCCGTTTTAGCCCAATTCGACGATCTGATAAAATCATGTCATGAACTGCATCGATATTTTCGGGGACTGACACAGAAACTGGCCTTCCTGATCGGTCATCATCTTCAATGGAAAATTAACCCTCTTTTGAAGCTTGCAGTCCAATATTTCACGGTCGCATACGAAGGACATTGATCACCAAGGGTATTAAGCATATCTTCGTAAATCTGCTTACCTCTTAACCTTTTTTAAATATAGGTACTTGATGATGGCTCGATACTCCAATTTTTCGAATTTTACAATTTCGGTGGACATCTTTTTTTTATTTATTGCTCAACACTGGTTTACTTTTTCGACGAACTCTACACTGACACTTCTACTGAGTTATTGTTCGTTGATATGGTATCGCAATATTTTGTTTATGCATGGAACTGGTCTAGGCTAACTAGATATCAATACATCCTCGTCTCTCAAACTCCTCGCCAAATAAGATCCAGTTGCTGAAATCTTTCATCGTTACATTGTTCATCGTTGACCTACTGACACTTTTCATCTTTTAGCGTTCCGAAAAAGCACTTGACTTTCAAATAATTAATGATATTTCATTTGATTCTGGATCAGCAATGCATGTTGAAATATTTTCCTTTCGTAAGTACCTTATACGGTTACAACTCCTCAAAATGGCTGTATCTCATTGCTGTGTAGGTACCTACCATCTGAAGATCGTTATAAAAGTGTATTTATTACAAGTTGTCTACGAGCAAGAATGCCAAGTCCGAGAATATTTTATTTATGTGCACGACCGATATGGTATAGAAATTTAGATATCTACTTGCAATGTACCTGCATTCGCTTGCCGAAGAACGTGTTAACGTTAGAAAAGAGATTAATATAATCTATGGTCGACTAGTTAAGACATGAAATAGTATGTAGGAAGATGTTTGTTGCGACGGGTTTAGAAAGTAGAGATATTAGTAGAGGAGTTTATGTTTGTATCGAAGAATCAGGCCTGAAATACAACGAAAACGAACACAAAAAATCCAAACAAATTTAAAAAAATCAAATTTTTGTGATAATAATTCTATAACTCAAATTCTGAATTCAATCTGAAAATTTTGGGAACTTGAAAGTGGTAATTTTCGGTTTTCAATATTAAGTTATTGAAAATTTTGAATCCATATTCATATTGAAATTATCAAATACAAACTCACCATATCACATAAAGCAAGCTTTCAACCACTTGACCATGGAAATTCTAGTTGTTACTAAATTACAGGGTGTCCCGAAATGTATGCAACAAAATTTAGTCACAAACTCTCGAGACAAAATGAGGAGGCCCCCAATTTTCGCCAGGAGACCTCCCCTATCGGAGATCACGAATTTCACTCCTAAAAATAGTCTTTTCTTTTTATATCAGAATCCGGTCATATGAAAATCACTGAATTTGGTACACATGAGTATAATTATATGCGAAATCTCGTAGGGCTACCTATTTAAGATAGATTCAATTCTTAAAGACATTTTTTACTGGGCCACAATGCCTTTGGAACTAGTAAGCATTAACCGCGTATTTGAATTCCTTCAAAAATGTTAAACCGTCAGAAAGCCCATTCAATTCAAAATCTTTCTTGACTCTTGTAATTTTTTCATTAATTGATTTATTTTTGAGAAGAATCTAAGAATGTGATAGAACGCATTTCGACATTTGTATGGAATTCTATTTGTTAATCAAAGGTGGCTGACATTCACAATAAAGAAATAAATTCATTTTTTGACAGTTATCATATCAGTATCAGATTTCGTATAGGTATCATGAGACTTCATTTTTAGGCTTTATGTTTTCAAATATTCCACTTCGAGTGACTATTTCCCTCGTCTTAATTTCCACCAATCAGAAACGCGCAATTTTGAATCACAAATGGTTTCTAGATGGAAAAACTGTATGGCAGCAGCTGTCAGCAGTTTTTTCGGGTTTACCCGCGGCAAAACTTGACAGTTGTTGTCAACGACAATTGATAATGCATACATAGGTGCATCCAGAATAATCTGTTACTCATGAAATAGTCTTATCAAATACCATTCGTGCATCTAATTTTTCCTGTGAAAAAAATCGAAAAAACACAGTGCAATGTAATATTTTTTTAACAAAAAGCATTCGTGCAGGTGCAGAAATCCTCGTCTTCGACTCGGATTTTTGTTGCCACCTGCACTCATGCTTCTTGTTAAAATATTACTCAGCAACATGTTTTTTCGATTTTTTTCGGAAAAATTGGATGCACTTATGATATTACTTATGATTCATTTGAGTAGAAGTGAAAATTTGAAATGACTGTTCATTATCATTTTTTGGACTTTTTGTTGTACATGAGGATTTGGAAAATTTCAATATAGGTACAATTGTGTTTATAAGCTTTAAAAATCAATGGTACCTGTAGAATAATAATAAAACTGAAAAAAGTCATTGGGTCGCTATCCTGAGGGGTTCTAAAATTTCAAGAAAAAATCCGCGAAGATGTACCAAAATCGGATTACACACAAGGTTACCATGAAGAATTCATCAACCTCCTCAAAAATACATCACCATTCTCAGTACGAACAGAAACAGTCATCCGAAGAGATCGTTCCCGGAACGGCCTGACTTTCACGTTTCCCGTTTTCACTTTTCCGCCCCCTCTCCCTTACAATATGCGAATAGTTGTCATAAAAGAGTTGATTCTGCGTGATGTCTATCATTAATAAATAAAATCACTCAAGTTCAGAATAGCAAGCCATACATATTAAATTAAATGATAAAGCGGTTCGTCCGAATCCGATGCAAGTTTAATCATTTTCGAGATAGGGCCCTTCATTATGCATGGCCATGTGTAAACACGGCCGGGCGCGATGCGGAAGGAGACCGAGTTGACCCAGTGAGTAACCCTTTTCCTCCCCTCTGGGCGCGCCAGCTGTGAGATTCGATCTTCCATGCCGCTGCATCTGTGCCGACGACTGCCGAGACGCCCATGCCGTGGACGGCTGAAGGTCCTTGGCTTTCTTCGAATTTCGGCTGACGTAGTAGGTCGATAGGATGCTCCAGGATATTATTTCCTCGATCATTCAGCTTATTCTTCATGTTTATGTAAGGTGTTACATGTATTTTGACCTATTCAGTCCCTTAGCGAAAACCTGGCCGATTCTAGATACTCGATTCTCGAATACTACTTCAACAGGAAAACACATAAGAACTATATTCACAATTTAACATATGTTAAGAGCATTCTTGGAAAATCTCGAAAAAGGAAATTATACAGGGTGTTTTTAAATGAGTATATCAACGGTCAACTATAGATTTCTCATAAAAATTCTCTTCCATTTTTTCCATTTTTTGTCAAAAATTTATATTTTCTCGGTTTTTTGCTAATACCTCAGGATTCGTTCGAATTACAGAATTGAGTCTTTGTACACACATTGTCATTAATAATAGATAATAGCTACTTTCTTGTATTTTACTCGGTTTTATTTGACGTGCCAGTGGCGGAGATATCGAATTTGCACAAAGGTTTCCCCCCCCCCCCCAACTTTTACACCACTGGACAAATTCGCATTTGCGCAGCAAATTCTGATGCGTCGATGTGTTTCACATAAAAAAGGTACTCCTGGTTCATTTACTCTAAAGTGAACCGTTTTTGAGGAAACTGGCATTTTATGATCAAAAAAATTTGCCAACGCATTGTAAATTTTTTGTAATTAGATAAATGAGCGCTGATAATTAACAAGTTCATTAATTTCAACAGAATTTTACAACTAGGGTTTTGAGTTTAAATTGCAAAGGTATTTGTCATTATTTTTAGTGACCCTACTTAACAAGATTACAAGAATTCTTCCAATTACAAGTTTACAGTGTGTTTACAGTTGTGAATTGTTTCTGATCATAAAATGCTAGTTTTCTCGAAAACGGTTCAAATGAACTTGGAGTAGCTTTCGTTATGTAAAACACATTAGCGCATCAGAATTTGCTGTGCAAATGCAAATTTATCCAGTGATGTAAAAGTTGTGCAAATTCAGTATCTCCGCCACTGGCACATCTAGTGAAACCGAGTAAAGTATAAGAAAGTAGCTATAATTAGTGACAATGTGTGTAGAAAAACTCGAATCTATAATTCAAACGGTGTCTGAGATATTAGCGAAAAACATGAAAAATTGTTCATGACATGTTATTGTCAAGAATTGGAGAGTTACTTCCAACAATTCATCAACAAAGTCCATAAATGTAGTTGTAATTCGGATGATTATTCAGTAGGTAGTCGAATCCTACATAGAAGTTACTTTTATGACAGTTATAACAATGGAATATACGTCGAAATAATTGTTACTCTACTTCCTCTATGAGTAAGAATTTTCTTGATAAATACGTATATCGTATAATCGAATTCAATCGGTCAAAATATATGATAAATGAGCCATATGGAAATAATCTAATTCACCATTGTTCATAGTTCACAGAAATAAGTATTATGTGATAATTTTTCAACACAAATCGAAATTAAATTCAAATAAGGGTCACGGAATTGTTTTGTTTCGAACCTCTTACTTAAATATCGAAAAATTTATCGACACCAATATGCTAATTTTCTCACAGCCTCAACACTATTTTTTCATACAAGGTGTCCCACAAGGAACTTTTCATACTCATACCATATACAGGGTTGGGATAAAGTTTGGCACCAAATTAATATCTTTAAAACGAAACGGGCGATATTTTTGAAATTTGGCAGCTGAGTGTAATGCACCACAATGCATCTGATGAGCATATTTATATGAATAAAATCTGTTTCCCGCTCCAAATCTAAGTGTTAGCAGAGGGAATGTAAACGGGGTACCATACAATTCTGAGTATGATACACGAGAACAGATAAAAACCTCTGAAAAAACTCTGTCTCCCCGTGTATGTGTGGTGATACTGAATTTGTTCAAAAAAATATGCTGCTATCCATGTTACAGAGCTCCTTGTGCTTGAAAATTGCCTTTTCATTGAACTGGATGCAAATGTCTTGAAATTATATCTGTAACAGGAAAAAAAGAAGAAAAACGAGAAAGAAGCAGTAAAAAAATTACTTCACCTGCTAAAAAACCTTTTCACAAAGTCCTAACTCTCTTATGGATCGGGAGGATCTTTCGATAAGGTCCGATCTTCCAAGTGATGATTCTTCTGTTCTTCAGGTGTTCGAGGAACGCTACAGGCCCCTTATGTTGGGGGATCATCTCCCATAGATTAGAGTGGTTGTTTTTAGCGAAAAATCAGTAAAAAAGTAAGATCAAATTCAAAAAACTTCTGACACTTCATTGTCATTTCTGACCACCCTGTAGGCCACTCTCTGAAATGCATTTTACATTTATTTGAAATGCATAACCACAGGAATAGAATTAATTCATTCAAATTTTGTCACACCTCTGAACGTTTCATAGTGATCTAACAAATCTGAAAAAGAACTGAATTTATCGAAAATGATAACTTTCATCGCAATTCGGAAGATCATGTTCACTGAATTTTCTGATAAAATTACAAAATTCTGAATTTATGACAGTGAGAAAATCAATATTGTTTCTGTCTATTAATTTTTTTCTGAACAGAATTTTCTTGAATGCATTCATTAAGAATCGTCGACATGCAATGAATTAATGTCATTTTTTAGTACAAGACGTTATATAAGTACTGAAATAATGTTGAATGAATGAAAAAAGATCCAACATTTATTTTTGATTCGCTCGATTAGGTATTATAAAATGTCTAATGGAATTTTTTGGATTCGAGCTTCCCCGGATGGAATGACAAAAATTATATCTTATAATGTATCTTCAGATTGGTTTGATCATTATATCACGTTCAGAGGTGGGAAAAAATTTGATTGAATTACTTTTTTTCCTGCATTTCAAAGAAATGTGAAAATTATTTCAGAGGGTGGCCTATAGGAGGGTCATTTTTACATCAGCAGTCAAAATTGATTTTTCTGAATACGGCACTGGAAATATTATATTCTCTATAAAGTGTTACGAATTTCGAAAAAATCATTCATTTCTGATGTGCAGTACCAGAAATATGGAGAGATGTCGGCAGAATGAATTAATCATACTGTATTGGTAACTTTTAAAGCATAAGAGTTAGAAGGTCGGTCAAATGGAGAAAAAGTTGCATTTATAGAAGCATTGTCAAGCAGTTCAAACAAATCGAGATTATCAGGGCCGGTTATCAAGAGATCACAAGAAAAGTAAATTCTGTCATTTTGATTTTCCTTTTTTTCAATACGGTTTTTCACCATAATTTGACCCCCCCTTTAACTTTGTTACTAAAAGAGGTACAAAAAAATGTTTTTCACGAAAGTTCCACGAAATCGACTAATGTTTTTTGAAATGATTTCACAAAATGAAATATATACAGAGTGGGCAACATATTGTTTACTTTTCTATTTTTGGCAAGTTCTTTTTTCCCTTATTTCGAATAAATAACATAATATGTTTGGTCTTTCTCTCTTATTCTGAGTACCACAGAGTTTCAAATTTTAAGAACCAGCTTCTTTAGTTGATATTATTTATTCTTTACTACCATAGTTTATTATTTTTTTTTATTTTTTATTGGATACTGTTAGGTATTCATCGAAAAAAAATTGCTTTCAAGTAAATTGTTTGAATATAAAGAATTTCGGAATGATTTCTCATATGTATTTTTTCATTCCGTAGTTTCATTTCAAAACTTTGAAACTCTGGAAATAAAAGAGACAGACCCACATACGCATATATTCGATATCAGGAGAAAGTGAACAGTTAAAATATGGAAGAATATACAGGGTGTCCCATTTGAAAAAATGTAGTTGCATTCAATATGTTGTTCACCATGTATATATTTCAATTGACGTAATCATTTCCAAAAAATTTATTTGATTTCGAACAATTTTTGTATGAAGTATTTTTATGTATCTGTTTTTGTAACAGAGTTAGAGAGGGGGTCAATTTATAGTGAAAAACCCGGTACACTTTTGGACGGTTATCAAGATATCATAAGACAAGTAAATTCTGTCATTTTGATTTTCCTTTTTTTCAATACGGACCTGCATATTTTATTACACTTTTCGAAATAACTTTTAACGCCGAATTCAACGATATATCATAAAATGTCATTCAAAGTTGATTTTCAGGTGATTTTGACCCTTATCCAAATTTCTTTGGGTCGGATACCTTTAGTTTAATCAAAACGTTTCAAATAATGTGGGGAAAAAAGCAAAATCAAAATGACAGAATTTACTTTTCTTATGTTATCTCATTAACCGGCCCGGATAATATCGATTTGTTTGAACTGCTTGACAATCCTTCTATGAATGCAACTTTTTCTACATTCGATCGACCTTCTAACTCTTATGGTTTAAACGTTACCAATACAATCCCATTAAAAAAGTGGCCACTCTGTATTGGTAAGGAAAGATAAGAGACAAGTGTTCAGCATAGAAATAGATAGACCCTATTCTATATGGTAGGACCATAAGTTCATGAAAGTGTGTGTTCCTTAATTACTAAGCGAAGATAATAACATTGAGAAAAATTCGCCAAATCCAAAAATAATGTATATAAAGAATAATAAATCAAACTCTCTAAATCTTAACTTTGATGGACTGACAACCCTGTATATGTTTTCTTTCTGATATCGGATTACCTTTCTTTCTTTGTTTTGGAGTTCGTTCTTCACTACTGAAAAAAATATTGATTAAAAGTTTCACGACGATGAACTTTGAGTAATTATCATTTTTAAAATATTAATTCGATCTTTTGAAATTTTCGGAATGATTAATCGACCAAAGAGCTTAATATTTTATGGCAAATTCAAAACTCTCATGTACCATCAATTATTCACTGTTCGTCATAATGACGACTCACCCTGGGGGCATTTTATGCATAAAACATAAGCTCTTACAATGGATTATTTATATCCTTCATTTTTAACATTTCCATCGAATTCTATCAATCATTCATTCACATTGGAGAACACAATAAATGATTGAAGAAAGGGTCGATCACATTCGCGTATTTTTCTTATAAGTAGACAACAAATTAAAAATAGTTATTTTCCTATCAAGGGCGGAAAGTTGTACTTTCCTGCACTAGATTGCCGTTGCCCGAACGACGCGGAGCGGAGTTCGGGCAAGCAATCGAGTGCGGGAAAGTACTTTCCGCTCAAGATAGGAACTATTTTTTTTCTACAACCGTATTATGAAATGAAAAAAAACTTCTACACAACTCGAATATTCGTTTTGACACATTAATTAAGGAGTTTGGGATTCTATGCGGAAAATCATAGACCGTGACATAGAAATAAATACACAGCCATAATTTTTGAAGGATGTCAAGTTCTCTTCGAAAATGCAATAATTTTCAAACGGAAATCTGCATTAATAATTAGTTTGACATGGATGAAACTGCATAATTTGAAATATTTAACTAAATATATAAGTAAGTAGATTAAGAGATTTCATGTTAAAGGTATTATTATACCCAAATTCAACACATATTTACTTTCCCGTACTAGTGCGGGAAAGTGACACTTTCCGAATCGAAAACAATGCGGGAAAGTAGTTAGTTAGGCCCGGTTGTAGAAAAAATATTTTTTCTACAACCGTATTATGAAATGAAAAAAAACTTCTACACAACTCGAATATCCGTTTTGACACATTAATTAAGGAGTTTGGGATTCTATGCGGAAAATCATAGACCGTGACATAGAAATAAATACACAGATCCATGTATGCCAGCCATAATTTTTGAAGGATGTCAAGTTCTCTTCGAAAATGCAATAATTTTCAAACGGAAATCTGCATTAATAATTAGTTTGACATGGATGAAACTGCATAATTTGAAATATTTATCTAAATATATAAGTAAGTAGATTAAGAGATTTCATGTTAAAGGTATTATTATACCCAAATTCAACACATATTTAATTTCTCGCACTAGTGCGGAAAAGTAACGTTCCCACACTAGTGCTGGAAAGTGACACTTCCCTAATGGAAAACAATGCGGGAAAGTAGTTAGTTAGGCCTGGTTGTAGAAAAAATTATTTTACACTAATTTAATCATAAATCAAAATGCGCCGGAACAACACGCTATAAATGTCCCGACTCGTTGGTCGTTGGGCATTAGGTTCTATCTTCTCGATACTTGATGCTTTCTGAAAAATATTCAATTTTTAGAATTCAAAGATGAAAAGTTGAATACAAATTCAGAAGAGGTTGAAGGGGTGCCATTATCGATGGCAGGAAAACCGATAACAGCATCGACGGTAATAATGCTTACTTCTTTCATGCCGGGTGGTTTTTCCTGGAATAAAAAACGTCGAAATATCAGATAACATCAGCAAGGTCTATTGATTTGTTCCTTTCAACCGTCCGCGCATTGGAAACGCAGTAATTACGAAACGACGCGAATCTGCTTTTCCTCGAAAAGCGCCAATCGAAAAAGTGACGGACTTCAAAAATATTTCGCTGAAAAGTTGGACAGCCTATTCATTGTTTAATTACCAAACCCCGATGGATCCGCGCCGTAATTATGGAGTGGGTGGTTATTAGTGAGAAACATAAATGAATTATCCTTCGAGTTGGTACATGTTGGTACAGAAACGGAGGGTTTGAAGCTCATATTCATTATAAAAGGAAACGAATTAATCAATATTCCATGTTCATTAGCACGTAGTTCAATTGGAAATACGTTCAAACTCAAATTATTATTTGATTAAAGTCTTGTCCATATTTTCTTCAACGCAACACGCTATTCTCTGTTTGACGTTGCATTTCTAATTTCCATTTTAATTTTTGATGAAGTTATGAAAGTTTTATCCTTATTATGTGGTGGAGAAATGATCGATGTTCTCGAACGATATTTCATTTTCGCAGCTCCGATATACGAGGGTGTATTGATATCTAGTTAGCCTAGACCAGTTCCATGCATAAACAAAATATTGCGATACTATATCAACGAACAATAACTTATTAGAAGTGTCAGTGTAGAGTTTGACGTCAAAAAAGGAAACCAGTGTGTCGCAATAAATAAAAGAAGATGTGCACCGAAATTGTGAAAATCGAAAAATTGGAGTATCGAGCCATCATCAAGTACGTGTATTTAAAAGGGTTAAGAGGTAAGCAGATTTACGAAGATATACTTAATATCCTTGGTGATCAATGTCCGTATGCGAACGTGAAAAATTGGACTGCAAGCTTCAAAAGAGGTAAATTTTCCATTGAAGATGATGACCGATCGGGAAGGCCAGTTTCTGTGTCAGTCCTCGAAAATATCGATGCAGTTCATGACATGATTTTATCAGACCGTCGAATTGGGCTAAAACGGATATCTGAAGCACTGAAGATTTCATACGAACGCGTTCATCATATAGTTCACGTCAATTTGGACATGAGAAAAATTTCTGCAAAATGGATCTCTAAATGTTTGAATGTTGACCGAAAGCGTGCAAGGGTAGAAGCATCGCGTTCGATCTGTGCCCGATTTGAAAACGATGTAGACTTCGCAAACCGAATTGTTACTATGGATGAGACTTGGGTACATTTCTACGATCCAGAAACGAAGCAACACGCCATGGAATGGCGACACTCTGGTTCTCCAAGACCTAAGAAGTTTCGTGTCCAAAAATCTGCTGGAAAAGTTCTTGCTTCAGTTTTTTGGGATTGCCATGGAGTAATCATGACTGATTTTTTGGATAGGGGTAGAACAATAGCTAGAGATTACTAAAAATTAAAGAGAAAAGACGCGGAAAGCTATCCAAGGGTGTTTTGTTTTTTCAGGACAACGCCTCAGTACACAAATCTCATGATGCCATGCAAAAAATTTGTGATTCAGGGTTAGAATTACTAGAACACCACCCTTATTCACCAGATTTGGCTCCGTCCGACTATCATCTTGTAAATTTTCTTCCAACGAGGAAATAAAAGCTGTGGGGACTGGTTTGCAGAGCAAATGAAACATTTTTTTTTGAAAGGTCTAGAGACGTTGCAGGTTCACTGTTATAAATGTATTCAATGAAGAGGAGAATATGTTGAGTAATAAAAATGTTTTACATTTTACATAATCGAAAATGTTGAAGTGAAAAGTGAAAGTCCCACGAATCTCAAAAAATTTCTCTCTAGTCAAAGCAACCGAAAATATGAATTTCAATATCTTCCCAAAATTATTTCAACGAACAGAATTCGTGTCACAACCTGAGTGAACCAATCATAAAACTGTTCAAGACATCATTGGGCCTTATCACATTATAGAAACTAAGTGAAGCCAAATGGAATCCAGAGATAAACTATCTGTATTCGGCAACCCTCATTCAGACAAAAAGTCGAAAAACCTACGCCAACGATTCCTATTTATCATCGCTTCCACTATCAATAAAACGCCAAGGGATCTCCGCAATTAAACCTAATTACAATGTACAATAGGATGTGCAATGTGAGGAAATCGAAGTATGGTCGGAATATATAGAGAAAAAAATATTCCACAACCGTGATCTATAATTAAATAATACTTACGTATTTAATTTATTACCATCTATTATATAATTTGTATCGGTAATTAAGTATAATAAATGCGGGATATGATGACTTAAATACGTCTTCCATAATTTATCTAGGGGTGGGCGTATTTCCAACGTTTTACAACGAATACACGCTGCATTATTGAAATTAACATTTGCTGCGCCATTTTTTCGATGATTCCTTGCAGATAGAGCTGTGAACAGTAATCGGAAGTTGTTCGATGCTAGTCTGCAAATTGTCCAGGCGATATAACCAGTTCGTTATAAGAAATGCACCTATTCAGAATGAATCTTCTATGTCGGATGTCCTTCTTTCTTACACAGAGAGAACAATATCTTTGGTGTTACATTTTTGGTTTCTTCGAGTGATATTTCTTATGAATCAATAAATGCTCTTTGGCTTTAATATATGATGGTAACTCGGAAAAGATGAATATTGTTCCAATGAATAAACTATTTCTTAGAAGGCATTTATTTGTGTTAAATATGCTATATTTCTCAGTAAAGCAAGTCGTTCTATTGAAAGAAATAATATCTCCCAGAATAATCAATTATATCTTTGCCATAAATATATTATCACTTGCTGCCTACTTTGTACATTGTGATTGTTAAACCATATTTGTTGGAGAGAAAATATCTATTTGGTAGTTTTCACTCAAAGAAAATAACTATTGGACGTTAAGCAATTTGAGTTCTCTCCAAAATATGATTATTTTACATTTACCCTATCCAGAAGATATGAAATGCAGAGATAATATTATTGGTAAATTATGTTTCTTTACCAGAAAGTGATATTTTAACAATGAATAAAGAAAATTTAACCGTTCCACTTCGTTTCCGATGTCTTCGGCTCACAAAGACGCGGAAGGGTTCAGATCAGTTGTACCTAATGAAAAATGGCGTCAATATGGACAGCCGTTTCGATAAATCATCAAAAGTTAGTTCGTTACCAAGAGTCTCATGAAAATTCCAAAAATTGTGAAAAGTTGACGTTAAGTGTGTTGATATGTGGTGTTATAAAGTTAAAAAAAATTTGCTTGAAGTCTTAGGATAGCTGAATAATGTTGTATTCGTGAAATTTAAGCATGATGGATCTAATGTAGTGTAAAAAAACAGTTTGTTCCATGTGTGATCAGCCAAGCACATATTAAAAGATAGAGGGAGAGTATATCTTCGGATTATACACATATAATAATTCCCCAAAGGTGAGCTATTGTTTTTATTTGATTTATTAGATTTCAGTTGGTCGTGCTTTCCATCACATTTTCAGTGAAATTGAAGACATTCTTGAGTCGTGGGGTTACGATGAAACCACAATATTAATAAATTTTGATGAATGAGCTTCTCTGATTAGATATCCCTTTAGTTGATGCTTTTCGAGCTTATTTCAGTTATTTCATTCGATTCAAAATTGCATTTTCATTTCTTTTTGACTAAAGATCACACAAACATTTTGCCTACACTAATTTTTTGAATATCATCCATTCTTAACAGTGCAATGAATGTATATTCATTATTTGTGGGAAACTAGAAAATAGATTTATCGAATGTGATTCTTTATAAAGTAGAAGATTGTAGAAATTTTCAGGTTTGAAGGATCTGTATTTCACTTTTATACATCAAACATCTGAGCTATCGATCAATTTCATAACTTTCTCAAGGCTGTACAAAATGAAAATATTATCTGTTATGGTGCCTCTTATACACAAAATTCTGATAATATAGATGGGAAGTTTTTTATACTGAAATTTTATGTTATTTCAACTTGGTGCTAACAAATTTCAACTCCCAGTTAATTCTTTTCAGAATCAACCAATCAGCTGATAGTGTGCTTTTATTTTCGTCTGAAGGTATGCCGGAACCTCCCAGACCTGCTCCGGTGCCTTCCACCAAGAATGATGTTTTTTGTCATGTTCATGATGTTTTTGACATTTCAATGAATACATTCTGTTCACTCCATAATAGATTTTTATTCTTCCCCTAATAAATATCTTATGAACAACTTACTAATGATACATAACAGTTATGCAATATTTCATAATTTTAAATATCATAACATAAGAGCTAATACAGTTGATACTAGTACTATTTAAGGAACGAAAATGCTACTTGTTCACTATTAAAAAAACTCATCAACACTATAACATGAGATAATTACGACAAATATTTGATTTCTTAACTATGAAGAATACTATGTATTCATGAATTCCAATACATTAATTCCTAATTGACTATTTTTTATATTAACAATCATTCAATAACAGTTAAGAAATCTTTCATATTCCCTAGAAATATATAGTCTTTTCCGAAGAAATATTATTTTCGGTAAAATAAATACCCACTTTTGAATAAATAAATATATTTTATTGTCAAAGTAACCATATTCTTATGATGATGTAGTATCAGTTGTATTTCAATAAATGGTTTCTTTTTTGGAAAGATATTATGAATTGGTATCAAAGTAACTTGATAAGCATGAACTGATTTCAACTTCAACACAAATCAATAATTTATTCCACATAAAGAAATATTGGCTTCACGTAAATGTGAGATATTTCTTAATATCTAAGCAGGTTTCTTTGAAGTATGGCAAGAAATAATATCTTTGTCTCTACAACGATATTTGTTGCGCCGTATTTAAAGTCAATCTTTCTTTCAAGCTAAGAAATTTTCTTAAATTGGAAGAAATTGTTCTCTCGGTGTATCAACCGTAATACTCTCTGTTCGGGTTGTTTCGGACGCTGAACTTATTACAGAAATACAGGGTCTTTCACGAGGAACCTCACCCATATTTATACGGGAAACTACTGAACGTATTTTCATGAAATTCAGCACTTATAAGTATTTCACGATGCTGATGAAATCTAAAATATTTTCAAGGCATGAGCACCTCCGGTTTTTCCGGAAATGACGTCAACTTCCGTTTTTCAAATAAGAACACCATTATTTTATTGCAGAAATAGATTCCTTAGAAAATTTCAAGTTATTTTGATGTAAAATTTTTCAGTTTTGGTTGGAAAATTCTCTCTGAGCGGGAAAATTCGAAAAAAAAATCGAAAATAGAGCTCCGCTGAAACGAGAATAATTTCGAGGTTTTTGGATGGAAAATTTTCATTTTTGGGATTTTTCAAGATGTAAGATTGATGTATCCAGTTTAAAAATCGAAATCGCGATTCATGATACAGGGGGTGAAAAAATCGCTTTCAAAGTTAGGGATGACAAAATCGTGAAAAATCAATTTTTTCAAATTAGAACCCCATTTTTTTATGGCAGATATTGAATCTACGTAAAAAATTATGTGAGTGTATGCATCACACCCTTGCCCTAAAATGGATATTAACTATTAATGATTAATGAATTAATCATACTGTATTGGTAACTTTTAAAGCATAAGAGTTAGAAGGTCGGTCAAATGGAGAAAAAGTTGCATTTATAAGAAGCATTGTCAAGCAGTTCAAACAAATCGAGATTATCAGGGCCGGTTATCAAGAGATCACAAGAAAAGTAAATTCTGTCATTTTGATTTTCCTTTTTTTCAATACGGACCTGCATATTTTATTAGGTACACTTTTGGACGGTTATCAAGATATCATAAGACAAGTAAATTCTGTCATCTTGATTTTTCTTTTTTTCATTACGGACCTGCATATTTTATTACACTTTTCGAAATAACTTTCAACGCCGAATTCAACGATATATCATACAATGTCATTCAAAGTTGATTTTCAGGTGATTTTTACCCTTATCCAAATTTCTTTGGGTCGGATGTGTATTACATTTACCCTTGCCCTAAAGTGGATATTAACTCAGAAAATATCCATTTTAGGGCAAGGGTGTGATGCAAACACTCACATTATTTTTTAACGTAGATTCAATATCTGCCATAAAAAAATGGGGTTCTAATTTGAAAAAATTGATTTTTCACGATTTTGTCATCCCTAACTTTGAAAGCGATTTTTTCACCCCCTGTATCATGAATCGCGATTTCGATTTTTAAACTGGATACATCAATCTTACATCTTGAAAAATCCCAAAAATGAAAATTTTCCATCCAAAAACCTCGAAATTATTCTCGTTTCAGCGGAGCTCTATTTTCGATTTTTTTTTCGAATTTTCCCGCTCAGAGAGAATTTTCCAACCAAAACTGAAAAATTTTACATCAAAATAACTTGAAATTTTCTAAGGAATCTATTTCTGCAATAAAAAAATGGTGTTCTTATTTGAAAAACGGAAGTTGACGTCATTTCCGGAAAAACCGGAGGTGCTCATGCCTTGAAAATATTTTAGATTTCATCAGCATCGTGAAATACTTATAAGTGCTGAATTTCATGAAAATACGTTCAGTAGTTTCCCGTATAAATATGGGTGAGGTTCCTCGTGAAAGACCCTGTATAGTAGGTACCTACCCGAGATTCCTGCTGATCTATTTCAAATTTTCTACAATTTCAGGATATTTACTAGACATTCAATATTTGTGATGAATCACCGCATTATCGGAATCTGTGATGAATTTTAATATAACTTCAATACTTAATTACTCTAGCTAGAGGGCATCATTCTTGAGTTATTTTAGTTTTTTCGAATATTTGACAAACGTTTGGAACCTCGGGCATCCACTGCGAGTTTTGGCTGCTTGTCGGCCACTAACCAGGCACCTTGGGATCCGGGTTGGCAAGAACCTGAACGCCGAAGGGAAGGCCCGATCGGTCATACACTGGGACTCTTTTCGAGCATTCATGCGATGCTGGCTGCCCGCAAGTCCCGTAAAAAGTCCTCGTGAAGGGCCTTCATAAGAAATAATCTGATGAAATGCGACGTGGGAATCCGCCCTCAAGTCGTTCTTCTGAACTCAACTCTCATTCCCAATAACCCCATCGCATGACTCTTTTCCGATTCCGAATAAATCTTTCGGGATGCAAGCTGTGTACGCGCCATGTTTTCTGCTTTTTGCATGACGCTCGCAGCGCATTGACACCTGTTATTTCCAATTTTCCGGCCGAGCCGAACAGGCCGAAATTACACATAAAATGGTTTGATTAATTGTTTTCGTTCATCGGCGTAATTATTTTACCCGTTGTTATTACTTCACTATTTGCGACAATGGCACTCGGCGTTTCGATACGTACATGGTATTCGAGTAGCCTTCAATTGTGCGTTAATCTGTTCATGCACTCAATTTGGCCCATAGTTGTTCGGGGGCTGCGTGAGGTTATTTTGCGGCAATTGGCAGTTTGTTTATAAAGCAGCAGTCGGTGACTTTATGGACTTTATTTCGTGTTTTCGATTCGAATCGTTAATTGTTACGGAGCCTTTGATTTAACATCGAAAAGTTGCTGTCGAAAACTATTACTGATGTGATGAGCTGAGTGAAGGTATTCCTCAAATAATTACTGAACGCCAAATAACTCCTTTCTAATGTTATGTGAGTTCCTTGCAAACAGACTGTATTGGAAAAAACGGAATAACTGATTTCATTGCCAGTAGAGGAACATAAAGATCTTCTTTTAGCTCGGTTCAGTTATTGAAATAAACCTTTGACACAGGAACGGAAAAACTGGCTGGAGATTAGGGTTCAGGCCCAGACTCCGTCACTCTTACAGAGTTCTAAGTGGTCTATCTACCAAAAGAACCAATTCCTGAATAGGTTAATCTGGAACTGATTCCGAGATCATTTATTGCTGGCTTTGAGAGTAACATATATACAGAGGTTTCGTCACGAACCCAAAAAGTTGACCATGGGAGATGACGAGACTTACAAAGCACGAATTATGTGAGTGCCTTGCCTGGGATAGAATCAGGAATCTAGGTCCTTGATAAGCTACCACCATCATCATTTTCGCAATGAATGTTATTGAAAACCAATATAGTGATTCTTCATAAAAAGGATGAAAGTATCTATCGGTCTGTACTAGTGAATGTTTACTCTTTGTGATGTAAACCGTTATAGAAGTCTTAATTTGCAATGGTCCATATTGGTATTATGAATTGCTGAGGCCCATCGCCAATTGCTTCTATTTCTGTTACATTCTATATAATTTTTTAATATATTCTATTCGATTCCCTATATTTACCTACCACACTTACCGACTTAAAATTCGATCCATTCAAAACAATGATTTATTTAAAAATGCTATATCTTTCAAATGGGAAGGCTGATTCATTCGAATTTTTCAGCAACTTTCAGATGAAATACTGTAGTTTTAAGGTTATTATTCGGACATCTAAAAGAAATTCAGTATTCGCTGGATATACAGGGGAGAAGAGAAAACAATTTTTCCTCTACTTTTGACACACCCTGTAGGTTAATTCTGCTACTGGATCTGCACACAATTAACTTTATCAAGAAGACTGATTTGTTTCCAACATTTTGTTTTTTATTTATCCCGATATCTTGTTGGTGAAATGTGACGGTTTAAAGAAAATGCAACATTTTAGAAAAGGTCATAATTCAAATGACGGTAGATGGCAAGTGAAAGAATATACTGAAGAAGAGGCGAAAGGTTTGAACAAGCAAATTTTCCACAAGACTCATTATGGAGGAGGATCGGTAATGGTTTGGGGCGGCATATGCATGGCAGCTCGTACTGATTTAGTCATTGTTGGCGACGGAGCAATGACAGCTAACCGATATATTCTTGATGTGCTAGATCCACATGTAATTCCATTTGCACCGTTTATAGGAAACGAGTTCATGTTTATGCACGACAACGCTCGACCACATATTGCGAGGATTGTATCTCAAGATTTGTTCGAAACAGAAATTCAAAGGATGAACTGGCCGTCACGTAGCCCAGTCCTCAATCCAATTGAGCACGTCTGGGACATGATGGGCAGACGAGTTCGTAACTGAGTTTTTTGAAAGATGCTTTGGTCCAAGAATGGGATCAGATTGACCAGATGAAGATTCGACATCTAATAGAGGGTATGCCACGATGCATTGAGGCAGTTATTCGCGCTCGTGTGGGAAATACCCGTTATTAATTTGTAATAATTATTAGTTCATTTGTTGTTTGATTTGTTTATAAAATTACATACTCTGCTAAAACTGAATAAAACAATTAAGAATGTTGCATTTTCTTTAAAACGTCACATTTCACAAACAAATCAAGATATCGGGATAAATAAAAAAACAAAATGTTGAAAACAAATCAGTCTTCTTGATGAAATTAATTGTGTGCAGATCCACTAGCAGAATTAACCTACAGGGTGTGTCAAAAGTAGAGGAAAAAATTGTTTTCTCTTCTCCCCTGTATATCCAGCGAATACTGAATTACTTTTAGATGTCCGAATAATAACCTTAAAACTACAGTATTTTATCTAAAAGTTGCTAAAAAATTCAAATAAATCAGCCTCCGCATTTGAAAGTTATAGCATTTTCAAATAAATCATTATTTCGAATGGTTATGTTATGTTTTTAGAGAGATGACAGAAGATGTCTTCATTGTTTTAAGGAAGTACATTTCAAAAATTCCATCAAAACCTCGGACTTTCTTTGGTCTAAGATCAAATCATGTATTAATTTTGAATGTCCCATAAGATTGATGTGGTTATGGAGGAATAGTGTGATCCCTTTCGAGAGGAATGAAAAGCAGGGAAATACTCAGAATTTCTATCGGCAAGAAAGTCTTAAACATAATCTAATCAGTGCCAACACCAGGTTTTCCATGCATCTATACCTTTAAACTAGGATGTCTAAAACATGGTGTATGCACTCGTCAATTTTTGAATGCATTGACATTCGACCAAATCGAAAAATCCGCAATATTTCAAGGTCGTTGTCGGAGAAATGAAAGGTAGGACCCCATCTCAGATTTTCAATCAACAAAGAAGTCTTGAACAAAATCTAATCAGGTATTCTATGCATCTATTTCCTAGTGTTTGAATAGTAATATATGAGGAATAGTAAAAAAAAAGTGTGAGAAAAAGTATTATACCTTAATAAAATTAATCGTATTTCCACAACGGCTGTAACCGATCGCCTGATTTTTTTTAGTTACGATTGTTCATGTAGTACTTTTTTTCAATAAAAAAGTATAACTAATTCTTCACATTCGGTCGAAGGTCACTCTTCACTTGCAAAATGGACTAGTAGCTCTCTATCGGGGTAGCATTCCAGTTAACCCAAATTCATCGTAATACATTACCAACGCAAACTGTTAAAGCCCACAGCAATAGCTTTCCAAAATCCGCAATTGAACCCCTCTAAATTCCTGACATTCCGATTGATCTGTCACAGTCAGCACCGTCGAACTGAAAGCGTCGATAAAATACACTGGTAGCTGTCGATGTAAAACACAGCGAATAATCAGTTTGATTTACGGTGAAAATTAGCGAGCGCTAATAATAAAATAATCCAAAACAACCCGAGGCACTTTAAACCTGGTTATTGAAACATTATCTGCGATAGAAAATCGGATAGTTAAATGGCGGCGCACCGCTCGCTGCATAAACAATACGGATAGGTGTTCGGGCAAATTGCCGGCCATTCAAACAGGTGGTATCTGATGATGATCCAGCTGAAAATAACTTGGTATTCGACATTTTCGCTCTGTTTTCTGAAAGTTGGATTGAATAAATTGTTACTGTTTTACATTTGGAAATATCCAACACGTCTAAGGTTCTCGTAGGTTTCACAGACGAAACGAAGACGGAAATGCTCTTCACCCAAAGCAACGATTTCTAGACGTGGTATTTCCAACTGGAGAAAAAGCCATTTGTGGGATTCTGGGAATCCACGTAACGTTAGCTATATGGTAGTTCGAAATTTTCTCGATATTTCTGTAATATCTTTGTGATCATATACACACACCGTCAAAAGTCTTGGCTATCCCACCCCTTTCAGCTCTCAACTTGTTGAAAGTACCATGACAATTTTTTGTGTGTGGAATCTTATCACTCAAATGAAAACAATAAGCCAGCAAATAATGTTTCTCGTACGGGAGAATACATGCAGGTGTATTCGAACTTAATGAGTCGAATAACGAGAGTTGTAAAATTGAGAATTCTCCATGGAATTTCTCAGTTTGACCGGGCAAGAATGGTAGCCCTACATCAAAGAGCCTCGTCACACCACCAGATTGCGCAACGTTTGTAATATTCCACGGGCAGTGAGGCGCATACTGGCCCTTTTCCTGGAAACCAGTAGGGTTGCCCGGAGACCGGTGCCTGATCGACCCAGAGTAACATCTTCAAGGGAAGACCCGCAAATTTCACTCGAAGGAATCGAACAGAACCTATAGCAGACCTTTCGAAGAGCTGATTTTTTTTAATAACAAAGGAAAAAAGGTACCATTCTTATTCAAAATGAGAAAGTTGTTTTTTTTCCACCCTTTATACAAGAGATAAAAATTAACTGAATACGGTGTCGTATTGCTAATGGAAGAGTGCCTGTAGAAAGTTTTTGCCTTTCTAAGATATTTCAGAAAATGAAGAAGTTATGGCACATTTTCGAAATCGCCAGAATTTCAAAAATTCGTTATATCTTCAAAACAAATAAAGATATCGTGAAACGGCTTTCAGTTATGGAGTTTTCACGAAAATCGAGCCCAGGACTCCTTTCAACATTTTCACCTATGTATCTAGCCTAGAAGTCCCAGAAACAGCCAAAATCAAGCAATTCGGGTCACCCAATACATAAGATCTCGTTTAGCCCATGAAATCATAAACTACACTATTCTAAATTTAGAATAGTGTAGTTGACTGAAAATTTTCAGTCAATTCTTATGGAACCCGTTTCGAACTTGCCTTTTGTTGTCAGGAAGGAAATACACTGCGCAAAAAAATTAACGCACATTATGGAAATCTCAAATTTATTCTACAGCTGAAGGTGTTCTCAATGATTATTATTTTTATCAGAATTATGCATGCATATGTTATCCACTTTCAACGTTTTTCTTCAATACAGATGTTTTATCCCAGCAGGAATAAAAAAATATGAGATTATCAGATTTTGAATGTATTGGCTCCATTCTAAATCAGTTGTTCTCGATCAATTCTAGTGATCAATAGTTTTTCTTTCGTTTGATTTTCTACACTAGATCGCTATGCAACGCGAAACACGGAATTTGACCCAAGAGGAATGTGCCCAAGCGGTAGTTTTGCGAGAAGAATTGCAGAAAGGTTTGGCGTTTCCCATACAAATGTGTCCAGAATGTTGCAGCGATTCAGGGAGACAGGTATGAATGTCCGAAAACCAGGACAGGGTAGACCACGGGTAACAACAACTGCCATTCAATAAGAACGTTACTTAAGAATTTCTTCGTTGAGACAACGGTTTGCAACCGCTCGCCTTCTTCAAAATTAGCTTGAGCAAACTCATGAGGTGCAAATTAGCACTCGGACAATAAGAAATCGCCTCAGAGAATATGATTCAAGGCCTCGTGTCGCGGCAAGAGGCCCAGCTCTTACCCCAGCCCATCGAAGGGCGCATTTGGATTTTTGCGAGAGAGCATATCCATTGGGAAGAGGCCGATTGGGAAAGAATTCTCTTCACAGATGAGTCTAGATTCTGCCTCTACCATTGTGATCGACGTTCCCTTGTATACAGACGTCCACATGAAAGATATGCTCAGTGCAATTTCCTGAATACTACTGGTTTCGGGGGAGAATCGATTATGGTATGGGGTGGAATATCTTTGACTGCTCGCACAGACCTAGTGGTCGTTGATAATAGAGCTATGAATGCTGATAAGTAATAAGGAACATTCTTGAAGGGCATGTAGTGCCATTTGCCCCAAACATTGGTGAAAATTTCATTTTTTTGGACGATAATGCCAGACCCCATCGTGCGCGCATCGTTCAGGAGTACCTTGAAGAGGTTGAAGTCTCTCGAATGGAATGGCCAGCAAGAAGTCGAGATCTCGATCCGATTGAGCAGGTTTGGGACAACCTCAATAGAAGGCTGAGAAGTTCAGAAAATAATCCAGCTACTCTTAATGCCTTAGGAATCCAACTCGGAGAAATCTGGGAAGGATTAGATCAGATCATTTTAAGATCACTCATTTTCAGTATGAACCGTCGTTGTCGAGCTGAAATTAACGCAAGGGGTGGAAATACCAAGTATTAAATCACTTATCAGCATTTCAGTATTTTGAAAATTGTTCATTTCTCTTCTTTCACATAAGATTCTGTAAAATCCTGAATTTTTCTTCCATTTAATGTGTCTTGTTTCGTTCAAAACCTTTCCGAGAGAACATAAAAAATAAGTTATCAAGTCAATGTAGAGTTAACTTTCATTAAAATTGAGATTTTCAGAATGTGCGTTAATTTTTTTGCGCAGTGTATGTTAATCCAAATTGGTTACTTTCATTCGTGCAAGACCCCCGTTTCATTCCAAAATTTCCCAAACTTGCCGGTTTATCAATAATAATAATTCCCGTACAACAGTCCGTCAAAGGTGGTCCGCCCATACGCAGGATAACTACAGAAGAAAATTTAAAAAAATCCTCTCCAATCCATCACGGCGGCTGTAGAATTATTGGTCGGTCCGTAAAGCATCGGTATCATTAGAAAGGAATGCCAATGCCGTTGAAACGAATAACGTTCTGTATAATGCCATAAGATTCTCCTTGTACGTTAGTTCGGGCAACATAATTCAGAATGTATCGTTGTCAATTTAGACATAAACGTCCCGAGGAAGCGGTTGATAAATATGTAGGAACCGAATAAAGAAGTCGAGATGCATGAAGTTGTCCGCGCTACCGTAGCCGAAGAGACGTCCGCAGGGCTTTGTGGGTGGCACGAGGAGTCTCGTTCTCATCGTGAAATGGATGCGAGTGCATACCGGACTTAGAGACCGCCTCTATCCGGATACTTGAGCTCAGGACGAAATCTATCCGGTAAATGAACTTTTCTTGAATTAGAATGGGAAAAGTGGAAAAATTTAACTGATAATCCATGTATTCCATGTTCGAGTGCCTTTTAGACGTTTCTGGAGAACTTGCCCTATTTGAAATCTGAAAGGGATTATGAGATTCTTCGAAATTGAACTGCTGTGTAGGTCCCAAGGAGGGTATCACAAAGCTTTGTCAATTTTTAAATCAGTCGATTGCCAATCAAATGTGAATTTTGAACTATCAAATCGAGTTGATCATCCCATCAAGCCCGTGATCAGCTTTGACCGCGCTTTGTAAAACCTGCTATAAATATAATAGTTCTCAAATTGTTGAGAAATATGCGTTGTTACTATTATGCATATCACTTGAATTATCAATCTGTCTTCACATTCTTGACGTGAAAAAATGCAAGAATGCCGTGCATCTTTTGAATTCGAGAAATATCATCATACAGAGTGTAACAGCCAAACCATATCAGAACACTATCATCATTTTCATTTGGAAAATCCAACGCAATCATGAAAAAATAGGGTTCTAATGAAAAACACAAATGTTATCGTCGAATTTTGTTAACAATTTTCGACAGAATATTAGAAGTAGGTATATTCAGAGTGTAACAGCCAAATGGAATAAATTCGATAACGAATAAATGCGGGTATGTTGGGAAAAACGATCGGACACGTCGATTTGTAATTTTGAATGCGCATATTTTTCAAGAAAATAATATTATATAGGGTGTTACATGTGACCGTGGCCAATACCAGCTTTCTTATTTCAAATGCAACCCCCTGTATATTATTTATTTTCTGGATTCTTCAGAGAATTCTAGACACAATTCATGCACAATGTCCTATACCTATCTTTAACTATTTCGGAAGTAAGTGTTTTCAGATTTATTGCAAAAATCAACGTTTCAAATAAAAATTATTTTATTTCACAAATTCGGTACATTACACTTGAAACCTAATAAGTAATACTGATTATTTCTTAATTATTAAAAAAAAACACTAATGTCAATGTAGGAAATGTTCAAAATGCTCGCCGCGAATGTCTTATTATTATTAACTTGATATTTCCGAAAAAGTTGAAGATAGGTATAGGACATTGTATATCAATTATGTCTAGAATTTTCTGAAGAATCCAAAAAATAAATAATATACAGGGGGTTGCATTTGAAATTAGAAAGTTGGTATTGGCCACAGTCGCATGGAACACCCTATATAATTTTATTTCCTTGAAAAATATGCGCATTTAAAATTACAAATCGACGTGCCCGAGCCATCATTTATTCGTTATCGAATTTATTCATTTGGCTGTTACACTCTGTATGATGCTTCTAATATTCTGTCGAAAATTGTTAACAAAATTCGACGATAACATTTGTGTTTTTCATTAGAACCTTATTTTTTTCATGATTGCGTTGGATTTTCCAAATAAAAATGATGATAGTGTTCTGATATGGTTATGCTTCCGAAATTATTAATTTGGGAGTAACTTGAGATCTTGATAATTTTTTCATTTTCTTCCCAAAATAAATTTTCAGAACAATATTATGTGACCATATAGAAGAAAATTATCCAATTATTGATGAGTACTGAGGAAAACTGGTCAGATAAAACAATAAGAACTACACGATGGATGAAAAATAATTTATATTCAAAATTACGATTCCAGATTTCCACAATGAAGCGACATTTAATTGAAAAACAAAACAAGAAGACAAAGCACGACAGGAAAATGCTTCTGCAGAACAATGTAAAGTCTTGAAGATGAAATAAGTTTCATTAACTCCAAATTATCAATTACACAATCTCTAAATATCAATTTTTTTCTTGTACCTTTCAGAGGTAGTTACTCAGTTATAACCAGAGTGCATTCAAATTCCGGCTCCTTCGCCATATTGCAACCGTAATTGAATGATTGAATTTCATTGCCAAGTATTCACTTTATCGAAAAACCCTTTGATGGTATCTATCTTCGTTTCTTAGGTGAATATTCAAGCACCCATTCCAATTATTTCTCTACGTGTTGAAAACAATATTGGAATTTGACGTACCAGATACCTACTCACTACAGGGTCTTTCACGAGGAACCTCACCCATATTATTTATACAGGGAACTACTGAACGTATTTTCATGAAATTCCGCACTATCTACGTTAAAAAATAATGTGAGTGTATGCATCACACCCTTGCCCTAAAATGGATATTAACTCAGAAAATATCCATTTTAGGGCAAGGGTGTGATGCATACACTCACATTATTTTTTAACGTAGATTCAATATCTGCCATAAAAAAATGGGGTTCTAATTTGAAAAAATTGATTTTTCACGATTTTGTCATCCCTAACTTTGAAAGCGATTTTTTCACCCCCTGTATCATGAATCGCGATTTCGATTTTTAAAGTGGATACATCAATCTTACATCTTGAAAAATCCCAAAAATGAAAATTTTCCATCCAAAAACCTCGAAGTTATTCTTGTTTCAGCGGAGCTCTATTTTCGATTTTTTTTTCGAATTTTCCCGCTCAGAGAGAATTTTCCAACCAAAACTGAAAAATGTTACATCAAAATAACTTGAAATTTTCTAAGGAATCTAGTTCTGCAATAAAAAAATGGTGTTCTAATTTGAGAAACGGAAGTTGACGTCATTTCCGGAAAAACCGGAGGTGCTCATGCCTTGAAAATATTTTAGATTTCATCAGCATCGTGAAATACTTATAAGTGCTGAATTTCATGAAAATACGTTCAGTAGTTTCCCGTATAAATATGGGTGAGGTTCCTCGTGAAAGACCCTGTATACCTATACTTGAATCGGTAGGTGAAATAATTCGCAGGAAAGAATAAGCTTAAGTTTTGGGGTTGAACTCCTGTCCCTATCAGTCATTGTTCAAAAAGAAGGCAGTTAGACCCTTGTCACTGAATCTTCCAAAGAGTAAATGTGTATAAAGTCTTTTTCTTCTTCTTACGTAAGGACTAACACCTGCGTTTTCTGTAATATTCCTCATTTTTGGGTTACCGAAGTCCAGCTTTCGTACCAGCGCTTTGGTGGTCTTCCCGGGAGAATTTTGTATAAAAACTAGTTGGCCCAGCGAACTTTGTTTCGCCTAAATTATATCTACTTGAAGTAGATTTGACAAATCGTAATCACCGGTGATCAGAGATCAACGGCTTGGTTCTCTGATTTTCGAACTGTCAAATCGAGTTGATTCTAGATCAAGCTCCGATCACCGGTGATTACGCTTTGGGAAACCCACCCTTTGAAGTTGTATAAACTTACTATTGCTATTTTCTCAAGAAGGAGATAAATTAGGCAAAATCAAAGCCCTTAAGTAGGATATTTTCATCCTTATCTATTTTCTTGTTGTCTTTCGGAATATACATAACCTCCACATTTCTCGCAATCTTTGAAATCCCAGTTGACGCAAGTGTACAACTCAATCCTCACCAAAAATTCGGCTTAGCTTTATACCCTTCCTCAGAACTAATACGAATCAAAATGTCAAGAATATAAACACAAATTATTGCTTGAATAAAGAACTATCGATGTTTACCCGCTCTTCCCGCTCCCGCTTATTGTCTGGTAATAGCCTTCCATCTTATTTTACGTTCTATGAAAATTACACAGTTACTGTTACAGTGACTATATTATGGTAATATAGTCACTATATTATGGTAATATAGTCACTGTAGTACCTAAATCGCCATCTAATGGCGATAATTTCAAATATAGCATCCTCACGACTACGCTACAGTAGTCTTATCTAGAAACTATAGACTACGTCATCAACCGTAGTGGCCTTATTCAAAAGGAGCAAAGGCATTTCCTACATAAGCAAATTTTTCATAAAATTCTTCAGAATTTTAATGTATTTTATAATAACCATGCCGTAGACGAAACCATAAATGAAGTTTTATAACAAACAGTTCATCCGATCTCGAGTTATAAATGGTGTAACCAACATCTTTGTTTTATAGAGATCCGAACCTACTCTCAAGTCTCTAGGCCCATCCGTTCGAGAGCTTATCGTGTTTACGCCCAGCCGCATGGACAGATTAGTTTTTGACCACGGATTCATGTCGAACCTAGTCGATTGAGACCATTCCTGGCTCAAAATACGAAAAGTACAGACATCGTGACGAAATTATATAGCCCCCGTGGTAGCATTCAATTATGTCCGTTCGGCCGTTCGTAAACACGATATCTCTCGAACGGGTGAACCTAGGGACAGATTTAGGTAGAAATACAGAAAAATATATGCGTTCATTTTTATGAAAGCATTTTGGCGCGAATGAAAGCACCGGCCACAGCTAGGCAATGATTGATATCTGAAGAAGTTAACGCTCAATATCAAAAATTGCTAGTTTGATATGCATAAATTAGAGAAAGATTTCGAATAGTGTTTAGTCATGGTATGATCGCTACATCCACTATTTATGCAAATCACCTGAGAAATCGAGACTGTTTGATATACCGAAAGTTACAACAGAATAATAATGTTGAAACACTTCGATAAGTGATCTGAATGGAAAAATAAGTCAGCAGGAAGAGACATCTTTTGTTCATTCTACGATATTGTAAAGGTATAATATAACTGTTCATTTCATAGGATACCATATCGTTAGCATAAATTAGATTGACGCAGATATGATTCACGTAAGATTGGCCTACCGGAAGATATAAAACAAATTAATAACATATTTAAGTAGCACCGATGAAATCTGAAACAATGGTCGTTTATTCTGGGGCAGATGCACGGACCATTCGATATTGTGGGGAATAAGCGACAGGAAAGTATTTATTATCTGGAATGGATTTATTTATTGTGGCATTGTTGCAACGTTAACATACATTAATTTTTACGGCATGCCATTGAGTCATCTTACTCTGTTATTATTTTCGATAAAAACGGAGTCGACGAAAAGGTGGAACTTGGCAGATATGTCAGGAGCATATGTGCCCTTGACAATCAAGTTGTTATAAGTACCTTCATAAAAATATACCTACTATTTCAATAAGTGGCCCGAAAGCTTGGCAAGTAAAATTTAAAGAGCAGATGAAAATAAAAGCCTTCAAATATTAAGTAGCGAGTCGAAATACACCCTTAACCTACCTACCTATATAATAAAATATATAATATTTTATGGAGAGAGTCAAGCTTGGCATGTATATCAGGAACTTTCTTCCATAGAGTAATTTTTATGCCGGAATTACCGATTTCCCGAATATACACCGCGGTCCGAATCAGAAGCAGATATTCAATTGAAGCCGTACCACACAGGAAAACTTCACTCCAGATCTAGGTCCGTTGTTTATCAATTTTTGTCAACCTTAGGCATGCAATAAAGCAAATGTCAGAAAATAATAGTGAATCCAATTTTCAAAATCATCCGAACTAAACTGGGTAACTGTACTACTTCGTAATCAAAATGTAGTGGAAATTTTTGCAACGTTGTGACGTTCTTTGAATTTTCTAATAAATAAACTCTCAGTCGAAATTTAGATTGAAATTCATTCACTCATTTTTGCGTGAATATCAGAAATGAGTATTTGTTTCTTCAAATGTTGTGGGCATTGTCATCACGAAATCAGGTAGGAAAAGTGAAATTTGGATTTATTTCTGAATATCATCAGCAAAATACGATGAAAAAAAAAACGGTTCGCATGTATCTCGTTTGTGGTAAATTTGAATCCTGATTTGTTTTTTCACAAAGGCGTTGATTCTTCGATTTTTAGAATTTCACTTTTCAGATTTCTTTCTGATGTTGAGAGGAGGAACATCAATTCTGAATTTAGCCTACTCTGTTCACCTAACTCAGTATCTGTTTCAATTTTCGAAACGTTGTATGAATTTCTTAAAATGAGCTGAATAACTTGTAATTTTAATTCCATTCTTCAATACCGATAACACTACGCCACTGGACCTTTCAAAGTTAGATTCCTCAATGTTTCCATGGCAGTGTATAATGATATCGCTATCCTCTATCTTCGTTCCACTCATTGAATACTGACTAAATTTTGACTTCACCAATTCTCGAATTCATGAATGAGATGCTGTGTCTCCTCTTTCTAAGGTCTAAGAATTTTATGATTCGATGACAAATTAACCATAAAAATATTTATTCAGCAATCGGTGAATCCAATCATAGAGGCTCAAGTTAACGAAAGATAATGCATATTCAACAGCCGCTATGGTAATGCCACTAACTCCAGCTTACTTATAGTTGAACAGTGAATCGAAAAGCAAGACAAAGGTATTAAAGATTTTTCTCAAGTAATATTCATGCGAATAGTAGCATGTGATTTTTGAAATTTTTGACATTCTGAAACATATTAAGCGCTAGAAATAAGCCTCAACAAACGTCCAAAATAACATAAAAACACAATCTATGTGGAGCGAATACAGTTATGAAGGTCATTAAAAAAATTATCCGTTTTAAAATACTGAGATGAGATAAAAGGAGGTGGTTAGGATACTACCTAATATAAGGTATCTGAATCTTAGCATTAGACGTCAAGTAATGGACAGAAGTCCAAGACTTTTGGCGTTGAGGGCAGACAAGAATTCTATTTGTGACATTATGGAACGGACTCGACTTTATCTATATGACTTAGGATTGAATCTGAAACCCCCCTTCTCAAATTATGAATTTCAAGGACGAGTTATTCCACTAAAAAAATAATGCGTTTGTTCCACTCAACAATCCCGGGAAGCAGAGCAGGCAAATCTCCAAATCTACTGGAATTACTCCAATAACAATAATCACAATTTCTCTTTACGGACGTAGACCAGAAAAATGTCCCTCCCAAGTTTATTCATTCACATCCAACATTTGATAAAATATATTTCCCTACGGTTAATTCAGCTCAGGCCTCGCCTGAATCCAGTGATTAAGCTTAATTGAACTTCTTAGATTATAAAATGTCTACATTCTAAAATGGATATTGTTATTGTTATCCTTCTCTGTTGATTGTTATTATTCCGAAAAATATAAGAAACCTCGTGAATGTCATTCTTGTTTTTCCATCCAGAAATGGGAAGTTCTGTTATTATGTTGATGTATGTTGTGTTTTTTAATTTTATGGAAAACTATTTTTTTTCGATCTTGATTTCTATTTTTTGTTGCAGGTATGTTGACCATCATGAATTTCGAATTTCAAAACGATTAGAAACGGTGAAGTATGAGCATGTTTATTCTTTTATCTGGTAATGTTTGAGGAAAAAAATTCTTACATCTTGTGTATTGTATATCGATGTATCACTCTTTAATATCATGGTTATCCAATTGATGGAATGTCAGCGATACTTTTCTTGTGAAGGACATAAAATAGAGCAGATACCTACTCTCCTGAAAAGAATTATTTATTGACTATTGTAGGAAAAGGGTGTTCGTACATTTAGGGTGAAAAGTTATGCAACAGGACAACAAGTTGGGCCGATATGATTTCTTGAGACATTCCTGAAACAGGTCAACTTCAGTTGGAAAAATGGATTGGGAAATGCGTGTTTCAAGTTCCTTTTATAATTCTTCCCCTTATCTTGAGTAGAAAGCTATGGACAAAATGACATACCGGCAATAGGCAACTGTATTTTTCTACTTATAGTTACAAAACTACTGACAAAGTTCACCAATGAAACGCTTGGTTCTTCTAGGAACATCATGCACCGTAACCAGTCTTCTTCAGGGCTAATCCTGGAGAAGATCTAAATCGGGAAAAAAGGTCTCATAACAATAGATAGATGGACACTGGACAGTCGTCTTCAAGATCTCGAAAGTTGCTAGGTACATTTTCTTCTTCATTGTCTTCTTTAAATAATGCCCTAGGGACTTGTCTCCTTATTTTTGGAGGAGGTATGGGCTTTTTTTTATTTGATTGCAATCTTATATGGTGTAGAAGTTGAAACTGAGTACGTTTATCGAGTTTTCGGCTCACGTTTGCCTTGTTCACTTATAAATCGTCCTTTAGGGATTGGAGAAACCTCCTCATAGGATCAGCAAGAGTAGGTCAAGATGCATTGCCTTCACTAGCCGCAGATGAAGATTTTGTTATGAATATGTTAGGACAAGTCCTGATTCTTTGTTTGCTGATGGAGCCTGAGATGGATTGTCTTGGTTTTGTCCGGTAGATACGGTTAATTCAGCTGAAATACCTATTTCATTTTGTCCGTTCACTCTGTATATGTCATTTTGTCCATATAGCGTTATAAAACTAGAAATGTATCTAATTAATACAAAAAGTATAATCAACATACAAAAAGCTCCGTGAATACAATGACAAATAAGTAAAGTTTGAATTGAATGCAATTTGAATGAAAAAAATGGTGAAAACTGGCCATTTCTTCTTAAAATTGGGCGCAATGAGAAAAAACTCTTGACCTATTGATTTCTGTTATCACTCATAACGACCGAATGAACCAGAGTAGCTCTTGCTAATTTTCAGAGGTTAATTGAAGCCACTCGGGTCGTGTAATGTGGTAGGCAGTTCCGCTTTTCATACCTCCGAACTCAAGTTATGATGCCTCTGTCATTTTGTCCATATATGTCATTTGTACGTATTTCCCCTATAGATTTCTGAAAAATTATGGAAGTAGATTATCAAATTTCTTGAAACTATCCCATTGAGGCATAGTCAACATGATAATCCTTTCGGAATTAGTCAAAGAATATTCCTTAATCCGTTAAATAGTCTGACAAACATCCGACAATGAGGCCATTCAATTAAGCAATTAGCCGACTAATTTCAATCAGACCTGATGTTGTAGCTTGCGGGAAGTATTTGGTATTTTTGAATGTATCGCAGGCCATGTTTATATCCCACCGGAGTGAGAAAATCATGTGATGTCGAGAAACGCGATATTTGTTATAATGCATTTTAGAGTGGTACTGGATTACCTATTTGTTTGTGTTTATGGAATCATTGATTCAATTGATTTTGGAGATAGTAACTGCATTCAAAATCCATACTTGTCAGATCACATTTACATCTCAGATCCCATTACATATTGGTATCTTTGTTCAAAAATGTTATGTGTATAATAGTCATCATTAATCACCACGCCACGTTAGGCAGAAATAAGGATATTATCACCTTCGTGCTGAATATTTTCCGCATCGAGTTCCTCGAGAATTATTCCTTCCATGTATTTCTGGAAGATGCTGTATATTGGTAATAGGAATTCTTGAGCCCATCTGTGTTGTTAGAAATATAAGCAAGATGACACACAGGGGGGACATCTCATTTGGGTCAGGAATAAAGACGCATGTGTACGTTCAACTCAGACCAAAGGGAGAAATTTGAATACTCTGTGCGGAAATTAATAACAGGGAAGTAAATCATTCGAAATAATTGGAAGTATTAATATCCTTCGAGCATGAGCTGCAATTTAATGGGCTCTATGCTTATATTATTCCTAAAAATAATATTTCACAGTAATTACCCTATATTTATGTGCAAAATAAACTTGTTTATAAAATTGGCTTGGCGCCGGATCCAGGGTCAAAATACCAATACGTTTAGTCGACGGGAGAGGCATTACTTCTACTTAACATTGTTGCTCCAAGTTCGAAGGCATGTACAAGAAGTTCGTTACATTATGATATTGCAAATTCATCATTTTCCAAACAGAATGCTCCGGACGAATTTTCTACGAATGTTTCGTTGCTTATTTCGATCATCGCCGATTTCTATATAAATATTTCATGTCATATTTCTGATCTTTCAATAAAAAAAATCAATACATTTCGTAAGGCCAAACTCCAGAGTGAGAACTGGAAGTATGTTTTAATAAGTGACCCTGGAATTCGTCCTATGATGATTTTAAACAGTGGACAACATTGCAATGCAACAAATAACAGACGTGGAACATTATACAGTAGACGCGCGATAGTGTGAACCCAAAAAAATGATGTGTTTACTGTTTATAATATCGAAATGTTCACACTTTCGAGTCAACTGAATCAATAACGTTATTTGGAGAGAAACAAGCTTTTTGAGCCAATTGTGTATTTTTAATGCAACTCTGAGCTTTTTGTTTCAGCCAATCTCTTGTTATTAGTGAATTTTGCTCCCTCTGTTGAAGAAACCCCTTGTAGAGTAACTTCTCCATTTCTGAATTCTCGGATATTTGAGTGTTCAGGGTGGGCAAAATTTTCCTAAAGCACTTTTTTTACTTAGAATTCATTGCTATCAATAGTTTTTGCAAATACCTCACATAAAATGGATATTCGATAAAAAATATTTTGCTAGCGGGGAAGAGTCATATGGGGTGTAAAATATTTGGAGTGAAATGGCATTAGGAATTAATATCTGCTTTCTTATTTCGCAGGGGGCATCCTTAATATTTCAGTGGAGCTTGAAATTCCAATGTAAAAAATATGCCATACTTGTTACGTATCACCCTACTGAAATCATCTTCGAAAATTAGATTTTCCGAGTTTCCTTGTGTATTATCATGAAAGTGGTGAAGAACAGAATTGAAATGTTTTTGAAGGTTATGGTAAATGTAATTCTTATTTAGATAGTGGAGATTCGAAACAAAATATCGAGTATTGTATATTTTTGGAATTCAAGCTCTGCTGAAATGTACAAAAATCTCTAGTGTCAGAATCCCATTTGAAATAAAATAGATTTTCTGTCGTCCTATGCCAAAATTTTTACCATTTTCGAATGTCATCTTTATATAATTATCATATAAAGATGAAATTCGAATATGGTAAAAATTAAAGATACCTACTGCTTTTTGGCTTAGTGTCGAGTTTATAAAATTCCAAGAGGATATTGTTTAGATAGAAACAAATCCACAGATCGTGTAGTGTTAAGTATTCATTCTGCATTAATTTCAATACAATACGTGGTTTGTATGGGATATTCATCATTAAAATCGGAATTTTGTATTCCATTGACATTTTATTCTCGACAAAGTTGATAAACATTCTGGCAACATTGTTACCTTGTTTAGAGTTTATTAATTTGAGCCATTCTGTGATATTGAAAAGCCAGGGAAGCATTGAAATAATTCTTATGATTTTTGATTTTTTTGTCAAATTTTATAGGGTAAAATTTGGAATAACTCGAAATCGACGCGTTTCAGTGAAAAAACATAAAAATACTTTCATTTTTTGAAAAGATCGATTCTTTCGAAAATATGAACCGTTTATCTTTTTCAAGTTGTTTTATGGTATTTTTTCGTGGGTTTATGAGTGGGCTACGCTGTAACTTTCATACCAAGAGAAATTTCGAATAAGTTTTGATTGAGGAATATGCACCATGAATAGAGTAATCAATCAACCAAAAGTTCATTTGAAAGAACGGTTCCGAAGATATGAACAGGAAAGTGTTTTTTTCGTGGATTTTCGACACCCTGTATCTCCCAAACGAAACCGAATTTTGAAAAATGGTATAAGAAAAAATCTTTCGTTTGATGAGAGGAATCTACGGCTAAAATAGAAGACTCAGCCTGTATATGGTAGGTACATAAAAAAGTGCCACAGAAATTATTTTACAGAAACGCAGGAAAAAAGTTACAGCCATCACTTTTAAAAAATGATCATATAAAATAAAACACCTCCTTGCATTAAAACGATTAGACACTGACATCAGTTCTTGTTTACCTAGTTCATGAATTGGACTCAATATTCAAATGTGTCCAATTTGGCTCAATCTGTACCTAGTCCTGGTTGAAAATTTTCATGGCCTCCCCTTGAGAAGCTCCCTAGATCCGCGAGTGACTTTTTGTGTCAAAATGGTAAGGAGCTCTTGTTGCTTTGGATGATTTGGTCATTGATGAAGCTTTTGTATAAATCCTTTTCTATTATACAGGGTGTCCCACTAGTGCCGCAGCGGACGATATACGCGTAACGGTCTGAGTTTTGCAAAATTTTTTGATGCACACTTGATATACTCCAAGAAGAGCACAACCTAAAAATATTTTCGAATATATCGGTTGGCCCACAAAAGAGGAATAGCGGGTGACTTCGTTTTTTCAAATGGGACACCCTATATTCAATAGTGTTTTTCAATTCTCTGAAACTTCCTGCATGCTTTCATATACTTTTCACATATTTTTATTCGACAGTTTTCGAAATATTGGCCACTTTGACAAAAAAATTATACTTGTAGAGGCTATGTTATCCAATTATATTTCACGAACCCTTGCACATACCAATAACAGTTTTATATGGTTTGAAAGATAAGACTTCAAAGTATCCTACCCAGCTATAATAAAGCATCTCCAGCATACAGAGTGTCCACAAAAAGACTATCAATATGACGAATTTCAAATCGATTTTTCTTCATTTTTTCAAATGCAATGCATATAATTTTTTTTCATCATTGTAATCACCAATCATTTTACTTCATTTTTTGTCGAATACATGATATGCATATTTCTGAAGGAATAGGATTTTTTAGAGTTTTTCTTTCAAATTCACACTTACTTTCGAATTCAAAAAGCAGATTCGGCTTTTCTGTGGTTATTGGGAACTGTCAAATTATTCTACTCAAAATTAACATCATTCCAGCTTCCATTCAAATCATCATAGTTTTTACGGATTATGGATGAATACTCACGCAATGATAAAAAAATTCAAAAAATACCAATGAGTTGAATGTACAAGTTATGAATGTTAAAAAAGGAGTTTCGAAACTTCAGGATACAAAAAAGCGCCCGCTTTTATACTTATACAACTTTCTTCGAAAAAATGATATTCATAGTTTCCCAGGCACGTAAGCAGATTTTCAAGCTCGCAAGCTCAAAGCTTGTTCGAAATTTTTGGAAGATTCGACGTTCCAAGTAGAAACATAGAAAATTATCAAAAATGTATTTTGAAAAATGGGTACAGAAAGCAAGTTTCTGTCTTCAGCAACTGATTTCATCACATTTTTGAGTAGATACATCAAAACTTTCTAGTTCCTCATTTCGCTATAATATGAATTGAAGCTGCAAAGATGATAATTTTGAGTGGAATAATTTGACAGTTCTCAATAACCACAGAAAAGCCAAATCTGCTATTTGAATTCGAAGGTATATGTGAATTTAAGGGAAACATTTCGAAAAATCGCTTGAAAATCCTATTCCGTTAGAGATATGCATATCATGTATTTCACAAAAAATGAAGTTAAATGAATGGTGATTACAATGATGAAAAAAAATTATATGCATTGCATTTGAAAAAATGAAGAAAAGTCGATTTGAAATTCGTCATGTTGATAGTCTATTTGTGGACACTCTGTATGCTCGAGATGCTTTATTATAGCTGGGTAGGATACTTTGAAGTCTTGTCTTTCAATCCATATGAAACTGTTATTGGTATGCGCAAGGGTTCGTGAAATATAATTGGATAACATAGCCTCTACAAGTATAATTTTTTTGTCAAAATGGCCAATATTTAGAAAACTGTCGAATAAAAATATGTGAAAAGTATATGAAAGCATACAGGAAGTTTCAGAGAATTGAAAAACACTATTGAATATAGGGTGTCCCATTTTAAAATACAAAGTCACCCGCTATTCCTCTTTTGTGGGCCACCCGATATATTCGAAAATATTTTTAGGTTGTGCTCTTCTTGTAGTATACCGAGTCTGCATCAAAAAATTTTGCCAAACTCAGACCGTTACGCGTATATCGTCCGCTGCGGCACTAGTGGGACACCCTGTATAAGAATGAAGTGGTTAAACTTAATCAATTCGAATTTTTGAATTTCCAGGTCAATTTTCTGAACTTATTCTGAACTCAAGCAATGCTATCAGAAAGATAGTTCATGCCAATGCGCATTCCTATGTCCAAAAATGCAAAATTTCACCCATTCAAAATATTCATACACAGTTCGCAGATAAACGATCTATACTTCGCCGAATGAAACGATTCAACTGGTCTAAAACTTGCAGTTCAGGCGATATTTTTTCCTGGTAATATCGGCGCCATAAACTTCATCCAATCCATTCCGCGTTTCGCATAACAAAACCCTTTTATTCGTACCCCTTTCTGTGAGCATTCATCACGGCGAGATTTGGAAAGTCGTAATGCGATTGTCATTCGGAATTTTTTTCTATGTATCATACACCTTTGACAAGCGACGGGGCCAGAGGGACGCTCTCGGCCGTGCCGGCGCGCGGCGTTATAATTTATGAAAGCGGCATAAAAATCCAATTTCGGCTGCAACAATAACAGAAGAGTGTATGTAGAATAATCGGCGAGCACGCGCTATCGCTCCAGATCTGCTTTATTTGCCATTATTAAAACAATAAATTCGCACCAAACGTCACATTCTGTATTTTTATTATTTTTGCCGCCGACAAGTGATCTGCATTGTGTGCCACGTTCCCTTTATAAATATCTAAAATAAACTGTTTTAATCTAGAATAAAAGCCGTGAAATATGTAAACGTTGCAGCGCCGTTCCAAAAATTGCGCCATAAATATGGCTTTATTAATTTTATAATATGTTACTGGAAATCTAATTTCACGTTTCAACCGGATAAGTATTCGTTTTCGCGGGACGCGCTCGCGTTGTTTCGTTTATGAGGCGCTTTTTAATCCGCGTTTTTTAGGAAGTAGCGCATAAAGGACACACGTCAACTATATTAAAAATGACGCGGATGTTCCGAATAATTAAACAACATTGTTCCTATCAAGTGGAATTATAGCTCATCAAATCATATTTTTTGAATGCATCTAGACATTTCATCTCTGTAAGGAATGTTTCAGTAATAGCGCAAGATTTGAATTGCGCGTCATGTTTGACAGTCATTATGTCACATGATTATGACATGACAGATCGAAAGTCGATTGTCAAAAGTCGAAGAACGGAGAATGGCGAACGTTATCGTGCTATGATAATACAGTCTCTTGACAACATGTGGTTTCAGCAGGATGGTGCCACATGTCATACCACCCTTGAAACATCGAAGATCTCGCATGAGTTTGCACCTGGTCGTGTCATTTCCCGATTTGCTGACCAGAATAAGCCTCCACGCTCTTGCGATTTAAAGCCTTCAGACATCTGGCTGTGAAGTTATCTGAAGTCGCAGGTTTATGCCAATAAGCCTGAATATATAAAATCTTTGCTACAGAAAACCTTGTTTTATTGAACACAAATGAAGTTGATAAGTGTCGTTTGAGGAATATGCACCATGAGTAGAATAAACACTTTTCCAAATTTCGGTTCATTCAAAATATCGGTTCCGGATATATGGACAGAAAAGTGTTCTTTCCATTAATTTTCAGCACTTTGTATCTTTCAAACGAAACCGAATATTGAAATCGAATCTACGATTAAGAGAAGTCAAGTACAGACCTTGTACAGGGTGGGCAAAATTGTTGCTTCATGAACTTAAACGTATGATACATTTCTGAAACGGGAAAAAAATGGCGATTCTTTCTTAGTCATTTCAAACTACTGTTTCCATAAGAAAAAACACAACTTTATGTTATAACTCAGCAAATAAACCTCTTAGAAAAAATCAGAGTACGCCACTGGATTGCCATCAGAAAAGTGCCTGTATAATGTTTTCATTTCAACATCCTAGCATTCCTAGCATAAACAGAAACGGAGATAATGACCAAAGTTGAAATCGCCCAAATTTCAATTTTGGCCTATAACTCGGAAACGAAAGAAGATAGAGAAATGCAGTTGATGGCATTATCAGTTTCTCGAAAAAAGTGGAATATAAGGTGCCATTCATTATTCTCTATCTTCTCAGGTTAAAAAGTTTCAGTTCATGTAGCACCAATTTTGCCACCCTGTACAGTTCTTCCAGTTACTCATGCAGTACCTACTACAAGAAAAAACGGAACATTACTGGGGCAAACATTTTTTTTCGGTATGGTAGATCTAGCCCAGATGTTTTCTATAATCTTCCAGAAAATGATTCCTCTAATTGAATGAACAATAATCGCACGATATTATATGCATTCCGGACTAAGCTTCAACAAATAATTTATGAACATTTTCCGTTACAATTTGTGTATCGTATTTTCCATCCCAATATGTCCGTTTCGACGGCAGATGTGGCAATCGAACTGGAAATAAGTATATAATATAAATTCGAATTGCATTTTATTAGTCGATAAATTCTCATGAAATAAACAATGGCAGTTTTATGACTATATCATTACGTTTTATATCTGAATAGTTTATTTGAAAATGCAACCAACCGAGTTTTCACAAACTATAGGACTCGAAGGAATAAATAGGATTGCGCCTACGACTTTTAATTAAAAATGCCACTTTAGGAAAAGGATATTCTGAATTGCAATAAGAAGCAACGATTTTGTCGATCTCATTGCAGTCTTGCCTTCATTTCAACAATAATAAATTGATCCCTTAAGACGTTTAAAGACGACAATATTCAACCCATTACAAAAAGGGTAAGTTGACGTTCATCCACTGAGTGAATTAATTTTTTTCTTCAATTCACTAGTGGAACGACATATTCTAAAAATTAATGGAAGGATACTTTTCTGTTCATGTATCCGGAACCGATATTTCAAATGAACCGAATTTTGTAAAAGTGTTTATTCTACTCATCGTGCATATTCCTCAAACGACGCTTATCAAGTTCATTTGATTGTAAAAAGATTTTCGAAATAAAACTGGAAAAGCGCTTGTTCATCTACCTTGTAGGTATATTCGCATTTTCCCGTTGGAAAAAAAAAATTACAGCTCCAAAAGGATTAACAGAAAGATATCTTCAATGATCCCGAATGTGTTGTTTCAAAATAGTTATTTTCCTATCAAGGGCGGAAAGTTGTACTTTCCCGCACTAGATTGCCGTTGCCCGAACGACGCGGAGCGGAGTTCGGGCAAGCAATCGAGTGCGGGAAAGTACTTTCCACTCAAGATAGGAACAATATTTTTTCTACAACCGTATTATGAAATGAAAACAAACTCCTACACAACTAGAATATTCGTTTTGACACATTAATTAATGAGTTTGGGATTCTATGCGGAAAATCATAGACCGTGACGGCGTGACATAGAAATAAATACACGGATCCATGTATGCCAGTCATAACTTTTGAAGGATGTCAAGTTCTTTCTGAAAATGCAATAATTTTCAAACGGAAATCTGCATTAATAATTAGTTTGACATGGATGAAACTGCATAATTTGAAATATTTAACTAAATATAGAAGTAAGTAGATTAAGAGATTTCATGTTAAAGGTATTATTATACCCAAATTCAACACATATTTACTTTCCCGCACTAGTGCGGTAAAGTGACACTTTCCGAATTGAAAACAATGCGGGAAAGTAGTTAGTTAGGCCCGGTTGTAGAAAAATATTTTTTTTCGATAATTAACTAGAATTTAATTTCTCGTTATGTGATCTTGATGCATGTAGCTTGGATACGTCAATCTCCATATGTATGCTAAATTTCATCTCGATCTTCATGAAAACAAAAACATTTTCATCAACAAACTTAATCGCGGCATTCGAGTTCCGAACCTACCCTGAGAATTTCTACTACCTAGGTTTTTCTATTCGTCATTAAAGAGTCAAAACTTATCGTTTGAGGTCATTCCTGACTCAAAATTCGATGAATACAGAAATTGTGAGTGAAATGAGTGCTCAAAAACTAGAAAACTTTTATGAGTAAGTGGAAACTGGATATGAAGTGTTTTTTCATAATTTACTAACACAACTTTTAATTGGTGGCTCCCAAAAAATTGAGGTTTGATTACATTTCGTTTCCAAGAATGTAAAATTAGTTATACCTTAAGAAATTATATCTGATTTTGAAAAACCAGTCATGACAAAAAAGGCCACATGGGTCCGATTAGTGAATGAAATCCTTTATGTTGAAGACGATGAGCAATTGTGCTCTTATACTCAATTCAGTTACATACTGTGCTACAACTGAGCATTCAAGTCATTATCATTGCCAGGTCTGACAAAAATAACTGACGAAGAGTGGAAATTATTTGCATAATTTCAAGAAAAAATGTCTCGTAAACATGGGACCGCAAACGTTTCGTTTTCAAGATACAGGACGTGTATAGATGTTTGTATTATTTCCAATTTTTTTCTCATTGTATCTGCACTTTATAAGATATTCTACTGGAATTTGGCTTAAATATAACAATTCAAGTTCATACAATGTGACATGCATTTGATTGAAAATGTACTGGGTGTTTCTGGAACATTTTCACCTGTTTTCCTCCAATATTTTTTTTGGAGAGCCACTGTTAGTATGAAACATTGGGAAAAGAAAAAAAGGTTTTTTGTTTTGTCGTAGCTGCTACCTTTTTCCTGTTTGTAAGCTGTGATGAATAAATTCATTGCTAGTTCTGACACATCAGATTAAACTCCTGTGTTTTGAAAAGTAAAGGTGGTTGCATTTCAAAACATGCAGTTTAATATCAAACTTAAACATCTAGCATCTCGAAACAAAACGTTATTCATTTTATCGTTGAATCTTCAATTCAGGAACACCTTGAATAAAACAACATTTTTGTTTCTGAGAAGAAATTGAAAAAACGGCTTGAAATCGATATTCATTAGTATTACTCGGTGAGAGGTTGATATTTTTGGAGCCGTAATAAATGTAGAAATCAATTATAAATGAAACAAAATCCTTAGTGCTCGGTGCTCGTCATCATAATATGTCGTAAACAGTTCCAAGAAATAATCAAGGACGATTTTTGTAACACACGTCGATGTAGAATAATACCAACATAAATATTTTAGGAACCAATCGATACACGTATAACGTAATTCTATTTATTGGAAACATTATAATGGTCCTAAACTAAACAAATATTTATTTTACCGCATAAACATTCATTTGTATATTTGAATCAGGAAATAAAATTTTATTGGTGGCAGTTCCCGTTCGATCTCCAAAACAAAACAATCTGAAGCAATTATTCTGTGTCATGCGCTATTTGGTATTTAGTCACCTAGCATTATTCTCGCTTATGGATGTTGTTCGTATAACATATTTGATTATAAACTATTTCGATAAGAACTTGGCGACAAAAATATTATAGTTATTGTTTTGCATGTGGGTGAGGAAGTTACTGACTGAAAAAAGGTTTTTATTATTGTTTTTATTATTGATGAAGGCTTTCACGGCCGAATTCAACTTCATATTCAGAGTATTCCCGGCTTTCTAGCCATGGTCCTATAGAATTTCACCTTTTTTTACTAGTTGAAGGCTTGTTGCACTTCGAAATAAGAAGTGATTGATGGAGTAGATTAGTCACGGTTATATTTATCTTATCTGATTAAAATCAAGTTTCTATACAGAATGTATAAGAATAGCTGCTAAAAAGGTAAGGGGGTGATTCCTTGCCAAAAAATAGGGTGAATCTTTCATTTAAATTTTCCATTTTTTGAGCACCTCTGCTTACAGCCCTTTAAAAACCACTTTTCAATTTTTTCTCAAAAACCAAAATACTGACAAGAATAAAACTAAGGAAACATTTTATGTGAGCGCTCAGAATTTTTTTTTTGGTGTTCCTCAAAAGAGGAAGGGGCAGAGTTTTGGGAAACCAACGCGAATGGATTATTTCTGTTAAGAGTGTGAGACTCCTGGTCCGATAAGGTAGGAGTTGATCTGGGAGTTCCTCAAGGATCCGTCCTGGGGCCACTCCTATTCATTCTTTTTATAAATGATGTAGTGCATCAAATCACACTGAAAATTGGCAGAATAATCTTATTTGTGTCGGCCACGAGTACTGATGAGCTTCTGCAGATTTGTGAGTCATTACTGGGAGATTTTGTTAACTGGTGTCAGACAAACTCGTTTATTATCAATATCAATATTGAAAAAACTGTACTCATTAAATTCGGGTTGAGGAAAACCTCCCCGTTAGTTGTGACACATGACTGTCAAACTCTGCTTTCTAGAGAGAACACCAAATTTCTTGTACCTAATTATTCTAGATAGCAACCTCAGATTGTGCGATCATGTGGATTATGTCTGTGAGTTGAATTCCTCCTTCTATGCCATACGCAGAATTCGAGATTCACTGCCCCTACATTCTGTAATGAACGTTTACTATACAGTTTGGCATTTGGTTGTTTGTCATACAATATAATTTGGGGAAACTGTATTGATCTCAAAACTCAAAAGAGTCTTCGTGGCACAGAAACGTATTATACGATGTATTTTCAGTTTAAATCATCGCGTTTTCTGTAGGCCAGTGTTTATTGAACATGAAATACTCACGGCTCCATGTATTTATTTATTGAAGCTATTATTATATGTTAGAGATAATCTTTCGGAGTTTAGAAAGCTGTCTGAATGTTACAGTTACAACTCTAGAAGTGCGGAAACTTTTCCTCATCACAGAACCACTAAATTTAAAAAGACCCCATTTTTTCCGGGTGTACCTAAATGTTTATAACAAGTTGCCAGGCTCTATAAAAGAGTTGAACGGGAAGAGTTTCCATACTGAATTAAAAAAATTATAAATTAGGAACTGTTATTACAGTGTTGGAGAATATCTTGTGGATAGTTTATTGTAATTCTCCCTGTTTTTTGAATTTGATTTTTTTGTTTTTCTGCCTTTTTGTTGACTTGTCCTATACATTGTTAATGTCTAAACAGGATGAATAAATAATACTATTACTTAACCTTATTTCGCAAGAAATTTTTTTCTATATTTATATTTTACAATAACTTCGCATGACTCGTAGAGGCTGGAATTATTTACGACTTTAAATTTGTCCATTAGGCGAATGTCAAGTTGACATTTTTATTGAGAACTGGTACAAATATTAAATAAATTTAACAAAAAAACAATCTTAAACTTTTTACGAAATATATATCGTATGTTCCGATTCAGAGTCTGAAAATCATAAAAAAATATTTTTTGACAAGGAATCCGTAATATCCCCCTAAATTTTTTCGCAACTATTCATTCATATGAATATTTACCATAATCATTAATGTAATAATGTAATGTTATAAGTATTGAAAACTCATTCTTCCCGAAACTAAATTTTTCTTAGTTGTGCCCCTATTACACGCAGCTCATGATCTTCTGAGGACAGAAAACTACAATGGAATTTGGTTAAGTGTTTGTTAGAGTGTACCAGATGATCCGTCAAATAGTGCTTTGGCAAAATAAATACTTGAGAAATGTTTTCGAATAAAAATTCAAATGGAATATTTTTGTAGTAATTATATCGATTGAGTTATCCTTTAAAATCTCACTTATTATACGAGTTGCCGATTTATTCTTCACAGGACTACAATCGATATAAATCATTTCTAGTCGAAAATTCCATGAAAAGCACTTTGTTTCAGGTACCTATACGAATATTTTTAATCATTCCGATTGTTGAGATATTCTCTTCTCTAAACTTTAATTTTTTTTTTTCAATTTTCTTCACAAAATTTTCCTCAAAAATCATAATTTTTCTTAAAATAGGTCCCCCCATTGGGTCACTGAATACCTTATACTATATTCCACAATTCAATAATCTCTTTAGCCAAGATTAGGAAATAATTGAATGAAAGAGACAGGCAGACACGCGTAACGAATCCTGAAAAGCATATGTAACTATTCTTTCTTCTATATGTGTACGAATACAAGAAACCTTTATTATGAAAATTGTGTTTCCATAATCGCCAATAATTTAATTGGTTCATTTGATGTATTCACAAATTGACAGCGGTTGTCATTGGTAAGCCTCTAAGTAAATATCTATATCATAGAAAACTTTTGGAAGGATTTCTGATGTCTCTGTTGCGCTCGATTTAGAATAAGTTGAATTGGGAATGACGTATTTTAAAATGTTTCGTTGAGAATAATCTTAAAAAAATTTCTAATCCGAAAGTTTTCCAAAATTTAAAATGGGAGATACTCGGAATGGGGTAGATGCTCCCCTTTGATTCCCACCTTGAGACGCTTATGCGATAAGGAATTTCATAACTTATACTATAATAAACCGAAAATAGCTTTCATTCTTCCAATCCGAACCCAGGAACCATTCCATTCAATTATTTTCGAATAAATCATGACGTATACGTTCCCTACATTCCGTTAGAATATCTTCTTGATCTCTAAATTGAGTTGAGATTGCAGCAGACAAAAATAAACGCAATAAAATGGTTTATTATGCTTGTAAATTACTTTACAACATACAAGAAGTAATGTTTGAATTATCTCATTACGCATATTTATTTATTCCTATAATTAAAATACTAAAAATTAATAGGAACGTGTTACAAGCTAGTTTTTGAGATCAAATAACATGGTTTTCATTGAGATCTGATGCGTTTCGAGTGAACTAAGATATTCCTGATATAGACGGAACATTTATTGGATAAACTAACTGGAACGGAGTTTATTATCATTGTCGCCAGGAAGTTGAACAAATGGATAATCGGAATTACCCACCAGAAAAAGATTAACATCTTCTGCTTGAAACTATGTACATGTACCTACATCATTCACGAAATATTTTTTTTTATTTATGAAATAACTTGTTATTTACTTATTTGAAGGTTTTATATTTCTTCGAAATTATATGATAGATCTACTGTAATCCTTTTAAATCTGATATTTTATCAATATAAATTTGTACAGTGTTCCGATTTCCTTTCTGAAGAATATTTGTGCTTTCAGTGTAACGAGGAAGACATTATACATATTTCATTCATTCTTCAAAACTAAATTATCAGGTATCGAGTACCTAACTAGGTGAATCAGGTTTTGCTTGGTTTGAGGAGTTTCCATTACGAAATTAATGTTATTCTAAATAGAATACATCCGGTAAGTCTTCTATTCTCGTTCAAATGATACATTCTAGTCCATGTCTACCGTGTAATTTACTTCTTGTGGAGGTGAATGAATCAGATATCAATGATGTATCCCGTTTGAATGAAAACATTGTCGTCAAGATTCATACAAAATGGTTCGTATACAGACTGCTTATTTCATAAAAGTTCGTGAGTTGAAAAACATTGTTTTTTTTTTTAATGAGAGCTTCACATTTTTGCCACCGCGAAACCGAAAAAGGTTGATCATGACAGTAACGTTAGCTGTAGATTCATCCTCATCAAACAAAACACATTTACATTTTTCGAAATTTGTCTTCGTGTGGAAAACACATGGTGTAAAAATCACTTTCCTTCCAATCTTCATTTACTTGAATGAACACTCAATCAAATACTCTTCCTATTATCGAAGATCAATGCTTTAAAGTTCGAACCAATGAATTGTGTGAAAACGATAAATATCAGCTAATTTTGAGAGAACCTATCATTATGGAAAATGGTAATATTCTTCAATTTTTTGTATAAAACTCAACCTTTTTGACTCATTCCTTATTTATTCGACAATATTAGTTGAAAAAATCGTGATTTTCTGATTATTTTGAATCCGTCTCTCTATTTTATGTCACCTTACGAAGTTCACAACTTTGTCACTTTTATATTTGTCTGAAATCGATTTCTCCAACGAATTGAAACGTGGTTCTTCTTCTTCAATATGGGTTTATATATACTCCAATGGTACAGTGATCTATTTTTTTCATCGAGTTTTGAGCTAAGATCTTCATGAATCACCTTACAATCGACATTGAAATCAAATAGCCTTATTATGAGTGTGAGACCACTGTACAAAGATAGATCTCTTCTTCGAATTGGTTCGTATATTTGGCATTGGTATACCGGCTAAAGTTTGTCTAAAGATAGAGAGTATTCAAACGGGATTAAAAAAAATATTGATCGTTATAAAAATCTTTGCACAACTTAATGAAAAATTTTTACATTCAACGCCATAAACATGGGTCACATACCTACTGAATATTTTGAAAATTTTTTCAGAGAAATTGCATTGATTATGAGTCCTTGTATAATTTCGAAAATGAACATTTTTTCCAATTGTTCTTTTGATCTGCGAAAAAATTGTGATATTATTCACGACGAGAATGGGAGAAGTCGAATTTTTTTCAATTCGACTCTAATTTTGTTAAACAATTAACGGAAATTGAATCTCATCCAAACTAAACCAATTTTTCCAATAAAAACGGATCGGACTGAAATCCATTTTTCTATTACAACGAATTCCTGTAAAAAATAAAATGTGGGCAATGCTAATTTTCTTTCCCCATTTCAGTGAAGACAATGAAGTGGCCTTTCTACAAAACAATAGATACACGGGTTCGGTTGCCTTTTGTTTCGCACCCTCCGTGTATTAGACCCGGGGAATGACATCACGTGTGACCTTCTTACAACATTAAATATGCATGTTCATAAATAGTTGATTATATTTGTTTCTATGAATAATTAACCGATTCACTAACATTGTTTTTGTTATGTATGGCTGGACCCTGTGTATGTACGTGTATTTATAAGTAATTCATCGTCGCAGGATCAACGACAGGATATATATGTAATCAAGCGCCTATTTACAGAGCCATCTAAATATTTTGAATACTATAATTTGCATGTTCATGCACTTCGAATTGACAGGAGAATGTTCTTTATAGTGCTCAGCTATTTATCTTCCACCTAATGAATTATCCGATAATTCTTCAATTTTATGGATAAAAATAAAACTCTCTTTTATTGTTAACTGACGTTTACTCCAATTCTATAGTATTTTTGGTCTTTTGAACATATTACCTTCCTTAACATTGAAAATTCAAATTACTAATCTAGAAGATTCTGAAAATCTCTATTTTAATGAAAGTTAACTCTACATTGACTTTATAACTTATTTTTTATGTTCTCTCGGGAAGGTTTTGAACGAAACAACCCACATTATGTAAATGGAAAAAAAAATCAGGATTTCACCGAATCTTATGTGAAAGAAGAGAAATGAACAATTTTCAAAATACTGAAATGCTGATAAGTGATTTATTACTTGGTATTTCCACCCCTTGCGTTAATTTCAGCTCGGCAACGACGGTTTATACTCAAAATGAGTGATCTTCCCAGATTTCTCCGAGTTGGATTCCTAAGTCATTAAGAGTAGCTGGATGATTTTCTGAACTTCTCAGCCTTCTATTGAGGTTGTCCCAAACCTGCTCAATCGGATTGAGATCTGGACTTCTTGCTGGTCATTCCATTCGAGAGACTTCAACCCCTTCAAGGTACTCCTGAACGATGCGCGCACGATGGGGTCTGGCATTTTCGTCCATAAAAATGAAATTTTCACCAATGTATGGGGCAAATGACACTACATGCTCTTCAAGAATGTTCCTTATATACTTATCAGCATTCATAGCTCCATTATCAACGACCACTAGGTCTGTGCGAGCAGTCAAAGATATTCCACCCCATACCATAATCGATCCTCCCCCGAAACCAGTAGTATTCAAGAAATTGCACTGAGCATATCTTTCATGTGGACGTCTGTATACAAGGGAACGTCGATCACAATGGTAGAGGCAGAATCTAGATTCTAGACTCATCTGTGGAGAGAACTCTTTTCGAATCGGCCTCTTCCCAATGGATATGCTCTCTCGCAAAATCCAAACGCGCCCTTCGATGGGCAGGGGTAAGAGCTGGGCCTCTTGCCGCGACACGAGGCCTTAAATCATATTCTCTGAGGGGATTTCTAACTTCCAGAGTGCTAATTTGCACCTCATGAGTTTGCTCACGTTGATACTGAAGGAGGCGAGCGGTTGCAAACCGTTGTCTCAACGAAGAAACTCTCAAGTAACGTACTTGAATGGCAGTTGTTACCCGTGGTCTACCCTGTCCTGGTCTTCGGACATTCATACCTGTCTCCCTGAATCGCTGCAACATTCTGGACACACTTTTATGGAAAACTCCAAACCTTTTTGCAATTCTTGTGTATGTCCACCCTTCTTCTCGCAAAACTACCGCTTGGGCACATTCCTCTTGGGTCAGATTGCGTGTTTCGCGTTGCATAGCGATGAGTGTAGAAAATCAAACGAAAGAAAAACTATTGATCACTAGAATTGATCGAGTACAACTGATTTTAGAATGGAGCCAATACATTCAAAATTTGATATTATCTTTTTTTATTCCTGCTGGGAGAAAACATCTGTATCGAAGAAAAACGTTATATATATATATATTCTTTTGAATTAGAGAGCTAAAATAATACAATATATAGTGAAACAAAAAGGTCCTAGCTGAGGTTAAAAAAAAACGGGGTACCATAACATTCTGCGTATGATACTAGAGCTCAGGGAAAAACCTCAGCCGAAAAAACCCTGTCTCCCCGTAAAAAAAATAAAATAAAATTGTGTAGTGCGAAAATATCTGAATATAACATATTGAAGGACATCTCGTTTATCCAAACGGCTCTTCGGAGGTAGGATTTCCAAACACCCGAAAAAAACTCCAATCTGAAATAAAAAAAGGCAGAAGCAGACAAAAGAATGCAATTTATAACATAATGAATTTCATCAAATTGATCTAAAATTTTCAATCCATTGCAAAAATGAAATTGTTACATTGTGTATGGCTCTAATGCCATCTTGAAATTTATAAATCGAACAACTATTAATTAGGTGATCAATAGTTTCCTCTGCTTCACCACATTCACAATTAGGACTCTCAACCGAATTCCACTTGAAAAGCATACTATTGCAACGACCATGACCTGTTCTTATTCTGATAAAAATAATTATCATTGAGAACACCTTCAGTTGTAGAATAAATTTGAGATTTCCATAATGTGCGTTAATTTTTTTGCGCAGTGTATATAATTTCAAGTACAGAAGAAAAAATTAAACCGTCTACCCGAAAAGTTACTGCTTTCACAAAATCCTAATTCCTCCGTAAAGAATATAAATTGAACTTGTCAGTAACCCTTTCAATTTTTTTTTTGAGATTGGTCTTCCAAAATAAAAATGAAATGAATATCAATATCAATATCTTCGAATTGTAAAACAGTGTTGGACTGAGAAATGAATCATCTTCCGAATGTTATCTTGAACTGAATTGATGAATAGAATTGAATTTGAACTGATCGTTTGAGACCATTTTCGTCTCGAAATTTAACAAAAATTAATTAAAATCAGTATTCTATTTCTATTCGTTAATGTTCAATCATCCTTCAGAATGCATTTTGCTCTTCTTTTCGACAAGCTATGTTTGTTTGTATAATATATGTATTGATAATTGTCCTAGCCCGAAAATTTTTCACTAGCAAACGTTTTTCATTCATAATTCAGAACCAAAACAATCATACGATGTGTAATTTCTATGAAATATTCAGATTCCAACATACATACATCGAGACGGCTAACGTTGCCGGTTATTCAATGTTATCTTCTAATACCGTGGCCACATCCGTCTTAAAGACAGCACTAAACTCTAATGTGGATTCCTCTCATCAAATGAAACACATTTTTCCAATACCAAAAACAACACAAATTTTTTTCTGGTATTAATGTTACAGCCTAGCCGACTCATAAATTCACGCAAAAATACTATGAGACTACTTGAAAACGATAAACATTTGATATTTTTTTAAGAAACAATTAATTTGGAAAATAATAGTTTTTTGCAACAAACGCGTCGTTTCATTTTAAGTTCCTGCCTGTATTTTGAATGTCATCGAAGTCAATTTCACAATGTTATCACTTTAATGTCTCAATTGTGAAGAAATACAGAAATTCATATTTTAATGATTTCCTGAGGATTCACTTCAATATTGATACAAATACATCTATTTATTGAATTACTTTCTGAATCTTCAACGAATTGATAATTTCAACTGGTTTTTGAAATGTATTAATAGGCCAGTTGTGTCTGGGGATACATACACAGAATTCCAGAATATTTCTCAAACGGACATATCTATCATCTTTGTTGATATAAGCAATTATGATAACACAGAATTTATACTCTCTTCTCTAGAGTAGTTCTTCTAAATACCTACGGTAACGGCTTGACATTTTACAATCGGATAAACTTGGATTATTAGCAACTGCGTCGCAGGCGAGAAAATATTTTTTAACCTATGGTCGAAAAATGACGTGAAATATTCATAGAAGGAACGTGTTTTTTATAAGTAAAATTGTACAGATCAAAGGTAGGAGTTACGACCGATTTGAAACATTTCTCTTGAACAAATAGAGTAGAATTGCCCATATTCGAGACATGACGATAATATAAGGAATATATTGTGTATAAACTTTTATTGTTATCTAATTTTAAACCGACTGATATTAAATTGATATGACAAATTATTCATAAATTTTGCAGTGCGATATTCTGAGCGGAAAAAAATTGGGAAAGCACATCTCTAACTCTTCCAAGGTTATTTCTATTCTACATTCTTTTATTTTTTTTTCTTGTACAGCATCGAAATAATTGAATAGTTATGTAAAATTCATCAGGTCGATTCCCCCAACACAAATATATATGATGTTGAACTCCGTCGACGCTTCACCTGGTACGACAATCAACTGTTGACCGTTATCACATAATAGTCTCATCCTATAATTTCCAAATGCTCGTCTATGCTTCCATTCTCCCATGGCTTCCATTCATAACCGGTAACGACTTTTATGACTTCATTTATCCCGTCTGAGAAACGCCCATTTTGTACGTGGACTGAGAAGCTACCTCGGAAGAAAAGTATAAGCTCGCGTGCGTTACGCACTATTAAAATTCAATGTAAACACGTCGAGGTAATTTGTCCTGCTCTTGTGTTAGGCGTTAGAAACACATGTTTAAAGATGTAGAAATTTGGATAATATCTTTGTCCGCATTTTTTGGTGCACAACAGGAATATAACATTATCTAATCTAAATAAAATAATTGAAAAATGAGAAATGGAAATGATTAGAAGATTTGAGTAGTATATTATTTCATAAGGAGTAGAATTGTCACTTTATCTACTCCTATAGAATAATATACCCATTATTCAACTGAATTTGATCTGTAATAGTCTCTATAAACCAATAGTGTGAAGTAATAATAACTCACGCCTATAACTCACTCTTTAATACAAATATGAAAAATGTAGCTTACGAAATGAATAAGAAAGTCGGGTCAATGGGGAATTCTATTCCAGACATCAAGGTAACGTTCTCGCCATCCATTTCTACATTTTCTTAGGTCTGAATATCCATAAATTGCAACGTTAATTTTTGACGTTTTCTACGGGATTCCATATCGATTCGATTTTCGATCACAGAAATCGCTTTTGACAACTGTTGTCAATTTTGAAAATGCAGATTAATTCGAATTTTACTGAAGAAGTCGAAGATAAAGTATAGTGTTCAATTCGCGGTAATGGTCATAACACACTTGATGAATTACACCCCTGGCCTGACTGCTCGGGCTGCAAAATTCATCTGCGTGACCGCTCATAGAACAATATACTATTTCATGGCGAGCTTGAATATAAATAATCTATTTTTATTGGCCGAATTTGGGTGCCTGATCTGAAGCGAAGTTTATTGCTATGGTTTATACAGTCGTGAATGATACAAAATCGCGGATTCACTTTTTATGGAAATTTCCAAGTTCTTCCTCTTTTCTTTAGCAAATTTTGCCGAATATGGTCGATACCTATTGAGAAGTTGACAAAATTACCTTTCCCATTCAGCAAACTGCAGGTTGACTCCCTCGTTCTTCTCTTCATATTACCAGCCTATATCATCTCATTATTCCAGTCCGTCATGATCACATTTTGAAGAACATACATGATCTGCCATTTGAGACCTATGTATGTCTCTGTTCTTTACGTTGTTCTGATGTTCAGACTTTCTCACTTCTTATGGCCGCAATGTTTCTCCTGCATAGGTTTCACAACAAATACATTTTTCAGGTTTCTGTTTTTTATCAATCAGTTTTGCCTTCGTCAGTACCGATCATTCTGAGTTTTAAAAACTGTTCGTATAATGAACTTTGTATTGGACGTGCAGACATGCTTTTTTGTTGATTTTAATTTGTAGGTCCAATTTCTGAAATGTTTGCTTCTTTGAATGCATTTTTTCTTAACGATGTCAGTGAGTATTTTCAAGTACAATTATTTGTGATCAGTTTCAATGACTAGATTGTTTGCATCTTTATATGACAAAAGATTCTAGAACTTCCCATAATTAGTGTTATTTTGTGATATTTTTCAAATATGTAAAATCTAGAAACACTTGTAAGTGATAAGAGTTGTATGTCAAGCAAATGTGTGTCTTCATTGGTATGAACGAATTTCCGTACTAGTTGAACCTCGGCAAAGATGCTATACAATCAATGATAATATGATGTTCGATATTTTTTCGATTCGAAATTAGTCAGATTCTCTCCTCTTCCTCACAGGCTATAGGTTACTCTATAAGGACCTTGAATTGTCGATGAATCTTCCAAAATCGAATGGAAACTGTCTTGTTAGCTATCGCATTGTATGAAAGCCATAAACAAGAAAACAGTACGTTCGATAAACGTATGTCAGTAGTGCTTCTTATGAATAATGAAATTCCCAGATTTATTGAAGGTCTTGTGGTCTTGTGCATGCGACAATAATAAATTGATGAAATCAATAATCAATTGGGTTACTGTATTATTACTGAAAGTATTCTCTATTCTACAGACCTAATTCGACTCGTTTGAGAGTGGTAGACTGAATACAAAATTGCACATGCACAATTCATTCTAATTTTCGTGAATTCTCAGTGAAAAATTAGAATCAATGCCTTATTCAGCTTTCGTTCTACTTGAAAGAGGACTTCATTTCGTCACGTTTCTTGAAATTGTCCAATCGATATTTTTTTTCAAATCGCATTAACATCGAATTGGAAATGGATAAGTTGATAACAGAAAAGTCCGACATTTTGTGAATTCTTATTAAACGCCTCAAACATTTTTGGGTCGCATATTCTTGGATATCGAAATGCACATTTCGCAAAACGTCCTTATAATTTTCTGAACGTTTCCAGATGTGGATAAACATCAGCGTTCTCAGATATCTTAGATGGACAAGCCTCACGTTAAAGATGTTTTTCCAATGTCCTCAAGAATAAATCAGCCTAATTATAACCGGCCATTATAGGTTATTTCCCCTTTCGAAACACTGGAACTGTCTCATTAAAAAATGACTAATGTTAACGTCACTCATAGCCACAACCATCAAATATTTATTCGAAGTATATTTCTAGCTTTTCGATTTATATATTCGATATTAACGCTCCCAGGTGAGCTAATGCCGTTTATTATGCATTTATGCTGTCGCCTGTAATTACAGTTTATTATCGTAATTACCTACAGAGAACTCATTCGGAGTCAAAGTCACGTGATATGTTTGTTTGATGTCGGAGGAAAGCCCCTTTCGATGGCAGACGAGGTGTGTTCCTTGTACTTTGCTGAAGAGCCAGCTCGATGAGAGACGAAGGCCTCGAGTGTGAAGATTAGCGACAGTCATCAGAGTTAATCGTCGTTAACCATTTCCTAACTACCGTTACCTTCGAATTGTCCTGGCAACTATTTGTCATTAGTAGATTTATTCGGGTACGAGTTGAGGGTGGACAGAGCAAACATTATATTCCTCGTTGCTCCTACATTGAATGAGATAAGAAGGATAAAGCTGCTGTATTTCCAGAACGCGCATCAGAATTTGCTGTGCAAATGCAAATTTGTCCAGTGGTGTAAGAGTTCGGCGGTAGGTAAAACCTTTGTGCGAATTCAATATCTCCGTCACTGGCACGTCTAATAAAACCGAGACAAGTGCAATAAAGTAGCTATTATTAGTGACAATCGGGGCTATTCACTAAGCAAAGTTGTTATGGATAGCAACTGTAAATCGTCGTTATCCCATGTAATAAGCATGGTATAACGACGATTTACAGTTGCTATCCATAACAACTTTGCTTAGTGAATAGCCCCGAATGTGTGTACATCAGACCGGGGGAAAAATGAACGAGAAATTTTTTTTAATTTTTTCATGAGAAATCTACAGTGGACCGTTGATACACTTATTGAGGAATACCCTGTATAATATTAACTGCTCCGGTAGATAGCGGAAGAAACAAAATTGGATTCATTTTTTACGGGACTTGTTCTTTCTTTTCAGTTGAATGTTTGTTTTTTTTTTGGTAATTTTTTCATTATGAAATTTTTCAAATAGAACGTCTGATAACTTCTCACAACCAAAAATTGTTTCCATTGCGTTGATTATACCAAAAAATAAGTTTTTCACTATGTAGTATGTGTTGTATGCTATAGAAGGAGACATTTCGCGACGTTTTACTTTATTTTTGGGCTGAATTCCGAAACAGAATTATTAAACCAAATTTACAATTGATTTACCTAATGCATAGTCCTGAAACAAAAGGGTACCAATTTCGTGAAAAGTAGCCTCTGATGACTCGATAGAAGGTAGAAGACAATCAATAATATCAATGAAAATATTTAGAATCCACTACAGCTGAGCTAGGAAAAATCAGTGAATTTCATCAGATCCGAACTTTTTAGTGAGATAACACTGAAAATTGTTGAAATTATTCTATTGAAATTATCAATCACCAAGTCACTTCAATATGATCATAATACCTTTGCATTTGTTTGACCTGTAATCTAATAAATTTTCATCTTTTTCAGGCCAAGCTTTTGGAATCTTCACATGCTTGGCTCGGAGCTTCCACGTCTTCAATCGCCGGTAAGTGCCAATGTTGAAAAAGAATTTTATTTAGTACCGTAGTATATATCATTGATATGCGATGGAACAACGAATTTTCCAGAGCAGACAAATCGATTCAATTACTGTTCCCTTAACAATTATGGGATTTCATACTTTGCAAAAACTACCGCGCTAAATTTGTAAAAATCATGAGAGACTCTCATTATTTGAGTTCTATTTTCATTCAAATTTCCCAGCAATCAAAAGATATAATGAATTTTATTTGAAGAAATTAAGGGAAGATAAACTTTTTTCAGCGAAGAAAAATTCATTGTTCTTTCGTAAAATTGTGAATGTTTGTCGCTTTCATGTGTTCTTGTTTTTGAATGTTTTTCAAATTATATTAAGAGTTTTCTTGCTCTCTGTGAAATACATCATTCGTTAGAAATCAATCGAAAAATCTGCACAAAGGTGGAGAAGAGTTTACCAGGAAAAAGTGAGTTAATAGAAACGGATTACCCATATTTAATTCCTGTTATTAAGGTTCACCATTATAACTTTCAGATATATTAGAATCCGCCCAAGTTTTGAAAATGAAAAAAAACATTTGCCGAGATTTTTTGTTTTGATTATCTTTCATTTATACAATACCTATATAAGGTATTTTTTATTTACATTAGGAAGGCCAATAATATGTACAGGGTATCCCATTTTGGGCACTTTTACGGGATATCTCCGTTATTTTTAAAGTAAGCGGGATGCGGTTTTCGCGACAGTGTGCTACTTTTTTGTAAAACTAAAGATGGCGCAATTAGTTTTTGCATGGCCCTCTTAGTTTTTGCTATAGGGGGTGGAAATGAAAAGTATCACTTTTTAATCACCCCCCGTATCTCAAGTTGTGCTTGAACTTGGAGAAAGGGTTGAAACGCATTCCTATAGATTTTTTTCCGTAGAATCCAGTGGCGTAGTCAGTTTTTCAATTAAACTTTCCGTTTTTGAGTTATTGAGCAAACATATGTTTTTTTTAAATTGGACACCCTGTACATTATTTTTTATTCTGATTAAGCACAATCTCAGCTTTTCAAAAACATATTATTTCATGCATTTATTTTCAAAACCAAACTCAGAATTCAATATTTTGTAATTCAATTGTCAATAACTAAGTAGTAGGCTATGACTGTTTATTAAAAACAAAAAATAAATGTCAAGATTTCGTTAGAAATCGAAAATAATGTTAACATAATATCTACATCACATGATTTAATATTTAACCTGATTCAATTTGCAATTTTTTGAAAATGCATAAAATAATATGTTTTTGAAAAGCTGAGATTGTGCTTAATCAGAATAAAAAATAATGTACAGGGTGTCCAATTTAAAAAAACATATGTTTGCTCAATAACTCAAAAACGGTTAATTGAAAAACTGACTACGCCACTGGATTCTACGGAAAAAAATCTATAGGAATGCGTTTCAACCCTTTCTCCAAGTTCAAGCACAACTGAGATACGGGGGGTGATTAAAAAGTGATACTTTTCATTTCCACCCCCTATAGCAAAAACTAAGAGGGCCATGCAAAAACTAATTGCGCCATCTTTAGTTTCACAAAAAAGTAGCACACTGTCGCGAAAACCGCATCCCGCTAACGTTGAAAATAACGGAGATATCCCGTAAAAGTGCCCAAAATGGGATACCCTGTACCTAAATCTCAGTCAATTCCGAAAATTATTTCTGAAAAATCTCGAGAATATGCCATCGATTTCGAATGATATAGTGATTTTAAGAAGAATCCGATCACCCATAGTCGAGACTTTTAATTTCAATCAGAAGGGTTTCCATAACACTTCGCAATTCATTAACATACTATAATACACAGTCAACAATTATAGATTCAAAAAACCATTCTTGACGACACAGGAGATAAAATTTCTGAATTGGTTTATGTGGAGACTTCAGTTCAAACGTAAGAAAATAATTTTTGCAATTCAGCTAATACAACTTCATAACTATTCATAAAAATTAGCAGTTTCCTATGGTATAATTCATCAAAAGATATAGCAGCGGTGTCCACAATGTTTAAATTCTTCAAACGTGATCTGCTGTTTATGGATGTTCGAATTTTTCTAAAAAAATATGTAGTTAATCTGGACTTTTTTCTTCGAAGCGAGTTCCACGACTCTTTTTCGGGTAAATGAAGTATGAGTTGATAATTTTATTCTTGAAAGATCGGATCATTTTATTACTGATCAGCAGCTTTCCCAATCGAAATAATTTTGCTTTTTTTTCGATCCCAAGAACCCTATCGAATGTAATCGGGATGTTGTAGCTTCATTCAACGCATAAATAGTGTATAATAACGAATGTTCAGCTGTTAATCATACAGAGAGCATTTTATATGCGGTTTGTACTCTATACGAGTGCACATGTTTGAGTATTTGAACAAGGTAACCTCCGTTTTATTTATAATATATGAAGCCGCAAAACGAAACTACACATCTACATTAATACGAAGTATTTCATCGATGAATTATTAACCTGTGAATAAACAGATAAATTATATACATATATATGATGTTGTTTCCCAATTCACTGTTACTACCCAACAGAATATTGAGATAACTGATACGTACGATGAATCTTTAACGATTCCATTACTGTTGCGCTCGATAAAGGGCAAATCAATCTTTATCCGCATTGAGGCTCATCACCCTGAAGTGGTGTGCAACTTCATCTGTATCTTCCATCACAATCGCGAACAAACATTTGTTATAACGCAGAACATACTGGAAAATTTTTTTTGATCACCAATAATCATTACATTCAGAAACGGAACATTAGATATTGAAATTACTTGATCGAAGGATGAGATTATATTTTCCAAGATTTGTTCGTTGTGCCTGCACTAATTACCATGGAATACATAATTTCTTTTTTCATGACTCAACTCTCAGCGAAAAACTAAGATATAGATAGAAGATTTGAGTTATGAAACAGAACCTATTTCGAAATTTAGACAGTGATCTTGGTGCTATCCATAGAATTATAAATATAGAATGTGAGCATTGTGGCTGATAAGTATACGAAAGTATAGGCATCCTGAATTTTTGCGGAGAAGGGACATTATGTCATTATGTATGTATCCATGATTACCTTATGGGGATTTTTCTTACGTGTTACCGATGCCCAATCGCCATATTTCCCTAATATCCTACTCCAAGCCACTTTATTGCATATGCGCACTAGTTCTCGCGGGAGTCAGACAAAACCCTCTAGATGTTTTAGATTCAATTTCAAGGATCAAATAAGAATTATGGGATGCCATCGACGTTTTGGAATAGGATATGTTTTATCACCAAGAAGATACTTTCGTTCTTCTCTGAGTTATGAAAAATTATATTGATTGTCAGTTTTGTACATAATGTTCTTCTCAATATCCTGTTAGGACTGAATATTAACCCATCGTTATAATTTTTTTTATATTTTTATCATCCCTTTTCATTTCGTTTTTCATAATCCATTTATTTTTGTCCCAATTAGATTATCCCACATTATTAAAGCTTAAAACACCAACTTGGACCCAAGAACAACTGAAAGAGGCTATTGAAGCCGTGGTAACGCAAAAAATGCGTTTTACGCAGGCTTCCACCAGATACGGAATACCTAAAGGCACTCTCTACGATAATATCCTGGGCAAATCAAAAAGGATGGCAGTTCTGGAGGAGGCTGGCCTCACGACAGAAGAGGAAAACGCCGTCCTTGAATTCTGCTGCGACGTGTCAGTATCACCTTACAACAGAAGGACTAAAAAGTCCTTAAAAGCTGTTTTGGGATATGTTGAAAAGTTAAGGAGGATAAGAGATCCTGAATTCTTGTTCACCGGGTTGTCAGGTTTTAGATGGTGGTGGGCATTCTGCAAAAAGCATAGCATTGTATCTTTACATTACGAAAACAATATCAGTAGAAACTCTTTATAGAAATTTATCATGAAAAATATAATAATTATTTTTAAACTCATAACATATGGATGTTATTCCAATTGGCTGTTCATTACGCTTAAATTACATTCCCTGTTTTATAAATTCATTATTAATTTCAAAGGTTTCTTTGCGAATTATGAAGTTTTTTCATTTCCTTCTTTTTCGGCCTTGCATAGAGCCGAAAGTGGCGAATGTATCATTCTAATTGAATTTTGCTCATTTTGAGAGAATGTTGATTCTTTTTCTTACGTGTTAAGTTTTATTTTTAATCTATAAAACTGTTCCAATTTCGATATTAGTGTTGTATAGGGCGTAGGAAGGTACTGAAAGTTTTGAGCAATATTGTTGTATACATTCCATAAACATCTTGATTTGATTTCACTCCTTCCTCATTGCTTCTATTCAATTATATTTTACAATAAATTGGAAAAAAATTTATATATTATTTTAAATCGATCAATTCCCATAACTTTTTTCTACGAACATTGGTAAAACTGTTTTCAATTATTGCTAAGAATATCAAATATTAGATGTTAACATTTTCCATTTGAAACATAGGTATGTCATATAGCTGAAGTGATTTTCAGGTGTTTTTTAATTTTCGACACTTGTGATTAGTTTCCGACTGAATTGGAAGTTTTTATCCCAATACTTACTGCAATGTTCGTAGGAAAATATATAAACATATGTATGATGTATTACGTATTTGTTAATTCACATATTAAGTTTTGTTTTGTTTAAAAAACGTACACTCTATTATGTGAAATTGTTTATGGGATGAATTGTAAAAATTTATAACACGAAATATCGGTTTCCAAATATTGTTCTATTTCATTACGCATTCAAAATTATCAAATTCCAACATGTTTGTATCAAACATAAATCAGGATTATGAAATTCATTAGACTTAAGGAAATTAAAGAACAGACGATGAAGAAAATTATGCTATAGTATTTTTGCTTTGCATATGAAATAAGAATTTTCATTCGATTGGAATGCGATATCTATTATCTGTAACAGGACTTTTCAAACGTGACTCTTTCTTTTTGATAGATAGTTAGAAAATAAACCATTTCACCCAAAATCGCCTTTATAAAACTTTGAAAAAAGCGAAGTTGAACTTTGCAGTTGAGCTCTATTTAATAAATTAATAAATCCGGACCTGTTTTCATCATTAAAATGCTCGGTGACGCGATCAGAGTCAACATTCTTCGAACTATTCTAGTCCAGTTCAGGTTTCGTGCGCATTAAGATGAATTTGATTATTGATTGTTTCAACTTTTTCCTTTCTAAATTTTCGTTTTGATGAGTTTTATCTCCTGTTGAAAAAATACTTTATTTTTAGAAATTGAACAGGTCGAGGAATTTTACCAATCCTTTTTCAATGTATAGGTACCTATTTATATGAACTATCAATTTGGCAATGTTAATTTTGTACTAATGCCTAATAATAATTCCTATGACTGGGATCAAGGCCTTTTTTCAAATTGATAGTTCATAAATTTTTTGAACAAGAAATTTCCTCAATTTGTTATTATGGGAACTAAGAGAGTGAGTGAAGGTGTATTTTTTATTTCGAAAATAGGTGTCAACTGTGATACTTTTACTAAACGTACAATCCAAATTACGCTGCACCTTGGTTTGAATTTATTATATTTGCCGTTTGTGGTTTATGAGCTACTACTTCAGAACCTTGTATATAGCTCGAAATTTATGATATCTAGATAAGTATAGGGAATGTGATTTCAAAGAGTTGTTCCTCACCTGCTAAATTTCAGTCCAAATCTAAGTTCTCTAAACCTATATCACTAAGGTACCCAGGGGACCATCTTGTATATGATGCGTTGATTGAAAGTATGGCTCGATAGTTACCAGAAACTTCAAAATATAAACAATGTAATAAAACGGGAACTGACAATTTTGTGCTGGACATTCCTGATTTCAACATCATAATGTATTTATTCAAATCAAGGGTTGGGTTGCTAATCAATCAAATCATGGGTTGGGTTGCTACCCAGCTACATGAACATGTTCAATCATTTACCCAGACAGCACCGGATATTCTCAGAATGTGCCTAGAATATTCATTTTGGCATATTGGAATATTCCATGAATATGCGTATGGGAATTCCACAGATATTCGTAGAATATTCTGAAAAGAATATTCCAGGAATATTCCGAATATTCATAGAATGTTCCAAGAATATTATTTATGGAATATCACTGGAATATTCGGAAACTTATATTCTAGGCATATTCTCAATATTCCTGGAATATTCAAGGCATATTTCATACTGAATATTCCTATAATATCACATAAGGATATTCATAGAATATACCTAGAATATTCGGAATATTATAGAGATATTCTATGGATATCCTAAACTTAAACTATTTTCATATTCAGGGAATATTGGATATTCACATATACATATATGCATTCTTAGGCCCACTTAAACTTTGGTTTATTCATTGATTTTACTCAGTAAACCAAAGTTCAACACAGGAGTTCAAACTGAACCTAAACATTTGAGCCTAATTGAAATTTGAAATACTTTTCAGAAATATTGATTTCCAGTGAATGGGAAATGAAAAACATATTATGGTATAATCATATTTATTGAAGAAAACAAAAACAATGAGATGAAATATTTATTTAAATCAGCTTCAGTGGTGCTAAAGGACACGCAGAGACCCTGAAAAAAATATTTTTTAAGACATAACACAACACTGAGAGATTGACAACATTCATAACCTCCAAAAAACGTATATAAAGAAAGAAATGTACAATAAGGGATCGATGAACGAAGTCTTTTTCATAAATACATTATTTCGATATCAAAACAGTCGTGAATAAAATTAATCAATCAATTCATCACGGACATATAGAATATCCTTTCATCAAATTCACTTACCTCATTGATAACACAAAAACAAATAATCCAGGCAATACTTAAACTCGATTCACTAAGAAATCTTTCAAAATATCACTTCAAATAACACTCACAAAAGTTTCGATCTAAAGCTTCCAAGGAAACGATTAGAAATAGAAATGATAGAATGGTGTGGTTAACCTAAAATGTGGTTAACCGACGCCGTGCAATTTGACAGATGGCGAATGGTGACATTCTATTGGCTGCATGGCTGCTGATGGCGGGATTCTATGACGTCCATGGTCTAGTGTTTTGTGACATTTTACTGCGCACAAGTTTTGTATACAAAACTTCAACTCAATAATAAAATGAGACCATGAATTTATATAACTCTCGTTATCGTACGTAAATATGAAAATTAATGAGATAATTGAATTTATGGTAACAATTAAATACATACAGTCGCCACCTGCTTATTGCAGTCCAAAAACATTCTGAAATTTCATTTCCAATGTATATCTTCACATATTACTTTAATATGCCGTACAGGATATTCCAGGAATATTATGAGCGGAATATTCCAGAAATATTACGTGCGGAATATTCAAGGGATGTACCATAAAGAATATTCAATTTTGAATATCCTACGAATATTCTAGAAATATTCTATAAAGAATATTATTTTTGGTATATTCTCAGCATATTCTTTTAGGAATATCCCTAGAATATTCGTATGGGAATATTCTCGGAATATGATGTATGGGATTTAGATATTCTTTGATATTCTATGAATATTCTACGAATATCCGGAATATACCTATCCCATTTTGCACATTTAGGGAATATTCTATGAATATCCGGTGCTGTCTGGGTAAATGGAAACAATAAACAATTCTGTAACTTAATTTTCCCGAAAAAAAACTAATCCTTTTATTTCGCAACATCGATGTATGCCTAAACATGCTCGCTTTTTTGTTTGAACAATCAATTGGTCGGTTGAAGCTCCAGTAATTACTGATCCATTTATTAAATAACAGAAATTAAAATTGCGTAAAATAATAAAACACTTGGTAATTTCGTGTTCCCCGATCGAGTTCGCAAAACGGTTACATATTGCGATACGATGAATCAGTCAATTGGTCAATGTTTCCCATGTGATATTACGGAAAATATAAAAGCCAATGAATTTTCCGCAACATCCGGATGCTCATTCATTGAATTTGAATCATCATCAATATGTTCAATATTCATCAAATACTTCTTGTAATGCTCTCATTGGAATACATCATTTTTAATGAATCTATTTTCGACCATCCATTATTATAGCCCGTTTAATAGTTATTATTTAAATTACAATACAGCAGAAAGTAAGCCAGAAATAATAATTCTGTGGGATATTTATTCTCCTATCGTTAAATATTGTGATGAATCGACAATTAAAAAGCTTGTGTGTAGGTGATATAATTAATTTTTGCCACGTTCTATAGGTACAGTTAAATCGTTCATAGTTTAGAAACTTTCAGTTCATATGGCAGTTGATTTCATAAATGGGCGAAATCAGCCCGATAGTTTCAGAGTTATTCCTTTTTAAATGTTTATTTTATCCGATCGAGTTAAAATTCGGTATTGAACTGAAAATCACGACTTTTGAGCCTATAAATAATTAAGATAAAGATCGATTAATCAAGAGAATAATTGTCACCTTTACATCAATAAATTAGATGAAATGAATTATCCGAAAAATCGTTTTCATCTTGCTATTAGATATGTTCGAAAAATTGTTTTTATCTGGTACACGAGCAGAGTTTGATTAATTCCATACCGGAATGAATGACCGCTCTGGTTACAAATTTGAACGAGTGTGCATAAGCTCTCAATCTCAGGTTGGTACTTTTATTATTTTTTCAAAGTGATATGTAATTTCAATCAGGAAATTGATTAGTTTTTCGTTAAATATTCATAATACCCTTTTTTAACATTGTGATTATGTAGTATTTTCAGCGGTAGATGTGATAAATCGAACATTAACTTCTTTGATTCTTTTTAAATTTCAGAAACCAACATTACTCTAAATGAATTTTCGAGAAAATTTCGATCAAAATGATTATTCTTGATCAACTTGATGCGCTCTGGTTTGTAATTCATGAGCCCTGACTGAATTACTCTTTCTGGCTACCGCCCTGATTCGAACTGAGTAAAGAGAAAGCATCGCCGCATCAAAATTGAATTCAATTTATTTGTTTTGTTATATAGAACAAAAATTGAAAAAACAGCGATCGAGTTTATTATTTCTGTTGAATATTATCCTGTTAGGAATTTCCAGCCTGTATGATGAATACTGATGATTGACTTCATATACTCTGATTCCACATCGATCGGAAAAAGCACGATATGCCTAATTTTCACCATCGTCTGATATCCATCAATGATATTACTTCCGAATACATAAAACCTAATTGTATTGGAAATTTTTTTCGGCAGATTGAATTCCAGCTATGAAAACATTTTTCATATTGATTCTAATTGTTTGAATTATATTATATTTTCTGTCCATTGATTAAGTTGTAACTGAACGATATTTTCTGATTAGGATTGCCTGGTGCCTATATTGTGCATTTATTTTTTTATAGTGGTCAGGAAATAATTGTTCACGATTTGATAGATGATGTATATTTTAAAACTAATCCTATCTTTTTAGTCACTCGTTTCATTATAGGTGTATATTATATGATTATTTAAAAAAAAAACAGTCATTGTCTTTGCAAGCTGAACACAGAATTATCTCTGTCATTTCGAAAACGAGAAGGAAAAATTTTGTTTTCGTATTTTTGTATTTTCTGGACACTGATACCTAAAGTTCATTTTATAACTCAGTCAACTTATCAAATTCAATTATTTCCTGAAAAATATGAAATGAATTTCATGAAATATGAATGTAGCAATAACAAAAGCAATCAAACTCAATATTCTTCTAATTTGTGATAAACTGGAGCCTTATTTAAACTACGTTGTAATTATTCATAAGAATGAAGATATGTATTATAAGGAAAATTTAATAAACTTTTTTTCTGATATTCCTTCAGTTATTGTGAATCAAATCTACGTCATTAATTCAATCGTTGACTTGAGATTTTTTTTCTAAACAGCAAGAACACTGATTTCAAAAATTATTCGAAATAAATAATTGTTCCCCAGTCTGTTTTGTTTCTAGTTAAGTTAGGATAATGGATATTAAACTTCATCAGAGTGACTTTGCTTGCCTCTGAAGTCAATAATACAGAAACAACTGATTCCGTACATCTTTTTGATTCAAGTATTTCTTGAATAATTTCATGTACCCTCCCAAGAGAGGGCTTTGATCATCTGATGCATCATTATGGTTTCTGGTTGAAATGATTCAGACTTAAATTCGTACACAATACCCTTCAGACTAATATAACCATCTGATATTATAGTTTTGTATTATTCAAGTTTTTTGCAAATTTATAGTTACTTTTTCGTTCATTTTGACTGAAAAGATTCCAAGGTCTTTGATTTCAGTTCAAGTGTCTATACAACATTTTCCATAATAAATTTAAAATTATGCTAATTTTTCTTGATATGTTACAGTCTATGTGAAGCCCAGTGGAGAGAAATGGTAACAGCAAATCTAAGTATTCTACGAAGCATTAGTAACTGATTGAGTTAGATGTTGTTTGCTTGTTTGTTTTCTCATTAAAAACCTCACATGTTTCTAATTAGTAATTTTCTTCATTTCAGCAGATAGCTACCAGTACCAATTACAGTCCATGTGGCAAAAATGCTGGAACACAAATCAGAGTCTTGTTCACCACCTTCGCTTCAGGGAAAGGGGTCCTTTGAAGTCATGGAGACCAGAAACGATGGCTGAAGCAATTTTCTCTGTATTGAAGGAAGGTTTATCGCTGTCGCAAGCTGCTAGAAAATACGACATTCCCTATCCTACTTTTGTACTTTACGCGAACCGAGTTCACAATATGTTAGGACCATCTGCAGATGGTGGATCAGGTAATAGTTATCTATCAATAAAAATATTGAAAGAATTTCTAACTAAATTATCTTCTTCTCTCTCCACATAGTTTCGCATGTATAAATACTCAAACTACTTTTACCGACCTCACTTCAGATTATTCATGTCACATATTATAACCTTCGTAAGAACAAAATATATAAAATGATCACAACAAAAAAATTCCAAAAATAGCAGTACCATGTCCATTTCAGCTTTTTCAGTGAGAATTATGTTACTGCAGTTCCTGAACGAAATCTAGTTAGTATGAAACATAACCCTTTGCAATTGGAAATATAAAATTATTAAAAAAATTCAATGATGAAGTCAATAATAATTCTGAGATTATCAGCCTTCAGTAGAATAGGTAGCTTTTATCTACTCCCATAGAACATTATTCAACTGATTTTGTATTGTAATAGTATCTATAAACCAATAGCGCGAGTTATAATAACTCACGCCCATAACTCACTCTAATACAAATAGGAAAAATGACATTGCTTACGAAATGAATAGAAAAGTCGGATCGATCGGGAACTCAATTTCAGACATCGAGGCAACGTTCTCGCCATTCATTCCTACATTTCCTTGGGTCTGAATATCCAAAAATTGCATTAATTGGAAAACGTCAATTTTTGAGGTTTTCTAAGAAACTTTTCCCCGTACTGGATATTAAATTTTTACTGCGAAATTGTTTTTCCAGAATACTGACGGTTTGCAAAATTGATTTTAAAAGTCATAAGACCTTTACCAATAAAATCTCATAAGAAGTGGAGAAGTTCTTAGACTGGTTAATGTTCGAGCTATTATCCCTTCATATTTGTGATTTCAGCAGTAATTCATAGTTCTCTTCTCTTTCCAGATCTCAGGCCCAAGGGTAGAGGGAGACCACAACGCATCCTTCTCGGAATATGGCCAGATGAACACATAAGAGGTGTTATAAGGGCAGTTGTCTTCAGAGACTCCCATCATATCAAGGAGGAGCAACAAATTCATTATCCCAGAATTCACGTAAGTTTAAACTCTTCATTAAATTTTGTAGGATTTTTATTATCACCAAAGCGATTCAGCCATCTGACTTTAACGAGCGTTCATGAAAATTGAATTTCTACTGAAGTTTTGTGTACGCAAAGTTGTGCGCAGTAGAAGTTCACAGCCCACTAGTCCACGAATTTAATGTCACTTGAATGGATAAAACATTATCGATGCATCCCATATCAATTTGCTGAGGTCTGGCCGACCATCAACTTTAAATCCCTGTTTAAATCTTAAATTGGTAGCCGCTGAAATTTTTGTATATTACGAATCAATTCATAAATTTAAACGATTATTTGGCATGAAATGAGTTGCAGTTCGACATACTATCTCACAAGAATATCTTTGTGAACGAATTTCTGGCCAAAAGTAAAAATATTTGATTGAACAGCCAGCGTAATCTCCATATATGGCTCCATGTGACTCTCTTGTTCCCAGACTCGTATTAACCGCTTTGAATCGATGATGATGATCGTAGCACGTCAATTTTTCGACTTACAAGTGCTAATGCCAAATTAATACAAATTCAAGATCGGTTAGCGCGGAGAAATCAAATCAGAATTTTCAGGTAGTTTTTGATCCTAATTATCAGTATTATCAGTATTAGGGATAAATCAGTACCTGTTTTCTGATGATAGTTCCAGATTTTCCGAACATTTATGTTCTTCTAGAAATAAGTTGCTGGTGTTTATCAGAATTGTTTCGAAGTATATAATAGTTTCACCAAAACCATTTTCCATTCACAACACCATCAAATCAAATCATGAAGAAAATCGTAGTAATTTTCAATAATTGTATTTCGTATAAAATCAAGAAAATTACTTTTAGGAGTATCTTAGCTAGTTAATTCAATCAACGAGAAATATAACGCTCATGATGAGGAAATCGGCTGCAGTTGCTGATCTACACCCTAATGTGATAAAGATGCAAATATCCCCAAGTTGAGCCATTCCACTTCCCCAGAAGTGTAACTCTAAATCTAGCCTTTTAAGGTTGCTATCCTTCATGAGAAAATATAGTTTTCATCAAAATCTTAGCCTATTTCTTTAATAAACTTGGATGAAGTATCCATATAAAATTAATTACTTGAGTCTTCGAGTATTGCATATATCTTCAAGAATATTTGAAATTGATTTTATATTTATGAGTGATTCATAATATATTGATCATAATTTTTTCAGGATGCTGTCAACTCGGTTAACACATCTGGAGTGAACACCACTGGAACTGCAGCTAATATCCAAAACTTCCCAAACTCATCATGCAATGATGCTTCGGACCCCAATGTATCTCCAGCAGCAGCCGCAGCGGCTGTAGCTGCTGTAGCTCAAGGACTACGACAGCAGATGTGCAGCATGGTTGCGGCAGCTAATCAAAGTTCTGCCCACGAAACAAATCCCGTGGCTAGTTTAGTGAACTCGCTGGCTTTCGGAAATGCCTGCGGCAACATGCAAAACAACGGTTCACTACAGATGGGCATGATGCCTTCGATGAGTCATATAACCTCTTTACGGAGTATAAGCAGTCCTGCAGGTTGCATACAGGATCTCAGGATAAGTCCTTCAGAATCAGCTCTAGAAAGTCCTATTTCTTCTCCACTAGGCCTAACAGTTCCCAGTTCCATGGAACAAACCATGAACTTATCTTTGTCCCACAACATGAACACTTCTAGTGCGGCGGGTGTAACGGGTATGACGTACAAATCGTCGCGACCGTACTCGTCGCCCAGACCCGAGAATCTCTTCCAAGAAGATATAAATGATTTGGTGAAACCAATCAATTCTTCCACCCCAAACTCGAGAGAGTCCATGCCTATCAAACTGGAACCAATGACAGAATGTCGAGGCGAATGAGAGAGTACCATGATCAAGTACAATGTGATAAATTCTCATTAGTTAAAACAGTTGATTATAAAAATAAGAACACTGAATTCTTTCCAGTTCAACACCCACAAAAGACATTCCATTGTCGTTATGCATTTTTCTACAAATGAAAATTCATTTGAAATGAAATCAGAAAATAAAATTACAAAAAACAATAAAATGAGATGGAAATATTGCTAATACGGGTTTCTCCGAAACTTTGTTCTATGAATTTGTGTTTTGCCATTATTTTTCTCCTGGCATGTTTATGAAGAAGCACAGTTCCATGTTTGATGAATCAATTAAATAATAATAATGGAAGTTCCAAGCACAAGTTCTTTGAAATTGAAATTATATATGAGGGACGTTGAACTGGAGAAAATATTGTTTCTTACCTTAAAAAATTTTATTATTGGACTATTTTGTATAAATTTATTAAAAATAAAGCCAAAGTTTCGGCCAGTTTATTGAAAGACTGTTATATATGTATACTGTTCTCTAAAATTCAAAATTGAAGTGAATTTTCGCGTTAAAATATACTTTTGAAACAAATGATATGTTTGATAACATTCCCACATTCGCTTATCGACAATCTGCCTCGGATAGAATCTATACTTTTGATGAGAGTGGTCATTTATTTCTTTATTTATGCTTGAATCTTGCATTACATATTCTGCATTCGAAAATATTTTTCAGAATTTTTTTTTTGTTGAACAGAAAAACATTAGAAACCGATTTCATGTCATAGCAATGCGAAAAGTGAGAATATTTTCATAAAAAGTATTTTTTTCTTAACTAGTTTCCTCTTAACAAACAAACCGTGAATAATTAATTCGTCTATGAAATAGATAAAAACGGTAATATATGTTTTTAATAATTGTGAGATGGAAACTTTACTTTCAATTCTCAAAGAGCATCCCTGGATTATTTTCCCCCATTTTTCTATTGAACAAACCCAAATATTTTGCCACTCTTTCTTTTGGTGCAATAATATTTTTATTTTTTCATATTCTGTTGTATGGTCAGTGATTATCAGTATTTCATAGGTCAACTGGTCTTATTTATTTATTTATGTATAAATAATAATGTGTACAATATAAATAAAATACATAGATTTATAAGTTAGTTATGCCATGAAGCTGAGTTGATATTAACTCAATATATTATATTCCATGTAACTGATACAGAATAATCAAAAATTCTTTAACAAGTTTCCCCCAGTCGTTGCAGATGTGCAATAATTTTGATCATATGATTCAGTTCATTTAGTTTTTGTAGGTGTATCATATTTCTGAAGAATTCAAACGATTTCCTTGATATTTCTTTATCCAATCCCAATTTTTTTTGTATCACATGTCATGAATGGCTTCCATTTAATGTATTTTCTTGAAGTTGTATCATCAATTCCCTTCCCTATTACTGAGCGATAGAATTGAATAATATGGTCAACTGTATTGTTAACATAGTTTTAGTTGGTATTAAATCTTATTAGTACAGAAATGCCAAACAAAATGTAAGTATGTATTAATTATCAAAATACAAGTAGCTACAGTTATTCAAATAGTGAGTATAAATGTTGTGTATGTATCATAATTTAGTGCAACCTTAAAGAACAATTATTATAGATCCGATGTTTATATGAAAATAGAACTAAAAACAGTTTTCCAATCTTACAAGTAGCACAACTTTTTTTCCTTACTGAACATTATACACGATATAATTCGTCGATTGTGCAGTATACTTAACACACCAAGAAGGGAGTAAAATAGGAACTATCCAAAGCTAATCGGAGAATGAATGAAAGTGAAAATTGGAGAAAAAGCTGAACCTGCACAATTGACGAAATGAATATAGAAAAATATACATAACTTTGATTCTTTTATTCTTACCATTTTTTTAATTTTAATCACGATAGATACGTGTTGCGTGCTATTGTTCCTTTTATTGCTAATACAAATGTTTCTTTGTTTTATAGTCTTCTAAATGAATCCAATGAGCCAAGAAAGATATTTTTGTGATTTCTTTAGATCATAGAACGACAATGTACAAAATTTATATCTCGTAAATGTAAAAATCACGATTATTGAGAAAAAAACGTAAATGGAATTATATTGCCTTCCTGCCATTTATGGGTCTACCACATTGTTTGACTTCATGAATGTTGAGACGTGATAGATATTTTCAAAAGTGGCCTTCAGACTTTTATTATTTCTAGTTATTTTTGTATATTTGGGAAAAATTTATCTCGAAAATTCTATTTTTATTTGATAATTGAGTTGAGACCAAAATTATACCAGTATGGTGCAACATTGACATATTATAATGAAATTTTGATGATATATTCTCATTTGTCCACTAGGAACATTTTTGAATGAAACTTTTCCATCTGGCATTGTAATGGTATATTTTGGTACGATTTGATTCTGATTTCGACTAGGCTTAAATGTGTTCAAAAAGAGTAGTAAGTGCCTTTCATGCTATGACCACTTATGTCATTCGATATAATAGATTTTTACAAAATTGTAAATTTTAATGTGTTTAGAAATGGTATTACCCTGAATGGCATGTTTTTCATATCTATTGTGAATTTGAAATTTTAAAGAAAACTAAGATAGTATATTGTTTTTATGCACAGATAATACATTCTTTGTCCTTTACACTTTCATCTATTTTAAATTATTCATGGAAAAAGAGTATTCCCCTTTCTCGAAAATTGTTAGAAGTTATTTGGTCAGAATTAATTTCTCAAATGCGGCAAGCGTTCATAATAAAAGTGGTTAAGTAAGCTGGCGACTTCCGAAAGAAATTTAGTACCTCACAAACATTTGCTAGGTACCAATGTCACAAACATTTGTATTCATTTATTTGAACAAGCTAAACAAATCGCATGAAAGTTAGCATACCTGACCACTCTTCTTTTTTGAACACTTGTTATACATACAATATCATGACTTTCAGTCAATTTGATCTGAATATCTAGGGACAAGAAGTGTACAAATGTATTTCCGATTAAGATCCAAATGATTAAGCTTTGATTTAATGTTTCATGTGACAACTATTTAGGATAATTATTGATGTTAGGGAAAAATATAACACTGATTTTTTGTAAATCATGTTATATTCAAAATAGTCCTTAGTATACAATAAATATTCATTGTGCTACTCATATAGACAGGCTGCTACTAGACACCACACCAGTTGTTCTGCCAATTTGATTTGAACTTTTAATTTCCCATGTGATTTCTTTAAGAAAGCCTTTAGTCAACTCAAGTCGATTAATTATGCACGTTATTATTTTTGTCTGTATAGTATAAATAAATAATGGTAAATTATATGGCTGTTTTAATTTTGCCCGGTTCTACCTAAAGAAGCTTTTTCTAGATATTGAAGTGGAAGTCCTTGAAATGAGAAGTGTAGTGCGAGCATCCCATTGAAGATCTGAAATGCGAACCAATAACCAACATAGATCTGAATAAACTCTTTTATTATTATTATTCATGTTTTGAAACCTCTGCAAGAAAACTTGAACGAAAAAAAATTCACTAAGGTAATCAAGGCATTGTGTATATGTATATAAAATGTCCAAGAAAGTACGCATAAGCGGAAGTCCAGAGGTAGAGCATACCATGAGCTATCCGAATCAATCTCAACAGGATCAGGAATCAGTCCTGAGACTGCCATCTAAATTTGATCTTGTAACTCTGAAACATCTAGTCCAGGGTTTCTCAAACTTTTGGCTCCACGAACCCCTGTTGGAATTTCTCGATGCCGGCGAACCCTTTTACAGTACTTTAATGCCAAAAAAAAATAAAATTGCGCCTCCTACTCATCGAGAAGCCATTAAGTAAATCTTGTCGCGAACCCCCTTCCGTCAGATGGCGAACCCCAAGGGGTTCGCGAACCCCACTCTGAGAAACCCTGACTAGTCTATAAACTAAATGCTAGTGGATTATACAGGGTGTCCCAGAAGTCGCGCACCCAATTGAGGGGAACCGAAGAGAAATATATTCTAAGCCCAAAAATCCATGTTTGAAATTTTTTGATAACGTAGTTTACTAGTAATTAATTAATGAGAGTGACCAATCAGGAGCGCGCTACAGAACATTGAACGTGAAAAGCCGGCAGCAGCTCTGGCGTCTCACTCTCGCGTCCCCAACTGCCTACTTATTCTTCTGTAGCGCGCTCCTAATTGGTCACTTTCAGCAATTAATTACTAATTAACTACGTTATCAAAAAAGTTCAAACATGGATAGTAGGGCTTGAAATATTTTTCACTTTCGATTGCGCGACTTCTGGGACACCTGTATATATTTTTAGTGGGTTCTGCCTGGCATCCAGCGAGAACTAGTTCGTATGAGGGCGCTAGGCACCACGCTATGCTACAGCTAGTGACTGTACGCTATGCATGACCCGAGCTGCTCAAGTAGAAGCACCTTCTTAGGGCTCCAACAGACACAGCGGTTTCCGCCGAGTAGACAGCCGTGTCGACACTACAAAATACACAGTACTGTTATGGAAGGCGGCCACAGTCTTTCAGGAAGTGGGAAGACTGTTGTCAATTCACACAATCGTTTCAACAGTAAGTTGATTATTGTGCTACATTAATGAAAATGGAAAATTCCATCGTTAACCTTCTATTTGTTATGGAAAAGAATGCAAAAAAAAAAATAAAGAGGAGAATGTGGATACATCCAATTATAGAGGAGAGACTCTCAAAAGGGCAATTTTTGAATTTGTTTTTCGAATTGAGGAAGGACGAAGAAAATTGTTTCTTATTATATGAGAATTTTTCCTCACCCATATTTAAAAAAATTACCACAACATTGATCAGGAGATTGGAGCCTTCATTGCTTATTGGTGCAGTATTTGCGGTTTATTTGGAACAATTCAGGGGCAACAAACCCTTAGCTGTACCGGTGCATGAGACTTAAACGAATGCGTCTTATGTATATTGTCATGACAATAAAAATTCCGTTCAAGCTTGAAGGTTCAATGCAGAGATGTATCCTCAAAGCGTGAATCCTCATCAACCAATTTTTGCACATCTTCACCAACGTCCAAGTGAAAGAGGGACTCTTCAAAAACGAACGTCTGATTGTGGTCGTTCACGAGTAATGAATGCGGGGAGGTTCTTAAATATGACTGAAGATCGTACAGAATTCAGAACTTACACTCTACAAGTAGAATATCTTTGGTTGGTACAATTGGTACAAATATAAATTTTCGCTTGTGTGTGGGTTGGAATTATTGGCGAACATTTAATTGGGCCATAATTTTTTCACTCAAACCGAAATATTGTATCATTTCAAAATTTACTCCAGGGTAAACCCTTGAACTCTTTGCATTTGGGGTCACCTCAAGTCCTTATTGAATCCCTTGCAGATAAGGAATCACATCATTGCATCCTGCAAGACAATCCAAGATAGACAAGAGTATTTTAAATGATTCTATAAGACGAAGAATTGATTCCTGTCATGCTTGGAGGTGTCATTTCGAGCAGTTTCTATAACTCCCTTCCATGTGATCTCGTTGTCTTTTCTCTGTTGTAATACATATAATTTTGTTTTGTATTTTTAATTGGGTACCTATTCTATTAGAAGAAAATATGGTACTGGAACATGCCTACATCAAAAGTTTGAGCAAGCGGAATGATTTCAAAATAATAAATTTGAGAACAGTAACATTTCTGAACAGAGAATGAATTTGGATCTTCCACACTGCTTGTTCTACAGTTATCTTGTCTGAACATAGTATAACCAACTGGCTAAACATCAACTATAGTAAATTCAGAGCTTTTTGTCCTGGCTTTACTTCTATAACTAATAAATCTCTTGTGGCAGCCTCTCGATATGATTTCAGACACATGCAACCCCTATACTCATTCGAAAAACCATTCAAAACACAGCTCGACTGGAACAAATGGGACTCGAGTATACAGGGTGTCCCAGAAGTCGCGCACCCTATTGAGGGGATCGAAAGTGAAAAATATTCTAAGCCCAAAAATCCATGTTTTAAATTTTTTGATAATGTAGTTAATGAGTAATTAATCAATGAAAGTGACCAATCAGGAGCGCCCTACAGAAGAATAAGTAGGCAGTGGGGACGCGAGAGTGAGACGCTAGAGCTGCTGCCGGCTTTTCACGCCGTAAACCGAGACTGGCGTCCCACTCTCGCGTCCCCACTGCCTGTAGCGTTCCTCGAACACCTAAAGAACAGAAGAATCATCACTTGGAAGATCGGACCTGATCGAAAGATCCTCCCGATCCAAGAGAGAGTTAGGACTTCGTGAAAAGGGGTTTTTTAGCAGGTGAAGTATTTTTTTACTTCTTCTTTCTCGGTTTTTCTTCTTTGTTCTTGTTACAGATATATTTTCAAGATACTTCCATCCAGATCGATGAAAAAGCTTGTTTTCATCAAGTACAAGAAGCTCTGTAACATGGATATCATTTGAACAAATTCAGCATCACTACACATATACGGGGAGACAGAGTTTTTTCAGAGGTTTTTATCTGTTCTCGTGTGTCATACGCAAAATTGTATGGTACCCCGTTCACATTCCCTCTGCTAACACTAAGATTTGGATCGGGAAACAGATTGTTTTTTTATACAATCTGTTCCTTGTCGCCATTTCTTCATACGTGCCTCATGCCATATATTGTTTGATTCAAGAAAAAAGTATGTATTACTCTCTTTCAAAAGAATATATATGTTATTCGCAATAGCCGAAATCGGGCACTGTCCGAAATTTTTGCCCACAACGCGTTATGGGTATCCAAATTTACCCACGATGCGAATAGATGTTCTTTTTTCGAGCACTGAGTAAACCAGAATACTCAGAACGCGTTGTGGATAAATTAGATAATCCACAATGCGAATCCAATTTTAGCGCGCTTTCATTCTGCGTTGTGGACAATTCATTTTACCCACAACGGGTTGTGGGTATCGCACTTCACCCAGAAAGCGATGAACCAGAATTTGTCGTCGAAGTCAGTGTGCTGTAGCTTGAGTACTGGCAAGTACGAGAAGCCATTATCATGAGTATCTAACGTGAATAGATTACGCACCTTGTGAATTCTCAAGTTTGATTGAAGGTCCTGTTTTCGAAATTATATCAATATGAAAACCTAATTTGAACAAAAACTAAGTGAACGTATGCTAGAAAAAAAGACAGGTCGTTGTTATTGTTATTATCGGACGAACGTTATTTGGAGTTAGTAAATGAAATCAAAGTGGCACTACGAAGAAAACAGGATGGGCTTCAATTATCATCCAAAAAATATCGAAGATTGAAAAGATATGATTTATTAACAGTTGGCCAAAAAAAAACTTGTTAACAAGGAACGTTCAGGAAACCAATCTGGCTTTATAAAATGCAATTGTTTGAAAGGATTTCAAACTGAGGCGTGTGCATGTGTGAAATTGAATATAAAATATAATTCAAGATTTCATAAAAGTAGGTACCTACCTACTTGTGACAATAAATAATACCTATTTGTTTTTAGTTCTAATAAGTTGTTGATATATCGTTTTGTTTCACCTTTATGAACTTTCAATATAAGTAAGAAGAGAAATAACGGCATGCAGACAATTGAATATTTTTTGAAAATTATTTCTCTTCTTAATTATATTCAAAGACGTTAAACTTATTCTACTTTCAATATAAGGTGTAATCATTGTTTTACTTGAAACGTATTTTGGGTAAAGCGAAATGGACAGATAGCTTTTTCTCTTTTGTGTCCAATTTTTCAATGAGTTATCAGTATTACATCATACATTTCATTTGCTGCACATTAAAAATCTAGGCCAGATTGGTTTGCTAAACGCCCTATGTTAACAAGTTTATCCTTCTCTCCACCAATTAATACCTGTCAGTACACAACCTACAGCTTACAGCAGGCTGACTTCGATGACAAATTCTGGTTCATCGCTTTCTGGGAAAAGTGCAATGACCAGAACGCGACGTGGGTAAAATGAATTGTCCACAACGCAGAATGAAAGCGCTCTAAAATTGGATTCGCATTGTGGATTATCTAATTTACCCACAACGCGTTCTGGGTATTCTGGTTTACTCAGTGCTCGAAAAAAGAACATCTATTCGCATCGTGGGTAAATTTGGATACCCATAACGCGTTGTGGGCAAAAATTTCGGACAGTGGTCGATTTCGGCTATTGCGAATAACATATATATATATATACTTATTCTTCTGTAGGGCGCTCCTAATTGGTCACTTTCATTAATTAATTACTAGTAAACTACGTTATAAAAAAAATTAAAACATGGATTTTTGGGCTTAGAATATTTTTCACTTTCGATCCCCTCAATGGGGTGCGCGACTTCTGGGAAACCCTGTATGATCACAATCATCTGCAGAAATAGTCTGGAACACAGACGGTTCAAAGACAGATAAAGGAACAGGAACGGGAATATATGGAGTGAGGCTAAGAAGGGATTACATAATACCTCTCGGCAAACACGCCACGATATTTCAAGCTGAAACACATGCCATTAGGACATACAGAAGAACCTGGAAAGTGGCTACCAAAGAAAAGACATCCACATTCTCTCTGACAGCCAGAGCGCCATCAAAGCCGTCAACTCGACACAGATAAAGTCTAGACTCGTCTTTGGGAATAGCGGGCAATGAAAAAGCAGACCAGTTAACAAGACAAGCATCTGAAACGCCATTCACAGGGCCAGAACCTGTGCTTGGAATCAGCAAAAACCGATGCAGGACCCTGATTGAGGATTGGATAAAACAAAGACACCAACAACACTGGGAACAGAGCGACGGGCACAGCAAAGTCATGGTAGGACACACAAGCCAAACCTTGACGGCTGACTTTCTGAATCTGAACAGAACAAAGACACGTATAATAGTAGGTCTGCTGACGGGACACTGCGGCCTTAGGAACCATCAACACCATAGGAATACTTGGAGAACCCGTGGATTGCAGACTTTGCGGTGAAGAGGAAGAAACAGCCTCTCACATATTCTTTGAATGCGACGCCCTAGGAAGAAAGCGTCACAGAAACTTCGGAGAGACCAGTCCGGAAACGGGCATGAATCCGAAAAACCTCATAAACAGACTTCTGAACCTGATAAAGGACACAAACCACTGACGAAAGAGTGATACAAGTTATATACCCAAGTTGGTCGCAGTGTCATAGGGAGGCCAAGTGCTAACCCGGTCGCATTTAGACATTCCGTATACTCACGTACGGCACCAAACGCGAGTAGCGCTATGCCATTAGCCCGAAGAACTCGAACTGAGAAACCAATCACACTTCAAATGCGAAATACTAAATATTTCCTCCACATATATGTTCATTATATTTTATTATTTCATAAAATACCGTTACCCACTTACACTGTCGTTTTTCTTCTGTATTTTCCTTGCTTGAAAAATCTAGAGAACATATAGGAATACCTATCTATACAAGGGGTATAGCCGTATCATCCAAGGTCGTGCATTTTCATAGGTTCTCGGCTTGTCTAGGGCTTGTTGAAAGAAACACAACTATTGTTGCTCTCTGTCTATATTTAGGACCTTTATTGGGTCCTTCTTCAGAACATCAGCTGATATTTGGCTGTTTTCTTCACAGCGGGTTGCTCATGTCTTGAAGGAGGACCCAATAAAGGTCCGAAATATAGACCAAGAACAGCAATAGTTGTGTTCCTTTCAACAAGCCCTAGACAAGCCGAGAACCTATGAAAAATAACGACCTTAAAAATAACTTATTCTCAAATCGCTTATAACTTCTTTCGGTATCAACGATTTCCTACACAAATAATACATACAGAGTGTAACAGCCAAATGGAATAAATTCGATAACGAATAAACGAGCGAATAAATGAGGGGGTGTTAGGAAAAACGCTCGGACACGTCGATTTGTAATTTTAAATGCGCATATTTTTCAAGAAAATAAAATTATATAGGGTGTTCCATGCGACCAACTTTCTTAGTTCAAATGCAACCTCCTGTATATTATTTATTTTTTGGATTCTTCAGAAAATTCTAGACATAATTCATGTACAATGTCCTATACCTATCTTCAACTTTTTCGGAAATATTGAGTGTTTTCAGATTTTTTACAAAAATTAACATTTTGAATGAATATTATTTTATTTCACAAATTCGATACATTACACCTAGGAGCATAGAATGAATGGAGGGAAGGCTTCATACGCTCGACAGATCATTTTGAACTTCCAATTTCGGCGGAGGTTAGAGTTTCGTGTGGCGCCCGATAGATAACGCTGTGATCGCAAATAGGGCTATATGTCACATATGTCTTGTTCTGTGGCGCTACAGTTGCAAAGAATATTATGTGGTTGTCATTTTTATTGATACATTTTTACGACCAACACCAAAGTGATTGAATAATAAAACTTTTTGTTGTTGACTGAAAGGACTAAAGGAGGTCGAAACAAATTGTATTGAATTCGAATATTGTTTGAAGTTACTATAATATACGAATTGAATCGGCTTCGATAAAAAAAACATTTCTGCGGCTTCAACTATCTAATTTACCTGTTGGTTTTGTTCATTTCAACGTTTCTTGCTAAGTATAATATTTTTAATTGATATAGTGTGCTATGTACCTACTATATAATTATTGAATGAAAAAACAAGGTAAACAGTTTGAATTTTTATTGACAAGTATCAAAACATATTGAACAATATTATTATTACCTATTTTAGCCAAAAAGGCCTCGGTGGGATCATGACGCATTCAAAATTTCTGAAGAAAGAATAATCACGCCTTCCATATGAAGAAATCGAAACAAATTCTTACTACATTAAAATTCGACAATTCCATCTCCGTTTTTTTCAGCTTCTAGAAGAAGACCTGTACGTTACTTAAATAAAAGAATTTTTTTAAGTCTCACTCTCACCCTTCAAAATAACACCAAATATTAATCATAACAATATTGTTGACATATCACCGCATTCTAATCAATTATTTATGCGCAATTATATGGAAATTCTATGATTGGAAATAAATTTGTCAAAACGAATTTCATTTTGAATATGTATCGTTATAGCCATGCTGGAGCCACGAACGACGTTGGCGCCATCTCATGACCTTGTGGCGAACTGACAAGTGCGGACGTTTTTGGCAGTTCATTTTTGTAGCGGAGCCTTCCCTCCATTCATTCTATGCTTCTAGATTACACTCTATACTTATTTCCCATTCTCCTCTTGATATGAAGAAAGTAAGCAAAAACGCCTGAAATGTTGAGTAACGTTAGAAGACAATTCTACACCAGATTAGCATGTTGCCAAGACGTTCGCAGCGAGCATTTTGAACATTTCCTACATTGACATTAATGTTTTTTTTGTTTTTTTTTTAATTATTAAGAAATAATCAGTATTACTTATTATATTATATTAGGTTCTACGTATAATGTACCGAATTTGTGAAATAAAATAATTTTTATTCAAAACGTTGATTTTTGCAATAAATCTGAAAACACTCAATACTTCCGAAATAGTTAAAGATAGATATAGGACATTGTGCATGAATTGTGTCTAGAATTCTCAGAAGAACCAAAAAAATAAATAATATACAGAGGGTTGCATTTGAAATAAGAAAGTTGGTATTGGCCACGGTCACATGGAACACCCTATATAATATTATTTTCTGGAAAAATATGCGCATTTAAAATTACAATGACATGTCCGAGCGTTTTTCCCAACACGCCCTCATTTATTCGTTATCGAATTTATTCCATTTGGCTATCCGCGCTTGGTGCCGTACGTGAGTACGGAATGTCTAAATGCAACCCGGTCGCATATTCATATCCCACGTACCGTATCGCAAACCGAATTCACCCGAAGCCGAAGTAAACTTAACGTACGAGATCGCACCTGTGCCTGCGATCTCGAACGTATTTTACGAATCGTATGAGATCGCTAAGAGAATCCTATGGAGTTCTTGAAGAAAATAAGCGCAGATTTTTTTGCGAATTGATGACTAAGTAGTAAGAATGAAAATAGCCACAGAAGGAGGAATTGAAATTGAGGTAGGGGGTTTTGCGTCATTTTCCCATAGTAGCAAGTAGCAATTCCAAAAATTATTGAATAATAACGAGAGGGAATTACATCAAGACGTTTTTTAACTACAATTAAAAAAATCAAATCTTCAAATAAAATAGGAGAGTGAATAATGAATTGGAAAGTGCAGTTTTTGAATGAATAAAATAATAAATAATCAGCATTCATCTAATGAATGGAAATAATTGTAAAAAGGAAATTATGGAAAAAGATTTTGATAATCTTAAAATATCATAACCACAGAAATTTCATATTTATAAATTCCTTTTACCAATAGCTTTACATAATAGTGAGCGGCAACTGAGGGATTGCGGATTGTATATAGGTACATAATGAAATTCATATCGACATATAGCTAAGCTTGTTTTTATTCATTTAGGTAAAATATATTCCCTACAAAATACTTTGTGTTATAACAATCTGAATCATCATTTGGACAGGGTTATTGGATGTTGTAAACTATTCCCAAATTTAGTTCTGATATAACTATACCCTTTCCGAAAAATGTGGAGTGATCTTATTTATTGAAAATAATTTTCGAAGAAATTATGTCCACAATCATACTTTTACTTTCACAAATTTTTCCAAGCAACGATGATCCTTATCTTTGTTTTTCTTATGTTGCACAACTGATCTCAATTAAGTGATATAATTTTTTGATACCATTCTTCTTTTGACAGCTTTTAAATTCGATAACTCTTCTATTAATTCTTCTTTCCAACGGCTTTTTACTTTGTGTATCTTTGCAACAGCGACGGGAATATAATAATCACAAGATTCAATTTGCTTGTTGGCTAAGTAAATTAAGATTTATTTATTCAATTCGTTCCAGAAGAGGGTGGCCGAACTTATGAATGCAACAAAGATAACTTAGCCAATAAGAACAACTGTTAGAACAGCCCTCGAAAGCTTTTAAAAAAATACCATTTGAGAGATGCTTTCGATCATTCTTTCCGCTTCAGTATAAAATCTATTATAAAAAATATACTTATTTCTTCATCCCAATAAATAACTGAAATCTATTCACTCTTGAATTATGGTAATGATCAATTTATCCTTCTAAACGAGGCTTCACCGTTTCACGAGAACAATCAGAAAAAGAAAGAAAATTGGTGTTCAGCCGTCATGGGTTTCCAGACGAAAGACTGTTCTAAATGGCCCAAGGAAACAGCAAGCAGGAAGACATACTGCTAGCTTCACGAAAAAGAAATAAAAAGCTCTACCTTTCTCAACAAAATGCGCCAAGGAAAATATAATGTTGGGGGATAACAAATTCGTTGAATAATTCTTCCAAACTCATAGTTGTTTTCATCTATATGTTAAGTAGTTTGTTTTTCTATGTTATGCATAATTTATTTTCGAGATTTGTATTTTTTGTTTGACCCAAACATCCTAAGTAGGTCCCATTCAAGACATGATTGCGACAATTTTTTTCGCTTCAGTATAAAATCTATTCTAAATATGCTTATTCCTTCATCCAAATAAATTCATAACCTGAAAGCATTTACTCCCGAATGATAGCACGCCGTTATCATTTATGAATATGGAAAAAAATCTAATTGTTAGTATTCGAACTGAAAAATAAGAGAATCGAGGTATTATTATGACGTATAAATCCCAATTCATATTCCACGATTGATATCGCCAAAATAGATGCGATCACGCACGTGGTTTATCGCGTAAGCTTCGGCCGACTCCGAGCTGCGATACGATACGTGGGATATGAATATGCAACCCGGTCCCTTGTTCGTCAGCCAATCAATCAATCAATCTTGTGGCAGCCTGCAGGGAAGAATATTCAACAGGTCTAGTTGAATAAGTGATAATCCATCGCGTGTATCTAGTAAAATTTGTTTGGTTTGTATTATGAAATTTTTTTTATAATGAAAGTTTTTCAGGGCATATTTCAGGAAAACAAATTACGAATTTTTGCAGGAAACATTATTTTCTATAATTTATCTCTAGATCAAATTGAAATCCCATATCTTAGGACACATCTTTTACATAAGTACATACTTTGAATTGGGATGTTAGGACATAAAAAGAAAATTATTATATTTGGAAATTTTATTATGATCATATATAAATATATACAAATTCACATTAAAGTTGTTATAAAATAATTTAACTACATAATTTTCAAGTACAAATACATACATATACAAAAATACCTACTTATAAAAAATTTGGTAATGTAAACTTACAGCTGGAAAAGAATACTTAAGATAATACTAATCAAAATAAGCCAATAGTAGAATTCAGTGTGACTACATATTTTATCATCCTTTTACTTAACTCGAATTTCCAACATATTCAAATCGTACATTTCAGAATATCAATATATGCGTAAATAATGTGGGGGCGGTGATATCGCTTATCTAAAAGGGATAGTCTGGAAGAATGCTAAAATTTTAAGGGCTCCTATTCTCTCATTGGAATCATTAAGTATACGTACTTCATAAGAGAGACAACATGAAGCACTTTAAGAAACAATCACACACGGGAAAAAAAGCGCATGCGAATTACTCCACTAACATATTAAGCACCTTTGGATTGCTAATGTCAATTTTCCACTATCAACTAGTATAAAATGCTCAGCAATTTTTTATGGACTAGAACTTTAAAATATTTCCAAACACTAGGCAGGCATAATTTTCTATGCCAAGTTTGCTTTGGAATAGAGGTTTGGTATCTTTTCAATGGAATATTCCAAGTCTTATTATCGCTCAAATCATTTACTATCCACTGATCGGAAGATTCTCGATATAATACTATAAAAACTGCAGAAGATGGAAAATATGATTCAAATATGGGTTCATTTCAAATAAATTTAAGAACTTAATTAAATTCTCTCCTAATCATCTCAAATGATGCTCTGAGATTGCAATTGTGAAGCTGTCTTCAGAAAAAGGCTGCGGCATCTTGACTCCTGTTTCTTAAAACTATTATATGATCTGTGCTTGAAACCGGAAAAAGTAATGGGCATGGCACCGAGAAGGGTAGTGAAGTTCATAGAGGCTATTCTACCTGATTGGTAAACAGCGCGGGGTTACACAATAGATCTTTTTAGGTCAAGGTGTTTGCGAGGCTTAGCTAAGTCTGAACGCCCCTCAGAAAATCTTATCTAATCTAAATGCACTGAGAGGCTCAACCAAACTCTCGATATCGAATTAAAAAATGAATAATTTCAGACGGACGAATCTTTCAATAATTTTTTTTATTCAATTCGTTTCGAATATAAACTGAAATAGATTGTTGAGATTTTATCATCACATTCTAGTTCTTTAGGAACCTGAGAAATCAGTCACGTTCAAACAATTTAGGTTTTCTACTGAAATAAATGGATGCCCTCCTTTAGATAGTAAGCAACAACTATAAACCAATTCAGAATTATTTTGTGGCAAACGTTCCAAATAGAATTACTTTTGGAAATGATATTGTAGAACCATCATCAGGGTACAAAAGTATTAGATAACTGAACTCGGAGATACATATAAATAAAATGTGTTGAAATAATTCTCAGAAATATCATTGACAGGAATCTGGGCTACAAATATCTTCATTAAATTTCCTGTTACATTGCCGACATTTCGAAATTCAATAAAGATATTTGTTGTCCAGATTCCTGTCAGTGTTAAATTTCTGAAAATTTACATCATAAACATTACTGAGAATTCATCGTTCAATATTATATTCGTTATGAAATCCGGATTGTTGCTAAATATATGAAGGACGACACTCCTTTTCTATCATGAGAATTGCGAATCAGTTCTTCAATCTGGAATCTGTTTCTGAGGTGGCAATCTCAGAATCCAGTCAGTTTTTAGGTCAAAAAAGAACTATTAGGGCCTTGTTCGAATTGATTAGACTGATTAGAGAATATGCCAGAGGCTAATTCAGCAATATGTTTAAATTGATTATATATTATATTTTGTACATATGCGAATGTTTTTTTTATGGAGATTTGATGGTCATAATCAAAATACAACAATTCAATTCGCATCCGAATCATATGGCAATTCTGAGGGAGAAAAACCTTATTATACAGGATAACCCATATTCGATCTCAGATTGGACGTTTGGAGAGACCAAGGACCTGGGATTATGTTGAAAATTTAGTTTTTCCAATACGTAATCAGCTCCACTCTTATATTGAAAAAGGCTTACAACTTGGACATAAATATACATAATATAATGGAAGACCCTACGTATATTACACTTTTGTTTTGCTATTGCTTTCTAATTATTTTTCTGTAATGCTCTCCTGGGTTTTTGTATAACATAATTTATTTTATATTATTCATAAGAAATTTAGCATAACTATAAAAGGACCTCTCAACCATTTGAAGAGAATAAATTCAACCTTCAGATGGAGTACAGAATGTGAGAGTGTCCCCGGCTCAATGGTTAAGGCGTTTATCTCGTACCCAAATAGTCCGAGATCAATCCCGAGGCTAGGAAAGAAATTTCCTAGTCGGACGGTAGTCAGTCACCATTCACTGTTTGGTCAAAAATTAACAGTGTTGTGCCTAAGGTGGCGTAACACACAGTAGCAAAGCCTACACAGCACACAACTGATTCTCCTAACTCGCACAAGCGACAAGCTTAGAAGCTTGTAGCTTCTGAGGTGTCTCGTCGAGAGACCTAAGAGTTATCAGTATAATCATGAATCGATCAAATTAAAATCAATCAATCGATCAAATAAAATGAAGGAAGAATATTCTTATCCAGCCTCCTAACCTTCTAAGAACATATGCAGCTGGAAAAAGGCGTGGGAGCAGACGAGGGTCATCTTGATTATCGATGATTGTCATCTTGTTCATTCTTTAAGGTGAATGTGTTTAAATTATATCAAAAACATGCAGGGGTTACAATGAAATTAATCCCGATTTAAAACCAATTGTTTCACAGATTATATTATTGCATTGACTTTGTGAAAAGCTTTTTGCGTTTTGTTAGGCATACCTTGATGGTGTCTCCTTTTGGAGTTACAAGCTTTGGTAAATTTTCAACTTTCAGTTTCGATTCACAACTGGAAATAGTATTGAAAAATTTGCTCTTGTATTGAGCAAGATTCTGCATGTTCTTGCCATAATTTCATCACATATCGAAGTGACTGCGACTTTTCAATATAAGCGGTAATGGCTTAGAGCTGAGAATGATCAATAGAGATTTTCCAAATAATCCTCATTCGGTTCTCCGTAACTATCTAAGCGGACATCGACTGAGGGTATGCAAGAAGGTGTATAAAAATATTCTATTAGTAACTTAATCACAATGCTTTGAAAGTGAACAGATTCCAGGTATTCAAGCAAATTTTCATTTCGGCCACTGCTATTGTTAGGTGAAACTTGAAAGAAAGAAACTTTTTATCTAACTATTTTTCCATAAGAAATTGGTCTGATTTATAAATAATAGTCATACTGTTAGTAGACTATTGGTAGAACCTTCCATATTTCCTCTTAGAAATTACAAATTCCAGCTCGATGACATTTGGGGAGTCCACTTAGGCCCTGGTCCTACTATTCAACGTTATAGGATGATAATTAGGAATAGAAATTTGAATCTGAGACCGAATATGTGATGAGAGATATATCTGAATTTATGTCAAACATGAGAATCATTGTTGTATAACTTACAGTGACTTCGATATTCGATTCGGATAGCGCGTCAGACACATGATTTGAGGTAATTAATATTCACATATTCTGAGCCCCTCGGAGTTTTTTCAGGAAAAGTTGAATAATTAGCAGAGTAAAATATAAATTATGTTCTCAGTTCAACCCTAGTCATTTAAAGAAACAATTGCTTTCCTTCAACGAAAACTATCAGGATATTTTAATTCGAAAAATTAATTCTAACTCTACTTCACATGAAACCAAGAAGAATTATAGAAATTATTTTCAATGGCAACATAACCTCACTGCAACATCGAAAAAATAGAATTAGCATATTATAATTTTCAACTTCTTATTTTAATGGCTATACGATTAGATTGCCATGTTAAGTGATAAGCTAGGTTTCACAGAAACCTAGGGATATCACGGATTTATGTATTCAGAAAAAATGCGCAAGTTATCTTAAAAGAGTAAATCAGTATTTCCCAACTTAATACATGAACAAATATATCAATTTGAATTTCAATGTTTAGTATTCATTACTATAATTTTTATCTTTATCATTTTTTGACTGTTCGATTATTCCAGATTCCAGGTGAATAAATTGAATTTAATCGATAATAACTGGCTATAGGCAGTTGCTTGGACATAACTGGGCAAAATTCTATAATGTAGGCGCTTTCATCTTGCACAATTTCATAATAAAGGCAATTTTATAAAACCTTCATGAAGCACGTAATTTATTCACAGATATTTCAAATATCCTTCATTTGGTGCTTAATATGTTAAACTCACAAGCAAAGATTCATATTACAATATTATTTAAAAGGACTAAGAGACTATGATTTCAGTCAGCATTTGTTCTGCATATTATTCATTCCCTGAAGGTAACAATAAAGAATACCTGCTTGGGCCATCACATCCACAGTTGCAGCAGGCATGTCTTTATGCTTAGATCCATCTCCTTTGATACTAGGTCGAAGTAGAGTTGGTCCAAACACTGTGGCCAAGTTATGAAGTGACATTTTATTTTCATTTTCATGCTTGTGCACTCTGTAACATAAAATAACTCTGTAAACAATCTATCAAAATGTTGATGGCTCATGTAATAACCATCTAACATTGTATTATAAAGTAGGAGAGTGAAGTTTATTGACTATCATCCACTTTACGCGCTTGTTCGTATGGACAAAATGTCTGTCATTGTGAAATTTTGAGCCGAAAATGGCGTTAAACGATAAGTTTGAACTCGCTAGCCGTAAACAGGTTATTTCCAGAAGGAAAGGACTGGATCCTTACTATTGAACAAGCACGCAAAAGCTTCTAATCTCAGGTTATTGCTTCATACATTTTTTCGAAAAACTGAAATCTTTACTCTCTCGAGAACTCACGCACCATTTCTGTGCGCAGTAGAAATTTAGAGGGACCTTTGAATTAACATTTTACCGCCAACCGGCAGTATCGTAAATATTGGACATAATGATGCGCGTGTCGGAATCGGAGTAAGAAAATCCTGGAAGTGCGACTACTGGTTGGTGTCTATACTGTGCCTCAACGGAGTTAATCTTGAAATAGAGGGTGCTTTTTGGGTATTTTCGTGAGGTTCACAATTTATTTCATGACTGAATCACCCTGTATTCTTTGAATTCCATGATGATATGTTCTGAAAAAATCAAACAAACACCTCAAATCAACCCAAAAATACAGGATGTCCACTTTAACCTTCATTGTGAATAGTTTCTATAATAATAGATCACCCAGTATGAATTCTGGGTATTTCAGGTTTTTTCGATGTAACAACAACCTATCTAGTGTAATAGTTCATTTCGTGAACGTTCTCGCTCTGGAACTGACATATTTTATAATTTCGAAATCGGGCATGCATTCAATTATGGATAACCCTGTATTCGTAACGATTTGCTCCCTGGGTATGAAATGGAATGTTTCTTGAGAAAAATTGAAGTTCATTCGATTCTGTTTCGAGATACTTGCGTAGTTAAAGTGGGTAATTCTCAACTTCAACGCCCTGTATCTCAAAAACTAGTCATAGGATTGAGTTGGGGCCATGGACACTTTTGATCAGTAGGTCGAGTACTACATTATACCAAAAAATTAGAACATTTGACGGAATGCCATTTTCTATAAGGAAAGTGCGGGGTCCTTTAAGACTCTGACGAATCTTATTGGACAAAACTGGGAATATCTCTTGCACTATGCAAAAAACTTAGTAATACTTTCAATATCGAAAATGATCGGATATTATTAAATATACAAGTCAAAGACTCACTCTGCAGTTTAAGCATGTACTTTACTCTTTCATTGTTGTTTCAACTGTGATATCGTATAACGACAACTACTTGGTTTTAGTTTTGATGTGGATTGTTTATTACCTTATCAGATGCTCCAAAATGAAGGTAATGGTAGCTTTATTCTGTTGTGGTAATTTCTCAAAACAGTCATTCAATAATTCCGTCCTCTTCATGAGATTTCCATTACTCTGGTTGAATGATTCTAAAAGGGTGGGATACAATTGATCGGTAAACAGCGCTTCTGGTAACTCTCTTAAAAACAATTTCAGTACCCCTGTTACAGAATGTATATCCACTTCTTTCAATAGTTGTTCTGCTTCATATGAGTCTAGAGAAAATACAATAAATACAAATTCGAAAAATTGGTATAAGATACAAATCCAGACAATCTAATACTCACTGGTTTCAAACGACTTTTTCAATTTTGCAAGATCTAAAGCCGATCCAGACACTCGATAAACGCCAACTTCTATCATACCTCTCCTCTCGACTTCTCGGATACAAGCAGTAACAATGAAGGGAATGTCCCGTTTCTGCCTCCTTAAAAATTCAGAAGGACATTATTGATTTTAAATAATCTGAATCAATCAAAAATCATCATTTGAATAGAAGAATATGTATACATATATAAAAAATGAAATTGAATAAATCGTAAAATATGTTATGAAAATGATATCATGTCAATTTTGTAGGTCATAAAGACTTCGTTCGAATTTGTCGCAATACACTAATGTATCATACCATACGAATGTATAAAAGGCACTAATAAATATCATTTTAACCGGAGCAGTTAGAATTCACAACAAACATCAGTCAGAGTCAGGGTGTCCCGGCACTTAGACGAGGTGCCACAAAGATAGCTGCCCAACTCTTTATAAAAAAAAAGATCCAAGGGACATTCGAACGGGCATCCTTCAAACCCTACAAATCTCCAGGCGAGGATGGCATATACCCTGCGATGCTTCAGAATGGGCTGCAGATCTTACTTCTGGACGTCGTGGAACTCGTTTCGTCGAAGCTTCATCTTGGGATTTGTTCCAGAATGCTGGGGGACTGATGCTAAATCATTCCTTTCTCTTAAAAGCGATGGAGAAGATAGTTGATCTGTTGCTTCAACCCTCACTCACGAATGGTGTCTTTGAGACAATGTAAACCCCTTAAAGACAATACTGGTGACATTCACCAGGAGGAAGAAAATTTCTCTCAAGGCATTAAGCATGAACAGGATCGCCCTAACCTCAACGAACAACGATTCCTGGTCATTCGGGAATCATGAGAAACGAAAAGGCCAATACACTTGTCAGAAAGAGCGTAAAACTCCACTCACTGGCCCAGAACCCTTTAGTGGTATAGAAAAATGCACCTATAAGAAGGAGTTCATGGTGAAGGAGAAAACCAAAAGCGAAAAACTCTGGCGGAATCTCCCAGGGATGGATCACTACAAAAAGTTCCTCTGGAACTTTGAAACCGCTAGATCCAAAAAATATATGGATCTCAGTAAGAACCAAATACACCTTCTCACTGGCTTTCTCACAGGACATTGTCGCCTAAAGAAGCATATGTTAAGAATAAGTTTATCGGACACTGACGAGTGTAGATTCCGTAGGGAGGAGGAAGAAACTCCTATTAACCTGGTTACGTAATGCTATGTCATTGCAAGCCAAAGGAAAGAGTGCTCTGGACAAGAAACTTGTAGGAGTGGGGAATAATCCTTGTTGAAGCCGTGCCAGGAACTGGATTTCATCAAATCTCTGGAACTGGAAAGCGAGCTGTAGGAGGCGCGATAATAACAGCTCTATTAGGGGGCACTAAAGACCTTAAGGTCGCAGTGGAGTGTAACCCTTTTTCACTATAAAAACCGCAAAGAACAATACCAAATATCTAGGTATTATAGTCGATAAAAGACTCTCTTAGAATCCAAACCTTGAGGCTGTGATCCGTAAGGGCCAGACAGCTCTCTTCATATGATAGAGAATAGTCGGAAAAATGTGGGGGCTAAATCCTGAACTGACGAACTGGATCCATTAATCCATTGTTAGGCCAATCATGAGATACCAGCCCTCAGTTGGTGGCCAAGAGCAAGACTGGTGTCAGGGCAATCCGCCCTGGAAATACCACACCAAACAGCGTGTCTATCTACCACAGGAGCATCACGCTCTTGTCCAACTGCTGCCATCATCTTGGACCTGCCTCCCCTAGATATCTTTCTGGAAAGTGAGACGGCAAGCTGGGCTCCCAGGGTGGTATAAGAACGAGAACTGAAAACTGGCGACTACTCAGGACACCTCCGCATTCTAAATGAGTGCAAGGAGCTCCTGGATGTGGTCATAGAAAACCTACCACTGGGACTCGAGTTTCAGAAAAACTTCAACAAGTTTTTTCCAAACGTGAACAATAGGGTAATAATGAAGTGGTTTTCCATAGAGGGTCTGCGGTATTTTATATCGATGGCTCGAAAACCGAAGATGGATGAGTGGGAGAAGGGACGTACACGGTCCCTTGATTCAATTAGCCATATCAATGGGTTTCTGTCCTTCGGTATTTCAAGTAAAAACCCTTGCCAAAAAGGAGTGTGTTGCGCTTCGTATAGTACGCAACTATGGAAGAGCAAGAATATACATTATATCGGACAGCAGAGTAGCACTGACTTCCCACCAGTCAAGTCAAAGTTAGTCTGAGAATGTCAACCTTCTTTGGGTACCTGGCCACTCCGGGATAACCAGTGGCGGCTCGTCGGGTGAGGCAAGTGAGGCGGCGCCTCACCTATCATTTTATCATTTTCCTCACAATCTCAGAAAAATAAAAGAACAGGGAGCGAACACCAAAATATTAAAATATGCACCATATCTAATCAAAATCAGCAATAATTTTCTTCGCCGCCACTGCTCAATAACATCCCATGAGGACGCAGAGGCGACGATGAACATCGTCTCATCCAGTTCAAATTCGAAACAGCCGACGGAATCCGAAAGAACACGAAGGTGTCGCTATTTTTCGATCTTTGAGGCGACGATCTCATCGTCTCTATCCAGTCCCAATTCAAAGCAGCCAACCGAATCCGAGTGACGGCGAAGGAACGCGAAGGAGCGCGAAGTTGTCGGTATTATTCGGTTTTTGAGGCGACGCAACTATCGCCGATCGGACCTTTCCGTGATTCTACAGGATTCGAGGATAGGTTCAATAGATGTCGCCACTCCCCATCTGCTGATTTGTTTATGTAATCCACCTGCAACTTGCAACATCGTCTGCTCATGTTCAGTTGAGTTACAACATTTCATATCGTTAGATATTTCGATTATTTCTTTGAATTATCTCATATTACTTTCGTTGTGGTTTAATCAAGAGTGTAATTGAGCGATAATCCTACAGTTGAGTAGTTTGAATACATATTGAGTTATGCATAACCCAAATAAATATTGCCCTTGAGAGGTTACAAGGAAAGCGTAATGAAAATTCTGTAAAGCAGATTTTCGAAAAATCAAAGGCACCCAAAGGAATACCTTTTGACCGAGAAAAATATAATTTGAACGCAGTTGAACTTATAAACGTTTATTTTATGAAATTTTAGATTGTATCATTCACCAAATAAAAATTAGGTTCGAGAATCTGAGTGAGATTAAATTTTTAGGATTACTTGATAGGACCAAATATCAATTATTTTCATCAGAGTTTCCTTCCACGTTGATGAATTCATCAACAGGGAATTATCGTGACGTATTTGATGAGGACCGATTGAGAAATGAATTAAATATGATTTATAGAGATGAACAATTTCATAAGGAAGATATATACGGCACCCTCAAATTGATAAATAATCTTGGTATGGTTTCAGTATTTTCGGAGGTTTATAAACTTGCAACATTAATTGTGACTATCCCTATTACAAGTGTTCAAGCTGAAAGAGATTTTTCATGTTTGAAACGCGTTAAAACATATTTGCGGAATACGATATTCCAAGATAGACTCTCGGCTCTCGCAATGATGTCAATATAGAAGGCATTGTTTGTCGCCATCAGCGATGATAATGGTCAATTTTTTGAAGACATTATATAGATAAATTTAATTTATAAAAAGTGATATTATGGCGCATTTCCGAAATTCTCATTTTTCACCTTTTATTTTTTTTAAATCGAATCTACTACTGAGTACACCTCTGAGGATTTCTCGATAAAAAAGTTACTGTTATTATACTGAATAACATTGAATAATACTGTTCTCTCTCAGTAGTTAGATATGAAAATTATGTTGTAGTCAACAACTATGTATAAAAATTTTTTTATATAATCGCCTCACCAGCTCACGAGGTCACGAGCCGCCACTGGGGATAACTGCTAATGAAGCGGCAGACCGACTGGCCAGGGAAGGGAGTTCAATCGCCTTCACAGGGCCAGAGCCAATTTGTGGCTTCCCAGCCAGTCATCAAGCGATGGCAGTTAAGGATTGGGAACAAAAGAGAAATCAGGCGAATGATCAATGGCCAAAGACAGGCCAAGTTATTTCTCTCCTACTCGACGAACTGGACTAAAAAGGTTCTGTCACTCAGTTAACGGGAGCTGAGAAAACTGACGGGCGCACTCAAGGAACACTGTCCTGGGAGGTATTATCTGAAGAACATGGGGAAGGCGCCGAAAGACACTTGCCGCTTATATCAAGAAGCCACTGAGACAGCCAAGCACTCGCTATGAGATTCTGTAGCTGTTCACTGCAAAAGGCTACAACACCTTGGCTCTTGGTTTTTAAAGCCGGAACAAGTGATGCATGTAGGTCCCCAGAAAGGTGATTAAGTTCATTAAAACACTGTTGCCTGACTGGTAAACAGAGCGGGTATGCATAATAGATCTTTAGGTCAAGGTGCATGCGAGGTCGGATGATCGTCCGCCTTTCCTCTAATCTAATAAACAACTGTTATGAATCATCTGTATAAACACACAACAGAAAATGGAACACATCCACAGAAAACAATACTTGATTGAAACAATTACAAGTTTAGATGTGAATTTAAATCCCTGCGCATATGAAACCATACGAAATAATTTGACTGAAGTAAAATCTCGAAAACGCGCAGTGAACTCTATTATTCATAAAGAAATGTGAAATTCTCATAACGAGATGATGATGAATAAAAAACTTACTTGCATATCTGTATAATCTTTTCACCAAATAAATTTCCAACCTTTCCGGTAGGAACTCTCCTGAGACTGACTTCGCAGGGAATAAATTTTAAACCTATTCTCAATGTGCATCCATTTATAAGTAATTTTTTCTCGATCAAATCAGGTCCTTGATTGAGCAGCCATTGTCTACTTAATTTTTGAGTATGCTTTCCAAATAAAGTGTCTACAGGATTGTTCTCGCGGTAGATCAGAATTCTCAAGTTCTCACATCCTTCCAGATCGATGATGAAATTCTCATTCCAAACAGGAGTGCTTGTATTGCATGCCAACTTCGTCTTTGCCTTTTGGAAGAAATGTCCGTAAAAGTCCACTTCGATACAAATATATAAATCTGAAATACGGTAGAATAAATACTATCCAGTCCCAAAACAATAATCAAATTCTGGTTGAATATATTGCTGTAAAATCTTCATACGTTTGTCAAAAAATAATTCATATACTCCATTCACAATTATAAAATCACAACTCTGGCCTTGGTTTAGTTTTCAGGAATTGGTGCACCTGATGAAAAGTCTGTGTGAAAAGTACAGAGAATATCGTTAATGACAAAACGACGATGCCAGTTTTTCGTTTACATCAAAGTGAAAGTATCAAAGATATTCTACATTTTGTTAGTTATATATCGATAGGAAATCGCCTATTTTTCCGTTCTACGTCGTCTAGAAGAAGTTTCCTGTCGATATAAGAAATTTTGTGAAAGTGTCAGTTTTTCCTTTCACGACTTTCGGCGTGAGTACGAACGGCAAATTTGAATTGGACCAAAAATCGATTTATAAGCATAAATAAAGCGAAAGTAAGTACTAATCGACCTTTTTACACTTGATAACGAAGTTTTTTTAGGTATCTGGCCGTTTTGAAAGATTTCAAACGAAATTCCGGTCCCCCAGAAGTTTGATTAGTTTCGGTATCGTTTTTGGTGCTCAAAATTTATTTGGGATGTGTAAATGGATGAAAAAGGCTCCCTTATACGATCTTCTAACGAAAGCGACCGGAAAATATGGTTCAGGTAGGATTTTCGAGGAATTATGAGGAAAGAACTTGCAGAATGAAATCGCACGATTTTCGTGAGTAAACGGGTTCTGGATGGCCATCATCGGTCTCTAAATGATTATTGTTGATCGTTTCCACGTTTCAGAAAAAATACACGTCGAAAAAGCTAAAAAAAAGAAGAAATATGACTATATTGCATTCCACAGTAGGTGAATTCAGATTCCGATGAATTGAAATGTGTCACTGGAGCTTTCATTCCTTTGCCGAAAGTAGAAATAGGCTATATTGAACCAGAATACATCGGTTTTTTCCATATTCCAGGAGTTTGTGTCTTATTTTAGAACAGGTGAATGATAAATGTGAAGCATACGTTTGACCTATTCCATTTTATTTGTACTTTTCATGCAAATAACTAGAAAAGGAATCCTTTCTATCAATTCATATAAACGTTAATTATTTTCGTCCATCACATCTTTTCCAATTCATTCACATTCTGAGAAATACGCTAAGAATGTAGAAAGGGCAACATAGTGTTGACTTGGAACATAAAAATATTTTGAAAAACGTCATAACTTCGATACAGAGTGGAATGTGTCAAATTTCCAATGCCAGAGCTGTGATTTTATAATTGTGAATGGAGTATATGTATTATTTGTGTAGGAAATCGTTGATACCGAAAGAAGTTATAAGCGATTTGAGAATAAGTTATTTTTAAGGTCGTTATTTTTCATAGGTTCTCGGCTTGTCTAGGGCTTGTTGAAAGAAACACAACTATTGCTGTTCTTGGTCTATATTTCGGACCTTTATTGGGTCCTCCTTCAAGACATGAGCAACCCGCTGTGAAGAAAACAGCCAAATATCAGCTGATGTTCTGAAGAAGGACCTAATAAAGGTCCTAAATATAGACAGAGAGCAACAATAGTTGTGTTTCTTTCAACAAGCCCTAGACAAGCCGAGAACCTATGAAAATGCACGACCTTGGATGATACGGCTATACCCCTTGTATAGATAGGTATTCCTATATGTTCTCTAGAAAATATTTTGAAAAACGTCATAACTTCGATACAGAGTGGAATGTGTCAAATTTCCAAGGCCAGAGTTGTGATTTTATAATTGTGAATGGAGTATACGAAGTTATGAGTGTCATGACGATATGCCACACATGAGGACAAACGCATTTGAAAAATCATAAATGGGTTCATATCAGGCGTCGCGACAACACGACCACATTCTGGTCACATAATAATGCTGCCTCAGAATCATGCTTTGTGGAAGCATGATTCTATAAATCTTAGTGTCGGGTCAACAATGCGATCTTAATGAACCAAAGTTGCCTGTTAATTTTCATGAACTCTGTGCATCAGCCCCTGGCTGAACAGACATTCGGACCATTCAGTTCAGATGGATATACTGATGTATTGGGAATGAGTGAGACTGCATTCCCTCTCACCCTCTTTCTTGCCTGAACAAAGATGGTCTGGTAGTTTGTGAAGTCGTAAATTAAATGTTCACGATCTCTAGAATAACTTCAAAGACACCCAGAGTGCTTATTTGCATCACACGATCTCATGTATTATTGGCTACCGTTTAATTTGGGTAAGAAAAGTTCAATCAGAGCATATGTATCAATGTAGAAGGAACGAATTCTTTCTTAGATCTTGAAATGCAATATTTTTCTTGATTCTAGTGGTTCAATATAAAACATAAACCAAAACATTTCAATTAAACTTACCGCTGGTATACTCTAAACCATTAAGATCATAAATGAAAACATGCAAATCTCCAACCAAGAGACTCTCATCCTGGCCACTCCTCAGAAGATACGACCCCATATTGGTCTTCAAAAATGTTCTGCAGGCGGTTATCCATGTCTGCAACTCGAACATACTAGCATTGTTCGTAGTGGGAGAAGGAGGAATGCCAGTCCTCTGTAATGTCTGGATGGCTTCGATCCACTGCGTCCTCTCAAAGTCCGAAGACAAGAAGAACAAGTAGGTCCTGGTGTTCTGTTGGTGTTTTATCCTAAACACCAAGTTCGGCGATACTAATACTAATTGACTTTCTAGCTCCACCAGCCTCTTTCTGAACTTTTCAGATCCCCTCCCTAATCGGATTCTCTGGAACAGGCATTTGATGTAACTCACTTACTATACATCGAATGAGAATTTATTTGAATGTATGTACTCAAATTACTCAAGTTTTTCAACTTGCTGCAACTTTTTGAGCATATACAGGTTGTCCCAAGATGTTCCAAAAAGCCACTATCTCGGCTCTCAGACAAGGTAGAAAGTTCAAATAAAAAGTTTTTCAAATGGAATCAAAAACTCTACCAGAATCCGTCGTTAAAATTCTGTTTCTAATTACCACCCCTGAAAAAACTAACCCCAGATATTTTGTTCAAATGGCACCCTTATATTTTTCTCACTCTAAACGATTCCCCAGTAAAAGTAGAAATATGTTTAAACAATTTTTTATCATTTACGTAAATTCAACCCTTAAAAAAACTGATTATAATTTTCGGCACATTCACCATTTTTTTCAGTCCATTCTCTATGTCTATTGACAACTTACGGTGAATTTCCATGCATCCGTCATCCGATGATACGATCGTCCGAAAGTGTTGTGATTGGCGGAAATATTCAAAATTGAAAGAGCGCCAAACATTCGTCCGAAAGTTTCAACTCTCTTCCGTTATCGGAAAAATATTTAACTTTTGTCCGTTATCGTATCAGATTTGACATAACTTTTTGAATGTTTGGCGTTCTCTTCTTTTTGGAGAAGAATATAAATATAGGTATCAATGAAGAATTTGTTGTTGATCTCGATTCTTTTATTAAAAAGAAAGAAAAGGAAACGAAGTTCGCCAATATTATGGGTGAAAGATATTTTTAGGGGCAGAAAGGCCCAAGGAATATTCAACAATTTGGTTGAAGAAATGCGATTGTCTGATAGTGGGCAGTATTTCAATTATTTAAGGATGAGTAATATCACATTCAACAAATTATTGAGTATTGTTGGACCATCTCTCACAAAAATGTACCATATACGAGAACCCATCTCACCGGGTGAAAGACTTTAGCTTTGACTTTAAGGTTTGTAAGTTGATAATTCTATAATTATACAGTGCACGTCAAAATTATGGAACAAATTCATTTTCTCAGAAAATAAATATTTGGCAACAAAAATCCTTCAAAAATGCATAAAAATTCAACTCCCTTCCGTTATCGGAAAAAGTTGAAAAATATTTAACTTTTGTCCGTTATCGTGTCAGTTTGACATAACTTTTTGAATGTTTGGCGTTCTCTTCTTTTCGAGAAGAATATAAATAGGTATCAATGAAGAATTTGTTGTTGCTCTCGATTCTTTTATTAAAAAGAAAGAAGAGAAAACGAAGTTCGCTGATATTATGGGTGAAAGATATTTTTAAGAGCAGAAAGGCCCAAGGAATGTGTAACAACTTGGTGCAAGAAATGCGATTGTCCGATAGTGGGCAGTATTTTAATTATTTGAGAATGAGCAATATCACATTCAACAAATTATTGAGTATTGTTGGACCATCTCTCACAAAAATGTACCATAGATATCAAATCAAGACAGAAACAAAACGAATGGATCTATTTAATATATGAAGAATTAATTTTGTCATGACATTGTATCTTTCAATATTTGTGAACAATGAAGGTGTAAAATATGAAAAATATAAATATTCCTATTATTCTGTTTCAACAACCACAACATGTTATTTTTCCTCATCTGGGCAGAACTCGTCATGTTCATAATGAAAGGTTTTGTCAGCAATAGATCATAACATTCCTTATATTTTGACTAATCTTCTCTCATTTCTTTTTCTATGTGCTCTGTGCAGGCTTTCCATTTTTTAGCTGTTCACTCTTCAAGAGCCTCATTTCAAAGATACTTATTTCACTTGCTCAATTTTTTGCCTAATTTGTTCGAAACATTAATGACAGAACAAAATGTCAGTGTTATTTCCAACACCAACCTGAATTCTGCAATTCAAAATATCACTGAATGGGCATTACCAACATAATTTCGATTTTCCAAAGCCCCCCGAAATGTCAATCATTCTTGGATGGACTATATACGATATCCGAATCGGACATCGGATGACGGATGCATGGAAATTGACAGTTTCATCCGTCCGACAAAATGTATACGATATCCGAATCGGACATCGGATGACGGATGCATGGAAATCCACCGTTATTCTGTTTTGAAAACTGAAAACATTGTTTTCGGTGGCAACCTTTGAGTATAGAACATAGACATAGAGAATGGACTGAGAAAAATGGTGGATGTACCGGAAATTATAATTATTTTTTTTAAGGGTTGAATTTACGTGAAATGGTAAAAAATTGTTTTGACATATTTCTTCTTTTTTTATAAGATTATATATAACATATTCGACTCATCCTGATAAAATGGTCCTGTTATGATTGGGAATTATATATGAAAAAATTTATTTTCATTTTGTTTACACATTTGGCTTTACTCTGGGACTGTGAATAGCATGGGTATAAGCCATTTTGATGTTATTAGATATATATGCCCTTGTAGTATTTGATACAGTTCCGGAGTGATTCGCAATATTTCCGGTAAGGGAAAAATAGCGCGACGAAACGTTATCAATGCCAGCACCAAGGATTCCATTCATCGACATATACAGGGTGATTCCGCCGGGGGAGACGTACAGTTTTTCTAGAAAATTACATTACTGGCACACGTCCAGTTTTCCTAGAAAAATTTTTCAAAGATGAACAATATCGTTATTTCGCTCCAAGGCAGTGAGAATATTCTGAACTGAAGCTGTATCGTCCAATGATAAAAATCTTTTCCGAATGTATGAAAAATACTTTTTATAAAATAAAAAATTTTCCATAAAACTTATATCTCAATTTAAATCAAGTTATTTTAGGACTCAGGAAGAGCTTTGTATCATCGGACGATACAGCTTTACTATCCAGTTCAGAATATCCTCACTGCCTTTGAGCGAAATAACGATATTGTTCATCTTTAAAAAAAATTTCTAGGAAAACTGGACGTGTGCCAAAAAGCATAAAAACGCTCCAGTAATGTAAACTTATGGTTGAATCTGAAGCAGGTAGCGAATTTTTGAGGACGGAATGTACAGGTTGTTTATTCAACCTGCAAATTTAATTTGAACTCATCATAATTCCCACCCTGTATTTTTGAATAAATGTTGGAATCATTGGAAATAGACAATCATATTGTTCTACATTGAAAATTTCATCAATATTGATCAAGCCATACCAGAGTTATGAATAAAAGAAAAATCGGGCGAATCCGACAAATCACCCAGTAGACTCTCAATAAAGGCCCCCAACCATAAACCAAACATTGTTTCGAAACTGCCTTGACTAGTGTAAACGTCTCCTAAAATCTGACTGTCTCCTCCGGAATCCCCCTGTATTCATAAGATGGCGACAACCAGAAAAAGAAAACTGTTACATATATTTTCAAAACCATATAAAAAGAGTGACTATGGGAACAAATAGGTTGATTTTTGGGCACCAATTTCACTAGACCGAGGAACAAAAAATTCCAAATTCAACAAGTGACATAAAATTGTCCCACATCTTGGGTCATTATACTAATTATATTGAAAAATTAGCTTTTGAATTTGATAATATAATGGCAATAGAGTTTTCAATAATAAAATGATTTCGTCTTTGTCATATATGAAAATACATATAAAAATAATAATTGTGAAATTAACAAAAACACTCACTCTATCTTCTGTTGATTTTTCCTCCTGCCTCAGCTGATCTCTCACATTTGAAGCTTGAGATTTTAATGAAACGATATTCGAAGCAGGTACTTCGTGGAGATTAGCAGTAGATTCTTCCAATATGACAATATCTTCTACAGGAATGAACCACTTCAATTCAAATGTATATTTTTCTGTTCGTCCAGATGACTTCAAAAGTTGAAAACAAAAACATTAAATAGATATAATTTCTTCACAAAGAACTTTTCATACCTTATACTTTGCACAAGCTATCACATCATTAAACAAAAATAAATGCCGCAATTTCCTATGATTATCTGCAAATTCAACTATAAACGAATTTTTGACTAGTCTTCTTTGAGCTCTATCAGCCGACTGAAAAAAAAAAGATTTGTCTAATGTTACTAATCAAATAATCAACCTCAAAACTTACAGGGAACATCGATTTGGTTTGTATCATATTGAACTGATCCAAGAACCTCTGCGTTATTTGCAAAGCATCTGTTAGAGTCTTATAATCTGGATGTTTCTGATGAACATATTTCAACATATCATGTAGAACTAGTGCATTTTTTTGCACCCGAGCCACAGGCTTATGCAATAAGTCCTCCAAAGACACCGGCTGACCAGACAACTGTTTACATGTGATGTTCTTTGTAATTTCGTTGAACTGAGAATTGTTGGCACTGCATTTTCTTACAGTGTCTATTGCACGTCCATAATTGCTGAGGAATGCCCCATAAATGGTTAAATTATTCGCCTGAAACAGAATAAATGAATATTCATAGGTAGAATATTGTAATATCAGGTCAAATAGGCAGAATTCGAAAAGAAGGTGAGCCAAAGTTGAAATAGAAGGAACAGTTTGAGAAAAAAAACTTACCATAGTCTTGAAGCTCTCTCCAATCTTACTATCCCACTTTTGTGTATGTCTCTGAAGAGCTTCCAGGAAGTTCACATGTAAGGCATATAGCTCGGGGATTTTATAAAATATCGTTCTCAATTCAGTTTCGGTAACTATGGGTTGAGATGTACCCAGGGTTGACTGAATTGCTTTCATATACTAAAAGTACATACATATGAAAATATTGAGTTTCTTCAACTTCACAGAATTTATTTTCACTGACTCAATCAATTTCCAATTCATTGAAAACAATCAAGAAGTTATTCTATAATCATTTTTCATCTGATGGCTCGGTCAGAAAAGTCGGGCCCCAGCACCTACCGAGAAGATCTTCGCACATGTGAAGAAAACTCTTTTCAAGAATGAAGAGATTCTTGTCAATAAACCTATTGCTCCAACCTTAATCAAATTAGATTCAGTTCACACCCCTACACCCAAATAAATTAAGTATTGCCCTCCTCTGGAGATCCGCCGACAAGGGAGAAAAAGGGACCGAAAATGATCTCAGCCGTTTCGGTTTGACACCGATTCGTGGTCAAATTCATTTCTTTCCGTTCGTCAGTACACAAGACAACTTTTGAAAGAAAAAACCCAGTCTTGAAATTTACGCCGGCGCAGCGTATTTATCGTTCGTCCAAATCCAATAATTTGGATCTATGGTATCTATTAGGACGTGAAATCCATATATCTAATGAAAACAGTATAGATATCATACCAATGAAAATTGAAGCTGAGCTTTGGTAAGAATCGAGGTTTGCGCATGTGCAGAAATAATTTTTATTATCATCATCAGAGCACGGATAATTCAAGTTGAACAAAAAAGGATTGAAAAATATCATTTCTTGACACACTGATAATTCAAGATGATAACAGACTTCAATGGAGTGTTAGCACAAGCTTTCATATTCAGGCATAATATCAAACTACAATTCACATCACCCTATCTCAAAAAAATCAAATACAGCTGAAGCACGAGAGGAACACAAGATAACAAGAAATGTTTAAAAATCGCATATATAAAAAGCTGTTTCGAAATATAGGAAAGGTATTAAACTCTGCCTAGAGTCCCCCACATGGTTAATCCGGCCCTGCATCCACGTTTCCCACGATTTTCGTTTTTCCCAGTTTACGCATGCGTAAAACTCAATTCTTACCAAAGATTCGGCTTGATTCTGGGACTCTGATTAGCAGGCGTAGGTTACATATTGGATTTATTAGATACCTTTATGGTGAAATCCGTTTATTTAGTTGTGTGCAGCACTTGACACAATTCTGACTGACATGGTGAATGCACTGATTAGATTTTGTTTCGAACAAATTGAGAATATTGGCAAAATTTCGTTTTTTCCACTTCAGGTGGCGCTATTCACAATTTATGACAGATTGTTATTAGTTATTTCAAATATTCGAATTTATTCTGGTGAACATGTTGTGTCAATAGCCGATAATTTTGTCAAGCAATATTTTGGGAATATAATCTTGACATTTTAATTCATATTAGAATGGAGGAAAAGTATAATGCCTCAATTACACTCAGCCACTTCCACTGCTACTCGCGCTGCCAGAAATATTTCCTGGAATGCGGCAGTATGGAAAGACAGTGAGTATTTACACTGAGCTCAAACATTTTTCTCGCGATCAAGTTTTGGCAATGGCGGACGACGAAATCGCAGCCTCAGCGCTCTATCTGTTTCATTTGAATAAATATGTGAGTTTCTTGAAAACAAATAAACTCTAAAAGAAAGTTCGTCGTCGTAGAAGATGGTGGATGATATCAATACATCGTGCACTTTGTACTTAAGTTCATGGTTTTTATCAGAAGAATCCCATATAATTCTTTCGATATCAAGGAGTTCTAGAAATGATATTATTTTTTCGTTGCTCCACTCCGTCGACATTTTTCGCAATAATTAACAACGTACGCAACGTTCGCACGACAGTAACTGGGCAGAATGTGATCACTCCCTGCCACTTGCGTTGCCGGTCCTTTGACTGCCGCACGAAAAATCGCTAATTTAGGAAGTGACCACAGAAATATAATAAACAATCTATATATTTATTATATTTCTATGGAAGTGACCGGCAGCGCGAGTGGCAGCAGAAGTGAGGTGATTACATTCTCACCCTGCTCATTTCCCTGCTCCCTGCCGTGGAAGTGGGCTGAGTGTAATTGACGGATAAGACTTTCACCTAATCTAATCTCCATTTTTAAATTTGACACTTCAGACGTAAACAAACTTTACGCTTTTGACAGATAGCTTAACATGTTCCTGAATTGTAGCATAAGAATCTAAGATAAGAATAGTCCGCTCTTTGAATGGCGACCGCTCAGCAGGTAGCGCAATGGTAGCATAGCGGTTCATTCGACTTTTACCTTTACCTAACAGTTGAGTCCGATGAACGCACCCAATAACATGGTCTCCGGAAACTTTTTCGAAAAATATGTACAAAAGAGCAATTTTGTAGGCATACCAACCAATTTTCTCACCTTAATAGCTATTCCAAGCCACTCCACATAGTTGGTTTCACTGTCAATTATATTCAATAAAATGCATCGATACATAGTCATTCTTTCAGCTTCCACTTTAACATCTCCCTCCTGTAATGAGAAATTGTATTATTAATAGAGAGAAACGAAATATGCTAAGTATTCTACTACCTGGCTGAATTTTCTCCTTGTTGATGGAGTAGATGATTCTAAAGAACTAGAACTGGCATATGAACCGTTGTCTGCAGTATTAGAACGTAAAGGAGCAATTTCTTCCTCATCTTCACTACTGCTCGGATCATTATCGTTTCCTTTGGTACATCTAGAAGTTCTTTCAGTGATAAATGAATTAGATCAGTGTATATACAAAACTTACTTTATAAAATACTCAATATTAACATAATTTGACGTCCCAGGTGACTGAGGTTCTTGAATAACCGATTCATGTTTAGCCGTCAATGGTAAAGTTGAGGAAGTACTGAATACATTCTCAGTACTGGATGTGTCACCTAAAATAAAGGAAACATTGAAATAATGTTATAATTATTAGGTTTTCCAAACCAATCTTCAAATTCTCATGACAAAAATACTAGAGATTCTATAATCTTAAATTAATACACTTCCATGATGAAGAGGATGGAAAAAATCAATTCGTTGAACCTTCCTTGGTGGAAACAATCCACACACTCTAGCAAAAAAAGCTTGGAACTTATTTTATTTTCACTACATCCATTGCTCATCTACAGAAGCTATGAATAAAATTTTACACTAGGACAGTTGCTACTCAAAATAATCAATGGATTAGTTTTTCCAACACCTCTAAAGGGAAATATATTTCATTCAGAAAACTCACTTTGTTGTAAATTAGAATCATCTTCTCCTGCAACTATGTCATAGAATGGTTCATCTCCTGTATGCACATCAGAAGAAGACTCAAGAGAATCACTTCTACTAGAGGAATGTTCAAGAAGAGTTTTCTTGAGTTGAGAGTCAGGTTTCTCTGGAACTCTGAAAGAATGTACCAAATTTACAATGAAATCTGATTTGCAGAAAATATAATAAATAAATTATGTAAAGTAGGAAAGATAATATAGGTTTGATTACTGTTTCGCTAATACCTACTTTGGAGGTATTTTCTCCTGGTTTAAGTCGGTATTTTTCAAGCCATTAACTTCAATCACAGTCACAAAGGTACCATCATCGGTAGGAGTCTTTTTATTATCATTCGTGCCGCCTACTGAATGAGACTTGGATAATTCATTAATGCACATATTTGCGGATAAAGATTCAATATCAATATCTGTCGGAATCTCATCGTCATCTTTGGAAGTTTCCTGTAAAAAAGGGGAATTATTGTGATCGTGAAGCTTACCGAACGTAGATGATTTTCTCCTTCGATATTGGTAATACTTTCGATAAACCTTTGCGTGAAATTTTATGTAGGATTACACAAGAAATGTCCATCTTGAAGATGACGTGAGGATATAATGAAATATTTTACAAGAATATAAAACCTAGCCATCGGTTGATAACGAAATAACTAAGAACATGTTAGAATCGAACTAGTAACTTGATTCCCTCCATAAATCAAACCAAAATGTCACGTTTTTGATGGGATGGTTTTGTCCTTATGAGGGATCGTCAGGATTAGAAAAAACTAAGTCCCGTAAAAAATTAACAGGTGCGGTGGAGCTGAATTCTGTCGATTTGGGATTCCCGACGTATCCCAAAAAGAATTAAATCGATGATTCCCGTCGGCACAGGAATCTTCGTTTAATTGTTAGAAGAAATACATTGATCATTTCGATTTAAATGATGTTTGTTGATATTTCACTGTCGGAAGATGCTACAGAAACACATTCCTACTTACTTATTTCAGATGAGTCACCCTGTATACATTTATATTTTCGGAATCCCAACGAATTTTATTTCTCATTTGAAACAAATGTTTTTTAATGAATAACTAGGTACATAATATTTAAGGTGGGCGTTCAATGTAGTGTGTTTTTATTCCAAGTTGCATTTGAAAATGGTTTCACTTTGAGAACTGAAATTTTGTGGGTAAACTGAGGAAGGATTGGAGTTCTTATTGAGATAAATGAGATTAATTTCATTCTAACAGTTTATTTTTTTTCTTTCAAAAATAGAAGAAAATGAGCCAACTCATGCTTCTTTTTTATTTCAAACGAAAGACCCATGAAAATAGTTCAACTTCCGATTAAAAGTGAATCTACAGATAATTTCATTAAGAAAAACAACTTGAAATACGGAATTGGCAGAGAATGGCCAAATTCAAATTTTAGCGGGAAAAAGTTCCTGCTTTACCCACATTTCCACTAATTTCATAGTTCAGCAAGTAACGGATAGAGAGCGCCATTGTACATTTCATTCATAATTAGAGATATTCATAGAACTCAAAAGGCCTTTTCGGAAACTTACTCGGGTTCACTGGATCCCTAACCTTTGCGTTCGTTTACCTACCTATTCCAAACATCCAACCCGTGTTCGGAAAGTACAGAATTGCTAACCCGATCAGTGACTCGGGTTGATTTATCGTAACCCTACTCGAAAGCAGGGTCGCTAGATCCACCGCATGCGCACGGCAGTTTAGTTTCGTATCTGGAAAACGCGGGAATAAGCCTTCCACTTTATAATAATAATATTCTATTCTATAATAATTTCATAATAATTAATTAAAAATGTTGGAAAGAGAAGAGAATTTGGCGCAATGTGAAATGTGTTAAATTCCAAAAATTAACTGGGAAAAAATAATCTTAAAATTATTGGTTATGTTATGATCTACTGACACTTCAAATCCTAAACCTGATAGTTCGTAAACTTAAGACCGGGTCTGTGATCCAAGAAGATCCGTCACGTGACCTCAATGGACCGAGTTAGTAACCCAGAGTAGGTTTCCGAAAAGGCCTATAGAGATAATCTAAGTTCTATGGAGATATTCCATAAAATGCACGGTGGCGCCTCTATCGGATGAGATTTCCTACTCGCTCTGAAATGCGACCTTAAGGTTCTAGAAAAACTACTGTGACCCTCGAATTGTAGGCAAAAAGTGCCTCAGAAATGTTGAGATTGGCCAAAGATCATTTTTGGTTCGTAACTCGAAAACAAAAGCAGGAATGCAGATGACGGCATTATATTATTCTCAAAAGAAGATAACCGCAATATGCCATTAAGTTCTCACTATCTCATAGGGTTAAAAATTGAAGTTTTTCTCATCCTCTCTATTGCTTGATGAGGACTGTTTATTGCGCATTTGCAATCTACTTTATACAGTAATAAGTAAATAAGAAAAATTCGTTCTTGACTCGATGAGAATGGACGGTGATTCATTTAAGCGATCTCCGAGAGAGCACTTAATAGCAGTGACGGCTCGTGCCCTTCAGGAGTGGGTCGGCCAGGCACAATATATACCGAAAATTCCTTATATGCATTAAAAAAATTCATAAAAAGCGCTCCGATATTTTACCGTCTCGAACGAAGCGGAAAATTACTGACATCTGAGTGAAACATCTGATATCGGTTGTCTCGTCTATTTCCCAAGAAAAACACGCTGCACTGTCTATTTCGAAACGAATATGTTCCCTCAAAATTTTGGTAACCGAATCAATTAAATCGTCCTGTATAGTTTTTGATAAACCACAAAATACGGAGGACACGGATGGATCTGTAAACTTTTTGAAATCTTCGTCTAACGTCGCGGCGAATTTAGCGAGCTCTTTAAAATTCCCCTGATTGTCGGAATTGAGACTTTCATCGTTTCCCCTAAATGCTAGTTCTTGTGTCGATAGGAAAATGATCATGTTCAACAAATGTTTGATCATTTTCCGATTTTCCCTAACCTTATCGTTAAAACACTTAATAAAATCGCGATGAGCACTGTCCAAAGAATTCAAAATGTTTTGTTTTCCGAACAATTTATATTTTAGGGCCGAATGAATATGCTCTTTCGAAATTTCATGTTTACTCGAAGCGCGATGAATTTCCTTCAAGTTATCGTGTCCGGCCGAACAGAAAGAGCTTTTTTGATCGGAAAATAGCAGGCAGTACCAACAGAATAGTTTATTTCGCGTTTCGCTACCCGTTAACCAAATGAATTTTTCGTAGATCGATTTGGAAAATGCACGATTATGACTAGTTGTGCGCTGAACCAGATTAGACATAGAGGGTCTGGGAACAGGTAAGTCTTTCACAAATTTCTTATCATCGTATGAAAAAGCGAAAAACTTATTATCAATTAAAAAACTTACCAAGTCGCCGTTACTTGATATCACCGCCCTTAAATTTGCCATGAGAATTCACGAAACGACCTATAACCTAAAAAACACGATAACGGCTCTATTATTCTAAGACACTGACCTAATTCAATCCTACTATGCAAACTTCGCGATTCAACAACCCCCACCCTATGGTACGGCCGGCCGATCTAGCGGACCTAGCGGGTCTAGTGAAGCTCGTATTTCACGATGCTTCAATTTCCTAGAAATTAAGAATATTTTATATTTTCATGGTGAGAAAATCACCAAACTACTTTTAAACGGTACGAAAACGTTTTTTTTCTGATAAAGATATAATAATTATAATCAACTATTAACTATTCATGTAATATTAGGAATAAACAGTAAGAAACTGTGTTTTATGACATTGTCGATTCAATAGGCAGGGCTGGTACGGCTGGCCGTGCTTGTATGTATCAAGCAGCGACCTTATATTGAGTTATTGTACTGTTCTTCTTAGTAGCAACTGCTAACGTAGGTGTTTTATAGTGCCATAGGAATTGCGATATTCTGAAGCTCTCTTGCGGCGAGGATACATTAAAAGACACCAACGGTGCCGAATTTCTGACCAATCACAGTTACGGAATATCTGCACATGACATCACGGTTCTCTTTCCTTGTCTAATGTCAAATGTGCTTCTCTCTATTTCCATGATTTGTTTTGACGTTTGAGAAATTCTCATTGTTTTCTGCTCATCAGAATTTCAATTCAATTTTATTACAAATAGCAATTTTAATTGCTGCATCATATTGACAAGGAGTTCTGTTTTATAATAAGCAATAGGCATGGACGAAGTTGAGTGAGTATATCATTAATCAGTAAAAATTTATACTTGGTTTCATTTTGATTATTAATTTTCAGTGAAAGTTTGCTGTATCTCGTATGCCAAGAGCAGTTTTCAAGATCATCAACAAGAAATCGGCATATGAGAAAAATTCATCATGAAGAACCTGTACCATTTGATCAAAAAGACATTCTTTTCATTTGAAGTGCCCACTTTGCCCTGTACAGGACTAAATATCTTTTGGCTCTCATGAAGAATTATTCATCCATTTGGGAAAAATGCACTCATAATTTTTTGAAGGAACAAGAAGTAACGCTACAGGTTGGTTTATTAATGTTATGAGTTATGTCAGCTGATTTTACTTGAACATAATTTATCCACGAGTCAATGTAATCAACGTAGCATGAAAGATCGAGGTATAAAAATATATGGAGTATGTCCATCAACTCAAGAATTTCGGTGAAATTTAGTACTTCTGGTGGTAACTGTTCACTGTTAATATAGCATGTTAGTGTTTTATTAGTAAATTTACTTCAATTTTAGGATTGACATTCAAATAATGGGAGGACCAGAGGTTGAAGGAAGGGAGATGGGGTCAGCTGTAACGAACTCTCTCGATATATTCAGTTGAATATTGAAACTGTGGGTCACTATGGTGAACTTAGTTCCAAACGTTTGACGCAAGATCAGCAAGATAATTGATATTTACTTTCGCATGGTATATTTCGTGTAGAGTTTTAGAAACCGTTCATGAAAAAGGTGGGCTAATATTATATTCCACAATGAATATATCCTACTACCTGTTAGATTGATATTGGCTTGATTAATGGAATGGCTAGAATTTATACAGTGGACTTAAATTTATACACAAGTAGACAAAAATGCACAATGATGACAAATTCAGTGATTGAACCTTATTTTAAATTGCAAAAGTTAATATTTGAGAATTGTAGGTAACATGTAATTAGTATGTAAATATTCACTTTGCTTGTGGTATAGAGTTTCACAAAGCATTTATGTAGGTCATAATGGCATTCAAATCCATAAGTAATTATGCTTTCGAAGAACTCCTTTGCAGATTTTGGTGTAGTGAATGATTGAATTTTGTCACCCTACAATAATTTCATAGCTTCAGGAAGAATGATGTAGCAATAGAAGTGATATGTATGAGATAATGTGCTGAATTGATTGAATAAATATATACCACCGCTCCTTTGTTATTATTCAGATTAAGATATAATCATATATTTTGTTATGTCAATATGTAGAATATAATGACAATCCAATGAATGAATTTGGAGGCTCTAATAGAAAGTAGATAAGAGATTCAACACAGGCAATTTGTTATATTTTTCAATAATATGCAGTACTTTCAGTCATATTTAATTGAACAGTGTTAACGTTAAAATTTTATATACAGTTCAAATATTCATTAATGTGCCCGAATTACATAAAAACCCTCACCGAATTCTGGATCCAATTCTCGAGAGAATTTAAATAGATTTCTGATTTTTAATACTTTTATTACTGGTAGATTTTAATATTTGAAAAATCTGTAAGGCAACAATGAACATCTATGGAAATCTTTCAAATGTATTTTCTTTCTCAAAGTCGAGAATTTCGAAATGTGGCAGCGATTTTAGAAAGTATACAAATGTAATTATCTGATTCTTTGGTGTTATCTAGAATAATTCTTTCTCATCAAATAGCAGTCGTGAAGTTTCTAATGTCTTCTTCCATTTAAAAAGATCTTGCATGAATTCCAACCAATTCAATAGTTCGAGTTCGAAGTCAATTATTAATATTCAACTGATAGAGAGCACACAACCCTTTCTACGACAGAGATGAATTTCGATGAACATAACCAAAATGTATTTCACGTTGACAACGATTTTATACACGTAAACCATGCTGACGTATGACGTGAAGAGAAAATCAAACGGGATAGCGTGCTCTCCTCCTATTGGTCGAAATACGGCACCGTTGGTGTCTTTTAATGTATCCTCTTGCGGCGGGCTCGGCGGGCCGATCTGGGGCCTGTTTCAAGCAGCGTGTAACTATGTTTCATTTGTGGGAAGCGCTCCGTCGACTGGCGGCATATAGTATACAGAAAATATGTGATGAGAAGGAACTTTTTCTGTTCTAAGTGGAAATATAGGATTTTGAGGAGAATAATCGAGATTTGAATTTCGAAATTGATAATTCAGAATAAGGTTTAAAAAATAATTTTTTTAGATATTTATTTTCTATTCCCAAGATTATTCTTGGGTCGGCCGGGCCGACCCTGCCTACCCTGACGAGCCGTCACTGCTTAATAGTAGTAATTAGTAGCCACCCATCCCACATGGGCGGTTCAAGAGGAAACTTTGAAATCTTCAAAACTAATACCTAATTTTTTACCGCATATTCGGAATCTACATACCATTTGCAGAAAGCGCTGTACGGAATTTGCTATTTTCGACACAATTGAAATTAGCTTAGTAATTACGAAAACTCAAGGCCCAGGAAAAATTTTAAGTGTTGGCACATTAGTCAATCTTAGTTATGGAAAAAATTATACAGACAATAAAAAAGAGATGATTTTAGTATGTTTCAAAATAGGAAATTTTTACCCTGTATAATAAATAAGACCATAAAGATTTAGTTTACGGAATAATATTTAATAAAGATTCTATTATTTATTTCTTGAATCCTTCACAGTATACATAAATTATTATTGGAGGTGGTCCACTCTATTTGAGGGCCCATGTATGTATATCGTATTGAATCATTTGCAGGTTAATTATTTTTTTCATCAAGGACTCATTCCTAAAACTTTGAAGGTTGAAATGAAGTGGTTGCTCTTCACGAAATATCATGGAAATTCAGAGTAAAACTGCCCCAGAATTCAAACTTTTGGTAGGCACTGTATATATTTTCCTTTGGGTAATATGGGTTTTTCTTTATGTAATATACAGTCGATTCATTTAGTATTTAGTTGCTGAAATAAAATTTAATTTTCATAATATAAGTACACTCCATTCAATTTTAGAAAGTATCCCGGTTTGCCATGACATTCTGACACATTTCACCGTGTACATTTTGAAAATGTTAGGTTATAGTCATTTTCACGTCAGATACATACGCAATGTTGTCATTTCTACATAGAGATCGTAGTAATTACGTATTCATCGAAATATTTATTTATCTAGTCCCATAGAATAATACATACAGAGTGTAACAGCCAAATGGAATAAATTCGATAACGAATAAATAAGGGGGTGTTAGAAAAACGCTCGGACACGTCGATTTGTAATTTTAAATGCGCATATTTTTCAAGAAAATAAAATTAAATAGGGTGTTCCATGCGACCGTGGCCAATACCAACTTTCTTATTTCAAATGCAACCGCCTGTATATTATTTATTTTTTAGATTCTTCAGAAAATTCTAGACATAATTCATGTACAATGTCCTATACCTATCTTAAATTTTTTCGAAAATATTAAAAGTTGAGTAACGTTAGAAGACAATTCTACACCAAATTAGCATGTTGCCAAGACGCTCTCGGCGAGCATTTTGAACATTTCCTACATTGACATTAATGTTTTTTTTGTTTATTTTATTAATAATTAAGAAATAATCAGTAATACTTATCAGGTTTTAAGTGTTATGTACCGAAATTGTGAAATAATAGTATATTCTAAAACTAGTTGCAGAATGGGCTCCTATTCCAATACGAATGCATGAGTGTTGGAATTGCATTTTGCAACGAGTATTAGACGATATTTTCTCTATTTCAGTCAAATTTCGTTGAAATTCAATGAAAAATTCAGATTATACATCCTAGTGATTTGTATTGTATCTTGGCAGTTGGTGACTCTTACGAAATTGACATTTCCAAATTGACGTGTGTTGAAAATCGTTTGGATCGGAAGCCAGTGCTGACAACCAAAAAACGAAAAATATAACTGAAAACAATGCTGTAATGAGTTCATTACAGCACAGTTTTTAGTACTGGAATGAACCCATTACGATACAGAAATAGAGAAAATAATTTTTATTTAAAACGTTGATTTTTGCAATAGACCTGAAAACACTTAATACTTCCGAAATAGTTAAAGATAGGTATAGGACATTGTGCATGAATTGTGTCTAGAATTCTCTGAAGAATCCAAAAAATAAATAATATACAGGGGGTTGCGTTTGAAATAAGAAAGTTGGTATTGGCCACGGTCACATGGAACACCCTATAGAATATTATTTTCTTGAAAAATATGCGCATTTGAAATTACAAATCGACGTGTCCGAGAGTTTTTCCCAACACGCCCTCATTTATTCGTTATCGAGTTTATTTCATTTGGCTGTTACACTCTGTATAATATGCATTATTCAACTGATTTTGAGCTGTAACAGTTTCTATAAACCAATAGCATGAGTTATAATAATTCATGCCTATAGCTCACTCTAATAAATATTTCGTATGAGTAGCACTCACTCTGATACAAATAGGAAAAATGTAGCTTACGAAATGAATAAAAAAGTCGGGTCAATGGGGAACTCTATTTCAGACATCAAGGTAACGTTCTCGCCATTCATTTCTACATTTCCTCTGGTCTGAATATCCAAAAATTGCATTTGGAAAACGTGGATTTTTGACGTTTTTTACGCGATTCAATTCTCGACAACCACAGACATCGAAACCTGTGTCACATTGGCAAGTTGGCAACGTTTCTGAAATGCCAACCTGCGTCAGTTTCAAGTGAAAAAACTTGGCCAACCGGGATACTTTATAAAAATGAATGGAGTGTAGAGATCATTCCTTTGTTATTTCAAAAAGAACAGTCTATATATTTTTCGAGTGCTCGTCTACTCCAACGAGAGTTATATCATTTCTTCAGTATGTCTGTATTTTTCGAATTTCGAGCTGAGAATGGTTTCTCTATCGGCTAGATTCGACTCACCGATCAAAAATCTGTGGTCAAATTCAATGTCACGAATGAACATAGAAACTCAAAATTTTCCGGGTAGGTTCGGATCTCGAATTCCTTGGTTGAGTTCCTTAGGGCCGGTTTTATAGAAGGCGAACCGACAGTTGAACCGTGCGCAAACTACCAGATAGTGAGGAATTTTGCTGTTGACGCAACGGTTGAATCCTCGGTTGGCCTTTATAAAACCGGCCCTAATGGGTAAATTCAACCAGGCGTTCCGTAATATGGCCGTTCGAAGGTTTGATTTCAGAACTATGATGGATTTGATAAGGATGGAATTTTCTATTTAGATGGCGAATGGCGTATTCGAGCTACATTCAAAATTTTTATCCAGTTCGCGTTAACAGAACTAGGCCGGGAAATGCTACTTTCTCAAGAAGAAGCGTTCGGCAAATGGGTACATCCTGGACGGTTGCCGAAAATATTAATTTTTCGGACGCTTTTTCTTTGAGAAAGTAGCTTTTCCCGGCCTAGTCCGGAAAGTACGTACTTTCCGGACTAGGCCGGAAAAGATCACGTCGTTGTTGTCATTATTGTTATGATCATCACATTAGCAACGAAATAACGGATGACAGTTCTGTTCCGATTGATTCAAATAAGAATCGAAATGTATAATAAAGAAATGTGTCGTCTCATGGATTTGTTATTGTACACGTTTGCCGAAAAAATATTGTACGCAACACGTCCGAAAATAGTTTTTTTGGACTCACAGACTGCCAGGACTCGCCTCCGGCTCGTCCTAGAATTTTGTCTATTCGTCCAAAAAAACCCTATTTTCCGGACTTGTAACGTAAAATTTATTTTAAATTCGAAATTCTATTTTTTAGGTATGCAAACGTCATTGAGTCACTAAACTGAATACAGGGTGCGTCAGTAAGGGCGAGTTGTAACTCAGTTGGTTAACCAGTTGGTCTTGAAAGCAATAGTTAACCTGCCAAGTAAGGTGAAGCCAATTCAAGATTTCTGTCATACAACAACCTAATCAAACGTTAACCAATGGTCAACGGAAACCAGAGGTTAACCTACTGAGTTACAACCTGCCCTAAGGCGTACGGCTAAAATAGCGCCTAAGCCCTAAACTATACCGTGTCGAGAAAAACTTATACAGGGTCTTTCGCGAGGAACCTCACCCATATTTATACGGGAAACTACTGAACGTATTTTCATGAAATTCAGAACTTATAAGTATTTCACGATGCTGATGAAATCTAAAATATTTTCAAGGCATGATCACCTCCGGTTTTTCCGGAAATGACGTCAACTCCCGTTTTTCAAATTAGAACACCATTTTTTTATTGCAGAAATAGATTCCTTAGAAAATTTCAAGTTATATTGATGTAACATTTTTCAGTTTTGGTTGGAAAATTCTCTCTGAGCGGGAAAATTCGAAAAAAAAATCGAAAATAGAGCTCCGCTGAAACAAGAATAACTTCGAGGTTTTTGGATGGAAAATTTTCATTTTTGGGATTTTTCAAGATGTAAGATTGATGTATCCACTTTAAAAATCGAAATCGCGATTCATGATACAGGGGGTGAAAAAATCGCTTTCAAAGTTAGGGATGACAAAATCGTGAAAAATCAATTTTTTCAAATTAGAACCCCATTTTTTTATGGCAGATATTGAATCTACGTTAAAAAATAATGTGAGTGTATGCATCACACCCTTGCCCTAAAATGGATATTTTCTGAGTTAATATCCACTTTAGGGCAAGGGTGTGATGCATACACTCACATTATTTTTTAACGTAGATTCAATATCTGCCATAAAAAAATGGGGTTCTAATTTGAAAAAATTGATTTTTCACGATTTTGTCATCCCTAACTTTGAAAGCGATTTTTTCACCCCCTGTATCATGAATCGCGATTTCGATATTTGAAGTGGATACATCAATCTTGAAAAATCCCAAAAATGAAAATTTTCCATCCAAAAACCTCGAAATTATTCTTGTTTCAGCGGAGCTCTATTTTCGATTTTTTTTCGAATTTTCCCGCTCAGAGAGAATTTTCCAACCAAAACTGAAAAATGTTACATCAAAATAACTTGAAATTTTCTAAGGAATCTATTTCTGCAATAAAAAAATGGTGTTCTAATTTGAAAAACGGAAGTTGACGTCATTTCCGGAAAAACCAGAGGTGCTCATGCCTTGAAAATATTTTAGATTTCATCAGCATCGTGAAATACTTATAAGTGCTGAATTTCATGAAAATACGTTCAGTAGTTTCCCGTATAAATATGGGTGAGGTTCCTCGTGAAAGACCCTGTATAATATGGTTGTAAGGTTGACAAAATCTACAAACTAAAAATAATTTTACATATCGTTAGCTTACTATGAAATATGCATAAGTCCAAATTGAGTAACTTTACAGAAGACATAAAAAACTGCATATGAGGTTGAACTTGAAACAAATTATAACTTTTTTAAAAGCTTTTATTTAGTTTCACCTGTCCCGGTGTCTGTCTGTCTGTCTGTCTGTCTGTCTGTAATCAAATCTTGCAAGTTGAATATGACACACTTCTAATCGTCGTATTGATTTGAAATTTGGCAGGTGTACATAATTCTGGTGACAATGCATCATGAAATATTTTTTATAGAAAAAAACAAAATGGCGGCTCCAAAATGGCGGATGAGTTTTGTAATTATCATCCGATTCCATTCAAAATTAGTATCTGGGGGTTTTTGGGTTCGACAATGATGATTCTTCCGTCAAAATTGAAAAATTCAAGATGGCGGCTACAATATGGCGGACGAGTTTTGTAATTATGATCCGATTCTATTCAAAATTGGTATCTGGGGATTTTCTGGGTCGGAAATTACGATTTTTCAAAATTGAGGAATTCAAGATGACGGCTTCAAAATGGCGGATGAGTGTTGTTATTATAAAAGCTTGTCTTAAAAAATGATTTTTTTATTATAGCTTGTTTTATTATAGATTTTGGGAAGTGAGATAATATTGAAAACTCAATTTTCAACTATTGAGGTAAAGCTAGCAGATGCCAGCAAATGGCAAAAATGGCAAAATTGAATACAGGACTTATGCATTTTTCATTGTAAGCCCACGATATATACAGGATGCGTCAAAAAAAAGTTAAGGAAAAATATGTAATTTTTTCAAATGGAACACCCTGTATTTCATGGCATAATTCTCTCTAGGACAGCAAGAGCTTTACACTTTTGCCACATAATTTTTATGTTTAGGATATTTTAAGTGTTCTAAGGGGTTCATCCAAATTCTTATAGCAACCGCTGTGTTCAATCTAGATGAACGAAATTTTTACAGAAGTTAGCTTAAGGTATCAGCTTCGGAAATCATCTGAAGTTTTTTTTCATACAGAGTGTCTAATATAAATTTACCAACTCACTGAAATTAAATATGTAATATCTCGATTGTTTCAAATGGAACACCCTGTATTTCTTCTTTCATGAAATTTGTTTTTCAAATGTCTACCTTTATTATAAAGTATGTCCCATACTCAAACCGCTCTTTTTTGAGATATTTCACATTCTTCAGAAAAACGATTATTTATTATTAATGAAAGAGAAAAATACAGGGATTTTAAAAAGTCGAGTTATCGCATATTTATTTTGAGGAGCTATTTTAGCCGTACCTACGCCTTGCTGGCGCACCCTGTTTATGTTCAGTTCTGACGAGTAGATGAAAATGGCTGACAGGATGGCATGTGAGTGGTCCGTTTTTTTCTATCGAATATACGGGACCCTAAAAACAGTTATTACTAATCGAAGCTCTTCGGAAAACTTTTTCAAAAGAGAAACTTCAGCTTCAGCAAGTATGACACTAGCACGACCCACAGACGAGATTCGCAATTTATCGAAGAGACATAACTTAACTCCCGCCTCGTCACTGCTGATTTAATGTCAATCGGATTCTATAAAAAATATCAAAAATATCAATAAACTATGATTATTAATTTTGCTAAATATAAATTTCAATGCAATGAAACGATGATAGAGTTCTAGTAGAAGTATACGGTACTGAAATTGATGCAGAATCGTAAATACTACACTCACCGACTTAAAATTCGATCCATTCAAAACAATGGTTTATTTAAAAATGCTATAACTTTCGAAGGCAGAATTAACCTACAGGGTGTGTCAAAAGTAGAGGAAAAAATTGTTTTCTCTTCTCCCCTGTATATACAGCGAATACTGAATTACTTTTAGATGTCCGAATAATAACCTCAAAACTACAGTATTTTATCTAAAAGTTGCTGGAAAATTCAAATAAATCATTATTTTGAGTGGATCGAATTTTAAGTCGGTAAGTGTAATAACAGGCATAACTTCTGCGAATATCGAGGACGACAATTCAAAATTCAATTAACAGAAACCATTCACCTACCTGCTGAAAATGAGTACTGAGGAGCTCCAAATTCGCTATTCTACATTTGTCTTTTTTAAGAAATTGTTACGATTGAACACTTATCATCTTATAAGGCATAAAAGGATTATTTTATTATATCACTAATATCACCCATAAAACCTCAGAAATCAATCCGACTCAAACGAAAGAAGACCACAGTTTTCTGCATCAAGGCACAAACTACATGCATAGAATTTGGGAACAATACGGACGCTTACCACCCAGGACGTCGGGCACATATAGAAGTAAAATGTGAAATGATACAATTTAACCACTTAAAATTAGAAAAAACCGCCAATTCAGTGGTGCCGATATAGTTGTCTCAAAATATGACCACGGTAAAATATCGGAATTCTTGAAGATATGACAAACTCTGAAACTGCTCATTTAATTTTTTATTTATACATACATAAAAGTCCAATTATTACATATTAAATGAAAACAATATTTTTCGATTTTGACGTGATAACGCAATTTTTCAAGAAATCCTGTTTAGAATTATTATAGTTTTTAGTCCAAGTATATTATGTGGGACGTCGAAAGATTTCATAATAAGGTTAATTAAAGATTAATTATTTTCGCAATGTTAGGATGCATAGATCTACAGGGTCCTGCAATATTGCGAAAATCTCCCATAGCTGCCGAACCAGACTTCTCAGAATTTTCGTTGGAGGGTAGACCTCTTGTACCTTCATTTCTGCACATCAGGAAATTATTTTCTGATATACAGGGTGTACCTAATAAATGTTATTCAACAAAAGCATGATTTCTTTGATGGATCACCCCATATAATTTCACATATTTTCAATGACCTTCATTATAGTCCATCCAAGAATGATTGACATCTCGGGGGGCTTTGGAAAATCGAAATTATGTTGGTAATACCATTCAGTAATATTTTGAGTTGCAGAATTCAGGTTGGTGTTGGAAATATCACTGACATTTTGTTCTGTCATCAATGTTTCGGAATTTGGCAAAAAATTGAGCAAGTGAAATAAATATCTTTGAAATGAGGCTCTTGAAGACGAAGAGTGAACAGCTAAAAAATGGAAAGCCTGCTCAGAGCACGTAGAAAAAGAAATGAGAGGAGATTAGTCAAAATATAAGCAATGTTATGAAATGCTGACAAAACCTTTCATTATGAACATGACGAGTTCTGCGTTCTGCCCAGATAAGGAAATAAACATGTTGTGGTTGTTGAAACAGAATAATAGGAATATTTATATTTTTCATATTCCATATTTTACACCTTCATTGTTCACAAATATTGAATGTTACAATGTCATGACAAAATTCTTCATATATTAAATAGATCCATTGGTTAAGTTTTGTTTCTGTCTTGATATCTATTACAAATTTCCCAATCCATTCACATTGCAGTAACACACGCTTCAAATTATCAACTAGATTTATTCGGTTCAGCGAATATTCATATTGAACATTGAAAAGTACCGTGCTATTTAATCACCCACGATATTTTTCGTTATCAAACCAGAATTTCCAGGCTGTATGCTCCTATAATTGATCGTAAGATCGAAAATGTATCAATACAAGATTAAAATAATATACTGCTGGTATACATATTCACACGCTGGTAATCGTATGTGAAAATTGGGAACATTTTCGTGTTCAAAGTTCCTTACTTCAAAAAAATATCGTTCAATTTTTAGGTTATTTCTATATCTATGATGAAAGCACAGAAAATTTTTAGTTACTTTTTTGTAACTAGAAATAAAGCTGCGACTGGACTTTCAAGGCCTCCTCTGATGTCAATCATTCTTGGATGGACTATACCTCTTTCATGACGCAAAATATTAGGGACATTTTTTCAACGGTACAGATCTTATCCGAAGAAAACTGCAAAAAGGTGACGGAAAAGCATTTCAGTAAAAGTCTTCTGACAGAAAATAACATGAATTTGATCTGGAAGTTTTTCAATTGAAAGATTTGTCTTGACACGGTATCTGAACGACCAACCTGTCATATACAGGGTCTTTCACGAGGAACCTCACCCATATTTATACGGGAAACTACTGAACGTATTTTCATGAAATTCAGCACTTATAAGTATTTCATGATGCTGATGAAATCTAAAATATTTTCAAGGCATGAGCATCTCCGGTTTTTCCGGAAATGACGTCAACTTCCGTTTTTCAAATTAGAACACCATTTTTTTATTGCAGAAATAGATTCCTTAGAAAATTTCAAGTTATTTTGATGTAACATTTTTCAGGATATTAACTCAGAAAATATCCATTTTAGGGCAAGGGTGTGATGCATACACTCACATTATTTTTTAACGTAGATTCAATATCTGCCATAAAAAAATGGGGTTCTAATTTGAAAAAATTGATTTTTCACGATTTTGTCATCCCTAACTTTGAAAGCGATTTTTTCACCCCCTATATCATGAATCGCGATTTCGATTTTTAAAGTGGATACATCAATCTTACATCTTGAAAAATCCCAAAAATGAAAATTTTCCATCCAAAAACCTCGAAGTTATTCTTGTTTCAGCGGAGCTCTATTTTCGATTTTTTTTTTCGAATTTTCCCGCTCAGAGAGAATTTTCCAACCAAAACTGAACAATTTTACATCAAAATAACTTGAAATTTTCTAAGGAATCTATTTCTGCAATAAAAAAATGGTGTTCTAATTTGAAAAACGGAAGTTGACGTCATTTCCGGAAAAACCGGAGGTGCTCATGCCTTGAAAATATTTTAGATTTCATCAGCATCGTGAAATACTTATAAGTGCTGAATTTCATGAAAATACGTTCAGTAGTTTCCCGTATAAATATGGGTGAGGTTCCTCGTGAAAGTCCCTGTATAGGGTATCCGTTATTAAGGTCCAAATATGAAGAACTGGAAATTATCATTTCTCGATTTTTTCAAATGGAACACCCAGTATTTTTTACTCAATAATGTGTAATGTATAATAATTTTTTTTGGAGCCTTCCAAAAATTACGCTCGGAGAACTTTCATAATTTTTATTCAAAAAACTGGAAGCCGTACGAAGGCCAAAATTGTGCTAATGGGCTACCAGAATGACCCGGACGGAAATATGAATTTATAAACCAAAATATTTTTTTCAGAAAACTTTGGTAGGATTCGAACTCTGTACGAATATGAATTGGGTTTATTTATTTTATTTCTTATTTGTTTCTTAAATTTCAATCTTATAAATTTCCGATACCAAAGCGACGCTAATAAATCGAAAGTGGAGTTCGATTCCCACCAAAGTTTAAAAAAAAAATTTTTTGGTTTATAAATTCTTATTCCTGTCCGGGTCATTCTGGCAGCCCATTAGCACAATTTTGGCTTTCGTACGGCTCTAGTTTTTTGAATAAAAATTATGAAACTTCTCCGAGCGTAATTTTTGGAAGGCTACATAAAAAACAATGGATATTATTTCATTCTGTTTTCACTGCATTACCCAAACCCAACTTGTTCAATCTGGGCGCTTTTGTCAACAGATACGCGTGAAGAACTGAAATTTCTGTTTCAAGAATGACATGAGCAAAATATCAAGTGTGGAGTAATTTTGGAAAGGCAATTTCACGCTCTTTTGAAATATGTATACTAAAATATTCTATTTTTTATTAATATGAAATTATATGCAAGGTTCTAGGAAAAACTAATGACACTGTTGAATTCTACGTAGAAAAGTGCGTCAGAAATGTTTTCACAGAAATACAAGAATTTGTAACGGAAAAATTAATATAAAATGATTATATGCGGCAAAAGGTAACTTGAAACTGGACATTTCTCAAGTATTTATAACAAAATTATCTATTAGGATCTCAATTCATGGATTGAGCGATATTCAAATTAATGAACTGAGAAACTTTGTCGATGGCCAATTGGCCTTTGGTCAATAAAATGCTGTTATTATTATTATTTTTAAACTGAGAATAAAGTAACTTGAAAATTGATTTTGCAGGTTGACATTCAATTAATATGAATCATCCAACGAATAATGATTCCGAAACCCTTCAGTCCCCAACTAACAAAATTCCATGCACTCGAAAAGAAATTATTCCGGAAATATTTTACAGGAGCACACCTGTAAAATATCAATATTTACCTTAGATAAATCAGTCTCGATGACATCATTACGAATATCTGCCTTTTTTCCACCCTCAATTTGTTTCTTATGTTGCTCTACATCATTGAGTAGTCTTTCCAAATATTCTACATAAAATTGTTCTTTCTCTAATTCTTCCCTGAGTAATAGAACTTTTTGTTTATGTTTCAAAAGGTTGGCTCGGACGTCTTCCTCCCATGCTCCGGGAAGAGGACTCTCTGGAAATCTTTGTAACCACACTTGCTGGAAATCGCCGAAAACACTCATATTTATTTTATAGAACACTTAATAATTGCATTATCGAACACAAATCTTTTATTTTCAACGCATTTCACAATTCGAGGGTTCAATAAACACACGACCCAAATCACCTGTCAAAACCTAAACGTCATTATAAAACATCAATCGAAAATGGGATGAAATTGACATTTGACATTACACCCTCTAAATTCTGCGGTTTTTTCCCGAGAAGATTATGATGATGTTTATTCCCATGTCATTGTTTGAACAATGCCCATATACTTGGTCTTCACCTGTAAATGAACTTGATAATAAAAACAATTTTAAAAAACTAAAGGAAACATTTGTGACTTTTCTTAAAGTTCTATGGAATAAAACAATGTCAAATGTCAAAACAAAATTTTTGGTTAGGACTTTGAGTGTTATGACTGTTACGGAAGTTTGCTTTGGTGTTTGCGATTGTTTAAAATGTTTTTTGAAAAAGTGTAACTAACAAAAATCATATGAATTGAACTCATTTTGTGTGAAATAGGTACAACCCCAGAATGGAAAACTTAAGTGAATTTGTAGAACTGTTGTTTTTCGATACGTTTGCTCACGATAATACTGAAGAGATCAATTTGGATTTAGTACAATTTCCAAAACCAGTATATGTAACAGAAGTAAGAATAATTCCATTAGGTGCAAGAGTTCAAGCAGATTTCCCAGGCGGTGTACGTCTTGGCGCTACAAACCCTAGTCAATTCAATATCGAATTATTCGTCAATGATCTTGGAAAGCCTGGTGCTAGTACTTTTGAAACTTTAGGGGGCTTTGAGTATAATCAGAATGGATGCATAAATTTGGAATGTGCGCCGGATGAAACAGTGAGGAAAATTCCTACTGATGGATTAGTTCTGAGAGGATTGTATACAACAATAACTCTTGCAGTCTATGGCACATTAACAAAGAATATTGCAGAACAAATTATTCCACCTGTTGTTAATCCACCAGTTGTTCCCAGTCAGCCAAATTTGGTTGAAAATCAGCAAATACTTCCAGCAAATCGTTTGGAAACAGAATGGCCAACAGAAAATATTACAGTACCCATAGATTATGACCAACCAGCTCAGCCTTACCAGCAACCATATACTCAACAAGAACCTTATCAGCCTGAGTACACAGAGTTCTATGCTGATCCTCCAAAAGACCCCAGGAATTATCATGCTGAAAATCCAGAGTGGAACAAGACATGCTCAAGACCAAATGAAAATGATCGAGAGAGAGAAAGATCGAGAGACATAAGTTATGATAAGTCTGACAGGGAACATAGAAATGATTCTGATAAGAGAGATAGAGAAAGGGATAAGATTCACTCAAGTGGTACAAATAGAGAGAGGGATAGGCAGCCTAGGGATTATAGGGGCTCACCTAGAGATAGTGAACATGATAGAAGTGAGTAATATCCCTTGATTTTATATAAAGGCGGACTCCCACTACTCGTATATTTGGCAAGTACGCAAATATTTGCGTACTTGGCAAGTAGACGAAGTTTCGAATTTGAATGACAAGATTTTGCCAAATACACGAGTAGTGGGAGTCCGGCTTAATATGCAAGTTTTGCCAAAGAAAGAAAGGCAGTTCAAGGCAAAAGAAAGGAAAATTTTTCATTCAAACTTTTTCTTAAAAAGGATGTTGTAGTCAGAGATTTATGAAATGGCTATATAGTTATTTAGGATTTAAAATCAAAACGTTTACAGAAGGCAAAGTCTACAATAAAACTTTGAGTCGAACCCCTTTCCAGTTGTTGAACTGATTTTCGTATATAATGCTATTATTTCATGAATTTTTGAGGGATTTTTGAGCTGCACCCCCCAGGGACACCCATGGTCACAAATTAGTGTTTATATCTCCCAATCCCTCATTGTAAGAATTTCATTTTGCAACAGTGGAACGAAAGAAAGTACGCTGATACTGCTTCTTGTATAAATTATGAGGAAATATTATACAGGGTGCCTGAAACGGGGCTTCAGAGTGAGCCTCAATAAAACTAAAACATTTCATGTCTTTAAAATCAATATTGATTTGCTCGTCTTTTTTTAAGTAGACTATGTAAGGTATCATCATTCTTACTTATTTCTAAGGAGTTTATGCTGAAGGAGAAAACTGAAAGAGAAAAACTCTGGCGGAATCTCCCAGGGATGGATAACTCCAAAAAGTTCCTCCGGAACTTTGAAACTGCTGGATCCAAAAAATATCTGGATCTCAGTAAAAACCTCGGTAAAAACCAACTTCACCTACTCACTGGCTTTCTCACAGGACATTGTCGCCTAAAGAAGCATCTGTTGAGAATGGGTTTATCGGACACTGATGAGTGTAGATTCTGTGGGGAGGAGGAAGAAACTCCTATTCACCTGGTTACAGAATGCTATGCCATTGCAAGCCAAAGGAAAGAGTGCTTTGGACAAGAAACTTGTAGAAGTGGGGAGTTAAGGTGGAAACCCATTGTTATCACGTCACGTCACATCACGTCATCTTCCCAAAATGTGCAACCACGATAATGCATGGAACTTAGACCATGGGAAGAGAGACACACCTTTCAATAATGAATAGTGAAGCCAAATCATCAGAACTAAACTGGGTGATTGTACTACTACGGAATCAAAATGTAGTAAAAATTTTTGCAACATTGTATCTGCTGTCACGTTATAGCACTGATATCACGCGAGATCTATATTCCGCAAATTTACATTTTCTGACCGCGCGTGATATCACGTCTGATATTTTGTGAAATGTCATTCTGACATACATTTGAAACCGATCTGGCTGCTCATTCAATAATTCTTGAATGAATTGATGGAATTCCCCCCCTTCCTCTGTTCGTTGATTCATTTGGTAAATCGAATCCCTTCTATGAGAATCACCAGCAACTGTAAAAGCAGCTATATTCTCCATATCTTCTTCCCATTTCCTCGCGTGAGCTCACGTGACGTGACAACAGTTTGTATGCACCTTTATCCTCCTTGAAGCTGTCCCAGATACTGGATTTCATCAAATCTTTGGAACTAGAAGGCGATGATAACAGCTCTATCAGGGGGCACAATAGTCCTTAAGGTCGCAGTGGACTGTAACCTCTTTTTACTATAACTATAACTACTTATTTTTATTGATCAAGTACTATGCAAAACATGAAATAATAACTAGGTACTGTAAATAAACGAAGCAGATAATGAATGATGACTAAATGAAAAAATCTCAGATTAAAACTATCACAAAAATTTCCTCAACAACAAAAAAATTTGACAGAAATTCAATAATACCTATTACAATACATTTTCAAAATGTTGGCCCCATTCCTCCATACATTTTTTTACTCTTCTACGAACTCCATCTACTGTAGTAATTCTCAACAATGCATTATGAATGAACTGACATATTGTAACTATTGACATAGCCTACTTGAAAATTATCTTAATAAACCTATGACTAGACAAAGAAACCTGACTTTAGTCGGGCAAATTCTAATTTAATTCAATAACAGCGAAACTACTGATTTTGAAAACATGAAATGTTTGCCACACTCTAACTAGTTTTTGACGAGCAATTGATCAGAATCACAAAATTATATATATGGTTACCATTTGAAAATAAATACATATATAAAAAAACATTTCCAAAGACAAGCTTTTATAAAAATGCATTAAAAAGGAAATGAAATAATATATAAAAAAATGGACTAAAAAAGAAAAAATTATTTCTTTCATGTTTGATCTAGGTCATTCTGTGAGTAACAGATTCAAAAGCTTGCTGCAGATACAAAATAGGAAATCTTTATATCTATTTTTTATCCACGGCATGCTTTTGAATCTGTTACTCACAGAATAACCTAGATCAAACATGAAAGAAATTAATTTTTCCTTTTTAGTGCAGTTTTATATATTATCAATGAATTTGACTGAGCCAAACCTGTCTTTAGTTGTGAAATTCGAGTATTATTCGATAACAGCAAAACTACTGATTTTAAAGACATGAAATGTTTGGCACACTCTTACTTGTTTTTGACCATTTTAAAAAAAAAGAGATCTCATTGTTTTATTGAAGCCCTGTGGATTTACATTTCTGAAGCCATATTGTTGTTTGATCAGATTAATAATTGCATCAATAAACTCCATCAATTTATCAAAAGCTATATGTATACTCCATTCACTTTTATAAAGTATCGCGGTTAGCCATGATTTAGGTTTATCAAGTTCTCTCATTTAAAACGGACGCAGGTTGGTACTCGTGAAAATAAAGCGACATTGCCAAGTCTACTTTCTATTTATTCTTTTTTAACTTTATAAATGGAGTTAGTTCGTCTAAGGCAGGCATGGGCAACCTTTTTTTGGAGAGGGCCAAATAGAAAAAAATTTTATAGACCACGGGCCAAAATAAAATTTCTAACGGTTATAAAATTTTTTCTGATATTTCTTCTGATATTTGAAGAGCTAATTTGGGGGTGCGTGGTACATCCTGTGTGCAAAAATTTATTGGCGGGCCAAGAAAATTCTATTCGCGGGCCGCATGTGGCCCGCGGGCCGTAGGTTGCCCATGCCTGGTCTAAGGTTTAACTGTGGAGCAGGTTTCGTAGAACTACTACATTTTCATACTGGAGTATTTCGAGTTGTGCAAAAATGTATTTAACCCTAGAACACTAACCATTCGTAAATTTTACGAAGCACTTGTGGTGAGATTCGATTTGACAAAAATGCGTAATACGCAGTATTCCAGTTTTTTGTCTAGCTTCATTATTCGGTTCGACAGGTCATTTGCTCAGTCCGTTGAAATGAACAGATCTGTGCGTATCAGGAAATCCAGGGGTGGTTCGTAATATTTACGAAAGGTTAGTATTCATGTAACTCCCACGTCGGATCATTTTTGACGATTATGTATATTCTACGGTATGCTCAACATGGCATTTATGAACTCATGGATCATTTTCAATCACAACTCACAAAGAAGTGGTAAGAAAAATGTTTCCAGAAGAAATTTCATGAATGAACTTCGTGAAGAACTCATAAAAAGATGGCTAGAAGAGGGTATAAAACTACCAACTTTGCAACGCTCACTCAAAGATATGATAAGTGATATTTCAAAAATTCCACAAGCACATGATCAAGTGGAACCTTCAGTGTCGAAGCGCACAACATGTTTTATCTGCCCCTCGAAAAAAAGAAGAATGACGTCACTTTTTTGTAACCATTGTAATCGAGCTTTTTGCGAAGAGCATCGTGCACGTTTTTGTGTTTTCTGCAATAATGACAATTAGTTTGTCGTATTTTGTATGTTAAGTGTAAATTTACTTAAGTTTGTGTGTTATTAAAGTTATTTCATAAAGAATAAATTCCTTAGTTAAGTTGATTTTGTTGTTCGAATTCGAAATCGTAAATTTTACGAATGGTTGGTATTCAGGGGAGTGCGATTTAAGGTTAGTGTTCTAGGGTTGAATGTCTTCTGAATTCACATAATATTTTCTCGAATTCATTAATTTCCCAAAGTAAAGGAACATTTTGATAAATACGTAATTACTACGATTTTTTACCAGAAACGGCAACTTTGCTCGTTCAACTGACAGAAGAATGACTATCACCCAACATTTTCAAAACATACACGGTGAAATGTGTCAAAATCTCATGGCAAACCGCGATACTTTATAAAAGTGAATGGAGTATACATTCAAATATTTCATTTACATGAGAAAGGAATGATGTAGATCTATAATCATCACATGGGCAACTCTGTACAATATACTGGCATGTATACTCCATTCACTCTCATAAAGTATCCTGGTAGGCCATGATTGCCAATGCTAATTTCTATTTACTGTTTTTTAACTTTGTAAATGGAATAAGTTCTCTTGAGATTCAAGTGTGACAGGTTTCGTAGTACTACGAAGTGACAAGCACAAGAAAATAGCATAACTGAATCTTCCAACCATGTTTATATACGTGAAATATTTCCAGTATTAACAGAAAAGAAGTTTCTTCAACATTCGTCAGGTCTTTGAAATTATTGAATTCACATAATAATTTCTCAAATTCATTGTTTTCCCAAAGTAAATAAACATTTTGATGAATAGGTAATTACTACGACCTTTATGTAAAAAGGACAGTGTTGCATTGTTATCTGACATTTTCAAAATATACACGGTGAAATGTGTCAGAATGTCATGGCCAACCGGGATACTCAAGTGAATGGAGTATAGTATCCAAATATTGATATACAGGGTGTTTCACCATAAACTGGACAAACATATATAGCCGTGTAGTTGACACCGAGAAAGTCATTTTTGCCTTATGACATATACCCCGTTTTCGACGCATAATCGAGATACAGGGTGCTTAATGTCAACTTTGAGCAATATTCTGTGAACTGTGGTGAGTTATGCGTGATATTTGAAATAACGGTTCCTGGTCACATCTTAGTATTTTTGAGGGCTCAATTGAATTGTGGTGTAGAATTTTGCAAAAAAAAATTCAAAATGGCGGAAAACCTGCAAAGTTGGAATTTTTTTTTCTCGGTTGCCAATTTGGAAAGCATAATCTCAACGTACTCAATTTTCTAAGATTTTCCGTGAAAAAATTTTTTCAAATTTCGAACTCAACTTTTTTTTTACATGTCTTCAGTGAAAACAAAATTTCTCCCAAAATTTTTGGAATTTTTCATGGTTGAACTATCTTTAATTCTGAATACTTGGGTGGAAAGAGAATAAAAAAATATCAATTGGTTTTCTTTTTGTAGCCTTCCGAAGATTACGCTAGGTGTACTTTCTTAATTTTTATGCGAGAAACTGGAGGCCGTACGAAGGTCAATATTGTGCTGCTGGGCTCCTAGAATGACCCAGATAGAAATATGAATTCATAACCAAAAAAAAATTTTTTCGAAAAAATTAAAAAAATTTAAAAAAAATTAAATTTATTTTTTATTTTTTCCAAAAAACTCTGGTAAGATTCGAACTCCACACTCTCGATTAACTAGTGTTGCTTTGGTAACGGAGATTTATAGGATTAGAATTAATCCAATTCATACTCATAGAGTTCGATTCCTACCAAAATTTTTGGAAAAAAATTTTTTTGGTTTATAATTTTATATTTTTATCCGGATCATTCTGGCAGCCCATCAGCACAATTTTGACCTCCGTACGGCCTCCAGTTTCTCAAATAAAAAATAAGAAAGTACACCGAGCGTAATCTTCGGAAGGCTACAAAAAGAAAACCAATTGATATTTTTTCATTATGTTTTCACCCAAGTATTCAGAATTGGAGATAGTTCAACCATGAAAATTCCCAAAAATTTTGGCGGAAATTTTTTTTTCACTGAAGACATGTAAAAAAAAAGTTGAGTTCGAATTTTGAAAAATTTTTTTACGGAAAATCTTAGAAAATTGAGTACGTTGAGATTATGCTTTCCAAATTAGCGACCGAGAAGAAAAAATTCCAACTTTGCAGGTTTTCCGCCATATTGAATTTTTTTCGCAAAATTCTACACCACAATTTAATTGAGCTCTCAACAATACTAGGATGTGACTAGAAACTGTTATTTCAAATATCACGCGTAACTCACGATTGTTATCAGAATATTGCTCGAAGTTGACATTGAACACCCTGTATCTCGCTTATGCGTCGGAAACGGGGTATATGTCATGAGGCAAAAATGACTTTCTCGGTGTCATCTACACGGCTATATATGTTTGTCCAGTTTATGGCGAAACACCCTGTATAAGAAAACATTTGAAGTAGAATTGAATGACAAAGGATAGATGCTTAAAAACCATTACAATGAGAATATTCTTGTACAATTTTTAGAGACCTACAAAACTGTAGTATATTTTTTTATTTATATTTATTTAATATCAATTAATAATTTATTTTCATTATGGATCAACCTTTGTAAGTATTGTATAAAAGTTGTTCTAAACAGAAGACATAAATTAATTGCTGACTTAAGACAATATAATTGATCTGAAACGTAAGAATATCTATATAATTTCTATAAACTCGAATTAGATATCCTTTCAAAAACATAAAAGATTTCTTTGAAATATAAGGCAATAGATATTTTTGAACCCATACAACAAAAACATGGTTCAGAAAAAATTTAAACGAAATATTAATTTCAATCTATGTACTTATATACTAATGAGTTGCAAATAATTTTGAAATGCAATCATGATTAATTCAATATATTCATTGTATTTCCAGATACAGATAGGGAAAGAGCGAGAGATCGTCCTTACAAACATGAGGATTCATGTCGTCGTTCTTATAACAGATCTGATGAAAAAGAAAGGGAAGATAGAAAGAGGCCAAGAACTCCTCCAATAATGTCACCTAAACGTCCAAAAACACCTCATGAAACAGTAAACCTTCCTGAAAGTGAAAAGGAATCAAGTGCAGATAACTTTTCTGACAAAAAAGGGTATAAGGGTAGTACAGAAGAAAGAGAAGCATCCACAATGGTTGAAGAAACATCCAAGCTTGATGTTGAAGAGTTTGAGCCAATTTTGAGTGATGAAGATATTCTAGATGATAATGAGCAATATCAGGATCTGCCAGATGATTATAATGAAGTAGGATATGCAGATGAATTAGTAAGGGTGTTCATTCCAGGCTCCACAGAACTTATTTCTCATGAGCCAACCAAACCATATAGATTAACTGAAGATTCAATTGAAATCAGTGAAAATTTGAGAATAATGATAGGAATTTGTGATGATTATTTCAAATCAAGCATCACAAAGTATTCCACTGGAAACTTTAGTAAACTCAATCCTGAAATCAAAGAAGAATTCATTCATTTGTGTGAAAAACTCACCTCAACAATTGGATCTCTAGACAAATTCATATCCATAGTCAAACTCTATCATGACATACAGCATTTTGGTGTCAATAACAAGTGGTCTGCATCAGACACTGAAATTTCTGATCAAATTAATTTTATTTTTGATACAACCGTTGATTGGCTAAAAATTGCTCTAAACTATGAATTGGCGAATAGTCAAGATCAACCAATTTATAAAATTCGTCACATCAAGTGTGGGTTGAGGACAGCCCAATTTTGTTTCGAGAGCAATATCTTTTTGGAAAACCTCTTCAAAAGAGATTTTAATGTATTCAAAATTTTGTTGAGTTTATATCAAGAGGAATTTATGGCACCCTCCATAAAACTTATGATTTTAAAAGCTTTGGATACTTGTTTAATTCATAAATTTGGAATGGACAAATTTCTAGAAATTTTGAACAGAAGCACAGGTAAACAAAATGGTTTCAGTAAGGAAGAAAACAAAAGCAACTATAGCATTCTTCTGAATCAACTGAAATTCAATACCCCTGTTCGATTAAAATTCTCTCTGTGTTCAACCATAAAGAAAATTAACATCTATGAAATTTTCTCAGTATTTCATTCTGTTATTTCTAAACTGAAGAATCCTGAATCGAACATATCTACAAGTGAAATAAATTTGATTAGTAAGTTTTTAGACCAAATACTTCAATATTTAAGAAATGAACAATTTACTCTCACTCAGCCAAAAAGATTCTTACCAGTTTCTTCACAGTTCGAAATTGTTAGGGAGCCCTCTAAAAATGTTTTGATTGAGTATTTCAGGATATTTGACTTCATCGAATCCATTATTCTTTTATTAACTCATCCCCTTCTCTCTAATCTTCCAGTTATAAAGATTCCAATTTTAGAAGTTATTTCTGATTTGTCTGAAACATATGATGGAATAGATTATATGTCTTCACGTTGTGATAGTATAAATGTTCTTCTCAAATACCTGTTACAAACTGAAGAAGACGAACCATACTCTATGGATGTTAAATCCCAAAGCTTGGGTATAACCTTGGCATACAAATTGAGAAGCTATTATCATATATCTAAACTTGTAGAGGTTGGATGCAAAATTTCTGATTTATCATCAAATGATATTTTAGATGAACTTCATAGTCTTTATTGTTTATCATTGGCTCCAGTTGGAAAAATTGCAATGGCTCATACACTTGGAATGACTGAAAATTTAAAAGCTGTGCTTCAGTTCATAAATTTTAAGGAAAAATCCGAAAGTCATTCTATGAAACTCAAGAAATCTCCTGCTATCTTATATATTATTGATTTAGTTTACATTGTTTTGAATCACTCTCCAAATATTGAAGTATTAGAAAAATTCAAAAAAGAAATACTACATCTTTCAAACTATGAAGGTCAACAGGAAGTTTGTTCTCACAAATTGAGTAGCATAAACGCTTATATGTCCCCAACACAAAATCCCATTAATTATGATAATATATCGCCGTTCGTAGATATAATTGTGAAAGAAATAGATAATATAATAGAGAAACCAGAACAAATAATAACAAGCCTGAGAATAATATACAATCTTGGGATTTCAAAATATGCACCAAAATCACCAGTTTTTGAAAACCCATTCAGTAATTACATTGAACTGAAATACAAGCATGTAATTCTACAGCTTTTTTCCCTTGATGGTGTGGCTTTAATTACAAAAATTCTACAGAAGATATGTGAATATTATGAGCAGCCTAGCGTGCATTTATCTAATTTCATGTCGCAACAAGGGCGTTCATTGGTGGAAATTATTTATCCTTGTGTCATACTTTTGAAACATATGTTAACATATGCGATACAGTGCAGAAATACGTACTATAAGGACTTGACTCCAGTACCTATTCTACTACAAACATATAATTTAATGAACTCTTATCCGATGGATTCACCACATTTTGTTATGTGTGCTAAAATGAAGGAGTGCATCATTGATATTTTACTGGTCTACACACAACCGATATCTGATGAAATCCATGAAAAAGATACACTGAATAAAACGTTGTGGACTCTGATGTGCAAAGAGGTGAGTGAAAACTAATGTATAGATTCATTTACAAATAGATAATTGTTTTTATACAGGGTGTTTCCTAATTGAATGTCAATATTTATGGGTGTGATTTTTACGCCCATTTTAAGAAAAAACATTCAAATGAACATATGTCCTAAATGTCTTACCTTTTGAGATACAGGGTGGTAAAGTTCTCAAAAATAAATCATTTATTATTAATATCTACAATACCTCTTCAGATATTTTAATGAATTTGTCATACATGTATACCATAATTCAAGAGGCATTTTTTAATGTATCCCTTTTTTTTTAATTTCCACCAGTGACTTATGTCTCTGCATGGTGATATATTCCCCAAAAGAAATTCCATAATTTGATTGCAGTACACTCTCAAAAATCTTTGAAAAAGAAGGAAGTATACTGATGGGTCTATAGTTGTTGTAGTCAGTGTTGCATCCATTTTTATGCACAGGCTTCACCAATGCAATTTTTTGCTGATCTGGGAAAATATAAATATACACTATATTTTACAGTGTTATTGATCATATAGTGTAGAGGCTTTGATATTTCATCTCGTACTTGTTTCAGAATATGGTTGGAGATTTCATCTATTCCTGTTTTTTATTCTTTGAATTCCCTATCACTTCTTCAACCTGTTCTACTGTGATTCATCTGAACAGAAAGGATTTATTCAGCTATGTAGTTTCATTACTTATCTTCAAAGGTTGGATATTTTTCGTCAAGTTAGTGCTATATTTATGAAGTAATCACTAATTTCATTCACTGTTTCTTCCGGATTTTCTCTTATGGGAAAAGACTCATTTTTCTTGCAGTTTCTCAAAGAGTTTACGATGGAACATGTTGTCTTAGCTTTATTATCTGATGACATTTAATAATAGTTTGTCATACTCTTTTCTTAATTGTTCATATTTTTCAGCAAAACATTGATCTGTTTGACTCAATACTAGTAGGACATCTAGTGCTTCCTTCATTTGTCTTATGGATGGATCAAGTTGTATGTTTTATCCTGAATTTTTGTTGACAAATCTTCTGACGGGACATGTATTGTTGAAATGTTTTATGAAACTTCTCTCAAATGCCTCAAATTGCTCATCTACTTAATTTCGTGAAGTTCTGACTGACCACTTTTCATTTTTTGAATTTGTTTTCAAATTTTTTATATTTTCGAATTTAGTTTTCAAAATTATATTTCCAGTATTAGGAAATTTGGAACACCATATAGATGCCATTTGGTTTCTTTCCATTTCCACATTCTGTTTGTCTATATCGAAGAAGTTTTCGTATGCCATGTTCTTTATTTCGTTCATTTTTATGGAGAATTTTCTGTTATTTCTTGTTATTATGGAATTCGTTTGTTTTGAAATCGCTGTTTTTTTATTGTTCTGAATGTTCTGCTTTCTATTCGCCATTACGAAAGGTATTCCCTATAAATAAAGGTGAATTCTACAATGATTACTTCTTTTTCAGGTTATCCTATATGTAACCCAAGCACCATATACCTTCATTTCTGGCCTGTTAGTATTCTCTGAGCTTCTGCCCCTTCCACTACCAATCCAAACCAGTGAAGAACTTCAAGAAAATGACACAGCATGGATGATAAACTTACGAAAACTATGGGCTGCACACCTACATCCTTTGAGCCCGTTAATACAGGATTTTGTCAACAAACTCTGTACTACCTCAAATCAATCGCTACTGAATCTTTTGAGAAGAATATGTGTGCAAATATCAGATCTAGCCGCAAATTCTGCTGTAATGATTGCAAGAGGTATTTTGGATGCTGTGAATGAAGAGATCATGCCAAAAGAGAATGCAAAAGTCAGTTGTACTCTACACTTGGCACGATTGTTGAACTTTTTGGCATGTCTAGTAACTCATAGTACATTGAAGTGTGCTGTATTGTCTCTACTTCAAACTAGTTCTGGCGCACAAGAACAGAAATATTCCTCTCTAATTTCTTGTTTTGTTCAGATTTTGAAGATAAATAATCAAATTAGCCATCATATACAATGCCAGGAATGCATTCTGAGCATTCTTCAGAGTTTCTGTGATGCTGAAATCAGTCTAATGCAGAATTCCTCCGAACAAATGTCCAATATATATCTCTCCAATGCACTGCCAAACAAAGACCATCTTGTGACTTTTGTAGAAGTTATCACTGAACATATATTCAACAACAATTCTTTTGTCACATACTTACCGGCAGTTAGAATGATTTTCCTCCTAACTGAACATGATTATGGTTTTTATCATCTGAAGACAATACTTCTGAAGAGGCCTGGATTATTTTCTGTTATTTTGGATAAATTGAGCAAGTGTTTTGCAAAAGATAATGCAGAGTGTATTTCTGTTCTGAACACTCTGACAGAGTTCTTCTGCATCAGTTTAGTTGTTGAAGAAGTTGTTGGACCACTTACTTATTCACCAAGGACTATGAAATTTTGTTTGAAAGAGCTCAAGTTATTGATTGATTGGAAAGATGATAAACATGAGGAAAAGCATCCTCTTGAAATCCTAAGGGACTCTGTTCAAGGTGAGTAAATTTCAAATAATGAAATGAAAAACTAAGTTGTCTTACTCTGTATATAAAGAAGATATGGCTCCTCAACTCCTCTATTAATCTAATGGGATTCATGATCATTTCCTGCATTGAATGCTTTCATTCCAACTTGAATATTGGCTTTCAGTGTATCTAGCCTTTAATCGATAAGGAAACACCATTCTCATATAACTGCTGACCAAATGTTTTACATACTTTGGATCATAGTTTGTTTTATCTATTCATCTTCTGTTTCCATAAAAAACATCGGTGGTCCAAGCATACCATGTATAATTTTGACAATTTATTTAAAATAGTTATTCATTTTCTTTCATAAAATTATTGTTTCACAGGAGTGGTGGCTGAAGATAGTACCTTTGAAGGGCTCCAAGAGAAATTATCAGGCCTTCTGAAATCATTGAATGTGTTGGCACAAAGTGAAGAAGTAGAAGAGGACGTGATAACTGAACCCATATTACCAGTGGCAGAACCTCTATTATCTCAATTTTCACGAAGAATTGTGTACAATTGCACTGATACATTCAATGAACGATTAACTGGAGAATATTGGCTGTCAGTACCAAATGAAGAAACTGATTCTGAGATTGAAAATATAACTGCTGACTTTTCTGAAATGTGTAAACAGAATTTGTCAGAGGAATATAATTTATTGAGAGAAATCGAAATATTATGTAGAATAAGCTCAACAAATATCGTAGAAAAGGAAAAGAAAAATGATGATCAAAAAATGAAGAAACCTCACACTGGGCCACTAAGAACTCGAGGTTTTCCCAGAATGGTGCAACAAAGGCCTGATCTATTTAGGTCGCGACCCCCAAATACTTCTAGACCTCCTTCTCTGCATGTAGACGATTTTGTTGCTCTTGAAACATGTGGAGCACAACCTACTGGTCCTACTGGTTACAATAAAGTCAGTAGAGAGTTGATGGCTTCGAGAAATTCTAGAGGTTCTAGAGGCAGGGCTTTTGTTACTTCTGAAAGGGCTACACAGTATAGACAAATGTCCTGGTGGGGTTCAGGATTTGGCAGATTTCCGTATTGATTTATATCCTTAGCAATTAGTTTTAAGTGTGTAAATAAATGTAATTTAAGTTCTTATTTAGCATCTTCATATTATATTTTGCCCGATCCTTTTCAATATTTAAATTTTTTCATTATCATCAACGAATATCAAATTAATGAGGGAATCCCCTTTTTTGGCGCAACATGTGTGCATCATAAAAGGCGTATAAGCAAAGAGTCTGTTTCTCATAACATCATTACATAGTATAAAACAAAGTTGATATCGCTGTCTGTCCCTATGTATGCTTCAAAACTACGCAACGGATTTTGAAAAGCTTTTTTTAATAGATAAAGTGATTCAAGAGGAACTTTTATATGTATGATACATGCATAATATTGTGGAGAAACACTGATGAATTTACAGGTTTCTATTGTGATGTAAATTTTTTTTTTTTTTTGCGTTTACATTGCAAACGCTGACCGAACCCCACGAGATAAATCTAAATGATGTAGTCGGTATTCTACACCTAAAAAAGGTCTACAAAAAACTCTATCTCTTAAGGATAACACACAATAACCATTTTTTATCCTTTACATTTCACGGGAAAATGGCTTATTTAGGAAGTTATTTTAAGCAATACAGCATTAGTCCTCATCCAATTAAGTACCCTGAATACATTGTCCATTCAATATAGATCAATATGGCCCTTTAAGGGTCGTTTATACTGGCCCGTAATTTATGCCCTTAAAATTTGTTCTCTTTAAGGGAATAAGTTAAAGTTCGAGTATAAACCATAGCATGAAATTTCTATCTTTCAACTCTTAGGGCAAGGGAAAAGTTTAAGTTACGGGCCAGTATAAACGACCCGTTACAGCATGTAATTTAAATGAATATTTCCGAAGATATTACAGATTTAAAATGCAGGGACATATAGCGGTGCGGCGCCGGCACTACCGTTGTTTATAAGGACATTCTGTAGTAGGTAGGTATATTATTTAGTATCAGCATTGCATCCGTGCGAAGCCGGGGCGGGTCGCTATTATAACATAATTTACACAAATATGCAGACTTTTATACTACGAAAGTTTAATGTCAATTTCCTATATCAAGCGTTGATCATTTTACCTGCACTAGCAGAAAATTACAAATGCTGGACTGACCTGATAAAACTGACTAATAGGTATGAAAATTATAGATAGTTCTTAAACGGAAAGCGAATTTCTCAGCATTTGCTTCATATTGTGAATAAAAAGACGAACATGATCTTCATTGTCATGATAGAATAGCAATCTGCGTATTTCCCAATTGCTCTCTCTCTATTCCAATGATTTCCCGATGTTGCACAGGGACATTTTCAATCGAAAAATATTTCTTTTTGGTTGAGTCAGGAGATTATGCGTGCTCGTTCGTCCAATTTTTTTTAGTTGATTCATCTTATAGGTAGATTCGCATTGAATACAACGAAAAAATTTTTTATAGCTGTCTACGTAATTTTTAAATAAATTTCCAGCATTTTACATGGTTCTTGTTGAGGGATCAGGACATATGGACAATCCACACGTAGCTTGAATAAGGCATTATCCTTCCAAATGCAAAATTTCATCCAGATCGAATCTGTATTTTTGAAATGATCAGAAAAAGAACATTTCGAACGGCCATATTCTCAGAACCCCTGCTCGAATTTTGCCATTAAAGAACTTAACCACGGCATTCGAAATCAAAACCTACCCCGAAAATTTAATGTTTCTAGATAGATGCATAGAATACCTAGTGTTAGCACTGATTAGATTTTGTTTAAGACTTTCCTGTCGATCGAAAATCTGAGATTTTGTGTTGCTTTTCATTTCCCCCGAAAGGGGTCGTGATATTTTCCTTTGCCGCAGTAGCGCCACGATCGATAAAATATTGCGGATTATTCCGGAAGTAGCACAAAAACTCAAATCTAGAGTGCCGTTTTGATCTACAAATTTTGGTCACGATTTTTAGTGAGGAGTCGTTACACCAGGTATTCTATGTTTCTAGGTATATCCGTTCGAGAGTTATCGTGTTTAGGATGGACCTAATTTAATTCGTGATCAGTAATTCCAACCTAGTTGATTGAGACCCAGTGGTGGTTCTAGCGGGTAGGCCGGGGCCTGCAGCAGCCCCTGTTGAGACCATTCTCCTTGTGTAATTCCACTATAAATAAATATTATTATATGGCTCTATTCTATTTAAAAGTAAAAAGAAAAGATCATGAAGCAGAAAAGTTTAATTTGATAGCAGATGTATAAAAAAGTAATATTTCTCAAAAAAATATTGAAAGCAAAATACATTAAAATACTGTTATTAAACAATCTTCAATCCCTGAATTGATTTCTCTAGTGAGTTTATATCCCAAATAACAAGAAGCCCATCTAGGCCTGATGTACTGAGTTTCTTACAGTTTGCTTTTGTACCATCATACAAACATATATTAGTAATGGCATTCTGATGAATGGAATGAATAGAAGTATCTGAAGATTCACTCCTCGCTTGCTTATCCAAAGAGTGAAACATTTTCATTGCTGACAAGCCTCCAGATTCTTTCTTTTGAGAAGCATCCAACTGAAAAAACAATTGTACCTTGAGATAAAATATAATGAAACAAATCCAAATTGTAGTTCTATTTATGAAAATAAAGCCATATAAAATTACTATTCGCAAAATATGTACCTAAGTCACACGAAAATATTCGGGCTTTGGGAAACCTGATTATGAGTAATTTTTAAACTATTTGGGAGTTGAATTGCAATAAGCAAGTGCGAGTAGAACTCGCGTGGAAGAGGGTTCCATACTACCATTTTGTCTGAAGAAATTTGAAGACTTTGGATTTTTGCTGCAGATTTCCTGTGATCTAGAATGGACTTCCACGTTCATGATTTTTTCAAAATCTCAGTGAGTTCGGCCGTAAGAGGTATACCCGTTTTTCGCATATTTTCGTGAACATCTCCTGAACCATTGTTTAAGGAGAAGATAGTTAGTTACTCCCCATACAAAAGCTGTTGGACGTGAGTCAACCGCGACATCTGTTAGAATACTACAACATCTCACAAAATCGAGCCCCATGCAAATGCGCCCTCTTTACTAATAATGGTATTGCCACTAAACGTTAAAAAGTTTTCTACTTCTGTGGGCATTTCTGCAATGACGTGGGGAAAAAATATAGAAGTCCAACGATCTGTCACGATCAGCTGTTAAAATGGCGAACAAACAATAAACAAACCGACGTTTGCTATGTGTTTTTCATGCTTCATTTTTGTCTTGAATAAGTATGCTTTTATTTTGTTGTGTGGTTAATTGAGGAAGTAAGAAAACTCCTGGCATAGAGAAATTTTATAGGATTCCTGTTACATCAATAACACCCATTAAAAACTACCAAATGGCCTGCAAGTTGAGGAGATAGTTATCAGCTTGAAGAGCTTATTTAACCGAGAAGAAATTGAAAAATACTAATGTATGTTAGAAAACATTTTATTACAGCTAAAGGCACCTGATATTTGTGAGCTTTGAGTTCTAAATTAAAACGTCTTCAAATTGTTCATTTGTCATTTCTTCAATGTATGTAAACAAACTTTTTTATGTATATAATCATTGTTTAAAGAGAATCTTCTCTTTAAACAATGATATAATGTATTGATAGCTCTTCTATAGAATTCTGATTGCAGATTAATAACACAACTGAGTTTCTCTGAAATAAAGTTTCTATTTATTTTCAAAACATACAAACATAATGAGAAAACCTTACCTGAAATAAAGAATCGACATTTTAAGCTATTTATTACAATTATCTTCCAAAAATAAGTTTATCTGACAATCTCTTGAAATATGTAATTGACAAACAATAAACGAATACTATAGCAGAGACTGTCTCTGACTATAGCAACGTACAACAGAGTAAGGCTATTTCTTAAAGGAAAAAAGGTATTTTTCTTTTACATCACCCCTCCTGGGGATGAAAATAATATTCGCAGAATATTTTTATGTATAGATCAGTCTTTTTCTTCAAACTGTGGTACTGGAGTTAATTTTGAAATATGAAAATGGTTTGACTCTAATTTCTTGTGACCTGTATTGATTCTGTAGATAGAGTTGGAAGATCAATTAAGGAACACCCCAAATAATACATTTTTTTACATTCTGTAATTTGGAATTGCATTTTCCTATATTCAAAAATTGCATAAAATACCAATTCAAATTGTTATTAAGGTATGCAACAGAATTCATCGAGTACATCCCTTGTGTGAAACGAAATTTTTATTGAGATGTTTGTAAACGCAAATCAAAATGAATAGTGAATGCAGGAATACATACACAAGTTAGCAAATTGAAATACGTTTCAGAAAAGAAGACGGTTCATATGTAATTTTTATTAATTGCTGATAAAAAATTTGTATGATAGTATTTAATTAAAGTAACCTCAGACAAAGGAGGTGTCTAAGAAAGTAACCGTCTAGGGTCTAGCACAGGGGTCGGCAAACTTTTGAGTCAAAAATCACAATTTACAATATTTCCAAATTTTTCAAGAGTCACAAATTTTTTTCTCGCCAATAAACAGTATTGGAATATACAGAGTGTTTCTTAATTGGAGATTCAAATGAAGAGGGGAGATTACATGAATAATTTCAAGTAAAATAGTCCGATAAAAATGTGTCCGCAAACGTTTCCTTTTCGAGATACAGGGTGTTTTTTCTCATAGTATCTGCATGTCACAAGATATTCGACTGAAATTCGGCATAGATATCACAATTTAGAGTTTATACCATCATATGGCATGCCAATTTCGATTGCAAACCTACTAGGTGATATTTTTTCTGGGATACTGTCCCCTGGTTTCCTCCAGAACCTTTCTTTTTGGAGTCACTATTAGTTTGATGTATGAATATTGAATAGTAGAAATGATGCTCGGCTGTTATACTAAACTTAATGATCTCTTGTAGTTTTGTTGTATCTGCTACTGATTTCGAATAAAAATTCCAGTCGATTACTCAGAAAGATCAATATGATCATAAAAATCCAGTTAGTATAGAAAGAAATCAAAACTATTTAAGTCTGGGGATCTGGCGGGCTATGACAATGTCAGGTTTTCGAGAAAATCGTTTTTCTCTAAATCGGTAGCAGATACGACGAAACTATAAGAGACCATGAAATTAAGTCTAACAACAGAGCTCAAACTTGCAGTGGCTCACCCAAAAAAAGTTCTGGAGGAAATTAGGATGGTGTTGCAGAAAAAAATATCACTCTGTGAATTTGCAATCAAAATTGGCATATCACATGTTGTGAACTCTAAATTGTAATATGAATATCTTGTGAAATGCAGATAGTATGAGAAAAAAACCTGAAAAAATTTAAAATTTTAACTCCATGTATTTCAAAAACAAAACATCTTATCTTGAAATATACAAGGAATCTCCCCTCTTTGTTTGTACTCCAATTGTACACCCTGTACACCATTATTAGATAATGATAAAATAAATAATACTGGCGAATGGACTTAAAGAGCCGCAGCTTCACGTCCAAAGAGCCGCATGTGGCTAGCGAGCCGCAGGTTGCCGACCCCTGGTCTAGCGTCTAGAGCAGAAAGACTGATCTCAAATGTTTTGTTCGAATGTTGTTTGGGCTGATAATTACGTGACTCCCGGTTTCACCAACGATCTCACGTTTAGGGACGATGCAGGTACTTTTATTTCGGTCGGACTGGACGAATTTGTTAGAGCGGAAACAAGGATATGGAGATAATTAATAATGGTTTTCAACTTAGACAAAGGAGTCTGGTCTGAGGTTTTCAACGTCTTTTACGAAAATAGGAAGAGAATCATCGGCATGCAAATTTTTTTAATTCCGGTAAAAGTTACACTCGAGCAAGATTCGAACCTACGCCGGTTGCTTGCTATGCAACCTTCTTATCACCTAAGCCGTCAGCGCGTATAATTCTTTAACTAGAATTCACGGATATGTGAGGGAGCGTATAGAGAGACGTATCATCGTCAAACTTGGGAATCCACTCATCTTTCATCTTACGTAATCGACAATTTTTCGATTTCAGTGGGTAGTAAATTCGTCATTGTTGGGAGTATGGATTCCGACCAATGATGAATTTACTAAGAATAATATGGTTTTTAACATTGATTAAATTTGAACAATGCTATAATTGTCGCCGCATATTTCCTCAATAAACTCACGGTGAAATTTAGAATCTATATTAGGTAGTTGGTGTTGATCAAAACGTCTACGTTATAGCGGTTTTAAGTTCGAAAAAATCTAGTTATTCTATATTATACAAGAAATGAGATTTTCATGTTGATTTAAAAAAAAAGGAAGTTATTTTGACCAAGCTTCTATTTCCATCTATTCCTTTGTTAAGTGATAAAAGTGCTAATGCTAATGAATGACATTAATTTATCTGAAATGCTCAACTGCTCAAGGAAAATAATGAACATGATCAAGAGATCAAGAACACCTTATTTTTATTCACACTGACAGCTAATGTAGAGGAAAATTAAATCAAGAATAAATCAAACGACATTTGAAATTGATTTTTATCCTTTAATTCAAAAAAATCAGGCATTTTTCAAAATTGTCAACTTAACATTTTTTAGAGAAAAGTTGTTTATGGTAACAAAAACAAAGGATAGATGCGTTTACGATTTCAATATGTATTACGTGATGGCAAAATAACCAAAACGTGTTGATTATGAGAGACATCTGTTGAATACAACCAGATTCAACGCAATGAATACTTCGCCGAATTGAGAAACGACGTACGTATGAAATAATAATTGAAATACGTTTGGGCGCCTCGGGCTAACGCCATCTATTGATGATGCCCATCGTCCTCCAACAAAATTTACACTGGAGTAACTAACTATCTTCTCCTTAAACAATGCCTGAACTATGCATCTCAAAAATCTAAAAATAACTGTCTCAGAAGTCCCGCATTTCCTTGAGGGGATCGAAAGTGAAAAATTATCTAAGCCCAAATATCCATGTTTGAAATTTTTGATAACGTAGTTAATTAGTTATTAATTAATTGAAGTGACCAATCAGGACCGCCCTACATAAGAAATAAGAATAAGTGGGCAGTGGGGACGCGAGAGTGAGACGCTAGAGCTGCTGCCGGCTTTTCACGCAGTAAACAGAGACTGGCGTTTCACTCTCGCGTCCCCACTACTGTCTACTTATTCTTATGTAGGGCGCTCCTGATTGGTCACTTTCATTAATTATTAACTAATTAACTATGTTATCAAAAAATTTCAAACATGGATATTTGGGATTAGAATATTTTTCACTTTCGATCCCCTCAAGGAAGTGCGGGACTTCTGGGACACTCGTATATGTTCCAAAGTTCAAAACTATCTTTCAAGTTGATAAGGGTAAAATTGACCGTGAGAAAGGGTCGCACCAATGAGCACGGGAATGAAAATGAGTATGTGGCATGTACTGACTGTATGACAAATTGAGCAATTGAAACTATGTGACTTCTCTACTAGAAAAAAAATGGCCTCTATCGAGCAGTAACATTTGCAGCATTTTATCACAAAATTAAACTTATTTTTGGGTAGTTTGTACTATCTTGATGCCAGATTTCTCTCACATTTCACACCAAGATCTATGGAAGATAACAAGGAAACAAAGCTGGCTATACAATGTATGCCCACCATACATTGTTTTGACTGGTCGTTGATATATCAGATCTAATTATTTCATCAATAACCAACAACATCTTTTCTTACAAAATTGGCTGAAATAGACCAACACTGGCCTTAAAATATTTCAATGATTAATGTCATTGTGAAAAATTATTGAAAATTGTTTCTTCATCGATTTAAAAATACTGCTGAGAGTGATTTTCAATGCACATTCCTAATATAACCATAATTTTTTAAATGGAAAGGAATAGAGAATTTTAAAATTCACCATCAAGAAATCATTCATCAAAGGCAAGTTCTACAGTATTATTACAATAAACAAAGGTGTTACCTTAGCGCTGAATACAAGTCCATTTTCAGTATGGTGGAACAACACAGGAATGCAGCTGTGCCCGGCAGCTACTATGGAATTTTTACTAATCCAAGTACAGCTCATGAATGGCAAATATTCAGTTCTCAGCTTGATAGTTGCATTTCCATTGGTGGCATCAGCTACATTCACTGTAGAGTCATGGGCTACCCAACAAATCTTATTTCCATCTGGAGAGAAGCTTACACTTTGCACCCATCCACCTCCTGACGATGAATTTGAGAATTCAGCCAAAAGAGTTCCAAGCGTTGTTTTAGAACCCCACAGAGTAGGTTCTGGGGCATTTTCAATGTCCTTGATGTGGGCAGAAAACACTCGAACCTGAAACAAGTTTTAAAATTGGATAAATGGTAACTAGAAATCGTTTTTATCTTAACATCAATATCTTCCTTAATACATAGTATTTATCTATAGATATCTAGCCAACATTCAATACAGATGGCAAAATCTTCAACATCGAAAAATGGCTTTTGTTGCTTAGAGGGTTTGATGAGAAACGATGTTTCCCCAAAACTTAAACACTTGGCAGCTCAAAAGTTAAGATGTTTAGGACACAGCTCTACATATTCCGATTGAAGAAATATCTATTTACAGATTGAGTAAAAAGTAACACACAAAATTCATATCTTCAGCATTAACTGTTTTGTAGAAAAATGTTCGAACAGGTTGATTTTCATTCAATTACGAAAGATTCCATGAAAATGAAGGAGTTTGTAATAAACCCCCTAGGAGGGATGGGGGGTAGTTGAGTTTTTTTAAATGGCAACCTAATATTTTGGGGGGGGGGACTAATTCCCATTCAAAGGATCAGAGCCATGTGATGGCTGTTAAAGAATGGAAACAAAAGGGGAAGACTAGGGGTCCTGGCTACTGATCCAAAGACAGAGACAGGCTAAGTCTTTCCTCTTTTACTCAAGGAGCTGGACCAGAAAAGTTCTCTCATTAAACAAATTAGAACTGAGGAAAATGACGGGCATACTCACAGGACACTGTCCTGTGAATTATAATCTTAGGAAAATGGACAAAGTTCCTCATAATGCCTGTCAATTCTGTCTTTGGGATAAGGCTGCGGCATCTTGCCTCCTGTTTCTTAAAATCGGAACAAGTAATGGACAGGGCACTGAGAAGTGTAGTGAGGTTCATAGAGGCTTTTGCTGATGGCCAATAAACTAACTGTTCTCTCTCTCTCTCGCTTTCTATTTTTAGATGACTAACTAAAGTTTTCTACTTAAACTTTTTTGAATCTGCTTGTGAGATTAATTTAATCAGTGATGATACAATTGACGTGACGTCATCAAAATCCTTCAGAAATTAACTAAGCATTCTTGTGAATTTAAAAACAGTTCCCAGAGAAATTGAGACGAATAAATTGTTTTGTTCACATTTTCTCGATTCTTTCATTTTGAAAAATGAGTATAGTTTAAATGGCTACTTTTATTAATTTGTTGATAGTGAAAATACCTTGATAATCAATTAATTGATTAAAAAAAACACCCTTACTATTTAAACACTCATATTTACCTTGAAATCAGTGGAACCAACCACCAGTAGTGTATTATTAGGATGCCAGTCCAATGCAGTAACTGTAGACCTCAGAGGCTTCTTGATATGTTTAGATACCCACCAGTCATTCTCAGATTCGAAGTAACATACACTGACAAGTCTAGCGCCTGATCCAACAGCAAACTTATTCTCTTCTGGTGACCACTTGACACAGGTTGCAGCTCTATTTATCCTCAACAGTACCAAAGTTGGTTTCCATTTCTTGTCAGAATCTTGGTTCCAAACATAAGCATTTCTGTCTGCAGAACAAGTAACAATGCGATTGGTATTCGGAGCCCAATCTATTCCCATTACTCTCAAATCATGCTGGGCTAAATTATCTGTTATTTTCCACTCTGCACCAGATTTCTCATAAATATGAACTTCTTGATTGTTGGGAGAGATGGCAATCTCTGAAATAAAATGTACATTACGAGAATGATATTTATTCTTAGTGGAAGATCAGGGGTTTCTAACTGCCTTTAATTTTTTCAAATTTTCTCAATAAGTTCTACCTACGGTTTTTTGTCTTATTCCAAGCATGACATGTTATCGGAGCTATGGTTGTTCCAAAACGATGTTGTTCAGTCATCTGAAACCATACAAAATAAGAAAAAATAATTTATGAAGAACGATATTATTACGATTACTCCAATTCGCGGACTCTGGTCAGTCTACACGAATTCCGCTGAATATTCAAATAATTTTAAAAAGTAGTATTTTCAAACTGTAGAACTGGGAGGTCCCCGCTCTGACAGTGAGTGTCAAAACTAAAGTGTCAATTCTGAAATAATTTGACATCTATTAGTCATACCGGGAGTCCCGTCTGATTGGTTCGAAGATTTCTATGGGCTCTGGTGGGAAAACTATGTTGAAAATTTCAAAAACAGATGATTCTCCCGCGGAAGGCGATTCCGTAGAATGAATGAGGAAGAAGGAAGCAGAATCTGAAATATGGAAAATGTCAATGAACTCCACTTCAAAATCGGCATTAGAATGCTTAGATGAGTGCAATCAAAATATGTACGATTCCAGTATCTACTGCTACTCCAGAAAGAAGTTTTTCCAGCTTGAGGAGAATTAAAAATTACCTGCGCAATTCTTCTAGTGAAACTAGATTGAATGGGTTGGTGCTTATGAATATTCATTACAGTGTGAAAAGTGATGAAAATGAAGTGGTTGACCAATTCGCTAGAAAAAAAAGACGGATAAGTTTTTAACTGAAGGAATTCATCATAATAAAATATTGTTTGAGTTTTCTCACTGTTTCATTTTTAATACCTATTTATACAGGGTGTCCCACGGTCGAGTGCCTATTAGACGTTTCTGGAGAACTGGACATATTTGAAATCCGAAAATTGGTATTATGATATTGTTCGAAATTCTCTACAGACCGAAAATATTTTTGGAGCTTGAGCACTTCCGGTTATACCGGGAGTGGAAATAAATTTGTTCAAAAAATATTTTTTTCAATATTTTCGTTCCTGATATGATTAAGTATTCAATGCTGAATACATTTCTGTTGAAACCATTGTATTCATTCGAATAGTTTTCAAAATATCGAAAAAAAACCTGAAAAAATGTCGCATATTCATAGTCAGTGTTATGTTTATTATTCTCATTTTGAACATTCTGAGTGTAAACCGTTCTCACAACGTCAAAGTAGAAGAATGTGGAAAGGTCATGCATCTTTTGAATTTCATAAATATCATCACAGGGTGTTTCAAATTTTGTGTCGAAATCTGTGATCGAAAATTGGCCATAACTTCTGTTTTTCAAATCAGAACCCTATTTTTTTATGATTGCATTGGATTCTGCGAAGAAAAATAGTGATAGCATTCTCAGATGTTCTTATTCCTAAATTCAGTAATTGCCGAGATATTTGAGCTTTTCTGGATTCATGTTGTACGTAGAGTCAAATTCATCGAATCTGAAGAAATTCGATGAATATTTTTATGAAACCATAGTAACACCTAATAATTAGATCTGTCACCTGTGAATTATTAATGGGATCATTTATCTTCTATGGTCACAGAATATTCTCATGCCAACAGATTCGATGACTATTCTTATGCAACCATAGTAACCATTGAAGTAAAATCGAGAAGTAAGGTTATGGTCTAAAATAAGAGCTGTCACTTGTGAATTAATTTATCCTCTATGATCACAGAATATAGACCAATCCAACGATCTGTCACGATCAGCTTTTTCAAAATGGTTGCTGAAATAAACAAATATCAAACCGAGGATATTCAGTTACGAGGTCGGAGGTACGTGTTTCAGGGTATTTTCTGTTGGTTTCTCAATTTTCAACTTCAATGTCTTCAATTATGCCATGTAAAATGATAGTTATAATAGAGAAACACTATAACAGAAATGTTTGTTATTTGTTTGTTCCAGCAGCCATCTTGAAAAAAGGTGATCAGCTGTTTTGTTGGATTGGTCTATTCTCATGCGAAAGATAAGGTGAATTTGACTCTACGTACAACATGAATCCAGAAAAGCTCAAATATCTCGGCAATTACTGAATTAGGAACAAGAACATCTGTGAATGCTATCACTATTTTTTTCCGCAGAATCCAATGCAGTCATAAAAAAATAGGGTTCTAATTTGAAAAACAGAAGTTATGGCCAATTTTCGATCACAGTTTTCAACATCAAAATTTTAAACACCCTGTGATGATATTTATGAAATTCAAAAGATGCATGACCTTTCCACATTCTTCTACTTTGACGTTGTGAGAACGGTTTACACTGAGAATGTTCAGAATAAGAATAATGAACATAACACTGACTATGAATATGCGACATCTTTTCAGGTTTTTTTTCGATAATTTGAAAACTATTCGAATGAATACAATGGTTTTAACAGAAATGTATTCAGCATTGAATACACAATTATATCAGAAACGAAAATATTGAAAAAAATATTTTTTGAACAAATTTATTTCCTCTCCCGGTATAACCGGAAGTGCTCAAGCTCCAAAAATATTTTCGGTCTGTAGAGAATTTCGAACAATATCATAATACCAATTTTCGGATTTCAAATATGTCCAGTTCTCCAGAAACGTCTAATAGGCACTCGACCGTGGGACACCCTGTATGTTGTTGGCACTATTTTGGAATAAAATATTAAAAAACTCTATTTAGTTTCAATGAAAGCACACATCCGTCATCCACACTACTTTCATATTGATTCATCCTGTAAGTATTGTTTGGGAAATAAATATTGTTTTTCAAGTTTCTGTTTGAGTGAATAAAAATTAAATTCTCAAGCATATTTGAAAAATAGGTTTACCTAACCTAACCAGGAATATTTATATGTTGAATATTGTTTCAGAAGTAGGATAAGGATTATTGAATTCTTAAAAACAACAAATACTTGCTACAGAAAGCGACTCTCACAATTCCCGGCACTTACAAAGTCAATTGCCAAAATTTCAAAACCGCTCCCCGAAATTAATTCCTGGCTACGCCCTTGGAAGTACCTACCCATGGAAGTTCTCTTACCTTCATGGAAATACATTTATATTATTATACATATTTCCTATAATAGGGATTCTAGGGTACAGATTAAAGATATAGACGATTCTTACTATTTTAGGCTCCTCGTCATAGGTTCACTTTACGCCCAGCAGCGGACCTCTTCCCGATTTTTTCTAGGTACAGGATGGCCAGATTTCGATGGTACTACTACATCTCTTAAACTATAAGAGATAGAGAAAAGGTAAGATACACGTCATATTCCCTTTTTTCGAGAAACGGAAATTGCTACAAAACCCATGTTGCTACGGGCGCTACGGCGTCTAGTTTCCGAGCTACAGGGCGATTTTGGTATTTAGTCCATTATTATAATTGACTATAACTTCCGTATTACAGGATCTACACTCTCGAAATGAACACATCCTTAGGGCATTTTTTCACTGCTTTTCAGCGGTGCTATTGGATTTTTTGTATCTGCTCAAATTTCGGAGCTATAACAAAATTTTTTTTTCAAATAGAAACCATAATAGGAAATGTTATTTCCGCATTGGTCTTTCTTCAACGTTTTCAAAAATATATATCATGATAAACTTCCGAGTTCACTATAGATACAGGGTGAGTCTTTGACTTGTACATATATTTTAACTGTATATTCCTCTCATCAAACGAAACACTTTATTCCTATACAATTTTTCAAAATTTGGTTTGGTTTGGAAGATACAGTGTGTCGAAAATCCATGAAAAAAACACTTTTCAACAAAATCCAAGCAAGCTTTCTCTCATTTCCTATCCAAAAGTTTCATATTTATACTACTATACCTTCTAATACCTAAGGGATATTTCCTAGTCTAGTTGTCGCATTTTTCCTAAAAAGAAAATCCCTGTTTAGAGAGCGTAGATCCTATAATACGGAAGTTTCAGTCAATTATAATAATGGACCAAATACCAAAATCGCCCTGTAGCTCGGGAACTTGACGCTGTAGCAACTTGGGTATTTCAGCAATTCCTGTTTCTCGAAAAAAGAGAACATGATATGTATCTTAGTTTATCTCTATCCTTTATAGTTTAGGAGTTGTAGTACTAAACCTTCGAAATCTGGCCACCCTGTACCTACATTTTCTCATAAAAATCGATCAGTGCTACTCACTACTCTCAAGTTGCGGAAAGCTATATTTTAGATTTAGAAGATACGAATTTTTGAAATTTGCATAAAATATAGATACCATTTTAAAACCTATAATTCGATTATTACACAATATGATATGTTCATGGAATATTGTGTTTGACACATAATTCATCCAATTATTATCATCCTTTCGAATTATTATAACAGGGGCGGTGATAATGTTTTTTCTTCGGAGGGGAAGTGTAAATGAAAAAATAATGCTGCAAAATGGTGAATGCGCGAGACACCGCAGGTATATAATGCAACCTGCCGAGTTCATAGGGTGGGGGGGGGGAAGCATGAAGTTGAAGATCGTGGCCACAGGCCACAGACGTTTTCGCAGCTAAGGAGCTCCTGGTGCAGAGGGATCGTTTTTTGCAAAGATTCGTTTGCAAATGCATACTGCCATTGTGTAATCATCATTACTCCTTTACATCGCAAATATATCGCGGAAGAGTTCTTGATGGACATTATTGGGTCCTGGGAATGGTAGACCGGTTATGCTAGGTCTAGGTCAGGTTCGGTTCGGTTTGGTTTGGTTTGGTTAGATTAGATTAGATAAGATTAGGTTAGGTTAGGTTAGGTTTGGTTTGGATAGGTTATTTTTTGTTGAACAGAGTGTAATAATTTGTTACAGCTGAAGCTGGAACGAATACCCAACAGATTGAGGCGATATGGCGTCCTTGTGAGGATTTCTTCAGAGGCTCTATAGCAGGTTTATAGGAACTGTAATTTCGAGAGAGACTCTGTCTCTGTGAGTTTTTCGAGTATCTTCTTGAAGCTCTCACAAGGCAGTAGCCAATCTGAATGGACTTATTCTTAAATACAACATTTTGTTGTAACCGTCGTAGAGATCGGATTATATATTTAGGACAATTTCAGCGGTATAGGCGGTCTGCATATTCTTGAAATGAGACATCTGGTGGTGACTTTCGTCAAAACATGAAGTAAAGCTTAATGATAGGTTAGCTTATTGTTTCTGACTTTTGAGCGAATTTTGGTGTTTATACAATGGATATTCAAAGATCTTTTGGATTTTTAAAAATAAAATTCGATCATTTCTCGAAAGGAAATGAAGAAAAAGGCCAAGCTTTGAAAAAAGCTGGTCATGTGTATGAGGTGAGAGAGCGGAGTGGTCTCATAACTTCTAAAGTAATGAGACAAACCTCTGTTAATTTGCCACCGTATACGGTCGAAATCACCGTAAGTACATAACAGTCAGTATTATGACCTTTTTTTTTAAATAATGCATGTTTTCCAGCTGGACAAAGAGAGAAACGTGAGGCGTGCAACATGCTCTTGCATTGCTGGAATTTCTGGACATTGCAAACATTTATCTGCGACAGTTTTTTGCGTAAATGATGAGAAGTCTACAAGAACAAGTGTACCTACCTTGTACTTGGAAAGAGCCATACATTGCAAAAATAGCAAAGGCAAATTATTTGAAGGGGCAGAGATTTTCCGATATATTTGGTGTATCGAAAAGGACCAATGTTTTTTCTCCAGTAGAAGGTACTGCAGAAATGGTGACATTTTCTGCCCCTTCGATGCTCCAATATATGCTAGGAGCTTCAACTGGTGTTAAGCCTTCCTCTTTCACAGAAACAAGTCGGACATCTTCAAGGTTGTATAAATACAATTCAAAAGAGCCGAAATCGAGGCCTAGCAATTTTGAGCATGTCATATATTTTTCCTTATTTGTCAGTCCTTTTTGCTGTGGTTTTTTTTGTTTGTTTCAGGAATCATACAAGTAGGGAATTTGAACCTGCTCTTCAAGTCAGTGAAATTTCAAATGGTATTGAAGATATAATTGACAGGCAGAGATTAGTTAACACACAGCATATATGTACAATGTCATCTAAATATTTAAATAAATTATATGGTATTTCATGTAAAATTCTATAAATTTTTATACGTTGAATTGATCTTTCTACATGAATTCTAACACTCGCAACACTATAAGTTTCTTCAACTTCTTCAAGAGATAGTTGGCCATCATGTACAAAATATATCATCTTCCAAATCACTTGGGTCAGTTTGGCATGAAAATTTCACCTTTTGATCACCACCAGAGACATTACCGCAGAAGGATGGAGATGGAGAAGGAAACTCTTCCTCAGTTAAATTCTTTGTAGTGGTGGATCTGGCAATTTTTCTATTATATCTTTCCATTCTTTTAGCGGAATTATCCAATTTTTTATACTCCTAAAATAAGTAGAATAATGAGATTGAATTCATGTAACATAATTTAAACTAAAACTAACCTTTGGAAATATTGTTGGGTTATATGAAGGACTCTCAGCATTATCACTCTTTGTTTCCTAGAAAATGAGCACTGCATATTCTAAGGAAAACTTTAGGCTGCCATTCTCTCGAAGTATCATCAACACTACAATGAATTTTAGATTAATGCCATTTGTTAACGTTTCTCAATCATACAAATATTCTTACTTTTTACCAAACTCTTCTCACACTATTGATCCACATTTGCCTCCTCTCTTTTTCGAAAAGGAATAAAATGTTATCGAGTTGTCTGTATTATAGTATGCATTGTGACAACCAACTACACAGCACTGAATTCGAGAATTTCGTGCAGTAAATGGCATGTCTGGCCGTTCAGAATCCATATTCAATACAATAAATAAGCAAAAACACGGTAAAAGCGTTATGTTTTAACGCGAGTATTGCTTAATTTCACCACGGAGGCCGCCACCTACAAATATGCAGACCGCCTATTTGCATATTTTAGCTGAGACCCAGTTATGATGCATATTATCGGTACTATATTTTCTTCCCTGCGTTCCGAAATGCGATAAAAGTGATGATATCGCGTATCCGACCAAAATCTACCCGACCAAATTCCACAAAATATTCCCAAAATAAAGCCTACAAAGAAAAAAAATCACCAAATTTGCCAATCCCTCCCGAACCAGTCATAACTCGATATAGGGAACCAGGGCCGATCCTAGGGTGTTGGCCGCCCGCGTGCAGAATCCTTATGTGCCGCCCCAGAGACAAAAAAATATACCTTTTTTTGACATATATTTAAAAAACCTTCAATAGGCCTTCTTTTATTGTTAGGAAAAAACTGTACATATTAGATATAAGGAGGGGATAACCCCGTTACTTTTTCCGTGAATATTTTGGTGCTCCCTCTGCCCTCCGCAACTTTTCTGAAGATTTTTGTTGTCTTACACAATAAAAATGCAATTTATTTACACGCATATACATTTTCATACATATATTGTATTGTACTGTATTGTATTCGTGTACTAGATTATGACTCATGCACTAGATACATGATACATCCATTTCAACAAAATGAAGAATATGTAATAATACAGGAAAGAAACACGAACTAAATACTGAAAAAAAAAACAATCTTATATGTCACAAAAATTGTACTCCAGCAATCATTCTTTCAATGATGGCACGAGTTATATTCCAGGGCACGATGAACTTCGTTCGAGAGCGATGGAAGTGCTAACTCAGCATCAGCTACTTTCCGCAATCCGAGAAAGCACACCGAGCTTATAAATTGTATTGTATTCATCATTTTTATCAGTCTTGACATTACCTACCATTGTAATCTATCTGTACGAAATATAATTTTTAAAAACGCTTTTACCGCCTTGAATATTATAACTGGCGCAGTCGACGGAGTTTCACGGGAGTTTTCATTGTGAAAAACTTTAGAGTTCTACCCTCTTTTGTGAAACGAGAACCTACCCACAGCAGTAACTCAAAAATCCATCCAGGAAGAGAGCATGCATTTGTGGATTATCATAACAAGGTGGTGAGCGTAATTTTTCTTTGTTAATGTCAGACTCCTCTAATCCCCTTATTGATTCTCTTGCGGAAACCAATTCTGAATTAGAGACAGATTTATTGGAATCTTTTAATAACCTTTCACTCAGTAGCAGTAATTTATCTTTAAATATGCCAAACGCACCAGAGAATTTTGATATAAAAAATCTGAGCATCGTGCCTGATTTTGATGGAAACCCAAATAAGTTATACAGATTCATTCAAGCATCGGAGGCAATTCTAACTCATTATTTTGACCGTACTAATCCAAATAATTTCCAAAATTTGTTACTTTTGAATGGTATTTTAAATAAACTTCATGGTAAAGCGGAAGAAGTTGTTGCTATTCATGGGGCTACAGGAAATTGGAATGATATAAAAAATTCTCTTTTATTGCATTTCGGTGATCAACGTGATGAAAATAGTCTGAATCAAGATCTTGTTAATCTGAGGCAAAATTTTGGAGAATCCCCTCATGATTTTTATGAAAAAGTAATCACTTTGTTGAATACCATTTGTAATCATATTGATTTAAAATGCGAGGTTGCGTTAAGAGCCAGCAAAAGAATCTTTTTCCAAAAGCAAGCATTGAAAACATTTTTAGCCGGTCTGAGAGATCCTCTGGGACCTATAATCAGAGCTATGAGGCCTAATTCATTATCAGAAGCACTTCAATTCATAATAGAGGAGGACAATATCAAGCATTGTCAAAGATCACATCAATCAATAACGCATAACCCTAGAAGACCCTTAAATTATAATAATCAGAGAAATTATCCTCAAAGACCTTCAGATTTTCGCCAAACTTTTTCTAATAGAGTACCCACTGAACAGCAAAGCTTCATTCCCAATCAGCAATTTCCTAGTAGACCTGTAACTATTCAAAGAAATATAAATTATAGGGAACCAAGATATTTTTCTAATGCTCAAGTCTTTGGAAAACCCCAGCAACCTAAACCTACTCCTATGAGTATTTCTACAACTCACACTAAACAAAGAACACAACCTATGAGCACTTCATCAAATAGTAGAAATTTTTCAAACGGACAGAATCGTTCTTTTCGACAAAAACCAAACTTTATAAGTGAGGAACTTTTTAATACCGAATATCATCATAATCCTCAAAGCTCCCAAGAACATCTTGAAGATGAAGAAATTTTTGACAATTGTGAACAAAATTTTTCGAACGTCCATTATCAAAACCAAATCAAATAATAGAATTTCATGTCTCTAATGGTAAACGTGAATTACCATATATAGAAATTAAGAACCCACCTCTTAAATTGCTTATTGATACAGGATCTACAAAATCATTTATCAATCCTGATTTAGCTAAAAAATTCTATTCTAAATTTGTCTTCAAAGAACCATTCACAGTCTCAACTGTCCATCAAACTTCTCATCACGAATTTTGTGCTAATATCCCTATATTTGCTGAGTTTAATCGATATAATGAAAACTTCAAATTCTATCTATTCAAGTTTCATAATATTTATGACGGTTTAATTGGATTAGATAACTTAAAACTTTTAAATGCGTCCCTTAATTTTAGCAGTTCTATGCTCAATACTCCTTTTTCAAAATTGCCTATAAAATATCAAGAATCTGCAAGTAAAGCTCCATTCAAAATAAAAGTTGATGCAAATTCGAGAATCATCGCTAAAATACCTATCAGACACTTATCTGGTGATGTAATTATCCCAAAACAAGTTATCCAATCTTGTAAAATTTCGGAAATCGTAACTTGTTCCAAAAATGGCCTAGCGAACGTGGAAATTTGCAATGAAACGAATGAAGATATTATCCTCATTTTAAACAATCCTATAGAATCTATTCTCATTCAGAACAATTTCGAAATTTTTCAAATGGAAGATAATCACGTTTCAGAACATTTGGATATAGAAGAATTAATTAGAACCAATCACATGAATGAAGAAGAAAGGTTTCATATTTTAAAATTATGTCGTAAATTTTCAGATATCTTCAAATTAGAAAACCAATCCCTTTCTTTCTCTAATCAAATAAAACATTCGATCAAAACAAAAGATGATATTCCTGTCTATTCGAAATCTTACAGATATCCTTTCATCCATAAAGAGGAAGTTAAAAACCAAATAAATTCTATGTTGGAACAAGGTATTATCAGACCTAGTCAATCACCTTGGTCATCGCCGATTTGGGTGGTACCTAAAAAAGCCGATGCTTCTGGTAAACAAAAATGGAGAGTTGTTATTGATTTTAGAAAATTGAATGAAAAAACTATTGACGACAAATATCCAATACCCAATATTAGTGATGTTCTTGATAAAATTGGCAAATGTCAATACTTTACAACTTTAGATTTAGCTAGCGGATTCCATCAAATTGAAATGGATCCTAATGATATTCCGAAAACTGCATTCAATGTAGAAAATGGTCATTATGAATTCCTACGTATGCCATTCGGATTAAAAAATGCTTGTTCCACTTTTCAGAGAGTTATGGACAATGTACTCAGAGGACTAGAAAATTGTTTAGTTTATCTAGATGACATTATTGTCTATTCAACATCGCTGCAAGAACATATCGTTAATCTTTCAAAAGTTTTCAAAAGACTCAGGGATGCCAATTTTAAAATTCAATTGGACAAGTCAGAATTTTTAAAAAAGGAAGTAGCTTATTTGGGGCATATTGTAACAACAGAAGGGGTCAAACCTAATCCAGACAAAATTAGAGCTATCAAAAATTATCCAATACCCAAAACAACCAAAGAAATTAAAGGCTTTTTAGGACTGTTAGGCTACTACAGGAAATTCATTCGTGATTTCGCGAGAATAACTATACCTTTAACGGCTTGTTTGAAAAAGGGTGCCAAAATCGATCATACCTCATCGTTTATCAACTGTTTTGAATATTGTAAAAAATTGTTAATGAACGAACCTATCCTTCAATATCCGGACTTTTCTAGAGAATTCATTATAACTACAGACGCTAGTAATTTTGCAATTGGTGCGGTTTTATACCAAGGCAAAATCGGCAATGATAAACCAGTGGCGTATGCATCAAGAACACTGAATGACAACGAGCAAAATTATAGCACTATAGAAAAGGAACTTCTTTCCATAGTTTGGGCAACCAAATATTTCAGACCCTATATTTTTGGCAGAAAATTTGTTATTGTAACGGATCACAAACCATTACAATGGTTAATGTCTCTTAAAGAGCCAAATAGTAAACTTTTAAGATGGAGATTGAAACTTGAGGAATTTGATTTTGAAATATTTTATAAAAAGGGCAGTTCTAATACTAATGCAGATGCACTTTCAAGAATCGAAATTCACAATAAGGATTTCTTTGAGTATATGGAAAAATTTAATGAAGGATTTTCTAAGCATAAAGCAAATAACGATAGCGAATCAATGATTGTCAATTTAGAAGAAGGAGATGGTAACGATCAAATTACACATAAGGAATTATCATTTGAAGATTTTGAGAAACGTTTGAACATGAATGAAATAAATTTTTCTCCTAATGTAATCGAAAAAATTGGTAATTTATTTGATGCACCAGATTACTATTCTCTTGGTCACTGTGTATCTGAAGATTTCTATATGAATAAAGGTATAGCACTCGATTTTAAAGAAAAATTTGGCAATGTTCAAGAACTCAAGTCTCAAAATAAAAAAATTGGAGAAGTGGCTGAAATTGAACAAAACAATAGAAAAATTTATTATTTGGTCACTAAAGAGTTGTATTATCATAAACCACGATACGAAACAGTTTTTCGAGCACTTCTCAACCTCAAAAAATTGTGTCAGAAAGATGATGTAAATTACCTTGCACTACCAAAGATTTCTAGCGGTTTGGATGGACTTGAATGGAATAAAATATTCAGTATGATCAATTTTATTTTTGCAAATTCCACCGTGAACATTGACATTTATTATTTAACTCAAGAAGAATTTATTAATTTCCAGAACATCGAAAATCAAAACGAATCAGATGGAAATACTATACATTCGAATCACGAAAACCCAATTCAAGAAATTCCCATTTCTGAGGAAGTTTTAAATGTTTTCGACAATCAAATAGTTTTCGAATTTGTTTTTCATTCTCCGGCAGAAGTGAGAGTAGAAAAATTTTTTTCAAACAAGCAGAGAATATTTGTTCAATTATCCACTAGCAATTTGAATATAGAAGTTATAGAATTTTTCAAAACATATTTAAGTCCAAATATCCTTTATGCTTTATATTTCAAAAAAGATGACTATTATAAAGAAATTTGCGAGATTCTCAGAAAGACTTTCAAGCAATCTGCTTTCAAATTATTAAAGTGTAATGAAATCTTGGAAGATGTAGAGGAAAAAGACGAACAGGTTAGGATTGTTAAATATATGCACGAGGGAAAGACCAATCACAGGGGAATTTCTGAAACTGTTACTAGAATAAAAAGAGCATATTATTGGCCTTGTATTCAGAAAGACGCTACAGAATACATCAATAATTGTGAATTATGTCAGCTCAACAAGTATGATAGAGATCCTCCGAATCAAAAATTAATGCTTACGCCCACACCAGGTAAACCCTTTGAAATTGTTCACATCGATACTTTTCAAGCACAAGGTAAAAAATTCCTTACAATTGTCGATGCTTTTTCTAAATATGCCCAAGCATATCCGCTAATTTCCCTTACAGCTATAGAAATAGTAAGATCTCTTCTAATTTTTATGACGCATCACGGTTCACCCTCAACGATAGTGATGGATAATGGAACAGAGTTCAAAAATAGTACTGTATCTGAATTTCTCGACCTACACCAAATTTCTCCTCATTATATCACGGTAAACAATTCACAATCCAATGGTATCATTGAAAGATTTCATTCCACTATTTTGGAACATTTGAGAATTTTAAAGGGTAAAAACAATGATTCGTTGAATATTGAGGATTTGATGCCCTATGCAATTTTTGGTTACAATAATACAATTCACTCTTTAACAAAACAAAAACCTATTGATATAATTAATGGCCATTTAGATAGTAAGGACCCCCTCAATATAGATATAAACAAAACTATCATTAATAATTATGTCGAAAACCATAAACAAAAAACTAAAGAAATTTACAGGAGATTGAACGAACTGATGGGGGAGAGGAAGCAAAGCATTATAGAGAAACATAATGAAAAAAGACATGATCCTTTAACGTATAAACCCGGTACTATTGCATATAGAAAAGTTAAATCCAATATGAGAAATAAACTTACCCCCAAATTCTCTAAAGAGAGAGTACTGCGTAATCGGAAAATTAAAATAAGTAGTGATAAGAAGATTTTGCACAAACAGAACCTCAGAAAACCAAAAACTAAATCTAAGAAACTTTTTCAGGTTGATCCTAATGATCCTAGTAGCAGCTCAGGACATTCAAATAATAAACCTGAAGGACAATCCGGGAGTTCTTCCGATTCACCTAGGCACAGCAAAAATTAAAAGCAAATTTCACAATTTCATACATTACTATAATCTTAAACCAATTTCCGTAGAGTTAAAATATTTAGAATTCCATTATAAGACAGTATCTAGTACTATTTTAAATACTTCAAATTCTATGTTTCGTACAGAATTGGAAAATCATAAGAAATTTTATGAATATCAATTAAGCTTAGCAAAGCAAAAATTGAAAAGTTTGATACCGATGGGACGATCTAAACGAGGAATTATTGATGGATTAGGAACCATAATAAAGAGTATCACCGGTAATTTAGATGCAAATGATGCATTACATTATGAATCAGCTTTAAGAAAGCTTCAAGACAACCAGAAAGGAATTATGATAAATTTAAATGCAGGTATCTCATTGACCGGTGAAGTAATTGAAAATTTCAATAAAACCATTTCAATCCTCAGACATAACCAAAAAACGATTGCTTCCCAACTTGAAGGAATCTCTGGAAAATTTAGTCAATTAACTGATAATTTCTATATGTACATTCAGATAAAGAATCTCATGGACCAAATTGGAATTTCTGTCAATATTATCATGGAGTTAATCGATGAAATTGAAAATGCCATTAGTTTTTCAAGGCTTGGAATATTACATCATAGCATCATTAAGTTTTCAGAATTGAATTCAATAATCGCTGAAATAAAAACTTTATATTCTACAGATAACTTAATATTCACTGACGAAAAAGAATATCACAGATTTTATGAATTGATAAAAGTAGATGCATATTTCGTCGAATTCAGAATTGTTTTCATTCTTCATTTTCCAATTGTTCACCCTGAACTTTTTTCTCATTACCATTTATTTTCAATCCCAACTATCAACAACACCATTCTTATTCCCAAAAATACCTATCTGACAAGCAATGAAAAATGGTATCAATACGCTTCTTCGCCTTGTGTTGATTTACACCCACTATATTACTGCGAAAACGATAAACTTAATAATGGCTCAGAGGTAGAAGATTGCTTGTTCCAGCTGTTGCATCTCCAAAAATCCATTGGTTCCTGTCAAAATCATCCTGTGGAAACCAACAAGAATGTTATCCAGCAAATTGGCAATGGTAGATTCATCATGATAGCTCCGAGTGGAATAAAAATCCGCACAGTATGTAGAAGAACTGATGTGAGCACATTGAAGGGAAACTTCTTGATAAACGTTCCGAAGGGATGCCACTTCGAAAACTCAGAAGAAAAATTCTACAACGACAAAGAAATCCTGAAAGGAGAACCAATGTATCTTCCCCAAATTGCTGCTGATCTGAATGCAACAACCCTTACTGCATTCAAAATAAAACTTGAAGATTTTTCACTGGATCAAATACACAAACTGAAGAAAAAACAAGAGGAAATTCAGCCCTTAATTGAAAAACAAGAGAGCACCAAATCATTCCACGAAATCTTGATATATATTATTTATTTTCTGTTTTTCATAGTTATCTCCTATTTTGGTTCGAGGAAAATCATGTTATGGCTGAAGTCCCCGGTTCCAGGAAATCAACCAGAGAGTCAAGAATCCCAACCACGAGCAGTTCCATTCTTCACTACGTAAGCACCTTTCTGAGGATGGAGGAGTTATATTCCAGGGCACGATGAACTTCGTTCGAGAGCGATGGAAGTGCTAACTCAGCATCAGCTACTTTCCGCAATCCGAGAAAGCACACCGAGCTTATAAATTGTATTGTATTCATCATTTTTATCAGTCTTGACATTACCTACCATTGTAATCTATCTGTACGAAATATAATTTTTAAAAACGCTTTTACCGCCTTGAATATTATAACTCACGCCATCGCCTTTTCTCTCGATTATAAACATTTTGTTGTTCCGCATCAATAGTGAAATTCTTTTACAATCTCAATTTCAACTCGACCCAAGATTCCACAGAATTTACATGTTCAAAGACAATTTCATGTTTACTTAGATCAGTATTTTCCAACCTGTAGGTCGCGACCCCCAAGGGAGTCGCAAAGCAAGTAGGGGGGTCGCAAGAGTTCGAGAGAACTTTAGTAAGATGTCTACAAGACTCATGCATAGGTTGTGCTTGTTTCGGATTAATCAAATGACACAATTATTCTTTCATGAAACACACTCATTTCTGCGAAATACGAATCTCCGAAACTGGAGGCTAACAATCTATGGGGTCTTTTGTATTTCATTTTTTCGAAATTCAAGAAATACATATTCGAATACTCTATCCTCTATATGAAAATGTATCTATAGCAAGGAAGAAATATGATGTACCTTCTACATGAAAATGTATAGAAAGGGAGCAAAGTGTTGTTGTTCATTACAAAAAGTAACTAATTACTTATTGACAACTGGTAATTGACCGACGATTATAAACTGAACCTTCTTTATGAAAATGTATAGCGAGAAGGAATTATTGAATGTACCTTCTATATGAAAATATATAGCAAGGTAGCAAGGTGTTGTTGCGATTTACAACTGATTGATTAGCGACGATTTTAAATTACAACTGAATCATTACTGTTCGATTACTTTTCTCTACTTTACTTTACTAACTGCTTGTCTCCGCAACAAAGGGTTTTGAAGAAAAGCTGGAAAATAAGAAGATTCATTTCTTCTGAATAAAAGTGGGAAAGATCAACAATTGATTGAGTGTCAACAAAATGCTCTCATTTGCCATTTTTGACTATAGTGGGAAAAACAACCTATTTCTTGAATCTACAGACCAATGAGAGAAACCTTGGACGATTTGGTATTCGATCCTGCCATGTGTTTACAAATGTAACTTGAACTACAGTAAAAATGTCACATATATATTTACGCGCTTATACGGAGAAACTGAATGAAGTTTCACCGAACCTGGTTATTGTCTCAAAAAACCAGACGAATTTCCCAAACTTGTCCTAAATTATTGGGTTGAGAAATCTTTTCAATAGCTGACCATCAATCAGTCGAAAAAGGGTATTTTTAAACAAAGAACGAGAATTGTATCTAGAGGAATATGGAACAATATTGCAGTTCAAGGGTTCGATCTCATATGATTAAAATCATTTTATCTTTACAACATTTTTGAAGGCGACAGCTATTTTCTGGTTTACAAAGGATATGGCATTCAATTCGTCCAGATGTTGGGAAGTGAGACGCAAATTTTTTTCATCATTTTCCATAAACAACCTCCAAATCTTCAAACCAGGGGGATAACGAACTAGGGGATCTTCTGTATTTCATTCTTTCGGCATTCAAGAAACACATATTTGAATATAATCGTGGAAAACTCATTTCGTCGAGATATAAATTTTTTTCGTCATTTTTCATGAACAACCCTCCAAATCTCCAAACCTGAGGTCTAACCAACGATGGGGTTTATTGAATTTCATTCTTTTATTCAGGGAACACATATTCGAATATGATCGTGGAACAATGTCATTTCACCGAGATATGAATTTTTTTCATCATTTTTTATAACCAGCCCCCAAATCTCCAAACCGAGAGGCTAAGATTATAATTAATTTTCACACGGAAGAGACCGAAACCCAGAACGATTGCAACGAGAAATAAACATGAAACTATCGGCTATGACAGTAACTGCAAAAAGCATCATTACACACCATCATAATTGCACCCCAGTCGTTTTTGTTTTTACAACGAAGTGATTTTATTCCAACATCTGGTAATTTTTACCAATACTAAACAATCCTATTCCGAGACCTCATCGATAACGATAATTGCTCACAGATGGTATTTTTTTCGATCTTTGCATCACGTTCTTCTGGAGCAAGCATTCCTTTGTTCCTTTCTTTCGGTGAAGGAGAACAAGGAATATTTGATTTGACAAGATTGAAAAATTCAGTTTCATTTAATTTTTTTTGTCGACTCATTCAAAATTTGGATGATTACAGTAATAATCAATAATTGAAAACAATTATCTCTTTAATATTTGTTGAAAATAAAATTTTTCACAAACTGACATATAAATGTGGCGGCCTGCGGCCGCCCCTTGGATTTGGCCGCCCGCGTGCGGGGCACGCGCTGCACACCTGCTAGGATCGGCCCTGTAGGGAACATGGATCGAAGCAATGTTGTTCTACCTACAATGAACATTTTGAGGCTATCAACGGTGTATCTATAGTAAAATGACTTTGACAGTGCCGATTCACTAGCAGTTTGTCATTCTAGCATTTGACGATTTTTCAATAAAGAAAAATAGGTATAGCAATTATTTGCACTCATTTTTCTCATGTAGGTACCTGGAAGCATTAGGTTAGGAAGTTTGAAACTTAAGGTATGGCGTTAACTGAATATATCAAAATAATGAGTAAAATACGCCAAATGAACTCCACGTTGCCTATGGCATTGCCAAATAAACTTAAAGAAAAATTTTAGAACATATCGAAAGGAAATCCAGGTTTTGAAGATTTGTGTCTAATCAATAGTTTTATTTATCGGACGGCAGAAGTTTCACCAGAAAACATAATGGAGAACGTAGCACCGAAGTTCAAATTTTGCCCAGTTAGATACGTCCGTGGATGTGCAGCGAACCTTTTCCACATATAAAAATATCCTGAAATATCGAAGAGATAATCTCAAAATTGAACATCTGGAGCAATACTTGATTGTTAACGTTTACAAAAACATTAAAAAATTTCAATACCATATTATTAAGAGTTACTGATATAGGTACTGATTTTGAAATAAAAATAACTTTTCTCCTTTTTTTAGTTCCTAAAATTCATTATTCAGTTTTGCATATTCTGCATATTTTCGTGCATATTCTGCCTATATTCGTGCATATTTCCAGCATTTTTCATGCATATTTGCATGCATATACCTAACAACCTTTTCATGTTGCATATAATCCGGTCTCTACACTCTCTACTAATGACATTGACAATCATTATACAAACGTGAAGGTCTTGCTGTGCCTTGCAGCATTATCCTTTCATTTACCCTTCCCCACCCAAAAAAACATTATCGCCGCCGCTGTTGTTATAATAATTCGAAAGGATGATAATAATTGGTTAAATTATATGTCAAACACAATATTCCATGAATATTTCATGTGTAATAATCAAATTATAGGTTTTGAAATGGTATATTTTATGCAAATTTCAAAAACTCATATCTTCTAAAATAAAGCTTTCCGCAACTAGAGAGTAGCATTGATCGATTTTTTATGGTTGAATGTACATAGAAAAAAATCGAAAGAAATCCGCTGCTAGGCGTAAAGTGAACTTTTACCCTATTTTATCTATTTCCAAGAAGGCCCGGATCTAGGGGGAGCATGTGGAGCCATAGACTTATCAATAATATGGATAATATGTCTATGAGTGGGGCACTTGCCACTTACGCCAGTTCAAGGGGGCGCCAAAATCAACCAGAGGTTAAAATTTTTTTATTTTTAATTTTCTCGGACAAAATTAATTTCCTAGTGCTGAAATCAAAACTGTCGAATGTGAACATGATAAACAATATATCACTATGCCAAAAATCTTTAAAATCAACGAGGGATGCGTTCACGGAAAGAAAAGCGCACCGCGTGAAGCTGTCAAGAAATAATCCAATTTCTTTACTTGTGATGTTTTTTTTCATTAGTGTTTATTTTCATTATTCATTTTTATTATTTATTTTTGTTATTTTTTATGAATTCATATATTACACAAATGATGGAGTTCATGAACTTGAATTGTAAAATATTTTCAAGCGGAATCTACTTCCGGTTCTACCGGAAACAAATGGGTACATATATATAATCTTCGTTATTTCAAATGTAACACCCTATATACATATTTGAATTCTTCGTTCAATTCTGCACTGATTTGATGTAAGTATATGATATGCCCTTTTTTTTCAGAAAAACTCTTTTTCCTTCTGCTCAATCTTTCGAGAATATATCTACTTAATCTCTATATTACACGAGGAAAAAGCAAATAATACTTTACTTATGATATGCCCAACCACTTCAAGCGATTGTTGAGTTATGAGTTATCCTCATAATTTATACAATCAGCATATTTTCTCTTGTTCCACCGTGGTGAAAAAAAAAATCTTACAATGAGGCATTTTGGAGATATTAACACTAATTTGTGGCAGTCTTTCTGTCAACAAATTTGACAATCAGTCTATAACTTAACAATCGCTTGAAGTGGTTGCGCATAAAATACTAATTCATCAAGAAGTGCAGAATTAAACGAAGAATTCAAATATGTATAAAGTTCACATTCGTTTCCGGTAGAACCGGAAGTAAGTAGATTCCGCTTGAAAATATTTTACAATTTAAGTTCACGTACACTAAAACAAATTTACAGAATCTTTAATTCGTAGATCAAAATTCCTTCCTCGAATACGCCTAATGAAGCACTTAGAAAATCACCCTGTCCTGTGTGCCTACCTACTACAGAATGTCCTTATAATAGTATATTGTTCAATGAGCGGTAATGTAAGTCATAACACACGCAGATGAATTTTGCAGCCCGAGCCGTCAGGCGAGGGGTGTAATTCATCAAGTGTGTTATGACCATTACCGCGAATTCAACACTATACTTTATCTTCGACTTCTTCAGTAAAATTCGAATTAATCTGCATTTTCAAAATTGACAACAGTTGTCAGAAGCGATTTCTGTGATCGAAAATCGAATCGATATCGGATTTTGTAAAAAACGTCAAAAATTCACGTTTTCCAATTGCAATTTTTGGATATTCAGACCTAAGAAAATGTAGAAATGGATGGCGAGAACGTTACCTTGATGTCTGAAATAGAGTTCTCCATTGACCCGACTTTATAATTCATTTTGTAAGCTACATTTTTCCTATTTGTTATAGGCGTGAGTTATTATTACCTCACACCTGTGCCTCACACTATTGGTTTATAGAGACTATTACAGATCAAAATCAGTTGAATAATGGATATATTATTCTATGGGAGTAGATAAACAACGTTTACTGCCCTTTTGTCATTAGACAATAGAAACATATTTTGTTTAGAAGTTACTCTTAGAAGAGTGACATACACTGTGTCCGTAAAGTATGGAACAAATTTATTTTTAGCTGAACAGGTCATTTTGAGAAATAATCCTGAAACACGTCGATTTTTGATGTTAGTTTACCGCAAGGGCGTAGCCAGGGGGAGGGGTGGGGGTTCAAACCCCCCCCCGAAATGTTTTAAGTGTTCAATACTTGCTACAGAAAGCGACCCTCACAATTCCCGGCACTTACAAAGTCAATTGCCAAAATTTCAAAACCCCCCGAAATTAATTCCTGGCTACGCCCTTGGTTTACCGTATTTTAAAATAATAATCTAATATACAGGGTGAATTACGTTCGAGTAATGACGTCTCCTTAATTTTTTTTAAATGGAACACCCCCATTTTGTCTCAATTTTCGGAACACTCTAGCTGAGCTGATTCCAAAAATGTATCACATGTTGATTCCAATTGGTACAGGGTGGACAAGAATACAATAGTTTAGTGTGTGCTCATAAAGTAACATGTTTGGAAACAGCTCATTTTTATTACTCTTAACATGTGGCAAACTAAGGTGTGTTACATTTAAACCAATTTCCGCTAGACAATAAGTATTTTTGATAATATTGTTAATTTACCTTATAAAGAATGTTACGAGTTACTTTATGTGCAGACACAAAACTATTGTATTTTTGTCCACCCTGTACCAATTGGAATCAACATGTGATACATTTTTGGAATCAGCTCAGCTAGAGTAATCCGATAATTGGAATAAAATGGGGGTGTTCCATTAAAAAAAAATGAAGGTGACATCATTACTCGAACGTAATTCACCCTGTATATCAGATTATTATTTCAAAATACGGTAAATAACCATCAAAAATCGACGTGTTTCAGGATTATTTCTTGAAATGACCTGTTTATCTTAAAATGAATTTGTTCCATACTTTACGGACACAGTGTATAGTAATTGAACATGAGAGAAACACTCAACGCTCAAATCTGAGCCTGCAACGTTGAAAGTTTGTCCCTGCGATTTATTAATAAGAGATGTCTTTGTTCTATATGAGGTGAATCTTTCATCAGACACCCAATCTTTCTGGGTAGTGTCGGATTCTTAACGACTGCGGTTGGTCCGACCCACTCTGTGATAGACCGTGACCATGATAAACTAAAAACATTTTATGAATAATTTTTACAGAAAATATTTTTTTTTCTTTTTCATTCACTGTAAATGAATGCACAGGGCTGAAGGACTCCTGTCGATGGCCTTTGACTATGGTCATCAATAAAGTACTGTTATTATTATCATTATTAGGTATGTGAATTCAATAATTTCAAAGACCTCTAGCGAATGCAAAGAAACTTTTTTCTCTGTCAATACTGGAAATATTTCAAGTTTAATAATATAATAATAATAATAAAATCGATCTTGATAGATCAACAAGGAAAACGATGAACATGAATCGTAGCCTACATCCCAACAGTTCAATACAGATCGAGGATATACCTTCCCAGAAGCCAGGGGGGTAGAGGATTGCAATGTTTGGAATATCAACACTATCAACAAACATTGGAAATGCAGTAAGGATTCTAAGAAGTGAAGATCCGCTCCTGAAATTTGTTGCTCAGCATGAAATTGCGAACCATGGAGCCTTCCTTTTCCGAGCTGCACAAAGGGCCGTGGAGAAGCTCAGCATAACCGGCGTATCGATCAATCCTGAGCTCGCTGGAACACCGATCACTCAGGCGGAACACAGAAGCCTAGCGAGACTGATCCGAAAGTCTCAGGCGGATAAATTACTCGAACATCATATGAGTAAGAACTTGCACTCCATATTGTGACGAGTGCAGCCCTGTGCATTCAAAGCGCTACGGGGCCGATCGAGAGGTTTCTGGAAACGCGTGGAGTGTTCCATCCGACGTTACGGCCGTACCGATGATTCGGGAAGGTTCCAGACGGGCCCGGACTTAGCGAGAAACAATCGGCGTTATACATATAAGGAACGCATCGACAGGAGGCATTCATTCAGTCAGAGACGAGCGCCGAGTAAAAATAAATAGTGCAAATAAATCAGTGGAAATAAATTGTACAGACTTTTGTTAGAATAAGTTCATTAGTTGTTAATCATTAGTGTTATAAGTAGTGTAAATAAATAGTTTAATTATCCCGGACGTTTTAATAACGAAGAAAACGTTACATTGGTGTCAGTGTGGGGTGGATTTGAGGATTTGAATGCCGATAACCAGATCGCAAAAAGAGAAAATGGACCAGGCGAGTATGGAATTTTTCAAGCAAGCCTTTGAACAAATGAGCTTGAAAATGGATAAAATGGAAAATAAGGCGGAAGAGAATTCTCGAGAAATTAGTTCAAAAATGGATCAAATGGAAAATAAGGTGGAGGAAAACAATGACCAATAAATTGGTGAGTCAAATTGCAAGTACATTGGACGAGAAAATGGAATCTATTAAGGAAGTAATAATAGATGAAGTTAATGAAAAATTCGATAAAGTGGACGAAAAATTTGACGAAGTCGTTGATAAGGTTGACGAAAAATTTAAAGAAGTCAATGAAAAATTTGAGGAAATATCAGGAATAATTGAACAGCATACCAAGCTGATCAAATCAGTTAAGAACTTTGTGGCATATTCAGATAGGGCAGCACTGCTACAAGTCCAAGCCGACCCTGTTGACCTTAACATTATACAAATCTATGCACCAACCTTGGACAAGCCCGAAAATGAAGTGAAATAATTATACAAAGAGATCAAGGAGTTGATGAAACTGATCAAGAAGAATGAGACTCTCATAGTTATGGGTGATTTCAATGCGAAGGTAGGGCGAGGAAGTGTTGAAAATGTCGTGGGTAGTTTTGGTTTGGGAGATCGTAACGAGAGAGGCGATATACTAATCCAGTTCTGCCAAGAGGAAAAATTAATCATTGCGAATACATGGTACAAACTGCCACCACGGAGACTTTACACTTGGCAATCCCCACAACATACAGATGACAACATCGTAAGAAATCAAATTGACTTTTTATTGATTAACCAAAGATACAGAAACGGATTGCATGGAGTGAAAACGTACCCCGGAACAGATATCGGATCTGATCACAACCCCGTGGTAGGAAAATTAAAAATTAAACTTAAGAAAATTAAAAGAAGATCCATAAAGAAAATCGACATAAATAACTTAAAACAACCTAACGTTAAAGTAGAAGTCACAGAAAGACTAAATGAGGCAATAGCAGATATCACGAAAACAACCAAACCATCAACTAGTATAGAAAACAAATGGAATAATATTAAAGAAGCTATCGTGACCACCACCAAGACTCTGATCGCTTGCCATAATTACAAAAAGAAGAAGTGGATGACGGATGAAATATTATCAATGATGGATGACCGCAGATCGTTTAAGAATAAAGACCGAACCAAATATCAGAGGATTAACCAACAAATACGAAAAGAAATCCGCAAAGCCAAAGAACAATGGCTGTTAGACCGATGCGCAGAAATGGAGGAATTGGAAGAAAAGCATGATCACTTTAACATACATAAACTCGTTAGAGAGGTAACAGGTCATACAAAACCTATTAGTTTTAACAGCATTGTAAAGGACGATAAATTAATTACTGACCCCAAGGATCTACTTCAACATTGGAGAAACTATACACAGACGCTTTACTCGGAAAACACTAGAAGAAACTCTGAAAGTGAATATAAAAGTGAACCCTCCCCTAAAATATTGAAGTCGGAAGTTGTTAGGGCAATCAAACAAAGCAAATGGGGAAAAGCACCAGGCCCAGACGAAATATACATAGAGGTTCTAACAGTGTTGAGTGAAGACAATATGGACGCCTTGGTGGATCTCTTCAACGACATCTATGAGTCCGGTCAAATACCACAGGATTGGCTTCAATCAATCTTTGTACCAATCCCAAAAAAGCCAAACGCTAATAAGTGCGACCAATTCCGAATGATCAGCTTACTGAGCCAGGTCCTTAAACTCTTTTTAAAGATAATTCACACAAGAATATACAACAGATGTGAGAGAGACATTAGCCCCACACAGTTCGGTTTCAGACAGGGTTTTGGTACAAGAGAAGCACTTCATAGTTTGACCGTCCTACTTCAGAAATGCAGAGATCAGCAAAAAGATGTATTTCTATGCTTTATAGATTACCAAAAAGCGTTCGACTGTGTTAGTCATTCAGAATTAATAAGATTGCTACAAGAACGTTCGATAGATGAGAATGATCTTAACATCATAAAGAACCTTTATACGAATCAAGTAGCATCCGTGAGAGTAGGACAGGAGTTTACATCATATTTCCCGATCGAAAAAGGTGTACGACAGGGCTGTGTTCTTTCCCCCCTCCTTTTCAATCTTTACTCGGAAACGATTTTCGATAGAGCCTTGAGTGGCATTGAAGATGGTATCAAAATCAATGGTCAGACTGTTAATAACCTCCGCTATGCTGATGACACAGTCATAATAGCCGACAGTCAGGAGGCGCTACAACGACTAATAGACAAAGTAAACACTGAAGGAGAACGACTGGGATTGAAGATCAATATTGACAAGACGAAGGTAATGGTGGTTAGCAGAACACGAAATGTGCAATTAAATATAAGAGTGAAAGATAAGAACATTCAGAGGGTTTCCAAGTTCAGATACCTCGGTAGCTGGATAACTGAGGATCTAGATCCAGACACGGAGATACGTAGCAGGGTTGAGCAAGCCAGAACAGCATTTGCTAATATGAGAACCTTGCTAAGCAACAGTGGCCTCAACTTAACGCTCCGATATCGCTTTGTAAAGTGTTACATTTACTCCATACTGCTATATGGTGTAGAAACCTGGACCATAAAGGCCAACGTGATGAAACGATTGGAGGCCTTCGAAATGTGGGTGTTTAGAAGACTTCTTAAAATTCCCTGAACAGATCACACAACAAATATTGAAGTATTGACTCGAATGGGCAGAGAACGAGAACTGCTGCCAATAATAAAAAGGAGAAAAACTGCTTATTTGGGTCATATATTTCGAAATTCCAGGTACCAGTTCTTGAAGCTCATAATGGAAGGAAAGATAGAAGGAAAAAGGGGCGTCGGAAGAAAAAGACACTCATGGCTCAAAAACATAAGGGATTGGACCAACCTCGATGCCCACGCACTCTTTAGAGCCACACAAGACCGAGAGGAGTATTCCAGAATTGTCGCCAACATCCACTGATTGGATAAGGCACCTTAAGAAGAATACCAAGCTGATAGACTCCCTCAAAAGAACATCAAATAGGAAAGAAACTCAAGATTCACCATCCTATAGCTTCGTGAAATCGGAAAACAACACAGAAGGTGGTAAAATGAAGATCAAGCCACCTACATTTGATGGAAAAGTTCCTTGGTCGACATATCAAAAACAATTTGAAGCTGCTGCGTTGGCAAACAGTTGGAGCGACCACGAAAAAGCCACAGCATTAATAATAGCTCTACGAGGAGATGCACTTAACATTCTGCAGACAATACCGGAGAGTCAACAGGCCTGTTATGAAGTTTTAACATCCAAACTTCAGATGAGATATGGCGATGCTCACCTACAGCAAGTTTACCATGCTCAAATAAGGAACCGGGTGCAGAAATCAGGAGAAAGCCTCCAGGAGTTCGAGGCCGATGTCGCCAGATTAGTGAGGCTGGCTTATCCATCAGCTCCAGAGAGCTTCCACGAACTGCTATCAATCCAGACGTTTGTCGACGGGATCAAGGACAGCGAAACTCAACAAGCCTTGAGACTTGCACGCCCTAAGACCATTGATGATGCCTTGGCTCAAGCTCTAGAATTTGAGGCAGCGAAACAGGCGTCGCATAGAGGACAATTTCGTGTGAGACGAGTCCAAGAAATAGACCGACCTGTGGAGGAAATCATCCGAGAAGAGGTTAGCAAATTATTGAATGCTAAGGAAAAGGATGCTGTGTGCTGGTATTGCAACAAGAGTGGGCATTTTAAGAGAAATGGCCCAAGGATTGGAAAAAGAGACACAGCAGATAAACTAAAAAGGGTTGGTGATAAGGTGCATAAATCGACCCCGGTTAAAAATGCTTCTGACGTGATAATCCGTAGAATCACGTCCGAAGATTTGACAAGAAGTCCTTGCCCCGATAATGGCAGCCACTGCTCTCGTGTGGAAGATAAGGCCAATTTGAGGCGGACCACTGTGATCGAAGATGACTGGCTACCATCAGAAATTCGACGAGCACAGGAAGAGGATCCAGATCTGAGAGTAATCCTAAGTTGGAAGAAGAGTGGCAGACTACCTTCTTGGGAAGAAGTATCCAGACTGAGCCAAAATGTCAAGTCGTATTGGGCCCAATGGGAAACGTTGAAGATTGATGAAGGTCTTCTGAAACGTTGTTGGGAAAATGAAGATGGATCTTAACAGAGGCTTCAGTTAATTGTGCCCAAGAGTAGGGTACCGGACATTTTGACCAGACTACATAATGGAACTTCGGGTGGCCATTTTGGGATTACTAAGACTCTGGAGAAGGTCAGGCAGCGATTTCATTGGATCAATTGTAAGAAGGACGTTAAGGATTGGTGTAGAAAATGTAAAGTTTGTGCTGCGGCCAACGGACCCTACGGTAAAGGAAAGGCACCAATGAAGCAATATAACGTCGGATCCCCCATGGAACGAGTAGCTATCGACATCGCAGGCCCTTTTCCAGAAACAGGCAATGGAAACAAGTACATTTTGGTAGCGATGGACTACTTTACCAAATGGGTGGAAGCGTACGGTATTCCTAACCAAGAGGCAAGTACAGTAGCTGACAAATTGGTGAAAGAGTTCTTCTGCAGATTTGGAATCCCCCTGGAGCTGCATTGTGATCAAGGCCGAAACTTCGAGTCGAAGTTATTCCAGGAAGTTTGCAAAACATTGGGGATACGTAAGACCAGAACTACACCTCTGCATCCTCAGTCAGACGGCATGGTGGAACGAATGAACCGGACTATGGGAAAACACTTGGCCAAAGTTGTCTCTGACCATCAAAGGGACTGGGATGAATACTTGCATTTATTCACGATGGCCTATAGATCTTCGGTTCAAGAATCTACCAAGGAGACTCCATCCAATATAATGTTTGGCCGAGAAATAAGATTACCTTGCGACCTCGAGTTTGGGTGTAAGCCTGGAGAAGATGTAGCTGGGGAGGACTACGTTAGTGATCTCAGAAGCAAGCTAGACTACATCCATGATAAGGTGCGTAATCAAATGCAGCAAGCAAGTGACCGGATGAAAATGCGCTATGACATCAAGGCCATTGAAGGTGGGTTTACCGCAGGAGATCTGGTATGGTTGTATAACCCACAAAGAAGAAAAGGTTTTTCACCGAAGCTGCAGAGACATTGGGAAGGACCGTACGAAGTTGTGAAGAGAATAAATGATGTAGTTTACCGAATACGGAAGCTTCCCAGAGGAAAACCGAAAGTCGTCCATTTCTACCGATTGGCTCCGTATGCGTCCACGCAGGATGAAGAAGAAGTACGTCTCGTCGAGGTTCCGGCAAGGGAAAGCTGCGAATTCCAGGAATTTATGAGCACCTATGGGGGAACACGCATTGCAAGGTTTGGCGTCACACAGGAAGTTCATCAGGACCTGTTCACAGTCCCCGAGGAATACTCGCTTGCTCATTGTGTAGCAGCCGATTTACGCATGAGTAAGGGAATAGCAAGAGTATTCAAAAACAAATTTGGTCGGCAAGAGGAACTAATGGGACAGCAGCCCAGAATCGGGAAATGTTTGAGATTGAAGTCTGGAGGTCGGTTCATTTACTATTTGGTTACCAAGCAGCACTCTTTCCAGAAGCCCACCTACCAGAACTTATGGACCTCGCTGCATGGCTTGAAAGAAGATCTTCAGCGTTCCGGCGTTAGGAAACTAGCAGTTCCCAAGCTTGGTTGTGGACTGGATCTACTGAATTGGAGGGTAGTACGAAGCATGCTTGAAGTAATTTTCCAGACGGCAGGTATACAGATCCTAGTATGCAGTTTCTACCCAAATCGTATCGAACTCCCCGGCAAAACCATAGAATGCTACTTCCATCAAAGGGGCCACTGCAACAAGGGTGCCGACTGCAGATTTCACCACGGTCCTCAGCCTCTGAAGAATCCATACGATCTGTTCTGGGACAGAACAGGCTTAAGGAGGGGACAGTGTGACGAGTGCGGCCCTGTGCATTCAAAGCGCTACGGGGCCGATCGAGAGGTTTCTGGAAACGCGTGGAGTGTTCCATCCGACGTTACGGCCGTACCGATGATTCGGGAAGGTTCCAGACGGGCCCGGACTTAGCGAGAAACAATCGGCGTTATACATATAAGGAACGCATCGACGGGAGGCATTCATTCAGTCAGAGACGAGCGCCGAGTAAAAATAAATAGTGCAAATAAATCAGTGGAAATAAATTGTACAGACTTTTGTTAGAATAAGTCCATTAGTTGTCAATCATTAGTGTTATAAGTAGTGTAAATAAATAGTTTAATTATCCCGGACGTTTTAATAACGAAGAAAACGTTACAATATATTTCAGGAGCTTAAAACACAAGGACCTGTCTGAGGAATTGTCTTTCGCCTTTCTGAAGTCCGCTAGCCTCAAGTCAGAGACGGAGGGATTTGTGATGGCGTGTCAGGATGGAGTAGGTACTAAATACGAGATGGTATAAAAAGAATATCATGAAAATGGATACCCCAACAACTTGCAGAGCTTGCCATAGGCAACAGGAAACGATTATGCACATCCTTTCCGCCTGCAGAGTCCATGCTCCAGCTCCATCAGGATATGTAGAGAGACACAACGCGGCTCTCCGAATTCAATACTCCCATCTGAGAGCCGAGTATGAGATAGACAAGGAACCGGTGCTACCATATGTGCCTCTGGAGATTGAAGCGGTGGTCCAGAACGAAAGAGCTCGCATATGCTGGAACTATCCTGTCTCAACAACACGGCAGATCAAACTTCTACTGGACAAGGAGCCGAAGGAGTTATTTGTCGTGGAATTCTCCTCCCCTGCTGAAAATAATGTTGTGATGAAAGAACAACAGAAGAGGCAAAAATACAAAGACCTTATGTTCGAGCTTGGAACTTTATACCCAGGTCATAAAATTAGGATGGTCGTACTAATCATAGGATGTCTCGGTGGAATGAGAGCCAACTACGTAGATGAACTGAAGATTATCCCGGCCTGTAGACCACTGGCCGAGGTATTGGCGGTGGATTAGGACCCGGCAAGTCCGAGTTCAATCCCGAGCTAGGAAAGAAATTTTCTAGTCTCGGTAGGGGCCACCATTTCACTGTTGGGTCAAAAATTAACAGTGCTGTGCCTAAGGTGGCGTAAGGACACAGTAACAAAGCCTACACAGAACACAACTGCTTACTCCGAACTCGACACAAGTTACAAGCTTCGAACTCGAAGCTTGTAGTTTCAGAGGGGTCTCCTCAGGAGACCTAGGAGTAATCAGGATAAACAATATCATATCATATCATTGGCGCACAGAATGCAGAAAGCAGTGTTGCTCGGGTCACTCCATATCATCAGGTCCCACGAACTCTAGAAGCCACTTGCAGCTCATCCCTTTTGTTAAGGGACGCTACGAGGGCAGGATGAAGAACTCCTTCATTGAATGTGTGAGGGGTTTTTAGTGAGTAGCCAAACAAGATCTTGGATTCTCACACTACCGAGAGAGCGGACCTTCTCGGCGCCCATAAAGGGTTTTCCCCTCACAAGGACGTAAAAAAAATATATATATATTTTCATAATTAATTGTACACGGTACAACGGAAAAGAAAACAAGTCATAATGAAAAGAAAACACCTCCCCGAGGAAGCCAAGCTTTACAAGCCACCATGAAATCGTTCACAGTGCCTATATGACTCTACAAAATATAAACATGTTTGGAAGATTCAGTAATGCGGTTGAAATTTTACTGAAAGGTAATGGACAGAATAGTCCGGTTCCGATACTTTGCGATCTTCTGAACGAACAGGCGGACCTATGGAATTCCCGAAATGAAATAGGCCTACAGAAAACATTCGAATAAATTTTGTACAACTTGCAATACTCCAGTATGAAAATGTAGTTGTACCGGCCACCGGGGTTTTCACTATAAATTGACCCCCCCTTACTCTGTTACAAAAACAGATACATAAAAATATTTCACACAATCACACAAAGATTGTAGGTACGGAATTATATAAATTTTTTGAAAATGATTACGTCAATTGACTATACAGAGTGTTTTTTAAGGTGAGGCTTTTCTTTTGACAGATGGTAGATCTCATCAAAATAAGTCATTCTACCAAAAATTTTTTCTATGAATTATACCTACCCCTGTTCCGAAAAAATGAAGCTAGCATATTTTTCAGTTTTTAGGTGAATCTGAAAATTCCTCCGTCCGAACCTGCTCCCTCGCCTGCTCCTCCGTAGATATCAACATCTCTTGTTTTTTGTCTTCTAATCTAACAAATTTGCAAAAAATTCTGTTGCGTAGAACAGATCATTTTGCCATATAACGCTTTTTTTATTAATTTTTTAAATTCGTTTCATTTCATATGAGAAATTTTCGGTAAAATGACTTACTTTGATGAGTTCTATCACCTGTCAAAAATAAAGCCTCACCTTAAAATACACCCTGTATATTTCAATTTGTAAAATCATTTTGAAAAACATTAGTCGATTTCGTGAAACTTTTTTGAAAAACATTCTTTTGTACCTCTTTTAGTAACAAAGTTGAAGGGGGGGTCAAATTATGGTGAAAAACCCGGTACTACGAAACCTGTGTCACAGTTAAACCTTAAAAGAACTAACGACATTCACAAAGTTTGAAAAAGTAAATAGAAATTAGCATTGGCAACGTCCCTGAGAATTATTCTGACATTGTCGATATTTCACGAGTGCCAACCAGCGCCAGTTTTAAGTGAAAAAACTAACCGGTATATCTACTTTAAAAAAGTGAATGGAGTATAGGTCTGGATTTTTTCATTTCAGTTAATTCCTTGTAAATTTTAGTTAAGCGAATCATATCTCTAAAATAAAACTTTTTGATTTCTGAATGAAAACCCTAGAGCATTCATCAACCAAATCTTCAAACAAAATCTCTAGAACATTTCCTATTTACCTTAATTCATTCTTCCATAATGATTCAATTTTTTACGACAACATTTCATCTTACAGTGTTCAACAAATTAATGAAAATTCATTGTCCAAATCGGATTTGGACCACTAAGGCTGGTGCTGGATTCTTACACATCTGCCATCTGATGATACGATCGGACGATCGTATAGGTACGTGGGAGCGTGCGCTTGACTGAAGCAACTGAATGTTCTCTCATTTTCTTGCTCATTTCGCATTGTCTGAACAATTTTCCTCGAATTTATTCTCCAAGAACACACTTCAATTTGATGTGTTTTAATGTACAACTACCACTTTTATATAGAGAAGGATATTTTTGGTATTGATGATCTCCTCTGGGGAGTCAGAAAAATTGCATAGGACTGCCCTTTCATTAGGTGTTTTTTCTTAAAAAAAACATATTTTCTATAAAATATCTATTTTATTGAATCTCATCTCGAATATTTACATATCAGAAAAGTTATTAGGGTCACAACTCATAAGCTTCTTATTATATACATTTGGAAACATATAACACATTCAACAAACACAAACATTCACAAATCATGATTCTAACCAGGTCAGTATAGTAGTGCAGATACCTAGAGACAGAAAACATCACAATAATCAATTGCCAATGAACTGTGAAAATCTGATATCATTCCGAATGAAATTTTCAGATTTTTCTTCAAAATATTTCTTATCTTGTGCGTGTTATCATCATTTTGTCAAATCACCTTTCTCATTGCTCGAGAATCCAAAATATGAAGGTGATAATATGTGATAAATAAAATACTGAGATGTTTAAAGACTTATCATAGATTTCTTCAAAATATTCGAGGTATTTTCATTACGGAAAAGTATAATTTGAACAGTTCAGGAAAACAGCAACTTTTATACAGATCTTACACAATATTTGCATACGAGAACTACAGGCGAAGCATACTTAGAACTGACCAGTAACGGCCTAACTCTTCTGGATCTATAATACATACAGGGTTTTCATTTCAAAACTTGCCACCCCTATTATTTCCATATATATATATTTTTTTTAAATCGCCGAGACCCGTCAATTTTGTTTTTGAGGGGGAACAATTTTGACGTATAAATTAGCTCTCCCCCTTTAACCCCCTACCCTCCAGGTCCAGAGCCACCCCTACAAAAATCTTAAATGAGAAAGGGGGTCGAGTGATACTTCTTTTCAAAAGGCTTTTTATTCTCTATATTTTGGCATATTATTTTTCAAATTTGGGTGTTGCGTTAGGCGCAAGATCGCGTTGATGCATCGAGTGAGCTCGTACGTAGAATGTAAGTAAGTATGCGTACGCTTATCAGACGCATAAAAAAACAACTTTTTTATGTCGAAATATTTATTTACATGTATCGTCGAGTTACAAGAAAAACATATTCTCATTTTTTTGCTGTTTTATAAAAATAGTGTAATAATAGGTGGTGGGAACTTTTCAAATTGACACACACCTAACTCGGCAACGCAAGACCCAAATTTGAAAAATAATATGCCAAAATATAGAGAATGAAAGGCCCTTTCAAATGATGTATCACTCGACCCCCTTTCTCATTTAAGATTTTTGTAGGGGTGGCTCTGGAGGGTAGGGGGTTAAAGGGGGAGAGCTAATTTATACGTCAAAATTGTTCCCCCTCAAAAACAAAATTGACGGATCTCGGCGATTTAAAAAAAAAATATATATACAGGGTGTCCCACTAGTGCCGCAGCGGACGATATACGCGTAACGGACTGCGTTTTGCGAAATTTTTTGATGCAGACTTGATATACTACAGGAAGAGCACAACCTAAAAATATTCTCGAATATATAGGGTGGCCCACAAAAGAGGAATAGCGGGTGACTTTGTTTTTTCAAATGGGACACCCTATATTCAATAGTGTTTTTCCATTCTCTGAAACATCCTGTATGCTTCCGTATACTTTTCACATATTTTTATTCGACAGTTTTCGAAATATTGGCCATTTTGACAAAAAAATGATACTTGTAGAGGCTATGTTATTTAATTATATTTCACGAACGCTTGCACATACCAATAACAGTTTTATATGGATTGAAAGACAAGACTTCAAAGTATCCTACCCAGCTATAATAAGGCATCTTCAGCATACAGAGTGTCCACAAAAAGACTATCAACATGACGAATTTCAAATCGATTTTTCTTCATTTTTTCAAATGCAATGCATATAATTTTTTTCATCATTGTAATCACCATTCATTTTACTTCATTTTTCGTCAAATACATAATATGCATATCTCTAACGGAATAGGATTTTTTAGAGTTTTTCCTCCAAATTCACATTTATAATACTTTCGAATTCAAAAAGCAGATTTGGCTTTTCTGTGGTTATTGGGAACTGTCAAATTATTCTATTCGAAATTACCATCATTGCAGCTTCAATTCAAATCATCATAGATTTTACGGATTGGATGAATACTCACACAATGATGTAAAAATTCGTAAAATACCAATGGGCAATGATTTTGATTAGTTTGAATGTAAAAGTTATGAATGCTTCAAAAAAACGAGTTTCAAAACTTCAGGTTACAAAAAAGTGCCCGCTCTTATCCTTATACAACTTTCTTCGAAAAAATTATATTCATAAGTTTCACAGGCACGCACGCAGATCTTCAAGCTCCCAAGCTCAAAGCTTGTTTGAAATTTTTGGAAGATTCGACGTTTCAAGTAGAAACATAGAAAATTCTCAAAAATGCATTTTGAAAAATGGGTACAGAAAGCAAGTTTCTTTCTTCAGTAACTGATTTCATCACATTTTTGAGTAGATACATCAAAACTTTCTAGTTCCTCATTTCGCTATAATATGAATTGAAGCTTCAAAGATGCTTATTCTGGGTGGAATATTTTGGCAGTTCTTAATAACCACAGAAAAGCCAAATCTGCTATTTGAATTCGAAGGTATATGTGAATTTTAGGGAAACATTTCGAAAAAGCGCTTAAAAATCCTATTCCGTTAGAGATATGCATATTATGTATTTGACAAAAAATAAAGTAAAATGAATGATGATTACAATGATGAAAAAAAATTATATGCATTGCATTTGAAAAAATGAAGAAAAATCGATTTGAAATTCGTCATGTTGATAGTCTTTTTGTGGACACTCTGTATGCTGAAGATGCCTTATTATAGCTGGGTAGGATACTTTGAAGTCTTGTCTTTCAATCCATATAAAACTGTTATTGGTATGTGCAAGCGTTCGTGAAATATAATTAAATAACATAGCCTCTACAAGTATCATTTTTTTGTCAAAATGGCCAATATTTCGAAAACTGTCGAATAAAAATATGTGAAAAGTATACGGAAGCATACAGGATGTTTCAGAGAATGGAAAAACACTATGGAATATAGGGTGTCCCATTTGAAAAAACAAAGTCACCCGCTATTCCTCTTTTGTGGGCCACCCGATATATTCGAACATATTTTAAGGTTGTGCTCTTCTTGTAGTATATCAAGTCTGCATCAAAAAATTTTGCCAATCTCAGACCGTTACGCGTATATCGTCCACTGCGGCACTAGTGGGACACCCTGTATATATGGAAATAATAGGGGTGGCAAGTTTTGAAATGAAAACCCTGTATAACCATTTCTGTTGATACTTTCAAAGTGCGATCATTGTATCATAATTATAGGTTCTTGGAACTAAACAGGGTGTTCCCACTAGCGGATCCAGAGAGTTTTTCAGGGGGGCATGAATTTTTTCAGGAGGGGAGCGTGAATCGATAGAAATTTTCTACCCACATTATAACAGGTAAGGACTTAAATGAAATTTTTTAAATGAATATATTAGGGATAGATTGAAATAATATAAAGAGATACATAATTGTCAATTTCGAGGTCCAATAGGAGGCCCTCTGTATCCGCCAATGGGTGCCCCAACAAGTTCGAGAGCCTATTAGAGGTTTCTGGAGAGCTGGGCCTTCTTGAAATATAAAAAATATGGAAATGAGGTTGTCCTGGATTCTCTGTTCAGCTGAAATATTTTCGAAGCTTCAGCACTTGCGGTTACATCGACAATGAGAATAAATTTCCTCAAAAATTTTTTTTCATTCTTCTTCTTCAATTTCAATGAACGGTTTTCAATGACTCTTTGTTCGAACTGTTGCATATTTTTTGAATTCTCAACATCCTCCGCATAAACAACTTCTCAAAAAAGTGCCGTGTACCTACTCTTTAAATTCGGGAAATTTCATCACAGGATGTTTCTAATTCTGCGGCAAAAATTGTGAACAAAATTCGATAAGAACTTTTATTCTTCAAATTAGAACCCCATTTTTCATGATAGTGGATGAAAAAAAATTGATGATATAGTGTTCGAGAATGCTAAGGTATCCTTCTGAAATCAATAATTCGGGAGTTATTTGGGATTATGTTAATTTATGATATACCCCTAGAGTCAATTCCACAAAAAAATCGTTCTTATTTGAAAAAAGTTATGGTCTAGTATTGTTCACAATTTCTACCGCAATATTAGAAAAATCCTGTGATGAAATTCCCTTAATCTAAAGATGCCGTCATTCTAAAATCTTCAACTAAACTATTAGGACTAACCAACCATTTTGAACAAGAAGTCATCGGAAATTGAAATATTACAAGACAATATTAAAAAAAAAGTGTGAGGAAATTTGTTTTAATTTCCGTTATAATCGGAAGAGCTGAAGATTCAAAAATATTTCAGCTGAACAGAGAATTTCGAACAATACCTTAATCCAAATTTTCATATTTCAAACAGTTCTCCAGAAATCTAATACGCAATCGAACTTTGAATACCTTGAATATTATAAACATTTTCGAACGAATCTTTTGTAATGGGTTATTAAGCGCAAAAGTTTCTTCCCAAGTAATTAATTTTAAAATTACTAGGCGGATCTATAGTAATAGTTAAAGGTTTACAGGTGAAAGCCGTTGAGAAATTGACTTAAGAAATACAAAATTTTCAACTTTACGTTCAAATATTCAAAGATTCACAGTTTAATATAGAGAGTTTATGGTACTCCAGTAGCTTATAGATCAGACTAAGAATCGTTCCATGATTAGTGATTTTGAAGTTTCTATTCACTACCTTATCATGTGTAATGACACACCCCAATTAATAAAACCTCTAATCTGCCGTTCGTAACTTCGTTGATATCTTCTGATGTATTTCTGACAAACGACAAACACATATTGAATCTCGTGCTTCATATCATCATCATACATATAAATTTTCAGCGTTTGAAGATATAGCGTAGCTTTATGAGAACACACAACTTGAGCACGTTAGTCCTCAGGATGACAATTTTAGTACTTGAAGATGAAGAATGAATTAAAATGGTTTTAAAGGGCGTGCCAAAACGAATTAAGAGAATAATTCTGAATGATAGGAGAAGACATAATGCTTAGGTTCAAAAATCTATCACATGATATAAGATATAATATCCATCTGATGGGAATATCTTTATATCTACCTACACCCATCCAATTCACCGAATAATCGATTTGAAAACACTATTCCTATAAGCATTTCTGTTTGCTCTGTCTTTCACATTCCATTGAATTTTTCAGTCTCCCTTTAATATATTGTAAATTTTAACTGATATGTTGAGCGTTTATGATTATTTCGTTAGGGTACAATTGATGATGTGTTATAAAATTTGAGCTTGAATTATTCAAATTGATTGTAATTTGATTTTCACTTATACTTAAGTCTTTTGAATATTCAGAAAAGACTTTCTATCCATTATAGTCAGCTTAATTTTTTGGATAAAGTTTTAATCTTAATGAGTGCCCTTGACTCTGTGGTTAGAGCATTGGATTAGGGCCAGGCAAGTCCGAAGTTCAATCCCGAGCTAGGAAAGAAATTTTCTAGTCTCGGTAGGACACAGTAACAAAGCCTGCACAGAACACAATTGCTTCTCCGAACTCGTACAAGTTAAAGTTTCGAAGATTGTAGTTTCAGAGGGGTCTCCTCAGGAGACCTAGGAGTAATCTGGATAAACAATATATCAATATCAATATATCAAACGAACTGAAGCAAATATTCCATATAAGATCCACCGTCGAAGCACAAGGAAGCTCTTTCAGAAACTTATCCTAGGTAGCCAGCGTAGGCCATAGTGATGTTACCTTTAGGTTAATGCCTTTCGAAACGAAAATGCATGAACAGTGGTCATAGAAATCCATACAACACGAAGCACACCGTTAATGTAGTGTGCATTTTCGAAAGCAATAATATGTGAGTTACGTTACGATAGGGACAGAAAAATGACGTGTATTTGACATCACTCAAAATATGTTGACGACACTTGAGCATCTTATTCTGATATACAACCACCAACCATATTTTTACATTCAGATACAACATTTATGTAGATGCATATCATCAACGGACGTCTTTTTGACGTCACTTGAGAGCATATTTCAAAATTCAGTAAAAATATTGAAATTATGAACTTCAAACAATCAGTCTCATTCTAGTTAGTAGTGTACCAATGGAAATTTCTTTCCTACATAGTTCAGAGTGCTTATTAACTTATTTTTTCGGCCTAAAATACAATTATTTTCTAAGTACCTTTAATTTGAGTAACTAGTTATACCACGCTATCACAAATAAATACAGAAGTAGGAGTTTGAAAAGAGTTTAACTTCCTTCATTCATCATTGTCTATATCTTTGACGCTATTTCGGTGGTTTCTTCCCCCGATTCATTGAATCAGCTATTCAACCTTCAAATTTCGTCTGTCGACCCGCTCATTCGATGCAAGAGGTACTTATACCCATAGACTACCTATACCGAAAGTGCCCTGTCAGCAGGACCACAACACACCGAAGCTCTATCTGCGTTAGCTCCTTTGTGCAAGACGGAGAGAACTAAACAAATCTTTTCACTTGTTTCAATCCTTTGAATCTTGTCCAGAGGACTGTGTTTTGCATCTGCCATTCCAGTAACGCTGCCCTAAAGTGGTTCATGTCCAACGGGTATAACCTTCCTTAGATGCACTTTTCACGAGTGCATCAGCCTTCTCGTTACTCAATGCCACCCATAAGAGAGTCACTTGGTATTGCGGCATTCCCAGGTGAGTACTGGGCACTGGCAGTTTAGATTCCAGCAGTGGCGCACCGAGGGGGGGGGCTGTCGGGCTGCAGCCCCCCCCCCCGAGCTAAAAAAAAAGGATTGTTTTCGTCGTTTTCGAGTTTTTTTTTATGTAAAAACCTGATTACTCTCGAGCAGCCCCGCCCCGAATGAAATTTCTGGGTGCGCCACTGGATTCCAGTGATCTTAATGCTGATTGATTGACAGTCTGTTGCTACATTTATGCGCACCCCTTTGAGGTTTCTTTTCAAACACTCTTGGACGCACGCATGAACGGAGGGTTCTTTTGTCCTATTGGAACAGAAATCCTCAGTTTAGAACCATATACTTAGATGCCTGTTCCTTCAGCAGAATTTGATCCAGCAGAGTACCACATGGACTTTTTGTCTGTTTGAAATAACGTAGTCCACTGCACTTTGCCTGTATGACCGATGCAAAGGATGTTTCGAAATCAAAAGTAGTTGACATTATGTCGGAGGGTTTTGCCAAGATGTTTGAGTCTATTTGATCCAGGATCCTCGTGTGTCCCACCCAGTTACCGGTTAGAAGCTGGCTAAGATTCTGGCAGCATTTCCTAACATGTAGATCTAAGTCATGCCTTCATGCCTGATTTTATCACTAGACTGTCACTAGCATTTCCAGGAGGCCGTCCATGACCAATCTTCACAGCACACAGAAATCTCAAGGGTCGATACGGAACGTGATATGAAGATGCAAGCTATGTCGCGATTTCACGTGTCATTATGAAAAGCGCTGGCTATCTGGGATTATTCAGATCTACCTAATGGGCCTACCACACGCTCAAGCTTCACGACAGTTTGGTTTGCGCAAGCATCTCGTACATTAAGATTGAACACAACAGTTGCTACCACCTACAACACGACACAGTTATTTAAGTACGTGCAAGTGCAAGCCTCATTCTTGACGAAGTCGTCGACACGATAACAATGTGTCTGAACGAAGAACTATTGCGCAAGCCGAGCTTGCACAAGCAAAATTTCGAGCAAGTCGAAAATTACGCAAGCCAAGCCGTGGGGTTTGCGCGGTATACAGTTTTCCCAACAGCTGCACGCTCAGTGTTCAGGCCGGCTTGCGCAAAACTGTCGTGATGCTTGAGCGTGTGGTATGCCTATAAAGCCGGCTACTCACATCACACATACATACACACACCCACACACTAGATTACCGCTGCGCAGCCGAGTGAGTAGCCGGTATTTAGTATCACAATTTTATCTTTTATATATTTTAAATTATATTCATATTACATATTTTTGGACAAGAATTATAAATAACTTCATGTAATCGAAAATGATAGTCATACCGTGATCATGATAATGTAACTAATTGACTCACTTATTACTTTTTATTTTCCAAGAGGAAGATGTTCTGATAAAATTATGAAAAAATTATATGAAATATAATTTTTTTTATACGATCTACGATTATTTTTTATTTTAAGGTGGATTCCAATGGAAATTCTGAATGGCTGATTTATCGAACTCGACTGATCTGGTAAACCTCATTACATCAGTGGCAATCATAATATGCAATACAGAGTGTAACAGCCGAATGGAATGAATTCGATAACGAATAAATGAGGGCGTGTTGGGAAAAACGCTCGGACACGTCGATTTGTAATTTTAAATGAGCATATTTTTCAAGAAAATAATATTATATAGGGTGTTCCATGTGACCGTGGCCAATACCAACTTTCTTATTTCAAATTCAACCCCCTGAATATTATTTATTTTTTGGATTCTTCAGAGAATTCTAGACACAAGTAAGTAAGTAAGTAAGTATTTATTCGTCATATAAAACTATAAAGATAGTATTGACACGTCATCAGATAATATAATAAACAAATATATGACCATTGTATAAGAAAATCACCATACATAAACATACGCTGTACAGACATCAATTAAAAATTTTATCATAAAAAACATAAATGCAAAGCCACTCCCATTGGAACCATAATAAAAAATTTCGTCGAAAAACAAGAACCCGGAACAAGCAAGTCAACCGCTCAAGCATTTCCCCCCACAATATTCACTAAACTCAAAGATTGAGTAGAAAGCGTTCTCGCACAGTATAGATCTCAATTTATTTTTGAAATCTCTCAGCTCTACAGTATCCTTAACTGACCTTGGCAGTGAATTATAAATGGATATCCCAGCATAATAGGGTGATTTCTTGTATTTTTCTAGATTTTGCTTATCCAGTTCTAGATTACTCTTATTTCTGGTGTCATAATTATGAATGTCCGACCTTTTTCTAAATCTGCTCCTCTCATTATGAATACGGGAGCACAACTTATAAATAAACAATTCATGCACAATGTCCCAAACCCATCTTTAACTATTTCGGAAGTATTGAGTGTTTTCAGATTTATTGCAAAAATCAACGTTTTGAATAAAAATTATTTTATTTCACAAATTCGGTACATTACACATAAAACCTTATAAGTAATACTGATTATTTCTTAATTATTAAAAAAAACAAAAAAAACATTAAGGTCAATGTAGGAAATGTTCAAAATGCGCATTTAAAATTACAAATCGACGCGTCCGAGCGTTTTTCCTAACACCCCCTCATTTATTCGTTATCGAATTTATTCCATTTGCCTGTTACACTCTGTATGTAGACTATTATTCACTACGATGGAGTTTACGACGCGCGCACCGAGTGAGTTTTGTAAATCATTCATGCAGTCCGTACCATCTGTATCGTGTATTCAACAACCATTTTTGACCATAGACGATTTTAGATTGTTCGTTAACGTAAAATTTTGAGCTGGAAATTCATTTTAAGTCAGGTAGTTATAGGAAATAATAGGGTTTCATCATTAGATCATCTATACATCTTCCTTCAGAGCAACTTAATTCCTATAATGAATAAAGATTTGTTTGAATTTCAATATGAATAATTAACCCCCTTCAAGTGAGAGAAATATTAAATTATTACCGTTAGCTTCACACTAAATCAGTTCTCTAGGGAGTTAGGTATAGCTCGCACTAATTCTACACATAGATAAACCTCCAAAATAGACCTAACCTGCTTAGAATCAACGTGATCTGACATTGAAAAGAAATTGAATTATTGCACTAGTATTTCGAATGTAACATATGAAGAAAGGTGATTAAAATCCAATTCAGAAGAAGGGTAGTGAAGTTCCAGTCACACAATTAGTAGGCGATTTTCCAGAAAAAAATTCAGATTTAATAATAATCTTCTGATTTCTTTAATTTGGATAAAATAGGTAGGTACGCGATTTTATACCCTTCTCCTGAACCGGTCTCCATACTCTTGAAGAAATAAGGTACGTATTTACTCTATCACCAGGCAGCGAGGCAAGTGTTCCCTGAGGTACTCAAATAATTCCTTTGAGGCCCCAGGACAGTTGGTGAGTTCTAATTCACGCATATGACGGAGTTGAATCAGGCTGGAGAGGCCGCTAGAAGTCAGCAAGGGGCAACCTATTGAAATATAATATTTTTAATAGAAAAAATTACTCGGAAATAAAAAAATAAATACGGAAGAACAAGTAAAGCTCCACTATCCTTGTGTACAGGGTGGGGCAGAAAAACCTATCCGATTTCAAAACGTTATAAAATTAAAACCCTCGTTAAAACCACTCAGCTTGTCAAAAAATTTTTTTTATTAACATATCGCAAATTTTATGCCATTTTTAAATTTAAGTTTTGAAAAGCACATCACTCAAATGTCGTCCTTGGGTGCGGATACACTTATTTAGGCGCTCGCGGTAGCTTTCCATGACTTTCACCGTCATTTCCACAGGAATTTCTTCAATTGCCCGAGCAATTTCCCTTCGTAAAGCAAGAAGGGTCCTTGGTCGATGCTGGTAAACCTTCGATTTGAGGTAACCCCAAATTCTGCCTGTTTACGGCGCCACAAAGGTGAAAATGGGCTTAGTCCGTGAAGAGCACAACATCGTCGTTTGGCAGTTCTCGGAGATCGCGACACAGGTTCGTACGGGTTTCAAAATCCCTTTCACTTAATTTCTGTGCAACAACCATTTTGTAGGGATGCATTTTGAGGTCCCGGTGCAAAATTCGCCGAATACTGCGGTTGGAAATCCCCAAAGCGAGCGAATGTTTTCGCGCCGAACGACGCGGGGAACGTTCAATCGCGGCTCTCACATTGGCCACGTTTTCAGGTCCTGTTGCTGTCCTGGGACGTCCAGGCGACTTCTTTTTCAATGCTGAACTCGTCTGTCTAAAATTTGACACCCACACTTTAATCGTAGCGTGATGTGGAACAGGATCATGACGCCCGAGTCCGAAATGAATTCGAAAAGCACGTTGTGTAGCAATTATCGAACCGCCGCATTCGATAAACCGCTCAATAACAAAAGCACGATGTTCACCAGACCAAGGCATGTTGACTACTGACAAATGGCATAAAACCAGCTTTCTAACGGTTTTCACCCCACTACTCTACCTGCTCTCTCTTCTGAGAAAAAGGGATTTGAAATCGGATAGGTTCTTCTGCCCCACCCTGTATAAGTATCAACAGACCATACAAAATGAAAACACAGCATAAAATCATAAGCAAAGTTTCTCGGAACCAGAGTTTTTTAGTATTAAGTCAAAAATGTGACAACGTATGCTAATGAACAATTTTATTTTGAGAATGAAGATGAGGATTTCCGTGAAATTGAAAATGTGAAATCCTGTTGGATATTTCTTTTTATTTTGTTATTCATATGTAATTCAAGACATTACCTGCTAGCGATAATATGTGAAGATTCCTCATGCCACACAAATGTTGCAGCCCAAAATCTCTTATCTGCGAACACCAACGTAGATATAGTGCTGATAAAGTCAGCATGGTGGAAATGTATCCTATTCCTATGTCCGTAATGTGTACACATCTGTAAGAATTAACAGCTTTAATTTTTGCACTTATTCTACCTCGTTTATTCTTCATTTTGTCTTTGTGATATTATTATTTTTTTTATGTTTCTATCTTATATTTCTTATTATATTTGATTTTTTCTCGAACCTGTGCCTGAATACAGCTTTTTCACCTAGTATTCGTTTATTTGACTTTTATTTTTTCTTTCATTTTTCTATATTAATTTTGAATTCCGTGTACTTTTCTAGCTGCACAGCTCAAAAATTAACCCTTGCCGCGGGCGCCAAATTCCTAATTGCGGCACAGCCATGCGGAAAACCACTACTTTGCACATGCTCGTAGGAATAAATATTTGATATATTCTTTCTGTTATATCCAGTGGCGGATCCAGCTCTCGAGGAAGGGGGTGTTCTCACCCGTGTAGATGATATGGCCTTAAGACATACCTACCTTTACCCTGTTTTCGAAGCATAAGCGAGATACTGTCAACTTTGAGCAATATTCTGATAACTATATGCGTGTCGTGTGACCTTTGAAATATGGATTTCTGGTCAAATCTCAATATTGTTTAGTGCACAATTCAATTTTGTGGTGTAGAATTCTGGAAAAAAATTCAAAATGGCGAAAAACCTGCAAAGTTGGAATTTTTACTTTCGATTGCCGAATTGTAAGATTTTTGTGAAAAAAATTTCCAAAATTCGAACCCAACGTTTTTTTATGTGAAAACAAAATTTCATCCGAAAGTGTTGGAATCTTTTCAGGTTAAAGTATCTTTTATTCTGAATACTGATGTGAAAACGGAATAAAGAAAATTTTTTTTTTGAAGTCAAAACATGTTTTAAAAGTTCAGTTCGAATTCACGGAAAATCTTATAACATCGAGTACGTTAAAATAATGCTATCCGATTCGGTAATCGACAATAAAAATTCAAACTTTGCAGATATTTCACTATTTCTATTTTTTTCTAGAATTGTACCACATTATTGAATGAAATATGAAAAGAAACCGTTATTTCAAAGTTTATTAAAAACAGACCACAGTTACCAGAATATTACACAAAGTTTACATTAAACAACCTGTATCTCACTTATGCGTCGAAAACTATGGATATATGCGTCATGAAGCAAAAATGACTTTCGCGATGTTATCTACACGGCTATATAATATACTCCATTCACTTTTATTTAATCACATAGGAGGTCATGGTTTCGTTTTCAGGAGTTGGTGCACCTGATGAAAACTCTGTGCGCGTACAGAGAATATTGTTTATGACAAAACGACGTTGCCAGTTGCTTTGTTTCCATCGAAGCAAAAGTATCAAACATATTCCACATTTTGTTAGTTCTAATCGATCGGCGATTTTGGGGCGAAATATCGATAGGAAATCGCCTATTTTTCCGTTCTTCGTCGTCCAGAAGAAGTTTCCCGTCGATTTCGTGCAAGTGTCATTTTTTCTTTTCACGACTTTTGGCGTGAGTACGAACGGCAAATTTGAATTGGACCAAAAATCGATTAATAAGCATAAATAAAGCGAAAGTAAGTACTAATCGACCTTTTTACACTCGATAACGAAGTTTTTTGTAGATATCTGGCCGTTTAGAAAGATTTCAAACGAAATTACTATACAGTCAGAATATTTTACTCCTTGTTCATAAGATCAAATTTAAATGAAATGTATATCTATAAAGCTTTCAGGCTTATTAATTTATAACCAAAACTCAGTTAGGTACTATTGCATTGAAATTATTAGTTTCTCTGTAAACAGTAAACGAATTCATTAATTTAGTTATTATGTTTATTTTCTTTGTGATGAATGAATAATTATTTATTTATTATTATTTAAAATAAAGAAATATTAGAAATAAAAATGTTATGCACCCTCACAATCATATCACATATTCGGATTCCAGTAGAGGGATATGATGTTTCATTATTCCTGATTCTTGTAATTACCCATCAATTCATCTCATATCTTTGGGTTGATTTTTTGTAATGAATTCTTGATTAGAATCAACAATTGATTTCGTCAAGTCTCGAACTTTCAGTTCAAGAGGATAATAGTATATCTTTGGGTTTATTTTTTTCGATGCATATGAAAATTATGTGAAAGCAATGCAATTTTCTTCCATGGCGAAAAATAATATATTTCAACAGTGATCCCTTGTACTTTTCATGCAAATAACTAGAAAAGGAATCCTTTCTATCAATTCATATAAACGTTAATTATTTTCGTCCATCACATCTTTTCCAATTCATTCACATTCTGAGAAATACGCTAAGAATGTGGAAAGGGCAACATAGTGTTGACTTGGAACATAAAAATATTTTGAAAAACGTCATAACTTCGATACAGAGTGGAATGTGTCAAATTTCCAAGGCCAGAGTTGTGATTTTATAATTGTGAATGGAGTATATGTAATATGTTTTTCTAGTTTATGGTGAAACACCCTGTATATCACAATAATTAAATGAATTTCAAAAGACCTAACGTCTTCTATGTTCTATAGACACGAACTCAGGTAGGTACCTACTTTTTTTATGGAAAATTGTGAAGAAATCTCAAATCGAATATCGATAAAATGACGGTTTCATTATTTTAAAAGGCACAATTTATTTTTATTTCACAGAGTGAAATACTATCACGGTTTTACACTTGGGTACATATTTGTTACTCGCAATAGCCGAAATAGGCCACTGTCCGAAATTTTTGCTCACAACGCGTTATAGTTATCCATATTTACCCACGATACGAATATGTACAGGTGGTTTTTTTCGGACATTGATTGAGTAGAACGCAATACCCTGAACGCGTTGTGGGTAAATTAGATAATCCACAATGAGAATTCAATTTTAACGCGCTTTCATTCTGCGTTGTGGACAATTCATTACCCACGACGGATTGTGGGTATTGCACTTCACCCAGTAAGCGATGAACGGAAATTTGTCGTCGAAGTCAGTGTGCTGTAGGCTGTGGCGTATTCAGGGGGAGGGCCCAGGCCCCCCCCCCAAACCATATAATCACAAAAAAGAAATTCTAAAAGTTTGAAGGCTTAGGATAGTAATAAAATTCAATTTTCCTCATATGGGAAATCTGGGTCCCCCCAAACTGAAATCCTGGATACGCCACTGGCTGTAGGTTGAGTACTGGCAGGTACGAGAAGCCAGTAGTACGAGTAGCGTGAATAGATTACGCACCTTGTGAATTCTCAAGTTTGATTGAAGTGCGTTTTTTCGAAATTAATATCAATATGAAAACCTAATTTGAACAAAAAGTAAGTGAACTTATGCTAGAAATAAAAAAGATAGGTCGTTGTTATTGTTATTATCGGACGACGTTATTTGGAGTTAGTAAATGAAACCAAAGTGGCACTACAAAGAAAACTTGAATTATCATCCAAAAAATATCGAAGATTGAAAAGATATGATTTATTAACAGTTGGCCAAAAAGATAAACTTGTTAACAAGGAACGTTCAGGAAACCAATCTGGCTTTATAAAATGCAATTGTTTGAAAGGATGTCAAACTAAGGCGTGTGCATGTGTGAAATTGAATATAAAATGTAATTCAAGGTGTCATAAAAGTACCTACTTGTAAAAAAAATAATACCTATTTGTTTTTAGTTCTAATAAGTTGTTAATACATCGTTTTTTTCACCTATATGGACTTTCAATATAAGGTTTTTTGTAATCATCGTTTTACTCGGAACGTATTTTGGGTGAAGCGAAATGGACAGATAGCTTTTTCTCTTTCGTGTCCAATTTTTCAATGAGTTATCAGTATTACGTCATACATTTCATTTGCTGCACATTAAAAATCTAGGCCAGATTGGTTTGCTACACGTTCTATGTTAACAAGTTTATCCTTTTCTCCACCAATCAATGGATCAAACCGTTTCTATCTACGATATTTTCTGAATGATAATTAAAGTCCATCCCGCTTTCTTTATAGTGTCACTTTGGTTCCATACATAATCTCTAAATGACCTTTGTCTGGTAATAATAACGACCTGTTCACTAAATTTTTGTTCGAATTCAGCTTTCGTATTGAAATATTTTCGAAAACACGCACTAAAACCAAAACACAGTCAAACTGAATTCAAGAAATCACAAGGTATCCAGGCACTGTGGTAAGTAATCTATTCATGCTACTCGTAATACTCGCTACTCGTACCTGTCAGTATACAACCTACAGCAGGCTGACTTCGACGACAAATTCTGGTTCATCGCTTTCTGGGTAAAGTGCAATGCCCAGAACGCGACGTGGGAAAAATAAATTGTCCCCAACGCAGAATGAAAGCGCGCTAAAATTGGATTCGCATTGTGCATTATCTAATTTACCCACAACGCGTTCTGGGTATTCCGCTTTACTCAGTGCTCGAAAAAAAAACATCTATTCGCATCGTGGGTAAATTTGGATACCCATAACGCGTTGTGAGCAAAAATTTCGGACAGTGGCCGATTTCGGCTATTGCGAATAACATATTCTGCACACTGTCTAGAAATTCAAGAAGCAGAAAGTGTTTTTATCTGGGTTCTCTCATTACAACTGCAGTGTGAATCCGATCTTGTCATGGTCATGGTGTCCCACACTGTGGGGGTGACAAATTGCTTCTTGAAATTGTCCACCTTTATGGTATAAAGTTCCCGTATTAATGCTTTCTTCGGGTGTAATTTGAGTGAACACATTACGATCAGTTCAACAAAATTATTAAGCTCTGTTAGGAACAAGAAAATATGTCTAACTTTCGTCCATAAAAATTATTGCGAGGAATAATACTCGTGCTCTATAGGGAGGGCGTGAATAAGAAGCTAACCCGAGTTGATATATTGTTTTATCCTGATTACTCCTAGGTCTCCTGTGGAGACCCCTCTGAAATTACAAGCTTGAAGCTTATAACTTGTGCCGAGTTCGGAGTAAGCAGTTGTGTTCTGTGTAGGCTTTGTTACTGTATCCTTACGCCACCTTAGGCACAGCACTGTTAATTTTTGACCCTACAGTGAAATAGTCTCTACCGAGACTAGAAAATTTCTTTCCTAGCTCGGGATTGAACTTCGGACCTTTGGGTCCGAATTCCACCGCTCAGTTAAATAAATTTTTTTATCAAAAGCACCAACATCTAGAAACTTCAAAGTTGAATTTTTTGTAGATAACCTACCTGCCGTGGCGGATTTAGGGGGGAGGGGCGAAGGGGGTTTCGCCCCCCCCCCGCTTGGGATAAGAGCTCAATTCAGAGGTATAGAGAAGGTTGATTTTTTCTTTGAGTCTATTCAATGAATAGTATTCATTATGCCCTTTTCAGTTTTTATATTCAAACATTTATCCGAAAATTATTACTGTGTTATTTTGGAATCGCCCAGCCCCTCAAAAAATTCCTAGATCCGCCCCTGCCTACCTGTCGAGCGTGAGTTCCTCCAGTTGATTCAAATCACAGGCTATATACTCCAAGGCTGCATCTGTTATCCTTGGGCACCAAGAAAGATCTAAGGAACGTAGTTTTTGAAGATTTTCGGCAATCAATTCCACCCCATCGTCTGTTATTTTGCTGCAGCCAGATAAACTAAGGATCGTCAAATTGGGTAGAGAGTGAACTGCAAACACGAAATTAAAACATCTAGAATCAAAGAGTTCGGTAGTGTGCAAGCATCTCGAGAATACAAGAGAAAGAGTTTGAAATATACCTACAATAATTCATATAATCAGACTTTAAATCAGGGAAGCATCCAGATTGTTGAATGAAATTAATATATTTTTTTTACAATTTCATCGGATGAAATTAGGGATAGCTCCAAAACGATGCGTTTCATTCAAAACTTGCATTTTCCACAATTATTGATTCCTTCGAAAATTTTAATCCTTTATTGTTTTTCAACAAATCTCGAAATATATGTACAAGTCAAAGACTCACCCTCTTGAATCTGTAGAAAATGGAAAATATCATGTCAAAAATCGCGAATAAAGGTATCCTTCAAAGATTCTTTCCCCCGTTTGAAGAGCTTCGTGCTTCGAAGTATTTTGTTTTTGAACGCTAGGCAATTTTACTGCTTTTAGAGACTTTCCTCATATTTTTCGCTTTTTTCTCGTTTTCCAAGTCTCCTAGCCCCTTAGTGAATGAAGCTGTGGAGTGTGGGCCATAGTTTGCGTTTGAGATTTTGCATAACTATTCTCCAATACCAAATTAAAAACTGTTGAGTCAACCGAGTAGACAGTCCCTAGCAAAAGAGAATAGATTTTGCATCTTTACTTACCTATATTTACAATTCCATGATTCGTGATCTCCCAGCAGGAATGTAGCCGTAACACATTCAGCGATGATCCTTGTTTCGGAGAAAAATATCCGAGAGCTGCATCAGTAACGTGATAAGCCTGCAGAGAAAACTCGTACAGGCCCGGCAAAAGCTGAGCCACTGCCGCCACAGCTTCGTCAGCTACATTTATGCAGTCGCTCAAGGTGAGGGAGACGATCCTGGGGTTCAAACAAGCCCATAATCCCGCTTCCGTTATTTCATTGCAACCTGCGAGCTCCAGTTCATAAAGGGCCTGTGAGAAGAACAAAAGAGCCTTTCAAACGCATGACTCAGCTGATATATATTGCGAAAAAGGAGAAGTGTGGAATCCACGTCAAAACGAAGGATATTGGAAGTATCTTTCGATATCGCTGATTCTTCGAAGCAGATAAGCTATTTTTTGGACCTATTTGAAGGATCATAACAAGTGTTTTGACATAAAAAATCAAGTAAATTTCATCGACCATCATCAATATCATCATTTAATTGAAGCCGTAGTGTACTTACGTGTAACTTATTCTATTTGTTTCATATCATTTTTAATCATTCATTAATTGTAAGTAGCCTCACAATATCTGTGCTTTTTATATTCGTTAGATGATCCATTGAAGCTTAATGTCTGATTTAATTTTTTTCTCTACTTCATGTTTATTTATTTCTCTTTTCTTAGGCACTAAGGCCATGCCATGTTTACAAACGTTCCCTTCTTGTCGAAGAGGAGAAGATGCGGACCTTCGTATAGAATTCATCTTTTTTTACTGTCATTCTTGATCATGTATAATTGCGACCTGGTTTGTGGTAGTTTTACCAATAGAATTTGTCGACAACATTTTGCTGTGTGTTTTAATACTTTTATTCATTATTCAACACCAAATTTTCATGAAAATGTCATACAGCAGGTAAAGCCCTATTTTATTCAATTATAATCGAACAAAACTAATTGAATAAGTTTAGTATTTATCAATACAAGAATACTTTTTCAAATCTGTGTTATATTTTTATTACATATTCAAAAGATTTCCAACTTGGACGAATAAAATATAACGTACATTGGATAGTTTGGATAGTTTATATCAATTTTAAGTAAATGACGAAAAATTTGAAACATTGTAAAATACATATCATTGTGTACCTAATCATCATTATATAATGCTTTTAAAATTTTGTCTGGTTGGTTCCATGTATTTGTCACTATTAATTAGTCTTTGAAGTGCACAAATAATATGTAGGTAACAGATATTATATAAGCCAGCAACAAGAAGTGGAAACCGATATGATGGCAGAAGATCGAAATGCCACTCCACCTGCTGGCTCGACCACCGTGAGGAGGACTGCCCGCAGGGGAGCTCGCAACGCACGTATCAAGTGGAGCCGCGAAATGAATATTGAATTAATGCGAGCTTTTTATTACATGAACAATTGCGAGGAGAAACCACTTCCTGGATGGAGATACTCCCTCTATAACGAGTTCACCGGGAGGCATCCGGAACTTCAGCTGACGTAAGGGAATCGTTCAAGAGAAATCTGCACAACAGGCTGTAGCATTGCGAACCTGTCACATCGTGCGAAAATTCCTGAACTAGTGGGAGGAACTGAAATGTTTTTTCACTGGTTCATAGAAATAATACCAGTTTAAGCTGAGACCGGGAGACCGATTATGAAGAATAATAATCTTATCCATCCTTTAATGGGGCAACTCTGTTATATCACAGCTCTGTAATAGTGTTCTTCTTTTGACATATCTGTGACAAAATAATTGCTAATTTATTTTTGTATGACCGGTTTCGGTAATTACGCCATCATCAAGTACTCGACTGAGTAAATATCATCTACACAAATGTCTACAATATGGTTGGTATCATATGTTCAAAACAAATTCAACAAAGGAGATTTGACATCTCCAATTGGCAATTCAAGAGGTTTATTTCTGTGGTTTCATTAATCTGTATATTTCCAAATGTTCAAGTAGGTCCATATTTCTCCCCTTTTCGCAATTCACAAAAAATATTAAGAACTTCTAAGTTTTCTGTTTTTATATATAGCCGTGTAGATGACACCGAGGACTTCAATTTTGCCTTATGTCGAAAACGGGGTATCCGTTTTCGACGCATAAGCGGGATATAGGGTGTTTAATGTCAACTTTGAGCAATATTCTGATAACTGTGGTGAGTTATGCGTGACATTTAATATAACGGTTACTGGGCACATCTTAGTATTTTGTAGGGCTCAATTCAATTGTGGTGTAGAATTCTGAAAAAAAATTTCAAAATGGCGGAAAGCCTGCAAAGTTTGAATTTTTTTTCTCGGTTGCCAATTCGGAAAGCACTTTTTCAACGTACTAGATTTACTAAGATTTTCCGTGAAAAAAATTTTTCAAAATTCGAACTCAACTTTTTTTTTACATCTCTTCAGTGAAAAAAAAATTTCGCCCAAAATTTTTGGAATTTTTCATGGTTGAACTATCTTCAATTCTGAATACTTGGGTGAAAACAGAATAAAAAAATATCAATTGGTTTTTTTTTTTGTAGCCTTCCAAAGATTACGCTCGGAGAACTCTCATAATTTTTAATAAAAAAACTGGAGGCCGTACGAAGGCCAAATTTAGGCTAATGAGCTGCCAGTGTGACCCGGACGGAAATATGAATTCATGAATCGAAAAAATTTTTTTCAAATAACTTTGGTGGGATTCGAACTCTCTACGAGTATGAATTGGGTTCATTTTAATCTTATAAATTTCCGTTACCAAAGCGACGCTAGTAAATCGAAAGTGGAGAGTTCGATTCCCACCAAAGTTTTTCGAAAAAATTTTTTTGGATTATAAATTCATATTTCCGTCCGGGTCACTCTGAAAGCTCATTAGCCAGAATTTGGCCTTCGTACGGCCTCCAGTTTTTTGAATAAAAATAATGAAAGTTCTCCGAGTGTCATTTTGGAAGGCTACAAAAAGAAATCCAATTGATATTTTTTTATTCTGTTTTCACTCAAGTATTCAGAATTGAAGATAGTTCAACCATGAAAAATTTCCAAAAATTTTGGGCGAAATTTTTTTTTCACTGAAGACATGTAAAAAAAAGTTGAGTTCGAATTTTGGAAAAAATTTTTCACGGAAAATCTTAGAAAATCGAGTACGTTGGAAAAGTGCTTTCCGAATTGGCAACCGAGAAGAAAAAATTCAAATTCTGCTGTGTTCTCGTCCATGTTCTTAAAATTCAAACTTTGCAGGCTTTCCACCATTTTGAAATGTTTTTTTTTTAGAATTCTACACCACAATTGAATTGAGCCCTAAAAAATTCTAAGATGTGACCAGTAACCATTATTTCAAATGTCACGCATAACTCACCACAGTTATCAGAATATTGCTCAAAGTTGACATTAAACACCCTGGATCTCGATTATGCGTCGAAAACGGGGTATATGTCATAAAGCAAAAATGACTTCCCCGGTGTCGTCTAGACGGTCTATATATGTTTGTCCAGTTTGTGGTGAAACACCCTGTATACATGACATAACTGTTCTGTAACATGGTCACCCAAGGAACATGCAAACAGTTAAGTTATTCAAGAACAATCATAAAAGTTTGAAAATTCACTAGCGAAACTCCTTCTTATTGTTGTAGGTAGGTATAGGGACAAGAGAAACAAACGAGTATAAGTACACTTACGGGTGATTTTTTAAACTTTTCTGAAATAACTCGGTACACTTTCAAATAGAATGCAAATTGTGTGGATTTGCACAACGGAAAAAACTGCATGTAATCCGCTGTCAAATTCAATTTCTTCCGCCCCGCCGACCAGCCATAAACACGACAACTTTCGAAAAATAGACCTAGTGCATGAAATTTGTATTAAGACAAAATCAATTCATTTATAATAAGTTAAGTTCATTAATAGCCAAAGTCGGTCAAATGGTTTTGTAGGTAGGTACATATTGAAAATTTTATTTTTCAATATTTCAAAAACTTTATAATAACTACTCCTGAGTGCACATAGAAAACCGTGGAGAACTGGAGAACATGCAAAAATGAAAAAATCATGATCTCCTGAAATTTGTCATATATCAATGAAACGAATAAGATGAGTTTTCTTTAAAATCGTCATCATCGAGCCATAACGAGATCCGGTATCTTACTTTTTGCTCGAGCTTTCATACTTTTGGCTCTACTATATATTTATCTAATTATTGTATTCAGTTCGTCAGAGAATTCCCTTAATTCAGTAATCTTTGGACACAAAACAATGTTTGATCATGTTAATTGAAATGATCCAATTGTGCTTTCTAGCAATTTCTACTCGAATATCTGTTTTATGGATGAAATATACGAAAATCTAATATGAATAGATCAAAGTGTAGTTCCATTTAATTTAATGGATCCATTTAAAGGGCATCAAAGTTAGTTTCAGGTATGACTGATGTACATAGACAGAGTGGCCAACTGAATAGAAACAGCTATTTTCAGGATTTGCTTGAACATGATAGAAATGCGCTCATTACTCATGATTGAACGAGGGCATCCTTTCTCGGAATTTTTGACTCCGCCACATTAATTACATAAGCAAGGTGATTATAAGATTCTGCCAAAATATTCGAATTGCATAGGGGGTCTACTTCTACTAAGCTTTCTTTTAAAAACTCTTGGAATTCTCTTCACTTTCGAATTTCAAAATTCTGCCCAATTCTTTGAAAAAGTATACCTAGTTAAAATTTGATTGTTTATAAATACTTACTACTAAGTTGTTTCATAAAGTACTGCGAATCGATATCTACCTTTTCCTCACTCAAATATCGCATAGTATTTATTTAACACAATCAAATAAACTACTAACATACTAGGAAATAAGATACTAGAAAATAATTTGGAAATCACTGATTTGATGTGTATTGTGTGTATCTTGCAAAGAATCATTGGCGGGGGCATGGGGGCCAAAATAAAGAGTATTTTTAGAGGATTCTTACCTCCCTCATTCCTCATTGGGGGGAGAATATACTGGAAAAGATTGTCAACCTTTAATCAAAAATTGTCGGGTTTGAGACGTTGGCGTAGTTCTTAAAAATTACGTAGTTCTTTTTTAACTCGAATACCTGTTAAGTATACTCCATTCACTTTTATAAAGTATCCCGGTTGGCCAAGATTTAGGTTTATCAAGTTTTTCCATTTAAAACTGACGCAGGTTGGTACTCGTGAAAGTCAAAATAATTTCAGAGACGTTGCCAATGTGACACATGTTTCGATCTCTGTGGTCGTTAGAATCGAATCGCGTAAAAACGTCAAAAATTCACGTTTTCCAAATGCAACTTTTGGATATTCAGACCCAAGGAAATGTAGAAATGAATGGCGAGAACGTTACCTTGATGTCTGAAATAGAGTTCCCGATCTATCCGACTTTTTTTTATTCATTTCTTAAGCAATTCCATTTTTTCTATTCGTAATAGAGTAAGTGCCATTCGAAATATTTAATAGAATGAGTTATAGGCGTGAATTATTGTAACTCATGCTTTTGGTTTATAGATATTGTTACAGCTCAGAATCAGTTGAATGATGGATGATATATCATTCTATGGAAGTAGATAAATAAACATTTTGATAAATACGTAATTACTACGATCTCTATGTAGAAACGACAACTTTGCGTATGTATCTGACGGGAAAATGACTATAGGTACCTAACATTTTCAAAATATACACGGTGAAATGTGTCAGAATGTAATGGCAAACTGAGACACTATATACAGGGTCTTTCACGAGGAACCTCACCGATATTTATACGGGAAACTACTGAACGTATTTTCATGAAATTCAGCACTTTCACGATGCTGATGAAATCTAAAATATTTTCAAGGCATGAGCACCTCCGGTTTTTCCGGAAATGACGTCAACTTCCGTTTTTCAAATTAGAACACCCAAGGGCGGATTTACGGGGGGGGGGGTACTGGTGGTAACTACCCCCCCCATGAATATCCAAAACCTGAGAAAAAGGTGGTATTTGTACCTGATTTAATGGTTTTCAATCGTTATTACCCCCCCCATGATCGTTATTACCCCTCCCATGAAAAAGAACTATATCCGCCCTTGAGAACACCATTTTTTTATTGCAAAAATAGATTCCTTAGAAAATTTCAAGTTATTTTGATGTAACATTTTTCAGTTTTGGTTGGAAAATTCTCTCTGAGCGGGAAAATTCGAAAAAAAAATCGAAAATAGAGCTCCGCTGAAACAAGAATAACTTCGAGGTTTTTGGATGGAAAATTTTCATTTTTGGGATTTTTCAAGATGTAAGATTGATGTATCCACTTTAAAAATCGAAATCGCGATTCATGATACAGGGGGTGAAAAAATCGCTTTCAAAGTTAGGGATGACAAAATCGTGAAAAATCAATTTTTTCAAATTAGAACCCCATTTTTTTATGGCAGATATTGAATCTACGTTAAAAAATAATGTGAGTGTATGCGATCACACCCTTGCCCTAAAATGGATATTTTCTGAGTTAATATCCACTTCAGGGCAAGGGTGTGATGCATACACTCAGATAATTTTTTAACGTAGATTCAATATCTGCCATAAAAAAACGATTTTGTCATCCCTAACTTTGAAAGCGATTTTTTCACCCCCTGTATCATAAATCGCGATTTCGATTTTTAAAGTGGATACATCAATCTTACATCTTGAAAAATCCCAAAAATGAAAATTTTCCATCCAAAAACCTCGAAGTTATTCTTGTTTCAGCGGAGCTCTATTTTCGATTTTTTTTTCGAATTTTCCCGCTCAGAGAGAATTTTCCAACCAAAACTGAAAAATGTTACATCAAAATAACTTGAAATTTTCTAAGGAATCTATTTCTGCAATAAAAAAATGGTGTTCTAATTTGAAAAACGGAAGTTGACGTCATTTCCGGAAAAACCGGAGGTGCTCGTGCCTTGAAAATATTTTAGATTTCATCAGCATCGTGAAATACATACTTATAAGTGCTGAATTTCATGAAAATACGTTCAGTAGTTTCCCGTATAAATATGGGTGAGGTTCCTCGTGAAAGACCCTGTATAAAAGTGTTTCAATAAGAGCGCAAGATTTCAGTGTTCAAGGAAACATTGGTTTCTATAGTATTGAAAAAATTATTGATTTGGAAAATATACATTCTGCAATTATGCAGTGGCGTGTCTAGGATTTATGCCACTGCAATTATGTATGGAAAAAAATATCTTGTAAATGACCGCCACGCTGACATATGTGTAGGGTACGCATATGCCTGACGAAATTTTCAATAACGTTATTTATACAGCGTCTAATTTCGGCTTTCAATGCTCCGATGGTTGTCAGGCTTATTGGCATAAACCCGTGACTACAGACATTCGGGGCTATTCACCAAGCAAAGTTGTTATGGATAGCAACTTTGCTTAGTGAATAGCCCCGATTGTTTAGAGAGAAAAATCAAACAATGCTACAGATAACCCCACAGCCAGAAGTCTAAAGGCGTTAAATCGCAAGAGCGTGGAGCAGTGGCGGCTTGTCCTATGAGGCAGATGAGGCAGTGCCTCACCAATAAACGTCAAAAATCACACGTATAAATACCATTTTTTATTAATTGGTTATTTAATCATTTTGAATTTTTATTATTATCTGCATCCATACGCATTTCTATCGTAATTTCCCTTCATTATATAGCAATAAAATGCGTCTCCGGGTATACGTTTCCATATCTCACGATTTCTGTGTATCCATCTCACTTCCTCACCTACCAGTGAACGGCAGAGGCAGACCATGGGCTGGCCTCGCACTTCCTTGTCTAGCGCCTTATTCTACATCACAGAAACCCATAATGACCCCGAGAAGCCCGCACGCCTAAACGCCAAATATTAAGTTGAGTCTGAGGCTAGCCTCACAGAATCTAGAAAGATATTCCCTAGCGAAGGGCGAACTGCAATTATTCTGCACTATTCAGATTAACCGCGGGAACTCGGGTCAGTTTTCAAATTGGGTTGGATTTGTAAGAACGGTATTAAACGTTTTTCGTGTAGGTTTAGGTTTGTCAGTCTCAGTGTTCGTATGATATCTTTCGAAAATCCTATTAAATTACTGAATTCAATTACCATCGGAAACCCGAGGGCGAAATGGATTTAGATTTTAGCGGCACCGCGTGGTACGTCACGAATTCCTTAGTTAAAAATGTGAACACTCGAAATACTTGTGATTTTTTAAATTTTTCAGCTAATCAGCTGAGTTTTCGAATAATTCTTATGGGAATAAATCATATACAGTACAACTTCAGTAGTTCGGGCAGATATCGGGCCGGGACGTGCCCGAACCATCGAGGTGCCCGGATTACTGGAGTGATTTGAATTTATCATATAAAACAACTTAAAAATGATCAAAATTGAAGATTATCAATGAAAACAAAAACAAAATTATTCTAATAAAATGAAACCAAAGTTTACAAATTTCTAATAATGAAAATAAGTTATATGTATACGACTACATATAATATATGTATGTACTGCCTACTTTGCACTATGAATGTGAATAATGAATATATATAAGAACATGCACCATCTGCCTTATGTTCTCTTTTTTTGAAAAATATGAATAAATTTTACTTTTGGATCATATTTGATGCATAAATATCAGTGGATTTGTTTTTGATCCTTTTCAAAAGTAACAAGTTTTCAAGGAGAAGATTCTTCACCTCACTCCTGATGATGCGGCCAGCGCCCCGTGACGTTTTCAACCCGTCCTACAACTGTTTTGTACAAGTTCAGACCAGAAAATTATATTGTTTTGCATATGAATGTTCTCGCGCCCGGATTTCAGAGGTGAAAATTTCTAACTGCCCGAATCAAAGCAGTGCCCGAATTACTGGAGTGCCCGGGCGCATATTCATATGTTACCGACACAAACACACAATCGGTTTTCCGAGCGATGCCGAACACGTAATAATAAGTTGCCGACGTAATTCTTAGTTTGTCTGTAACTTAACTATTATGCGAGTAGTGGTTTTATCAAACAAGTCCATTCAGTTATCGCAATATTGCATATTTTTAATACTGCTAATTTTATTACCAAAATGAACCTAGTAACTTTAGAGAATTCACCAAAACATTACCAATATTCTACTGAGGGTAATCTATACTGATATTATAAAGAGGAAAGATTTGCAATTTTGTGTGTTTGATACGATTTGGCTCAAAAAGTACTGGACCGATTTCAGAAATTCTTGCATGCTTAGAAAGCTACATTATCCCTGAGTGACATAGGCTATACTTTTCACCCGAAAAAATTAAGCATACCCACTTTAACTTCAATAATTATAAAAAAATAAGTTGCCGACGTAATTCTTAGTTTGTCTGTAACTTAACGATTATACAAGTGGTGGTTTCATCCAGTGAACTCTTAGGCTGGAAACATATATTTTGTTCAGACTAATAATCAACCATACTCGCTAATATATCAAGTTTTTTTTCAATACCTGTTATATATGTATATTAAGGTGCCGATCGACTTGCTGCTTGTATAAGTTACCGACAGAATCCTAAATTTACGTCGGTAACTTATATGAAATCATTCGGCTTCTCGCGGTGCTTGGTTGTGTCGGTAACATATGAATATGCTGCCCGGGCTAGCGAGTGTCCGAACTACTGAAGTTGTACTGTATTTCTTAATTTATCCGGCGTTGCCGACATAACTTGTGTGCATTACATTTTCTGTTTTTTTTATGTGCAATGTACTTACTGTATATGAACTGTCTGTCTGTAATTGGGCTTAGGCAATTTGATTCGTCAGTATAAATAAATGAATAATAATCATCGTAAAATTATAGAGAAGTGGAAGATTTTACTTCATTATCAGAGTGATATAAACTTCAATATTCTCAATTTTCTGGTTAATGGGTGTTTCTTTGTAGACGATGTTCTTGACAAGGTCTAAAAATTCAAGAATTCCAACAAGGATGCTTATTTTTTCCAAATTACTTTTTTTACACACCCTTCGAAATGTTTAGTTTTCTTGTAAGATAATTAATTCTTCATCGCTAGAAGTAAATATTTTACAAAGCAAAATGTTCCTCGAAATAGATAACCTTGAGTATGCTAGCGATGAAGAAATATTCTAATCATCAGTTTTGCAACAGCCTTTTTCTCGAAAACGCCATGGCAAGGGATTTTTTTTTCTGATGTGCCTCACCACCTCAAACTAGCACGAGCCGCCACTGGCGTGGAGGCCATTCTGGACATCACCAAATCGAGAAATGACACGACCAGGAGCGAACTCGTGTAAGATCGTCAATGTTTTTATTCACCTAGTGAGAATACGCTAAAGAGTGCCTGTTGAAATGTCCAATTCTTGTTCACGATGGCGAATTGACGTCTCTGGCCTTTCTGTCACACTCTCGCAAACTGCCGTGATGTTTTGTTCTGAAAGACCTCTACGAGCTGGTTTCGTGTGTTTCACATCACTAACCAAACCAGTAGGTACTTTCGAATTTTTCGATTACCTATTTTTTTCACAGTATGTAGATGAATTAGGCACATTATTCCGACCGAATATTGGACGCACTTTACGAATAACGCTCTTATTGAAAAAAAAAACCCTTAACATGAATTATGGTTGTTGACGTTTGTGGAAACGTACAATTTCATTCTGATAGAGATGCAAGTGCAAGTTGAACTAAAACAGGTGTTCTGATAACGAATATTCAACAATACTCTCCAGGTATTGTGATTTCAGTTTGAAAAATTGTAAGAAACATAATATTTTCTTCTAATATTCAACTAGACTTTTCGACAATATATGATATACAACTCAATTTCTGCAAGAGTTTAAAATATAAGCCTTTTTTTCAAAACTGATAAAAATGATGCTAACTAGTCTGCTCGCTTATATTCAATGATGGACATCTCGACATGTAGGGAGAGTGGGTCAAGACGGGGTACCGGGGTAAGATGGGGTAGATAAGCTCCTGACCTTTCAGAAGCTGCAACCTAGCGTAGAGTGCCAGTAATAATATGTAGTAGGGAATAGTTAAGAAAACTTCCAATAAGTGGGGGCCAGTTTGACTGAACAGTTTGTCATTTACGCATGTTTTTGTGCCAGATGTTTCCGATTTCATCATAAAGTAGTTTTATTCAGTGCCAGATTACTGTTTATTAGAGGTTAGCCACAACAACTGGTCGAACTGAATAATATATCATTGGAAAGTGTATTCATAAACCATTCATTTTCATACCTTCCCAAATCTCTAAGTTTTATTCCTAACCTGAAACGAACCACTTAATGCCAAAAAAGTATGAGTGGGGCAAGATGGGGATATATCAGTGGGGTATGATGGGGTATATCCCATCTTATTCCATCAATGTTTTCCTAATATGGTATTTTCTTCCCTCAGAATGAGCTTCAAGTAGAACTTGATTCAAAGTCATAAAAAGAAATTAAGAAAAAGCAAAATTTGGCTAAAGATTTGTTCAAACGAATATATCTTATAACAGAGTGAAACCTTGCAAGACACATCAAAACATTATAACCAAGAAAAAAAGAAAGCTAAAGTGACAAAAACCAGTCCTAAGCAGAAACGGAGCAGTTCTTTCTCATCGAAAGCATCAGACGCAGAATCTCTTAACTGCGGTTATTTATACTCAGAATCTTCTGAAGGCTGGATTCAGTGTTCCATGTGTCAACGGTGGGCTCACTGCTCTTGTGTAGGAGAGGAAGATAAAGATGACGAAACAGTTCATGTTTGTGGACATTGCCAGTGACTAACCCCATCATGCTCCGTACTTACCCATCTAACCCCACCAGGTGGGGTTAGATGAAGTTTTGTTCGGTAAACGAAAAATTATTATTAATAATACAGGGTGGGGCAGAAAAACCTATCCGATTTCAAAACGTTATAAAATTAAAACCACTCAGCTTGTCAAAAAAATTTTTTTATTAACATATCGCAAATTTTATGCCATTTTTAAATTTAAGTTTTGAAAAGCACATCACTCAAATGTCGTCCTTGGGAGCGGATACACTTATTTAGGCGCTCGCGGTAGCTTTCCATGACTTTCACCGTCATTTCCACAGGAATTTCTTCAATTGCCCGAGCAATTTCCCTTCGTAAAGCAAGAAGGGTCCTTACTCCTTGGTCGATGCTGGTAAACCTTCGATTTGAGGTAACCCCAAATCGTAGCGTGATGTGGAACAGGATCATGACGCCCGAGTCCGAAATGAATTCGAAAAGCACGTTGTGTAGCAATTATCGAACCGCCGCATTCGATAAACCGATCAATAACAAAAGCACGATGTTCACCAGACCAAGGCATGTTGACTACTGACAAATGGCATAAAACCAGCTTTCTAACGGTTTTTACCCCACTACTCTACCTGCTCTCTCTTCTGAGAAAAAGGGATTTGAAATCGGATAGGTTCTTCTGCCCCACCCTGTACATACCTTTTAAAGTTTATTTTTTTATGCTGAAATTTATTCACTTGTTATGAACAATTACATCTTTCAAAGTTCAATTCATGAATCTGAGTTTTTTATTATTTTATTCACCTCTAAATGTTAAGTACCCCATCTTACCCCACTCTCCCCTATTAGGACAGGTCTGTGCAGATCCAGCATTTAGCCAAAAAAAGTAGCTTGCGCTAACTTATCCCAATAAAATTAATCGGATTCTCAAAATGTTCATGTTATTTCCATATAAATCAAATTAACGCACGAATTTAATGAAGATCATGACTGCCGCTTGCTATTTTGTGGGCTATTGAGTGAGAATACAGGATGATGGCCTATTTCTATTTACTGGTCAGATGAAAACCCTTAAATGAAAGTTGATACTGTGAATGCACTTCTTCCTGCAGATAAGCAGATATATCTGTCAAGCCAGCATAAACCGTGAATACCATTCTTTCAGTATTTACTTTGTGGTAATGTGGTATATTGTATAACTTCCACCACATTATTCCTTAATTTCGTGCTGATAAGAATTGGTATATCAGCCCATTCTTCTCTCCAAGAAAGCCCATTGTATATTTGGCACACATTCAAACATCGTGGAGAACTTCTTTTCAGAGGACAATTTGACAGGAGAACACTACCTTGAATTACTGCAAGAATAGAGAATACACCGCGGCTTGGCAGATAAAAACAATTTCCTGATCTTCTGATGGCAATATGTTGAAGATTTGTATGTGTAACTGATTTGGTCCTTATCGCTTACCTGAAGATGATCCAGTAAAGTCTCGAGTCCTCGATCAGTGATACTCGAGCATCTCAAGCTCAAATTGTGTATATGTTTGGACGCAAGTGGAAACGAGTTGACAAGATCTATGGCATCTTCATCTGAGGCACCCATCAGGCAAATACAATGGAATCCTCTTCTTAGAAGCGAGGAATATAAACGAGCTCTCTCATTCATCTGTGAGGATCGCAGTTCTCTGCACTGCAACACTGGGAATAGGCCTGTCCAGTTTCTGGGACTTCTGTAGAGAATATCACGCCACCTGGTGCAAACCTGCAAAAAACAAAAGTGGAAACAACACTAAGCCACAACACTAGCATCAGTCTTAACCTCGGTCTTAACAGTTCTGCATACAATTATATCCTTATTGTATGGCCGTTTTGAACATGATACGATAACAAATCAGAGGTCAGTTGTGATTTTAATTAAAAAAAAATACTCTGCAAGCCATTTTGGAATTTACATGAAGCATTTTTATTTCCAGCTTTTTCTTAATATTTGGAAAAAATTGATCCATACAAAATGAAAGCCAATCTAATGCTCTACTAAACAATTGTCATTCACATTTTCCTTGGAGAGAAATGGGGGTCATTTCAAATAATTATTAGGCATAGATTGAACTACTATAAAGGGATTATTGTCAATTTCGAGGTCCAAGGGGGGACCATGATCACCATGCCCCCCCTGTATATCCGCCAGTAAACGTGCATTCTTGAAAAGTGGCTGTAACTTTATTCCTTGGGAAATTCTGCTTTTCTGTCTACATTATTGTGAAAAAAAATACAGGGTGTTCCATTTGAAAAAATCGAGAAATAATAATTTTAAGTTCTCCATATTTGGACCTTAATAACGGACACCCTGTATATGACAGGTTGATCGTTTAGGAACCGTGTCAAGACAAATCCTTCAATTAAAAAACTTTCAGATCAAATTCATGTTACTATCGCTTTTGGAAAACGTCAGAAGACTTTCACTGAACTGCTTTTCCCTCACCTTTTTGCAGTTTCCTTCGAATAAGATTTGTACAGTTGACAAAATGTCCCTAATATTTTGCGTCATGAAAGAGGTCATGAAGGCCATTGAAAATATGTGAAAATATATGGGGTGATCTATTGAAAAAATCATCCATTTGCTGAATAACATTTATCGGGGTCAGTAACCTCCGTTTTTTTCCGAAGGCAGCACAATATCGATTGAACGGTTAAAACAAAAAATTGGGAAATATCGGGATTTGGGTTTTCAGTTCACCTCGTTGATAGAAAGCTAGGGGTTGTCTCCAAATAGAATAATTGAACCTTTGCCAACTGCGTTTCTCAAACTCACAGCGGAGCTGGAAAATCATCAAAAATGTAACCTACTTTCTGTTTGCCGCATTAATAAAACAGGCTAGTCACATTTATCTTCTTTCGTAACATTCGCCTTACCGACTCTTTCTTTCAGCGATTGATTTTTGTTTATTCTCTTGTCCAAACAGAACAACTGATTACTGGACCTGAAAATTTTTATAGTCCTGCTCAACGCGGCAAGCAATAATTATTTTTAATTTGTTGGTTTATTTATTCCACTAGTTCTATTATTGGTTTAGGTAATTGATATTCTGGAATTCCAATTTGAATTTATTCATCTATCATGACTACAATTGTGAAACGTTTCGGGTTCGTGTCCTTTATCAATCCTTGTTGTTCAATATTCAATTCTTTAATCTTCAATTCTTCAATCTTCAATTTAGATCTCTCTTTATTCGCCTTTCCATGCTTCGTCATACTATAAAAAAAAAATTAATATGACGAAGCATGAAAAGGCGAATAAAGAAAGATTTAAATTGAAGAATTGAAGATTAAAGAATTGAATATTGTGACAAGTACGGCCCTGTGCGCTACGGACCGATCGAGAAGTTTCTGGAAACGCGTGGACGACATAGCGCCATGAATTATTCGCGAAGTTTCTAGACGGGCCCGGACTTAGCGAGAAACAATCGGCGTTAGGCATATAAGGAGCACATCGACGGATGATTCATTCATTCAGTTAGAGACGAGCGCCGAGTGAGAATTAATAGTGCCGAATAAATCAGTAGAAATAAATTGTACAGACTTTTGTTAGAATAAGTTCATTAGTTATTAATTATTAGTGTTATAAGTAGCTTAAATAAATAGTTTAATTGAACCCGGACGTTTTACTAACGAAGAAAACGTTACATTGGTGTCAGGTGTGGGGTGGATTTGAATGCCGATAACCAGATCGCAAAAACAGAAAATGGACCAGGCGAGTATGGAATTTTTCAAGCAAGCCTTTGAACAAATGAGCTTGAAAATGGATAAAATGGAAAATAAGGCGGAAGAGAATTCTCGAGAAATGAGCTTGAAAATGGAAGAAAATTCTCGAGAAATGAGCTTGAAAATGGAAGAAAATTCTCGAGATATGAGCTCGAAATTGGAAGAAAAAATGGATAAAATGGAGAATAAGGTGGTGAGTCAAATTGCAAGTACTCTGGACGAGAGAATGGAAGCTATCAAGGAAGTAATAATAGATGAAGTTAATGAGAAATTTGATAAGGTTGACGAAAAAAATTGAAGAAGTAGTTGATGAGGTTAACGGAAAATTTGAAGAAATATCAGGAATAATCGAACAGCATGCCAAAATGATAGAGATTCTGAAAAGAACTTCAAATGGAAAAGAAACTTCAGCTTCACCATCTTATAGCTTCGTGAAATCGGAAAACAACACAGAAAGTGGCAAAATGAAAATCAAGCCACCAACATTTGATGGAAAAGTTCCTTGGTCGACATATCAGAAACAATTTGTAGCTGCTGCGTTGGCAAACAGTTGGAGCGACAACGAAAAAGCCACAGCATTAATAATAGCTCTACGAGGAGATGCACTTAACATTCTGCAGACAATACCGGAGAGTCAACAGGCATGTTATGAAGTTTTAACATCCAAACTTCAGATGAGATATGGCGATGCTCACCTACAGCAAGTTTACCATGCTCAAATAAAGAACCGGGTGCAGAAAACAGGAGAAAATCTCCAGGAATTCGAGGCCGATGTTGCCAGATTAGTGAGGCTGGCTTATCCATCAGCTCCAGAGAGCTTCCTCGAACTGCTATCAATCCAGACGTTTGTCGACGGGATCAAGGACAGCGAAACTCAACAAGCTTTGAGACTTGCACGCCCTAAGACCATTGATGATGCCTTGGCTCAAGCTCTAGAATCTGAGGCAGCGAAACAGGCGTCGCATAGAGGACAATTTCGTGTGAGACGAGTCCAAGAAGTAGACCGACCTGTGGAGGAAATCATCCGAGAAGAGGTTAGCAAATTATTGAATGCTAAGGAAAAGGATGCTGTGTGCTGGTATTGCAACAAGAGTGGGCATTTTAAGAGAAATGGCCCAAGGATTGGAAAAAGAGACACAGCAGATAAACTAAAAAGGGTTGGTGATGAGGTGCATAAATCGACCCAGGTTAAAAATGCCTCTGACGTGATAATCCGTAGAATCACGTCCGAAGATTTGACAAGAAGTCCTTGCCCCGATAATGGCAGCCACTGCTCTCGTGTGGAAGATAAGGCCAATTTGAGGCGGACCACTGTGATCGAAGATGACTGGCTACCCCCAGAAATTCGACGAGCACAGGAGGAGGATCCAGATCTGAGAGTAATCCTAAGTTGGAAGAAGAGTGGCAGACGACCTTCTTGGGAAGAAGTATCCAGACTGAGCCAAAATGTCAAGTCGTATTGGGCCCAATGGGAAACGTTGAAGATTGATGAAGGTCTTCTGAAACGTTGTTGGGAAAATGAAGATGGATCTCAGCAGAGGCTTCAGTTAATTGTGCCCAAGAGTAGGGTAACGGACATTTTGACCAGACTACATAATGGAACTTCGGGTGGCCATTTTGGGATTACTAAGACTCTGGAGAAGGTCAGGCAGCGATTTCATTGGATCAATTGTAAGAAGGACGTTAAGGATTGGTGTAGAAAATGTAAAGTTTGTGCTGCGGCCAACGGACCCTACGGTAAAGGAAAGGCACCAATGAAGCAATATAACGTCGGATCCCCCATGGAACGAGTAGCTATCGACATCGCAGGCCCTTTTCCAGAAACAGGCAATGGAAACAAGTACATTTTGGTAGCGATGGACTACTTCACCAAATGGGTGGAAGCGTACGGTATTCCTAACCAAGAAGCAAGTACAGTAGCTGACAAATTGGTGAAAGAGTTCTTCTGCAGATTTGGAATCCCCCTTGAGCTGCATTGTGATCAAGGCCGAAACTTCGAGTCGAAGTTATTCCAGGAAGTTTGCAAAACATTGGGGATACGCAAGACCAGAACTACACCTCTGCATCCTCAGTCAGACGGCATGGTGGAACGAATGAACCGGACTATGGGAAAACACTTGGCCAAAGTTGTCTCTGACCATCAAAGGGACTGGGATGAATACTTGCATTTATTCACGATGGCCTATAGATCTTCGGTTCAAGAATCTACCAAGGAGACTCCATCCAATATAATGTTCGGCCGAGAAATAAGATTACCTTGCGACCTCGAGTTTGGGTGTAAGCCTGGAGAGGATGTAGCTGGGGAGGACTACGTTAGTAATCTCAGAAGCAAGCTAGACTACATCCATGATAAGGTGCGTAATCAAATGCAGCAAGCAAGTGACCGGATGAAAATGCGCTATGACATCAAGGCCATTGAAGGTGGGTTTACCGCAGGAGATCTGGTATGGTTGTATAACCCACAAAGAAGGAAAGGTTTTTCACCGAAGCTGCAGAGACATTGGGAAGGACCGTACGAAGTAATGAAAAGAATAAATGACGTAGTCGAATACGGAAGCCTCCCAGAGGAAAACCGAAAGTCGTCCATTTCAACAGATTGGCTCCGTACGCATCCACGCAAGATGAAGGAGAAGTACGCCTCGTCGAGGTTCCGGCTAAGAAAAATTGCGAATTCCAAAAATTCATGAACATCTATGGGGGAACACGCATTGCACGGTTTGGCGTCACACAGGAAGTTCATCAGGACCTGTTTACAGTCCCCGAGGAATACTCGCTTGCTCATTGTGTAGCAGCTGATCTACGTATGAGTAGGGGAATAACAAGAGTATTCAAAAACAAATTTGGTCAGCAAGAGGAACTAATGGGACAGCAGCCCAGAGTCGGGAAATGTTTAAGATTGAAGTCCGAGGGTCGGTTCGTTTACTATTTGGTTACCAAGCAGAACTCTTTCCAGAAGCCCACCTACCAGAACCTATGGACCTCGCTGCATGGCTTGAAAGAAGACCTTCAGCGTTCCGGCGTTAGGAAACTAGCAGTTCCCAAGCTTGGTTGTGGACTGGATCTACTGAATTGGAGGGTAGTACGAAGCATGCTTGAAGTAATTTTCCAGACGGCAGGTATACAGATCCTAGTATGCAGTTTCTACCCAAATCGTGTCAAGCTCCCCGGCAAAACTATAGAATGCTATTTCCATCAAAGGGGCTACTGTAGAGAAGGAGCCGACTGCAGATTTCGCCACGGTCCTCTGAAGAATCCATGCGATCTGTTCTGGGACAGAACAGGCTTAAGGAGGGGACAGTGTGACAAGTACGGCCCTGTGCGCTACGGACCGATCGAGAAGTTTCTGGAAACGCGTGGACGACATAGCGCCATGAATTATTCGCGAAGTTTCTAGACGGGCCCGGACGCATATTGGCATTGTTTACTACGGTGCAACGCATACATGGTGTTGGAACGCGGTAAAGAATGGCTGAACCGAATGCCCTGTCTACTTAGGGATGTTCCGATACAAGTAAATACAAGTAAGTACTCGATACTTTTGTTTCGATACCAAGTACTTTTAGCATCGAATCAATTTTGCGATACTTACTTGGTATCGAAACGAAAGTACTTGGTATCGAAACGAAAGTACTTGGTATCGAATCGAATCGAATTGCGCTCATATTTTGACATTGGTTTCCATTTTAACCGCAGCGCAGGCGCAGAGACGTCAATTTTGCATACGCATAATTTAAATCTATCCTAACGATCTTTTCCTATTAGTTCTATAAATACAATATATTATATATAATGTACTTCAATATTCATAATTTGGATTTCAAAAAAATTATTCAATTCACCCTTGAACCAAATACAGCACAGTTGGTCAAGAGAGATTTGAATACAGTTTGAAAAATTTTCATCTAACATGTTAGCAATACCGCCAATACCTCTGCTAACTTTCAATTAATAAATCAGTGTTAAGGGTCGTTTATACTGGCCCGTAACTTATGCCCTTAAAATTTGTTCTCTTTAAGGGAATAAGTTAAAGTTCGAGTATAAACCATAGCATGAAATTTCTATCTTTCAACTCTTAGGGTAAGGGAAAACTTTAAGTTACGGGCCAGTATAAACGACCCGTTATTGTTAAAATAGCAGTACATAGATAAGCTCAAACCATTTTCCTTTATAAATTTCTATGAAATCTTAAAATGTATCGATATGAGTAAGAGTAGGTATCGATACTTTGGTTCCGATATATGAGTAGGTATCGAAACATGATTTGAGTACTACTTATATGAGTAGGTATCGATACCTTGAGGGTATCGGAACATCCCTATGTCTACTCAGACATATCTTACTACGACTCAGCGCAGCAGGGTGTTCAGGCGTAGTAACTATTGTAAATATTATGGATACGCGTCTCTTCTCGGGTCTCATTGTTCACCGCTTTCCAACTCAACTAAGTTCAAAGTTGCTTTCTTTCGCAATTTTGCAACCCGCGTTCATAAAGATAACAATATTATATTATCGCCAAAAATAGTTCATTGAAACACACTAAAATAAAAAAATATTATTAGAAAATAATACATAAACATAAGCATAAAGATCTTGAATGCGTTTTGCGTCGCATGATAAACCACGTCTAATTTTTCTTTGGCTCACTGATGTTGGCTGAACAGTAATGTTCTTTTTTCGTGAGATATTTTTTGATGCAAGAATAAAATTTAATGAGTCGGATGGTGTCACAATTTTGTTTGAAGTCTGATCACATTTTTTCATGTCATTAACCATATCAACCGATTTATTTTCGCAGGCTATTTTAATAATGCGTTCAAAATTTTCTGTTAGTTCTGCTGCAGCTGCGTTCTTCTCCTAAATTTGTTTCATTGGCATTCTCGACAGTGTTTATTGGTACTACAGAAAAATTATCTTGTTGGGTAGAAACGTTACTTTGTTGCATTGTAGTAATTGGCAAGTCATTTTCTATACCCACATCAGTTCACATGTCGTCATAAAGTTCTGAGGATATGTTTTCTCCTAGAGCTAATTTTGCTACTTCTTTTCTGTCTTTAGCGTTTATTCGCATACAGGTCCTGAAAGTAATTCCATACTTATTTTGAATGGCGCAAAGGTCCTTACAATACCTTCCACCCTGTCCAAAAACACAGCCGCAAAATGCAATATCTACATATGCAGTATAAAACATGTTATCATCGGTTTCCGAAGAAACAAAAAAGGCATTCTCGTGGATTCTTTCAACGGAGACTAAGCACAATGTGACATTTTTTTAAAGAGTATCCCATTCTTTGAGTTCCGGATAGGATGATAGGATAGGACTCGAAAACATTGGCAACCAAGGCAAAAGCATTGAACGCTTCACATATTTGTAGAACAATGTCTTTAAAAATGCGAATAATAGCTTCTATGTACATAATTGTTCGTATTATTTCCTCGTGTTAATGAATGACTTCTATATGCCAAAGCCCACTCTTCCATTCGATCCCAATAATTGGCTATATGAGCTTGAATATTATCATATTTTTTAAAAATGTAATCATTTAGAATATGATCATAATTTTCACGAATCGTATCCATAATACAATAGTTACTACGCCTGAACACCACGCTGCGCTGAGTCGTAGTAAGATATGTCTGGGTAGAGAGAGCATTAGTTCAGCCATTCTTTACCGCGTTCCAACACCATGTATGCGTTGCACCGTAGTAAACAATGCCAATACGCGGCCCGGACTTAGCGAGAAACAATCGGCGTTAAGGCCGGGACATACCTGTCATACAGCCTTCCGATCCGACTACGGTCATACAGCGGGACGACTGTATGATATGGGAATAAACAATGGTTTGGAATGCAGTAGGTCTCACCTGTCCGACACGCGACCCGTCCTACTCCCACCCGTCTCCGATTCCGGTATCCCGTCATGCTCCGACATTGCAGACCATTCGTTTACTTGATGCGGGAAGGTTGTCGGTGGCAGTTTTTGTGTTAAATTCAGTGAAATGGCGGGTATAAAAGCGGAGGAGCTTATTGAAACTGTCCGAATGTTTCCAGCTCTCTATGATCAGGCACAAGAGCAATATAGAAACTCGGAGTACAAGGACATTATGTGGAAAAAAGTTGCGAAGAAACGTTTTCCACTACTCTTCATCGAATACTTCGCATTAAGTCGATCTTCTTCATCTAAACAGATAGCCACAATACCTAAATCACGATTGCTAAAATGTTTCAACATTCGCGCAATATATTCGCAACCGTTTCAACTGGCGATTTCGAGTAGACTGAGTGTCAAATCTGAAAAGAGCAGGAAGTGGGCATGACATGTGTGCTCACCCCTTTCCGATCCCGCACCGATCAGATTCTTTAAGCAATATCGGACCGGAGTCGGATCGGAAGGCTGCATGACAGGTGTGTCCAGGCCTTTAGGCATATAAGGAGCACATCGACGGATGATTCATTCATTCAGTTAGAGACGAGCGCCGAGTGAGAATTAATAGTGCCGAATAAATCAGTAGAAATAAATTGTACAGACTTTTGTTAGAATAAGTTCATTAGTTATTAATTATTAGTGTTATAAGTAGTGTAAATAAATAGTTTAATTGAACCCGGACGTTTTACTAACGAAGAAAACGTTACAATATTGAACACCAAGGATTGAGAAAGGACACGAACCCGAAACGTTTTACAATTGTAGTCATAATAGATGAATAAATTCAGATTGGAACTCTTCACATCAGCATACTCTTGACACGATATTGATTGTTTATGTTATAATTTAGCGTTTTATGCTGAGCTATGGAAAACCAAATTTTTGAGCGCTCGTTCTACTTCGAAAGCTATGTCATTGATCATTTCGTTACGATGTCTGTATTTTTGAATTCACGTAATGGGCAAAACTCTTAATGTTGTTCTGCTGATAATTGCAAAACTACAGTAAGTATACAGGGTGTTTCACCATAAACTGGACAAAAATATTTAGCCGTGTAGACGACACCGAGGAAGTCATTTTTGCCCCATGACATATACCCCGTTTTCGACGCATAAGCGAGATACAGGGTGTTTAATGTCAACTTTGAGCAATATACTCTGATAACTGTGATGAGTTATGCGTGACATTTGAAATAACGGTTACTGGTCACATCTTAGTATTTTGTAGGGCTCAATTCAATTGTGGTGTAGAATTCTGAAAAAAAAAATTCAAAATGGCGGAAAACCTGCAAAGTTGGAATTTTTTTTCTCGGTTGCCAATTTGGAGAGCACTATATCAACGTACTAGATTTTTGTTTTAAGATTTTCCGTGAAAAAATTTTTACAAAATTCGAACTCAACTTTGATTTTACATGTCTTCAGTGAAGAAAAAATTTCGGCCAAAATTGTTGGAATTTTTCATGGTTGAACTATCTTTCAATCTGAATACTGTGGTGAAAACAGAATGATATAATATCCATTAGTTTTCCTTTTGTAGCCTTCCAAAGATTACGCTCAGAGAACATAATTTTTATTTAAAAAAACTGGAAGCCGTACGAAGGCCAAAATTGTGCTAATGAGCTGCCAGTGTGACCCGGAAGGAAATATGAATTTATAAACCAAAAAAATTTTTCTCGAAAAACTTTGGTGGGAATCGAACTCTACACTTTCGAGTAACTAGCGTCACTTTGGTAACGGAAATTTATAAGATTAAAATAAATCCAAATCATACTCGTAGAGAGTTCGAATCCTACCAAAGTTTTTTGAAGAAAATTTTTTTGGTTTATAAAATTCATATGTTTGATGCGGGTCATTCTAGCAGCCCAGTAGCACAATTTTGGCCTTCGTACGGGATCCAGTTTATTAAATGAAAATTATGAAAGTTCTCCGAGCGTAATCTTTGGAAGGCTACAGAAAGAAAACCAATGGATATATTATTTCATTCTGTTTTCACCTCAGTATTCAGAATGAAAGATAGTTCAACCATGAAAAATTCCAACCATTTCGCCCGAAATTTTTTTTTTTTCACTGAAGACATGTAAAAAAAAAGTTGAGTTCGAATTTTGAAAAAAAAATTTTCACGGAAAATCTTAGAATATCTAGTACGTTGAAATAGTGCTCTCCAAATTGGCAACCGCGAAAAAAAAATTCCAACTTTGCAGGTTTTCCGCCATTTTGAAATTTTTTTTCAGTATTCTACACCACATTTGAATTGAGTCCTGAAAAATACTGAGACGTGACCAGAAACCGTTATTTCAAATGTTACGCATAACTCATCACAGTTAACAGAATATTGCTCAAAGCTGACATTAAACAGCCTGTATCTCGCTTATGCGTCGAAAACGGGGTATATGTCATGGGGCAAAAATGACTTCCTCGGTGTCGTCTACACGGTTAAGGTTAAATATGTTTGTCCAGTTTTTGGTGAAACACCCTGTACATAGATTGAAGTATAATTCGAAAGGCGATGGCATATTATCATGAAAATTTTTGGGTTTTCCAATGACAAAGAAAAATTGTTGCTTTTATTTATATTCATATTCACTTTATTCCCATCAAAAATTTCACAGGTTGTGTCAAAAATAGTATAACTAAAATTTACAAAAGTAAAATTCATGTAATAATCGTGAAATTTTAACAAATATGTATTATTCTGAATAAGAAGCAAGCAAGTATAGTTCTGAAGATTTTCCCAAATTGTGTCTCAAGACTCTCAAGCTCTACATTCTTATTGTTCCAGTTCTATTTGGTTTTCAACATTGTTTCAATAAAATTGTTTCTGACGAATAGTGTACCAAAACTTATAACGCAGAAGCGATTTCTACAAAAAAAAAATTTTTATTGAGTGTGTTTCAGATATTGCTAGAGAAAACCCAAATGTTTTCAAGATAATATCAAAACTGATTCGATCGAGATGCAATTTTGCATTCAGATGGGGAATGACATAATCAAATTTTTTGTCCAGATCGCTTCACCAAAACCATACAATTGTTAACGAATTGTTGATAAAATACCTAATGTTTCTGTTACAACATATTATCCCATATCGAAAGCTCCTCACATCACGTCAGTGAAGCCAAGTGGAATGTTAATATTCGGCAAATGTGTGTATTCATTTGTATTCAAGCCATTTCAAGCCACAGATCGTTCGCTTTCAAAAGTAATGGTTCAATTGAAAGTGAAAAATGGGTCACTTAAAGTACTGGCCTGAAGTCAGTAAGCTTTTGAGGCGCTCGTTCATTCGCCTTGTATACTCCATTCCATTCACTTTCATAAAGTATCCCGGTTGCATTTAGACATTCCGTACTCACGTACGGCACCAAACGCGAATAGCGCTATGTTGTGTTTCTTTCAACAAGCCCTAGACAAATCGCTTATAACTTCTTTTGGTATCAACGATTTCCTACACATATAATATAGAGGTTCAATGAAAAAAGAATAAAAATAAATCGAACTATAGGTAGGTATTAATGCCCTCGCTCCGCTCGCGCGTGATATATCAGTTGATTAAATTTTCAATTACTTTACATATTTTGATAACCTATTCTCATCTCCATTTAATTTTTCAATTAGGTAGGTAGTGATGTTTTTAGTCTGAACTGTAACCCAACCCACTATACTACCATTGAGTTTAAATAACTCAATGATTGTATCTCGGATTTTTATGGAAAGTTGGAAAGTGATTGAATTCATCGTCATCATGTTTAGAAAATTACGAAATGATTGTACTCCATTCAAATCAGACGTTTCCATTTCATTGCTCCAAAATTGAAAAGTTCTTCCTTTATAACTCTTCATCTCAAAAGTATTCTATTTGGATGCTGCAGAATATAAATTACCTATATTACCAGTAAAGATTCATTCATCACTTGGAATAATTTCACTTTCAATCAGATGAATAAAATGATAAATACCGAACTTCAATTGAATTACGTTTAGGTATTATAATTATACGCCGTTTCGCATTCGAAGTGAGATTGGTCAGGTCAATAGCAGAGCGCTATTCGCGCTTGGTGCCGTACGTGAGTACGGAATGTCTAAATGCATCCCGGTTGACCATGATTTAGGTTTATCAATTTCTTTTACTCGGGGAGGAGCCGAAGCCAAATTTTTAGGGGGTATAGCTTCGAAAATATCTGCGAAACTTTTCCAACTACTTCGAAATTTTTCCAACTGCTTCGAAATTTTCTCCAACTGCTTCGAAAATTTTTCAACAGCTTCGAAAATTTTCCAACTCTCTGTTCAACCTTGGGAGGGGGTTCTGTAATTCAAACAGTTCCTGAGGTATTAGCAAAAAACTGAAAAAATTTTTGGTCTCTTTTTGTATCTCCAAATCGAAGACCCGGAGGAAGAAATGAAAAAAAAATCAAATTTTCATGAGAAATCTACAGTTGACCGTTGATACACTCATTGATTTAGGCACACCCCGTATATGACCCCTATATATCCCATATGATTTCGTCTTGCAGATCTATCGATATCCGTTAAAATATACATGGTATGTCATTAAAATTAATAAAGTTTGCGTACTCATTGACTCCGGACTCACCCTGTATACAATATGGGGTATTTTTAGGAGACTTTATCAACAGTAGGTAATTCATGATTTACTGAAATCAATAACTTTGATACTGTGTTTTCTTCCAGGGCCAAATCTGAGGAACTATTTTTCTCAAAATTCTTGTTTAAGCTTCCACAAACCCACAGGAAATCTTTTTGATTTTTTATTGACACTGAAATTAAGGGTAGTTCACACGAACAAAAATTCTACATTTTCGACAACGGCTCAAATGATTCCGTTCAAATTTATTACATCATTTGTTTATATCAGCTCCTTCAATGCAGTATGATTGTTTTTACCCGAGGAATTGGTTGAAAAGGATTTCACTTATGAATAGAAAGAATAGTATTAGCATATTGTTTTCCTAATAGTAGCCCTATGATATTATTTGTTTCCAAAAAAAATTATAGGTGGAGTTTTATGATGAAAAGTTAACAAGATGACATTTTTTCAGCGACACGTTAATCTAGGTGGAATCGAATAGAACATAACGATAACACAATATGATATTCTCCTTTATAAGAGTATAGATGTTTTCATTCATTGGGTAGGTATTCATTTTACTCAATTTCATCACCAAAACAATGCTGGAAAAACAGAAAATGCGAAACTGCTTTTCACGTCGAGACCTGCAATGGTTCAGATTCATTGCAGGCTGCAGATAACATCTTTGTTAAGAAACGATCCGAAAAGCTCTACAAAGGCTCGGTACATCAATGAAATCAGTCTTCAAGCAGGTAAAACTATCACGTGATCATGTTCGCCCTCAAATTCATGGTCGAACAAGTGAAGTCGGGGATGACTTATTAGGGCACATCACCGGGTCATGGAAAAGATTATAATACCAAGTTATTAAAATTTTCAAACGGTTTGTTGATCATAAATGCTCAATGCCATAAATGCTACCTGACTGCCAGACCCTTCATGTCCGACCATACATTTAAGGTTAAGGTCGCACGCAAAACAATGCAGTTTTGGTTGTTGACGAAGGCAGACGTCCTGGTTACAAATCTCCAAAGAAATTCGAAGGCATACTCGAAATACTTACTATGGAATTTTTTAAAAGCTCAAGGAACCGGTCGAATGTGGTTCATTTGCAAAATTAAATATTGTTATAAGGAGGACATACCTGCGCTAGAACGCATCTTTCACACGGACTAAAATAAGTGAAAAATCTTCCCAGGAACTTCTCATCCATCATCAACTGATCCCAGGATAAGTACACCGGCTGTACCCTGTGTGGTCGCCTGCTGGCCATCGCCATGTGGTTCTGATGTGTGCTCCCCTGGATCTTCGAAGAGCCCCGCATCGTTGGCAGCAGTCTGGACGGTTTTTCAGGAGCAGCTACCGCCGCATTATTTCCACCCCCGCAGAAAACATTCGTTACCCGCTCCATCACGCTACCCTTGTTGGAATGTTTATCCCGCCTGAGGCCCAGGCCATTGATGCGTTTGGAGAGCTCCGCCGAGGCTCTCTCCACGACTCCTTGGGCTGACATGGAGGACATTCTGGTCCTCTGCTCTTCTCCCAAGTCACGATTTTGACATGTTTTGTTTTCGAAACAGTTTCTAAGGGCGGCTCGCGTTGCGTTTGTTTTGGACCGATGGGGGTGCACTGAATCGAATATTGTACGTTCGGAATCACCCCCGATTGTACGGCACTCGTGGTGCGATCAATAGCAATTCAAGCACGCGCCGACGTCGTCGCGACGCGTCAACGTTTCGGGGTGCTCTGATTTTTGACGTATTACTGCTACCCCCAATATACAGCTTGTGTTCCGCCGACTTGATTCGATCTATCCTGATATAAAATCCCATGCCAGAAAAAATTCATTTGGATCTCAGACCTAGCGCCTAGTGTAGATCATTCCGTCAGTATCAGATTTAAAAGCTTGTCGATCGAGGCGAGAAATAGTACCCTGTATCCAACACAGACGAGCCACCTCGTGTCCTCGTATATTTCTTATCCCATAGCGATTGGAAAATTTTCCCGAAACATGTCGAACGATTTTGTTTTGGGGCCATCTTTTGACGTACATTTGAGGTTTGAACGAGCAACCCCTCAGATTTGAATATGGGAGAGGGGATGAGTGATACTTCATTTGAAAACGGTGTATGAAAAACATAATTTTGATGAACCGTTTTCGCCAAAAATCAATTTTTCAGCTCGAATGATCCACCTTGAATATTTTGGTTATTTTACCATGTGAAAGCCCATTTTTATCAAGTCCTTTTTACAATATCTTAATAAAAATCAAATTCTTGAAGAAATTGAATTGTTTCATCATGCTTACAAATCTTACAATCAAAAACATCAAATCGGCGTTTTCAAATCAAATGTTCAAATCGTCCTCCATTGACTTCCATACAATAATTCAATCTTGACTGAAAACCGTCTCTAACATTCAGCATAATTGCAGTTATTTGAAGACACTCATTTACAATTCGTTCTCACTATACGTTCGCCTTCGGCGGGTAAACTCAAGCTCGCCATGAAAAGTCTCACTTCTCCTCCTTTTGAAATAATATACTACATATTTTATGAATATAACATTGTGTATTTTTTGCTGCAAATAAACTTCATTATTATTGAACGTATTATAACCAGATAAGTAAACAAAATATTTTGTTTTTTTTATTTATATTTTGGGAAGATTTTTCTCATTACTTGAGCAAAAATTGTGATTCCATTTTTTGAGTTTGTAAAAAAGGCTTAATAAAAATGGGCTTGTACATTGTAAAAATAACCAAAATTTTCAAGGCGGCCCATTTGAGCTACAAAATTGGGGAAAACGGTTCTTCAAAACTACGTTGTAAAGAGGATTCCAAGTGAAGTATCACTCAACCCCTCTCTCCTATTTAATTTTGACGGGTTGAAGCGCCCACTTTTAGGTATTTGCCCGTTCGCATTTTTCCGTTCCCTATACAGTCAGCGCGACAGGTCGCTCTCACCGTATAGGAAACGGAATGCACAATGGAACACTCCGTTTCCTAGCAGATATGCGCGATGCGCTCACTGCCCTGTCAGTCTTCTGGGTGCCGATGGGACAAATTGCAAATTATTAATAAAGTTTTCATACTTTCTGTATAGCTTAATTAGGTAGAGTCTACCACATTTTTCCTCTGTGAAAATTTTTGTGGCCGCGGATTTTTTTCAGCAAACCTCTCGTAAGTCGACCATATTTTCATTTTTTTTAATCATACGTACTCTTTTTTTGTGAAATGCAATCATAAAAACAATCTGAGAAAAATGAGAAAACATGATTGTCTACCAATATAAATATGACTGAAAATCACATTTTTCTGATTATCAGTTCACTCCTGATTTTTTCAGAATCGGTTTATATAACCATATGAAATATGAAAATGCAATTGTCCGATAAAAAATGTGGTGTTTTTCTTGTCCGACAGATGAAAATCGACGATTTTTTTGATTTTTTAAATACATTAATATTTATCGGACAAGAATTTTGTTCCAGAAACTTTTTTCGATTATTGATTTTGATTGAAAGTGTAGATATAGTTCAAATTGTTTACTGACATTTTCATTCAAATCTAATAAAAAAAAACAAGACGAATGGTATCCAGTAAAAGTAGGTATCACACCAATCGTCAGGTAGAATGACATCTTTATATTTGTGATTATGATGTTCTCTTGATGCAGAGAATATTTTGCACAGTTTAAGGATGTCACTTCCTCCTTTTTCGTTTTGAAGCCACGGATATTTTTTAAATGTTTTCACAAAAACACTCCGTCACTACTGAGAATATTATATCGGCAACAACTAAAATTGCCGAACTTTATTCGTCGGACAGCTGGATGATAGTATTCAGCACATCCTTCTTAAATGGTCCTCAAAAAATCAAATGTTTATTTGTAACATGAGCAAAGTTATATCCGATAAATGCATATCCATATCTATTCATATTCATAACCAAATTAGAGCAGTGAATTCTTTAATTTTTGAATGAATGCGACGTATTTTCAAGGTGGAGAGAGAATAAGAAAAAAAAGACATTATTCATGATTTTTTATCCCAAAAAATCTTCGTTTTTCATTTGTCGGACAAGAAAATCGCCACATTTTTTTGTCGCACACGATTGCATTTTCATACTTCATATACTGCCGTCCTAAGCCAAAATTAAGGCAGTATCTCAAATCCATACCATCATCGAATTTCATCTTTATATAAATAATAATTATAAGGATATATAAGGATGAAATTCGAAAATGGTATGGATTTGAGATACTGCCTTTGGCTTAGGACGGCAGTATAGTTGTATCAACCGATTCTGAAAAATTCGGGAGGGTATTAATACTTTGAAAAAATGCGATTATCAGTCATGTTTATGTTGGTAGACAATCATGTTTTCTCATTTCTCCAAGATTGTTCTTATGATTTCATTTTACAAAAAAGAGTATGTTTGATTCGAGAAAAATGAAAATATGTCGACTTACGAGAGGTTTGCCGAAAAAAATCCGCGGCTACAAAAATGTTCACAGAGAAAAAATGTGGTAGACTCTACGTTATAAAGCTATACAGAAAGTAAGAAAACTTTATTAATAATTTGCAATTTGTCCCATCGGCACCCAGAAGACTAACAGGGCAGTGAGCACATCGCGCATATCTGCTAGGAAACGGAGTGTTCCATTGTGCATTCCGTTTCCTATACGGATGCTATACGGTGAGAGCGACCTGTCGCGCTGACTGTATAGGGAACGGAAAAATGCCCGTTCAAGCCTCAGATATACAGTATATGGTGCAAATGAAAGGAATAAATTCGTTATTTCGTAAGCCGTCGACTTTAAGGAATGTGCTGTAACACATTATTTGAAAGGTCTTTTATCTACCTATTCAGCCAAATCAATATGTACAGTAATTGATCTGCGTATTGTCACAAATATTATTGATGAAATTTCAACAGATTCCTTAATAAAATGTATTAAGTATTGGTATGATGTATTTATTCACATACACAAAAATTTCTCGTTCTATTTTAGCTGAAGGTAAACAATTTATTGAGCACTCAATTCAGGTTTCATTGTATTTAATGAATAATACATGTTGAATATTTATTGAAATCATTTTAGCGATGACATCATCACGCTCGCATAGATGACGTCAAAAATAAAAACATATCCTTACGAAAAGCCCGTTTTAAAATAAAAATCGACAGGTTTCAGGATTTTTCCCTAAAGTCGCCGGTTTACGAAATAACGAATTTATTCCTTTATTCATTTGCACCATATTGTATGTCAAAGATGCTCCCCAAACAAAATCATTCGACGTGTTTCGGGAAATTTTTTCAATCACTATGGGATGAGAAATATACGGGGTGGTTCGTCTGAGATGGAACACCCTTCATGTATTATTCAACGAGCAAATAATGACTGCGTGATTGAAATTTTAAGGGTGTAATAATCAATGCCGCTAAGTTCGTTTCTGGGCAAAATTCGAACATGGGTTCCGTAAATATGGCCGTTAAGATTTCAGAAGTACAGATTCGATCTAGATGAAATTTTGAATTTATAGGGAGAATGGCGTATTCGAGCAACATGCAGATTGCTCAAATAGAACCATAAATTATTATTATTGACAAAAATTCCCAATATTTCTGTAATAGCATACCCACTACCCAGGGTCTTTGGCAGCTTTTTTTTCGTTGGATTCATGAATGCGAGTCTAACTATAAGATGGATCAACTCACAAGATGAAAGAGCGAGCGCTCAAAAGCTCCTGACTTCACTTCATTCCTTTATTTTAACAGTTCCGCAATATTGAAAAGGGCATGACATTTTTGAAAAATGTATGAATTTATAAAACCCAAAAATTTTTAAATGCTTTAAATTTTAAAAGCTTTTATTCAACTTGCTATGTATAGGTATGTATACAGGGTGTATTTTGAGGTGAGGCTTTTCTTTTGACAGATGGTAGAACATCATCAAAATAACTCATTTCACCAAAAATTTTTCTTATGAATTATGCCCCTGTTCCGAGAAAATGAATAGGTAAGCTAGAATATTTTCTTGTTTCTAGGGGAATTGGAAAATTCCTCAGTCCGAACCTGCTCCCTCGCCTGCTCCTCCGTAGATATCAACATCTCTTGAATTCACTTATTTTTTTCACATACATGAACATGACCACTAAACATGAACACTAAACTAAGCGGATGCTACAGAAACGCGGGGATTGTTTACCACTAGACGTTTGCTTGCCCCAGTCCAGCGTTGCTGCTCTTGGCATTTCCCGGGCACGGTAGGCATTTAGACATTCCGTACTCACGTACGGCACCAAGCGCGAGTAGCCAAATGGAATAAATGCATGAGGGCGTGTTGGGAGAAACGCTCGGACATGTCGATTTGTAATTTTAAATGCCCATATTTTTCAAGAAAATAAAATTATATAGGGTGTTCCATGCGACCGTGTCCAATACCAACTTTCTTATTTCAAATGCAACCCCCTGTATATTATTTATTTTTTGGATTCCTCAGAGAATTCTAGACACAATTCATGCACAATGTCCTATACCTATCTTTAACTATTTCGGAAGTATGTATTAAGTGTTTTCAGATTTATAGCAAAAATCAACGTTTCAAATAAAAATTATTTTATTTCACAAATTCGGTACATTACACTTAAAACCTAATGAGTAATACTGATTATTCTTAACAATTAAAAAAAACTAAAAAAAAAGACATTAATGTCAATGTAGGAGATGTTCAAAATGCTCGCCGCGAACGTCTGGGCAACATGCTAATCTGGTGTAGAATTGTCGTTACTCAACATTTCAGGCGTTTTTGCTTACTTTCTTCATATCAAGAGGTAAATGGGAAATAAGTAGGTATTGAGTGTGATGTATCGAATTTGTGAAATAAAATAATTTTCATTTTTGTTAATTTTTGTAACTGAAAACACTAATATTAATTGACATTAATGTTTTTTTTTGTTTTTTTTAATTGTTAAGAAATAATCAGTATTACTTATTAGGTTTTAAGTGTAATGAACCCAATTTGTCAAATAAAATAATTTTCATTTGAAACGTTGATATTTGCTAAAAATCTGAAAACACTTGATATTTCCGAAGAAGTTGAAGATAGGTATAGGACATTCTACATGAATTATGTCTAGAATTTTCTGAAGAATCCAAAAAATAAATAATTTACAGGGGGTTGCATTTGAAATAAGAAAGTTGGTATTGGACACGGTCGCATGGAACACCCTATATAATTTTATTTTCTTGAAAAATATGCGCATTCAAAATTACAAATCGGCGTGTCAAAGCGTTTTTCCTAACACCCTCTCATTTATTCGTTACCGAATGTATTCTATTTGGCTGTTACACTCTGTATGTATTATTTGTGTAGGAAATCGTTGATACCGAAAGAAGTTATAAGCGATTTGGGAATAAGTTTTTTTTAATGTCGTTATTTTTCATAGGTTCTCGGCTTGTCTAGGGCTTGTTGAAAGAAACACAACTATTGCTGTTCTTGGTCTATATTTCGGACCTTTATTGGGTCCTTCTTCTAGACATGAGCAACTCGCTGTGAAGGAAACAGCTAAATAGCAGCTAATGTTCTGAAGAAGGACCTAATAAAGGTCCTAAATATAGACAGAGAACAACAATAGTTGTGTTTCTTTCAACAAGCTCTAGACAAGCCGAGAACCTATGAAAATGCACGACCTTGGATGATACGGCTATACCCCTTGTATAGATAGGTATTCATTCCTATATGTTCTCTAGATTTTTCAAGCAAGGAAAATACAGAAGAAAAACGACAGTGCAAGTGGGTAACTGTATTTTATGAAATAATCAAATACAATGAACATATATGTGGAGGAAATATTTAGTATTTCGCATTTGAAGTGTGATTTGTTTCTCAGTTCGAGTTCGTCGGGTTAATGGCATAACGCTTCTCGCGTTTGGTGCCGTACGTGAGTACGGACTACGGAATGTCTAAATGCGCACGGTAGAAGGCCATGGTGGAATCTTGCTTCTCAATTCTGAAGCAGATATCTTCAACCGATTGAGCTTGAATTTTGTATGAACGTTCAATTTTAATGAATGACAATACACCATACACGATGAGGTGTATGAAGTCATTCTATATCCAATATGGCGGAATAGTCATTTTTCATGCACTTCTGCAATATTCTGACATCACTCTTTGTCCAATATTGCGGACTTTGGAAGTTTTAATGCTCTCCTATAGTATGGGTATTGAATGAAAGTGTTCGCAGAAAATAAAAATGCAGTTTAAATAAATTTAAAGCAAACAAAACCTTTCTTAACAAAGTTTTTTCTAAATGCTCTAAAAAGAAGAAAATGAAATTTTAACTTAAAACCTCATTATGTACAATATATACAGGGTGTTTCACCATAAAGTGGACAAACATATATAGCCGTGTAGACGACACCGGGGAAGTCATTTCTGCCTTATGACATATACCCCGTTTTCGACGCATAACCGAGATACAGGGTGTTTAACTTAGACAAAGGAAAGAGGAGACTCGGTATAGGATGATAAATCTTGAAGCCAAGATGCCACATAATGAAGAACGAACTGGGCGACTATATTACTACGAAACGAGAATTACGCCAAGATCTGAACAACGTTGCCACGTTGTCTGAGATTTCCGATTCATTAATGTCGAATCCTTCAAGAATTGCAATTAAGAATACAATTCTTTTAATTATTGCTTATGTAAATGTTTGAAATGGTTATGCATAATTTTTCAAATTTCAAACACTTATTATTCATCAAGCAATAATGTGCATAGAACTCAGACAACTTTTGTCTAAGGCATAGAACATAGCTCCTCTCTTTAGAATGCATCCCCTCTTAAAATTTACCTCCACCCTTAACTTGGGTCACATTATAAAAGCAGGTATTGACCCTTTTTGAAACCTTTCCTTCCTTGCTTTCAAAGCAGTCAACATAGCTTACGACGGCATTTTTAAATTTGTTGGTTGTTCAAGAGTATCCCATCGTGACAACACCGCGTGTTCCAGTTTCATTCATAAAATTCATATATTATTTCGCGACCAATCAGCGAATTTGGCCTTGTATTTGACATTTCATGTTTGATACACGTTGCCATGCCGATATCTAGTTGAATGTGTCAAATAAAATTTATAAATCAATACAAATAAGTGATTTTCTGAATATCTTGAGCAAAATACCTTAAAATAATGGTTCGTAAGTGTCAAGTGTGTGGCAAATTGGATTCCATCAACCCTAGTTTGAGTTTTCACAGGTTAGTTTCATGTTTGCAGATCAGTGGCGTAGATTGTTCAATGTTTATAATTTTTCTTCTAGATTTCCTTCTGATATTGAGAGAAGAAATATATGGCTTTCAATTTTGGACTTGGCTGATGCTAAAAACTTGCCTCAAAATCTGTTCATATGTTCGGAGCACTTCGAATCCAAAGATTTTGGTTTTCGATCGAATGGTACCAAATATCTTAAAAATGATGTCAATCCTGTTCCCATGAAACAACTCTGGGAACTAACGTCTTCAAGGTAAGTTTCTGTGTGAACTTCCAGAGATTAATATTTTAATTCAACCTGTTTGAATATAACTTCATGAAATAGAGTCAGAATATGTGTCAGTAAATATTGTTATATTATAATATTATTAAATATAATTCAATACATTAATTGAGAACTTTTTTGCAGCTCAAGCTCAACTGTCACCCCCCAAGATGCTAAAAGGTAATTATGCATTTATAATTTGCCATTTGACAATTAATATTCAAAGAAATATATTTACAGAGATCAAGTTTCATTCCTCGATGCAGAAATTTACCGAAATATTGCTTCTATTCCTTGTTCTCCAAAAAGAAGGTAAGACCTGTGTGTCATTATTGGCACATTCTGATTAACCATATTTGGTGTAATTTTGTTACAGTGAAGAAAATGTGAAATCAACTGTTCTAAAACTGGAGCAACCAGTGGAGAAATTTGATTTGAAGCCTTCCATCTCTACCGAAGAACCATCTACCTCTAAAATTAGAAGGGGAAGGTAAATATTTCATTCAAACGATGCCCACATCGAACAATTTTATAAAGTTCAAGACTAATTTCTCTGTTACATTACAGAAAGAGAGCTTACGTTGGTGATTTACATACCAGTGATTTTTCTACACCTGAGAAAAGGAAAAAGAGTATGAGTATTATCAGAAGGAGAGTGCAGGGTCAAAGCAAACAGATACGCATATTAAGGCAGTCTGTTCGAAGGATGAAGAATAAAATCACCTCGATGAAAACATTGATGGATTGTTTAAGAGAAAAATTGCTTATATCAGAAGCTTCAGAAGCAACCATATCTGTATGTTTCCTTTTTGTTTTTGGTGAAAGTGCAATAGCATGTAACTTGATTTTTTTATGATTTGGGATATTGGAGCCATTAGATTTCAAATAGTGTTGTGCATGGCTAGTAACAACATTTATGTCATTTGAAACCTTATCTCAGAAGTGGAAAACTAGTACAAAGTACAACGTATCGTAACTTCAGAAGGAAGATTATATTTTTCTGAGAATTAACACGTTACTCGAATATGAAGCTGGTCTAATGTTCTCATTTAACATATATGTATGAGTTACATGGTATTGCACAGTCAAAGATGGAGTAGAAAAACATTTTGAGACAACCAGATGATAAAATTTTTCTTTTTCAGGCATCTGTCAATCCTGGAGCTGCTACTGATTTATTCGAGAGAATGTTGAAAGGATCGAGTAGGCAAAAATTCAATCCAACATTGAGAGCCTTTGCTTTAACCTTGGCATTTTATTCACCGAAAGGATACAATTTTGTCAGAAAAACCTTCAACAATAGCCTTCCGCATTTAGATACTATCTCGAAGTGGTATAGGTCCGTAGATGGAAGCCCTGGATTCACAAAGGAAGCATTAACAGCCTTGTCTCTACGACAAAAAGGAGTCTCCTATCCTTTGTTGTGCAATCTTGTTATGGATGAAATGTCCATCAGACGTCAAGTTGAGTGGACAGGTTCTAAATTCACAGGATATGTTGATGTTGGTACCAACTTGGATTCTGACATTTTACCTGAAGCTCGAGAAGCATTAGTTTTCATGCTAGTGTGTCTGAATGGTTCCTGGAAAGTTCCTGTGGGATATTTTCTGGTGAATGGGTTAGTGGCGACAGAGAAAGCTGAGTTAGTAAAAAAATGTCTGGGTTTTCTACATGAAAGTGGAATCAAAGTAATATCATTAACTTTTGATGGTGCTCCTTCAAATTTTTCAATGGCTGAAAAATTGGGAGCAGATTTCAGTGATCCATCAAACTTGAAAACGAAGTTCGAACACCCAATTACACAGCATGATATATATATTAATCCTGATGCCTGCCATATGATAAAGTTAGTGAGGAATTGTTTTGCATCCCAAACTGGCTTACGAAATATGGAAAATATGGAGATTAGATGGACTTTTGTCTCAACTTTAGTTGATAAGCAAGATATTGAAGGTCTGCACGCTGCTACAAAAGTAAGGCAGAGGCATTTACAATGGATGAGAGAAAAAATGAAGGTGCGATTAGCAACTCAGACACTAAGCAAAAGTGTAAGTGATGCAATAGATTTCTTAAGAGATGATCTTAAGTGTTCTGAATTTCAAGGATCAGAAGCCACTTCTGAATTTATTCTGAAGTTCAACAACTTATTCGACATCTTCAACTCGAGAAATCCTTGTGCAAAATACTTTTTTAAAAAACCATTCATGACAAGTACAGCTGAAGTCTTCACAGATTATATGCATTCGATGAAAAGATATATTCTTGGACTGACATTGAATGGGGTCCCGATCACAAGAAGTGGAAGAAAAACAGGATTTTTAGGTTTCTTGATCTGCATTGAAAGTTTGGAACAAATGTACAAGAAATATGTCATTGAAGAAAAATTCCTCAAGTATCTTCTTACTTATAAACTGTCGCAGGACCATTTAGAGCTGTTCTTTGGATGTGTTAGAAGTAAAGGTGGACATAACAATAACCCCACTGCAAGACAGTTCGAGGCAGCATACAAAAGGTTGATTGTTCACTCGCAAATATCCGCTTCTGATACAGGAAATGCCATCAATCTGGAATCCATCAGTATCCTGACATGTGGATCTGCAGTTAGCATTCTCTCACCTGAACATGCAACCAATATTGAAAAAAATGAACAGTTCGCTTCAGTGATGGAAAGTGTTTTTTCAGATATGGATAAATATGAGTATGCAACTTCATCAGCATGGAATCTCACACCATATGTAGAAGATATTGTGGGATATATATCTGGATATGTTGTTCGGATGCTGGAGAAATTTATTTCATGTCGAAAGTGCCTTGATCTTTTGAGAAATGAAGTAGATGTCTCACTTCTCCAAAGAAGAAAAACATATGGAAGATTAATTAGGGCCAGCCAATTTGTAATTGATGTTTGCAAAGAGGGCGAAAAATTGTTCAAATTTTTCCATAAAACTTCGAACATTTTCAATAGAAAAGTTGAACATTTGTTACCAGTTTTGATCAGCCAAACTATGTTTAATGTTGATTCATCCATTTTGGACCATTTTGATAATCATCTTTTTGATGGAAATTTCATTGATGGACATGCTGATCAGTTGATCAAAATTATTTTGAAAAATTATTTTAGAATAAGGATTCATCACGAAACAACCAAACTCTTAGATGAGTCGAAAAAAAATAGATCAAGATCTATGAACACAAAACTTATATTGTTTAGGAATGAATAATTTTACTATTTCAATGTAACTATTAATTGTTACCATTCGTTTTGTAACTATTTGTGAAATAAATTTGAATTTGAATTAATGTGCTATTGTGGATTGTGATTTAACTATAATTATTGTTTCAATAAAACACCTTTGGATTATTATTTTGATATTTTATTGGGTAATTCATTTTCTGTAACATGATTTAATCTTCTGAATCAACATATTTTCGTGAATTTTATTGAGTAAATTCAGGTGAGCTCATTTTTTTCTTCAACCGGTTCATCTTTGAGGCGAATTCTTCGGCAAGTTCATTCAGTTAATATACATGTCAAATTGGAACGAAATTTCAGCTAATTGTGATTGACAGTTCCGAAGATATTGAGCTCCGAAGCAATAATTTTCAAATGTGAATAACTCCGGAACCACGCGAAAAAATTGGCCCATAATCGGACAATGTGAGTATATACATTTTTTTCCGTCGAAATTAATTGAATTCTGATTTCATCAATAAAAAGTTATTTACCTAACGTGCGCATATCAAATTGAAAACAAATTTCAGCTAATTGTTATCAAGACTTGTTATTGAAAAACAATAATCTTCAAATGCTGTTGCCAACCAATTTGATTCGAGTTATCAAGAATTCGATTTATCGAAGTTCGACTGTAGTTCCAAAGATATTGAGCTCCGAAGCAATCATTTTCAAATGTGAATAACTACGGAACCCCCTAAACAACACGGCAGATCCACGCCACTGGCGGCAAACGAATTCACGCGAATCTAGTTTCTGCATTGTTGCCAGCACGATATCCGTGGAACAAGGACAGCTACGTCTGTCCTTGTTCCACTCATGGGAAATTGGTCGGGATGTTGGCTTCAAAAGTTCCTGAATTTATGAATGACATCCCAGGTCTCCTCTTTCCTTGGTCTGAGGTGTTTAATGTCAACTTTCAGCAATATTCTGATAACTGATGAGTTATGCGTGACATTTGAAATAACGATTACTGGTCACATCTTAGTATTTTTTAGGGCTCAATTCAATTGTGGTGTAGAATTCTAAAAAGAAAATTAAAAATGGCGGGAAGCCTCCAAAGTTTGAATTTTTTTTCTCGGTTGTCAATTTGGAAAGCACTTTTTCTCTTACTCAATTTTTTAAGATTTTCCGCGAAAAATTTTTTTCAAAATTCGAACCCAAAATTATTGGAATTTTTCATGGTTGAACTATCTTTAATTCTGAATACTTGGGTGGAAACAGAATAAAAAATATTCATTGGTTTTTTTTTTGTAGCCTTCCAAAGATTACGCTCGGAGAACTTTCATAATATTTATTCAAAAAACTGGAGGCCGTACGAAGGCCAAATTTAGGCTAATGAGCTGCCAGTGTGACCCGGACGGAAATATGAATTTATAAACCAAAAAAAATTTTTTTCGAAGAACTTTGGAATCGAACTCTCCACTTTCGATTTACTAGCGTCGCTTTGGTAACGGAAATTTATGGGATTAAAATAAACCAAATTCATACTCGTAGAGAGTTCGAATCCCACCAAAGTTTTTTGAAAAAAAATTTTTTGGTTTATAAATTCATATTTCCGTCCGGGTCACTCTGAAAGCTCATTAGCCAAAATTTGGCCTTCGTACGGCCTCCAGTTTTTTGAATAAAAATTATGAAAGTTCTCCGAGCGTAATCTTTGGAAGGCTATAAACAGAGATCCAATTGATATGTTTTCATTCTGTTTCCACACGAGTATTCAGAATGAAGGATAGTTCAACCATGAAAAATTCAATACATTTTGAGCGAAGTTTTTTTCACTGAATACATGTAAAAAAAAAAGTTGAGTTCGAATTTTGAAAAATTTTCTTCATGGAAAATCTTAGAAAATCGAGTATCTACGTTGAAAAAGTGCTTTCGAAATTGGCAACCGAGAAAAAAAATTCAAACTCTGCTTTCCGCCATTTTGAAATTTTTTTTCTCAGAATTCTACACCACAATTGAATTGAGCACTAAAATTACTAAAGGCCGTATGACATTATGTAGTTTCCGATATCGTTTTCTGTACAGTTTTCAATGTCGACAAAAACTGTACTGTTTTCTGTACAAGAAACTTTATGTCCATTAAATTGTGTATGACACTATGTAGTTTTTCGATGTTGAAATCAAAGAATACTTAGGTATTCTGTGATTGAAATTAACAAAAATAACGCCTCTGATTGGTGGTAGAGCAGTCAAGTCATCTGTCATTGTCAATGTCAATTGATATTTCAACGTTCAACCATGTCTTGGATTATATAGGCAGAGACAACCTGTCTCTGATATAGGTAATCAAATTGTGTCTGGGACATCCTTAAAAAGTTTTTATATGCTAATGGATCTTCTTGCAAAAGCCTCTGCAAAAGCTCATTGTTCAACAAATTTAACACATTCGAAGTGGAACGACTTGTTCTCCTTTGAATCCAGGGCCTAATCCATATTCGTTTTGGCTTTTTCCGAGAATTATCTTTGCAAATAGTTTTGAATATCATTGTATATCCAACTACAGCCGCAGCACATGCAGCCATTACGTTTAACTCCATAATAACAGGAAACCGAATAAAATAATTACATTTTCAACTAACCAAGGAATGACTTATATAGGTTAGGCTAAACATAAACACGACACAATGTGACACCGACACGATATTTCATCTATTGCGCAGAAACTAGCGCATAAACTGTACAGAAATATGATGCGGAATGGTATTTCTGTACAGTATTCGATATCGAAAACTACATGCTCGTATGACACTATACAGTTTTTGTCAACATTGAAAACTGTACAGAAAACGATATCGAAAACTACATAATGTCATACGGCCTTTAAGACCAGTAACCGTTATTTCAAATGTCACGCATAACTCACCAGTTATCAGAATATTGCTCAAAGTTGACATTAAACACCTTGTATCTCGCTTATGCATCGAAAACGGGGTATAGGTCATAAGGCAAAAATAACTTCCTCGGTGTCATCTACACGGCTATATATGTTTGTCTTTGTCCAGTTTATGGTGAAACACCCTGTATATATGATCATAATCATAAGAGCTTGTCGCGAGAATTGCGTGAGTGTTTAATTAAACTGAAAAATAATTGAACTTAGCAGATTAAGTTACTCTATTAAGGGCGGGTTGTAACTCAGTTGGTTAACCAGTTGATCTTGAAACCAATGGTTAACCTGCCAAGTAAGGTTAAGTCAATTTCTGTTGTAACATGAAAAATCAGATGATGGTTAAGTAAACGTCTCTTTTTTGTCTTTTCATTGGCCACACTGAACTCAGATCACAGAATCCATTGAAGATTTTTATAATTCTGTCATAATCTAACTGTAATCTGTGACACTCTGACGTCTTTGCTTTGATCTGACTGTAAAGTTTTTATTCAGATTCCGAGACTGTTTATTCAGTACATAAACATAACACATAACACAAGTTTCAATTGAATATTTTCTCATCTTCGTGTAGGTGCAGGCAAAGATTAAAGAGTCTACTCTTCAATCTTTGGGTGCAGGTTGATAATAAGTTCAAGTATAAAATTCAAGATGTAACTTTTCTCCTCGAGTGCATATAATGATAATTCAGCTATAAAATGAACAATTAATTCGGTAACAGTTTGATTTGCATTCTGTACATTAATAATATTTGCCCTGAAAATGTTTAAATGAGTTACAGGAGTGCCTGGAAATATTGCGTAGTAATATTGTATCTAATAAGATTGTTCATATTGAACCTAGATATATCTGGTACTTGTATATTTATATTTTGTGCCTCTTGAATGAGTGCTGTTTCTGAAAATTTCTGCATCCCTTCCTCCTGGAGATTGTATTTTCACATGGATACAGTCTAAAGCAATTTCTTCAATTATTAGTTTCACTATCTCTTTAGATAACCGGAACCTAGATCGAAATTCTTGGTTATTGCATTTAAAAATATGTATGTTCATCCCTCGGTCTAAAATTTCGTTTTTTCCTGGGAAATGATTCTAATTCGACAAGTTCCATAAAGTTCTCATCATCAGTGAGATTTAACTCACGCAGATTCTCTCTTTGCATATTCATTTCGAATAACTAAACAAGCAGAGCAATTTCTAATCAACACAGTACACACATAGGATAGATTATTTTCAGTTTAGATTAGTTTGAAAGTTGATCGTTTAAAAATTCATGTAGTATGTCAATCTAAAAGCATTTTCTGTGCTTTTTTCGTCTAGACCATAGGTTAAACTCTCAAAACTAGATGGTTGGAAATTCGAGAGTTCACTGACTGGTTAACTTCAAGATTTCTGTCATACAACAACCCAATCAACGTTAACCAATGGTCAACGGAAACCAGAGGTTAACCTACTGAGTTACAACCCGCCCTAAATAGGTCTATTTTATTTACACAAGTTAATTGCGCGACAAGCTTTTATGATCATATAAATTGTGTATTAGCTTAGGGCCGATTGCACCGTAGAGAAAACTGTAGATTAAATCCAAAACCTCGATTAGTGTCATATGATTATCATAGACACTAATTGAGGTTTTGGTGCAATTGGCCCTTATGAGTTGATAGTTAAAATTTTAAAGGAAAAATTTTATTTTCTTCTTTTTAGAGTATTTAAATAAAAGCATTTTTCGAAAAAGGTTTTCTTTGCTTTTAATTTATTTTTAAGACAAGATTGAAAACAATATTTTTCGTTTCCCACATCTCATTTGTGAATGTGAAAACAGTTTTTATGATTGATTACATTTCTCTTTACACAATAGTATCCAATAAATATGAGAATTCCCAGTGCATGTGTACAGAACAATAAAAATATATTAATTATCAAATAAATTTTATTTGAATAAGTACATAGATAAAACCTTTTATGTACATAATAATTTATCTTTTAGTTCCGGATTAAAAAACCCTATGTCCAAAGTTACAATGATTAAAAAAATTATTTCTATCATCAACCACATTTTCCACAGCATGCCTCAGTATTAGTTTCTCCTGGTTTATGATTGGGGGTCCATGGACCTAAACTACCAGCAGCATAGAAATCCATAGGATAACTTTTCTTTGAATGCCATTGTGAATCTCCTATAACTACAGATAACTCATATGTGGTTAGAAGAGGCCTACTGAATGATAAACCCCAATCTATTGATAACCTTGGGCATGCAATCTGTACAAAAGATTCTATTTGAGGAAACAGTTCTAACTTCTTAGGAAAAATTTCTGATAATAGAATGACAACTGACTTTTTATCCACATCTTCTAAACGTTTTCTCAGACGTTCAACAACTTTTGGATTCCCTTGTCTACCCAAGGTTCCCATTATGACACCAAATTTACAAAAATTTTTACTATCATCAATACACTTCTTTCTGATTGAATTCATCAAATCATAATCATAGTACTCTTTAGTAAAACTTTTTTCGTATGGATCATATCTATAGGCTTGCACTTTAGGATTTGCGATCATTATAGCTTCAAGGTGAAATCTTCCATCGCCTAGATAAATTATGGCATCTGTGCAGCGTAAAACAGGTGCTGTACATCCCAATATTTCACCAGCAGATAATGGTTTTGATTGTGGAAGAATTATGTCATAGCCAATATCTTTCAACTGATTTGCTATGTTATGCAATGTACTTAAAAACTGAATTGTACTAACTAAGCTAAGTTTAGAACCAGATGCAAAGTTCAATTTAATCGTTTCTAAGAAATGTAGAGGATCAATGCTTATATCTACAAAAATATATAACACATTAACCCCTTTAGTTTGATCAACAGGTACCAAACAGCTATGACCATAATGGACAAGCAAGTCAACTCCCAAACTTTTAGCAGTCAAGTCATCTATGCAACAAGCTCCATAAGTAACATCTCCCATTATGACAGTTTCTGCTCCAGTGAATTCCTCGATAATATCAGCTATCGTTGTGGAATATAAAAGTAATCCTTCAGGCATTTGTAGTGCTACAACTTTCGCATTGGTTTCCTTTATCCTCCATAACGTTTTTGGTATTTCGAACGAATAGTTCTTTGGTAACGCTTCTATGGCAGCCTTCAATTTGGGATCCTGAAGTAAATAATCGGGAACTTTAGTAATTTTTTTGGCTTTGAATACTTTTCTAGCCGGTTTGGCCTTAACCACAATAGCCGTTTCGTCCATTGCCAATTATGAAATCAATCCTGTTTCATTTTGATGAAACGTTTGCTTATGTTGATTCTCTCAAAAAACCATATGGATCACAAATAGCCCCCTCGTAACTCCTAAAGCAGGCAGTGGGGCCTATGGTAGTGGGCTCAACAATCTCAAACTTGAAGACGATTCAAACAAAACAGATCATGACGATCATGTGTTTATTTTTGACGTTCGAATATAAATAACTAAGGTTAGAAACAAAGATTATATATATATATATATAATCTTTGGTTAGAAAGATGTAAGAATGAATTGTATCTACCAATCAGTTTATCTATTAGTCTTTGCCCTGAACTACTAAATGGTTGACCTATCTAATCTGTGGTTTTTGTATTTATAAAAAATCGTCTTCAATATTTTCGTCTTCGCATGGAGTTTTTACCTCAAATTCATGCTTTACTGCTTTTATAATATAGGATAGTTTCGCTATTCGCTATGAGATTGGAAGAGATGGATTTACAGCTTTATAACTACACCGATAGATGGCAATAGAGTGGTTTATGGACTCTTCCGTTATATCAAAACAAGCTATGTCCCAGCGTCAACAAGGCAACACTGTGAAGAAAACATTTTCAATGTGGTCAAAAGTCAAACTTATCTCTGGTTGAGTTTAATTCTCGGAATATTGTTAATTATTCGATTGTAATTTGTTGAATACAAGATCTATTCAATAACTGTACCAATACACAGGGTGTATTTTGAGGTGAGGCTTTTCTTTTAACAGATGGTAGAACTCTTCAAGATAAGTCATTTTACCGAAAATTTTTCATATGAATTATGCCCCTGTTGGCATGTTTCGATAAAATGAAGCTGGAATATTTTCTAGTTTCTAGGTGAATCTGAAAATTCCGAATCCGCTCCCTCGCCTGCTCCTCTGCAGATATCAACATCTCTTGTTTTTTGTCTTCTTATCTAACAAATTTGCAAAAAATTCTAGTACCTAGAACAGATTATTTTTTCATATGCCGCTTTTTTTATAAATTTTTTAAATTGAACATTTCATATAAGAAGTTTTCGGTAAAATGACTTATTTTGATGAGTTCTATCACCTGTCAAAAGAAAAGCCTCTGTATATACAGAGGTAAGTGAAACTCATTGGAAAGTTTTATAGCAGTGACGGCTCTTGCCCTTTTAGATGTGGATCGGCCAGATCCAATATACCTGGTGTTTCTAAATTGGAGGTACAAATGAATAGGGGAGATTCCTATTGAATAATTTCAAGGAAAAAAGTCCCAAAAATATGGGGCCGCAAACCTGAGCTTGGAATGATGGTAGGTCTGCTGACGGGGCACTGTCGGTACAAATATCATTTGTACCGTATTATATGGGAAAGTCAGCAGAGGAGATATGTAGGCTCTGTAGATCAGAGCCAGAAACCGCTGAACAAATGGTGTGTAAGTGCCCAGAGCTGGTTGGTCTAAAAAACATTTAGGTATATGGGGAAACCGGTCCTGGATACCCACGAGGTAACGGCCAAGGCTCCTTTAGGGATGTTGTCGGTCTTATCAACACCATCGACGACCTCCTCGGATTTCATGATCCATGTGGTCGCAGTTCCCGGAAGGCTAACTGTGCCATATCGACCCCAGTTCAACCAAATTCGAATTTTTGAATTTCCATTTTTCATTATTTTCATTCAATTATTTAATCAAAATAATCTAATATCCATCCAATATTCTCCAGACTCAACAAAATCATAAATGCAGACAAAGGTGTCGGAATGCTCATCCAAATTCATCTTATGTAATACAATACTCCCTAATCATTGAAGAGGAAATAAAAAATGAAGATATCGATAAAAAATCAGCTGCAGACACGCGCTGCGCTGCTAGATAACTGATCTGGAGGGTGAAAGTAAATTTCATGGTGAAAACAGCGTGTATACCAATTTAAGGGAAACATTTCCAAAAAGTTCGGAAAAATCCTATCCGGTTGAAAATATGCATACCATGTATTTGACAAAAAGTGAAGTATAAAGAATAGTGATCACAATTATGAAAAAAATTGTATGCATCGCATTTGAAACAATGCAGATAAATCGATTTGAAATTCGTCATGTTAATAGTCTTTTTGTGGAAAATTCGCTGGGGATGCTTCATTATAGCTGGCCATGATACTTGGAAGTCACATCTTTCGATCCATATGAGAAATTTAGGCCCGGTTTCACCAAATTTTTAATCTGGTTTAACGAGATAACTGAGATTTTTAGAAAAAAAAACCAAAAGCGGCAGAGTTATATGGTTTATCCTCTTCCTAATGATATGCCCATTAGGGCACAAATTTTTTTTTAATAGTCAGAATGCGTCAGCTGTTCAAAAGAAGTATCCAGTAAATGGAAAATTCTTTTTTTTATTTATTTTTCAAACTCTTTTTTATACTTATTAATATCATTATTTGAATAAAATACAGGAGCTCTCTTGGAGAGAAGAAATGGACTCGCCTACCAGTTCTTGTCGCCACGAGAATTAAAGAAATAAAATGGATGTATGAAATAGAAATAAATACCACAAAGTAAACACTGTAGGAAATGGTACTTACGGTTGTTCAGATTGAAAGTTACGTATCTGCTTCTGTCTGCTTTTGTAGGTGTTGTTGGCTGGGTAAAGTCTTTATCACACGAATTCACTATGTACGGGTGGCGCAATGAAGGCCGACGTAGAAACTATTTAAGAGAAAATGATTAATCGGCATTCAGACGGATTTTTTCGAATTCCGGAAAAGTTTTTCACCTCAGGCGGGAGTTGAACCCGCGTCCTCTTGATTTCCGGTCAGAGTTTCCCCCCACCTATTAACCTCCTCACCCGCGCAGACATCTTTGTCTGCGTGACATCATTAACATCGAATTCCGGAAAAATGAGTAGCTTCGGTGGTGTAGTTGGTTAACATCTCTGACCGGTAATCAAGAGGACGCGGGTTCAACTCCCGCCTGAGGTGAAAAACTTTTCCGGAATTCGAAAAAATCCGTCTGAATGCCGATTAATCATTTTCTCTTATATATTTCACAGACGTTAATCTCCAATTAAGCGGGCTGCGGACTACGAGCTATAATATACTATATATTATAGCTTTATGATGAGATATAATATCATATTATCGCTCGCAAAGCATATCTCTGCAGATACGTAATATATCGCCAGGATATAGATATATATTATAGCATAAATGCGCGGTGTTACGTGTTATTCTGTATAAAGCGATTTTCATGTAATATGTAAGCTATAATATATATTATATTATAGCTCGTAGTCCGCAGCCCGCTTTATGTAGAAACTATTTGTTGAGGGCTTCGGCTAGGCTGTATAAAAATGTTGCGACTGATGGCAAAAATCTTTTCGGACTGAGCAGGTATATATTGCTCCAACTCCCAACTAGCAAAATAGTCCCCTAAAAGAACGAAATTATTTCATAATCATTATATTGCGCAGGTTGAAACAATAAAATTATTTTTTAATGCGTCCAATACGACAATTTCATCATAAAATATAGGGATTTCTATAATGCGGTTGTATAGACGTTCTCACAACTCATATCATACGATAAAGAAATAGTCTGAGTGAACAAATTTTATAACAGTTGCATAACGTATTATAAAATTCTCATAAAATAATTTTAAAGCAGTCTTATACAGATTATAATACGGTTGCATAGCTATTGTGTTACTTATAATAGCGGCGTTAAAAGTTGGTTGTAAAAGAATCTGTATTAGAGTTCCATAAGAAAAGTAATAAGATTGTTGCTTTACGCAGAAGTAGAACATTACACAATAAATCTTAATAGATTTTATAATCATCTGATAACTACTGCAGAATTCCCTCTTATAAAGAGGTTATAGAATAAAAATGTAGTTCCCAGGAATGAATTTATCTCAAGTCATGCGTTATAAAATCACTTTAGAATCTCCATATACCTCTATCTACAAACATATATAAACATCACATACTGTAGTACATACTTGAAAAATTACGCGGGTTTTCTAGCTGGTTTCGTTTACAAAATGAATTCGGCAATATCTGATTGTGAGTGGAAATGAATAAGTGGTCATTCTAAAAGATCAGTACATCTTGTATCATGGAATACTTCAGACACACAGCCCGCGTGGAAAGATATCCTCGTTTAAAATCTATTTCTTTAAAAATAAACATGGACGGGTTTCCAATAAATGAAAGTTCAAAGTGCGAATTTTGGCCCCCAGAAATTAAACCGCTTGTTATCGGAATCTATAGTAGCACTGGGAAACCTTCTAATGCTGGCTGCGATTTGCGAACAGATGAGGGTTGCCGAAATAGAAAAAATGGAAAACATCATGAAACTGAAACTGCACTAGAGGAATTTCAAATGGATATATGGCAGAAGATTTTCGTGTTAGGGATTCTTTACAATTCATTGATCTAGGTGTAATGAAAAGATGTCTAACAGGGTGGAGAGATGTGAATTTTAGAAATTACTCCACAAAATGGTGTGCTAATGACATTAAAAAAGTATCAAGATTTTTAATAGTATATTCTAAAACTAGTTGCAGAATGGGCTCCTATTCCAATACGAATGCGAAATTCGAAAACGAGCGAGTTTTCGAACGCATGAGTGTTGGAATTGCATTCTGCAACGAGTATTAGACGATATTTTCTCTATTTCAGTCAAATTTCGTTGAAATTCAATGAAAAATTCAGATTATACATCCTAGTGACTTTTGTATTGTATCTTGGCAGTTGGTTCACTGACGAAAATTGACATTTCCAACTTGACGTGTGTTGAAAATTGAAAGGATCGGCAGTCATTGTTGACAACCACGAAACGAAAAATATTACTAAAAACAGTGCTGTAATGAGTTCATTACAGCACTGTTTTTAGAACTGTAATGAACTCATTACGATACTGAAATAGAGAAAAAATTGTAAGATGTTTTTCCAAATAATCTGTATACAGAAGTTATTCGAAACTCAATATAACTGAATGATTGTTTACTGTTGTACCACAAGCCAGTAAGCGATAATTCTGTTCTATTATGTATTTTGCGAACGCGCTATAAGTGCGGTTTACACGGGTAGAGTAAATGGTAGAGTACGGTCAAAGAGTAGATACAAAAGAGATCACTTCGGCTTGGCGCGAAACATTGGTTCGTCGACCTTGAATTTAACTACAACAAGCTGGGCTGTTATTGGCACCCCTCGATTAGACCTCGTCATTCACATATGACTTTCAAGGTCAAACAAACGATGTTCGCGATTTCTTTCATAAATAGGGGGAGTGAGGTCTCTTGTATTTACTCTTTGGTACGGTGGTAGAGTACTTACTATCCCCCTACTAGCATAATGTAAACAGGTTGAGCTAGTGACAGTAGAGTACTAAAGATAGTGCACGGTAGAGTAGAGTGGATAGCACATGTGGATAGTACACTCGACTATCCCATCCCCACTTCCACAATTCTACTCTACTCTATTGGTTTGCTAGTTGACTATCCCAATGTAAACAGACACTTGCCCGGTTTCAGTAGAGTATAGTGCGTGTTCCTAGACTCCCTAGTGTTAGTCGGCCAATTTTCCGTTTGAAGTTTTTTTTAGGTACAAGCGAAAATGAAGTGGGCGGAAAATGAAACCATGAAATTAGTCTCAGTGTACAAAAATTACGAATGTATATGGAACATTAGCACTATTAGCAGTCCTGATTATAGAAATAGGGCAATGAGATCAGCCGCCTACGTCGAAATTGTCAAATACATATATGGCAAGAGAAAATTTTGGTGTTGTCGAATTAAAACAAAAAATTGAAAACTTGTGATGTACATATAATCAAGTTATCAAGAAGTAGGGAAGATCGAAAAATCAAAAAAGTTCAGAAGTTTCAAAACTTTTAGGTGCCATTGTCAAGCACATTTCATATTCTTCTGGGTCTTCCGATGCCAGTTCTCTTGAAAGATTAGCAGATTCTTCCAATTTATCACGTCTCTCAATCCAATCCCTTGCCCAAATTCTTTTTTCCCATCTATTATCTTCCTCCATAACTTCCTCAACTCCATTTAATAAAATATTTGCCGCTTGCACTGAACATTTTCTAATAATGCCCCGATATTTTTGCCTAACCTGCTTGTGCATTATTAGGCACGTAAAATCGAACTATCCTTTCAAATTACTAGCAACGTGTAAACAGTTACTCTACTGAAATGAGTAGAGTAGGGTATTTTCGCAAAAAAGTATGCTAGTGAACTCTACTCGTGTAAACCGCACTTTAGGGAAACGCGGATATCTATAACGTACAGTGTTGCTAGCTTGGGCACTTAGTCGTTATACCAGTTTAATATAGTATAGAATTATACCAACAGGCAACACCCATAATATTAGGTGCAATAAATAGGAAGTGAACCATTTATTTTATTATGATGCATCTTAAAGTTCAAAATGTTTTGCAATTCAATTGAAAAAGTCATCTCTATTTCACACTAATAGACCATAAGAATACAATTCATATCATTCTCATCTCTGACGAACAAATCGTTTGGAGATGTAATTTCTTGAAGTTTGAATAACTTCGCAAAAAATTTTTCAAGAGCGCCGAAGCAACCTGACCTCACGTTAGAGTGCTTAAAACATTTTTTCACTAGGGCAACATTTTTTTAATAATAACTGAAAAAATATTTTTGCACGCATCAATGTGTTGAATCACTCATCATACATACTCGTTGTGTGTAGTATAAAATCTGGCAACATTCAAAGGTGGTCAAGAATCAAAACAGAGCAATGACTCTTGGGACTATCAAAAGCAATGATATGGCGCTGTAATAAACAGTGTTGTATCATATTACGCCATTTTATTAAACGGTCGGCTGTTCAGAAACCGCCGCCATTGTGAAAAAATCATATATAAACGTAAAAAGGTGAAATGAAAATTGATTTTTCAGAGAAATGTAGAGATTTTTCCCTGCTTTAACAACAGCCACAATATATGTTTTGGTCTAAGTTGACAATTGAACAAATAAAACATGATTTGTTAATTTTTATCTTTCAATATTACCAATAAAATGTATACTAAACTGGGGCGCTTTCATTTTTTATCAACAATATATGCATATATTATCAGAAAAGTTAGCTGCGCAAATAAATTTAGCCCCTGGAGTAGCGATATAGATCCTTAATATGTTCAATATGATTAAAACAGATACAATACCTCCATTACCCACCGCCATATAATGCCTGTTGCATTATAATATTGTCTCTGTCATGACACAACGGACAACGCAAACGTTGACCTAATAAAATATTCTTGTGACAATTCTATTCCGAATTTCAACAGTAGAGAACAAAATTATTTTATAGCGATTCTTTCTGCATTATAAAATACTTTCTTGGTAGTTCTATAAATGTTCGTTGAATACTGCTATACAAAAGTTTTATAGCAGTTCCCAAATGGTTTTGTAAATGCATTGTATAAGTTATTTCGAAGACATACTTATTACTCATAGGACAGTTTTATCGTGATTATCTTATAACGGTTGTATAGGTTACTAAAGAATTGTCCTAAAAGAACTGATCTGTTGTATAAACTGGGGCCCTTTTTGGTTGTAAAGACATATAGTGGTTTATAGCCACATAATAAGATTTTCACGTTTCTATAAGATATGCTGTATAGCATTTCTCACAGCCTTTATGGAATTAGTTTTGCTAGTTGGGCTGCTTGTGGGATTTTTGTAACAGCCATAGAATCGCACATAGCACAGAGAATCTCGGTCTTATTCTTAACCAAATAAGCCCATCCTATGTATAAACTTTGTGGTGAACGAAAACAAATGTGTGAATTTTGAACATTATTATTACAAATCTTTCCACCGTGGTTTTTTTTCTGTATTCTATGAGAGAAGGAATGGATTATTCATAAGTAATATCATAAGTGCATCCAATTTTTCCGAAAAAAATCGAAAAAACACGTTGCTAAGTAATATTTTAACAAGAAGCATGAGTGCAGGTGGTAACAAAAATCCGAGTCGAAGACGAGGATTTTTGCACCTGCACGAATGCTTTTTGTTAAAAAAATATTACTTCGCACTGTGTTTTTTCGATTTTTTTCACAGGAAAAATTAGATGCACGAATGGTATTTGACAAGACTATTTCTTGAGTAACAGATTATTCTGGATGCATCTATGTATGTATTATTAATTTTCGTTGACAACAACTGTCAAGTTTTGCCGCGGGTAAACCCGAAAAAACTGCTGACAGCTGCTGCCAAACAATTTTTCCATCTAGAAACCATTTGTGATTCAAAATTGCGCGTTTCTGATTGGTGGAAATTAAGACGAGGGAAATAGTCATATATAATACCACTAGAGATGACATTTTGCCGGCAAAATTTCTCGATTGTAAAATGAAAATTCTCGCTCATGACATTTTTCCAAAATCACTCGCCTGACGATTCTATGTGTGTGAAGTTGGCCCAGCACTTTTTGATTTTCGAAAAAAATAATTTTGTGCTGAATTGTGCTAGGTTTGTGCTGCTTTGTGCCGTTGAAATTTTTTTTTAATTCCATTCGGTTCTCAAGATATTTCGAAAATCAATAAAATGGGCTAGCCCAGCACTTTTCGAAAAATTGGGTTTTAATGACTGAAATAGTTTGTGCTATACATGTGCTGAGTTGTGCCGTTCAAATTTTTCTGAAAGTTCCTCTAATTTTCCAGAAAATCGAGATTCAAGAAAAAAGTTAGCCCAGCACTTTTGTTTTTTCTTTTCCCAAATATGTGGAAAATTTTGTGCTACATTTGTGCTGTCTTGTGCCGTAAATATTTCCACGAAAATTCCCCGGATTTTCCGGGGAATGGCGAAAATGATAAATGAAGTCAGCCCAGCACTTTTGAATTTTTCCAATTTAAACCTGTTTAGAAAATTGTGCTATACGTGGGTAAAGTTGTGCCGTTGAAATTTTCACGAATATCCTGCTAATTTTCCAGAAAATGAAGAAATTAAAAAAAAGTTAGCCCAGCACTTTCGGTTTTTTTCGACCAAAATTGTTTTATCTGATTGAACTACATTTGTGCTGACTTGTGCTGGTCATATTTCTAGGAAAAACCCTCAATTTTCCGTTTAATTGGGGAAAATATGAAAATTCAGTGGACTTCCTGAAAAATAGGATATGTGGCAACAGTGTGCGTGAAGTTGGTCCAGCACTTTTTGATTTTCGAAAAAAAAATGTTTGTGCTGAATTGTGCTAGGTTTGTGCTGCTTTGTGCCGTTAAAATTTTTCCATTATCCCGTTCGGTTCTCAAGATATTTCACTAAATGTGTGAACCGGCCAGCTTAGCTCTGTTCAGAAAATTGGTTTTCAGCTGCTGAAATCGATTGTGGTTTACATGTATGAAGTTGTGTATTGAGTTGTGCCGTTCGAACTTTCCCGAAAGTTCCTCTAGTTTTCAAGTTCTCCGTGAATTTGAATAAAAAAAGTTTTAACAGCCTTTATGATATTTCTTTTCCCAAATAAATGAGAAAAAAAATACATATGTGCTGACTTGTGACGTTCGAATTTTGGGAAAAAACTTCAAATTGTCTCTTCAAATCGAAAAAATTAAATGAATCGATATATTTGGCGGGAAATCGGTTATTAATGGCAACACGTAGCAACAAACAACGTACGTACATGACCGTTGAGGATCGCAACAGTGTAAGCACAATTTCGCGGGCTTCGATAACGCTGATGTTGCCGGAGTTCCACTTTCAGAACAGAATATCGATTGTGAATATCCCATTCGTAAGTTTGAAAATTTTGAGGAGGCGAAAATCACTTTCAAAAGCTCGATGATCGAACTTGATGTACAGGGTGATTTTTTAAAATGTCACTCCCCCCCCCCCCTTAACTTTTTTAGGCCACTCTGTAGAAAACTTTGTCAAATACGAAAGTTATAGTATTTGGCATGCAATTTTTGCACGATATATTTTTTTATTATACAGGGTTTCCCAGAAAATCCAAAAACATATTTTTTTTAAATGGGACACCCTGTATATGATTCTATTTCTGAACATTTTTTTATAATATATCATATCCCTAATTCTATTACTTTTTAACATATTTACGCTTAAATGTTCGTATTTTTTCGATTAAGCTAGAAAAATTAAGAGGGCTTAAGACATTTCATTTCTACAGAATGGCCTAAAAAAGTTAAGGGGGGTGACATGGGTGATTTTTTATAATGCCTTGTTATAAAATATTTAGGTCATGAGTTTCGTAAAAAATTTTTATTTTCGCCTCCTTAAAAATTTCACACTTACTAATGGGATATTCGGAATCGATATTCTGTTCTGAAAGTGGAACTCCGGCAACAGCGTTATCGAAGCCCGCGAGATTGTGCGATCCTCAACGGTCATGTACGTAGTTTGTTGCTACGTGTTGCCATTAATATCCGATTTCCCGCCAAATATATTGATTTATTTAATTTTTTCGATTTGAAGAGACAATTTGAAGTTTTTTCCCAAAATTCGAACGTCACAAGTCAGCACATATGTAGCACAATTTTTTTTCTCATTAATTTGGGAAAAGAAAAATCATAATTGCTGTTACAACTTTTTTTTATTCAAATTCACGGAGAACATGAAAACTAGAGGAACTTTCGGGAAAGTTCGAACGGCACAACTCAATACACAACTTCATACATGTAAACCACAATCGATTTCAGCTGCTGAAAACCAATTTTCTGAACAGAGCTAAGCTGGCCGGTTCACACATTTAGTGAAATATCTTGAGAACCGAACGGGATAATGGAAAAATTTTAACGGCACAAAGCAGCACAAACCTAGCACAATTCAGCACAAACATTTTTTTTTCGAAAATCAAAAAGTGCTGGGCCAACTTCACGCACACTGTTGCCACATATCCTATTTTTCAGGAAGTCCACTGAATTTTCATATTTTCCCCAATTAAACGGAAAATTGAGGGTTTTTCCTAGAAATATGACCAGCACAAGTCAGCACAAAAGTAGTTCAATCAGATAAAACAATTTTGGTCGAAAAAAACCGAAAGTGCTGGGCTAACTTTTTTTTAATTTCTTCATTTTCTGGAAAATTAGCAGGATATTCGTGAAAATTTCAACGGCACAACTTTACCCACGTATAGCACAATTTTCTAAACAGGTTTAAATTGGAAAAATTCAAAAGTGCTGGGCTGACTTCATTTATCATTTTCGCCATTCCCCGGAAAATCCGGGGAATTTTCGTGGAAATATTTACGGCACAAGACAGCACAAATGTAGCACAAAATTTTCCACATATTTGGGAAAAGAAAAAACAAAAGTGCTGGGCTAACTTTTTTCTTGAATCTCGATTTTCTGGAAAATTAGAGGAACTTTCAGAAAAATTTGAACGGCACAACTCAGCACATGTATAGCACAAACTATTTCAGTCATTAAAACCCAATTTTTCGAAAAGTGCTGGGCTAGCCCATTTTATTGATTTTCGAAATATCTTGAGAACCGAATGGAATTAAAAAAAAATTTCAACGGCACAAAGCAGCACAAACCTAGCACAATTCAGCACAAAATTATTTTTTTCGAAAATCAAAAAGTGCTGGGCCAACTTCACACACATGACGGCTCGTGATTTTGATACAAGTGTCATTCGCGAAATTGCCGAAAGCAACAAACTTGAATATTACAAGAGAGAAATTTTACCTGCTTAAATTTCATCTCGAGTGGTATTCGAAATGACTATTTCTCGAGAAAATGTGTCTGAAGATGGTAACATTGGGCTTGTATTGCGCTATTTTATACAAATAAGTATTCATCATAGATCAACTAAACGTTGTTTGTTTTCTCTATGGTATTCATTCCCGAAGCTATCTATGAATTTGAGAAACGTCAAAAATTTTGTCGCTGGAAAACCAAGTTGTTGATTTTGCCCGTTACCATGTTTTATCGATGTGAAACAAGTGTTGCTAAGGAAAATTCCTCACTAAAAATGGAATGAGTGGAATAGTCATAAGTAATATCATAAGTGCATCCAATTTTTCCGAAAAAAATCGAAAAAACACGTTGCTAAGTAATATTTTAACAAGAAGCATGAGTGCAGGTGGCAACAAAAATCCGAGTCGAAGACGAGGATTTTTGCACCTGCACGAATGCTTTTTGTTAAAAAAATATTACTTTGCACTGTGTTTTTTCGATTTTTTTCTCAGGAAAAATTAGATGCACGAATGGTATTTGACAAGAATATTTCATGAGTAACAGATTATTCTGGATGCATCTATGTATGTATTATTAATTTTCGTTGACAACAACTGTCAAGTTTTGCCGCGGGTAAACCCGAAAAAACTGCTGACAGCTGCTGCCATACAGTTTTTCCATCTAGAAACCATTTGTGATTCAAAATTGCGCGTTTCTGATTGGTGGAAATTCAGACGAGGGAAATAGTCAGTAAAAAAACCGAAAAAAAATTCTATCTCAAAAACTTTAATACTTGGGACAAAAGTTCATTTGAATAAAATGTTACAATTAATCCATTGATGTAGAATCCGTAGATGGAGGATAGGGAAAAATCATCGGTCCTCAGATATGGAAAGAGATGAAACGATTGTGACGTCATGATTATCATATGATTGACATCAATGTTGCCGCCCTTTCCATGAAATTAACCGCCTACCAGTCGACCCAGTCGACCAGCCTACCGCCTACCAGTCGAAAACGGCAGATTTGCGGATATTTCCATTGCAACGGCAACACTGATGTCTTCCAATAATGACCTTGCCTACCAAAGCATATTCTCCTCTCGCTTTAATCTATGCCCCTCTCTTTCCATATCTGGGGACCAAACGCTCAACGGCTCAATGCTGAAATAATCGGATACCCAGTCTATATATTCTAGGTCAATGAATTAATCCTACCAATACACAGAAAATCTTTGTCGGTTCCTCTACCGAACACCCTGTTTAATGGGCATTTCCAGTAATTTTCAGAAAAAATATATTTTGACATATTGGATTCTCACGTAATTCGTGATTTTTTTTTTATTTTTTCTTCATCAATTTATACCCTTAAGAAATATTGAAAAAGAAAATAATCTACCGAATTCAAACGATCAGAAGTAGCAGGAAATCGTGTGACGTCGGTGGCTAGAGATATTTTTGATTGGTTGTACTCGTCATGACATGCTGCTGATATAAAAATGAGAGCATTGCCAAATCACAAAAAAGTAGTCTGAAAGAGCCCTTGCTTTCACTTCCCTAATAATATCATAATATAATGTTGATTTTGGATGTTTTTCGTTCATCATCATGACATTTTCATTTGTACTCCATAAAGCTTCACAATATCATTCAATTTACGACCTCCTAATTGAAGATAAAGAGAGTAAGCAGATAGGTGAGAAATTCAATTAAAAATAATTATCCCTTGTCTACGCAGGTAAGAATTGGTATATGTAGGACCAGTGGCGTACTGACATAGTTGGGGGCCTGGGGCGGCCATAGATGAGGGGGCCCTATGTATGTATATATATATTTTTTTTTGATGAGGCAAAACTCATCTTTTCAACTTAAAATTTCACTTTTTCAAGGATGATTTTAATGTATCATGTTGATCACTCGACATAGTAACATGGGCGTAGCCAGCGCAGGGTAGCCCCCCCCCCTGAAAGAAAAAATAATTTAAATTTGCCTTTTATTTTCATCCCAAAATTTTACATTTTGAACGACCTTGGACCATGACCATGGTTTGCCCCCCCCTGTAATAAATCCTGGCTACGCCCTTGCATAGTAACACTAATTATTCTCTTCACTCTTCACTGTCTCTCCAACAGTTTCGAGAAGAAATATAAATACTGTCAATAATAATGAAGGGAACAGAAAACAAACATAGAAAGATGTTAATAATGATAGAGAGAGAGAGAGAGAGAGAGAGAGAGAGAGAGAGAGAGAGAGAGAGAGAGAGAGAGAGAGAGAACCAAACTTTATTGATCAATGCAATCAAACGGCTATCGACCTAGGATTAATAATGATATTTTATTCCAAAATCAGAAAATACTATGTTGTATAATAAAGATAAAACAAGACATACAGATAAAAATAAAAAGAAGAAACACATTGTTTGATCAATTGATCAAAATTCACATGTTTTGAAATGACATTTTCAATTGGCAATCGGGACTGGCTCATTGTAGAATGGATATAGTTTTTTTATCAATTTTAGGGTTGAAAAACTCCTTTCACAAGAAGCCACGGACACACAAATAGTAAGAAACAGTTTGAGCGGCTCGGATATGTTTGGTAATGACTGACGAAAGTCCATTTCAATAATAAACTTCAGCATTTGAAGTGATGTCCATGAAGCTGCATCATCAATTTTTATGTCAGAAGCGACAGAAGCCTTCAGATATGCCTTCTGAGCCTCTTCACTTCTGGCAAAATTTCTTCTTCCTCCTTCTTCGTCGAGAGTAGCCGTGAACTGATGTAATATGAATTATTATCGTTTCATTTGATCTAGGAAGATTTTCTGAGTGCACAAAAGCAAACTGTTCATATACATTGTTAATCGATGTTAGTCTTTTTCTACTTCTACATGAAACTTGTCGATACACTCTAACATGGAACGCTTCAATTTTTGCTGTGGAGTCAAACCTGCATATTGAGCTTTTTCTCCTGACATCATCTTTTTGACTCGCTTTCGATTTCTGCTCTCGACGTCCTTTATCAAGGCTTCGAATATTTATTGACGGAGAAATCGCATATAATAAAAAGTAGGTCGCAAATTAATAATCTCCACCATGGCACCATATACATATTTCAAATCATCAAAATTCTCTCACTAAAGGAACCTATGTTGAGAGCCTTGATAAAGGAGCAATGGTGCTACCGAAACGTTGGCGAAAACTTAACTCCGAAACCATATTGCCTGTTTGAGTTACTCTCCTGTGATTCTCTATCTCCAGCTTATTTCCACGTTTGTAAATTGGGGTGATAACCGTTTTCTTCAGGACAGACGGAAAATTAAGTGTTTCCAAATATCTGGTTATTGAGTAACACAAGAGGGGCGAAATGATGTCACGGATAGTCAATGGTTCCAATCTGGTATTATCGTGGCACGGTGATTTTCTCGATCCCAAAGACTCAATTATGTTCTCTCGAACATCTATCTCTTCAAAACATATGGAATTTGGAATTTTGAGGGTGTTCTAACTGTTCTATATGTGGCGTGAATTTTGTTTTCTCCACGACTGCCACAGAATACAGCTCTTCCAACAAGTTCCATGTAACATCGAATTTGACCATAGAAAGTTTTCTACGATTTCAGTATCTATTTTATCAACCTAAAAATTGGCCAAAACACTATCCATGCTCTCTTCACACCCTATATTATACATCCAACGGCGAAAATGAAACTGAAATACTCCCAAATATGTGAACAACACCGAATATCGAACACCAATACACACAAACAACAGACAAACAAAATCAATTTTTTTTGTACGAGCGAGTGTACGAGCTATATTTGGTGGTGTCTGATTGACTGCAATGCGACTTAAGGGTCGTTTATACTGGCCCGTAACTTATGCCCTTAAAGTTCGAGTATAAACCATAGCATGAAATTTCTATCTTCCAACTCTTAGGGTAAGGGAAAAGTTTGAGTTACGGGCCAGTATAAACGACTCGTTAGTCTTCTGATGGTCATTTCTTGCTTACTTGAGACCTTCCAGTAGAAGATCTTCAGCTCATATTTAAACTTTAAACTAGGTGTAAGGTACAATTAATCAGTTTGAGAGCACCTATAATTCAGCGGTTCTCAAACTTTTTTGGGGACGGAACCCTTTTGACAAGCAAAATACTTGACGGAACCCTACAATAAAAGTGTGTATTCTTTATTAATAAGCGTATTGAAAGTACAATGTAACAGTTATTAATTATTACCTACTTTACCACATGTTACCACACGTTAGTCGAAATACTAATTCTCTCGTGTATCAGTTGAAGTTCTCACAAGTCAATAATATTTTGTAACAATCAATCATCCAAAAAAAAATTAAGAAAATTAATTTTAGAGTCGAAACATATTCTCGTTTATTTGATTACTCATCTATTTGTCATGAGTTAATATTTTGCTCGAATCTCCGAGCGTTATTTTATAATCAAAAACTATTTTGACTTCTTTCAGATCGGATACGGTATTTTTGCAAATATTCCGAAGAAGAAAATTATATTCACGCCAGAATTAAGCGAATCCAAGAAAATTACTCTGAAAATAAGCGCCATTGTGACGTAGAGACGTCATGCGCCAACCTATTCAAAATTCGTACATCAAGTGGTCTTTTCTTGTGGGTTTTAGTATCATGGTCCTAGGGTCCTTGACTCGATCTCGAACATTCTCAAAAATACTCGAGTCGACGTTTTTGATAAACAAAAAGCACTCACAAGTATACGAGCAGTGGGCGGAGTCAAAACGTTTGACCAGAAGGTAGTGTTTTGATTTTTTTTTTCTATAAATACGGGGAAAATGTCCTTTTTATCCCACAATCATTATTGGTTGACGACTAGTTTCGAGAATTTCAAAACGGTCTCATTTTCAAGTCAAAGCTACAAGATTAAAAATAAAACACAAATGATAATAAATTAAGGTATAAAACACTTACATACAAGCTACAAAAGTCAAAAAATTAAAAACAAATCTTGCGTCATACAATCAAGTGTCGAAATTCCCAAATGTAGAGCAACAAGGCAGATAAAACAATATGAACCAACAATATGTTATATTCAAAATAACGTTCTCCAATTCAAACAATGAAGCGACATCTAACTGAAAAATAAAACAAAATGAAAATGAGACCATTTTGAAGGACTTTCTCCGTATTCATGATGAATCACCCACATGTATCTGTTCTTCAATTTATTTTAATTTTCTGTTTTTAAATTCTTGCGGAACCCCTACAGGGGTATCGCGGAACCCTAGGGTTCCGCGGAACACACTTTGAGTATCACTGACCTATATAATCACTCAATATAATATCCAGCAACTTTCTGTCATATGGGACCTGAAAGATATCTATTCCTAATTCGGAAGGAATTGAGAACTTGCTTCCCAAGATAATATACAAGCCTCGAGGGAGACAATTTGGATCGAATAAAAATTTAGAAAGAAGATGGAAGAAACTCGACACAATTATTGCAGGATCTGAGACATCTTCAGAGCTGAAACCCTGAATCAAACTTCCACACCTGGGACCTGACCTCGATCTGAAGATCAGAGATCACCATCTGATCCAGTCGTCGAACAATTTATCAAAGATAAGTAACCAAGAAACGTAGATCTCTTGTGAATAAGTACCTAGCCAATTGTTTATAATTGTAGAACTTTTCATCAAATCTTGTTATCAAAGAGGAATATATCTCAACTGTTCAGATTCGACTATCACTGACCAAAGTAGAGTGAGAGCATTTATCTAAATAATAGGTAGGGTGGTCTCATGCCCTCTTGTTAGGCAAGATACTTGAAAATACATAATACTTGTACACACGCCCCACGTTGGGCGCCAATTATGTAATAAAGTATTATACAGGGTGTTTCACCTTGAACTGGACAAACATATATAGCCGTATAGATGACACCATGGAAGTCATTTTTGCCTTATGACATATACCCCGTTTTCGACGCAAGAGAGATACAGGGTGTTCAATGTCAACTTTGAGCAATACTCTGCGAACTGTGGTGAGTTATTCGTGATATTTGAAATAACGGTTTCTGGTCACATCTTCGTATTTTTTAGGGCTCAATTGAATTGTGCTGTAGTATTTTGAAGAATTAAAATCAAAATGGCGGAAAACCTGCAAAGTTGGAACTTTTTTTTCGGTTGCCAATTTGGAAAGCTTTATCTCAACGTACTCGATATTCTAAAATTTTCCGTGAAAATTTTTTTTTCAAAATTCAAACTCAACTTTTTTCTTACATGTCTTCAGTGAAAAAAAATTCCGTAGAAAATTCTTGGAATTTTTCATGGTTGGACTATCCTTCATTCTGAATACTCGTGTGAAAACAGAATGAAAACATATCAATTGGATCTCTTTTTGTAGCCTTCTAAAGATTACGCTCGGAGTACTTTCATAATTTTTATTGGAAGAACTAGAAGCCGTACGAAGGCCATAATTAGGCTAATGGGCTGCCAGAATGACCCGGATAGGAATATGAATTTATAAACAAAAAATAACTCTTCAAAAAATTTTGATGGGAATCGAACTGCAAAGTCTCCACTTTCGATTCTAGCGTTGCCTTGGTAACGGAGCTTTATAGGTTTGAAATTAATCCAATTCACACTCGTACAGAGTTCGAATCCTACCAATGCTTTTTGAAAAATAATTTTTTGGTTTATAAATTCATATTTCTATCTGGGTCATTCTGGCAGCCCATTAGCACAATAGGCAATAGGCCATAATTAGGCTAATAATTATGGCCTTCGTGCGGTTTCTAGTCTTTCAAATAAAAATTATGGAAGTACTTCAAGCGTAATATTCAGTGTAGAAAAAGAGAACCAATTGATATTTTTTCATTCTGTTTTCACCCCAGTATTCAGAATGAAAGATAGTTCAACCATGAAAAATTCTAAGAATTTTGGAAGGATTTTTTTTTCACTGAAGACATGTGAAAATAAAGTTGAGTTTGAATTTTGGAAAAAAATTTTCACGGAAAATCTTAGAATATCGAGTACGTTGAGATAAAGCTCACCAAATTGGCAACCGAAAAAAAAAAGTTCCAACTTTGCAGGTTTTCCGCCATTTTGAATTTTATTTTTCAAAATACTACAGCACAATTCAATTGAGCCCTAAAAAATACTAAGATGTGACCAGAAACCTTCATTTCCAATATCACGAATAACTCACCAGTCACCACAGTTCACAGAATATTGCTCAAAGTTGACATTAAACACCCTTTATTTCGCTTATGCGTCGAAAACGGGGTATATGTCATAAGCCAAAAATGACTTTCGCGGTGTCATCTACACGGCTATATATGTTTGTCCAATGTATGGTGAAACACCCTGTATATTTTTGAGTACCCTGGCTAACAAGGGGGCATGCGACCACCCTACCTATTATTTAGAATAGATAAATGCTCCTACTTCGGTCAATGATACCTAGTCCGGATAGAACAGTTGAGACAAAATTTACAACATTTGATGAAAAGTTTCACAATTATAAACAATTGGCTCGGTACTTATTCACAAGAGATCTCTGTTTTTTGGTAACTTATCTTTGATAAATTGTTCGACGACTTACGGCCGTTTTCAATAACCTAACCAAGATAAGGGATAGATCGCTATCTCCGGTTTGTCGGCTTATCTATCCTTGTAGTTATCTGTCAGTGGTTTGCATTTCACAATCATGGTTTAACCTGATCTATCTCAAGACAAGGATAGATAGAAACCTCTTCAGATCCACTATGTACCTGGAACGGATCCGACTGTATACTTTTGAACGTAAAGTGAGACAGGGGCAGCTGAAACAGAGATAGCCTTATTTAGGTTAACCTGTCTTTGTCCTACTCAGTCAAATGAATTACGGTTGTATGCATAAATTATCTTTTAAGTGAAAATTAATTAGTTTGGGGATTCTTTTTGTTAAATACGTACAATATTAGTGAAGTGTGAAGATATACATTTTTTGTGTTCTACTGTGCTATTAGTTTCGTTTCCTTTCTCGTGTAAAGCAGCATATTGCGTTAGTGTAATTTGTTGATTGCTTCGGCAATAGTTTTGATTTGAACTATATTTGAAATTCGAATATAAAAAAACAATGGTGGTGTTTTGTGTAGCGTTTGGATGCAAAAACGAGTACGATTATCGGAAAATATCTTTTCACGGGTGAATTGATAATATTAAATTTTGCTATTTAATGAATAATTAGCGACTTGGCTAGCAAGAGTAAATTCATTTGGTACAGTTTTCCATTCAAACGACCAGATATCCTGAAGCTATGGATGAAGGTGTTCGCTGTTCGCTGGAAGAATTGGACTCCATCCAGAAGTAGCAAACTTTGTGGGGATCATTTTCTTCTTGTTCTACTTGTCTTATTTAATAATTGTTAGATTCATAGTATTAGCAATGAATTGTGAAATAAAATATAAATTTCGTTTCTAATTTTCTATTCATTTTATTTATCAACATCGTGGAAGAACAGTAAAAATTTTACATGAACGTTGTACTGTTTGCATTATTACTTTTTTCCTGAAAAACAATTGAGAAAAAATAATCACATTTGTTCAAAAATAAATTTAAAAAAATAAAATGCTTCCTCTTCACTTTCTTCATCGAACTCATCCATCACATCTAATAATTCCATGTCACTGTCGTCGCTACTCAAATAATCCATTTTTTAAAGTTAATTTATAATTAAATAGTCAAGAAACCAACGCTGAATTGCACTAACAACAATTTTCAACGCTTATCTCTACCCCTTACTGCTCGAACTCCTCAGATAAACAAACAGAGCTACTAGAGATATTTCTGGCTATCTGTGGTTAACTTGAAAGTTCTTTGAAACGCAGGTAGGCGCATAAACAATGAAAGTTCTTATCCATCTGACCTCTTTTCGGAACAAGGGATGGATCGCAAGGAACAGTAAGAATCCTTATCTGCAGATACAATATTGAAACGGAAACAGGTACAAAACGGGAGATTGCTCGATCTCTAGTACCTATATATCGGCCGTTTCGAGGGATAGATCGGTTATTGAAAACGGCCGTTAGCCAGATAGTGATCTCTGATCTTCAGTTCGAGGTCAGGTGTAGAAGTTTGATTTAGGTTTTCAGCTCTGAAGATGTCTCAGATCCTGCGAAAATCGTGACGAGTTTCTTCAGTTTCTTAAAGCAAGTTCCCAGAATCTTGGATACTTTTGGCTGATATCCTTCCGATTCTTGCTTCAAATATTGGACCAAGTTATGGTGATTGACTCCTTCATCATTGAATATTTGGACTACAAAGAACTCGAGAAAATTTTTCAGAAAGATCAGTAAAGTATCTGAGCAGCACAGTTTCATTGATACATTATACACAGTTTTCTGCTATCCATTTCAAAAAAATTTTGGTTCTCTTTGTCATAGGACTTCTTCGACAATAAGTATTTGCTGCCTTTTTTGCGTTTTCGAATTTTTTTTTGGAATTTCATAATTATCTTCCATATTTGGAATTGATTCTAGATCAACCTTCGATCACCGATGATTACGCTTTGTGAAACCCACTGTTAAAATGATAGAATTTTCGATATAGGGATAACTGTGATTTGACAGGAGGTAGAAACCATGCCGCAACAACGTTTACTAATTTTTTAAATTTATTTTCAAAATCAGTGTTCTATTGGTCAAACTTATGAAGCACTTCGTGAAATTTATGGTTTACATACGCGTCCATCCGAGCAGCTTATTCGTCGAACTATCGAAAGAAGAGTATCCGTCGTTATAAGGTACTCGCCACTTGACGCGTATATTGAAGTGATTAAGAATGACTTAGGACTACAAGGTATAAAAGATGCCGAAGTGACAAGAATGACATCAAATAAAACAAAAAAAGCAATCCCTCTCTTCCTTGTGAAAACGCAGCACAAGAAACACTCAAAAAAAGAAATTAGTGGAATTTCCTGTTAATTGGATTCCTGTAACAGAAAAACTACTTTTGCTGCAGAAACTGGAAACTGCCCACCCAGCATTTCGATTCCTGTTGGAGTGTAATATGCCGCTTGAACAGAAATTAATGTAGGGTTTGCAGGAATCAGAATTTTAGAATTCTCTATAATGATTCCTGTAATGGGGAAACAATATTTTGTAGATGCTGCTGGGTTAAAATGTGAAGAATAATGGAAATTGTAGTAAATAGTAACGCTTAACTGAAATATGACATCGTAAGAATGGTAACATATGAGAATTCAGGAATATTCTTGTCCAGACATGTATGTGGCTTGCGCTTGTGCAAATTTGCGATTCAGTTAGTGCTAGTAGTTATTCGTAGGTACTGTTAGTTGTCGTGTTCAGTGAGCTGGCATTGCTGGCAATTGAGGAAGTTTTCTTAACAATGAATTTTTTCAATGATGGCGATTGTGACTTATGCTTAGGAAGTGCAATTTTGATTTTGGATGCCCTTATTGAGTTAGAAGTGGAAAAAAAGTGATGATTATTTTTTGTATATGTATATGTATGTATAAATATTTCATGAAAATAAACTCATTTTTATAATTACCTACATATTTCTTCATTAGTTCCTATCTCGGTCCCACAAAATTGAAAGATTTTAATAAATTCAATTTGACTGTTTTTTTCAATTCACTTTTAATTATTTCCTTTCATGCTGTATAAGTATATACATTCAAAATAGAGGTTTCTCCCTTGTTATTGTCGCATAATGTATATCCTAAAATTAATTGAAAATATCAGCTTTTGTTATAGAGAAATGCTTTTTTGCAAGTAAGTTTGAATTGGTTGTGTTAAGAATGGCAAATATATCGATCTTTGCAGTACAGGAAAGGCCTACTTCGTTCAATGATATGTAATGTATAAATAACAACAAATTCCAGGGAATTGAACAAAAAGTAAGTTGTATGGTAGAGGAAGTTCCTGATTTATTTACCATCCTGTAAATTCAGGAGAACAAACAGTCAAAAATGAAGATTTGTATTATCAAATGTAACTACATAATACAGTGCTCATATATCACTGGAATATTTTGTTGCACAAAACGAATAGTACTGTGATACATAATATACACTTCAGTAGATTAGATTGAATTTACAGGAATAAATTCCTGTTCTCTGTAAAGAAATGAATTCCTGTATTTGAAACAATTCATTTCCATTGTAATAGAAACTGTTCCCTCAACAGGAATTGAGGTACAGTAATCGTGTGCTATAAAAAAAGGGTTACAAGGTTATTTTTCTGAGTGAAATATTCTAAGTCAAAAAACTATACAGCCTCTGTATCGAATTTTAGCCTAAAAAGAAGTCAGAAGGCCTAGGACAGTGCTACCGCAGTCAGAGAAATGGACATGCTCAAAGTGAATGCACATTTCCGTGGAGATGCCTAAAATGTTTAGGAGCACAATTTGAAACAGAATTCGAGAAGAAATTTCACAATCTATTTGTTAATGAATAATTTATGAACAAACAATCACAACAAGAAAATCTGAAGATATAGTTTCCTGGAATATTAAAGGAATCAGAGCCCGTAAATCAGATTTTGAACAGTTGTTGAAAGAAAAACATCCTGATATTATAGCCCTTCAGGAAACAAAATTGACCCCAAATGCAGGGATGGGCCGAAGCCAAATTTTGGGGGGGGTAGTTCCGGCAATTTTCCTTCGCTTGTCCTTAATATAATTATCACATTGTAGTTTCTTGAAACTTGCTCGTTGTCAGCACGAAGTTTAAAAATCCAATAAAAACTCAGGATATCTGTTCACCGCTTCTTATCTCCCTGAACCATATGTATCTCATTCTTGTTTCGTGCTCGTGTCGGTTAACATCGAAGAAAAATAAAATAAACTGAAGTGAATATTAGGTAGTGGATTGTGGATTGAAAGTCAAAATGCCAAAAAGAGCTCGTTCATCTCATCGAAAAAAGGACACCCAAATGAGAAAACTGAAGAAGAAATTGAAACAAATGGAAGAACAAATCAGGAAAATTCAATCGAGTGAATCGAGCGAATCGAACCACACATATTCCAGCGAGGAATCTACAGATTCAGGTAGGTTTTACCTAATAGCAACAACAACAAAAAATAATAATAATGTGGAATAAACAGAATTCTCGATGATAAGATTTAAGAACCATTCTCTGATTGGAGATTAAGTAATTATTTATCACAGTAACTGTCCATCTGTCAATAATAACGATCGTTATTTTGACATTGTATTTGAAAATGAAATCGAGTGATTTCTTCATGAACGAATGTTGGCCTTCGATCGAAGGATCACAGCATATCACATGAAATATATACAATATATTGAAATATTTATTATAAGATAGGCGGCTTTAGAATGGAAGTTGAATGGATATGTACTTACAAGTTGTTGTTTGAAAGGAAATCGAGTGATTTCTTCACAAACAATAACAAGTCGACCTTCGTGTGAAGGATCGCTGATCAATTAACGTGAGTTGGCCTCCGGGTGGAGGATCACTTACAACATATCGAATAATTGAAACATGGAAATCCTGTAGAATACAGACTCACGAGTGATACATATATATATAAAGCCTAAAATTGATTTAATTGCAGAATCATCAGACAACGAGTCATATAAACAGAAGGACGATATGGAAATTGAGGCACAAACACAAGATTTTAGTGTACTGGGTTCAAAACCCAATGATGAGGATGAAATGGGAAAATCTTTCCATGAAGAAATAGTAGTGCGCTGGAATACATATCTTCAAAAAGGATTCGACAAAACCCAACGTGAAGAATTAATGGCAAAATATAAACTTCCCGTGAACTGTAAAATGTTAATCCCCCCTCTGGTCAACAAGGAGATTCTGCCATGTCTACCTAAGTCAGCTAATGAATATGATCATTTTCTGATAGCCTTACAAAAACAATTAGCTCATGGACTGACGGCTGTAGGTACAGTCATAGAAACGATGATTTCTGTTGAGGAGCAAACTGAAAATGTCAAAACTCTAGCTGATGCCTGTCAGTTATTCTGCAACATCCATTACGCCATTTCAGCTCACCGAAAATATAAAATTATTCCCTATTTGAACCAGGACTGCCGAAAAGTGGCCAAAACCATGAATATAGAGGAATTTCTATTCACAAAAAATTTCGCAGAGGCCGTAAAAAATGAACAAGCTATGAAAAAAGCAAGTTCCGAATTCAAGAAAACTACTTGGCAACCGACTAATCTACCAGGCCCTTCTGGAACTCATCATTCAAGACATTTAAACTACCAGCGTCCCAAATACAAAGGCAGAATGAAAAACAAAAGGAGGGAGGAGAAGAAACCGCTTACTCGATACAGGACATTCACGAAGGAGAGGAAACACAACAGACAACAATAGATTCAGAGCAAACGGTAAGACACTATGCTGGCCGTCTAAACAAATTTTATAATTATTGGAAAACCATCACGCATGACCGAGTGGTCTTGAATTGGGTTGAAGGAATAAGTATTCCCTTTAATTCTAAGCCCATACAATATTCTGTACCCTCTGTTGAAATACCAGAAAATATGTTGGAAGAATATAAAAAATCTATTGAGGAATTAATAAAAATAGGCGCAGTTGAAAAATGTAAGCCTTGTAGAGATCAATTTCTGTCCTCATACTTTCTTGTAAAGAAACCAGATGGATCTAATAGATTCATATTAAATTTAAAAAAACTCAACACTTATATTGAGGCACCCCATTTTAAATTAGAGGACTATAGAACTGTATTGAAGCTTTTAAGTCAGGGTAGTTACCTCTCAAATATTGATCTGAAAGATGCATATTTTTTGGTTCCAGTTAGATCCAAATATAAAAAATATTTGAGATTTAGTTTCGAAAATTCAATTTATCAATTCAATTGCTTACCATTTGGTCTCAATGTGGCACCTTTTATATTTACCAAACTTTTGAGACCTGTAGCAAAGAAACTGAGACTCAAGGGAATAATTACTGTTTTTTATTTAGATGATATTCTTATAATAGGAAGTACCGAGCTGGAATGTAAAAAAAATACTGCACTAATCTTGAATGAACTAAATAGTTTAGGCTTCATTATAAATCTACAGAAAAGCACCCTCTATCCCACACAAAGATTGAAATTCTTAGGCTTCAATTACAATACAATTGATATGACAATTTCACTTCCACTAGAGAAAATCAAAGCCATTAAGGAACTAATACATTCTTTCAAAATGAGAAAAAGGTGTTCAATAAGAGAATTTTCAGTATTAATTGGTAAATTAGTATCTTCTTGTCCTGCTACGAAATACGGCTTCACTCATTTAAAACCTTTTGAAAGAGAGAAATATATTGCACTTAAGGGTAACCATAATGATTACAATAGACGGATGACTGTTCCAAAATCATTGTCAAATGAATTAGAATGGTGGTTCGTTAACATAGGACTAGGACAAGATATAAAACCTAAAAAGTTTTTCCTTGAGATAAGCTCGGATGCCTCATTAACAGGTTGGGGCGGATTTTGTGAAGGGTGCAGATGTCATGGGTTTTGGAATGAAAAGGAACAAAAAATGCACATAAACTTTTTGGAAATAAAAGCTGCTCAGTACGCTTTAAAGTCGCTAGCGAAGAATAAAGAAAATATTCATATTCTATTACGAGTAGACAATCAAACAGCTATTTCCTGTATAAACAAAGGTGGTAGCATTAAATATCCAAAGTTAAACGAAGCTACTACAGAACTATGGCAGTGGTGTGAAAAAAGAAATATTTCAGTATTTGCCAGTTACATTGCCTCATCTGATAACGTAGAGGCAGATGTGGAATCTAGATCACTGTCCATTGACATAGAATATGAACTGAATAACAGAGCCTTTAAGCAAATTACAGAAACATTTGGAATACCCGAGATAGATTTGTTTGCAACTAGAATTAACAAAAAATGTGACAAATTTATTTCATGGTTTCCAGACCCAGAGTCTCTTTATATTGATGCGTTTACAGTAAATTGGTCAAAATTTTATTTTTATGCTTTTCCCCCCTTTTCTATTATAACAAAAATATTGGAGAAAATGATACTGGAAAAAGCCTTAGGAATAGTTGTTGTTCCTAACTGGCCCTCACAGCCATGGTACCCAGTTTTCAATAGAATCCTGACAAAAAGCCCCATAGTATTCAAACCTGATGAATATTTACTTATTTCTCCTTTTAGGGAGAGTCATCCGCTCCACAGAGAAATTTCCCTGGTGGCAGGGAGATTGTACGGCGGTCTCTATTGAAAAAAGGTGTACCAGAGGCCGCAATTGAAGTCATAACAGCATCAATTTCCAAAGGAACCCTGAAACAATATACAGCTTGTTTTAAAAAATATTGGGAGTTTTCAATAATGAATAATCAGGATCCACTAGTCTACAACCTAGAACATTATTTGAATTTCTTAACAGAGGTATTGAATAATGGACATTCCTTCTCTGTCATCAACTCATACAGATCGGCCTTGAATTTAATTTTTAGTCCTATGAGTTCTGTAGACGAAAAAGTTATAATAAGATTTTTGAAAGGAATATCCAACATTCGCCCACCAAAACCTAAGTATGCATCCACTTGGGATCCGGATCCTATTTTGGAACAATTGGGAAAATGGTATCCTTTAGAAACTCTGAGCATGGAGAATCTCACTTATAAGCTCGTAACTCTCATGGCTCTCACGTCTGCAAGTAGGGTACAAACATTGGCGTTAATTAAGATCGAAAATATCAAAGTGTTAAGTGGAAAAATTGAAATTAGAATTCCTGATAGAGTAAAAACATCCGCACGTGGAAGATGTCAACCCTTACTAATTTTTCCATATTTTAAGAAAAAACCGGAGCTGTGTGTGGCATCCACAATTGAATTTTATATTGAAAAATCATCATCCCAACGAAAAGGACAACAGAATCTGATCCTCACCCATAAAAAACCAATTCACGCGGCCTCTTCGCAGACAATCAGTCGTTGGATAAAGAAAACACTACACATAGGTGGTATAGATATTTCAATGTTCTCAGCCCATAGTACTCGCCACGCATCAACTTCCGCTGCGTTTAGAGCAGGCGTAAGCATAGAGCAAATCAGAAAGACGGCGGGATGGACATCATCCTCCCACACATTCTTCAAATTTTATAATAGACCAGTAAAAGATTCAAGTGACACATTCGCTAAGGCTATAGTAAAATGCTGAGTAGGTCCTTGAGTCTTGAGTTTGTCGTTACCACTACTATTACCAGATACTTGATAGCTTATATACTTATAATATTTTGTTCTCTGTTTGGCATTTCTGAGTTGAATTGTACTTCAATGGAACTGTATATTAATTATGGAATAAACACTATTATTGTTGTTATATATCAGTTGAAATATGATTTGTAAATATAATCTAGATCATTATAGATTATCTCGATTATCATTAATAAAACTTGGTATAGTCTACCTAACTCTTTTATATAAATTTTCTGCGAATAATTGTGGCCAGAATTACAAAATTTGACCACTAGGTACTCTGAACATCTACAATGTGATAATTATATCAAGGACAAGCGAAGGAAAATTATAAGATTAATCGACTTACCTTAAGGAAGATTAATCCTAATTTTCCGAGCTTGTCCGAAGATATAATTACCCTACCCACCCTATACAACCCAAATGCGGTCAAATTTTTGTTTTTGTTTCTCCACTCGCACTCAAAGAATGAGATACATATGGTTCAGGGAGATAAGAAGCGGTGAACAGATATCCTGACTTTTTATTGGATTTTTAAACTTCGTGCTGACAACGAGCAAGTTTCAAGAAACTACAATGTGATAATTATATCTTCGGACAAGCTCGGAAAATTAGGATTAATCTTCCTTAAGGTAAGTCGATTAATCTTATAATTTTCCAACTGTGCATTAAAGGATTGCAAGAGCATTCAGAATAATCAGAAAATTTTGTAGCGTAGTTTTTTAATTCTGATGCATTACCAGATTAACACACTCCACACTCTACAGGATTACACAGCATCTGTTATCATTTATATGTTTCGTTTCTTAAGTTCAATTCCGAAGAAAAATAAATTATTTATTCAAGTGTACTGAAAATATACATAGGTGAAAATAGAACATATTGTAATCAGTCATATAAGATGTATCACAATAAGACAAATAAAATGAATAATGTTGTAAGGCTAGTTCACAGATCACAGCATCTGTTGTGTTTCGATTTTCTAAGCACAATTTCAAAGATACTTTTACTTATATGTATATATGTATCACAAAACAAGCTTTAATAAAGAAATCATTTTTTAATACAAGCTTCTATAATAACAATACTCATCCGCGATTTTGAAGCCACCATCTTGAATTCCCCAATTTTGAAGAATCAATACCAATTTCGTATAGAATTTTGAATAGAATCGGATCATAATTACAAAATTCGTCCGACATATCGTAACCGCCATCTTGTATTTTCCAAAAACCCCCAGATACTAATTTTGAATGGAATCGGATGATTACAAAACTCATCCGCTATTTTGGAGCGGCAATTTTGTTTTTTTCTATAACAAATATTTCATGATGCATTGTCACCAGAATTATGTACACCTTCCAAATTTCAAAGCAATCGGACGATTACAAGTGTGTCATATTTAACTTGCAAGAATTGATTACAGACAGACAGACACCGGGACGCATTTTTCCGTTCCCGTTCCGTACAGTCAGCGCGACAGGTCGCTCTCACCGTATAGGAAACGGAATGCACAATGGAACACTCCGTTTCCTAGCTGATATGCGCGATGTGCTCACTGCCCAGAAGACTAACATCTTCTGGGTGCCGATGGGACAAATTGCAAATTATTGATAAATTTTTCTTACTTTTTGTATAGCTTTATTAGGTAGAGTCTACCACATTTTTTCTCTGTGAACATTTTTGTATTCGCGGTTTTTTTCAGCAAACCTCTCGTGAGTCGACCATATTTTCATTTTTCTTGACCCAAACATACTCTTTTTTGTAAAATGCAATCATAAGAACAATCTTGGAGAAATGAGAAAACATGATTGTCTACCAACATAAACATGACTGATAATCGCATTTTTTCAAAGTAATACCCTCCCGAATTTTTCAGAATCGGTTGATACGACCATATGAAGTATGAAAATGCAATTGTGCGACAAAAAAATGTGGCGATTTCCTTGCCCGACAAATGAAAATAGAAGATTTTTGGGGATAAAAATTATGAATAATGTCGTTTTTTTCTTATTCTCTCTCCACCTCGAAAATACGTCGCGTTCATTCAAAAATTAAAGAATTCACTGCTCTAATTTGGTTATGAATAGACTATATGCATTTATCGGATATAACTTTGCTCATGTTACAAATAAACATTTGATTTTTTGAGGACCATTCAACTATCATCCAGCTGTCCGACGAATAAAGTTCGGCAATGTTAGTTGTTGCCGATATAATATTCTCATGATGGAGTTTTTTCGTGCAAACATTTGAAAAATATCCGTGGCTTAGAAATGAAAAAGAAGGAAGTGACATCCTTAAACTGTGCAAAATATTCTTGGCATCAAGCGAACATCATAATCACAAATATAAAGATGTCATTCTTCCTGACGATTGGTGTGATACTTTTACTGGATACCATTCGTCTTGTTACAATGAATCAATGTGCGGAAGAAGTATTTTAATTCATTGTTATTTTCATTAGATTTGAACGAAAATATCAGTAAACAATTTGAATTTTACACTTTCAATCAAAATCAATAGTTTCATTTCAATAATAATCGAAAAAAGTTTCTGAAACAAAACCATAATATTCAACTAAACTAAGTAGATATTTGCCGCATTTTATATGGTGGACAGTTGTTTTTTTCTATAAAACGAATCTCTCTAAAATATAAATTCATTCTTGTCCGATAAATCATCGATTTTTATCTGTCGGACAAGAAAAACACCACATTTTTGTCGGACAATTGCATTTTCATATTTCATATGGTTATATAAACTGATTCTGAAAAAATCAGGAATGTATTGATGATCAAAAAAATGTGATTTTCAGTAATGTTTATATTGGTAGACAATCATGTTTTCTCATTTTTCTCAGATTGTTTTTATGATTGCATTTTACAAAAAAGAGTACGTATGATTAAAAAAAATGAAAATATGGTCGACTTACGAGAGGTTTGCTGAAAAAAATCCGAGGCTACAAAAATTTTCACAGAGGAAAAATGTGGTAGAATCTTCTTAATAAAGCTATACAGGAAGTAAGAAAACTTTATTAATAATTTGCAATTTGTCCTATCGGCACCCAGAAGACTAACGGCCGTTTTCAATAACCGATCTATCCCTCGAAACGGCCGATATATAGGTACTAGAGATCGAGCAATCTCCCGTTTTGTACCTGTTTCCGTTTCAATATTGTATCTGCAGATAAGGATTCTTACTGGTCCTTGCGATCCATCCCTTGTTCCGAAAAGAGGTCAGATGGATAAGAACTTTCATTGTTTATGCGCCTACCTGCGTTTCAAAGAACTTTCACGTTAACCACAGATAGCCAGAAATATCTCTAGTAGCTCTGTTTGTTTATCTGAGGAGTTCGAGCAGTAAGGGGTAGAGATAAGCGTTGAAAATTGTTGTTAGTGCAATTCAGCGTTGGTTTCTTGACTATTTAATTATAAATTAACTTTAAAAAATGGATTATTTGAGTAGCGACTACAGTGAAATGGAATTATTAGAGATGATTGATGAGTTCGATGAAGAAAGTGAAGAGGAAGCATTTTATTTTTTTAAATTTATTTTTGAACAAATGTGATTATTTTTTCTCAATTGTTTTTCAGGAAAAAAGTAATAATGCAAACAGTACAACGTTCATGTAAAATTTTTACTGTTCTTCCACGATGTTGATAAATAAAATGAATAGAAAATTAGGAACGAAATTTTTATTTTATTTCACAATTCATTGCTAATACTATGAATCTAACAATTTTTAAATAAAACAAGTAGAACAAGAAGAAAATGATCTCCACAAAGTTTGCTACTTCTGGATGGAGTCCAATTCTTCCAGCGAACCGCCTTCATCCATAGCTTCAGGATATCTGGTCGTTTGAATGGAAAACTGTACCAAATGAATTTACTCTTGGTAGCCAAGTCGCTAATTATTCATCAAATAGCAAAATCTAATATTATCAATTCACCCGTGAAAATATATTTTCCGATAATCGTACTCGTTTTTGCATCCAAACGCTACACAAGATACCACCATTGTTTTTTTATATTCGAATTTCAAATATAGTTCAAATCGAAACTATTGCCGAAGCAATCAACAAATTACACTAACGCAATATGCTGCTTTACACGAGGAAGGAAACGGAACTAATAGCACAGTAGAACACAAACTTCACTAATATTGTACGTATTTAACAAAAAGAATCCCCAAACTAATTAATTTTCACTTAAAAGATAATTTATGCATACAACCGTAATTCATTTGACTGAGTAGGACAAAGACAGGTTACCCTAAATAAGGCTATCTCTGTTTCAGCTGCCCCTGTCTCACTTTACGTTCAAAAATATACAGTCGGATCCGTTCCAGGTACAGAGTTCAGTGGATCTGAAGAGGTTCCTTCCTATCTATCCTTGTCTTGAGATAGATCAGGTTAAACCATGATTGTGAAATGCAAACCACAGACAGATAACTACAAGGATAGATAAGCCGACAAACCGGAGATAGCGATCTATCCCTTATCTTGGTTAGGTTATTGAAAACGGCCGTTACAGGACAGTGAGCACATCGCGCATATCTGCTAGGAAACGGAGTGTTCCATTGTGCATTCCGTTGGTACCAAACTTTGCCAGTGAAATTTGAGAATGAAGGATATATCCTCAAAACTTGAAATAGAAGAAACCGATGTCTCCAAAATAAAACACTTTTCAAGCTTTAACTTTTATTCGACGGTTCTTTGAATCAGCCCATCGTTTCATAAATGAATTTAAATCTAAATTATCGGTTGAATCTTTCTGACATTTCAAAGTCATTAGAGAGTTATATCGTTCCGTCGTCATTTCACATTTGAGACCTCAGAGAATTCTTAATGAATTTCATAACATAATGCTGAAACTTCTTTTATTAGCTGCCACTGAGTACCCAGCGGTCAAAACAAGTTGACACAGTTTGAATGCCAGTTTTAGAGATGTTTTTTATCTAAAATATTTCTAATTATTTCGCTCATAGACGAAGGAGGTCCGTCAGGTTTTTGCATCATTATTTGAAAAATTATTTCCAATTCGGCTTGAAGGGCGAAAGGGTCAGGCAATTCACAAGGAAATAAATTTAAAACGGCATCGATATTAGAAATATTTGAATTCTTCAATTTCAATGGGAGGGAAAAAATTTTGAAAGAATTTGTACAACATTTTTCACATTTTTGTCCAGAAAGCCCACCAGAAAGTCAACAATCTTGATAAATTCGACGCGTTGAAATTGTTTCATGCCAAAATTTGTCTGATTTTGATTGTTAGAAATAGCGCAAATTGGTAGATTGGTACCAGATGGTTTTTTTATGGCACAGTCGATGAAAAATTCTTCTAAAACACTTGGTAGCAATATCGGGATAAATACCATTTGTTGCTGGTTATATTCATTGCACACTGGCCAAATACCCTAAATATAGGTACTCTAACAAGAATTTGTACAATTGTCGCTATTCTCTGCATGCTTTTGTCCGGCTAAACGTGGGCTTAGTTTTACCGGTTTAATATAAGCATTAATTTCAAACTTTATTCGAAAAAAGTCAAATTCTTTCCCATTTTGAGTAAACTTTTGTAGAAATATGTATTCCAACTCAATTGAAATCTTTCCAACTGATTTAAAAATTTTTCCAACTGATTTAAAAAAATTTCCAACTGTTTTGAAATTTTTTCAACTGCTTCGAAAATTCTTTCATCAGCTTTGAAAATATTCCAACTGCTTTTAAAATTTGCCAACTCTGCTTAACATTGGGGGGGATCGTCGTTTATAATACCTTTGATGGTACCCATGGTGTTTTGGATCTTATGAAGGTCATTCTGATAGGCATCTGACTTTAAGAATGCAGCGCCAAGGTGGGCAGTTGTGGAACTAGAATTATTGACATTGAAGTGTTGTGTTGTGTTAGTTCTGTGTGTAATTTTCGTATAAAAATTTGATTAAACAATATAACCCTTCAATTTTATAGTTCCAGTGAAGAATTACAAATACTAATATATTGAGTATTTTCAGGAATACTACAGAAAGTCACATATCCACTTTTTATTTATATTTATTTATTAAGAAGTTGATTCAATTTACATAAGATGTTTCTAAAAATAAATAAAATAAATTTATATGAGTGTCACTACTGTCACTTAAAACTAAACATATTGAATAGTTATCCAATTATATCATGGCTTGACCCATGAATCATCAAAAATAATGAAAATTTCATTGAAAATATTTCACTTATTGAATTAATTTATTTCGACAATATATTCAGCACATTATACCAATATTCTGAAAAAATTAAAATGATAGAGAGGTATCATCATTCATCATTATGCCCTGAATAAAATAAAATATTTCTAAGGAATTTTGCCAATGTTATGAAAAATTAAGGTACATTATTAGTTTTGAAGACTCTGAAACAAAAAATTCAGTATGATTTTTTGATTGTCTATAATGAATAACTTTTTGAGAAATCAATTTATGAACTAGTCCATTTGCTACATTATTATTGGAAAATACTGTACTTCATTAAATAATCTAATTCCTTAAAAATCTATGTTCTGCAAATATTGAACTGGACAAATTGGTTATAGCACAAGCAATTGTAAATGTATCTTTAACTTTCTTCACAAGAGACCACTGCAATTTACCTCCTAAAATTTTGAATATCTTAATACGCTGATTAACTCTTTCAATATGTACTCGAGCAGCTGCTATTTTAGCATTCAAATATCCTTCCTCAGTACTCAACTGTTTTTTCTTTTAGAAGGGTGGCCTGATCAACTCTATTTTGAACTGATAACAAATATCATCTATTAAAACATGGGTAGCATTTCATAAATGTACCTTTGGAACAATTCTTGTGAAATGCCAAATAAACTGGATAATGTGACATAATATGTAAGATCACATTTCAATTTTGTCAATACTAACACAATACGCTGTTTGATAAACAATGTGATCTTTGATCACTGTAAACAGATTGTACTGCTTTTACTATTGTATCTAATAGATTTATATTTTTGACACCAGTAAAACTGTTTAGAGCACTATCTGTTGTTATCAGGTCACACTGATAACAACAGATAGTGTAGACATTTTAGGAGTATTCACTTGCACTTCAAAATCCCTGAAAGTTTTAGGACCATTATAATCCGGCTGACCCTGAAGAAGCTGTAATAGATCTTGTGCAGCTTCCATTTCATCTTAAGAAGTAGTTTGTATTTGTAAAGCAGGTTCGATTTCTTCAGCAACAAGTTTTTCTTTGTTGATATTTCTTTGTCTCAATATTTCAGATCTACTACTAGAACATTCAGGTTGTTCCTTTGTGATAGTAGATCCAATAGGAAGATTTCTGGAAAGCACAGCAGTCTTTTTCAAAAACTTTCTTCGTTTGGAACTGGGATCTGTAAATGATTATCCCCATAAATATAACATAACCTAGAATTTCATGTGTAATCCGTGCTTACCTCGATAAAAATAATCATCTTCGATAAAATGCAGGGAACATAATATATACTTTCATATTTTTTGTCACTGGTTTACCGATTTTGAGTTTCAGTTGCCAAGCTTTTTGTCGATCCATCAGCACTTTACTCCCCAATTTCCCTTCCACCCAAACACGATATTTATCACCAGTTTGAGGGAAAGCATGGAAATTGATGTTTGAACTTTTTTTTCCCAGGAAGAACACTGGGGAACTGAACAATAGCGATTCGAACGACTCATAACAATTAAAATGATTTAAAACTATGAATATTTGTAGAATATCACACAAACACAAAGCCCGTTGCAATATCTATGTCAAGATTTTTAGTTACTCTTGATTGTCACCAGGTGGCGTAGCGCTTATGTTCAGTTGCCTATCGTTAATCGCCAGATTCAGTTTATGTTTATGTGAAGCACTATGGGAAAACAGAGCCTTGGTGTTGAATCGGAGTGAAGTAAATTAATCGGACTAAAGAGAATTTAGGTGTTAGGTAGATATATTCGGACGAATTGCATGGTGTGATTTGATAGATAATTTAAGCGCACCACATTGTGATTTTTGTATATTATGCTGTTATTTGATGAGTTTTTAGGAATTTTAGGTGATACTTGTGAAGCACTAAGGGGGGGCAGCTATTCCCCCCTGCACCTCAGCACCCCCCTGGGGATGCCCATGACGAAAACATGAAGGTTCCTGTCCTGTTGCTCTATGTCTCTTGAAGAAATCTGCGTGTACAGGGTGTACCAGGAAGTCTATACGAGAACAACTAGAACAAGATCCAAATTTCTGATGAGTACCTACCTTATACTTTTCATTATGCTCTCGAATTCTGCATAAAATTCTAGATAGGTATGTACTTCTTTTCCATCTTACCATACTCCAAAATTCAGTTGTTCTCGAGATATTCGTCATTACCTAAGTAGAAATTAGGACATTTTCCTAGGAAACACAGACTTCTCCGCGAGAGTGTAACCTACAGTGCGGCCCTATGCGATATCCCATGTGATATTCGTAAGCGAAATTGTCAATTCATTTTTGAAGTTCTAATTAGAATTCTCTGGAGCTTTTTCTCCCAAACATTTTGTCCTCACAGTTTATCTCCACGATTTTTTTTCCTAGAGATTTTTCTATTCCGAATTTTTTACCTGTAGATTTTACTACAGCAACGTTTGTTTCCCCGGAGTTTTTGCTACCCCGAAAATTTGTCCTCGGAGTTTCTCCAACCGCGCTATCTTTGTCCCTGGAGTTTCTCCAACGGCACAATTTTTGTCCCTGGAGTTTCTCCAACTGCACAACTTTTGTCCCCGGAGTTATTTCAAGCGCGCAATTTTTGTCCACGAAGTTTTTCCAAACGCGAAATTTTTGTCCCCGGAGTTTCTTCAATCGCGCAAGTTTTGTCCCCGCAGTTTTTCTACCGCGAAATTTTGTCTCTGGAGTTTTCCCAACCACGCATGGCTATGTTCAGGGTGCTAGGTTTCAGTGGAAAAACTTAATTCTGCAATTTGCCCTATTTCGCCCAATAATAGAGATACAAGATGTTTGTTTGTTTTCGAGATGAAGGGTGTACCTACTATGGAGCAGTTGGACGAGAATTATAGAAACAAGTGGATTTGACTTAAATAGTTCAGAATTTTTTTTTTACTCACTGGATTTTTATGACACTTTTGATTTTTTCGATAGAATCGTTCACAATTCCTTTCTCGAAATCGGAAGCAGATACGACAAAACTACAAGAGACCATGAAGTTTAGTATAACAACAATGCTTCTTTCAACAATTTTCGAACTGACAATGGTTCACCAAAAAAAAGTTCTGGAGGAAAACAAGGGACTGTTCCAGAAAAATATCATCCTATATAGATTTGCAATCGAAATTGGAATGTCACATGATGAGGACTCTAAATTTTAATTTGTATGCTTAATTCCAGTTGAATTGTGAAATGCAGATGGGAAAAAAAATAAAAAATTTCAAACTTTGAGTCATGGCCCCCTTCCTTGGACTCAGAAATGGTCAATAATCTCTTTTTAAGTAGTCCTATAACGTTGGTAAAAAATTTCTATCTATTGATGCACCCCCCCCCTGAAAAACTGTCTGGATCCGCTGAGACACAGAGCAACTAGTGCGTGACAGTAGATGTCAGTGTTTTGAATAATTATTGTTTTACAATATCGAAATACTTTCTGCTGAATTTTTTTTTCGTGTTATTGTTTTCAGAGAGGTGTAATAAAAACTATCGCTCATTATACGTGCAGAAAGGTTTTTTCCCCTTAACCTGGCGGAGTGCCTTCAATAAATCTGCAAACTCTCAGTAGACTGACCAAGGGTGATACGGTGCCGTAACAACGCCATATAGTCGCGCCGAGGTCAATCCAGATGAAAATCGCAAGAATTATGAAGTATTCACACAACGGAAGGAAAATGTATGAAAGGTACAGTGATGCCAACAACACCTTCCGGAAAAGTGGTTTCAACAACGAAACCCTTCAACCTTGCGGAGTGCCTTCAATACAGGTGACAGGTCTAATCATTAGTTGTTACTATGGTTTTATAAGAATATTCATCGAATCTCTTCAGATTCGATCAATTTGACTCTACGTATAACATGAATCCAGAAAAGCTCAAATATCTTGAGAATTACTGAATTACGGAGCAAGAGCATCTGAGGGTGCTATCATTATTTTTCTTCGCAGAATCCAACGCAATCATAATAAAATAGGGTTCTTATTTGAAAAACAGAAGTTATGGCCAATTGTCGATCACAGTTTTCGACACAAAATTTGAAACACCCTGTGATGAAATTTATGAAATTCAAAAGATGGATGACCTTTCCACATTCTTCTCTTCTACTTTGACGTTGTGAGAACGGCTTACACATTCGGGATGTTCAGAATAAGCATTATGAACACAACACTGACTATGAAAAGGACCCCGCACTTTTTCTATGGGAAATGGCGTTTCGTCAAATTTTCTAAAATTTGGGTATAATGTAGTACTCGACCTACTGATCAAAAGTGTCCATGGCCCCAACTCAATCCTATGACTAGTTTTTGAGATACAGGGCGTTGAAGTTGAGAATAACCAACTTTTACTACAGTATCTCGGAACAGAATCGAATGAACTTCAATTTTTCTCAAGAAACATTTCATTACATCCCCAAGGAGCAAGCATATAGAGGAATATGACCGAAAATCGTTACGAATACAGGGTAATCCATAATTGAATGCATGCCCGATATGGAAAGTATAAAATATGTCAGTTCCAGAGCGAAAACGTCCGCAAAATGAACTATTACACTAGAAATGTTGTTACATCGAAAAAGTCTGAAATACCCAGAATTTATACTGGGTGATCCATTATTATAGAAACTATTCTCAAGGAAGGTTAAATGGATACCCTGTATTTATGGGTTGATTCGAGGTGTTTGTTTGATGTTTTTAGAACATATCATCATGGACTTCAAAGAATACAGGGTGATTCAGTCATGAAATGAACTTTGAACCTCACGAAAATACCCAAAAACCACCTCTTTTTTTCATCACTCTCTATTTCAAGATTAAATCCGAGGAGGTGGGAGTTTTCTTTTACCATTGTACTTGATATAAAAACATCCATACGGCTGGGAGTTTTTATCCACTTCCTATGACCAGATTTCTAGCTGGAATAAGAATAGAATGACATAAATAAATAATTCTCATATTACTAAAAAAAAATCTGGTCATAGGAAGTGGATAAAAACTCCCAGCCGTATGGATGTTTTTATATCAAGTACAATGGTAAAAGAAAACTCCCACCTCCTCGGATTTAATCTTGAAATAGAGAGTGATGAAAAAAAGAGGTGGTTTTTGGGTATTTTCGTGAGGTTCAAAGTTCATTTCATGACTGAATCACCCTGTATTCTTTGAAGTCCATGATGATATGTTCTAAAAACATCAAACAAACACCTCGAATCAACCCATAAATACAGGGTATCCATTTAACCTTCCTTGAGAATAGTTTCTATAATAATGGATCACCCAGTATAAATTCTGGGTATTTCAGACTTTTTCGATGTAACAACATTTCTAGTGTAATAGTTCATTTTGCGGACGTTTTCTCTCTGGAACTGACATATTTTATACTTTCCATATCGGGCATGCATTCAATTATGGATTACCCTGTATTCGTAACGATTTTCGGTCATATTCCTCTATATGCTTGCTCCTTGGGGATGTAATGAAATGTTTCTTGAGAAAAATTGAAGTTCATTCGATTCTGTTCCGAGATACTGTAGTAAAAGTTGGTTATTCTCAACTTCAACGCCCTGTATCTCAAAAACTAGTCATAGGATTGAGTTGGGGCCATGGACACTTTTGATCAGTAGGTCGAGTACTACATTATACCCAAATTTTAGAAAATTTGACGAAACGCCATTTCCCATAGAAAAAGTGCGGGGTCCTTTGACTTTTTTTCAGGTTTTTTTCGATATTCTGAAAACTATTCGAATGAATACAATGGTTTCAACAGAAATGTATCCAGCATTGAATACCCAATCATATCAGAAACGAAAAAATTGAAAAAAATATTTTTTGAACTAATTTATTTCCACTCCTGGTATAACCGGAAGTGCTCAGGCTCCAAAAATATTTTTGGTCTGTAGAGAATTTCCAACAATATCATAACACCAATTTTCGGATTTCAAATATGTCCAGTTCTCCAGAAACGTCTAATAGGCGTCTAATCGACCGTGGGACACCCTGTATAGTCTCACCGAGGTCAATCCAGATGAAAATCGCAAGAATTATGAAGTATGCACACAATGAAAGGAAAATATAAGAATATTGATGAAACACAAAAAAAATGTTGGAACGATATTTCAGCGGAAACAATCAGCATAAAAGTAATGAGAACGGAGGCCTTACCGATTCCGGAAATTTTCCACTTCTCAAAACGAAGTCTTATCTCACTTTCACTGATCTATTTAAATTAATTAGTTACTGTCTTCGAAAGACAAATGGAAAATTTACTCAACACGGTCTCAATTAATTTCTCAAAATCGGCAAAAACGCAGTGATTTGTTTTAACGGAAAAAGCAAGTCAAAAAGGATTTCCTGAATCGGCAAAACGTACTCAAACTATTCAGACGGAAAAAGATAGTTGAAAAGATGTCGGATCAGCTCTGACGGCCCCTTTTAAAACCTCCGAAAAAGTGGTGTGATGAGGCGTGCAAAAATTCAGAATTTCGAGAAGAAGGGAACTAAGGCACCGTCTGATTGGCCGTCATGATATCACGTCATTCAAAAAAGGAATTAAAACGTTACCTTATAAGGCAACAAACTTCGAAGTCCGCCGCTGTTTTTTTGGATTCGCGGCCGTCTGAAAAACATAAAAATTCGCGAATTTATCGGACCTTATCAGCGGCCATATGCCACCTTATGGGATTTCTTTTACACTCGGACTGGGAATATTCGATTTATCGGGTTTAATTTATCAAAACGAATTTATTGAATGAAAATAATGAAACTCGATCGAAAAATTTTTCTATGAGACAGGACTACCCCGGTAAAGAAAAAGTAACTTCGTTACAATCTTCGGGACTATTATTCCAAATGAACTGAATTTAGGTTGATTGTTTACTCTATTCGTGGTGCATATTCCTCAAACGAAACTTATTCGAATTTCTCCTGATATAAAAGTTACAGCGTAGCCGACTCATGAATCCATAATCCACGCAAAAATACTAGAAAACTACTAGAAAAAAAAACGGTTCATACTTTCGAAAGAATCAATCATTTTGAAAATATAAATGTGTTCTTATGTTTTTTCAATGAAACGCATCGTTTTCGAGTTATCCCCGATAAAATTTGACGAAAAAATCCAAAATCATCTGGATGCTTCCACAGAATGGCTGGAAAATTATAAACTCTCTGATCTCTATACAAGTCAACAATGTAATCAACATGATTATCAACTTTGTCAAGACTAAAATCCCTATTATGGAAAAACGTTTGATGTATAGAGATATGAAATAATAAAACCCTACAAATGTGTGAGATAAAATTGAATTCTAAGAAGCAGGAAATTATACATTTTATACACACTTCATTTCATAGAAAAAATCATTGTTAGCGGTCCATCCGGAAAATTTTCAAAAATAAGCTCAATGAAATACAAAATTCAGATAAATGAATCATGAATGCCGATACAAACCAAGTATGAAATTGAAATTAATGAAAAATAAAATAATACTTGGCAATAAATAATCTGTGGCGATTTTTCTATTCGAAGAAAGTCCTCTGTGATAATTTGCTGCCAACTACCAACTGGTTAGAAACTTTCGCAGAAAAAATTATCCCAATTTATACACGTAAATTCAATAAACTCAACACTACACGGTTAATATTACATTAATTCACTGAACGTCTTCCACATAATCATCACGAGATCGAAGGGAAACACCTAAAATAATCAATTTCCCTGTTTATAACAACATAGGTCTAGAACAATTGTCTTCCATATCTCTTTACACTTGCAAATAGCGCCGGTTGTACGGTAATCGCTATACGCATGCGTGAAACACAGAACAAAAATACATATAAGGTTTGTGATGGGTCGATTCATAGATCTTACTACGGTGTGTCAACGCGCCCGCTACCTCGCATCATTGTAAAGAGAAAATCAACAATCTGGCATATCTTCTCAAAAGCTCTGTTATAGCTTTGTCATAGAAGATTTTTGTTAGGTACCTTTGTACGAAAAATGGGTTAGGTTAGGTTGACTAATTATAAATTGGATAAAAAGACTTCGTTCACAAGTTATTTTCGGGAAATCGAGTAGGATATTACATGTTATTAGTGTTATAGGAAATTCGAAGAAGAAACTTATTTCGATGGGAGAAATATGCCTTTTTAGTTGTAGATATAATCGGATAAAACTAAGTGTTTTTGTTGAGAAATATCGTTTTTATATTCTTATTCAAATAGGGTTTGTACTTGAGTATTCCCTAAATGTATTAACTCAATTTCAATCCTGAAATATGAACTTTGAGGTCATTGTAGAGAATCGTATCAAGCACGTATTTGGTCCAATTTTTTTTCAAATGGCTAAACCTTTCTCAACAGAGCTGAATTCAGGAAAATGGAAAATGAAAAAAAAAATTCTTTTGTCTTCAAGAATCTACATTTAAAATATACAGGGTGTTTTTTCATAAACTGGACAAACATATATAGCCGTGTAGATGACACCGAGGAAGTCATTTTTGCTCTATGACATATACCGTTTTCGACGCATAAGCGAGATACAGGGTGTTTAATGTCAACTTTGAGCAATATTCTATGATAACAGTGGTGAGTTATGCATGACATTTGAAATAACGGTTTCTGGTCACATCTTAATATTTTTTTGGGCGCAATTCAAATGTTGTGTAAAATTCTGAAAAAAATTAAAAATGGCCGAAAACCTGCAAAGTTTGAATTTTTTTTCTCGGTTGCCAATTTGGAAAGCACGATTTCAACGTACTATACCTTTTCAACTTCAAATTGAGACTAATCACAATCAAATTGGAATTAAACAAATTCAAAATGAGAATATGCAACTTCAAATTGGTAAACGAAATCGAATTGGGAATAAACACATTCATATTGACACTAAACAATTTCATATTGAGAAAAGTCATTTCCACTTAAATTTGATACAAAAATATTGTCAAATAATAAATGTACCTATCTATTGATCAGATCATTTTGAGTGTTGTGTGTTATAACTTATTCATTATGAAATATGAAGAGGTGCATTTAGAAGAGAAGATGCAAAAGAATTTGTGCGGAACCGCTTACGTGCTGCCTATAATATTTACCAGTCGCATGTGGTGTTGGTAGTAGATAATGCTCCTCGTCATGCAGGATTAGAAGAGGGAACCAGAATTTCAGGACAATAATCTACTCAGACTCAGTTCTTACAGTCCAACGCTGAACCCTGTAGAATTTGCGTGGTCAAGTTTTAAATCTGGAGTTAAAAGGGCAATGTCTACAAGGATGCTACAGATTTTGGCTGGTGAAGAAAGGACAGATCTTACTCAAAACCAGTTCCGCTTGCGTGAATTGGAAATTATATTGCGTGATAATATATATACATATATATAATAAATATCAACAACTGTGCGCGATATATAGCACATATACAGCGATATTTTCCTGATGTTTTAAACTAAGTTGATATGGTTGTGTGATTTTCATTGTTGAAGAAATATTTTTATTTATCGTATCGATTCTCACATTTATCAACTTGTTCATAAAATAGCATTATATATTAAGTTTATCAACACCTCTGCATTGTAAAAAAAATAAAAATAAATTTTTTCCTCATTTGAATTCTTAGTTACTTCAGAACAATTCTCTTGAACTATGAAATAAAACGGAAAATGACTTTTCTCAATATGAAATTGTTTAGTGTCAATATGAATGTGTTTATTCCCAATTCGATTGTGTTTACCATTTAGAAGTTGCTTATTCTCATTTTGAATTTGTTTATTCCCAATTCGATTTCGTTTATCATTTTGAAGTTGCATATTCTCATTTTGAATTTGTTTAATCCCAATTTGAATGTGATTAGTCTCAATTTGAAGTTGAAAAGGTATAGATTTTCTAAGATTTTCTATGATAAAGTTTTTCCAAAATTCGAACTTACATGTCCTCAGTGAAAAAAAAATTTCGGCCGAAATTGTTGGAATTTTTCATGGTTGAACTAACTTTCATTCTGAGTACTGAGGTGAAAACAGAATGAAATGATATCCATTGGTTTTCTTTTTGTAGCGTTCCAAAGATAACGCTCGGAGAACTTTCATAATTTTTATTTAAAAAAGTGGAGGCCGTACGAAGGCCAAAATTGTGCTAATGGGCTGCGAGAATGACCCGTACAGAAATATGAAATTATAAACCAAAAAATTTTTTTTCAAAAAACTTTGGTGGGAATCGAACTCTCCACATTCGATTAACTAGCGTCGCTTTGGTAACGGAAATTTATAAGATTAAAATAAACCCAATTCATACTCGTACATAGTTCGAATCCTAACAAGGTTTTTTGGTTTATGAATTCATATTTCTGTACGGGTCATTCTCGCAGCCCATTAGCACAATTTTGGCCTTCGTACGGCCTCCACTTTTTTAAATAAAAATTATGAAAGTTCTCCGAGCGTTATCTTTGGAACGCTACAAAAAGAAAACCAATGGATATTATTTAATTCTGTTTTCACCTCAGTATTCAGAATGAAAGATAGTTCAACCATTAAAAATTTCGACAATTTCAACCGAAATTTCTTTTCACTGAAGACAACCGTACAGGAGAGCTCTGATCGAAACCTTCTATCAGGTGCTTAGCGGTTGTTACAGGTGTGACCTCAACATCTTTCTTCTTAACATTATCGCTTGTCTGAGCGGTCATAGCGAATAATTAGACAAAATGATTTATTTTAATTTTTCTATAGAGAACTTCTTATTTATCACTGTGGTCAGAAGTTATTGGAATCGACTCAGTGAAGATACAGTGAATAACAGGAGCTTCAACCAGTTCATGAATTTAAACTTTAGTTTAATATATGTGTGAATGGCTTTTTTTTAACAAAGCCTAATTTATGTAAGTTTAAAAAATGAATACTTTTGTCAACTTTCACAAAAATCACCAAAACCGCTTGTTAATGTTGAGATAACCAAAATAAGAAAATAAATTCATCTGTATAAATATTATTTATAGCTATTTTATTCTTGGAAGTGGAATACCCAAATATAACTATTGAGTATTGCTAATGTCATTACACTCAATATGGATGTGTTACATTTCATCACGGAGCTTGTTCTCCAACATTAGGAAAATATATGGACAAAAATTAAGAACTAGTTAATCGTGAATCATTTTAGGTTTGTTTTGTAGCAATATCAAGTCAGAAATAAATTCCTCTCTTCCTACCAGCATATTCAATTCCCCAAAATGAAGCCTTGAACTACCACATTTCTGAAGTCAGGACAATTTATCCAGACTTGTACTCAATTCAAAAATTAAAAAAGCGTGTATACGAAACCAACACCATAAATTTCTTGATCAAAATAAAAAAAAAAGTTATTTGTTAATTGTTCAGTAGGTACATGTCCAAACCACAGTACGAAGACATGAAAATTCATTAAAAAAAATCATTCATTGATACCCGAACATATGTATCGGACGCAGCGGACCAATCAAGTGACCCCCACGTTCACCTGACCTTAATCCCATCGATTTTTTCGTTTGGGGTTATTTCAAAGAAATTGTTTACGCTCGAGAATGTTCGGGTGAAGACGAGCTGCGACTGAAGTTAAGAGAAGCCGAACGTGTCCTAAGAGAGAACAGGGCAGGTTTTATGCGATTAAAAGAAGATTTTCTAAGAAGGTATAGAATGTGTATTGAGGCTAGAGGTGGCCACCTTGAAAACCTACTGTAAATTTTATAAATAAATTTCATTTTATTTGCATTATGATGTGTGATTTATTGCCATACCTTTTTCTTTTTTTTATCTAGAACTTTCCTTGACGAAAATCTAGAGCTTTTCATTAATTTTCAGCATTTTCTATCATAACTTGATCAGAAAAATCTTAAAATGGCAAAAAATGATTTTGTTGTAAATGTCTAGTTCTTTGATTCATTCCACCTCGATGACTTTGAAGGCTAATTCTAGCAAAATTAGAGTGTAAAGTACCATTTTTTATCAATGATTCTAAAAGCTGACTGTTGAGTGCAGTTTTTAAGCATACTAAGAAACCGGGAATTAGCCTTTTTACATTTTCGATTTTGATTCGAAAATCCAGATCATAATCCAATTCACGTAACTTTTTCACTTGTGACCAACATTTCCATAATTTTTATCAAAGTTACGAATCTGGTTATTTTATGTAAAAAAGTACAATTCATGGAGATTAAGTTACAAAAGAATTTCAATCTCTTGGCCACCCTGTATATAAACGCTAGTTGACGGATATATATACCTAGGAGAATACATATGTTATTCGCAATAGACGAAATCGGCCACTGTCCGAAATTTTTGCCCACAACGCGTTATGGGTATCCAAATTTACCCACGATGCGAATAGATGTTCTTTTTTCGAGCACTGAGTAAAGCAGAATACCCAAAACGCGTTGTGGGTAAATTAGATAATCCACAATGCGAATTCGATTTTAACGCGCTTTCATTCTGCGTTGTGGACAATTCATTTTACCCACAACGGGTTGTGGGTATCCCACTTCACCCAGAAAGCGATGAAGCAGAATTTGTCGTCGAAGTCAGTGTGCTGTAGGTTGAGTACTGGCAACTACGAGAAGCCATTATCATGAGTATCTAACGTGAATAGATTACGCACCTTGTGAATTCTCAAGTTTGATTGAAGGGCCTCTTTTCGAAATTATATCAATATGAAAACCTAATTTGAACAAAAACTAAGTGAACGTATGCTAGGAAAAAAAGACAGGTCGTTGTTATTGTTATTATCGGACGAACGTTATTTGGAGTTAGTAAATGAAATCAAAGTGGCACTACAAAGAAAACAGGATGGGCTTCAATTATCATCCAAAAAATATCGAAGATTAAAAAGATATGATTTATTAACAGTTGGCAAAAAAAACTTGTTAACAAGGAACGTTCAGGAAAGCAATCTGGCTTTATAAAATGCAATTGTTGGAAAGGATGTCAAACTAAGGCGTGTGCATGTGTGAAATTGAATATAAAATATAATTCAAGATTTCATAAAAGTACTTGTGAAAATAAATAATACCTATTTGTTTTTAGTTCCAATAAGTTGTTGATATATCGTTTTGTTTCACCTTTATGAACTTTCAATGTAAGTAAGAAGAGAAATAACGGCATGCAGACAATTGAATATTTTTTGAAAATTATTTCTCTTCTTAATTATATTCACAGACGTTGAACTTATTCTAATTTCAATATAAGGTTTTTGTAATCATTGTTTTCCTTGAAACGTATTTTGGGTAAAGCGGAATGGACAGACAGCTTTTTCTCTTTTGTGTACAATTTTTCAATGAGTTATCATTACATCATACATTTCATTTGCTGCACATTAAAAATCTAGGCCAGATTGGTTTACTACACGTTCTATGTTAACAAGTTTATCCTTCTCTCCACCAATTAATGGATCAAACCGTTTTAATCTACGATATTTTTTGAATAATAATTCAAGTCCATCCTGTTTTCTTTATAGTGTCACTTTGGTTTCATACATAATCTCTAAATGACCTCCGTCTGGTAGTAATAACGACCTGTTCACTTAGTTTTTGTTCGAATTCAGCTTTCATATTGAAATATTTTCGAAAACACGCACTAAAACCAAAACACAGTCAAACCAATTTCAAGAAATCACAAGGTATCCAGGCACTGTGGTAAGTAATCTATTCATGCTACTCGTAATACTCGCTACTCGTACCTGTCAGTACACAACCTACAGCAGGTTGACTTCGACGACAAATTCTGGTTCATCGCTTTCTGGGAAAAGTGCAATGCCCAGAACGCGACGTGGGTAAAATGAATTGTCCACAACGCAGAATGAAAGCGCGCTAAAATTGGATTCGCATTGTGTATTATCTAATTTACCCACAACGCGTTCTGGGTATTCTGCTTTACTCAGTGCTCGAAAAAAGAACATCTATTCGCATCGTGGGTAAATTTGGATACCCATAACGCGTTGTGGGCAAAAATTTCGGACAGTGGCCGATTTCGGCCATTGCGAATAACACATAGGTACACTCCTAGTGTATACTAACTGACAAAGGAACTGCAATACCCCGAAGGAGAAAGTATAGCAAGGAATAAATGATTAAATCTGGAGGAAAAAAGGTGAAGGTTTTTTTTGTCAAGATATGTATTTTTTTACTTAAATAATGTAGTCGTTTTTTGCAAAATTTTTAAATTTTACAACAAACCAGCTGTTCGAGGAGATCCGAAGTCGATTTTAAGTTGTTGTCTAAATGTCTAGAGCACGTGTACGCGGAATTTATAGCCAGCTAAGTGAATTTGAAAGAGGTCGAATTATTGGCCTACGGGAGGCGGGGATGTCATTTCGAGAAATCGCTAACCGTACGAACAGAAATCCAACTACTGATGAGATGTTGTCAAGCGTGGTTTGATAATGCACAAAATCGAAGAAGAGTAGGCACCGGACGTCGAAAGGTCACAAATGAAGTTCAAGATCTACGTCTTAGACTTAGACTTATATGGCCATCAGAGACCGATTCACCGATTTGCGACATCTCGATTCTCAGAACCTCAGTTTGATCAGAGACCAACTTGATTGGCCTGTGGTTTGATGTTGAGCGTCCTGTTCCTGTACCACAGACAGTCTGTGCTTGTATACTGGACAGCACGGGGATGAAACGCTAGTACTAAAATTGGAAACACCAATCTGTGGTCACACACCTGGAAAATGGCCGCCAATGCAGCTAGCGTCTGACAGATTACGTTCGATATCTGTCATCGGCGAAATCCGCGAAATTTAAATAACCTCAAACAAAATGCAAACATGAAAATTTGGTGAAAGCAAAGATGAATAGATGTATGTGCCATGTGGATTTCGTTGTTTTTCAGATAGAGAGTGTATGTTATTCAATTCTTTATCGAGGAATCATGTACAGAATTGTATTGTATAGAAATAATAGGTAACGTATGCACGTACGAATGTTCAAAATGATTCAGAAGTTTCTGATAATCTAGAACTTTATCGATTTTGAAAATTTTAAGGATTTTGATATCATTACAGATGGTAGTGATGGTACCATTGGAATTAATTTTGCTACTGTATAACTGGCAGGTTATTCTTGGAGAAAACAGAATTGGCTGATTGGAATAAATTTAAACGAACTTTGGAAACCGACCGAATCACAAGTTACATTTTCACTTTCCAATTATTTGAGTAGAATAATAAGAAGAAATGAGATTTTCTCTTCCTTATTAATTTCATATATCAATAATGGAACCATTATTCATTAATTACGGTGAGGTGATAGATTTGTGCTACATTGGAATTATTATATTTGAAATTTTTTTTTCATGCACTACTTTCATAAGCCAGAGGAAGATTTGATTTAGAATAGGGTTTTCAAACCTGTGATCCTGTAATTCATTTCTAGAAATATGCCCATTGTTGATTTTGTTTGGATGTACTTATTTAAGGTCTTCCTAATCTGAATATTGTTATATCTATTATACAGGGGAAAATTTATTTTTAGCATATGAATTGATTTGATATAATTTTTCTGTAAGAACATATGTATTTTATGTAAATATGTATAAATATTTTATTTTGCACATAACAATTTGTGACGAATGTAAACTTTGAAATTTTACTGAGCACTATAGACATTAATTTCAATCATAATTTCAGTCAAGTTTCACTGTTGTCACTAAAACTGTTGTCATGCAAGGCATTCGTTCTGGAAAGCATTATTTGATCCAGTGAACTGGTACCTGAACAAAACATGTCGTCAGTGATTTGACGATATTCCTATCTTCCAAACTTCCAGTGCCAATGCCTCTGACCTCATTTATCAAGTTATTGATATTTGACAGATGATGGATAATTTTTAAGTTTTCGAACTATGAGTTGTACCTTGAAAACAGATATATGAAGATCATGAAATCAATAAATCTTCCAGTTGAAATTGGTCTTTGAAAAGAAATCAACCTATTTCCAAGTGTAAGGTTCTCGTTCACATTAAGGTTAAATATTAATACCTAATGAGGACGTTTAATTATTTTTCAACGTCCTCATTATTTATATTTAATCATGTGTTCGAGTCTGAAATCAAAGAAAATAATTCTCTTCACTAATTTCAAATATTCCCGCCACATTTTTCATTCCCACACACCAGGAAAATGGCGGCCGCCAGCCATTCAACTGTCATACGTGTTTCCATCGTTTTGAACCGCGTTTGCACTTCTCTAATATATATGTTCTGTGCTGGACAGTAGGCGTTGTGGTATGGGTTGCTATTGCACATGCAAGTAGGTTACCTTTAGTCTTCATTCGAGGTAACATGACAACGCTGCGTTACTATCTCAAGAAATATTGTAGCCATTATGTTTTTCTCTTACCTCAACCGGCTCGAGAATCCAATATTTCAGCAAGATAATGCTCGACCTCATGTTACCAGAGTTAGTTTAAACATTTTTCAAAGCGGCCCATGTAAATCTTCAGCCATGGCCGCCCAGATCCACCGATCTTTCGCCCATAGAGCATGTTTGGGACATCCTATTGCATCAATGCCAAGACGTGTTGGGGAGTGTAACCTTATCGCGGTGGACAAACACATTTTTTACAAATTTATGAAAAAAAAGTTGACCCTTCGTTCTTTTCTCCAAATTTACTCCTCGCTGTACTATCTATGTTTTACGAGAAAAATTTAAACAGCTCCTCTGGGTGTTGCATTTTCTTTGTCAGTTAGTATATTTTACCGTTGAGTACTAATTGCGCCAATAAACTGGCTTCATGCAACATTGTTACTCCGGTTACTCGCCTACTAACTGGCATCTTGTAAATTCGGCATTATACATGATGGACCATCTTGTGCATTTCAATCCATACTGAATATTCTTTTCTTGCTATGTTTCCTCTCTGATCTCCCTATTTAGTTGTTGTTGCTTACTGCCAGCTTTTCAAATCCCAATGGGGCCTCTTCCGAATAATGCTATTTGGTGCATCGGTTTCATCCAAAGTACATTTCTAGTTAGTGTAGAATCCGTTTCTAATACGCATGCGCATAAGAAAATCCAGAATCGATTCGGAATTATTCTTTTCACGAAACGCAGCTGAACTATAAATAAACCCATACCATTGAGTTTAAATATACTTATTATATTTAAACTCAATGCCCATACTGAAAATACTTATGATTCAAGATTCAATCCAGACAATCTTAGCTCTTTGCTCTAGCAGGTAGTAAACATTCAACATTGTCCATCATCTTTTGGATGGCGGTTTGTGGTCCCTCGGGGCAAATCTTTGCAATAAATGGAGAAATGGACATAATATTTTTATAAGAATTATTGAGGTCTGTAAATAGAATTTTTTTGTCGGTTGCAGACGAATTTCGAAATTCGGAAAATAAAGGGACTTTCATTTTATATCTTCAGAAAGAGGAGTTTCATAGCTGCTGGATTTATTTTTCGTATGAATGAAATTATTGCTATAGTCAGCTGCATTCTTCGACACGCTCAATTGATTACTTGAATGGTTCGACAACCCTAAATTTAAATTACGCGAATACCCAAAACAACATGGTCTTTTTATAAAAGTGAATGTGTTTGCGCCGGAATCCCTTGTAGCGAAACGCAGCCCAAGAAGAAGGATTTCCTGCCGATTGCGCCTAGGCGGGTAGAATGGTATACAAATACTAAATACCAGTGAACTCTATACCAAAGAGTAAATACTCTATACTACCTGGAATGGATCCGCCTTGGGCGAAAAGTGAGGCAAATTTATGTTAGGGGTACCTATCTCTTTCTAACTCATGTCGGTTGATGGAAGTAATGGAATTACCGCTATCTCTGTTTCAGTTGCATGTTAGGGGTACCTATACCTTTCTAACTTATGTCGGTTAATGGAACGACCGTTATCTCTGTTTCAGCTGACCTTGACACACTTTTCGTTCAATACTATACGGTCCAGTGAACTCTATACTACCTGGAATGGATCCGACCTTACCTTATAGTTTTGAACGTAAATTGTGTCAAGGTCAGCTGAAACAGAGATAGCGGTCGTTCCATTAACTGACATAAGTTAGAAAGAGATAGGTACCCCTAACATCCGAGTAATTTTGCCTCACTTTTCGCTCAAGGCGGATCCATTCCAGTTCCAGATAGTATAGACAAAGAGTAAATATCTACTCTTTGGTATAGAGTTCACTGACGGTCGGATGCATTCCAGGTAGTATAGAGTTCACTGACAAGTGACAAATACATACCTGCAAGGATTCTATTATTGTCGTCGTTCGTTTTGGGGAAGCATCAATTGGCCCAACTGAAGTACCCAGCTCATCTTGAGGCCACATGCTTCCAAGTCCGTCCACGTGTTTCGTTATTAGTCGTCTCACACAACACATTAATTAGTGTGAATATATCAATACATTTATATGAACAAATATCTCTGATCGAAATTGCCCATGTCTGATTTTTATAGGAAAAGGTGTTCCACAGAATGATTTGACTATAATTCGTTTCGCAATATTCCGCTTACACTCAGAAAATTATTCTAGTAAATACAACGAAAAATGTACCTATGTTAAGATAACAAAATGAAGATCCCTATTTGGTCAATCTAAAATTGTATTATATTAACAGAAGCACTTTTGTTAGCTGCCTCATTGAATGCAAACTTGTTGTAGATAAAGAATCTTCTGTTACCATTATAATAAAATAGTTCTTCCGCTAATATTGCAGTTGTCAGGTTTAACGAACATATAGATTCTCATAACAGTATCTTCTATTACCATGAATAATATATTCCTTCACGTTAATAAAAATATTATGTTAGGGAGATCGAAATCGTATAATATAATGATTTCAATAACACTGCTTTCTATACAATGGAAAGTGATATTGTTAAATATACAGATTCATACTTTTTCGCCAATAGTATTATTTTTTGTGCTGATAGAGGATTTTATCATTTTGTTAGAATGTAATATTCATACGATATTATTCAACTATTATCTAAATATTCTGGATAGAATATATTTTGCTCCATTCAGAATATTCGATTTGATTCATAAAAACAAATAAGTAACTATGTATAATTAAATTCATCAGTGAAATTGTTAGAAATACAAAGAGGCAGACAACCGACTTGTGGAGCAACTGCCTTCAGTAAATGTTGCTGAATTTACGATATTGCTGTGATGTCAGCTTCCTGAAAATATTATTATTCAGTATCTAGTTACATATAAGTATATTCAATGTCTAGGTATAGGTCAATTGAAGTAAACTAATTTTTAATGATGAGTTTATTGGAACAGAAAAATCAAATATGAATCATAAATATAACAAAATTACAAGTATGAAAAATTTGGCAACTGGAGCCGAATTTTTGAGGTTTTCTAGATGTTGGAGCTATGGCTGCATGCAGAAGCAGCAATATACCTTCATTTCGTCCATCTGAAAGAAATATCACAATTTCCTATCGAGAAGTTGAAAATTCTTAATCCAACAGTTTCAAATAAACATGCGATGAAACTTAGAGAATCAGTTTGAGATGCCTTATCAAAATATAAAGGTCGTGAAAATTCTTTTTGCAACGGAAACAAATCATTGCATTGGTCTAATGTACCTACCTCAATTTTGCCAAGTTCTGCATATTTCGGACAAGCTCTTCGAAAATTATCCTATCCCTCCAAAAAATATGTGGCTCCTCAGAACAAAATTCCTTGATATGACGAGTAGTTATCAATATGAAAGTTTCAAAAGTCAATCTATCATCTGAAAAAAAATTGAAGATTCACAATATTTAAAAATAAATAGAAAGATTTATTTCGAAAAAGTGACCGACGGGTGAATTCACTATTCAACAAAATTTCTGCGACATGGACAGACAATATCTTTCAATGATCGTTTTTCTCATCAATTTTGGCATGAAGTTCACTGAATCTCAATTCAGCATTCGCCATTTCGATATCTTTGTATTTGTAAATTAGATTGAATACCTATTTCAACGAAGAAAAAGAAATTTCAGTACTTACCAATACACTTCTTGGCAAGTGTTCGGCCTCAAAAATTCCAGCTTTGATGAATATCACTTTTAGTTCTCTCTTAAAACTAAACTCGTACGGAATCAGTAGCGCTGTAAATACATAATAAATGCTGTTACGCTGTTCGCGTAAGTATATCCCTAGCAGTTCGTGGTATTCGCTTATAGAAGGACTGTTAAATCAACAGCGGATTGTGTAATATTATCAGTTTTGTTGTTTTCTGGTAACGTTTAACTATTAAAATAACGAATATTTTATCCCTGTAGTAGTATATGATTTCCATTTCAACGAAAAACACTGTTGGGGTAGTATAACTATGAATAACAATAGGATTGTAAAAATAATAATAAAGGTTGTGAATATGATAGTTTATTAGATATTCTATACAAATAATTTGTGTTATTTGTACAAAATTAGTGACATTGGGGTAATAGAAATTCAGGCTTCTTTTTATAGAATTTTCAATTCCATTGAACAGCAATACATTCAATATTAGTGTATGATGTAGCCTTAATGAAAATAATATTGTTATCACAGTAGTTCTTGTTTTGTAGTGTTAACAAACCTCATTCAGGATAACATGAATGCTCTATTGTAGGTACAGCAATTTTTTGTAATCGGAAAAGTTTTTTGTTGGATTAACAATTTCAATACATTAGACTTCCAACAGTAGTGCTTCTGTTAATTTTACTTAGAAAATTTTCTGAGTGTAGGTACTGCGATGCAGCTTCTGCGATGCAGCTTCTGCGATGCAGCTTCTGCTATGCTGACAGTTCCAGCTTTCCAAATCGCAAAAATGTAATGGATTCTAAAAATTGCTTCGAGAAGCATGAAAATACTGAATCACATTTGATTTCTGTAAGAATATGGTTGAAAAAAAAAGAAAGTGACGGACGAAGAAAACAATTTCTACTTCATTAGCAGATGATATTTCACAAAAGCATCGTTTTTATACAGTGTTTCACCATAAGTCATTTTTGCCTCATGACATGATTCATGAACCCCCTTATCGCCTTCTCGATGCATAAGCGAGATACAGGGAGTTTAATGTCAACTTTGAGCAAAGTTCTGATAACTGTGGTGAGTTATGCCTGACCTCCAAAATATCGTACTATTTTTTAGTGCTCAATTCATCTGTGGTGTAGAATTCTTGAAAAAAATTAAAATTGTGGAGAACCTGCAAAGTTTAAATTTTTCATCTTAGGTTGCCAACTTGGATATCATTCTTTTGATGTAGTCAATTTTCTAAGAGAAAACCAATGGTTATTTTTTCTTCTTGCACATCAATTTATTTAAAATGAAAGATATTTAAACCTTGAAAAATTTCAACAATTTGAGGTGAAATTTTTTTTCACTGCAGACATGTGAAAAGAAAGTTGACTTTGGGAAAAATTTCACAAGGAGAATCTTAGAAAATCGAGTAAATAAATATAATGTTATCCAATTTGCCGATCGAAAATTTCAATTTTGCAGGTTTTCCGCCATTTTGAAATTTTCTAATCAGAAATCTACACCACAATTGAACTGAGCACTAACAAATACTAAGATGTGTCAATATGATCAAAAACCGTTATTTCGAAGGTCACGCATAACCAACCAGTTATCAGAATATTGCTCGAAGTTCACCTAAAAATCATTTTGCTTATATTATTATGCATGCTTCGAAACGGAGTATACAGGGTGTCCCACGGTCGAGTGCCTATTAGACGTTTCTGGAGAACGGGACATATTTGAAATACGAAAATTAAGATTATGATATTGTTGGAAATTCTCTACAGGCCTAAAATATTTTTGGAGCCTGAGCACTTCCCGTTATATCAGGAGTGCAAATAAATTTGTTCGAAAAATAGTTTTTCAATATTTTCGTTTCTGATATGATTGAGTATTCAATGCTGAATACATTTATGTTGAAACCATTGTATTCATTCGAATAGTTTTCAAAATATCTAAAAAAAAACCTGAAAAAATGTCAAATATCCATAGTCAGAGTTATGTTCATCATTCTTATTCTGAACATCCCAAGTGTAAACCGTTCTCACAACGTCAAAGTAGAAGAATGTGGAAACATCATGCATCTTTTGAATTTCATAAATATCATCACAGGGTGTTTCAAATTTTGTGTCGAAAACTGTGATCGAAAATTGGCCATAACTTCTGTTTTTCAAATTAGAACCCTATTTTTTTTATGATTGCGTTGGATTCTGCGAAGAAAAATAGTGATAGCACTCTCAGATGCTTTTGCTCTTAAATTCAGTAATTTCCGAGTTATTTGAGCTTTTCTGGATTCATGTTGTACGTAAAGTCAAATTCATCGAATCTGAGGAGATTCGGTATATCTCTGCAAATCGGGTGATTTTAAACACGATTTGACAAAGTTTGATCAATTTTCCTGAAGAAATAGAAAAATTATGGAAAATATGATTACTAAGCTATTTGGCATTGACCTTTCCTCTTTAAATCCGTATATTTATACTCCATAGAATGCGCAGATTTCAATTCTACAATTCTAAATAGCACTTCCTGATACTTTGTCTCTGCTTTTTCGAAACTACCTTCGGCATTCTCAGTTCCCAGGCTTGATAATTAATAATGAAAAATGAACGTCGGCAACGTCTACAAGATTTATTCATCGACGTAATGTCATTCACAAGTGCATGCCAACCTGCAATTTTTACAGGTGAAAAAACTTGATGAACCTAAATCATGGCCAACCGCGATACTTTATTAACGTAAATGGAGTACATCACATGAAAAGAGTTTTATCATAAGTAATATCATGAGTGCATCCAATTTTTCCGAAAAAAATCGAAAAAACACGTTGCTAAGTAATATTTTAACAAGAAGCATGAGTGCAGGTGGCAACAAAAATCCGAGTCGAAGACGAGGATTTTTGCACCTGCACGAATGCTTTTTGTTAAAAAAATATTACTTCGCACTGTGTTTTTTCGATTTTTTTCACAGGAAAAATTAGATGCACGAATGGTATTTGACAAGACTATTTCTTGAGTAACAGATTATTCTGGATGCATCTATGTATGTATTATTAATTTTCGTTGACAACAACTGTCAAGTTTTGCCGCGGGTAAACCATTGAACTTATAGTTCATGGAATGCTATTACCAGATCAAAAAGTGGGTAAACATCTCAAGTTGGAGGAATCTCTAAATTTCCATGTTCCCATGGATACGACCTGTCACACCGAACAGAAACACAGAAATGTTTGCCGAAATGCCTAGTGAATCGGATCTTGACGATTAAATTCAGGGCCGATCCTAGCAGGTGTGCAGCGCGTGCCCCGCACGCGGGCGGCCAAAATCAAGGGGCGGCCGCAGGCCGCCACCTTTATATGACAGTTTTTGGAAAATATGATTTTCAACAAATCTTCAACAACTACAAGAGAAAGTACGCTGATACTTCTTTTTGTATAAATTATGAGGAAATATTATACAGGGTGTCTGAAACAGGGCTTCGCAGTGAGCCTCAATTAAAATATGAATCTCATTTTTTTCAAATGATAACCATATAATTTTGTAATTCCGATCGATTGCTCGTCAAACACTACTTAGAGTGTTCCAAACATTTCATGTATTTAAAATCAGTATCTAATTTTGCCGTTATTGAATATAATTCGAATTTCACGACTAAAGCCAGGTTTCTTTATCTAAACATCAGGTTAATTTTCAAGTAGGCTTTATCAATAGTAAAAATATGTCACTTCCAAACTGAGATTTTCTTATTTAGCCATCATTCATTATCTGCTTTGTTTATTTGTCACATTCTAGTAGTGTACCTTTTTAATTATTGTTTGTTTTGCTTGATCAATAAAAATAAGTGAGAATGAAAATTCCTAACATAGCCTACTTTGAAATAGACGAGCATACTACCTACTGAATTTGACTGAGCCAAACTTGGCTTTAGTCGTGAAATTCAGTCAAATTCGGTGGTATGCTCGTCTATTTCAGAGTAGGCTATGTTAGGAATTGTCATTCTTACTTATTTTTATTGATCAAGCACTATGCAAAACAAGCAATAACAATTAGGTAGAATAGAATGATATATCAAAAGTCTGTTCTGTATTTGCGGCGAATGTGACAAATAAACAAAACAAATAATGAATTATGACTAAATTAAAAAATTCCTAGTTTAAAACTGACATATTCTTACTATTGATATAGATTACTTGAAAATTATCTTAAAAAAACCTGATGTTTAGACAAAGAAACCTGTCTTTAGTCGTGAAATTCGAATTTTATTCAATAACGGCAAAACTAGTGATTTTAAATACATGAAATGTTTTGATCACTCTAACTAGTTTTTGACAAGCCATCGATCGGAATAACAAAATAATATGGTTTTTGAAAAAAAAATGAGATTTCCTAGTTTCATTGAGGCTCACTTCGAAGCCCTGTTTTGACACCAGTAGCGGATTAACCGGTACGCTTAGTACGCTGCAGCGTAGGGCCCCGAGGTCCATAGGGGCCCCGGCGATCGAATTGAATTTTTTTTTCTAGAATGGAAATTCAGTATGTAAGTGTGAAAAAAAATAGTCAGACTGTACTATATTTTATAAGAAGCTCAGAGGCAACTTGTGAATTATGAATTATTACAATCACATGAGACGCAATAGGGATGTTGACACATGTTACAAATTCATATAAATTGAGGTTTTCCAAATTGAAGGTAGGTTTCGAAATACTAAAAAAATATTTTAGTGATCTAATAACTCTTATTAAATTAAATAAAATTGATTCAAAATGTGTAATTTATTACCGATTAACACGTGACTGCAAACACGAATGAGAATACGTGACGTCACTGTTCTGTAAACAAGCTAACCTATAACCTTATTGTATCCTATGTGTCATCACGAGTACGAACTTGCGAAGAACAGAAGAAAGTAAAACGTATCACCAGCGAACTATTTCACGATTATTTGTTGTTACGAAAACGATTTGTTCGCAAGAAATCACACAAGATCAGTTCGCTTTGACAGACGGCGAAGTCTGTTTACCGTATAGTGACGTTATCATAATCATTTGACAGTATGAAGCGTTTCAGCGGGAATTTTAAAAACTATTTTTAGTTACGCATTTTTTATTGGTATTTGCTATATTTTTTTTCATGACAATATTTTTTTCGTGTTCGTATGGGGCTTATCTACAAATTAAAATCATTTCCAAAAAATAGTCAACATCCCAATTGAATAACAAGAGCCTCAGAGCAAAACTCAGATGTTGGAAAAAACACACCATCCGAGATTCAGCGTACTGTCCCTAATTATCTTGTCTGCCTGCAATAAATTCAGTCAAGGATGGCGGCCGAATTCCAATATTTACAATTACATCATAAATTCAATAAATTTGTCGGTATTTCCTCTAAAATCTAGAAATGTGCAATGTGCTAAAGAACGGCCGACCAGATGTTGATTCGTTTAGGGTTGTAAAATGAAAAATACTTGTGCAGTTCTTAGGTCTCCATATTTTTTTCTCACATTCATTTCACAAGATTCGAAAAGTGTTGACAGTGACGGGCGAGTTTCGTGTAACGTGTAACATTCAAATATTTTAAAAAACTGAGAAGTGTTGGTGAATTGAACTATTTCTGTTTGTGTTTGGACTTTCAAATCCTTGTACTCTCATTGAACGAAATAATTGATATAGAAGGTAGGCTTTACAGTGCAGTTTCATATGCTAGAAACAACATTCTTCCAATTTTTCGGCAATTCTGCATAAACATAATTCAAGCGATGATGAGGCAGACCAGTCAAATTCATTTTTGATATAAGACATACGACATAATATTGGTTCAATACCGGGAAAAAGAAATACAAAATACGATTCACAGAAATTATTTGATTCAACCTGTACCTACGTGTTTGTACGACGAAATGACAAACAGAACAAATAATTTCGTTTCAAAAATATGGATGTATATTTAGATATTTATCAATTTAATTGTTGAAATTTTTTCTTGACTTCCGATCATCTCCGATAGACTCATTCACTATGTTCAATAATATGTTCCTATTTCACCATTATTTGGTTGTATCAATTAGATAATAATTTTTCATATATTAGCTCATCGGTTCGGATTTCATACTTCAATAGAGCGAAGTCAATGAATTTCTGTGATATTCGTTACAGAATATAAAATGAAATTTAACATTTTCTTATCATTACAGTTGCTAGTTGCATATGCCCAGACAGCACCGGATATTCTCAGAATGTGCCTAGAATATTCATTTTGGCATATTGGAATATTCCATGAATATGCGTATGGGAATTCCACAGATATTCGTAGAATATTCTGGAAAGAATATTCCAGGAATATTCCGAATATTCATAGAATGTTCCAAGAATATTATTTATGGAATATTACTGGAATATTCGGAAACTTATATTCTAGGCATATTCTCAATATTCCTGGAATATTCAAGGCATATTTCATACTGAATATTCCTATAATATCACATAAGGATATTCATAGAATATACCTAGAATATTCGGAATATTATAGAGATATTCCATGGATATTTTAAACTTAAACCATTTTCATATTCAGGGAATATTGGATATTCACATATACATATATACATTCTTAGGCCCACTTAAACTTTGGTTTATTCAATGATTTTACTCAGTAAACCAAAGTTCAACATAGGAGTTCAAACTGAATATAAACATTTGAGTCTAATTGAAATTTGAAATACTTTTCAGAAATATTGATTATAATCTATCCAGTGAATAGAAAATGAAAAACATATTATGGTATAATCATATTTATTGAAGAAAACAAAAACAATGAGATGAAATATTTATTTAAATCAGCTTCAGTGGTGCTAAAGGACACGCAGAGACCCTGAAAAAAACATTTTTTAAGACATAACACAACACTGAGAGATTGACAACATTCATAACCTCCAAAAAACGTATATAAAGAAAGAAATGTACAATAGGGGATCGATGAACGAAGTCTTTTTCATAAATATATTATTTCGATATCAAAATGGTCGTGAATAAAATTAATCAATCGCAATTCATCACGGACACATAGATTCCTTTCATCAAATTCACTTACCTCATAGATAACACAAAAACAAATAATCCAGGCAATACTCAAACTCAATTCACTAAGAAATCTTTCAAAATATCACTTCAAATAACACTCACAAAAGTTTCGATCTAAAGCTTCCAAGGAAACGATAAAACGATTAGAAATAGAAATGATAGAATGGTGTGGTTAACCTAAAATGAGGTTAACCGACGCCGTGCAATTTGACAGATGGCGGATGGTGACATTCTATTGGCTGCATGGCTGCTGATGGCGGGATTCTATGACGTCCATGGTCTAGTGTTTTGTGACATTTTACTGCGCACAAGTTTTGTATACAAAACTTCAACTCAAAAATAAAATGAGACCATGAATTTATATAACTCTCGTTATCGTACGTAAATCTGATAATTAATGAGATAATTGAATTTATGGTAACAATTAATTTCATACAGTCGCCATCTGCTTATTGCATTCCAAAAACATTTTGAAATTTCATTTCCAATGTATATCTCCACATATTACTTTAATATGCCGTACAGGATATTCCAGGAATATTATGAGCGGAATATTCCAGAAATATTACGTACGGAATATTCAAGGGATGTACCATAAAGAATATTCAATTTTGAATATCCTACGAATATTCTAGAAATATTCTATAAAGAATATTCTTTTTGGTATATTCTCAGCATATTCTTCTAGGAATATCCCTAGACTATTCGTATGGGAATATTCTCGGAATATGATGTATGGGATATAGATATTCTATGAATATTCTACGAATATCCGGAATATACCTATCCCATTTTGCACATTCAGGGAATATTCTATGAATATCCGGTGCTGTCTGGGTGTAATATTGACGTGACACCATGTCTGACAGACGTTATATGAGCGGCTACCATAAACGAAAGCTCAAGGAAATTAAAGAGCAGAGTAAAGCTAAGCATCCAAAATTGACAGAATTTTTGCTCATTTCCCAAACTTTCATTGATAAAAAATAAATATAGAACTGTTATGATAGAAAATAGACTACAGTTTTGAGGAATACTTTCAATCGAAAGTGATACATATAACGAGTAGTCTCGATTATAATTCTGCAATGAAAGAACTGGCTGATATTAAAATAAGTAATAATCAATTTTTCAAGTGGAATTTTATGTTGTAGGTAACTGATTAACAGCTTTACGATACTTGTATCTTTTGTGATGATTTTATTTATTCCTTAATCTCGATGCCGCAATAAAAAATTTGCAGATATGATATTCTAGAAATATTTTGTATTTGAATGTTGGTGATATTTTTCTCTGTTTCAAGATTTTTATATTTTGTTTTGATAAACATACCTTGTATTTTATTAATTAACACCATGTTTTGTTATCAAAGAAGTAAGTTTTAATTAAAAAATTCTTTTGAAAAAAATCGAAAATGTTTCAGAGGGGGCCCCAAAAGTTTTGAAGCGTAGGGCCCCTGAAGTCGTAAATCCGCCACTGTTTGACACCCTGTATAATATTTCCTCATAATTTATACGAGAAGAAGTATCAGCGTACTTTCTCTTGTTCCACTGTGGCAAAAAAAATTTCTGACAATGAGGGATTTTGGAGATATTAACTAATTTGTGACACTCTTTCTGTCAACAAATTTGACAATCAGGCTATAACTCAACAATCGCTTGAAGTGCAGAATCAAACGAAGAATTCAAATATGTATGTATATACAGGGTGTTGCATTTGCAATAACGAAGTTCACATTCGTTTCCGGTAGAACCGGAAGTAGATTCCGCTTGGAAATATTTCACAATTCAAGTTCATGTACTCTAAAACAAAAATACAGAATCTTGAATTCGTATCAAAATTCCTTCCTCGAATATTTCTAATGAAACACTTAAAAAAATCGCCCTGTATATATACATATAATAATGTCAAGAAAGAATATATTTTTTTGTCTTTGGGGCGGCACATAAGGATTCTGCACGCGGGCGGCCAACACCCTAGGATCGGCCCTGATTAAATTCATAGTATTTCTGTGTTTCTATTCCGTATGACAAGTCGTAACCATGAAAACATGGAAATTTCAGTATTCCTCCAACTGGAGATGTTTACCCACTTTTTTAAGCAGAGCAGCAAGGCAAATGGCATTCCATGTACTATAAGTTCTATGGGGTAAACCCGAAAAAACTGCTGACAGCTGCTGCCAAACAATTTTTCCATCTAGAAACCATTTGTGATTCAAAATTGCGCGTTTCTGATTGGTGGAAATTAAGACGAGGGAAATAGTCGAGTTTAAAATTGCCCTTTTTGACGGAACTTTTCGCGATTTTCGGGAATTTTTCAATAATACCTCTACTTCGCCTAGAGAATCGAAATGTCACCCATGTATGGATCGATTATTCCTCTTTTCGACCGTATAAAAATTTCTTCATTTCATTACTCAAGATGCTCCCTAAGTTCAACTCAGAAACGTGTCAAATACATGGCTTTAACGGCCGAATTCAACTTCAAATAAAGTATTCCCGGTTTTTCAGCCGTGGTCCAATAGGATTAATAGGAATTTCACCTAGCGTTTCGCCTACAACTCTCACTTTGTTCAGGTTTTACTTGAACAAAGACCAGGTTCTACAATTTATTGATGGACCAATTAGCGGACCTCAATCTTATCAAGAAACCGTGGTAAGAGGTTAAACGTCGGATAAGTGCAATAAACTAATCAACGAGGTCTCAACATTCTGAACGAATATACCGATAACCACCACCCAAAATTTAATTTCATCGCTGCTGCGCAGTTGTCGAAGATTATTGCCAAACGAATTAATGTTTGAGTCTATAGTTACTTATTGTGTGGCCCCATCAACATCCTCATTATTTCGTTCTTTTGAAAAGTGTATTATTCGAAAACTTGAAATATGACCGATGTTGAAGGAGAATATATCTTATGTTTTACGAATGATACCAAAATGGGAAAAAACTTTTGGTTGGTTATAAGAACCAAGGAGATACCTACGTATTCAGGTTTACTCAAGAAAAAGTTGATCTACTTTTACTATATTATGGCGAAGTAGAAAAAACCATGAGTTTGAAAGATCCAAATACAAAGAGAATTGGTGGTGCTTGCCATGGGCGCCCGCAGGGGGGGGTTGTCCATGCCCCCCCCCTGAGATTATGATGGCCCTATCGTTTTTCAGCACAACACCCTCAATATTTCAATAATTTTTATTTTGCGCCCCCTGAGAAAATGTTGGCCCCCCCTGAGAAAAATTTCTGCGGGCGCCCAAGGTGCTTGCCAACCGGTTAGTTTCATCTGAAACTGACTTCTGTGATTCGAACTCGAGTGCAAGGGATGATAAATTCCTCATCTTGAAATTTTTATGTAAGCGATTTTCGGTTGATAGGTTAAATTAGATGAGTTCTACCTCGGTTGAGAAAAACTCCCCCTCAAAAAGTCCACGGTATCTTGAAAATATTCTATTTTTCCATGGTGCAGTGGTGTGAACAGCTCTGAACAGAAACAATGGATTTAAAGGTCGAAGTGCCCCCTATTATTTTAACTATAGTGGCCATAGCTCCGTTCATGCAAAAATTGATCGTTATTAATAATTTCTTTCAGGAGAATTTCGATTATTGGGATATTGTCTAGCCAATGTCATAAATAACGTGAACGTTATCAACATTCATATAATTTTGAATTGACCATACAATATCTCATATTATCGAATCTTTTTCGATTTCAGTTCCTATACCCACACCAGAAGAGGAATTGTGGGGGGTAGAAAGAGCAAATTCCAAACAATCAATCGCCTCAAGTTAGGAATTTGTGAAGAAAGGAGCAGCACAGCAGCAGTCGGCTGTCCTAGCTCCCTCCTGGCCTTCGTGCGCGCATGCTCCAACAAAACTGATAAATGAACGAGGTATTTTTATTCTGACGAAGGAAATTGGTACGGTACTGAAATACTGATTATAGGTTTAACTGATGGGGATGAACTGTTGTTTCTTCGCTGATATTAGAGAGTTGTCAAATATTATTTCATTTATTTACTTCGATTATGAGGACTCACGACATGGTAGATACCTTTACCTACCTTCTATACAGAAGATTATTTTTGTTTCAGGTACAACATTAATTTACAGTTGAATAATTCGTCGCAACACTGGTAGAAAATCCAATATTTCCTCAACCTATTCTAGAAGCCTAAACATTTCGCGGAATTTTTTGTACAGATTTCTCTATTTGCTTCAGTCTACAGTAACAACTGAATAAAGACTTCATATTGAAGTTAAAGTTACTTATGGCTTTTGAGAGTTGTTTCAATTCATCAAGCGTTAACAGCAGGCGACGTCTCAGGCTGATTAACAACATGAATAGCTTTATATTGAACTGATCTGAGTTAATTTCGAGATTCTTGCCTGTCTTATTGTTACTATGCCATATCGTTCAAATATTTTCGTGCTTTCTATTTTGAATATGACATATAATTAAGTTTCCTCTTCATAGAACAGATGAAAAAGTACCTATTTATAAACTAGAGTGCTAATACGATTAAATGTTTTCAACATCGATGAGTTTCACGAAATACTAACTACTAACTTCCTCATGGATTCAATGAGATAATCGGGGCTATTCACTAAGCAAAGTTGTTATGGATAGCAACTGTAAATCGTCGTTATCCCATGCTTATTACATGGGATAACGACGATTTACAGTTGCTATCCATAACAACTTTGCTTAGTGAATAGCCCCGATTATCATTGTTTCATTCACATTCGCTACTGTGTAATGTTGAATGAACCAAGTGATACCTATTTAGAGCACCAAACATAATTTTGGGAAAAATCAATCTACATGATATAGGAAAAATAATAAATCTCCTACATTTATTGGGATCTATGTTTAACGTGAATCTATTGTTTTGCCATTCAAAATATATTCTCTAGTTTTCGTATCGTTTTGTTTTCGTAGATCATGCCTACATGTTTTGCTGGATTGCAACCTTGAACACTTGATATGGATCTCACAGCGCAATCGCCGTGCACGCGCGACGTCAGGCCGGGCAATGCTCCAAGCTCTATTTTAATGATATTGACTATTTGTCTGGACGAATGTAATGCAGGCCACGCCTTTATCTTGACTACCAGTCACCACGAAAACAATCCTCAATTTCATAAAATGTACGTCCACTGGGTCAACAGAAACAAAAAAAGTTGGAATGGAACTAACCATGCGTGACCATTTGATTTTATTCATAACATTATTCATATTTTGATGGGAGAAATATTGAAATGCCCACCTACGAATTTTCACCCAAAATGATCTCAAATAACACTTAACATTATTTGGTGTCTATATTTTACATGTTTTGGTAATCTGATGATGAAATGGTGGTCTTCCCATGCATATCCATTTACTGATCTGTTAGTGAAAGAAATTTTCGCTCACATTTGAAACATTTAGGGGGCAACATTCGCGAGTAAAGGATAAGGGCGAATTAATACCTTTGGCCAAGGTCTCAAGAGATAGAAATATCTAAATCTCGCGTCTCACGATCTTGAATTCACCAATGGGTCCAAGTGTTCATTTATAACCCTCTTCCAGTTTTTTCAGAAAAAAGCTATTTACGGAATTCGAGGATCGTATTCCGATAGGTTACGTCTATCGGAATCAAGGGCGGATTTACGTGGGGGGTAGAGGGGGTAATTACCTCCATCCGTGAGTATCTAAGACCTGAGACAAAGTATAACGCAATGCCGTGCACATTAAATATTTCATACATTGATTTAATGATTTTCAATCGTTATTACCCCCCCCCCTGAAAAAGAGCTATATCCGCCCTTGATCGGAATCCAAAACATCTTTCATATCAGTTGACGTGGTGCTCAGTAAAATAACTTCACACCTACATCATGGGCGTCCGCAATGCGATTTCGAAAAATGTCACAATTCTAAAAAACAGTCTCCACTCCTTTCATAAATGATAATTTATATACTCTCATGTCCTATTGGTCAATGATGATGACCTATACATGGGCGCCCGCAGGGGGGGCATGCCACCCCCCCCCTCTGAGATTTTAATGGCCTCATCGTTTTTCAGCACAACACCCTCAATATTTCAATAATATTTATTTTGCCCCCCTGAGAAAAACTTTGACCCCCCCCTGAGAAAAGTTTCTGCGGGCGCCCATGGATGTATATTTCTGCTGGCGCACATGGATTTGTGCTCTATTGATGGACGATGGACCAATAGGCAATAGGCAAAATTTCCAAATCAAGTTAGGTACAATACCCTAGATCTAGAATAATAATTCTTGGTGACTTTTGGTCGAATGATTAAAATAGTCTAACTACTCTAACTGATCTGACCTTTTGGAGTTTTTAGGCCTCCAAGGTTCATCATCATTTTGAATTGAATCAATACAAATCTTTCTCACTATTACCTAAGTTGACTCCTCATTCTACCCTTACCTCACCTTTCACTCCAAACAGCGAGGGCAATCTATTCGACAAGAGGATCTGAGAAATTTTCCATTTCACGCAAAGATCGAGGAATATACATCTGGTCTACTCAGGCAGATAAAGCCTCAAGGGGAATGAAGGTCATATTTCCGCCTGGTAACAGTTACGGTGGACGCAGCAGAACCAGTTAAATCGTGTATTGATTCAAACACATCCTACTTTTTTCCTCTGAATTTTCGCATGGAAAGTTTTCTCTTCCAAAAAATATACATGCATTTTTTCACCCAAATATGATTGGGGGAAGAATCCAGTTTTGGATCTAGTGATCCATTAATCTATAATTTCGTTCCCAAAAGTTTGAGGTATTTCATGGAAAGGAAAGCTAACTGAAGTGAGACAGATAAACGATTGAAACTTCGCGCATGTGTATTGAGGATTGGCAGCGATGATCTTCCATTCAGTGTTGCCCGATTCTCTGCTTCGAATACGGCGTCTGTGAGTGAAATATTTTCAACGGTAAATTCGGGTCATTCCAAACTTAACCTAACATTGAAAGATTGCCGTGCATCGTATTCTTGACCATAAGTGATAAGTGCATAGAACTTTTATTATTTGACGCATGTTTTAATGAGTCTATTTTTTGAAAATTCAAAACAATGTCAACTGTTCAACCCTGTTTGAAAACCAAGGAAATGTCGGAAACAAGTGAATTTATGGAATCTTTCAGAACTGTAGACGAAGACAAGGATTCAGATGAGGAAAGTTTTCATTTATTCTTAGAGGGGGATGAAGATCACAATAAAAGTGACGATAAAATATCAGGTGAATTCGAGGCGGCAAACAAAGTAATCGACGAAGAGAATGAGTGTGAAGAAAACACTGATTCAATTGCCAACGAAAAAAACGCTGTTTCTGTAGAAATTGGAGAAAAACAAAAGAACGACGTTGCCAGTTTAAATGATAGCAAAATTAGCAATGAAGAAACCACCAGCGAAAAGGATGAATTGAATGAAAATCGAATACAGGAAAGTGAATCAGAAAAATGTATTCCCGAAAAGTCTGTGGAAATTTCAGATAGCATTAATTCCGAGGAAACTTTAGGTGAAGCAGTGAAAACTTCCAAAACTGTAGATTTCGAAAAAGAAATCGATGAAGTAAGTGAAACTGAGGATGAAATCTTGAATAAACATATAACTGATTCTACTGAACAATCAGGGAATATTGTTGAAGAATTGGATCCAAATATTGAAGCAAGTCTGCTGAATGATTGTGATGAATTTGAAGATGAGGGAAACGATAAATGTGCTGAAAGTAAATTAGAAAAGGACATTGTAAGTGCCAGTGAAATAAATAATACTGAAGTGATTAAAAGTTTAGTGGAGGAGAGATCCGGTAATTCTAATGAGGACCTACCAGTAAATGGTGAAGAAACAAGTGATACTGTTGAAGAGAATTCTGATAAAATTATGTTATCTGTTGATAACTCCCAGAAGTGTGATGAAAATTCAAGTTCTAATCCTGACTCGGAAGATCTGCTGGACATATCCATGATCAAAGATTCAGCCCAAGATGATGCAGACATTGCAGAAGATGCTCGTCAGTTGGAAGAGGAAAATGATGATGCTAGTTCCAAAGGTGCTGAAAATGTAGAAAATTCAGATGATTTATCTAATTCAGATAACTCAGAAGAAGAAGGTAAAGCAGAATCTGTAACATCAGAAAATAATCAAAATGAGCTTTCAGATACAGAAAAAGAAAAGAACACACAAGAGAGTGATAAAGAAGATTCTCCGAATATCATCAATGAATTGCATTGTGAAAATGGGGAAGATACTACAGAAATCACTAATTCTATAAGTACCCAAAATTGTGAACAACCAGATAAACCAGCAAAAAGAAATCTTTCAGAATCCGACATAGAACCTGCTTCTAAAAGAATGAAACTAGTTGATACCTTATTGGATGATATTGAAATGGATTCTTGGGATATCACTGAACTGCAATCTCTCATTTCGTTCTCCAAATTCATGACAAAATCCCATTTAAAAAAGTTAACTCGTGCTGATTTAGAAGAGTTTTGTGTACAAAAATTATGTGAGGCCATTCTGCATAAAAGTGAACTTGGAGAGACAAATCATCAACTTAAAATACAGGAACAAACAATTGAGACACTGAGGAGGGACCAGGCAGTTGTAAAAAAACAAATAAAAGACTTGGAAATAGTAAATAAAAAATTAATGCAGGAAATAATGGCTTCAAATGGTGTTAAACCTGTGCTTCCTGTCAAAATAACCAGATCTGTAGGTTTGCAAGTTAGGTTGCCATCCGCAAATGATGTAATTACTGCTAAGAGGAGGTCACTTCCCACCCCACATAAAAGTATTGGTACCCCTAATCAAGTGGTTACTGCCAAAACACGAACTCCTGCAAATAACATTTCGAACCGAGCAATAACACAATCCAGTCAACCAAAACAGTCTACACCAATTTTGAATCAGGTATTGCAAAATAGAAATAGAACTCCTGTGAAAACTCCTACACAGCATACTCCACAAAGGCCAAGTGTCCCACCAAGAATTGCCCCTGCTGAAAAGAGACCAAGAACGTCAGGATCATTTATTGACTTAACAGATGAAGATGACAAGAAAGCAAATAATAAAAATATAAAATCTCTTGTACCACAAGGAGTCCGGATAAATGCTGTTCCCAAGTCCACAGTGTCATCTTCATTACCATCTGTTGTTTCTACAACAACTCCACAGCTTATGTATGTTGTGCAACCTAATTCACAATTAAAACAAGGAGTATTGACCACTTCAGCCGGTCAGAAAGCAGTTCTTGTAAACTTTCAGCCAACTAATGGGGTAATAAATGCTTTGAATTCTTCTTCGGTATCTGTTATACCTAAAGTAAGTGGAAATATTCAGTTGAAGCCTAAGGCTAGTGTTCAAAATTCGTTATTGAAAGTGCATAAACACCCAGCTCCGTTGCCTATTCCTCCTGCAGTGCAAGGTCCTAATGATAAAAATCTCAAAGCAATTCCACCTAAACCTATTCTGTCAATAAGGAAAACAAATACTGGTATAATATTACAATGGAGGATGCCTTATGATCTTGGAAACTATGAAGCCATTGCCAGTTACCAACTGTATGCCTATCAAGAAACTTCTGCTGTTCCTAGTACAGATATGTGGAGAAAGGTTGGTGATGTTGTAGCTATGGCACTGCCTATGGCTTGTACATTAACTCAATTTGCTGATAAAAATAAGTATTACTTTGCTGTTAGGCCTGTGGATATTCATAAAAGAATAGGTAAATTCAGTCAGCCTGTATTATCTGAATGAATAATTTATTGATTTATTTATAACAAATATTTTATCACAATCATTTCAAATTGATTTTTGTGAAAATCTAAATGAATTTAGGGACTTGTATATTGAATTTATATGATTTTTATATTGTAAGGCAGTAAAATGTAAGTTATGTGATTTTCTGAGTAATACATTGCTAGTTTTCCAATTCGTACCTATATCTTGAATTTTTAAAAATCTTCCCTTTCAAGATGTAATTTAATTAAATCGAAAAGTTTTATTTAAGGAAAATTGTTGACTGAGTTCTTTTTATTTTGATACTTAGATTTCAAATAAACATTGTACATACCTACATTTTCAATTCTTAATGTTATCTTATTTTTCTTCCCTATTTTCGAGTGGAAACGTTAAAAGATGATATCGAATATATAATGTAAAAAATTGAAAAAATAATATCAATCAGAAAATTTTCCAGGCTTATGAATATGCAGTCCATCTGCATATCTTTGAATTGTCTGAACTTATTAAATCAAATAGACTAATATTCTATGAATAATTTGGTATATTTCTTGATATGTTATGAATATTTTTCTAAATTAATTCTTTGGGCATGCGCGAATGTTGATTGACGTAATATTCAATGAACAATTACATTTGATGCTAATTTCTTTCAAATTTATACGTGAACACCAATATAAACTAATGAGTTTGAAACGAGTTCAAATAATTTATTCTTAACCATCATTTTGGTGATAAATAGTCTTCATGCCTTATGGGAAATTCTCAACTAGCTTAACAATGATTTATGTTTGAAGGTTAGGTAAATCAGTTGTCAATTTACAATATGACGTCTGCCGTGCAGCATAGTAATGGATTTTTGTTTTCAAAATTACTGTAAGATGATCATCAATGCATAATAGACATTATTTCAATGAGCGTTCAAAAAAATCGAGGTCAAATTGGCTCGTGACTTGAGTTGCGTATAGCTTGAGCTTGTAGCAATTAAGTGAATTGAAAAAATGTCAGAAGCAAAGATCTCCAGCCTTACTTTAAAACGCTCCTTGTATTGGACAGTTTCATAAAAGCAGAATTACCACCTAAACTAAATGGAGTATATTCTGAACATTAAATTAAAAACATCGAAGAGATTCTGGAACAGGTATCGCCATCTATCAGTTTTTATGTAAGTCTTCGCCGGATATCAATCGGATGCTATTTTGTTGGTTGTTGCAGCTCATAGTGGGAATTAATGAAATGGCGTCCGAAGCTATACATTTAACTTGTTAATAATTGACTCAGAATGTATTTAGTATGTCGAGGTTGGAATTTCTGGTGAAGAAAAATCGGGGGTATGGTGAAAACTGTAGTTGGGAGATCGAACTTCAGTGGTTAACACGAATTAATTTCTCTGCTATAACTTTATGAGTTTTATTTGATATTCACTTCTCTCACTCTGAACATTTTTCACAAAATAAAAGGATTGAAAGCTGGGAATTTCAGTAAATCAGGATAATAGAAAATGAATTATTATTATCTCTGGTCAAATTTCGACAAACTACCGCGGCAGTGGAGATCCGAACGTACCTACCCTGAAAATTTCAAGTTTCTAGATGTTCCGTTATAAAATGAGCGAGATAATTGTGAGGTAAAATAGGAGAAAACCCCCAAGGACTACAAAACCCATTCTTGAGATATAGTCACTTATTCACAAGTGAGAACAGAACGACAAAAAAATGGCTGCTGTCAAAAAAATTTTTGACAACAGCTGCCGAAGAAATTATCCATGATTCAGGACATGATATTACAGACTTATTGTCGATAATTCGCTAGCATTTTATATGTCTGGTTAAGCAACCAGGACTAAATTTGTTATGTAGTATCATTGTTAGAATGGTAGTATCATAGCTGTCAAAAAAAATTGTCATCAGGTGATAAAATTATCGTGTACGATTCCGGATTTGTTTTTACAGATATATTTGGATTTTTTCATGAATTTTTCGAATGTAATCTAGAATACGTCATTCCCTATCTAATAACAAAATTTCATCTCGATAGATCAAGTATTTTTTTAATTATCAGGAGAACTTTATTCCGAACAACCATATTTGCAGAAACCCTAGGCCTCGCCCTAGGCCCATTAATAGTCTGGGTGCCGGAGGGTGGAACAAATTGCAAATTATTAATAGAGTTTTCTTACTTTCTGTATAGCTTAACTATGTAGAGTCTACCACATTTTTCCCCTGTGAAAATTTTCGTAGTCGCGGCTTTTTTCAGCAAACCTCTCGTAAGTCGATCATATTTTGAAAATGAAAATTAGAAAGTATTTTATTGAGGGTGTTGTGCTGAAAAACGATAAGGAAATGACATCAAAATCTCAGGGAGGGCCATGCCCCCCTCCTGCGGGCGCCCATGAAATGCACTGATGTGTAATCAGAAGCTCTTTCATCCACCTTGTAGGAAGATTCGCCAGTTCGAGAAATCAAAGAAAAATTGACTGTCAAAAAAATGTGTAGATTGAAATTGTTCATTTCATGAAGAAAATACAAAAAAATGAAAAAATTCGAATTCACTGCGTTCAACCATTTCATTCCTGTAACAAAAAAAAGTGAATAAAGATCTCCATCAGTGATCAAATTATCATCAGCAACAAAAGTTCTATCCAATTCTATCTATAAACATTGATGCATAGAATACCTGGTGCAACGACTCCTTACTAAAAATCGTGACCAAAATTTGTAGATCAAAACGGCACTCTAGATTTGAGTTTTTGTGCTACTTCAGAAATAAACCGCAATATTTTATCGGTCGTGGCGCTACTGCGGCAATGGAAAATAGCTCCCTTTCGGGAGAAATGAAAAGCAGCACAAAATCTCTGATTTTCGATCAACAAGAAAGTCTTGAACAAAATCTAATCAGTGCCAACACCAGGTATTCTATGCATCTATCTATAAACCAATAGCGTGAGTAAGCGAGTTATAATAACTCACTCTTCACTCTAATACAATGAAATTGCCTACGAAATGGTCGAAATGAATAAAGAAGTCAGATCGATCAAGAATTCTATTTCAGACATCAAGGTAAGGTTATCGCTATTCATTTCTACATTTCCTTTGGTCTGATTACCAAAAATTGGATTCGGAAAACGTGACTTTTCGACGTTTTCTACGCGATTCGATTCTCGACCATAGAGATTGCTTTTGACAACTGTTCTCAATTTTGAAAACGCAGATTGATTCGAATTTTACTGAAGAAGTCGAAGTATTTAATTCGCTGTAATGGTGATAACTCACTTACTGAATTACACCACTCGCCTAACGGCTCGTGCTCCAAAATTCATCATTATATACTATTTTTTGTCTATTCGTTCTATAGTAAATTCACTATAAATTCCGCGGAAAAATTACCTTCCCAACAATTTAGAATCGAATCCCTGAAATCCTGAAAAGCAAGGATAATGCCATTATAATACCAAAGACCTCTTTGATAATACCATTGTTTATTTAAGCAATAATACAGAATACTGTGAGGTTGTAAGAACAAGGACTGTGGCTGTGGGCTCATCCACCATTTATGTGACGACGATTGCGAGTGCCATCTTCAGGAATGTTCTAGCATATCGAATGCTGCATCTTTTGGTGATTACTACAGTGACTATTAAACAGTTTGATAGTCACTGTAGTGATAACCTGCTTTACACGCGGTAATCAGCGAATATTTGAAATGAACGAATTATTTTTCTCCTTACCAAAAGAACTCGAATGAGATAAAAAACATTCACTTCATCAAAATATGAATATCGGACATCGGTGGCGTATTGACGCATTGAAAAGGCAATCAATTTTCAGGAAATCGAAACACATTTCAACAGATTCCTGTTTAGGAGTTTCATTCACTGCGTTTCCCTTATTTTAAAGGTAGATTTCTGTATAGAATAATATGTTACTTTTGATCGATAAAATTGTTACAAAGACATACAGTAAATCAGTAAAGATTCAATTCACACGGAGGCCACGTATAAAGACAATTAGAAAATTAAAGAATTATCTTTATAAAATGACGAAGACAACACGTTGGGATCTTACCACTGGCGGATCCAGACAGTTTTTCAGGGGGGTGGCATGAATTTTTTCAGAGGGAGCCATGAATTGATAGAAATTATCTACCAACATTATACGAGTTGAATACTTAAAATGAATTTTTTTTTATAGATAAATTTAGGGATCGATTGAACTACTATCAGGGGATTTTTGTCGAGAAACCGCAAAATACGCAAGAGTCATTGAGAAGTGAGAACTTGGAGAATGTCATCATCGTCACAGTATAAGGCATAAAAGGGTAGATACTCATTGTTAAAGGCTTTAAACAATGAAACTAAACTCCATTCACTTTTATAAAGTATCCCGGTTGGCCAAGTATTAGGTTTATCAAATTTTTTACTTAAAACTGACGCAGGTTGGCACTCGTGAAATATCGGTAATATCAAAATATTTCTCAGAGACGTTGCCAATGTTTGGAAGATTTTCAATTTTTCATTTTACGCTGAATTCATATCTTCGCATATCGTGCATATTTGGTTGACGATACATTCTGTCTCAGGACAAAATGAACTCTCAAATAAAATTTCTTAGTTTCCTATTACTATATTTTATTAAGATAATGTTCATTTCATATGACAGTTACAATGGAAACAAAGTATTCTTTGAAATTAGACACCGTAATTACTGCGAACTCTATGTACAGAGAACAACGTTGCGTAGTTATCTGACAGGAAAATGACTAACATTTTCACAATAAACGAGGTGAAAGGACCCCGCACTTTTTATTGGTAAAGTGGCGACCGGTTGAATTTTCTGAAAGTTTGGTATGTTGTTGTACCCGACTCGTGACCAAAAGTGTCAATGGGTCCAACCCAATCCTATATGACTAGTTTTCCAAATACGTTAAAGTTGAAAATTGCCCAAATTTTCGGATTTATTTTTTAATTAAAGAGTTAGATTGAATTTCTGTTGCATACACACGTTTACTACATGTTCTATAATCTATAGTAATGAAATTAGTGGATTCGTATGATTAAAAATATTTATATTTACAGGGTGATTCACGAATATATGACGGTAGTTTTTTGCCAAAATTCACTTTTTCTACTGTGACGTCAGGAAGGCATATTTTTGAAATGTTCTTTTCGATTCAGTATTATGACGACAAAATATTGCACAGTGCATATCTATTATTTATAGAGGGTGTCTCACAGAGAGAACCACTAGACATAATAATTTTTTTCTAGAAATAATTCGAAACCCTGTATTTTTGAATTGATTTTTGGGAAAAGTAATACCACAAACATATGTGTGCCTCCAGCGCCTCTAATCTCTAAAATATTCATGGTGGTTTATTCATAGGAAGGTATTCCATTTTGGGAAAAGTTCGAAAAACATGAACACCCTGTATTCGAAAATTTCCTCGGTCAAATGCAACTATTTTCTCACTATATATTGATTTCTACAACATCTCAAGAGGTATGCATTCTGAATCCGATACTATGACCAGTTTTCGAGATACAGGGCGTTGAAGTGGAGAATTAATGATTTCATCAGTTTTTTTCCAATTGAAAAGGCGGATCGATTTTATATTGTGCCCATGAGTTCAATATGAGAACAGATAAGATGCGATGGAAAGGTTCAGCTAAAATATTTACTGTTACAGGGTGATTCACGAATAAATCACAATAGCTTTTGCAAACATTCGATAATTCTACAGTTTCGTCACAGAGAAATTATTCCATGAAGTTAATACCTAGTCGTTCACAATTTTCAGTCTGAAATACTTCATTATGATTACTTTTCATACAGGGTGAGCCATACAGGCAACCATACCAAAAATACTTATGCTATTGTGATTTATTCGTGAATCACCCTGTAACAGTAAATATTTTAGCTGAACCTTTCCATCGCATCTTATCTGTTCTCATATTGAACTCATGGGCACAATATAAAATCGATCCGCCTTTTCAATTGGAAAAAAAACTGATGAAATCATTAATTCTCCACTTCAACGCCCTGTATCTCGAAAACTGGTCATAGTATCGGATTCAGAATGCATACCTCTTGAGATGTTGTAGAAATCAATATACAGGGTGTTTGGTAGCTGGGTGCAAACCTTCAAGGGGGTGATACACTAGCCCATGTAGAACATATTCATACAAACATTTTTATTTTCTAGCGCGCTTTTGATTTTTGAGGGAACTTTTACGATTTTTAGTACAAAAACCCATAATTGGTCGATTAAATGATGATGATAACTTCTAATCTTAACAGAAATGTCCGGTTTTTTCATTTATTTTAGTAGTCTTATGTGTCCCCAATCGTACTAAAGTAGTTTGAAGCACCATTGTGTCCAAAAAAGTTATGTACAGAGCATTTAAACTTTACAAAAAAAGAAAGAAAATTAAAAATCTGACCTTTGATGCCAATTAAAAAAATAAATAAAATACATACAGGTGTTCAGACACTTTTAAAAACATGCGTAGTTATTGCTCTTTCGTTTGAGGTATCATTTATCTAGCTAAGTCCTAAACTTTTTTAATTAGGGTGCCTGAACCAGTTTAGGGTTGTAAATATGGATATTTGAAAAATTAAAAAAAAAAGTAATTTAAATGAATTTTAGCTCGAAAACCTTTAAACTGAAAGATTCTCAAGGGTAAATAACATAATTATTGCAAAATATTTATGCATATTGATCATAAAATTACTTCAGCGAATAGAGGCAGCGTTTGAAATTATGAAACAGGAAATGCAAATGAAAGTAACCACAACTGAAGTACGAAATCGTTGTAGAAAGTGTATACGCAATGGTGGAGGACATTTTGAACACCAACAATAAATTTTTACAGTACAAAACATTTTTTTCTTCAATTCCAAAAAAATCCATATTTACGACCTTTAACTGGTTCAGGTACCCTAATTAAAAAAGTTTAGGACTTAGCTAGATAAATGAAACCTCAAACGAAAGAGCAATAACTACGCATGTTTTTAAAAGTGTCTGAACACCTATTTATTTTTTTAATTGGCATCAAAGGTCAGATTTTGTATTTTCTTTCTTTTTTTGTAAAGTTTAAATGCTCTGTACATAACTTTTTTGGATGCAATGGTGCTTCAAACTACTTTAGTACGATTGGGGACACATAAGACTAATAAAATAAATGAAAAAAATCGGACATTTCTGTTAAGATTAGAAGTAATTAGCATTTAATTAACCAATTTTGGGTTTTTGTACTAAAAATCGTAAAAGTTCCCTTAAAAATAAAAAACGCGCTAGAAAATAAAAATGTTTGTATGAATATGTTCTACATGGGCTAGTGTATCACCCCCTTAAAGGTTTGCACCCAGCTACCAAACACCCTGTATAGTGAGAAAATAGTTGCATTTGACCGAGGAAATTTTCGAATACAGGGTTTTCATGTTTTTCGAACTTTTCCCAAAATGGAATACCTTCCTATGAATAAACCACCATGAATATTTTAGAGATTAGAGGCACACATATGTTTGTGGTATTACTTTTCCCAAAAATCAATTCAAAAATACAGGGTTTCGAATTAATTCTAAAAAAATATATTATGTCTAGTGGTTCTCTCTGTGAAACACCCTGTATAAAAAATATGCACTGTGCAATATTTGGTCGTCATAATACTAAATCGGAAAGAACATTTCAAAAATATGCCTTCCTGACGTCACAGTAGAAAAAGTGAATTTTGGCAAAAAACTACCGTCATATATTTGTGAATCATCCTGTGAATATAAATATTTTTAATCATACGTATCCACTAATTTCACTACCAGAACACCTAGTAAACGTGTGTATGCAACAGAAATTCAATCTAACTCTTTAATTAAAAAATAAATCCGAAAATTTGGGCAATTTTCAACTTTAACGTATTTGGAAAACAAGCCATAGGATTGGGTTGGACCCATTGACACTTTTGGTCAATGAGTCGGGTACAACAACATACCAAACTTTCAGAAAATTTGACCGGTCGCCACTTTACCTATAAAAAGTGCGGGGTCCTTTGTCAGAATGTCATGGCCAACCGGGATACTTTATGAAAGTGAATGGAGTATACCATGTGGCATCCGATGTTCTCGGAACAATTCCGAAAATTGGACTCTCTGGAAAGTCCAATTTTCGGCCTTGTGCATTCAAGAAAAGGGGAATATGAGAGTGTTCACAGATTAGATTTTCTGGGAAATGGATCAGTCTTTTAATATCTAACTCAGCCAACTCGTGGGTACTTTTTACAATGTGCTGACTGCTGAGCCAGAGCAGTCGTAGTCGTAGCTGCTAACTAGTTCGGATCTTAGACTAGGTATATAGGGGGGTATAGTCTAAGGTTCGGATTCGTTTTGGCTGTTTAGGGTCTTTAGAGTTTAGACGATAAGTAAATTGAATTTATCGACTATCATTATTCTAATCTGGCTCTCGTTAATTTTCAACTGACTCTGTTGCTTCGTTACTTGCTATGAAAGTGTATAGATAACTATAGTCTGTTCAAATATAAGAGAATGCAAACAAATAAACCAAATCGGTTTGTTTTGCGCATTACTAACATCTTATTCAAACGGTCTTCTCTACAATTCTTTTCACGCCCCCAAAAGACTGCCAGGATCGTACTTAAAGCTTAGAACGGAATGTCGATAGTAGGTACAGGATCTGAAGGTGATATATTGGGTGTATTAGTGTGAACTATCCTCGATCCGACACTGAAGCCCTGAAAGCAAGTCTCTACCTGAAGGAAGCCCATCCTTCCTCTGCGCGACTTATGTCCCTTATATTTGAACAGAGTATAGTAGATTTTTCCCTAATACTGTTATACCAATTTACCTACTGTCCAACCCTATACAAGGACTCTTTCCGTTCGGAATTGTTTTGAGAACCTCTGGTCTACACGAGATGTCTAATGTTTCATCCATAGAGATTCTTTTTGAGGGTTGTGTAGGATCGTCCATATCTATCAAAATAGTACAAAATTTTACCAAGCTGCCACAGTTGATAATCGAAGAAGCATCCTATCATTGGTATTTTAAGTTTTTCAGCCTGTTCTATAAGCTCATAAGCTGTCTCAAAATTAGAAGTTGCTCCCTGCAGCTAGTGTCCTGTCCTTCTGCTGTTGCTTGAAAAAATTGAAAACATTTGATGAATGAATAGTAGCTTCTATGAAGAGTATACGAATGCCTTAGGAATGCCAAATCGCTGATATATAAAGGCGGACTCCCACTACTCGTATATTTGGCAAGTACACAATTATTTGCGTACTTGGCAAGTAGATGAAGTTTCGAATTTGAATGACAAGATTGACAAGTATTGGCCGAGTGAACCACTCCCACTACATGCCAAATATAGGCAAGTGGCAAATATTTACCAAATAGACAAGTAGTGGGAGTCCGGCTTAAAACTAAAACTGATCTGGAAAACTCCGACCCAGGTTTCCCGGGCCACCCCTAGAATTTTGCTGCCCCCCCCCCTAGAATTCGACATACTTATGGTGGGTTTCATGAAGATAGTTGATTGAGTGATTCACAGAATACCTTGACGTTTTTGTCAAATCGACCAATAGAATTTCAAATTTACGGATTTTTTGTCACAGAATCGCTCGATCAAGCATTTGATCACCCGATCAACGTTTATGAAACCCGGCTTTAGGCTTAAATAATCACTTTTGCCCCTCCTGAAAAACCGGAAAACCTCGAAAAACTTCGCTGATTAGCTGAAAAATTAAAAAAATTAAGTATTTTCAAATTTGAAATGAACGAATAAATAATTGAAAAAAAAGATAAATAGGAGTAATTTTCGTCGTTCATTGGTGAGGCACAACCTCGCCTGCCTCATAGGACAAGCCGCCACAGGCTTATATAGCGTTGTTTACGTGCGAAAAAGTATGGCAATTGTAAGGAAAAAGGAGAAAAAGATGTTGAGTCAATTAGGAAATACGTAGAGGTCTTTATATGTTCTCGTGTATCATACGCAGAATTGAATGATACCCCGTTTATATTTCCTGTGCTAACACTTAGATTTGGAGCGGGAAACAGATTTTTTCATTTTATACAATCTGTTCCTTGCCGCCATTTCTTCACACGTGCCATATGCCATATTGTTTGATTTGAGATGTATTACTCTGATTCAGAAGAATATATAAAGTGATTCAGTAAAAAATGTCCCGATCAAATTCCCTCTAGCATTTGGCATTTATCATTTGTTAGAAAGCAGGCAAGGACGACTAGTACAGCTGAAAGGTGAGAAGGTAGTACTAACTCTGCAAAAATAGGTTTAAGCATTGATGATGGAGGTAATGGTGTAAGTGGCATTTGGCATAGTGATTCAGTAAAAAATGTCCCGATCAAATTCCCTCTTGCATTTGGCATTTATCATTTGTTAGAAAGCAGGCAAGGACGACTAGTACAGCTGAAAGGTGAGAAGGTAGTACTAACTCTGCAAAAATAGGTTTAAGCATTGATGATGGAGGTAATGGTGTAAGTATGTCCTTCTTTTTTTGAATATTTATGGATTTTCATATTTTAATTAAATTTCATGATAACGTCCAGTCGATAAAGTTTTAGACACAGGGCGCTCAAAAATTAGATTGAATAACCGTAAAGAACAGTGAACATATCGGTATCATTAGATATATTGTTGAAACTACGTTCAACCATGATTTAGATTTTTCTTATGTATTTTGATTATCAAATAGTGTCAACCAAACTCACTTAATATTCCCGCCATCAGATGAAGTATAGTTTAGCTTAGATGAAGTACCTAGGTCTTCATTCTGAACTCTAAATTTAGAGAGAATGTGTAAAACGAATTTTTGAGGGTTGAGTGGTCTCCGTTGAATAGGCGAATTAAATATAGCGAGAGCCATTTGAGAAAATGAAGTTTTGCATGTACGAAATCAAATCAGATTTGAAACACCCTCTGTACCTACGTACTTCCCGAAATTAGTCAGCATTATTGAAAATGGCAATTTTCTTCCAGAACTCAAAATCTATGAACGATAGGCTGGATCTGTTTTCAGATTCGGGTTAGTCATGAAAAAGAGCTTGAGAATGAGTTATCAGTTTTCTTCGAGCTGTTATAGTTCTCGAGGTTCATTCAGTAGACAACGAATTTTGCCCATCCCTGTACACTAAAAAAAATACGACAATCCTGAAATGGAGAAGTTACTCCACAAGTGGTTTCTTCATCAGAGAGAGAGAGAGAGAGAGAGAGAGAGAGAGAGAGAGAGAGAGAGCGAAATTTACTAATGACAATTGGCTCAAAAAGCTCTTCTTCAAATAACGTTATCGATTAAGTTGACTCGATAATGTGCGAACATTTCAACATTATGAACACGACATTTTTTTGAGTTCACACTATCGCGCGTCTAGTGCGTCTACTGTGTTTTGATTTGAAATTGTATGAAGTTACAGTTGCTAGTATGCATGGGCGCCCGCAGAAATCCCCAAAAATTTTTCTCAGGGGGGGCCAAATAAATAAGATTAGAGAGCAATATTGAGGGTGTTGTGATGTAAAACAATGAGGCCATCAAAATCTCAGGGGGGGGCATGTCCCCCCAAGATATTCGACAACAATTAAACAGTGCTTACCGACTGAATATCGAGCAACATTATGAGCAAGTAAAAAAGAACAGATACATTTTCGAAAATCATAAACTGTATTGAATTTTGTGGTGCTTTCGAATTAGCATTACGTGGCCATTATGAAGGAAATTATTCGATAAATCCTGGTATATTTAAAGGTCATATCAATTTTTCGGCTGAATTAGATTTAGCCCTCAGGGATCATTTGGATGAATCCACAGTATTTAAATATAAAGATGATGAAACAAGTGACAGGCAATCGCCTGCAAAGAAAAATTCAGGGACAAAAACTCAAAAACAAAAAACAGCGCTAGCGCTGCACACTTTCAATACAGCTCACCAATTCAACTTCGACGAATTGTGTGTCTTGGATTGGAAAAAAAAATTGGGATTGAATTGAACCGAATAACCGATCATACAATTCAAACCAGTTAAATAAACCATCCGAATTCTTTGTATAGATCGTTTGTGTGTCGAATACTCAATGTTTTCCATATGTTCGCCTCCCATATGTGAAAATCGTTTCTTACATTGTATATTTGTTATTCGTTGGCTAATTTGTTATTTGTATTATTTAGGAACTGTTTTTGACTAATTGACATTTTTATTATGACTAGACAGAGTGTTCTATTTCCATTTCTTGAGTCTGCATTCACATTCATTTTAAACAACCGATAAAACAAGATAGGACACAATTTTTTGTCGAATTTCAATGTATCGTATTGTTACTTTATTTGTCTTTTTAGTCTTGGGAAATTCGAGATATATCAACGAAACGTCGACTTTGTTTTGAAAAGTTGTTGTTATTGAAGTCCTAACTGTGTGATATCCACCCCTAATTTTCCAAAATCTTGATTTTCTTACTAAAAAGACTTATAATTATGTTTCTTATTCAGTGTAACACACTTTATAAATAAGAGAAATGGACTATAGTGTCCCTAGTGGACTGTCCTAACGGACGTGAATTTTGTAAATTTTCACACTGTAGGTATAAAGTTTATTTCTGATCTCTGGATCCATACAATTCATACATCTGAAAAATTTAATTCCCATGAACTTAGAAAAAAATAAAAACATACTCATGCATGTTGAAGTTACCAATAACTATATTTTTGGCTTTATATTGAAAATGGAAGATCTGAACCTGAAATTGAGTTAACTATAAAGATTTCAAAAAACATTCTTCTTGTATCATGTAACATGGCGATCTACCCTTGCTTATGAGGACTGCAATTTGCAATTCTTCCCAGAGAGAAAGTTGTTTGCAGTTATTTTGTTTGTAGTGCTCGATCTACTCAAACGAGAGTTATATCATTACGATGTCTGTATTTTTCGAATTTTGGGCTGAAAATGGTCTCAAATGACCTGAAACCCTGGTCAAATTCATTTCTGTTCGTCCGTCCGACCGTAAACACGATGACTATCGAACGGAATCACCTTGAAACTAGATATTGGTTGTGATTTTGCGTTTCACTTTTTTACAAGAAATCAGTTCGAATGTGAATCTTGAGTCCTCATTTAATAAAAAAAATCATTAAATTTGATAACTGTATGCAATTATGCGACACAGCTGGGATCTCTGCACTCCTTAAATGCTGAAAATAAATCTCTACGTAGGTAATTAAAAAATATAAATTTCAAGGAGATTAAATGTTGAGTTTTCAGAACGTATTCGATTTACTCTATATTTCATAGCGAACGTCATAGATAAAAGAACGTCTTGGAATGTGAAAGGTTTCAATCAAAAGTAGTGAAGTGAACCGATTGTTATTACAAACAGTTACAAAATATCCTACTTTGGCACTGCGCATTCACGTCGAAGGGGGCAGCGCCGGTCTCGAGGTTTCCTGTAATCGCCATTGTAGATCTTTCCATGGAGTTATAAAGTGTTGTTAATTTTTCTCAGCTGGTATCCTCAAAGGGGGAAGATGGGTTTCTAAGTCGAATTAAGTTTGCACACGCAAGTGTGCTAGTACAAGTTAACATAATGACGTAAGTACCTTTTTTCAATATGTTCGGTGGAATTCATCAAACTGAAATGTGTGAAATTGTCGCACACAACGTGGGTCGTGATCTGTGTTTACTTTCTTCGCGTTCCTCGTTTACTCATCTATGGTTTTAGTTCGGCTGAATTTTTAAGGTCATTGGTCTTCAAAACAGCCAGTATTTGTAAACAAATCCAAAATAATCGAGTTTTGAAGTGAACAATTAATTGAGATCTCCCGTCAAATGTACTTGTCGATTGTTGTCTATATACCTACACGATCGTTTCTAAGCAACGGAATTGTTTATTTGTTTTCATACTCATCGGAAAAACCCATACGCGAATGCAGATTCTTTATTATCTTTCCACATCAAATGTTCGAAGAAGTAGAAGTGAATTATGAATAAAGGAACTGTGATGATATCTCTTACCATTGATGTATTCGAACTCAAAAGGGCAAGTGTCAAAGGGCCGTTGGATGCTATCATCAATTTCCAAGAGCTCTAGACCTGTTTATTTTGAGACTCGCACGTGTTATTGCGACATCTTTACTTCAACGATTATTAAGGGAAAAAAGGATTTTCGTGTTCCCAAGCATCCCAACTTGTTTGACATTTCCTGGTTCCTTAAAATGATGCTCAATTATTTTGAAACAATCGAATTGCCTGTTCAGATTCTTCTCAATGATCTATTCGTTGAGTACGAGTTGAATTCGTATCGATGAGCAGTGGCGCACCCAGGGGGGGGCTTTGGGGCTGCAGCCCCCCCAAAAGCTACCAAAAGTTTCGATTTTTCGCAGTTCATTTCCAAACAAACGTCGAGCATTATCAAACAGTCTTCTTCAGCCCCCCCCAAAACAAAATCCTGGGTGCACCACTGTCGATGAGGGTTCCGTACAATCAGTCAAATAATGCATATTTTCTCCACATGAAATTGAAGGCTTTCGCTATAGCCATTGAGTGCACCTTCGAATTTCTTTTTTCCAAATATTATGCTTTGTATCTTCAATAACACAGGGTGGAAAAGAAATGTCCAATTTTCGCTCATTTTTTGAATTTTGAATGTCGTATTCCAACCATATTAGGTCGATATTTATCTCGATCTCAGTAAGAATGAGCTACATCTCCTCTTAGGCTTCCTAACGGAGCACACAAGCCTACGAAAAAAACTTTGTGAGAGTAGGTTTGGCAGAAAACGACCAGTGCAGGTTCTGTGGGGAGGAGGAAGAATCTTCTGAATCTGAACACCCAGTAGTAACAAAAAGCCTTGGAATTGGGAGTCAACGCAAAGGGTCTTTGGGCTATGAAATGGTAACAGATGAGGACATATTCTCCCTGAAGTCATTCTAGCTTCTGGGGTTTATTAGAAGATTAGAACTCTGATAATGGATGTATCTCTGTATAGGTCTCGACTGTTCATGGTGGGGTCCAATGCGGTGCACCAAAACTTCAACTAATTATGATCTGGTATATTCGAGGAATAGTGTTTTTTATTATTTAAAGTTTACGTTTCGAATATGTCGACGGGTAAGGATGCTTCAGCGGTCGCTCCGCAAACGAACAATCCTGAATGTGCTATTTGCAGTCGAAATATCGCAAAATCGATCATAACTTGCTCGATTTGTGATAAAGCTTACCACAGTCACTGTAGTAGAAAAATGGGAAAGTGCTGTGATAGAGAATTTATAATTTCTCCATCGTGTTCAGTAATAAGTGAAAAGTTATTTCCATCACTCGTTGATGACATCGTAATTAACAGTGAATCGTCAACTCAGGATCTGCTGTTGAAGATAATATTTGAATTGGAGAGTAAAAACAAATTGCTGATGGAAAACGTAAAACTATCTGAATTTAAAATTTCCATGTTAGAGAATGAAATAATTCGAAGGGATACAATTATTTCCAACCTGAATAAAAAAGGTAAACAAGATAAGGAAAAGGAACTCGTTACCGTTCATAAGGATTTTCCCGAGCCACGCATTTCGTATAGGGATGCTGTAACCTCTGCTCCCATCGGTAATGTAACAAGCTCGTCCAGAACTGGTGCCTTGCCGAGACTTTCCATTACAGTACCCCAAGAAAATTCGGTTTCTAAACAAACAACAATTATTTCTCACGAGAAAAATCAAAATCAGGAAAATTTATTAGATGGTAATGTTGAGGATTCCAGTATTCCAGCAAAAACTGACGATGAAACAGAGCGGCAAACTACTTCTCGCAGAAAAGCAAAAGCAAGAAGACAACGAGCTCTTGTTGTGGGCAATTTCACTGGTTCAACAAATGTTGAGGGAGTAAAGAAATATAAGGCTCTGCATGTGTCCAATTTGAAGCCGGAAACTAAAGCAGAAGATCTCCAGACGTTCCTGCTAAAAACATTTTCTGATGTAAAATGCGAATCCCTCAAATCTCGCTACCCCGAAAGTTATTCGTCCTACAAAGTTCTTATCCCAGTTGAGGAATACGATAAGGTTTCAGTTCAGGCACACTGGCCAAATAGAGCTAGTGTACATAATTTTTATCAGCGCAAAAAGATACATCAGAACCCGTAGGTGACTCTGTTCTAAAGTTGAGAATATTGCAGCTAAACGCTCAATCTATTGGGAACAAAATCGATAACATAATACTTCTGATAACTGAAAAGAATCCGGACTTATTCTGTGTGGTTGAACATTGGTGTACGAGGGAATGTATGGATGTTATTAAATTTCCTGGTTATAAACTGGTTTCGAGTTTCTGTCGTTTGTATAACGAACACGGAGGTGTCGCAATTTTCGCGAGAGACTACTTGGACACTCGGGAAATAAAAGTGTCAAAGTTCGCTGAAAAAGGGATATGTGAATGTAGTGCGATTAAATTAATTCTCGGAAAAAGGGAGTTTGGGGTCATCAGTGCATACAGACCATCAGACGATTATGATTCGTTCATCACAAATCTGTCAAATATTTTACAATGTTGTTTTAAACATGTCGAACATGTATTCCTCTGTGGGGACCTAAATGTCAATTATTTGGTGAGTTCGAAACAAAAAGACCTTTTGCTTGATCTATTTGACTGTTTCCGATTGAAAATTACCTCAACGCAACCAACAAGGGTTTTTACCAACATATTAGGCCACACATCCTCCACAAAGATCGATTATATTGTAACAAATGTAGACGTGAAAAATTGTAGAGCTGATGTATTTTCTGTTCAATTTGGAGATCATAAAGCATTTCTATTAGATGTCTTCATTGACAATATCAAAGTACAGCCTGAAAATCGTGTGCAACGTAAATTGTGCAGAAATACGTCTCCTCAAAATCTGACGAAATTGGCTGAAGATATTTCCAACTATTCTTTCACAGATCTATATGAAAGCTCAGATGTAGATCTTGTTTTTCGGAGATTTGTTGACACTATAAGAAATTTCATTGAGTATCACTGTCCATTAACTTATAAAACGGTTAGAACGAATATATCAAAAAATTGGATAACACCCAGAATAAGAGAAGCCAGTAATAAACTGAAACACCTTCATTGGCTTCAAAATAATTTGAAAACGAATCAATCCCAAAAATTGTACAAGGATGCAAAATGTGCTTTCAATCATATGATAAAATCAACCAAGCTGAATTTTTATGATAACTTGATCAGAACATCTGATAATAGGAATAAAATGGCCTGGAAAATAGTCAGTAATGAAACCACTACGAAATCCAAAAATGCCAATAAATCGAGTAATAAACTCAGATTGATTATTGATGGTGAGGAAATTTTCCATGATGTTGATGTAGCCAATTCCTTTGCGAAATATTTTTCTGAGATCGCAAAGTTGAGTTTAAAACGAAACTACGGTAATTTACTAAGTCAAATTTGTACAACTTCTCCTATTCGCGTTAATACTTTCTTCTTCCATCCTGTAGATAAGACTGAAGTTCTTGGTGCGATAAGTCAATTGAAAAATAAAAAGTCTACCGGTCAGGACTTAGTTTCTGTCAAAATATTAAAACTTATAGCAAATGATATTTCTGAACATTTCGCACATCTTGTTAACGAATCAGTTTCTAGTGGTGTTTTTCCCTGTTGTTTCAAGCTAGCAACTGTAATTCCTATCCACAAAAAGGATGAGGTAAATGATGTAGCGAACTATCGCCCAATCTCTATATTAAGTGTATTTTCAAAAGTCATAGAAAGAATAGTACTAAACCGTATGATGTCTTACTTAGTCAAATTTGATATAATGGCTGAAAGCCAACATGGCTTCAGATCCGGTCGATCCACTGGGACGGCTGTCATTGACTTTCTCCAATTCGTGATGTCATCTTTGGACGAGGGTTATGCTGTTGCAGGTCTCTTTTTTGACCTCTCTCGTGCATTTGACACCATTGACCCTGGTTTTCTCGAAAGTAAACTCTACAATCTTGGATTTCGTGGTGGTTTCTTGAGGTGGATTGTTAGTTTTATGACTCATCGTAAATTAGTTGTTAAGATTGAAAATAC